>OY720172.1:6730000-8070000 GCA_963082885.1 Parascotia fuliginaria | reverse complement strand
TACGTGTAATCATTGTGGCGAAACTGGTCATGTGTTTAAGGACTGTAATAAGAAGGATGCCCACCCCATCTGTGCGACGTGTAAACGGTTCAAAAAGAAATGTGATCACAGAACGGGGGACGAATCTTGTCCCGCACGTAAATTCGCCGAAGATAGATATATAAACTCGGTAGACTATAAAGGTGACTAAGTGTACTACCTGTTTTATTATTACCTTATAAGCACTTACACACTAGTTTTATTCTATTAATTTATATTTTTTGTATTACCTAGCTAATAAATTTATTGACTCTTATTAGATATTAATGACATAAACCTATGTTTACCTAAATACATACTCCCGTATCGAACTCCACAAATTTTTTGTTAGCATCACGTACCTAATACTTATGACTATAATTACTGATGGATGACACTTGTTACTAAGTTATTATTAAAATTGACCATGACACTGTTCTAGTTATTCTCTAATTAAGAATAAAATGCTTTCACAGCAAAAAATACTATAATAAACATGAGTAGCCTCAGACGTGACATACGCATTATTGGCTTTAACCTAGATTATAAAATACTGATGATGACTACACTTCCATATCTCACTTATGTAAATAATAATTCGCAAGCAATAAATTTAAATAACTCTTACTTTTAAAATTTATAATAAGATCCTAATTATTTTTATTTTGTAAGATAATTTAGTATACTGACACAAGTTTAATATTATAAGACTTGCCAAAATAATCAGACATAGACTTATTTACAATAGATAATTAAGTTAATATATATCTGTAATTTCATTGTGATGTATATAATATATATTTCATTGCTAAACAATTTAAGTGTACATGTATCTGTTACTATAAAATTAGCACATAAACTGCCTGTGATACAGGAATACTCCTACTAGCACCTAACATTATTATACCTGTTTTGTATTAATATAAGGCCACTAAAAATTGTACTTTTATTTAAACTGATTAAATGATTTGATTTGATTTGATTGATTTGATTGATAATAATTCATTTGTGAATTCTGATTAAATTTATCGAATTTGCTGTTCTTGTGTTAATTATGATTGGATAATCCTTATAGAATACCTAATCTGATAAGGAAGAGAATTAATTTAAGTGCTACTTTACGGAATTTTCTATACTGGACTTTCGAAGGATTTAACACTCATACTTATTTTATACTCGGTTATTTATAATTATTTTTATTGTTTATAATATTCGTTTAGATTATACATGCAATCTAACTAGACTTTTAATAAACCTACTATATACGCATTGTCGAGCGTAATTTGTTTTCATACGTTGCTATTTCACTACTTTTATCAAAAACTATTAACACCTTGCAAAAAACCTACTAATAGCAATGCCGAGAAACCTCAATTGCAGAGAAATAAATCGTCTCGATTGCTAATCACAAACCTTGTTCCCAACGATTTGAGTTAAATCGAAGAGGCAGCCCAAACACTCATCGCATCGAAAATATGAACGCGCATTTCATTCGCCGATACTCTCTTTTAACGCATTTTAGGATACCATAGATAAAATTTTATGTAAAATTTATTAGTATAAGATTTGTAAAGCAGTCGAAGTAGGTATATAAATCTTTTCCTATTCCGTGGACAAATAGATATCTCATGTTTTTGTAGTTAATTTTGGCTCGGCACTATTATTATAATTTAAGTAATTGTCTATTTATTGCAAAAGCACTTTCGGTATAATATTGCCTTTTCACAGAAACAAGTATAATAAAGATCATCTTCTAATTATTGTCTTTCACAGAGTTAATCTGTAATTATTTTAGCTTTTCAATTATACTGCTGACACTGCTGTAATTTAAGTTACAAAAACCCTTTTTCTTTAATCTTAACAAACGTCGAATTTTTACAGATTTATTGGAATTTGTACTCTACCTAGAGCTGTATAAGGTTAAGGTTTAATAGTAGCAATATGTACTTATGGGAGATACTTCGTTACTTTGTTTGGAAGGTATGTCAGCGGGTGACATCGGCAGGTGTCACGCACCGGAACATTATGACATGAATCGTGCAATTCCTTTCAAAATAAATAAAATATCTCTTTTTCTCTCATTGTCGCTACTTATTTAGATGTTATTTGGAATTTGGGTCACACCCATCGAAACATGACACTATTGTCCATTGTATACAATTTCCGACATATTTATTATATCAAATATTTCTTTATCAGTCTATTCATCGTTTAAGAAACATTATCCTGTCATTGGTATCTAGAGCAACGATATAAATCTAGTATCATTGTCCCTACCTAACTCTATATGTAGAAGTATCATCAATTCATCGTAGTGTAATCAAAAATTGTTTAAATGTTCATCTTAATTCCATGCGCCATAAAATAGACTTGATATTCAACAATGTCGTCAACCCAACCCACCTCACTTGACATAATAGTTTATGGGTTGCCATCTGAGTGTAATGGTACAGAGATAGCGAAGTATTTGATTTAAGATGACGCTGTGGAAGACAAAGGCGTGAGGTATCATTTTGCATCAAAGCCCGCGGGATGACAGTTGGGCCAGGGAACCAACGTTGCGGAAAATAGCCTCCTCAGGATCTCACGATACTACGAGAACCGACGGCGACGCTGTCGGCTATCCACTAAGTTTCGATTACGTGTTTTATTTATGATAAGGGTTACGAGCCAAGAATACTCGTTTTGCACTGCGTTTGTGTTATAGGAGGATCATTTTGGTCAACGATAGTGAGTTCTATTGGACTTGACCCTTGTAAGTTGCGGTGTAGGAAGTTAAATGATGCTGTCAGTTACAGATCAATGGGTGCCAAAAATATGCCAACTGAGAATATGCCAACTGAGATAAGTCGATAACATCATTTTATTTTTCTTGGTGACTAAGTCGTTTAGAAACTACGTCCTTTGAACGAGCGTTTCAACGTGCGTAGATTCTCAGACAATAAGTTTGTATGTTGCTAATATAATTTGTACGCGCGTTCGCCTACATAAAGAGCAAGGATCAAGACAATGAATACATTTAATTTACATACACGATGCACAAGTTAAAAGACTCGTGTTCATGTTTTGAGTTAAAAACTAAAAATACAGGTGTTTTAATACAATTTCTATATGGTTTTATTCTTATCAGTTGTTTCACTCTTGACAGTGCAGTCATGGTCGTTAACATGGAGTACATGTCGTTAAGAAGTATTTGGTAGATAAGTATATAGTTTTACAACCATGCATATAAATATGTTGGCAGTATCATATGCATTGCAAGAATGCATGATTTTTTATTTAAAAACGCGCTTACGTCTATAGCAAAGATACAGGTTAAGCAGTAGAATCTGCGTTGAATCTTTTGAGAACTTCAGTGTTTATATACTTACTAATTTTGATATAACTATGTAAGTATGTAGAAAGTTAGTTATTAATAAATAAGCAAAAAAACCTGTGGCACTCGGGGACTGCCGCGGTAAAGCTATTGTATTAACATTTTTTCTTTGATATTAATTCAAGTTACACTTTTTGACCGATAAGAAAACAGTTTTTTTTCTTTTATTGAACAAATGAGAAGTTAATATCGTTTAAAATATTTTTACATGTAGGTTATTCAGGAAGTTTTATCATCTTAATAAGTATTTTTACTCCGAAAAAGAATAAAACTGGGACATTACATTACATTGATGCATTATTACACGTTATGAAAATATTAGTTTCATTTCTATAGTTCTACCAGATAAAATTTATCGCAAAGGTGACAAAATATTTGGTTTATGTGTGGTAAAAATTAGCGCCACTAGTGTTTATCCTGAGAAATAAATTTTATGGTAGGCGGAGTGGGAGGTGTTAGGTTTTATTTTCGTTACGGAATTTCTTGATTCCGGTCGCCGCGCTCAAAGCCCGCGATAAAATTATTTTTAAGCTATTGCATAGCTTAAAAATAATATTTTAGGTAAGTACATGTTTTGACTGCTTTTCTCATTGTGAAAAAGATGTACATAATAGAATTAACCTTAGCTCAGTACGATGAGTAACAAGGTTAGTATCATTGTCGTGTGAATTCTATCAATTATATCATCACTGTTTCAAGCTATTAACATTTCTGAAGTGTGGAATGCAACGGCCAGGATAAAACGTAATTGGATTTTACTGTTGCAAAGGTATTTTTAGGTTGGGGTTGACAATGTACAGCAAATACCTTTACGAATTCTTTGATGTGAATCTTTTCTTATAAAATGTCTAACAAAAATATTGTTATGACTATTATTAGGTATAGTCATTATTGAGATCAGATTTTTTATGTGGCTTATCTGTCAATGTCTCAAGAGCTACGGTTGCCATCGGGTAATCCAATATGCCAACGTAATATAGGTACTGTATTGCTACCCATAGATTTCGTTATTAGAATGTATAAGTGCACTGTGTAAAATCAGAGTAAGAGCATTGGTTTGTCAAGTCAGCTTGTGACGTACAAAAATCAAAAAGCAAAAAACTTGTCACGCTGTTTGTTGCGGTGAAGTTTCAGAGTAGCCAAATTATGAAATATAGTTAATAGTTTTGATTGGCCTGGTTATAATATTTACAAAGTACAAAACAATGTTCAATAGTTCGGACTCTTGAAATTGAAATCAAATTTATCATATTCCATGTATTAGTAGATGGTACTTGATAGGTTCGTCTTCGCAGTTGAGCAGTATTGTGCCAAGAGGGCAGCTCCTGAGCGGATAATGGCTATCCAAATAATTATAGAGACCACTTCGTACGGTACTTAACCGTACGAAGTGGTACGTACAGCCGTTTGTCCAATTATCACTCATTATGTTCATATTATACCCAAATACTTTATATATTTATTTACTTACTTTATTTATTACTGTTGTTGTTATAATATGTATTTATGACTGGGTCCCACTACCATTACGACGTTAAAATATTTGTCTTTGAATCGATGCACCTTTTGTTAGATTTTTAGCTTTCCTTGTTATTTTATACTTTTGATAATAAAGTCAGAAGGCAGCTCGCTTTTATGGACGAGATTATAGTTAGAGCAAATACCTATGTGACATTTTCTGTCTTTATTTGTTAGGTAGGTACGTTTAGCTGTTGTGTCCTTCTTATAAAATACATATATATCTACCAAATTTCAGGTCTTTAGGTCAAGCACTTAGCGCATCTTATGTTTAATCTGTAAACCACCATACGCCTATGTACTAAAAGAAATTACGATATTTCATTTTAATATCAAAAAAGAACTGATTTCTTTAGATACATAGCAAAGGAAATGAGTATAAATGAAGTCAATATTGGGTAAGAAATAAATACAATTTCCCTAGTCGTTGGTCATTTGTACGGGGCGTGCGTGCAAGCACATTTATCTAGATAGACAGGATTACCTCTTTGTTCTGTCTCGTGTCGAAGGTGAACTAAATAAATTGACAGTAGTACAACTTTGTTTGGAATTGGAATAGGACGACTAACAAAAATCTTTACCTTATAGCTTAAAGACTGCAGCCACATATTTAGTGTTATAATACTGTAGACTAATGAGGATTTACAGTTAAAATAGATAAGTGTAGATAGACAATTCTTTACAATACATAGTTGGTACAAAGATAATAACATAACGAATTTTCAGTTGACTGTGACAATAAATGGTCTTACCTACGAGTGACCTTTGCTAAAAGTTCATTAGATATAAAATTATCAGGCTTGTTTGAACATTATACTGCCATCTGCAACACAATATTTGTACAATGCAGCAAGACAAACTAGGTGCTTGATTTTCTGTTATCCTTGTATACTGGTGTACAAAATACGTTTTACTAACAACGTGAAATATATTTTGTCTACGTGTAGCTCGCGTTTTCGTCAAATTTGTCGTCGAGAATAGCTGTGACGTGTAGTAACGAGCCGGCGTCGTCTGCGGCGGCTCTACACGAACTAACAATAATTCATTCCAGCTGCCTGTCAACAATTTCACCCCTGTAATAAGTTTCCACCTGTTTACTGTGACATTTCTACTGAGACGATAAAGGTCTTAGAATGACGAAATTTTCCTTGTGTAGTTGTTGTTTTGTACTCAAGGCAAACTTACTCATATTCTTATCTTTGTAATGTTTTATAACATTGTGTAGGATCATGTTTTTGTAGAGGTATGTAAAGGCACATTACAGCCTTGTTTGGCTACGTTAGTTCGCACGTAGCAAGGTCCCAGCATTAAGCCAACGCAGGTTATTTAAAAAAAATACACTGCGCGTACAAACTTAATATATCATATCACATACCATTCAAATTTATTTAAGTATTAAGTATATTATATTATTATAAATTATAATGCATTACTTTGATAGCTTGGTACCTACTCGTAGTTAGTACATGCCGTTGTACAAATTTATTCAGCCTTTGGCGGCCTCGATGATGACGTGGGAGATCATGCGGCTGCTATTCCTACTTAGTATAAAATTATAAGGTTCAAAAATATTAATAGTGTACTTTGTGTTAATTTTATTGTATGTTTGTTTTGTGACACAAAACTTGTTCGTAAGTTTTAAGAAAAAGATCCAAAAAGCTGAGTACCTACACTATGATTTTTGTGACATTATTTTATCCAAATATTACTATAATAAGAAGGAAACAACAAAGGAGAATTTAATGCTTGGGTTTCAATAATAATTATAAAAGTAGGGGTACCTAATAAATAAAGTTTTCAACAGTACGACCACATTTTTAATAGGGTAGTTTCACGGAGAAACACAGAAAGAAGAGATTAAATTAAAATATATTGCCACTGTGGCACATTTGCAGTGCAAACAATTGCTATTGTTGTGAATTAGATTTAGATTTTCTGTACAGTGAAAAATGTTTGGTTCTTATAATGAATCTAAATTGTGTATATCTAACGCTTATAGAGACTTTAAGGAGGCTTTAAGGAGGAGTCCTCCTAATAGCTAATGCCATCATCTTTAATTTACGATTAAAAATGAAAATAAACATGTACCCAAGCCAATTTATAAGTTATACAAATTGGCTTATATTTTCTTCTGATTTGATCTATATGACTAAACATTTTTGTTGATTTGTAGTTTAGCTTACATAGAAGGTCTATCAAATTATTAGGTAGCCTTATCTAGCACTGCATTGAAAACGTACAAAAACATCATTGTTAGTTCGTAGTCCCGTTTTGTTTATGCAAACAGCATTAATAAAAGTTAATGTTAGGATTAGAATATGACTTCAAATATTTTAGTTGCAGGACAGTTGATATTTATTTACTGCTATGCGTATAGGTATAAATCTAACATAAAACTTAGCTTTCTTGTAATATATTCGGTAAATTTCCCTTTGAATTTGTTATTCTTAAAAGTATGTTACAATAAATTTATCACTAAAAAAATTATCTCTAGAATCAGAAATCACTAGCACTACTACCACATGACCACACTAGAGTACACTGTAGAAACTGAAAGCTCATTACTAAGTAGTAGTAGCTAATTAAATGTCTACGATTTAGGCGTGAATATTAAATAGGGAGAGAGAGTTTACGTTAATTTAATATAAACAACACTAAAATATTTTGGGGTTTCAATAGGTGTATAGGCATAGAGAACTTCTTAGGTAGCTTAGTGTTGTCAGCGAAAGAAACTTTGTCATTCAAGCATTTTTTTATTCAATAAAGAAAGACAATTTTGTTAATTTTAATTTTAAACATATGTCCTGTCAATACATGCTTGAGATGTCGATTGTTGAAACTGTTATGTTATAAATTTTACCAACTATAATATTATGTACACAGGTAAACAATAAATCTTTATCTTTATTCAAATACATTTAGCGTATAAAATTTTTGATATGAAAATATTCGAACGATAAATTATATTAACCTTATGAGGCTGCAATACCCATGTCTACAGATGCAATGGCAACACGCCAATTCAAAAGTAATTTGGTACAATTCTTTATGTGCGAACAAAGGAATGGGTAAAATAAAAGGCTTGAAACAAGAATCTAAAGCTAAAATAGATGGTAGATTGTATCAAAATCAGGCGCTAGGCCTCGTAAATTTCAGGCTAATAACTGAGAGTACTTGGCCAGGTGACTATTGCTCCACCACTCGGCCTGTAACCGCATCTTACCACTACAATATGCAGCCTCTAGCACGGTTTTAATTGCTTTGTACCTTTCATTTAAAAAGCAAAACAATATTAAATAAAAGTCCCCCTTAACTCCTGTTTTTAGGTCAGGTTATAAATAACGTCGCTGTAATAATGACTGTTCTGTCACTGGCCGGATATTAAATGTGTTCAATAAATTTACGAATTATGCCGTCATTATTTCATAATGTTTGTTTTACGAATTAAATTAAGAGGTAAAATATTAGCCGTTATCTAAATTAGAGAATATATCTTAAATTACTGCGATGAAACGGTATAACGTGACAGGTAATAGTTGCCATATAAAAAAACAACCACCCATTACTTGTACATCGCTTACCTAATAATATACCTACGCTCTTTAGCTTATTTATTTCTTTCTTTATCTTATATTATACTTATAAAATATTTATACTCATCTATTTAATTAAACATCACATAATATCTAACATTATCCAACATAATGTTGGATAATGTTAGATATTTAATTACTACAAGACATTCGGATGCACTTCTAACATATAATTAGTCAAATGTAATCCCGACGAATGCATTAATATTGCAACATCCACGACTTTCATTTTTCAGCGATAAAGCTAGAGGCAACTATGAGAAATTGTTCTCGGCAAAATTTATACATTTAAACCAGTATTTTGACCTGTAAAAACATTACTTTGGTTATTAACTGAAAGTATCACGTAGCGGCACTAATATTTTGACAGATTTATACGATAAGATTTAAAAAAATATTATTCTTTAGTATTCATGAAGTATAGTATTGTTTTTTTTTAATGACAAAATTGTTAGAACAGGCTGGACGTTTTCTATATAGAACAAACAGGTCTAGAAGATTACTATGAAATTAGAGGCTTAATTACAGAATTAATAAAATAGGTACAACTGCCATACCATATAAAAACATCGTTTCTTCCCCGTGACACCACGAAATGACACTCCCGGTAGTGTCATGGGGAATAACCTATGTCCGAAGGTGTTAAGGGAATTTATCTAGTCCCCCTGGACCTCCATGTCAGATGTGAAGACTGGCAATTATGTATAATTCCGATTTAAAGCTGCTAGTAAAATGCTTGTGCATTTCTAAAATATTTCAAACTTTCTACTATTAGGAAAAAAGGATTATGGTTCTTTGCGTACCTACGTTGTTGGTGTAATAAAGCTTTACCTGTCGGGCTAAGTATGAAAACTACATAAAATATAAATGTCAAGTAAATTTTTATGATTTTTATTTAATAGAATAATATGATGGATATGAAAAATCCTCTTTTGCACGTTCTAAAATCCATTCTGTTATTAATTGATAAGTGCTCGCGGCACTTATTTGAATTGCTGCCATCTAAGCGAAAAGGAATCATCAGGAAAACGATCAATTATTAGGAAATATCAGAAACTACAAGTACTAGGAGTGTCAAGTTTTGCATGGGGGTTTCTTTTAGGACGTAGGTACGGTAGTAGATCCACGCTGGTTACAGCATGAATGGGCCGGATCGTCCGGGGAAGTACTACCCTCTCATAGAAGATCGACGTAAGAGTAGTAGTATCTGTACTACTGCGTTTCGTTAGGTGAGTGATAACGCCGGAGGCCCAATTCCTTTCTTTCCTCTTTCCTCGCCTCCCTCATTCCCTTCCCCTAACCCCATTCCCAGCCGCCATAGTGGAGGCCACCATACCAGCAGACGATGGCTTTTGGTATGGTGGCCACCACTTCTGGATTCCAATGACTGCTTACCTTCAGGCGGGGTGAAGTCACTTTGGTAGCCTAATATATTAAAAAAAAAGTTAGTTATAGTTAAAAGTTATTAGAAAATCCAACTAACTTACTAGATAATACTCATTATATAGATTAAAATTTTGTTAATTATATTTCTAAAAACCCTTAAAAAGGGCTGAAATAGGATGTGTAAATTTGTATGGAATATTTTTTATTTTTGAAACTTTGGACTCTAAACTTACTTAATTAATAGATACTCTTTACTAAAATTAGCTTGGCATATTTTTTTTATATGTAGAAACTGCTCTATTATAGTGAGAAAATGAAATAGAGGTTGCAAGATTGTGTGAAACTTCTTCAGTTTTGTGGTGAACGGATTTAAATTGGATTCGCCATCATTCGCCATTTATATATACAATGTACAATTGCCGTAAAATAAGGCAGGCGATTTTTTCATCAGTCACACATCAAAATTTTCACGCGGGTATCAGCTAGTGTTTTATAGAAATTTTTATTTCTGCTATAAAAATTTTAATTTTATTAATTTAAGTACTCATCCATTTATGAGCGCAATGTAGTAGGTACAGTTTTAATATAATAACGGTAATTTAAGTTATTTAAATTAAATATTTTTAAAATGCAGATTGTTTAATAAAAATAAAGAGCCGTTTATCATAATACGAGTATAAAGAGTTTTACGATAACAAGCCGTTAATGTTATAAAAGTATGCACTCTACTTACTACTACTACTTAATTCATGCAAGGGCTAAGAATATACAGCAGAAAAAACAAGAATTGTTATAGGAAGTTTCATTTGTAAATTGTAGAACCCTGCCTAGAATCCTACTACATTAGTAAATCCACACAACAGAAGATTGCAGTCATAGCAATAATATCTACAGTATGATAGCTATTATAGATATACAGTAGTACGAATTATTTCACTGCAAGTAAAATTTTTTTGGTATCGTATGGTGGCTGTGATAGACGGAGCCTGCAGTGATCCAACCAAGCTGGCTTGGGCACTGCAGATGTCTATAAGCGACGCGATAGTACCCAGTTATTTTTATTGGTAATAAATTAAAGAATTTGAGGGTACGCTGCTTTTAACCATATATACTTTCTATAAGTTTATCTGGACATTTCTAACTGACGGTAAAGGAAAACAGCGTGGGGAAACCTAGAATTAAAAAGTCAATATCCGCAGTAAGCAAGCGTGACGCTCAATGCACATGCCTTCTCTATATGAGAAGAGGTCTTTTCCTGCAGTAAGATAATAACAGACCGATATGATGATGATATTATTATAGATAGATTTCAATGACACAAAATAAATTCAATACCGTCTTACGGGTGAGTACCTCGATCCCCGAGGCCCCTGTCCCGGAGGACCCTGATTTATTTTTATCTTGGTGAAAATCAGTTTAGAGGTGTCTGGCATTAAGACAGAAAAACGTGTCTTTTCAATTATTCTTACATCACTTTGCGTAAACAAATCTGTTTTTTTAACATCAAATAATTTTGTTTTTGCTGTAAACAGGTAATTGTATTTGTCCTTCATCGTTTTTATAACATTATGTTTTACAGAGCTTAAGTCGAACGTACACTTGAATAGGACAATAATGAGAGAGAGACTTTGAAAGGTTTCTTTTTAATCAGTCGAAGCGAGGTAGATGTCAGCTTTCTGCTTTTTAATAAAAAATGCACCAGGTAATATAATACTTATATATTTGCTGAAAATAAAAAGTGTTTTTATCACCAGTATCTACAGACAGGTCAACGACCCTTTTAATAATAAATGGTAATCGTCGGCTCTTTAAAGCAAACAAATAATGCCTTTTGAGAATACCTACGACGCTTTCTTCAAAATTGAATCCTGTTTACTTCATACGAGAACTTATAACACCAGAGTTCGCCAATTTTGGATGCAGGATCTGATTTGCTCTCAGCAAGAATGCTATCTTATTACAGATTGTAAGTAATATGTATATTCTTTCTGCATCTAACATTCAAAAACTGTGGTAGTACTTTGACTTTGAATTCTATATAATTAAAAACAAAATCTATAAGAATGAAAGATCAATAACATTTTAGAGGTTGCCGGTCAGTTGCAAGAACTTAATTATCTCTTTTGTTAAGTTTAGTTTCTGCTATTGCATTTTGTTATCTGTCTACATTTAAATGCAAAGACTTTAAACGTATGAGAACAAATTTAATAAATCAAATATTATCACAGAAAATATTACATTTCTACCGAGATAACAAATAATTACAGCGTTAATCCTATTTCTAAATTTCTCAATTTGTGACATAGGGTATATATTCCCTTGGACCATAAATTTTACAATATAGTTATTTAAAAAATATTATTTTCAGGTTTATAGAGGTAAATCATAGAGGAATTTCAAGTCTTAATAGAAGCAGTCTGTCTGACTGAAAGAGCACTTATCTTCTACAGTACATAGCAAAAGCACGGTGGTGTAATATTCCTGATAAATGGTTTTAAGTTCTTATACGGAAAAGCATTATTGGCTGCAAATACAAGTTGTATTTGCATAATACTTTTCCATATCTTTTTCATTTTTTATGATTGATTATATGTTTTATTTTTATTTTATGCTTCAAAACCAAATCGCAGTCATTTTAAACTATCAGTTGACCGAAGTGATAGCTCCATCACAGTGTCTAGATTGTTTTCCATACTTTGTCATTCCTCAGTTATATGACGTGTTGGCGGCTACCTAACCTCGACCTCTTATAGCATCTTTTATCCTACGCTACGTAGAAAAAATATTGAAGGTTTAATAACTGAATGTTTATTTTAGTTTAGGTAAGGTAATTGCAACAATAATGGACATAATGGTACCAGTGATGGGCATATCTTGTAGAATAAGAGCTGAAATGATTTTTTATAAACTAGCTATATTTAACCATAAATAATTCATAGAGCTATCAATGTTTGGTGTTTTTTTTAAATTTAATTTGGTGGTAGGCACGGGTGCTCGTGATATTTAAAAAAAAATATTTGCGGCTTTTGTTACGAAAATTATTAGTGAGGTGGCTTCTACCCACCTCACTAATAATTTTCGTTTGCGTTTTAATTTATTAAAGTTTTATTTAATGCTTTAGAATGAGTTTTTGTTCTTGAGTACAGCATGAAATTAAGATAAAAACACACTGTGTTAACAATACTGTGTGTTTTCATTTTTATTGTCCATAACTGGTACAAAAATTAAAGATTTTATTTGTCAATAGCATTACAACTAATTGCAGTGTTCTAGCATAAATGTAGAAAAAACAAAGGACCTTCAATTTTCAATATGTATCGTAATAGAACAATCAATATTATTGATGGAATTGCAAAAATACTAGAAATTGGCGCTTAAAGTGTCAATTATTGGTACCTTTTCTTTACCGTCTGGTTGAAAAATGTTTTATTTTATTAGGCACTTTCATAATAATATAATAATATTATCAATCCAAATTTGATTAAATTGCGATATATTTACACCTTTTAAGCTAATTATTAATGTCCGTTGTACTACTCTGTGTCTTTTGATACGCCCACTATTGAACACCACTCACTGCATATCATCAGACAGAGTGGAGCCACTTTGGTCAGCTAATATAAAATTGAACTTCATTCCCATGCCTATCCCTTAAGGGTAAAACGCGTGAAGCTAGTAAATCAAGTTCTCGCGCGTAAAAGGGTAAAAAGTTTTCTCACTGAACATTGATTTGGGAAAACCCTTTGGTTTTGTTTTAATATAGCTATCTGCAGTTCAATCTATCTGGATAAGTTAGGGAAAGTCCTTATTTTGCATAATGACGGTACGCAACCTTCAAGGCGTTCGTCAAAACCACGTTTGCCAGGTTTACCTCTACTTCCCCATACGTAATGTAATCAGTCAGTCACACGGGGGGTAATACAATATGCTTATCCTTTTCAATATAACTTTCTATTTTAGCAATGTATATTTTTTTCTTTATTTAAACGTCAAAAGGCTTACCGTGTGCGGTTTAAATATATTCTTTACACAAGGCAGTGTCCTAAAAGTCTTTTAAGTCTGATTTGAATTTAAAATACACCAAGACAACAATGAACTCATCATTCTACCTCTGACGTGGCGGCTCCTGTATTTAAATCTATCCATCATGGAGTGCCAAAGCTCTCGTTCTATTCGCCTTTTGTTTGTCCCATAAATACCTACTTTGAAAATATACTGAGATTAATAAATATAAAGAAACTAAGAACCCATTTATTTTATTACACAAAGTTCTCTAAAAATAAAACCAAAATTTAGCAACTTGTGCTATTTATCGTATCACAGAATAAAGTCATAAAATTTAAGGACTTAAGTAGTCTGATACTGGTGTGCTAATCCAATATAAATCTTGCAAATTTAGGTTACTGGTAGAAAACTATGTAGCCGTTAACGGTTTTATTTATACTCTTGGCCTTTGGACTAAACACATAATTTTACCATTATTTCCGAAAAACCATTCCAGATTTATATTTTAAAAATGTTTTGAGATCTGCGACGTCATAAAAATAGGTAAGGGTTCTCCAAACAATTTTACCTTTACATTTACACGAGCTTTCCACGGCGCGGTTTCACCCGCGTCTTTGCTTACTGCTCTGCTCCCGTCGCCAGTAGCGTGATGTTACATAACCTTCCTCAAGAACTGGGGGGTACCCCAGTTATACGCAAGAAGAATTATTTAAATTCGACTGGTAGTACTAGAGATTAGCGCGTTCATACAAACAAATTAACAAACTCTTCCACTTTATCGAATAGTATAGATAGATGAATATAATCATAGCATTGGAAGATCGTACTGTAAAAGGTTTTGTGTAACATTTAAATAATTATTACTGAGGTTAAAGTATATGCCGCAATGCTCTAAAATTGGAACTCTAAATCACAATTTCACATCAATTAGCTACGGCAGGGCTACCAAATGATTATGCTAATACACCAGGCAGGCAATTGCTTCCACGTTGGTTCCGCCGCTGTAATTAAAGTTCATCAGGCATTCGCGTCGCGTCTTCAGCTCTTGTATATTGCTTTGGCTGCAAACCTACTACTTAAAATAGATCCTTATTATTTCTTTTATGTGACCCCTTGAAGGCCATACTATGAGAACTGTACAATGAATCCTACCTGTTTGCGGTGGCCAGACGCTGCGTTGGCCTAACTACCGTCATAAATTATACAAGTAGCGAAGCGGTTGGGAGTTTTTCGTTGCAAGTCTTTAGAGAGTTCTCAAGGGAACAGTTCGAACGAAGATTTCTTGCGTGAATTAAACCAGTGCTACACATTTGGGAATTCTCTGGCTAATGCTAATGCAGGTAGTACCACATGTAGTACAGCGCGGCGGCTGGAGCTCACTAGCTAAGTGCTGAATTACGGTGCATTAGATACGTTCTATAAGTAATTAAAGAGCTATTATAAGCGTTGATTGCTTGTGTTCACAATGTTGGTAGAAGCGGTGAATTACTAATTAATAGAGCACACTTAATGTCGTCCTTCTAATTTCGATTCCATTTATTTATGAAAGATATATTTTTTAGAGTTACGTAAAACGTTTCAAATAATTTGGATTGTCCCCTAACTACTAACTAAATCTAACTAAGCAATTTTATAAGCTTTGTTCTATATATGTAATTTATCGCACCAAACATTTATTAATAAATTGATTAATTGATTGATTTTATATTTTTTTGTAAAACGGTATAAAAAAACAAATCAACTTATGGCTGTCTAGCATAGCAGAAAGTAGGTAAGGTAATATAAGAAATATTTTTTAACTCATTTTGTGCATTATGCATTTGATGTGGCACCAGGCTAGGCACGAAGATTCAGACTGGAACATTGTTTCAAGGCAACGTTTCATAATGAGAAGCGGCCTGCCAGATTGCTAGTCACTCCCCGGCTCGAGGGAAATTAAGCAGTTTATTTAGACATACCTACTCGTACATCAAAGATGTGAGCTGCGTAGAAATATGAGATTATGTAAAACGTTTTATTATTTAAGTATTCGCACGAATATGGAAAAAAGAAATCGCTTGTTACGGAGCTGTCGTGTTGTCGTGTCGCCCTCAGGGGGTAGAAAAATACCGGCGAGATTGTAATATTTTTGGTTTACGCAGAACAGATTTTTTTTACGAGATGACTGGATAACTTTAATTGTTATATAAATGTTAAATTTGTAACTTACAATAAAATAATATAATATTTTGTTGTAATTGCTATGAATTAACTATTAAGAAAAGCTTCAAGAAGTATTAAGACTTTATCTCTAGAAAGAGAGCTAAAATTTCTTGAAAGAACATCTCAATAGGTATTATGCTATGTGCCTGGAGATGAAGTCTGTTATACGTGTAACTCCAGTAGGTAGATAGGTATAGTTGTATGTATTACGACAACGCAGTTTTGATATATTCGATGTACAAACTGTTAAAATTAGCAAGATAGGCAGGCATAAGTAGATCACGTACTACCAAAGTGTGTCAAGATAATAAAAAAGAAAATTATACTTTGACATTTTTATTAGCTACTAAATAAAAGATTTTAATATGGATTTACATTCATAAGTGTTGAGTTGAAAAGAGTTGCTAGGTCTATATTTATCGTTAGTAGATGTGCTAGAACAGTGTAGCTTTATGAGTAATATTAATACTGCTTACTTATTTATACAAAGGTATATTATATATTTTAATAAGTAATGAATCTTATAATCCCTTACTCACATCAAAGAGATTTTATTTTGTTTAGTATTACTCTAATGCAGCACTAATACGGTAAATACTTAAAACGTAATGTATAATAAAGGTTAAGAGCATTTATTCTGTTAATACCACTTAAAACAGTTCAAATACATTTGCTTGAGACGTAAACATATTTACTGTCTTTCACCTAAATTATACATCTGGTTACCACTAACGTAAGCGCACAATAACATGAAAACGTTACGAGAACGCAATAAAACTAACACAGACTTTTGTTGTACGATAAATCGTAAAAAATAAAAAAGACAAAACACATGATGTTTTGAACATCGGCATAACATCCATCACGACGATTACGCAGCAAATCGCTGACAATATCGATCACTGGGAAGAAAAATAATGTTTACCGCACTTTGATACTCAACTTTTGCATTATTGCCTTGTTTGTTTCAGTTTTTCAACTAACAACGGGGAAGCGCATTTTGACATGTTCATCTATATCTATACTATTATTTAAAGCGGAAGAGTTTGTTTATTTGAACGTCCTATTCTCTGGAACTACCAGTCGGATTTGAAAAATCTTTTTGCGTATGATAGCCCAGTTCTCGAGGAAGGGTTATAGGCTATGTATCACACTACTGACGACGGGAGAAGAGCAGTAAGAAAGACGTGGGTGAAACTGCGCCGCGAAAAGCTCGTAAAGTACTTATATTGCTAATTGAAACTCTGGACAGTAATATAATTACTTACCTACTAAATGTGAACACATATACTGACTGTCTTGCGTTATCAATTAAAAGTAGCTTGAGTTTATACTCGTAGATATCACCCGCTAAAAGAGCAAAATCTGTTATGTCCTGTAGTATCTATTTATTATTAACGTAATTTTATTATCATAGATTTTCCAATTTCAAAATGTACTTACGTGAACATTGTTAAATATAATACCTAATATGGCACACTTGTGTACTTACGTAGCTTAACTTTGATTATAGCTTTAACTCAATTTGTTTACAATAGTCGTAGTCCTGGGACGGCTATTATATGACGCTAGCAAGTTTGAAGCTTATTACCTAATAAAACACCTACTGGTCTCCGGTGGGCAGTAATGCGGTACCTTTAACGTCCTTACAGACTTATCGATTGCTTAACTTACTATAATTGCCTCTGTACTACGTCTGAATAAGTATAATATTTCTATTTTCATTTCATTTTACAAGTATCGCTGGAAATGTGCGCTCCATTGCTCTAATTGCGAGATTTGTAAAAGATTTTTTGCTGAAAGTTTAAAGAGAGAAAAGTTTTCTATAAACGTTCAAGTTTTCAAGTAGTCTTAAAGCTGCTAGTCTTAAAGATGCTCACTTGTGATCTAAAAGCTGGTAAATAAAAATATGAGTTGGTAGATAAAAGTAGGAGCATACAAGTGTAACTGTTTTGATAAGATTCGAAACTATTATTTTCGAAGTTTTTGTAGTGGATACGTAATATATTGTTTTTCCATGTTAGTTTTCATATTAATAAATACGAGTAGACATGTCGACGGTCCCATATAAAGACATATCAAAACATAGGCTATATTTTTTGTGGTAAAACCACAAAAACAACCACGTGGGCGAAGCCACTGGCAACAGCTAGTAGTAGTAATAACTTCTATATTTTATTATTGATCTGAAATACTCAATGAAAGCCGGTTGTAAAGGTGTAACAATTATTTTGAATATCAGCAATTTTCCTGTAAAAATTGTTGTTGATAACCATTTCTACGTCGACTGTAAAAGTTCACTAAAAGTTTAAGTCTTAAATGTCCGAAAGAAAATTAAAACACCATTTTGATTAAAACATCATCACACACATTCGTAAAACTTGCTATGTGTTAGATCTATTATTATTCATAATAACCAGTTATATTGCGATATCATATCGATATTGTCGCGATATTTTAATAAACACGGTATAATACTTTTAGCCTTTTTAAGTCGGTGAATCGCGGAAGTCTCTTTTTGAATTTCTGATTCTGACCATGGTTTGATCTTGGGGTAAAATAGCCAATTCAAAAAAGATCCCACGGGCTGAATATTTCGTGTTATGAAAGAGGAACGACCCATTAATAATGGGAGTATAATATGATACTGTAAAGCGACAAGGTCGCTAGGTACTTTACTGAGTAAAATGTCAAATAATTCCGCAACTGCTTGTTCATCATAACTATGTATGAACGCCTCAAAATAATAGCTAGCCGTAAAGAAAATAAGCAAAAGAAAAAGGATCTCTTTTTAATTTTGTGAGTGTATTTAAAACCTATTGATTACTTTTGTTTTCAACTCGGTACGTTATAGCAGTAAGCCGGTTTCCTGTCAAGTAGTCCCACACGTAGGGGAGCCGATAACATACAAAACAGATAACTATATTCTGAAGCAATAAATTTTACCCTCTTTTTAAGCATCCGCTTGAAGAAAATCTCTTCCCGCTTAGTTGCCTTTTGAGAACGTAACTTTGATTCACGTTTATGATTTTTCATACATGTATTACACTTTTATTACACTAAAATGTGAAATGTTTAACTTGGAATATACCAATACTTATTTGTGGGAAATTTTATATTGCTTTATTAATTTTATAAAAGTAAAACGGTGGAAAAATTTAACGAAATACCAAAAATGAAATTGTAAACAAAAGATGTTGGTGAAGGTTACAAAGTTCGATATAGGTTCAATCCTGCCTTTTTCAGTTTCTTTAAATATGAAATAGAAGAAGACGACATACAAAACAAAAACATAAAATTGGAGAATTATTCGGCATACCTGGTTTATTCGAGTTTGTTAAATATATTTCTGCGTCTACATACCATTTTTTAAACCCGTTGTTTGATATTACGAAGGCGGTACAAAACAGTCATGACAATGTCGCGCTTCGGACTCAATACCCGACTGCAGGCGACATTGAACGATTTACGAATACCCAAGTGATTAATATGGATCGCTTCGATCGCCGGGGAAAAATAATGCTGTGCACACCCCACCGATAAGAGCCTATTAACTCTATTATACATCAATATTTTCTCTTTAACCTTTGAATTTGTGGAGTTTGTTTGAATACGAGATTATGTACGATGTGTTTATCAAGAGTGCTCATGAATTTTCTCTGTTTGCGAGTTCAGTCGAGAGTTTTTACTGATGGCGTTACCGAAAGTTTACGACTTGTTAGAACGACAATAACATTACCATAAGATCTGCTTTCGTTTTTCTATTTTTGTCTATAAGCAAAAATGTCATAATAAACATCGCGTATTTTTTCTAGACATGTATTTTCGATAGAGTTATCGTTTTCAAAAGAAAATAGGCTTTTAAGATATTACCTACTATTACCAGTTGGTATTTATTACTGTAATAGTTTAATAATAAGTATAAAGATTATGATTCTAAATTTTAGATTTTTAATAATTCTTAATTTGCTGTCGTCTTTTCAATAATCAGGCTTATTTCAGCAATTTAGTAAGAAGTTGACGTGCTCATTAGATCAAAATGGATTCGCTTTGACGTCTAATTTCACAATTTCAGATTCATTGTATTATGTTTTTGTTGAAATATACCAATTTTAAATTAGAGTTATCAAGATATAGGTCACAATGGTAAGATAATTATAATATTTCTGAATATAAAATATAAGTCTCAAATATAGTGTAAAAAAACAATGTAAGGTTATTAACAATATTAATAAGACGAATGAATAAAATTATGGTGCTTCTCTTGGGCTTAGTTACTTAGCCACCTATGTAGCATTCAATTATAATACATTTACGTTACATGAACGACTCAGAGTCTCTGGTAGTACTCTTGCTAATGCCAGGGACTCTGCGAAGCCGCTGCCTGATCGTAAAGGTAGTGAGGGCAGGGGCAGGGATAGAGGGAGGTGTAAGTAAATGTGGAAATTGGGCTGCCGGCACTCTCACTCACCGAATCGTACGTAATAGTATGGATACTACTACTCTTACTTCGATCTTCCATGAAAGGGTAGTACTTTTCCGGTCGATCCGACCCATTCATGCTGAAACCAGCGAGAATCTACTACCGTAAAAATCTATGACGACTACGGAGCTTGTTGTATGATTTATCCAGTTTCGGAAAGGCATTGAGGAGCTGGCGAACAAAACGGGATAATTACATGACACCAAATTTTACAGGAGGAGTAAAACAACAGGTGCAATTATTCCGTTTTGTTCGAAACCACTAACTTTTGATACAATTTAAATAGGGGTTTAGGCTATTTTTATTGAAAATTAGTTTAGATTCGTATTTAGCTGGCCCAAAACTACCAGATTAAAAAAAAAAGTATTTTGACCAAAAGTGTAATTATCCCGTTTAGTTCGCCAGCTAATTTCTAAAACGTAACGTTTTTTAATTGAAAAAAGTTAACATCTATATACGCCCGCAGCGGTCTCTGTACTTCTAAGAAATATGCTGTATGTTTATACCTAGGTACAGTTTATTATAGTCACGGTTTTCTGTAGGCTATATTAACTTTCCCAGTCAGTCTGTATCAATACTAAATGAAATTTACTACTTTTCTTGAAATTGCCTGAATCTCTTATATCCTTTACATGCTTGCTCACACAATCATCCTATTGCGTCAAAATAAGCTGAACAAATTCCAATCAGGTGAATCAATAAACAATTAAACCCGTGAGGCATTGAAACGTAAAGTGTGCAGATACGACAATTAACTGTGACAAGTGATACAGTGAACAATAATTATAGAATAACTGAGGTAGTAAACTAGGTATAGGTACGTTGAAAACCAGAATTTTACCTTTTGCTGAATTCTTCTACAATAATTTTCACCGTAAATAGCCAGTTTAATGAGCGTTGTAATTATGCTGATGGGAACTAAGTATACATTTTTAAGAGGTCCTTGTAAAATGTTTTGATCACAGTGATCTTAAAATAGTAATATATTAACTGAAGTTTTTTTCATCATGTGTAATATATACTTAATTATTATACTTAATAAAATCTAAATCATTATTTGGGCAAACATAATATAATTACATATAAAAATAATCGATAAAATTTAACTATTTTATAAAATAATCAAATCAATAAAGCAACTGAAATGGCTCCTAACAATAAATAAAGTTGTTATTTTTACCGTTAATCAGCCTATTGAAAACCGAACGTGAGTTTAACAAGTTTTTCTCTTATTCAAACTAAAAACGGATTCGATGAATCAGCTTTATGAGATGTTGAATGTGAATTTTATATAAATCCATCACTTTAAATAGAAGTTGAAAGGTTGCACAATAATTCTATAAATTCCTTACATCTTTTGTTCCTATTCATATTCCATAAATAATAAATACCTTAAAGTATATATTATACAAGGTTTTATCATTGAACAATTCCATTTCCGTGTTAATTACTTAGCCTGTGTTGTGTGCTTGGTTAAAAATTACTCTTGTACCTTTAACCTGTAGATGAGACTAATATAAAAAAAAAATCTCTGAATACTTAGGTACTTTTAACATTATTCCTGGGTTATTAGGTTGGTAGCTACATTACATTGACTTAATATATAATATGCAGTAAGAGTGGCTGGAGAGGAGGCACGGCGTCCTCACGTTCCGGCTGACACAGGTACTCACCGGTCACGGGTGCTTCGGCACGTACCTGTGTTTCATAGGCCGGGAGCAGACGTCCGTCTGCCACCATTGCGGGGTCTGCCCGCGCGACACGGCGCTCCACACGCTCGTGGAGTGTCCAGCGTGGGCGGACCAGCGAACATAATATAATCAGTGAACTCGAACACAAGTGAACCGTATCAAAATTCAAAATAACGTGTAGCAATGCAAAACATTCAGCTGTCTAAAAGCGTTTATAATTTTGTGTAACATTGGTTTACTCGAAACAAGGTATATAGTGTCGGCATTATTTATATGTTGGTGGAGACAAACAAATTGTCCCGGTTTATACAGATTTTTCATTAGAGCCTTCTTTAATTAACCGCCACTACTTCATTGCCGGTTGCCTTTTGTTTTATTAATTTGTTCACTTCTTGTAGTAAGTGATTGTTTGGTAGAAAAAGGCGCTAATGATTCTTTTAACTATTAATTAGTATGAATAAACTTGGAGTACCATTTTCTTATTTTCAGCAATATTATTGTTTAGAAAGAATCGATTTCAAGAAAAAGACTATTATGCAGTTTGTCAAATGCCGTAGGTACTATCGAACCAAGTAAAACGTGACTCACCATAAGTTTATTTTGGCAATCTATCTAAATGCAAGTAGGTCGAATTTTAACTAAAGACAGATTTCTATGGCAACGAGCTTGTTGCCATTTTATTAGACACTGACATTTAACTGAGTACACTGTTGTCATATTAGTATTAAAAACATCCTAAGTGCATTAAATACGACAGATCTTTCAAGTTTGACAGTATTAAGTTAAATATCATCAAAATTCAGTTAATTCGATTGTACATTAATTAACATACAAATTACTTGTCGTTCTAGTGCTTTTTCATCTTTCCGTTTGCTACAATCTAAATTATTTTGAACTTGAATAAAAATTATTTAGTATTCAAATAGTATAAACTGGACTTTCGTCCCCGCTTCGCTTCGATATCAAAAGTTTTAAATCAGTCTCACATCAAACGCCTACGGTCAATATCATTACAATAGTGTCGTATTATATATAATAATATGTAATGTTGAAATTTTAAAAATGACTAAACTATAACCTATTTTGCCCCTCTTATTTGTAGCTTTCTAAATGTGAAAGTAAATCAGTTACGTAGATCTTGAGTTAAATCGGAACAAACAAACAAACAATCAAATCTTTTCTCTTTATAATATTAGTTTAGATGACTATAACAGATGTATAGAATAAATCTAAATATTCCTAACCAGTAATGATGTTGTTAATATGCAAAATGAAAATTAAAATTGTTAAACTATGTTACCATATGAATCGTAAAATTTATCGCTTCTAAATGCAAGTATTCCTTATACTCTTTTATAAGTGCTCCGTTAACAGTGTTTATTGACAAATATTCGGAATTTAAAATGCGTCTTATAACAAAACTACTTTTCGCGGCGTGGTTTCACCCGCGTCTTTGCTCTACGCCCGTCGCCAGTAGCGTGATGTTCCATTGCTTTTATCCTTCCTCGAGAAATATACGCAAAAAGATTTTTCAAATCCAACTGGTAGTTCCAGAGATTAGCGCGTGGCTACGGTAACAGAGATCAGGACGGTTAAACAAACAAACAAACTCATCTGCTTAATATAATAGTATATAGTTAGTACAAATGCTGAAAGCTGGAATACGAGCTTAGAAATGGAAAGACGGCGGCGCGGCTTCAAGTATTCCACATTAGGTACCACTAAGCTAAAGTGCGGAGCCAAAATACTTTCAAATAGGTTTTAAATTTTCTTTGAACGTTCATTTCCTTTGAACTTGTCGCTGTATAAAACGGAGCTTTAAATGGTTTCGCCACATCTAGTTTGTCAAAGTTTTTATTCGCGCGATGTGAATTTCATACGGTGTCGGAATTCACGGAGTTTGGTGACGTAAGCAATGTCTAAGTTTGCGTTGCATAGGCAGCGGTAGTGTACAGGCCACTGCAGCGCTCACCGTCTGCAAATTGAATTTCTAAGTTATTCTCCAACTTGTGAAGGCACGAATGAAGTGAGCTCGTTCTCAGTTGTTGTTTCCCCGACTTGGGACTCGATGATTGGAGCCGAAGCACGAACGACTTCGGTTTAGATCAACTTCTAGCTTCCTACCACTCTGTTTAGTTCGCTACCGAGAGGCATACCAAGTAGACATCGATTACTTTACAGCTGCGAAGTCAAGAGTCTCTTACATACGTGAACAAAATTATTGTCATTTTGTTTGGTATATACTTATTTGTATCCTTGAATTCTATAAGAGGAAATCGTATATGGCTGTTTTGTTTCCCAATTTTCATTTCATATAAATAAGAATATCACATGACATGATTGTGGTAACAGGTATAAGTTAAGCTGTTTGCGAAATAAATTCATTTTTTTTAATACATTTTTGGTGGCAAAGGCAGAGATGGCTGTGTTTTCCAAGCATTGCAGTAATAATTTTTTCTTTATTCTTTATAATTGCTTAGAAAACTAAACCAAGCCGTCGCCGAACACGGAGAAGGGGATGAGGAAGGAAAAGGAAAAGGAAGAGTACTGAAGGGGTATTTGGGCTACGCGCGCTCTCACTCACCGAACGGAACACATTAGCATGAAAACTAATATTCTTACGTCGACCTTCTATGAGAGGGTAGTGCTTCCCCGGTCAATCCAGCCCATTTATGCTGAAACCAGCGTGGATCTACTACTGTAGACATTTTTATAAGTACAAAGTTATATGTGTGCGCATATAAAGTGTTATAAACGAAAGAGGTTGTAATGGGAATTCATTAGCATGTAAACTGTCGCCCTGTGCGATACACTTGGCTTATCCTTGTTTGACAGTCGTTTCAGGGCGACGCTCGGCTGCGGTCTGAACAAAGCGTGCCATAAGTGATTTCGTGTTGGAAGCCTAACATGATGCCCTTGAGAGATAACTCGTTCATTTCGTGAGCAGATTGAACCGATTCTCCTGTTCAAGACATGAATTTAAAATGCTCGATTTACAATTCAGTTTCGCTCATGGAGCGACCCCAACTTTTTGTTTAAATCTGTACCCCGTAACAAACGTGATTACATTTTTAATTAGATTCCTTTTTCATCGTTTCGAGCGGGCAAGAACTCGTGGTTTTGCGTGTATACCGCACATTAACACGCTACCTCTCATACCGCGTGATTCTACGATAATTGCTATTATTAACTTGAAATTTCACAACGAATTCTATACTCTATTCTAATCGCAGAAAGTTGTAAATTGCAACATAAGCCTAATTTCTTTCTGCTTAATATTTTATATAGTACTTACGTTAGTACTTTGTAATATTTCCCGTCTTTAGAGACTTCACATTTTCTCTAAACGTTTACTTGTTTTATGGAAATTAATTTTGCTTATAGAGAAAAGACTAATAGAACTTCCATCACTAATCTTTGGGTAGTAAGGGATTAAAACTTTAGTTATCATTTACGATTTATTTTGCTCAGTACTTCCTCATTTGTCATTTTTATCATGTCACTTATTCGTGAGAAAATTATAATTTTAACATGATTGAGGAATAACAAGAGGAAGAACATTAAAAAAAAAACACAAAATATTTTTTAACGCTTAGTGTTTTCTATTTCCAATATAAAAAAATATTACATACTACTTTAACTCGTAAATTAAAATTGAAAATTTAACATTAAAATATGTAATCATCACACATACGACATTGTTTGTTCTTTTGTTGTTCTTTATAATACTTAAACACTTATTTTTATTTGGGATTACTAAAATAAGTGATTAACATATACTAAACTGAGCACGTAAGGATACAAAACACAAGTAGGTTTCTTCCGAATAATGCAAAAAGAAATCAATATAGTCAGAAGAATAAAAAACGTAAGAATTATATAGGATATGTTATTTATCATTCTTAAATTATCATAAGAAAGGCGGTCCATTTATCATTAGGCAGCACTGACTTTTCTTTCACGTCAAGAAGTGAGTGTAAGGCGTAAAAGGGACTCAACACAATAACTGTACGCAAAGTATAATTTGTTAACAAAAGCCCAGAAAGTCATACTTTTTGAATTTATTACTTTCGCTCCAACTCCGAGCCCATCCTCGAAATATAATATTGGAACTGATTTTAGAGAGTTGGCAACATAGTTTTAAGTTTTAATTCTGCGGCGGGAACTATTGACAAAACTTTTACATTAAACTACGAAATAATAACAGTAACTTTGATTAAGTTATGATTCAATTCTAATGTCTGTAATAAAACATTTTGCACATTAATGAATTCAGAATTGTGGTTAGGTATTATGTACGTAGTAAGTAAGTAGTAGGTACCTACTACTTATTAAACATGATGTGGAAAGCATAGTCACATTTAAGAATATTTAACACTAGTTTTACGCGGCGCGGTTTCACCCGCTTCTTTGCTTACTGCTCTGCTCTCGTCGCCAGTAACGTGATGTTACATAGCCTATAACCTTCCTCGAGAACTGGGTTATCATAAGCAAAAGTAAAATTCATTACCGACTGGTAGTTCCAGAGATTAGAGCGTTCAAACAAACAAACATACAAACTCTTCAGCTTTCAATAATAGTATAGATTATGTATTACAAGCATAGTCGTATTTTAATATATTTAATATTATGTATAACGTTTCGCCTAGAAATCCCATGTAAATAAATAGCCATACCCTTTTTGAAGATACCTGTGAACTCTACAAAAGTTTAAAAGATATGAAAGTGAATACAATTGGATGTTTAAAATACCTACAATAGACCTACAAGTAACCGCTGCTATCGGTATTGTTAATATGTGGATGAAACGGTCACTGTAGCTCGCCGAGTTTACAAATATCTGGGAAAAAATATTCATATCTTGTTTTTACCTGAAAGAGACTACGTTATATACACAGGCTTTTATAATATCATGAAACACCTGTAAAACATGGGAAACAATCGTAAAATTAGCATGACAGAACGGCAAATTGATAACAGTAAAGGGGCAGTGCGTCATAATCACTCACAACTCAGTGTTTATCTCAGTTACAGCAGACATGTATGTTCGTAACTTACGTAATATAGTTAGGTGTAGCTAGTTATCCAGGAGGGCATAAATCGAGCGTGTGTCCGCTAATCGTACACTAAGCAACACTGACAGCACAATGTTCGCTTATCTTAATTGCCTCCGTAGATACGATCGAGGAATTTATCTGCGGTGCCTCTGGAATAAGTACGACACTTTTTAGCGGTCTGCGCGGTAAAAAGTTTAATGATAGTGTCCGACTGCTATCTCTGACGGTTGCCTTTTATTTTTCACGATTAAAATAAATGCCTCTTGAAATTTTGTCTTTACTATTTACAATACAAGTAGTATTGTAGAAAATGATGTACAGAATTTCAGTTTATCTGTGCATTAAGACATATCATGCTAGCAATCAACCTTATTACTTTCATAAGTGAATTTAAGATTATATTACTGTATTATATGATTACGCACACCTGCCTATCTTGTACGCCAATGGGGAGAATACACCCATGTCGAAACTGGGGTGGCATTAGGAAAACACTCTATTTAATGAAAGTACGAAATTCTAAAGTCAAAAGGTTTGAACGCCAAAGATATTTATTAAAATTCAGCTGGCTCTGTAAGTATTTTCAATCACGCCAGTTTAATGTTTCTCTATTGTCTCGCAAGAGGCTGATTTAACGGACTAACAGAATGAATAATACATAGCGCAATGAACAGCCGAAATCAAATCTGAATTCATTTTCAGATTCTTTACCTCGAGTACCTAAAATTAATGTTTGATCTGTTAAGGAAATGTGCATACACATTTCTAGACAAAATTTTTCATCTTTATAAAACTGATGACCATATAAAAATTTATGAGAACTGTTATTTTTTAAAAAACATTAGTAACCTATTTCTCTGGGTACTGGGATTACTGGAGGGTAGGCGTCTGCCAGTTCTTAATCACCGCTACAGATATTTTCTGCCTCAGCGGCTGTGAATTCTATGAGCTGTTTGTTTATTAAGGTACTTTGGTGGTTATATTCTACAACTTCGGCCAAGGTCAGCCTGGTAAACATATATGAACGCGGCCTACGACCAAGTGAAGATGATGAAAGACACCCATCTCCAACAGGGGATGTCATTCTCCTGAAATGATACATTGTTTTTTTTATTTCTTGATGAAAATATCTAACAGACATTCTTTCCCGACTCGTCAATCTATCTCTTATCACGTCAATCGTAAACAATACCTCGACGGTAGTCACAAATACTAAGCTGCCGAATAATTGATACAAACGCAGAAAGAAAATTGTTTTTTGTTAGGAATAACCACAGCTTTCGTAGAATAACGAATAGTAAGCTGCAGCAGATAACAGGTTCCTGTTGGGTTGAATGTTGATGAAATTCTATGAATGTGGCTCGATAGCAACGTTTAGTCTATCGAGTCTATAGTGATTGGCCAATTCACTGGACACGCCTAAGCCTTGTTCCACGTTTTGAAGATTATGGGCTTGGATGAATTCGATCTAAAAATTTTGACGTATTGATATCCTGTAGCTATTTAAAGTGTAGAGATTTAGAATTGTTGACAGTGAAGTTTATTATTTATGTAGCAATTTTTAATTTTTTTATGTATTTGTTCTGTTTTTAGTTGCGCACAAAAAGTCATATTCTCATATTAATATGGAATTCTGTCGTGCAACACTTTTGTACTGCGGCATAGCGATGCCAGCGACACTTCACGCAATAAAGCATATATTCCGCGTGTTGCGCTTTCGATTTTCGTGCGAGCACAGAAAACACTGGTTTAATACTATTTTACACTTTGGATGAATATATTTAATGGGTGAACGGCAAATAGTCGTTAACTCGCCAGTTGGCACAGACCAATGCAGGCTCCGTTAATTCCGAGGGGCGTTCAGGAAGCCGGTAAATGTGTCATGTTAATGGCCCCCTGTTAAAATATCACACGTTTTCATTTTATGATCTTCCAATTTTATCGCTAGTGCTGCTGATGGCCGATTAATGCCGCTATGCCAATGAAGTATGACATTTGGCAATGGTTTTACTCGCTATAGTTCATTGGCAAGTCGTCCGCATTTAGTAAATGTCTCTCAAGCATTCCATAATGCCTTATATTTAAGCGATGCAATGCAGGTTGAATATATTTGAAGTATACACATATCGTACGAATGCGGTTTAGTAATTATGACGATACGTATTATGCTTATTCTACATGTTAAGTTCCGAGTCTTAGAATCCAAGTATTGTACAAAATTTGTGAAGTGTCATCATATCGAGGCTCTATTTCTATGTTAGATGCACTATCTACGCACAGGTTTGTACATAACTATGCTGGTCTTTCAACGGTATCTATACTGATGAAAGACATTGTATCTGTATCGCCTGGTTGATCAAAACCTACTACAACAATTGATTTTGATTACCTGTTTTCAAATCTCCGGTACTCGGGACTTTAACTCATTAGTGGTGAAGCTTCTAACCTGTTAGCTTACGGATAACTCCTTCAATACGCATATGGTTGCACCGTTTAATATTGATTAAGACTGCAGGTGAACTGTCAACCCTCGTTTTAATTTTTTAACCGACTTCAATAAAAGGAGGAGGTTTCTCTATTCGACCATATATATATATATATATATATTTTTTTTATGTGTGTACGCGCATAACTTCGTCGTTTATGATCCGATTTCGATGATTCTTTTTTTTGTTGAAAAGTAGATATCCTAAGTGTAGTACCATGATAAGAAAACCAGGATCTGATGATAGCATTCCAGGGAAATCGAAAGGAACTTTCGAAAATCGTACTAGCGACTAGTGCAATTGTTACTTTTTTCATTAAGTATTTTAAGGCACTACTATTTAGTCTTCACAGTATTTTATACCTTTGAAGTTGGTGCCAAGGAAATACTATAAGAACCGTACTACAATAAGAAATTAGGATTGATAATACCTATACCTATAGGTACCTACCTAGTTATTGTTTTACTTGGCACCAACCTCAAAGTTATAAAATACTTATTTTATCATTTCTGATTAACTAAATCAAAATACGAATTACTTTCTGCTAAGTTAACTTATTTTTAACTTTTTAGTTTCCTTCCCGTTCGAAGACGGTTTTTTTTTGTTTAAAATTATTTTATTTAATAAAGTTCTCTTTAATATAAAGTCATTATAATCATTAAATTTGTAACATAGTACCTAGTATGCATGAAGCAATGTACTCAACCGATCAGCTTAATAGCATCTATTACTAGGCAAGAGCTCCTCATAAAGGCAGAAGCTTGCTACATACACAACGGTAGTTGGAGAGATGATCGTAGTAAGTATAGTGATTATTTTTTTTTTAATTACAGTTATAGTATGTATATCACATTACCATCCTCTAAAGTTTGACTGGTATTATACCTTTGACATTAACCTCGTCTTTGTACTAGAATAAAAATAAAGTAATAAATAAAAATAATTAATTTAATGTTCAAAGAAACGGTAAGTAAGCACACGGTAATAAAACAATTCAATTACGGCGTCTAAGATTTAAGAGCATGTAAACTCGCATTTGACATTATAACGACCCATTATCGTAGACATTAAATCACTTATATTTTTAGTTAGCTAAAGAATGAATAGAGATAGACAGCTAGATTTTCATAGGCAATTATTTCTCCCTATAGTAGAAGCCTAGAAGCTGAGTAATCAATATCTAGTCTACATACGATCGCGTTATATATAACAGCTTTACCTAAGAGCGCTATTCATTATTAGAAACGAATGTTTTACGCTGTTATTGCTAAGAGCTACTGAATGCGTGTACTTAAATATAATCTTGAGAAAAACACATAAGTTTTGATAATAAAAATTTTGTATGGTAGTAGATCTACGCTAGTTTAGCATGAATGTGCCGCATCGTCCGGGGAAGTACTACCCTCTCATAGAAGGTTGACGTAAGAGTAGTTGTATTCGTACTACTGCGTTTCTTTCGGTGAGTGAGAGTGCTGGAGGCCCAATTTCTCCCCTTTCCTCTTTTCTCAGCTCCCTCACTCCCTTCCCCTAACCCCATTCCCAGCTGCCATAGTGGAGGCCACCATACCAGCAGTTTAAAACGATGGCTTTTGGTATGGTGGCCACCACTTGTGCATCCCACTGACTGCTTACCATCAGGCGGGGTGGAGACACTTTGGTAGGCTAAAATAAAAAAAAAAAAACAAAGAATGAGTTATTTAAATTTTAAATCTGAGTACTTATGTAATTTAAACGTATTTTTTGAGCTGCTCACAGTAACAAATACTTAAAGAATAAAATATTTCAAGCGTCAAAATGTTAGTATTAAGAACAGCTCAGATTCTTATGATATAATTATATAAAGCGGAAGAATTTGTTTGTTTGTTTGAACGCGCTAATCTCTGGAACTACCAGTCGGATTTAAAAAATTCTTCTTGCGTATGATAGCCCAGTTCTCGGGAAGGTTATAGGCTATTTAACATCACGCTGCTGGCGACGGTAGCAGAGCAGTAGGCAAAGGCGCGGATGAGACCGCGCCACGGTAAGCCAGTTAGATATAACACGCTACAATCATTTTCATTTAAAAACAAATAACTAAAAATTACGAATTTGATTCCACGTATAATCGAGTTAGCACCACATTATTCAAACACAGGCAATTTAACAAACCCTTAATATAGACTACGAATATCGACGTTCAAAATCCGTCCTCAGAGAACTGGCGATAATGGTTATGAATAAAAATTTATAGGCCTCGCAATAGCCTTCTATTCTGTAAAGCTTCATCTCAATTAAAATGCTATTATCTAGTCAAAATGGTGGCGCCACGTGGCATGAAGTGCTGCCATAAGTATTATTAACAGAGAATTATCACGGGCCGTCGATAACTTTATCCCGGTAGGGTAACTATTTAAAATCATTTTATTTTATGGAGTTGAGTTTAGTTTTAGTTTAGTAGAAGGTAATTGTTTATATACTATACTTACCTGCTAAGTACTCAGGCTCGTTCTTGGATAAAGTGATAACTAAATTTTGTTCTACTGAGTGATATTTCTAAGTGAAAATATGACCCGCCAAGATTGTGAAAGTGTTTCGGCTGATATGATGATGATGAGTGAAATTTGAGAAAACTTTATACACATCGTCATAAAAAATGTGCTACTGACGAGTTTTGTAGATATGTAAAATAGAGATGTAGGTATACCTATAAAAATCCCAAGTCACCGAAGTACTTTAGCCTACAAACACAACCCATAAGAATCAGAAAAGTTGCTAAAGAGGTCCCTAAGGAGAACTAAAAAGCTACTCACGTTGAACCAGACCAAAAACGAACAAAATCTTGTTGTCCTTACCCTCTCAAATGGCTGAAGAAGACCTTAGGCCCTAGACAAGTAACAAAGATTTCTATTCTATTCATAGAATAGATTAAACAATGTATTGAATTGACATAAGCTATCGCCAACGCTTATGTCATTCTCATACATTTTTTTATCTATTCTATGAATAGAATTGAAATCTTTGACACTTGTCTAGGGCTTCTTGTAAAATACCAAAATTTTTCTTCACGCACGTACCATCACTCGCAATTTAAATCCGTTTTATAATCTATTATAATAAAATGTTTTACATTATAATAAGCTTATCAATTAAGCTCGTGCGCGGTATTCATAATTTGCCTGAACAATGAAGCATTCAGAATTAAATGATACTCTTTTGAAGCAAAAACATAATTTTACTTTTCTTTTATTTCAAAAATCTCCCTAAAAGCGCATGATTAAGCTTAAGTGCTTTGAAAGAGCTATGCTTATGAATATTTTATTTAGAAAATATGATTTAAATTGTAAATATACTGTATATTAAAAAAAGATTGTGTTTACAATGAGTTTGTGTAATGTATGAAATGAATAACTCTGGGTTTTGTAGAACAGTCCAATTTGTGTAATTCGTTTTATGAAAACGTTTATGAAAAATAAACTACAAGTAATGCAATTTACTTCCTTTGCATAACGCTCCGAGATTGGAAAAATAATTACAATATATGGTAAACTCAACATAGTTCTGCTTTGTTTATTATTTAGTAGCCGTAAAGGTCTTTATTTGTGTATGGGCACTACGTTTAAGAACGGTTGCCATTAGCCCATTACTAATAATATTTTCAGAAACAACTTTTATAAAATTTAAGTTATATTTACTATTACTACTAAAAACTTATAAAGCTCGTCTTTATACAGTAATACACAAACAACCATAAACCTAAACTTATACATCTAACACACAATAAACCCTTAAAACGTAATGCTTACCAACAAACACCGTTGGATCAACCACAGCCAGTCTAAATTAAGCGTTCACAAGTTTTATTATCAGTTAGCTGGTGTTGCAATGAATAATAAGGAGTTTGCCAGTGCAAAGTTTTGTTGGCATAGCGCCTCGGACTGAGCGTCTAACGTTAAGTTAAACAAGTGTCGTCACCTCCCACTGTTCCTAATAACGTTACTCGAAGTATGCTTCTAAGATATTTACCTACATCAGTCATCAGTGTTTTATACAAGACAACAACAACAACATGTTAAAGACCAAAAATTATTTACGTGATATATCAGCAGCTCGACTGAACAAGTACCCTCTAGAAGGCCGAAGTCATAGCAGCACTACTCGGTTACTGAGATTTGCTTTTATGTGCCAAGAACGTTAGTCAACAGTGGTTGACCACAGTAGGATCTTGAGATTCATTACCAGTGGTGTAAACTTTAAGCAAGCAAGCAGCTTACTGACTGACAAAAATATGTCTCCAACATGAGAAAGAGACATATGAGTACATTCAAAAATATGATGAGGTTGCCAAAGCTGGTAGGGAGAACATAGAAAAGGTTATTTCACTAACAAATAACAATCTATGTTCAATGTGTTTGTCATCAACGGCCTATACTCAGCCTTCATTAGGTAATGTACATTCACATAGTAATCAATGTAACGACTTGCCTACTGATCATCCCACCTCCATAAACCAAGTTCGATTTTCTAGTAGGGAACCAGCCATAAATAGTACACAAAATGTTGTAATGTTTTCTGATCAATTTGGCTCGGGCCTAGGTAGCATGATTAATATCCTCACTGATAGGCCTATTGTAAACTATTGTTCACCTGGAGTAAAATTCAGTATTTTAGTTAATAATTTAAAGAATTCTGTCCTGAACTCTAACTCAACAGTGATTATAATGTATGGTGATAGCCTATCAGTCACTAAAAAGGACATACTAGATTTAACTGAAGTCATGATAGCGCTTCACAACAGTGTAGGATGTAAGTTTATTATCTGTGCCTTACCTTATTCACATGCACTTACTGAGTTACAAAACGTGCACATAGGCAAATTAAATTTATTACTTTATAATTGTACACATAGTCATAGTGACTATATTTTGTTTTTTGACACTAATATATTTATTAGTTCCAATTTTTATTTGACAAAAGATACTATGTATCTACCATTTAGTTATAAGCGACTTATTGCTAAATTATTAGCATATAATTTACTATTTGACACAAGTACCAGTAAGGTATTGAAGAATTTGACAAATGTTTGTAATAATTTACAAATATGTTATACAAACACATCTGCTAGTTTAAACTAGTTGATGAGACAATGGATAAGCAGGCTCTAAATATAGTTCATCAAAATATACAGGGCTTATCCAGCAAAGCGTTAGAAATAGATTTATTTTTGAAAAAGTACAATGTTCAAATTTTATGTGTTACTGAACATTGGCTAAAGATGGAACAATTATTATTATTTAATAATGAATATTTTTCTGTTGGTAGTGCATTCGTAAGAAAGAAGACTATACATGGTGGCTCTCTGATATATGTATGTAGTAGTGTTAATTATAAGGAACGTAAAGATATAGCAGATCTTTCTATTGAGCGCACTATCGAGTTGTCCTGTGTTGAGCTTACGCAATATATTGTGGTTTGTGTGTACAGGCCACCTCAGAGTGATTTTATTCTTTTTGAAACAGTTATGGAAGATGTAATGAAACGTTTAAGCTCTGTCAATAAGCATGTAATAGTGTGTGGTGACTTTAATGTCGACTTACTTGTTCAATCACAGACTAGTATTAGATTAATTAGTTTATTGAAATCATTTAATTTAAAATATTTATTTTCGGAACCTACTAGAATTACATCACATTCTGCTACATGCTTAGACAACATTTTCTGCAATTGCAAATATATAGATAAGGCTATTCTGAATGATCTAACATCGGATCATTGTGGGCAAAAAGCTGTTTTTCCTTTAGGCACAACTACTAAAGGGAGTAAGATCACGTGTAGGCCAATGACCTCTGTTCGCCTAAACCGTTTCACTGAGAGTGTTGCTGCAGCAGTCACTCACATAGATCCAAGCCACGATGATCCAAATGTGCTTTACGAGTCCTTGTTTAGCACAATACAATCAGCGTACAATGCATCATTTCCAACTAGAACTTTTACCAAAAACATCAAAATAAGGTTCTGTGATTGGGCAACATCCGGAATATACAAAAGTAGAGCTAAGTTGTATGAACTTTATGGTATGAAACAATATAATTTTGATCCAGTCTTTATTCAATATTTTAGGGATTATTCAAAAATCTTTAAAAAGTCATGTGTTGCCGCTAAGTCCTTGTATTTAAGTAATAAAATTAAACAGTCCGAGAACAAAATAAAAACAACTTGGAATGTTATTAATAGTGAGACTGGTCGTATTAAATTGAAAGATAACAATTATGAGTTAAACATTAAGGACAATATTATTTCAAATAATACAGATGTAGCCCACATTTTTAACGACTACTTTGTTAGCATACCAGTAAAGACAACCAGCTCCTTAAATTCTTGCCCAATCAAAGCTGAGCATTTACTTAGGGGGAATGTGAAAGAGTGTGACGTCCCTTTTAATTTTAATTATGTTAACCCAAACGACATAATAAAAGTGTTCAAGTCACTACATTCAAAAAACACTGCTGACTTGTGGGGTTTTTCAGTTAAATTAGTTGAGAGTATAATTATAAATATAGCACCATATCTAGCTGCTATCTTTAATAAAAGTGTTGATGTAGGAGTATTTCCTGATTTAATGAAACAGTAAAGTAGTACCTTTGTTTAAAAACGGCTCTAAGAGTGACCCTAGTAATTTTAGACCAATATCTATACTGCCAGCTATTAGTAAAATTTTTGAGAAAATTATATTGCAGCAATTAGAGAGCCATTTTAACTTTCATAAATTACTACATAATGAGCAGTATGGTTTTACGAAAGGTCGCTCAACTACAGATGCAGGCGTTACACTAATAAAACATATTTTTAACGCCTGGGAAAATAAAATGGATGCTATTGGTGTTTTTTGTGATCTCTCTAAAGCATTTGACTGCGTCGAGCACAATACGCTCTTGAGAAAACTCAGTCACTATGGGATCAGGGATGTTGCACTTAATCTAGTTTCCACCTATCTAAGTGATAGAGTGCAATACGTTGATGTAAATGGAAATAGGTCCTTAGGGTTACCTGTTGCTATGGGCGTCCCACAGGGCTCCATTCTTGGTCCTTTTCTATTTTTGGTGTATGTAAATGATTTGCCGTACTTTGTACAGGATTTCTGCGATATAGTGCTATTTGCAGACGATACGTCTCTTATTTTTAAAGTTAACCGTAAAGACCCTAATTTCGACGTTGTAAATGGTTCGCTCGCGCAAGTCCTGAACTGGTTCACGGTAAACAATCTTCTACTTAATTCCAAGAAGACAAAATGTATAAAATTTTCTATGCCAAATGTCAAAAGTGCAGGTATAAACCTGGTTTTAAATAATGAGTCAGTTTCAATCGTAGAGTCCACAGTTTTCTTGGGCTTAACTTTAGATTGCAAACTTCAGTGGGAAGCCCATATTTCGTGTCTCGCAGGTAAACTCAGCTCAGCGGCTTTTGCTATCAGGAAAGTTAGGCAACTTACTGATGTGGCAACCGCCAGACTAGTCTACTTTAGTTATTTTCACAGCGTTATGTCTTACGGCATATTGTTGTGGGGTAGGGCTGCTGACATTGAAACCGTTTTTATTATTCAAAAACGAGCTATACGTTCTATCTACAACCTAGGTTCACGAGACTCCCTGAGAGAGCGATTCAAAGAGATAGGTATATTGACAGTTGCATCTCAATATATATATGCTAATGTTGTTTATGTTAAGAGTAACATTAGTCTATATACTAGAAATTGCGATGTGCATGAGATTAACACCAGGGGTAAGCATAAACTGGTTGGCTCACACTATCGCTTACATAAAGTCCATAATTCGTTTACGGGACTTGGTGTACGTTTATTTAATAAATTACCTATCGACATAATGGATAAACCCTTAGACAAATTTAAACAAATTGTCAAAAAACATTTAATACTTAAGGGTTACTACACTGTTAATGAGTATCTGAACGATAAAAGTCATGGGATGCTCGCTTGACGAAGGAGTAAATTAATTTTACTCTTAATTTTAATGACATTATACTTTAAAGGACATATTTTTGTTAATTATTGTATGAATGACATTTTTTATGATTATTATGAATGACATGCTTTAACAAATAATTTTTTGACATTAATTTATTGATACATTTTGACATAATTTATAAAATGTTTTTTTTTTTTTTGTATTAATTATAAATGACATGATGCCCGAGCCATATTTGAACAGTTAAGTACACATTTTGTATTGTTTTGTTAAAATTGTATACTTAGTATTGTTAAATTTTTTTACATTGTGATTTGTGAAATAGAGGTACATTGTGAACTCCTGTGGTAAATTAAGTTCATCTTACTTTATACTTATACCAAAAATTAACAGTTTATATAATATCTACATAGAAACATTTATCACAGTTCACATGTTGCCTTTACCTTTTGTAGCAATATGCAAATTGAGGCAACCTGTAAAGCACACATTTTACTTTTTAATTTTCTTTACAACATAGAAAGCTGTAAGTAATTAAGTATCTATAGAGTTAAGTGTATTGCCTGCGTCACTTTGCATGCTACTTGAAACTGTAACTTACAAAAATTGTAATAACCTGGCGATTAAAAAGAGTGGCCTGAGTTTCTTGCCAGTTCTTCTCATGGCTCTACTTCGTCAGCGAACTGGCTGTAGGTTAATTTGCTGACATTTTGTAAACTTTGACGTTCATAAGTGTTAATTTAATTAACCTAAATGAATAAACATATATTTCATTTCATTTCATTTCAGCTTATTGGCCTCGTGTCAATCACTAGATAATCACGACTAAATGTGCAATACATAAATATTTGTTTCGTAAGGGTCTGGGTGTACATTGCTAGTGCGGGCGTTAGTTGTAACAACAATTACGAATTACTTCAAACATAACTTACCTACCTACCTTATTTTAAAACAACCGTATTCCAATGAGGGTGTTTAGAAATTTTTTGCCACCAGTTGGCGCCACGCTCACTTTCACATTGAGCCAATAAGGGTTTAACTTTCTAAAAGCGCTTGACAGTTAGACCTGACGCATCAGTGCTGCCATCTCATGGGCGTCATTAAATAACCCTCTTAGCAATTTTCTTTTGTCCATAAGCATTTTGTACATTGAACATTAAAAAATCCGAAATGAACACTGAAAAATATTTGTTTTGATAGCGCTGTCAAACTGAAGACCTTTTACCAAAGTGGCGCCAACTAGTGGGCAAAAATTTTCCTAAACACCCTCTAAATGTTGGATGGAACGCTTGGGCACTTCTCACCTAATAAAAGAAGGGTTCAAGGACGCATTAGGGTAACCAAATGTAACCAAGACAAGTCCAACTGTGCCAACTCTGGTTGTAATAGCAGCGATTATATTTTGTTGGCAGTGAGAATGTTATCAGACTAGTTCACAGTGCTTGCATCTGATATTCTTGGTCTACTAACTTGTAATAATAGTACCTACCTACTGTTTAATATTTACTTAATAAGTTAAACATCTTGAAGTATGTTCTTGACTAGGGACTGCAAAAAATTTACCGCAAACTGACAAAAGTTAATTAGTGCTCTCACTTATTTTTTTAATTTATTATTAAAATTTTTAGAGGCAATAGGAAGGCTTTTCGTTTTGCATTTTACACTATTCACATAAAAAAGTCTTTATAACAACAGTAAAAATAGCTTTAAAAGTTTCAGTATACTGTTGCAGCTATTTATGCTAGGCAGCAGTGGGAGTGTGAATATTTCACTCATTGTACTAGACACTAGTAACAATAATTTCAAGCTTTCGGTTACTCAAAATTTTTACTGTTTTTTCAATTGTTTTATAGGAGTGTACCGTTTTCCAAAATACACAATATGTCTCCAAGATATGGAGACATATTGTATATTTTTAATATCTGAAACAATAATTATGAGATAATTAATAGATACCGTGTCTAACCATCGTATTCGTGTATTGTTACCAGACAAATTCAGACGCTAATCCTCATAGGTAGAAAAGAACGTCAAAGATTTTCATCTTACATCAAGTAACACTTATGTTGATGGTACTCAGTAAGCAAATATCTCAATATTATTAGCAAAATACTCCCTGTAATCTTACAAAGAAGAGCCTATTTTTACTCTAAATGAAATAGCTTTGCGAATTCGCAGAATTTATTCTTAAGTACGATTTTTCGCTCATCTTTGGAACTTTCATAAATACGAGTATTGACCTTTGTTTAAAAGACCAAATATAACGTTTTATCAATTTGATATGTTTACACCATGTAGGTATATTACAAAGATATTCACTAGCGCAAAAAATATAATTCAAAATAAGGAAAACTTTGCAAAAACTAATTTAGGGTTGAAGTACAAGAAATTAAATAGGTATACCGTATTGACATAATAAGCTAATAATTTTTTAAGACCAGTACAATGATAATATATTTTATTTAACAGAATCTCATCAAACTCCCAATACAACCGAAAAAACTGTTCCGCACAGTAGCCGTTGCACACATACTACATACGTTGTCCACATTTTTCATTCATGTTTGAATGAAGTATGTGTGTAACGCAGACTAAAGGTAATACGTCCCAATTAGGACGTTTTCGGGTCTTCAGGATTACGCGTTCATAACATATCTGTTGAATAGAATATCATTGGACCAGGACTAATTGTTTTTCATTGTTTATTTATGTTAAAATACTTTTATACTTCAACATCGGTTATTTTCTAAAGACTGTTTATCTATTTAGAAGTTGTGCACCTTGTTCTAGGCGATCTTACAAACTTACAATTATTAAAAAAAATCTACGTTGACACTTAATAAAGTTATTTTGAGAAATAAAAAGCAAATCCGACTACAAAACTATACCTCATCATCCTCAACATCATTTATGTTTACTTATGTTTTTGTTGAATTTTTCAAAAAGCGTATACAAGTTATATGGGATCAAGTCTGAAAAATTACCTACCTTGCAATAATCATCATACCAAATGAATTATATATTTTCGCATTGCTCATGTTGGAATTTTTAATATTCAAAACAAAGTCAACCGCGACAGGATAGGCCAAAATACAAAAAATGGAACCACGATAAAATATTTTTACTTCAAAATGCCCGACCATTTGAGGTAGAGGTCCAAAAACAATTATCTTGTTCATGTTATGTCGGCTGTTAAAATAAATAAAAAATACGTGTATGATTCCGTGTAGATTTTCATCTATTCTAATTTAATTTTTGTAATTTTTGTTTGGAAATGTATTTTCTGTTAGTGTAATAATGTACAATGTTCACTATGCCATATATCATTGCTTACTTTGACTCAAATTATTTGTAAAATAGAAGTTGGGTGTTGTAAAAGGCGATTAAGAGAATATCGGCGATTAGGTAATGGGTAGCAGCATACTAGTTTTTTATCCAATAATATCTTTATATGCAATAATAATTATAGCAGCCATTTTCAATATTATACTAGTAGACTTTTTCCGAACAATCAAAGTATGTTTGACCGTTTGATGTACATAACTCTTTTAGCCGACCTAATTAGCTTGAAGTTTAATTAATTTTTAATGAATCAAATTTCACGTACAGTTGTCGCAGTTCTCCTTGACCCACATAAACACTCAAATATTCTGAAGCCAGCGTTATTCTCACCACCAATAATCTGGGAACTTTGCTAATTTGAATATTCATAAAGTTTTCCTCACCATATACCTAGTTAACTGGCTGTTATCGTGATCGCTTTACCGCGTGCTTCAAAAAGAAAAAGCGTTTAATTTTTCTTGCCACACAATTTTAATTTTTAACTAATTCTCTATAGCGCTAATTTAGCGATACGATCTTTATAATATCCGATACCTCTTTGTAGTACGTGACTACACGTCCTCGGAAAGGTTTATTTTCATTTTTTTTATACAACTTTGGTGGCAAACAAGCATACGGCCCACCTGATGGTAAGTGGTAACCGTAATTTATAGAGATGGATGTGTTTCCCAAGCATCGCAGAAGTAATAATGCTTAGAAAAACCAACCCAGCCGTTGCCGACCACGCGGAAGGAGATGAGGAAGGAAAAGAGAAACGGAGGAATACGGAGAGGATATTTGGGCTGCCGGCACTCGCACTCACCGAGCAAAACACAGTAGTATGAAAAGTAATATTCTTACGTCGATCTTCTATAAGAGGGTAGCACTTCCCCGGTCGATCCAGCCCATTCATGCTAAACCAGCGTGGATCTACTACTGTATACTGTATTATACTGGCAGAGATTTTCTTTTGAAAAAATAATATTTGATTGTAGAGATAGACAATCACATACTTACTGAGCATAATGTATGTAGAAGTTAAGTAGGTAGTCCTGGCTACAAACCTTACAAATTGGGGTTAATAGTTGATTCTATTGACACTGTTTAAAAGCTAAATACCCTTTACTATGTATATTACATATATTTTCATGTATCTGTGATATATCTACATTTCGATATATCTACACACATTAACTTAAACCATGCCTTATCTAATAATCTAAACATAATAAAATCAAAATCAACTTTATATTCTCAATTCACTACAATAAAGCTAACATTTATCTCAATATTATTTTTTTATAAGAAAGACACCAAACAAGTGGACCACATTCACCCAAGCTTTTTTGCGCATTGTAAGGAATTATCAAAAAACTAAAGGTCAGTTGAAGTGAAAGTGGTATTGAAGTGCGGTTAACAAACCTGCATTATTTTGACGATATTATCATACTCTAAGACCTAACGCTAAAAACTCCGTGGTAAGACTAATAATAATCGTATCCAAGATCAAGTGAATGACAACTAGTATTGAGAATTAAATGGTCAGAATCTGCAATAATAAGGTCTAGAAAATATAATATATTTAATATAATTTTTTACAACGCTGAATAAAACTATTGCTGATAAAGTATCTCCATCTATCTGTATGTGGCACAAAACATTAACGAAATCAATACATCGCAGAAAGACATATACGTCAATTGTCACCACAAAAACCACCGAGGAAGAGCATGACCAACTTAATTAATGGCGACTGCCCCCGGGGCAGATTAACCCACACATAAAACCTTTTTCGTGCCCATACAGTCGGCGAGCCATCGATCCTTTTCTTGTTAGTCGCTGTCAATCAAAGGCAATCAGGACTTGCGACAATCCGCCAACGAACCTTTCGCATGTCACTGATAGTAAAGCTTCTGGTAAAAGCATTAGCCTCGGTAAAAAAGGAACCCATAACTGCTTTGCTTTATCGAGCATCCATCAAGATTACTACGGGATGAAGAATATCCTATATCAAAGTAATGAGTAATGCTCAAAAAACTTACACTTGATTATTAAGTTTTGTTTTGTTCTTGTACTTTATGAATATAATGTACCTATGCTGGATGTTAAGTATTTAGCACCAAACATTATAAATAGAATGTATAAACAAAATTTACCGCCAGCATGATAACGTTCACAAAATTATATATTCAAATCTTGAAGTCGTGAATTCGTGAGTTAGTAATTAGTATCTATGAGTCTAGAATATGAGTTTACTTTGACCTAATTTCCAGCCATGCATGCCGGCGTCCAACGAACTCTAACAGATCTGAAGAGAGCAACTTGTTCGAGGAAGATTGCACTGCATATAGTAGGTCATCAAGGTTTCGCCTTTTGTATGAGGAATTTACAATATTTACATGACAACTTAAAATTCATTGAAATGCAGTGTGCCCGCGGAAACCCGCAGGAAAACCCACCAAAGATCCATAAGTATGCAGCAGTGTCATCTCTCGCCTCCACCAATAAATTTTAACAATGTCGTCGACTGCGACGAGTTCAACGTTGAGTTTTGAAACCAATGTTTATGTTTATTGTTTTAGTTTGTTGCTTCAATAAATAAAATAATGATAACGTTATTGCAAAAAAAGTTATCTTATATTTAAGTAACCCAAATTAAGTTATATGGATCTCTATCTAAACTTTGATAATTATTAATAGGATGGATTATGAATTACAACCTGTACAAAATTATACATAATTTAAAATTATTACTTTAAATAGAAATTATGTTTATTATGATGTCTATTTAAATCAGAATGTGAATTATTGAATAATAAGAAATATTTAAATCTTGAATAGTAAGACTGAGTTATTAGAATTTGAGCAGTAAGTAAATCGAATTAAAAAGGCTTGTCATACTATTAAAGCTTAAACGATTAATGTTGATTAATGTGTAAATAAATCAATCAGATTGCATAAGTATCAGTTATAGTAATACTTTTAATACTATTATAATTTAAAATTGTTATTTAAAGTGACGATACACAATGATCTTTCGCTTTGATCAGGGTATGTATTCTTGCTCAAGAAGTACCTATACTTAATTATATACCCATGTGATGTTCTTTCTTTTTCCTCACACATACATAGATTTATATAGTAAGGATATATTTAGAAATAATTCACACAGAATTATTTCTTATTTGTTCGATATATAGAGTAATTTAATACTTTCGATATTCGTTCGTTTTTAAAGATTGTTTATTTTTCAATTATGGTACTTACTGCATACTACCCAAGTTATGGAACAATCGACCGTCTATGAGCGTGTTTGCTGATCTTGTATGCTGAAACGCTTACATTAAGCGATAACATGTAGTCAACATAAGCATGTTAAACACAATGTTTTTCAAATAACAAATTCCCCAGCGCCTTTATAGTCCGCACGAATACAAAATAATATTCGATAAACGATAGAAATAAAAACATTATTCACCCCACTACTCTGATTTATCTCCGGAATTGTTATGTATTATAATTATTGAACTAAACTGAATAAGGAAAACGTTGACTGAACATCTCATAATAAACGAATGAAAAGCAAATAAGATAAAAACCGGATTCGGTATAATGGATAAAACTTTGTTACTGAATTATACGGTTCAGATATTGTGATGGCGGACAAAGTTTATAAAGAGCCGGCGTTTTAGCTGAAAACCGGGCGTTCGGATAAAGGCGTTAACACAAGGCATTGATTACTTACAAGTACTGGATGTTTATTTGACGATCTATTACGATCTGTTATATGGGTCATCTAATTTTGTTATTATTATTTATTTTACTTCAAGACTGAGTAAGTACCATTCTTTCTTGGCATTAATATATAGCTTCCGTAACGTTATCGTTGCTTAACCTCTCGTATGCTATAATATCAGACACAATAGAAATAACATTGTGTCTCGTGCAGATCTGCTCCTAAGCATACGACAGGTTAAATATTGACTTTTAGATCTTTGTAAGGTCGTACTTGCAGAAACATATCACTGGCGAAAAAACTGGCCAAGTGCTAATTGAACTCGTGCACGAAGGGTTCCATACCATTATCTATGGGTAAAATAACGTTTGAGAAAAAGAAAATCACACAAATATTTACTTTATTCTGTTTTTTAGTTATTGTTGTTATAGCAGCAACAGAAATACATCATCTGTGAAAATTTCATCTGTCTAACTATCACGGTTCAGACGGACAGATGGACAGATGGACAGACGGACAGACAGATAGGCAGACAGACAGATAGACAGACGGACAGCAGAGTCTTAGTAATAGGATCCGTTTGGATGTTACCGTTTGAATACGGAACCCTAAAAATTACTTTCCCAAATGAAAGCGATAATTTTTTTTTAATACGATACAGTAGTGTTACTCACCTAGACAACACTTGCAATGGCCGGAGTTTGGACTATATTTGACTGCGAATTTTAGATTATCTAAGCTCGACCAAAGGTGTATCGCAAGAAATAAAAAATTAATATGTGTTAAAAGCAATAACTGTACGTTAGAAAAATATTTATTAATATTAAACAGTAATAATACTAAGCTGTTACTATCCTACTGCAAGGAAAAGGCTTCTTCTCATACAGAGAATGCATGAGCATTGATTGCCACGTTTGCTCAAGGCGGGTTAGAAATTTCAAAAATTTTTTTACAAGTTTCATCACGTTTTATACAGTTTTAATAATTATTGGATCAAATCGGCTTGCTATAGTTAGAATACGCCGTAAGAGAGCTGAGTATTAAATAATGCGAGAGATTTTCTATTGATTGTGGCTATTTTGAGCAATGGGGCCGCCGCCGTGGCGCGGCGTTGTCGCTCGTGCTCTTTGCATTTAGCTTGGCGCGAATGCAAGCCGTTTGTTTGTTGTGTTGGCTAACCTAATAAGTTCTATTATGTTAAATATATTGAATTATCAACTTTAAATTATTGTTACTCATTTTACGAACATGTCTAATTGTTAAAGGTTTTCTTCTTCTTCTGGTACCTATTACTGGAGATTGGCTGTCATCTCAGCGAACTTTTTCCTATCTTGTGCCAAGCGAAATAGCTGTTTTACGCTTGCAACACTGATCCATTCACTGATGTTTCGCAACCAAGACCTTTTTCTCCGTCCAGTGCAACGCTTCCTTTAAATTTTTCCATCATTATAAGTTGGAGAAGTCCGTAATTTTCTTGTCGCAAGAGATGACCTAAATAGACAACTTTTCATTTCTTGATGGTTTGCAAGATTTCGTGGTTCTTACCGATGCGCTGGAGTATCTGCACTTTGGTAACTTTTTGTATCCACCTTATGCGTAGTTTTCTACGATAAAACTACATCGTGAAAGCTTCAAGAAACTTTTAGGTATTAGCTTTCACAGTTTAGGCTTCGCCATTCATTATCCTAAAAACGTTTACCTTTAAAAATGTCTTTTAAGTGCCACCATTTGAGAGGCGGTTTGTCATAGATTGGAGGCATAAAGTGATACGTAGGTAACGCTACTGACCATTTTCTGTCATGTCCTTAATTGCCATTTGTTACCCACAAGACAAGTTTTATGTTTTGTCCCGGCCTAAAATACTTATAGTAGCACATGTGAAAGTCGCAGGCATTTCGTAGGTTTACAAATACCACCACACGATAATACGACCACAGTGTGAATCGCACAAGAACCCTTTTTGAATTCCTTGTTACGGACAAATAGTATGAATCGACAAATGTCTATTTTGTATTTCGTCGTTTCGCACTTGGTAAAGCAATCACTTTATTATTTTATGCAATCTAAATCATATTCAAGAGAACATGATTTAACGAACAGGTACGAACCTCAGCGCCCTTTTTCCTAAAAAAACAAAATGTAATTAAAACCGTGTTCCAATTAAATATTAAACAAGTAATTTTCTTCAACGTATAAGACTAATCCGAATTAAAAATTCTGATTTGTTGATGCTCAGAGTCTCAGTGAGGTCATCAAATCATTTAGAACTTTTACACACTGGTTTTTTGTAGTTACACTAACGCGCGTTTGTGAAACGTGAATGTGAATCGAGTTAGTATTGATTTTTTAGTTATTTTTATGCCATTACTGTGGCAATGTACGATTAGTTTGACGTTGAGAAAATAGGTACGCTATTTATTATTAAACTATCTGTTAAGTTTTATTAACGACCTGTAGCACTACGATCATATAAACAAACGTGATCGCGTCACGGTGAAGAGTGAGTGTTCCGAAAAACACATAAACCGGTTAGCGGCTGTGTCGCTAATAAATTCTAGCTGAATGGCTGCAGAAGCAATGCGAATAGTGTGTAATAAACTAATAACACATAAGGTGGAATACTCACTGGTTCATCTGATTTCGTGTATGCTAAAGATTTCCATATAAATTGAACTAGTTGCATACAACATTAAAATCTACGTTCGACGCGTTGCGCAATGCAGTGTATTTTCCGCCTAAAGTTAAAGACGATAACAGCGTCAATGAGTCATCTACATAACGCAATCTGAGAAGAGAATGATAGTAATTTCACAGTAGTAGATCCACGCTGGTTTCATCATGAATGGGCCGGATCGTCAGGGGAAGTACTACCCTCTCATAGAAGATCGACTTAAGAGTAGTAGTATCCTTACTACTGCGTTTCGTTCGGTGAGTGAGAGTGCCGGAGGCCCAATTTCCCCCCTTTCCTCTTTCGTCACCTCCCTCATTCCCTTCCTCTAACCCCATTCCCAGCCGCCATAGTGGAGGCCACCATACCAGCAGTTTAAGACGATAGCTTTTGGTATGGTGGCCACCACTTCTGGATTCCACTGACTGCTTACCATCAGGCGGGGTGGAGTCACTTTGGTAGGCTAGTAAAAAAAAAAAAAGTACAAAAAACTTCAGTTCTACATTTTATAAACTTTACGGCAATCGACACAAAATACATTTTGCCGAAGAGGCTTACTTTGTCGTATGCTTTTTGGTATTAAGGCGATAAGTACAGGCTAGTTACCACCATATATTGTGTAACAACGAATATTATTATTCCTTTTCACTCCGACCATGTTTTTTAAGAGTTTAAGTTTTCTTGGCATCTGTACTAAGTGCCATGCATGGCAAACATTATATTAAATTATTAGACATGTATAGTGATTATCAGGACCATGATCACTAATCTCGTAAAAGATACAAGAGTCAGATAAGTACATTTAGTAGAGAGTTTATGACATCAAAATTACATTTCGAAGCTATAGACAAATTGTCTTACACTAACGGCTTGAAAACTACAATCATGTTAGGCAATTACGTCAATAAACCTAATACCATACTCGTAATTATACTGAGCACAATTCTGGACTCCAGTCTGTTGCTGACCATTTTCTCGATATAAAAACTTTAATACAGAAGAAAATTATTTATTGTTTGATGCACAAAAACCGCATGCAGTAGAGACTTGTGATATACGGTCGCAATCCTCAGCAGTGAGGGAACGAGAAAGAAGAAACATAAAAATAAAATTACCTACCATTTTACCAGACTGGCAGTTTAACCAAAATGGCAGATGTAATACGTTTACACTAAAGAGTAGCATAATAATATATATATTAATAAAGTATTATGATAAATAAAAAATATGCATTTGAATCTATGAATGTAACATGTCCAGCCATCACAGTATAAAGCTCTAATTATAGGTTAAGCTATGCAAATATTAACATTAACGTTGCGTGTATCATTCAAGCTTAGGCAATAAGAGTTCATTTGTATCAAAAAAATGATAATAGTATTAATACCCCGTCTTTTGCAAAGGCACTTAAGGCATAACTCTTCTAACGGTGTCATTCTTCAATAACTTGCGTGTCGAGCACACGAAATATGAAACAAATTAGCGATAGCAGTAACAGGTTGGTAACCTATCGCGTGCAACGTTTATGTAACCCATTTTCCTCGTGACTGTAACAATTTGGCTACGAAAAGTTGATACATTTTATTTACCGCTAACTTCTAATCAGCATAGTAATTTGAACTTTATGGTGGTGACCTGCAGTGTAAGCGGCATGACTTCAGACTTACCTACTTCATGTTTATGCATATTTATGCCACAGTCTGCGGCTTCGATACAATATTTTAAAAGGGTATTTAACTATTAGACGCAAATTACCCACTTGGTTATCCAGAATGTGTCGTTAGTTATGAGGGTTTACGCGTCATGAGTGGCAACGTCGCAATTTAGTGTCAAATTTCGTGGTTTTCAATTTGTATCATTTAATCAGGGATTTTTATACAGTTTTTACTTAATTCTAAAGTATAGACAGAGATTATATTTGAAAAAAAAAATAATTTTTATAATTAAATGATGAAAATTGAACACCACGAAATATGACACAAAATTTTGACGTTGCCACATATGACGCGTAAAGCCACAATCAAAGTCGCAGGTCTTATGTCGTGTGCGTGCATATTAGGTATATCTGATTCGTCATCAAGTCACACAATAATTTTAGATCTAGTTTACATACGTGTTACATATGCGCTAGTGTTGTACTGGCCTATTTTATCTTGACACTTAGACTTATAAAATATACGTAAGTTTGTAATAATTGTGAATCAACCTTCAAAATGCGTGACAATCAACGTCTACGAGTACCTACCTATTTAAGAAGAGGAATTTGCCTTGCAGTGGAAAAAAAGTGATCCGGTATTATGATTATAGTTCTTTATTGAATTTCAAAAGTTAAATTTAATCATCTAACAGCTATTGAAAGTTGTAGGTTTAGTAATAAAAGAATAAACCGTTGTCCTGATTTTTACATTGTTCAGTTGTTGTATTTTGTTCAGCGACAAATTCATAGCTCGTGTACAAAATGCTGTTAGCGGATATCAAGGAAATGCAATCGGTTGTCTTGTTATTCATAATTTTAAAATAAAACGCATTTATAACCACAAAATAGTGTACACAAATTTAATTTTAAAAACAAACAAGCATTAAATATATTATAAAAAAACAAAAAGCCCATTTTTTCTCGCTCTGACACTAGGTACATTAAAATTTTACATTATACCCTATGTCACTCCCACAATCAATACGAATATGACATCTTTGACTGCGTTCAGTCGGGCAAAAATGTAAGTACTGTACACAGTAAGTAAGGTATTTAATAAATCAAATTCGTAACTTTAATATTCAAGGTAAAACGAAAGCTCACAGTGAATTTATACTACACAATATTATTAAGCTTAGATAGTACAAAATACAATTATAAGTAAAATGTATTAGATATGTATCGCAAGTTCATGATAGATTAAGAATATTTTGAATATCTCATATCAAGGCAACCTTTATTTATTTATTTATCCAAGCCTACATCTATTTTACAGGTAAGTAATTACTCAATGCAATAAAGTAACAAAATTTTAATTAACTATGTATTTACATAACATATTATGTACCAAGTAGTCATGGTGAATTCAGTCAGTGCACAACTAAACCACGTTTAGCTTTTTATCGAGTTTATTAATATCGATATACTCGTAATAATATTATACTCGTATATTTACCTTTTCTTTTTGATTGAAACTAAAAAGATTTGAACACAACTCTAAGGCACTAAAACATACATGCAAGCAGTTTGACACTATGACTTTTGGAATGATGTCTCCCTCCACTCCTGAATCCCAATCCACATTCATTTAAATGTCAGTCAGTGGATCTGCTTACCTATCAGAAAAAGTGGATTCACTTCGGTCGCCTAACATAAGAAAAAAACATACAGCTATAATATATACACAAAATATAAACAAAAATGTAAGAGATAAGACGTTTACATTGAGACTTAGTTTCGTACAAAAACCTGTATTGCGTCTGCCATTTAATTCAGGTCACGTGTCGCGTTCACAATGAGCTTACACACATCTATACGCATCAAACTACGAGCTGACCATATTGTGTACAGGGCGTTACACGATGGTTGTTGATTTAATGGAGTGCTCTTGCATTCGTTACGTAGTGAACAATTTGGATTGTTATTATTGCTTTATACAAATGAATAAAAGTGACTCGGAACCGGTCAACGTCGTGATACCAGTGGAAAACCAGTAATTGACTTATTTCGGCTAAATATATGATGGTGGTTATATTATTTTACAAAAAAATATTTTTTCAAAAATGCTACGTTAGACTGTAAAGGCAACTGCTGTAGAAAGGTTGACTGCGTCATGCCCACACAATGCGGAGAATTGACGGAAGTCTTGTATGATCTGTAAATGCTTGTTCTGAATCTGAGTGTGCTTTGTGTGCTTGGATGATTGTGAAATAATGTTATGTATATATTATTATAATTATAATATTATATATAGGTACCTAATATATGTTTGCTTTTACATAACCGATAACAATTCTAGGTCTGAAACATTCTCAGGCTACGGCACAGACCTTCAATCTAAAGTGCGCATTCTTGCTTAATTTATGGCTCTTTGCAACCAGTTTTTTTATCTGAATGATACTGAGAATTTCTCAGTAAAATTTTCTTTTTTACTTTTTCACGGTTTCAATCCCTGACCTCAATACGGCAGTCAAATGCCACTGCCAAACGGTTCACAGAATCAATTAAGCTTAAAAATTTAATATCAGTGATTTATATCTAGAAAAGAATGTAATTACCAAGAGGGCTAACAGAAAAAATATTGTAATTAAATAATTAGGTTACTACTTTTAATAGCACTCAATATGTAAGAAATTAACACATAATCTTACTTAGTGTGATAACATGAATAAATCAGACTAAAAGAGATAGATCATAGCTTTATGTGTATAATATGTAAAATAATTAATACCTAGGTAGTATTAAGTCGCTAGTAAGTAGGATATCATTTCATCATCATATTCATATAAATGCTATTTATTTATTTATTTATTTATTTATTTATTTATTAGGGAAAAAAACGGATACAAATGATCTTATAGTTTACAAAACATAGATAGTACATAATCCAGAAACATTTTCCACAGATAGTAATATATACATGTAGGCTAACAACGAAATACAATAATATAGTAAGAGAAAGAGAAGAGAACTAAGAGAACCAAATACATAATATTAATAAAGTCAATAGAATCTGACAGCCAAATTTTCTAAGACATTTTTTTTAAAGTTTGGGAGGGAAAGGTGAAATACGTCAATGAGGTTATTACTATCATTAGTAGTTAATTCATTATAAAAGCGACATCCTCTTCTAATAAAAACATTCTTACAATGATTTGTCCTAACCTGTGAAATGTGAAAGAGGGACTTTTTACGTGCAGCTAGTCGTGGGCATCCAACACATATTTTGCCGAGAAGATAAGGGGAGTCCACTAAATTTCTCAATATTTTATAAAAAAATAAAATGTCTCGAGCCACCCGTCGTTCTTCCAGAGATTGAAGGATTTTTATGTTGTCCAATGTATTATAACGCCACTCCATATGTTTTAAAAGCCTACTCTGAATATGTTCTATCATATTAATATATACATTATACTGAGGATTCCATACTATGGATGCATACTCTAAAATGGGTCTTACAAGACTCTTATACAATAACAACAACGTGGATTGATGCTTGAAATCCTTACTAACTCTCAAGATGAAACCTAGCATGCGATAGGCTTTATTAGTGACAGCTGCGATATGAGAATCAAAGAGAAGCTTACTATCTAGCGTCACTCCCAGGTCTCGCACCTCGGTTACCCTTGTTATTATGTCATTATTAATCCTGTATTCATATTTTATAGGGTTTTTCTTTCTTGTAAATGTTATCACATTACATTTGTTCACATTCAGATATAATGAGTTATTATTACAGTAAGTAACTAAACTTATAATGTCATTTTGAAGGAGTATACAGTCTTCATTATTAGAAATTATTTTGTATATCTTTTTATCATCAGCATAAAGCAAAATATTCGAATTTTTAAAGTTAATTAGTACATCATTCAGGTAAAGATTAAATAGAAGAGGTCCGAGGTGCGAGCCCTGTGGCACACCAGAAGATACGGGAGTAAATGAAGAACAGAAGCCCTTGACCGTGACTGCCTGACAGCGATCTCGTAAATATGACTCCAGCCACCGCAGTAAATCGCCATGCACACCGAAAGACTCGAGCTTATACAAAAGTAACTTATGCGAGATTTTGTCAAATGCTTTTGAGTAATCCGTATACACAACGTCCACCTGAAGGCCGCTGTCCATAGCAGTTGTCACGTAGTCAACGAGCTCACAGAGATTAGACTCTGTCGATCTACCACTAATGAAGCCGTGTTGTTGCGGGATTATAATTGGTCTAACGACACGCGTTAAAACATTACATATAATACGTTCAAAAAGTTTAGGTATAACACTTAATTTTGAAATTGGGCGGTAATTATTTATATCATGCTTATCACCACTTTTGTACACCGGCACAACAAATGAACGCTTCCAAGCAACTGGCATAACACCAGTTCTTAAAGACAAGTTAAATAGCTTATGTAAAGGAATGGAAATAGATTTATAACATCTTTGTATGAATAAAGGCGGGATGCCATCAGGACCGCTACCCTTACTTACATCAATGTCTTTTGTATATTTAAGTACTGTGTCCAATGTAATTTCTATGTTACTAATATTCGTAGAATTGTACGGTGTATGTGGTTCGGAAGGCAACTGTATATTCGCAGTGTTATTTACAAAAACAGATTTAAAGTGAGTGTTGAACAATTCGCTTATAACGTCCCCCTCCGAACTGGTAATATCTCCCAAGTGCATACTATCCGGTAAAGAATTTGACGACCTTTTTGCGTTAACAAATGTCCAAAAATGTTTACTGTTTTTAGAAATACAAGATTCAGTTTTTTCTATATATGAATTATAACATTCAACACTAACTCTTTTTTGTCTGTCTCTTAATAAAGCAAATGTTGAGTAATCTTTATACTGCCCATATATCTTCCATTTTTTATGATATTTATTCTTTTCTTTAATTATTTTTATTAAGGCTGGCGAATACCATAAAGGATACTTATCATTATTGCGAATTGTTTTAACAGGTACGAATTTAGATACTATCTGCTCAACATGGTTATAAAATGTATCAAGTGACTGTTCCATGTTGGAGTCACCAAATGACGTATGCCAATTAATCGCTGAGAGAGCGACATTTATAGATTCATAATCCGCACCACAAAAAACTCTTGACGTTCTAGAAGGGCACTGTAAACAATGTAGAGAGATATTTTGCACGAAAACATCTAAAGCAGGGTGATGATCGTCTTCCGGTACCATGGGTGAGGGACATCTGGCGATAACACAGTTGCAATTACCGATTACGAGATCAAGTTGTTTATTATTCTTATTCGGAATGTGATTGTATTGATTAAAATTTGTGAACGATAAAAAATTTGATAAAGCATCCCCCAGTACATCAGGCTTCAATAATAGCATTTGAGGAGTACTTAATCCCGTTAGCTCCCATTGGACATTCGGCATATTAAAATCACCTACTAAAATGTACCTGTCATTTGGATTATTGATTATTGCCTGCGAAACCTGTTCAAATAATGTTACTACTTCACTGTACTGGTAAGTGCATTGTGGAAAATAACAACAGATTACTCTAAGCTTGTCGTTTCGTGTACTATTTTTCATTTGCAGACACAATGATAGGATATCCGCAGAACTGTGGTTATTTGATGGTGATAAGTTGACATCAGTCACCATAATGCTTTTCTTAACAGCAATTACGACACCGCCTCCCATTTTATCTGTCCTAGAATCATAATCCCGATCGCACCTATAGACAGTATACCGATTGTCAAATAATTCAGTATCAAATATACCCGGCAGCAACCAAGTTTCAGTTAAACAATAAATATCATAAGTGGCGAGCAACACATTTTTATAAAAACTATTAGTCTTTGTACGTAAACCGCGTACGTTTTGGTAAAAAATACTCAATTGTGTATCCATTAGTGATAAGTCCTGGTATTTATAAAACAATTAACATAATATCTCAAATAATTATAATAAGTACTATTGACAATTAGGAAGACATAAGACATGTCGGGTGGCAATGCTAACATTATATAATAAAAATAGGGCGAATTCAAATGCAGTAGTAGTCCCTCTATAACTGAATGAAAAGGTCTTAATATAATATAATAGTTGGCTGAGTATTTCACCTTTCGAATAATAGATAATGAAAGATTGCTAATTAATTGATATGAATGAAATAATATAAATTCAAGTATCCGGTCACACATCACAGTCAATATTATGAAATTCAAAATTAAATACAATATAAATTTAAAATAATTACTCACAGGAGTCTCCAAAAACCGCATATGAGTACTTATACAATTTTGTTTAAATCATAATCAGAAGAGATATGGATCGACTGACAGGAATCATTTTTACGTAAGAATATAGAGTGATTTTTTACCCAAACATATTTATAATTCTTTTCACTTGCAATCTTTTTGGCCTTACTCAATAATGATTTTCTCATACTGGTTAGATGTTCATTGAAGAAAATACGTGATGAGTTATTAATGTAACCTAAATCACAAGCTTTTAAGTTCTTAATTCCTCTCAATCGTGCCAAGAACTCATCTTTCTTATATCTAGACAGAAACCGAACTATAATAGGCTTGGGCTGTTTCACATCCTTTTTAGAGTGAGCAACTCGCGTTACAAAATCGATATCAGTTTGTGGGTTGATCGAGTACTGAACACGCTGTGCAAGTTGCGAAATTATGCTAAACAAATTCTCCCCTGATGATTCTGGCAAGCCCACTATTTCGACATTAGAACGACGACCCCATTGTTCTTGCTTCTCAATATTATTTTCAATTGTCATTATTTTTGTTTGCAAGTCGTCAACTTCAGATTGTAGCAGAATAACAGACTCGCATTTATTTTCTATCACATTAACGCGGTTTAAAATCGTGTCATATTTATCACTAATAAACTTAACAGAACTCTGCAAATTAGACACCTCGCTCTTCAGATCCATAAGGGAAGAGTTGATACTTGAAAAAGCACTACTTATCTCTTCCTTAATGATGCCACGCAAGATATCCTTCGAAACCGTAACCAAGTCTTCCTTCTTATTAGAACTGGCCGTTTTAGTAATTTTTCTACGAGAAGAAACAGTCTCCTGACTCGATAATTTAATCTTTTTGCCTCGTGTGCGAGAAATGGGCTTCATAGGAGCATCGTTCATATTCACACCACTGGTGGTACATTTTGGGCATAACCACGGAGTAGCTAGGTCCTCAACAGCAGAGCAATCTGTGTCCCTATTAGGGTAAATACACCAAACATGATAATTATCTTTGCAAGCAGCACAAACAAGCTCATTTTCTTCATTATTGAATGCTTGACGACAACAAATAAATTCCATTGTAAGTTATATTTCTCGGGCTTGTCAAAGTAATGCTGTTACAGTTTAATATTATGAAAAGCCTCTAAAGTAATTAAAACAGTTAAGCCGCTTAATTAGTACTAGAAAAAATTACGTCTACTATTTTACTGAACAGATTTAACCTCGGTAATTATTATTACCTAGGTTAGATCTGGTAAATTAGATTTTGTTTCACTATTATTGTAGTTAAACAAAAATCAATATACATACCTACTAATGATAGAAGTTTCTTCGCATCAATTGTCTGTTAATACAAAAGTTAGAAACTCATTTTCATTAACCATTTAGTAAACCAAAGTTTCCTGATATTTTGGCAGTTCCTAATAAAATGCCAACGTGCCTGTTAATGTCCGAGTGAAGGACCGATGACCGCCCTAAAAATACGATAAGAAAGCAATCGTACGGCTGGTTATCGGAGCGGCAAACGTAGGACCAACCGTTCATGAATAGTTAAAATGTGAACCTCTAAGGAAATGTCCACACGCATATGAAATACACACGCGATATATCAGCAAAGAGTTCTGCAAAATACTCAATATTCCAAATTCAGTAAAGCTAACTGCTACATAAAAAATTGCGGATTCAGTCGTCGATAGAGTTGTTGTTTAAATAAAATTCAGTTTCACGCGATGTGCAAGCTCTTTAGATGTTCGTGTGAGCTTGGGCTTATTGTGATGGAGGCATGCGCGGTGCGAGGCTAACGGCGACAGAGGTACAGTGGCATTCGGCGAACCGCGGCGATCGCGCGCGACACACGCCGCGTCGCCTTACATAGCGCGTGCCTACTTACGTAAGTCACGTGAAAAATACAAAATTTACATACGACTGTATTCAATCATTCACGTGATTTTAAATAAAGACTTATTAAATAACATATTGAAGTGTAAGTGTGTGGGTATTAAGTTTGTGTTTTGACATTTTCTGTGTTAACCCGGACATTATTTGGTGTTTGTATGTCCCAGCGTGTCGTTTGGTAAGTGAACATGTGACCTTAGAACACGTACCTACTTAGTAAGATATTGTGAGCTGGTTTATTTGTTAAAATAACGTTCTTGAGTTGTATAATTTTTGAATCACAATTTTATTTTGATACGAACAATATAAAATATTAAAATATAATTTTAAAACAACGTACTGTCTTATCTATAATAATAAATAAAGCAGAAGAGTTTGTTTTTTTTGTATGTTTGTTAGAACGCGCTACTCTCTGAAACTACCAGACGGGTTTCAATATTTTTTTGATTCGTTTAGTAGCGCAGTTCTTGAGGAAGGCTATATGCTATATAATATCACGCTACTGGCGAACCAAAGATGTTACTTTACGCTGCGGACAGTTAGGAACAAGATAAAGTTCAATGTGCAGAATCATTTCAGTGTAAATACAATTATTTAAATGATTTCTAATTAGATACTTGCCTCTTCAAATAAAGTTTATACAATTTAAAGACGTTATTTTATAGTTACATCTAGGTTACAACTATTTAACTTCTTTTTAAAATCATATATGGCAAAACAATGTGTTGTGCTATACCTATATAGTAGATGTGAAATATAGCATCACAAAATAGATAAATTCGTATTTCCTAATATTTTAAAGTCTATAGAATAAAGTAATAAATATAATAAAATGTATACCTTTTCTACGATAGATCGTCGCTAGTACAATAATTATTCAGTAACATATTATGTTAAATTCAATTAACAGATAGGTAACAAGATTGAAAATAATTTGAAAATAACCAATGACAATTAATATTTAGAATTTAATTAAATTCGTGTTAGAAAGAAAATTGTATGACAATATTATTATATTTTTACGTAGGTTTATGTAAACATTCCCCTTGGTCTTAACTATAATTATGTTGACACTCGTAACCTCTTCATGCAACGTATGAACAACACTTCAAATGCTATGTTTTTGTTAACTTTTTATACCAACATCCTTGTTTGAGAATACTCGTATTTTCTTCTATTATATTAATGGCTCAGCTCCTGTCGGTGCAGCATACGTACAGTTTTCTGCCATTTTTTTTTATACAAGTATGGTACATTAAATTTAGGTTTATTCATACACAAATGTTCACTTCAAGTATTACTATATTCCTTACTAGCTTTCCGCGGCGCGGTTCCACCCACTTCTTTGCTTACTGCTCTGTTCCCGTCGCCAGCAGCGTGATGTTACATAGCCTATAACCTTCCTCGCAAACTGAACTATCATACGCAAAATATTTTTTTTTAAATCCGTCTGGTATTTTCAGAGACTAGCGCGTTTAAACAAACAAACCTTATCCGCTTTATATAGTTGTATAGATTTCAACGTGTTAATATGTTTGTTCAAAAATTTATGATTTATTAAATGATTGTCATACAAAAATATACTCAGCTTGAGTACATGTTCGTTTATTCGCTGCAAAAAGATAAAATTATAGTATTAATTATATTATAACAAAAAAAAAATTAATGATGAAAAAGTGTCAACAAAAATCAAACTAAAATAAAATAATTTTAAACAAAAAAAACTGACTTCGAACGGAAAGGAAACTAAAACGTTTAAAATAAGTTTACTTAGCAGAAAGTAATTCGTGTTTTGATTTAGTTAACGATTTTCGAAAGTTCTCCTCAATTTCCCTGGGATGCTATCATCAGATCCTGGTTTCCTTATCATGGTACCACACTTAGGATATCTACTTTACAACAAAAAAAGAATCATCGAAATCTGTTCATAAACAACGAATTATCCGTGTACACAAGTAAAAAAAATATATATACGGTCGAATTCAGAAATCTTCTCCTTTTTGTGAAGTCGGTTAAAAATATGAGTTACAATATTACTAAATTATAATAAATACATTTGATTAGATACTATAAATATATAATAATAGCTCATGCATAAAATATTACAAAATGTGTAATTAGTATGTTACTTATATATTAAGGCGGCCATATATTTCACATTTTACGGCAAAGACAATGAAAATTAGAAGGAAATAATATGTTGATGTCGAGATCTTTGTAAACTCTAGATCAACATTTTGGTTAAAACGTAATAGCACAATTATGTCGCCGTCCTATTTATTGCGTGACTGCCGCAGTCAGAAGAGTAATGTTTTTCGAGAGTAGTATGTATGTATGTATATTATGTATGTATGCATGTGATTATGTATGTCTATTTCTTTGGCACGCTCTACAGTCTAAATGGCTTGATGGATTTTAACCTATGAGGTGTCATTAAATTCGTATTGATTGTGGGAGTGACATAGGGTATAACAAATTCAATGTAGCGTCAGCACGAGCAAAAATATGGGTCTTTCTTTTCTCTTGTTTTAGGCAGGGGAGCATTTTGTTTTTTAATAATATACATATATTGCTTGTTTTTGAAACACTTTAAATTTGGTTGCATGCACGTGTTATAATTCGATGTAGGATTCTCGATACATTTATTTTATGTTTATACTTACCATCGTTTTACACCACTATTAAAAAGAGACGAAGTCTAGTCTTGTAATGAAAAAGCAATATGTTAATTTTATACCTGCGTATTTAAAATAAACGCTGCCTTTTAATTATAAAACACAAGCACAGAGAAACGATTTAATTAACTGTTTAAACACGATAATTTTACGGTAAATAGCGGTTCCTTGAATCCTCTAAAACGTATTTCTTGGAAGAAAAACACATTCAATTATAAATGTAACTTATTTTAGAATGAATTACTTTGGCGTTTTGTTCAAATATTCATAGAATAAATCTTGATGGCCCACTGGAAAAGGCCGCTTCGTCCACAAAATGGGAAGAAGGGCTTCGAATCCGGGTAAGTACCAATGTGACTTTTCAAATCGTATGTAGGTACTTTCTAAATTTATCTACAGACTTTTCAGACTGACGGTGAAAAAAAACACACCGTGTAGAAACCTGGACTTTAAAAAGTGTGAAATTGCCAATCCGCATTGAGCAAGCGTGGCGATCAATTCCCATGACTTCTCCATATGAGAAAAAGCCTTTTCTCATAGTGCGTTAGTAACGGGCCGATATACTGATGATGATTCATAGAAAAGACAAAAACATCTTGGCAAAAAATGTAGAAAATTTAATTTGATAACAATGTCAGCTCATTGTTGTGTTGTATGTGTTACCCTGTACGACTAAACTCTTCCCAGACTAATAATAGTTAGTACTCGTAAGTACTAATTATTATATTTAATGACAATTTGGACTTGAATTTATATTTTACTAAGTTTTCTTTTGATGTTTCCTTTCTTCGTTTTCTACTAAAGTAAATGATGTGCTTTACTATGGAGCACGATTACTTTGAATATACCTATTTTTTTGTGATGCATTTAAGTTTATAGATAGACTTATATTTGACGTAGTCGAGCGGTAGTTTATACATTACGTGCTATATTTGAGGAAGAGCGTCTATAGTTTACCAACGTGTTCATGTTTGTTTGCATATAAACTAAGGCACCTGCATACATCAAAAACATCTGCACGTCGTCAATGTTTACTATTTACTACTGCTACGAGGGTTGCTATACCTAAACTATATTATAAATATATTATTATTTATGTTACTTATATAATATTGTCTAAGATATATACTTGCCGACTTATTTTTGACGATAGCTGCTAACAAAACCCCAGGTTATGCAAACACTTACATTCGTAGCACAGTCGTAGAGCGGGCGTAGCACATGCGTAGCGCCAATTATTAACTATGATTTTCCAAGATGAAATATTCAATTTGTATTCTTGTAAATTCGCGAAACCAATATCAGACTACTTAGCTCACACTTGAAAGTCAATTTCTCATACAGGGAAGGTATTGCTCAAGGCGGTTTGGTAATTTTCTAACGATGTTTTCTTTCAAAGTTACCGATTTCCTTCTAAGATAAGCTTAGAAAAATCATTATAACTTTGATAAAGTTGCAACGGTATTTACTCCTTTATGAATCTATAAACTTGTTATACACGTGTTTGTAGATTCAAAAATCATCTAAACATTATTTATTTTTAAAGTATTTTCTTTTTAGTGTGCTAAGGTTACCCGACGACACCGTCAACAAAATAATTATTTTCAACAGTACTGAGGCCCTAGATAAGTGGCATAGATTTCTATTCTACTCGTATTCATAAGGTAGAAGCTAATAACGACAAAGTTATGCCAATCCTAAACATTTTGTAATAATTATTCTATGAATACAATAGAAATAGCCACTTGTCTAGGCCGTCTGGTAGTTCTCAGAGTACAAACTAGGAGCGCTATTCACATTGCATACAAATATTTTATATTGATTATAAGTTACGTAACTATAGTTCTTTTTAACAATTCGTAATATTTATAAACACGGCGTGTGGCTAAGAAAAGAGGAATACTCATTTATTCATAACAATTGATTTTATTTTAACATTTCTACAGCCTATCTTATAATACTTGTAACTAATACCAACTTGTTACATAAAACTCTAACACAAACAAAACTTTTCTTTTCACAATATTAGTATTGATAATATAAATAAGTTTCATAGCGCAACATTTACTTTGTAACAAATACTCATAGACGTAGGTAAGCTCCATTTAAAGTTCGTAACATAATAGAACTTTCGTAAAAACAATGCCCTGAAAAGTGTCCTATGTGTATACATTTTGAAATTACAATAATAAATTAGAAAATGTACTATAAAAAAACTAGATTAGTTTAAAAAGTTTTTATTCAATCGATCTCTCGTGTACTACTAAACATTATACTTAAAAAAATATACCACAATGATTGCTCAAAGATGCATACCAAGATAATTGATGATGCTTTTTACTTTTATATCTGTGTAAAAAACATGGACGAGTCACCGAGTTGCGCGTCGTTTACAGCATATTGTTAATCCAATGCTATAAGTCGATAGCGACCATGTAATTTATGTTACAAGCATATGGGCACGCAGAGCACAAACTTCAGCGGATACAACACACACGTGGGTACAAATCCGTGTGACAAACCAAATGCTTCTCAAGTAACTTTTCGGCATCAATCTTCATATTATGTAAAAAAAGAAAATATGATTAAACTTGTGGGGGCTATTTACACTAAACAATACATTTAACACATAAATATAAATTATCTACATATATTTACACTATACCTTCATACATACACTTTATGTAAATATAATATTCGAAACTACTTATTACTGTCCTTATATTCATACTTAATAATAAAATATCTAAATCAATATTTATATACAAACTAATCTACTCCTAGTTTATTTAATTCACAACATTTATATCGTGTAATGGAAACGCGCCGTGCGAGACAGGATTATGAACACGGGGAACGAGCGCCCGCGCAGCTCGTCCTTCAGTCACCTTTAAACCTCTGACCGTGACATCCGTGTCGCTCCGCGCCGCTAAAGTATTCCGATAACCGCTATATATTGCTTGTTTTATGTGCTATGAACTCTGTACTCTCTAACTATTACTCTTAATCCTTCTATTTCTATTCTACTCTTGTGTATACGTGCTTGTGCTAGTGCTTGTGAAATAAACTTTATACAATTTCTATCCAACCGTTTTCATTTCTACCGACCTAAGGACTTACATAAGGTACTGTACGTTATACAAATTAAACGGTGTTGTGAACTCTTAACACTACAAACTCAATTTTCTCATATGAAGAGCACCTTGAAAACAACAAATTATTTATCGTAATTAATTATGTGTAAAAGTAAATGCTTTATTTTCAATTTTTACATTAATTAACATTTTTTGACTTTATATATTTTATTAAATTGAATTAAATAATGGCTGGCTAATAACTCTCACTGAACCAATAATCATTAAATTTGTTAATAAGTACTTATTTTAATCTGTTTGATTGTATTATTGTACGATATTCACGCACAATTGTTATGGTAGAATGTATATTTATTATAATAATAATATAATAATATATAGGTATTTTACTTTACCATCTCTATTTACTGCATTTCTAGTGAGTTAATTATTTTAAATTTGAATAGTTTCTTAGCTATTTTTACTCTATTACAAACAGAAAACACGAACAAGGTTTTTTAATTAAGAGTCTCAACGAGTAAAGCTACTTTTATCCAATAATAAACAATTTACGGTTCAAAATAAAGACATTTTTATTTAAAGGCTAAAGGAAAGAGTACGTATGTAAGACTAATAAAAATAAAAATATAGCGGATGTAAGTCGTCAAAGGGAGTAACCTCAAAATTTAAAAAAAAGAAATATTATATTGATAGCGCTTTAAATATTCCAGAATATTGGTATTACTTCGAAAGAGACGTGAGAGTGTAATGTCATGTATAAAGAATTACATAATGAAATGACAGTTTAGTGTATGTTTTAAATATGCATTTTTAATAGTAATTGTATGTAATGGACTGCGACGTTGGTCTAGGGTTCGATTCCCGCGGCAGGCAAATATTTGTGTGATGAACATTTGTATTTGTCCTTAGTCTGGGTGTTTCCTATGTATTCTAAGTATGTATTTACAAAAAAAAAGTATGTATATGTATTATATTTCAGTTATCTAGTACCCATAACACAAGCTCTGCTTAGCTTGGGACTTGATGACGGTGTGGAAAAAAAATGCTCTTGAAAATTTTACTAAACGAGGAGTAATTAACTGTCAAAGACATTTATGTAGTTTTTCGGGTAATCATATAGCCTATTAATAAATTATACAAATCATGTTTAAAATAGAAGTCTGCTAACACATTGTTTGTCACATTGTGATGGATACTAAAGCTGATTCGATGACTAGCTGACCCGGCGAACTTCGTTCCGCCTAACAGTCGATCAACATTACTTTATTATTCTAAAATAAAAGAATTTTTCTAAAATAAACGTAGCCTAATTACTCCTTATTACATCAGCTACCTGCCAATAAAAGTCCCGTCAAAATAGATCCAGCCATTTCAGAAATTAGCCGGAACAAACAGACAGACAAAAATTGTAAAAAAAATTATTTTGGTGTAGTACCGTATATATATTCATATACATGTAGTAAAAAATTGTAACAAACAGACACTCCAATTTTATTATATGTATAGATTTATAGTAGATTATAATGCAGAAATTTAGCGGGAACGAATTTTCTAAACCTGTATGAAGAGTTTCGACCTTTTATATCTTCACGTTGATTTTCACTTCAGTTGTTTTTGTTTTACGTAGTACAAACACTTACAAAATACAATACTTGCTATACAGTAAGAATCTGACCACCAAACAAAAACCGTATTTTTCTAGTTTTAACTAATAACACTAGTAAGGTGCCAATTTTCATAACATGTGACAATACGGTTCAAAATCCCTTCGCTTCAGAGTCTCTGAGCGTATGTTGCGCCTGTGATAATTTGATTTTTTCAGGGGCGCACTTCTTGGAAGTATTTTAACCTTATCAATTTGACGCTAAATCGCTAATATCGCTTTAACGCTATCGTGGCAAGCTGATAACTCAACCGTGGATTGAGTATCATTAACCTCCGCAGTTGCCTCGATTTTTTTTGTCAATCATAGTTTTTGGACGCGGTGTTTATTATTCCGGTTAAAATTTCTAAAACAAAAGCGTTGAATCGTTCATTTGAATTGTTCGCTCTAATTTCAAGCTATCAATGTTTTTGAGAGAAAATATAAACCGAACACCAATCAATAATAAACGACTGTACGTATATGAAAAGAGAGTTCTACTCTCTGTTTTAAAATCAAAATCATCGATTCCAAACTAAAACAAGCTATAAATAATATGAAAAACATGCTATAAATAATATGAAAGTAAGAATTGACTACAATGAATGTACTTAAAATTCCAATGGAAATAAATAGAAATAACATATACTTAAATTGAAAATTAAAATACCCCCGACACAGTAAGTACATTGTTCTACTAGTCAAGCCCTTTCATTTGATACCCATATTAAGGGAGTTGTGAAAAATATGAAATCTGCCATTTTGTCGTGCTGGCCATCTTTTTATATTAGCCTACCAAAGTGACTCCACTCTGCCTGATGGTAAGCAGTAAGTGGAATCCAGAAGTGGCGGACACCATTCCAAAAGCCAAACTACTGGTATGGTGGCCTCCACTATGGCGGCTTAGTGAGATGCTTTTTCACGCCCCGCTTAAAAGACCCAGGATCAAAATTAGATGGGAACACATGCGCTGGCAAAGAGTTCCAGGCTTTAATTGAGCGACAAAAGTATGAAGCGCTGAACCGTTTGGTTCGAGACCCTTTAGATTCCACTGTGAAAGGGTGGCACTTTAGTCCCGCACGTGTTGTTCTGGACAAAAAGGGAGAGGGTGGGATTAATTCAAAGAGCTCTTCAGAACACTCTCCATGGTAAAGGCGATAGAAGACGGCCATTGAGGCGATGTCTCTTCGCAGCTGTAAAGGCTCAAGGGTCTTAGTAGCCTGCGGGCTTCCGATGATACGGACTGCTCGCCGCTGCAACCTATCGAGTGCATCCAGTAAGTACTGTGCGGAGCCATCCCAAAGATGAGAGCAGTACTCCACGCAGGAACGAACCTGTGTCTTATAAAGAAGACAGAGCTGCTCGGGCGTGAAGTACCGCCTCACCCTGTTCAGGACACCGAGTTTACAGGAGGCGGTTTTAATGACGCACTCGATGTAGTTCTTGGGGTTGAGATCTCGGCTGATGTCCATACCCAGGATACTTAGGCTATCCTGTAGTGGTAACGCTGTGTTCTGAAGAGAGGGAAGGGGAAGGAACGGAGATTTTTTTGCAGAGAACGCGCACACCTGTGTTTTCTTGGCATTGAACTCGACCAAATTCTCACAACCCCATTTAGAAATGCGGTATAATACTTGGTCGAGCTCAGCGACAAGTTCTAGGCGTTTTGCCTCGATGTCAGTCTGTTTAGCCGCAGGATGTCCTAGATATCGCCCATGCACTGTACTATCATCTGCATAGCAATGAATGTTGCCAAGGGACAACATGTCATTGACATGCAGAAGATACAGAGTGGGCGACAGGACGGACCCCTGAGGCACCCCAGCGTTGACCTGCAAATAATTGGAGGCCGATCCGTCACAAAGGACTCTAATGCGGCGCTCACGCAGGAATGCGGCAATCCAGTTGCACAGCTGGGGTGGCAGACCATATGCTGGAAGCTTGGACAGAAGCGAACGGTGCCAGACTCTATCGAAGGCTTTGGTTATGTCAAGGCCGATGGCCAAGGACTCGCCATGCCTGTCCATAGCTTCACCCCATTGGTGCGTGATATACGCTAGAAGGTCACCCGTAGACCGTTTTGACCTAAAGCCATATTGTCGGTCACTAATTAACGAGTGACCCTCTAGGTAGCGGACTAGTTGGGAGTTTATTATCCGCTCAAGCACCTTGCAGAGAACTGAGGTGACAGCTATGGGTCGATAGTTGCCTGGCTCGGACCTATCCCCTTTTTTGGGAATGGGTTGAACATTCGCCTCTCTCCAAGCCTCGGGCACAATTCCCGAGGAATAAGATAGGCGGAATAGGCGCGTCAATGCAGGAGACAACTCCGCTGCGCATTTCTTAAGAACCACCGCTGGAATACCATCCGGTCCGCTGGCTTTCCGAACATCGAGCGACCTTAGTTCCGCACGGACATCACGATGCCTAATACGAATATTAGGCATAACGGAGTCGCAGCCAGATATAGTCGGCGGGTGCAAGCCACGGTCGTCGATTCGGGAGTTAGCCGCAAAGAGTTCTACAAGCAAGTTTGCTTTCTCTTGCGGCTCGTGGGCCAGCGATCCATCAGGACATTTCAAGGGGGGCAGCGAAGGCTTGCAGAAGTTGGATTGCACGGCCTTGGCTAGTCGCCAGTAGCTACGGCTACCCGTAGGATGCGAAATGAGTTCTTGCCCAATCCGTGCAATGCGCTGGGCATCCGCTCTGATGTAAGCCCTCTTGCATTCCCTAGTGGCTTTGTTGTACGCTGCTTTTAGGCGATCCAAGCTAGGGTCGCGCCGTGCTCGGGCCCTGATCCAAGCGCGGTACGTCGATTCTTTTTGTTTAACAGTGTCGGCGCACTCACGGTTGAACCAGGGACGCGTTTTGCCGGCACTGGTGACATCTGAGGATGGAATGTAATATTCCATACCTAACAAGATCTCACCAGCGACAGCAGTAGCACTTTGCGACGGATCCCTGTCTTTAAAGCAGCGTAATGCCCATGGGACGGAAGCAAAGTAATCCCGCATACCGTCCCAGTCTGCTGACGAGTAGTGCCATAGTCGTCGCTTTACCTCCGAACGTTGTGGGGGAGCAACAAGAGGCACTGAGGCGCAGACCAAACAGTGGTCGGAATTACCCAGTGGGGCGTGGACCGAAACACTGTATTGGTCTGGGTGACTCGTCAGCAGTAGGTCTAGCAAAGAGGGCGCTTGACCTGGAATATCTGGTATCCTGGTGGGATGGATTACCAGTTGCGTCAGGTCATGCGTGAGAGCGAATGCATGGGCGGCTCGTCCCGCATGGTCTGTTCTGAGAGAACCCAACCAGGTCTCGTGGTGGGCGTTAAAGTCTCCCAGAAACACCAAATTGACCGATTTTCATCAACATAGCTAAGAACACTCCCGACTAATTCGAAAAAAAATTCTTTTCATCCGTTTGGAAGCTACGATGCTACAAACAAACAAACACACACACACACACACACACACACACACACATTTTTGCGTCGGGGGAATAAACAAAAAGGTAGATTATTCTAAAGGAAAACCGTGAATTTTAACATTTTGTAGTCCTAAAAACATTTAAGTATACCACGTGTGAAGCGGAGACGAATCGCTAGTTCAAAATAAATTGCAATTTATATAGTCCTAATATATCTAAATGCATTGTCTAGTCTTATCAGTCACCCGCAAGAGTTATGAGAGAACACACGCTGTATTATCTCAGCTACATCGAGTGCCGACTCACCTCTGGACTTTGACAATTGACTCTGGTTCATCACAGCGCGTGTTATTAGGTAGAATTGATTTATTTATTAAATACTCGTCATTTTAATAGTAATAAATGCGATACAATGTCTGAAAGATGCAATTACCTTAAATTTATAATCAACGTTCAACATCTATTGATAAAGCTTCCTTTGTAATTGGCGTTGTATGCGTGTGTGGTATGGTTTGTTGGTTAAATATCAGTTCTTTGATGACAATTGTCGGTTTCTAGAAAGCTAGAGAAACGTTAGTATCTACTCTTGCTACATAATGACCAGCAATATTTTTAGAATAAAAAAGTTCTCCAGGAAAATACGCGCACAAGCTTATACCGTATCTTATTATCAACAAACATATTAATATAGATCTACTAAAATTTTACAATCTACCCTGTAGTTTCTATGCCAAATAGTCTGTATGAAAAATTCAATCCTTGCAGTTTTCTAACGACTAAAAACAAATAAAACTTTATTTACACCGTAAAATCCAGTGTAACGCAGCAACTTTTCTGTTTATAAAATCTTGAAATATACTCACAGTCTTCCAAAGATAACAGTAAAATAAAAATTTAGTTTAAAATGTGTATTTTATTTTGCTACATTAGCCGTATAAAATTCGAAAGGTAACATGGGCAGTGAACGAAGAGTTAAATAGGTCAGACCACAAACGACACGTTGCAAGGGTGGTAATGCACCATTTCCTAGCCGAGGCCAGCACTTTCATTTTTTGTATGCAAGCGAGAGTGCCAAAACTTTTGCGCACTGCGTCTCCCACCACTTCTCTGACTGAATATGTCATACATAGCGACTTGCCAATTCAAATTTGGTTACTTTATTCACCTCGTTGCAGTCTTATTGGAATTTTAAAGGTGATAATCTCCTTTTTGTTATTTAAAACATCTTGAGCTCAAGCCTTAGGCTGACTTCGTGATAAAATACAACAATGGCGACGGTAGATTTACGTAGTACTTTGATGCATTAAAATTTATTTGGTTTGTTATAAAATGTATGTGACATATAATAATTAATATTTGAAATATAGATTGAATTTCAAAAGATGGCTGGTAGTCATAACCTTAAGTTATAAGAAAAAAGAAAATACTGACAACTAGTTATACTGAATTTAGAGGGTAAACAGAGACGATACTGCAGCATTATGACGTAACACTTCTGTCGTAAAAGTAGTTCAAGGACATACAACATCGCAACAGAAAAGTTTCAATAGTTTGGACAAACAATATACTTTATCATCAACTTTTAGATGAGCTTTGAGATTAAATTTACACTATGATTACCATCGTAGTCTCAACTATTATCATAAAATAAAAAGGGCAAGATAGTTTATTTATATTGTGATATATCTTAATTGCTTTTCAAGCAGCTCAGTATCATTACTCCACGGCAGACTACGTAGTTATGGCAATACTGCTTGGATAGTATTCAGTTCAACTGAACCTGACCAGTGAAGAAGTCGATTATGAGGTCTAATGGACGACATCTACCACTAAGCAACGGATTCATGGACCATAGTCAACAAAAGAAGCATTTTAGATTTATTATCTTTTAAAATTACTGTGAGTAGAACTGTTTTTAGACACGGGCAGTCTATGGTCATTAGAATTCCTTAATTCTCCCCCTGCCAATAAAATTAAAAATGTTTAATGTTGCACCACTTATATTGGTGGCAAACGAGTGACAGAGCTGTTGTGGTATAAGCTGTAGAATAAGATATGTTTTTCAACATATCCACATTTTTGTTTGTAATACGAAACAGAGCAAAATATTTTTAGACTTGTTAGTCTTTTATAAAGTAAAATCAACCGCAATCCTTACAACGACATTTTGTCAACAGGGGAAACGGAGAATCTGAGAGATCTAAAATTGTTTTACCGTTTACTGATATTTAGTGTTTTTGTACAAATCTTAAGCGCATAGCAACATGGACCTAAGTTCGATTGTGATCATAATATGTACGCCCTGTTTAATATAATACAACGAATTGTAGGTAACAGATTATTTACTAAGAATACGCGTAAACTTATATTATTTTCTTATTTGGCTGGCAGCTGTCTCTACCCGAATACACCGTTATAATAAACTAACTTAAGTCTATTGTATATAATATAGATAGAATGTTTTTATTATTTCAACTGAATTATAATCATCATTTTGAAAAATTACATTGGTACTTGCCCGGATTCGAACTTACTACCTCGTGTTTACGAAGCGGGTGCTTTATCCACTGGGCCATTTCCACTGAACTATATCTACACGTACTTATGAGTAATCGGAGTATACCGAACACTTATATGTACTAGTATTTATTAATACGTATAGAAAAACTTTGTACCTTTTCTTAAGCCAGGAGCCATTGTGGGCACGGTTGTGTTTAAGATAATGCGTACAGAGAAACAGTGGAACAAATTAAAATGATGAATGTAATAAAAAGGTATAAATAGAACAAATTTCAAAGCAAAACTCTATTATTATAAAATAGAAGGAATAAAATTCTGCCGAGCGATCACTAGCAGGAATTATAATTAGAAAAGTTGTATAAAAAAAAGTTAGGTCGGGTAAAGTAGCCTAGTTTGGCAATTAGTTTTAGTATATCTATCTATACCATTATATAAAGCGGAAGAGTTTGTTTGTTTATGTGTTTGTTTGAGCACGCTAATCTCTGGAACTACCAGTCGGATTTGAATATTTGGCGTATGATACCCCAGTGATAGGAATCTATGTAACTTCACGCTACTGGTGACGGGAGCAGATCAGTAAGCATAGACGCGGGTGAAACCGCACTGCGGTATACTAGTGGATATAATATACCTCTAGTACCTACATTTTAATTTACTGCATTATGCTTGAGTTGAAAATCACCATATTTTTGTAGGTCAATGCTGACAGTGGCTTGTATTCTCATATATTAATTACAACCCGGCAAAAGCTTTTCAAGAAGACCTTTGCACGTAATTAATTTGTAAATAAATGATCGCCGGCCGAGGCGGAACGTAGTACATTTATTACGAACTATTAAAACATTAATGAGGCTCCCGTTGGTAACTATCAATGTTGTAGTGGGGAGTCATTTGAAACTATAACTGTTTTGTATAGAGATGATGTAGCCTTTCTACTATGTTTTGAACAATATGAGGTCTAATATTGAAAGCTTATTCGTACTCATTAGAACGTAATTGTTATTGTTTAAGTTCGTACTAAAGTTCATTTATTTTGAATAGGTATGTAAAATAAAGAGCTGAATTGTTATGCGGAAAATGCCTACATCAGTACCTAGTATAAAATTAATTTGACACCAAAACTTTGAAAAGTGCACAAATATTTGTTCCAAGTCTGGATGTACTTTGTGTTTCTTAATATTTGTAAAGTACCTATCTCACGACATTTCGGATGGAGTTGGTATACTCTGATTAAAAATTTACATAGCGATCCCATTCTTTACACGCTAGTACACTTCAAAACAGTAGATTTCATAACAGCACTGTAAAATTAAATACACGAAGTCATGCAACGAAATTTTTTGAAGTTATACTTCTTTTGACGCGATTGGGAAAAAATGATGAGAGTGCATTTTTACGATGCGCGCGCACACCGACAGAAAAAAGCAACACCCTGAAGTTAGTTGCGAACCTTTTACACCCTGAAGTTAGTTGCGAACCTTTGTGTGTCGTATCAGTACCAATAATCAGTGTGAATAAATAAAAAATATATTGGCGTTTATATCAATTCAATTATATTTATGACGGTGATAGATATTTTTATTGATCATTTATCAGTAAAAATATTTATTTTGAATATTAGTGGTAAAAGTGGTTTTAATATACTGTTTTAAGTGCATTTATAGATTTAAGGTTAACTGTCGGTATGTATAATTTATTTACATTGCACATTATAAATTATTACATTATTATCTAATAAATATTTTTTTTGTTTTCTTTTATTTTAATTATATTTTATGATTTTTCATTATTGTTGCATGCTATTTATGTATATTTATGTATGTATGCATTGTGTTATTATTTAGTATTTTTGGATTGTTACGCCAAAGAAGTATAACTTCTTACGTGTGTACATGATAATAATAATTTATTCAATAATAAGTAATTTGTACATAGCATACAGAGTTGACTTAAATTCTAAGATGTTAAAACAAAAACCAGTACAACAAAATGAAACTAGGTCTAGGATCCTCCTTCCCAAACTAGGCAGGAAACCTGTCTGTATCTTACATGAGTACACACACTCTTTTTTTTTTAATGTCAATACATACAAATAAAACGAATGACTATCTACGGACACCCTGTCATGTTAGAAGTTTTGCGGAGGCATTCCATTTACAAAGTCAGAGCTCTATGTAAAAGTATTGGCTAAAATTCCAAGGTAAATATAAAAACCTGCACGCGAGTGGCGTTATAAAAAGCTGGGAAAACACAATATACTCGCCAGCAGCAAAAGCATTTTGAACATTACGTAAAAAATCTGACTTTCGTCAAATAAGGTAGAATCGATAAATAATAATTCAAAAAAAATCTATCACTCGCATGTATAATAATTCTTTCATACGAAGTGAATACTGTATTCTTTTGCATTTTTAACATCCCGACATTAACAATTACATCATCCGAGCGGTGCCTACGAGATACTCTAACATATTGTTTGGTTCCCCTCTGACGTGAGCTGAATACAAAAGCATCTCGCTCATATGCTTGCATCTTACTTCTAATCCGCCGGGACGATCAGTCGAAAGCCATACAATCGCGTAATCTGTCGATATCCTGGTAATGCTGATTGAATTCAAAACTAATTAATCAAATGTTAATATGTATGTTTTGTAATCTTGTTTAAGATGTATTTTTGATCCATTTTAATGGTACTCGTTAAAGTGTCTTCTTGTATCTCAAATTGTATTTTTTATTTCTTTTGTTATAATCTGCCAATTAAAAAGCCCTTGCTTTTCTTTTATTTTGTATATGACAAAATAAAAGAAAAGCAGTTCGATAAAATATTTGTATTTAAAAATATTAGAGCAAAATGTAATAATAAGGAAAATAGTATGGACGTCGTTTATTTTAGGTATTATACGCATTTAAAAGTTAAGAATGGATTGCCGTTCTATGTGAGCTCAGCTCTTCATGACTTGACAAGCTTTTTAAATTAGTTTTTGTTAAGAAATCATATTTCCGTGAAAATACTGACACCATCTTTAGGTTAAAGTACAGAAAATGGTTGACGTGATAAGAAAGAAGCATAATTATGACTTAAGGTTGACTTATGATGATGTACTGTAATTGGTCTTCTACAGTTACGAGCAACCATAACACATCTAGTTCCCTGACTTATGGGCTCTCTAAAATTACATCTACATATCCCGCTATCTGTTATATCGCTTACTTTGAGCTGACAGATAGCGACAAATTAATTACTTTGTCAACAACATGTCTCATTATACTAGGCTGTTATGTCCTTAGTTTCACTATAACTAATATCGCTATGCACGTATCACTTTTCCTATTGTAATATGTTTATATGTATTATGTGATAGTGATTGCTAAAATTTCGGTAGGTTAAGTAAAACTGATTAAATACTCATAATACCTACATCATCATCATCATATCAGCCGGAAGACGCCCACTGCTGGACATAGGTGTCCTCCATTTTTCGCCGCCTTGGCCGGTCGTGAGCCACACTCATCTAACATAATACATAATATTGGACAATATTGCCTTGTGGGATTAGGTATTTTTTTTTTTTTTATATATTAGCCTACCAAAGTGACTCCACCCCGCCTGATGGTAAGCAGTCAGTGGAATCTAGAAGTGGTGGCCACCATACCATCTTCTTAAACTGCTGGTATGGTGGCCTCCACTATGGTGGCTGGGAATGGGGTTAGGGGAAGGGAATGAGGGAGGTGAGGAAAGAGGAAAGGGGGGAAATTGGGCCTCCGGCGCTCTCACTCACCGAGCGAAACGCAGTAGTACGCATACTACTACTCTTACGTCGATCTTCTATGAGAGGGTAGTACTTCCCCGGACGATCCGGCCCATTCATGCTGAAACCAGCGTGGTTCTACTACCGCCCGTTTTTAATTGTATTTGTGTCTTGTAATTGAGCCGTTAAAAAAATCCTCTTTCAAAGTTGGCAACCATAGTGGAGGCCACTAAAATACTAGGGCAGTTGAACCCTTTGTAAGCTTTTTCGTTATTCTATCTCATTTTGTTTACATTAATCTTAGACATTTCAGATAAGGTGTATTGTAATCATTAGGCTACCACAATACTCATACGAACCAACATTACACTATCACTGTAGCGCGGCGGTTCATGTTCATGCATAATCTAATACAATCTTGAAGAGTTATCATAAAGAATTTATTTTCAATAAATAATTTTCTCTTAAATAATAATCAGCTCGTATAAACTACAATCAATAACTATAGTTGACTAATAAGCTTATTTTACTGCCATAAAGAAAATATATTTCTATGATTCGTTGAATATTCAAGGAATGTTTTTTTTTCATTTAGTTCCAATGTTTAGGTTAAAGAATATGCCATCCAATTGGCTTTTTGCTTACAATAATTTGCTGACAAGAATATAGTCATGAATAGAGCAAAAATCTGAGCACTCATTTTTATCAGTAGATAATTGTAATTTGGTAAGTGTATGAATAAAATTTGTATATTATAAAAAACACAACTAAAATGTCTTTTACCTAAATATTTGCTGATAGTAAATTGTTAATTTATACTCGTAATACTTCCTTGTGTTATATTCGTCATTCGTCGAAGAATCTTCCCAATGGAAGAAGCAGTAATTAAATAGTTTTATATAAATATATTTGCTACTCACAATAGCAGGAAGCATAAAGTTTTTGTTATACAACTTTGGTTTGGTTGTTTTGATCTACTACCATATATATAAAGTACATCCAATACTATTTTAATACCCACCGCTTCTTCCATTGGTTAAAAAAATCTATTAATATTAATAAAAAGTCCTGGCATATAAAATACCTGTTACTGTAATAGCAATAACTAATAACAAAAACAATGACCAAACTAAACCAGCCATTTATTTCATGGACACTGATTTCATGTCGTGCACACCTTTATGTTTCGATTGCAAACGTACATTTTACGAGCGTCTTTTCTCTTATTGATGCCAAATCACGTATTTGGGAGAGCACATTCATCTTTGCTATACGTTCTGTAGGTCGTATGCTATAACGTTCACTGAAGTAGCGATCCCATGAAAAGTATAAAGCTGTTAGATAACATAATAAATTTAGGTAATATGAAATATTAACATTAGTCTAAAAATAACCTTTACCGTAAATAATTATTAAATTAGGGCAGCATTTTATTCTAAGATTGAGTGCAAATAAGCACGCTATTTCACTTTTAAAACTATGACGTCATAATTTTGTATTTTGACACTAATCACAAATATGTAAAGCGTTTTGACTGGTCACAAAGAGTATCTAGTAGGTGCTAAGTATTGATATAGTTGCTGTCCCTATTGCAGGCATTTTTTAGTAATATCAACTTTACTTTACTTTACTTTTCAGAACTCTATATCGTAATATTTAGTTTAAAATAAGGCTCTAATTAACTTTGAAAAGCGACGTTTAAATAGTATAGTTAAATCGGTAAGTATACAGAGAAGTCATTAACTGAAATGTCGGTAAGAAAGCGCACCGGTGCCGGCGTAAGCAACATGAGCGAGTCGATGGGGTGCCGAAAAGATCCACATTAAATGTACTTGGTGTCGATAATAATTATTTATTTGTAAAGAGGTTGACAATTTAGAGATAAATATGTTTTTGTCTCTTAATAATCCAATCGAGAACCATGATGGAACAGAAATTTAGATCTTTTTCTATTTTAGACTCATAGTTTATTGTCTGGTTTGGTTTGTTTCAATAAGTGTTCCACTCATCTTTTTAATTGAAGTGGAATGACTGAAATACAAGAGTATACAATTTATTTTAATGGTTTTATTTTATATTTACAGTAAATCATAACAAATTGCTACTTGATGTCCAAAATAGAAAAACTCTCGGCATCAAGTTCTTAGACCTGCAGTTTTATAAGAAAAGTTTAAAGTTTGGAATTACGCTTGAATACTATTAAGTTTAAAGACAGGAGTAAAGTGACATCATTAGTATGCCTCCGTGTAACTACGGTGAAACTCTAACCTATTGTATACTTAGTTACCTGGACCGAACTAGGTTGCTTTATTGTTTACTGGTAAGGAATTATGTTGTTTTGAATAACAAAAGTATCTGCATCAGATTGAATTCTCAAGAGGCATTTGAATACCAGCTCTTAAGACACTCCAGTGGATAAAGGGGCATAGCGGATCTCTTGGGAATGATGCAGCGGATGAGCTTGCAAGGCGAGGGTCCAACAACCCACTAATCGGACCCGAACCAATGTTACCCATCACTGCGAGTCTACTCCGCTAGTGGTTACGAGAATGGGCCCGAGAACAACACCAAATGCAGTGGGCAAGTTTTAACGACTGTAGACAGTCAAAAGAAGCTCTGCCACAACCATCGCCAAAGCTAAGTATACACTTAATCAACCTAAGAAGGGATGACCTGCGCATAATGGTAGGCACTATCACAGGCCACTGCCTTCTTAATAAACACCTATATGTTTTAGGCATTACCGACAGTCCTATGTGCAGAGCATGCATAGAGCACGACGAAACCGTCGCCCACGTAGTCCTGGAATGCGAGGGAGTGATGACACATCGGGCACAAATCCTCGGCAGCTCGAGGTCTCTCCGCGAAGTCTGCGAAGATCCCAGGAAGCTTCTGCGCTTATGGGCGGAGTTGGGCTGGATGAAGAATCCAGCCAAACCGGACGCAATAAAAGACCAAGAGGTCTAAATGCGGATAACGACCCCACCAACAAGTAACAAGTAACCAGCACATTAAATACGAAAAGTCAAAATTTGTGATAATTCATGAAGTGATTGTAATTGGAGATAGCTTTGTCAAACGATAGTCTGATTATGATAATCAAAGTTACAGTAGTGACATAATTAAATATGTTTCTTTGTGCAACTAAGATAGTAAACAAGGAAAACACGGTTCGCTTGATGGTAAGCAGATACTACACGCGCGTTGCCGACCTTGTAAAAATCTCTTATAGTTTCCTACTGTATCTTCTTTTTTGTAGTCACTCGAAAACCTTAAAAGTTCAATAATTCTTCACTATAAAAACAAAATAATAAAAACAACTGGCTACAGTTTTTATCAGCCTTTATTAATGACACATATTATACGAAAGAAAAAAAATTTCAAGCGATAGTGCTTGCTAGCTGCGTTTTTGTCCTTCTATTATTTGACATCAACGTAATTGCTGTCTTCATTAATGTGTTACAAAATAAACTAAACTCTGTGTTTTATTATTTAAGTTCATTTTAGTATACGAAGTAACATCCCTTTATAATTATTGTCTTCGGCGTTATAAACATAAAACTCATTAGGTAGGTATGTCTTGAGTGTGATGAGGTAATTAGAAATCCGTGTAAAATGTGATAAAGTTTACTCATGATTATAAAGACAACTTTTGCATTTAGAATGTTATATTGTTTGAATATAAACCTTTCAGAAATGTAATCCTACTAGATCACATCTACTGGTTATATTTTAACTTGTATTTTTTTGTTGATGTTTTTACCAGTTTATAATAGGCAATCGATAATTTGCTTAAAAATGTTGTGGACTTCATAAAAATAATAAAAAGTTTGTGTCAACCAGATTAATGAGTACGGAGTTTCACTTACGGGCAAGATCTTCTGGTCAGTTTTATGTCTAGAATTAGCACAGCTACCAAACGAAATAGTACGTAAACACCTATTTGTCAATTGTATTAACGCCATTGCCTAATTTATTTTGGTTTCTTAGATCTATTTTTATAGATGTCAGAGTGTCAAATTTATAAACAGCAATATGTAGCTACCTAATAGTTACATAGTATCAGTTTTTTGCCTTTGTCGATCATACTGGTGGCAGCTAATGTCATTCTGTGTTTGATAACTTTCATAGCACCTTCGGTTATAGTGATGTGACCGTCATCATTCAACTGACAGGTTACGCTGATGAATGTTATATTATATAAATACTATGTTTATTATAACTAAAATCATTGGATAGTACAAATTTGTTTTATTATATTATTCTGCTCTGCTAATAGTTCATAATTCATAATTCATACTTTATTTTGCAAAAACACGGGTACATTAAGGTGTTACATTATAGTATATTGTTCATACCATGTTTTACCATTTTGGTGTGCAAAAATTAATTCAAATACAGATTATTTTATAAATAAGAAACTTGTGAAAAATTATTAAATTATTAAATAAAATTAAAATACTGAATACAATTAAATTCAAAATTAACAATGTCACTAATAAAATAATAATAATGATATAACAATTGTCACTTATATACTAATATCATACTCATTTAATTTTATTATTATGTGTATGTTTTGTCATCAAAATATTCCTGAATTGAGTAGTAGCATTTATTTGCAAGAAACTTATGCACCTCTTTTTTAAGTAATAAGGGTTTGTTTATGTCCCGAATCAATTTTTGACGTTTTCTATCTCTTTTAATAAATAAGTTTATATTTTGCTTTACAAAAATTGCACACTCGAGAATATATATACTAGGGAAATATAACAATTTATGTTCTTTAAAAAGTGGCTAGCAAGATTCACTGTTTGACTGTTTGTAATACCAAACATTCTTCTTATGCATCGTTTTTGCTCAATAAACACAAGGGGCCAGTCAGGAGCATTCCCCCAAAATATGACACCACATCTCATCGAGGAGGATATATGCCCATGATACGCTGTTAAAAGTGCTTCCTTACTAGTAATATTTTTTAGCTTGAAAAGTCCGTATGCAAATTGACTTAATCTTTTGCAGATATATTCAATGTGAATTCTCCAGTTCATTTGTTGATCCACATGTAGGCCTAGAAATTTAATATCGGTAACCTCTTAAATTTTCACACCCATATAATTAATATTAACCCTACAGTCGTCGCGCTTGGAAAAATAACGTAAGTGGTCGCGTGTATTACATATGTAATCCATTTCAAAATATGAATAAAACGAATAATGTAGTAATCAATTTGGTTTATTCCTCTTAAAGATGAAGTAACATAGAGTAATCTTAATTATTTAAGTGAACACAACATAAAATATGAACTTTAAGTACTTAAAAAAAACAAAACAAAAATCTTCTCCTTATTTTAATATAAAAATGGCACTTAAGTTTCAAATTGAGATCAAATATAAAAATTCTTAAAAAAAAATGTAAACTAATCAGTGCTTTCTAAGCAAGAAGAACATACATATTTGGAATGGTCCGGACAAACGAATTTGTGGCAAGAATTACATGATCGGCGAGTGCTTTTATTTCGTGACCTCCCGCAGTCATGACAGCGACCTATCGAGCTACTTCGTGAATATGTTGAGGTAGATGGTTGGGTGCCGACTTGAGAAATGTCTAAAAAATCTTTTATTTTAAAAGCTAAATTCCGTGGCAATGATTTCTGCTGTACCCTCCTATGAGCCAACGATTTCATCCAAGTCAAGGCAAGTGAAATTAGAAACTCACGTCGAGTGATCTTCTCAAAATTTTTGTTCGCTGTATACACGCATAGCGCATTCAATGCACTTAGATTGAGCAAGTCATAAAATACTGTTACTGGCCATCGTCTAGAGTTTCTAGACACATCATAAAGCGAACACATCTTGTCCACCAGATCCACACCGTTTTTTGTCCGGTTATAATAAGTGACAATTTCAGGTTTCAGTTGATCGCCTGTGCTGTTATCAATTGCGGTATCATTATGCATTGTAGACATCATGATCACAACTTTATTCGGTTTTGCTACGTAGGATGCCATTGTGCACGGAGTGTGAAAACCAAATTTTGAGCTGTGCAAAGGGTTTCCTCTTGCTATTCGAAATTCTCTTGGTACTTCTCTTTTATCCTTTCTCACCGTAGCAACCATTGTAGTCTGGTTTTCGAAAAGTCTTTTAGCAACATCTAGTGATGAGAACCAGTTGTCCATCGTGATATTTATATTTCTACCAAAAACAGGTTGTGTAACTCTCATCACGACTTCGGCTCGTTCATTACTCACACGATAAGGACCGTCAGGTTGTTGTCCAGCATATATTTCTAAATTATATGTATATGGATAATGAACATCGACAAGTGCAAATACTTTTATGCCATATTTTGCAGGCTTATTAGGTATATATTGTCTGAAAGAGCATCGCCCTCTGAAAGCCAACAGCTGTTCATCTAATGTCATTTCTGCGCTCGGGGTGAAGTACTCTTTACAATTGACAATAAATAAATCAAAAATTTCTCGTATTGGCGCCAATTTATCAATCCTAGCGCGGCCATTGCGATCATGAATGTCATCAAAACGTAAATTTCTCAGAAGAAATTCAAATCTTTGCATAGACATCGTAAGATAGATTGCGTCGATCCCAGTGTGGTTTCTATGATCAAATATTTGTTTACAGCTGGTCCGGTTTAATTTCAAAGCACCACACATATACAAAATGCCACAAAATGCCTTCATTTCAAGAAGATCCGTCAATTTAGCATCTCTTTCTCTTTCGTACTTGGCCCTGATAGATTCAATTTTTATATTGGTATATTTGACAATGAGATCAATCATATTATCACGTAAATAAAGCGATAAACATTCTTCAATAGTTGTTTTCTGCCGTGCAACTCCTTTGGGTCCAGGAGGCACGAAAACAATATTGTGTCTACGAGTTCTTCCTCTATTAGATGGCGCAGTCTTTGACCAGATAGTATTATCAACACCAACGTAATACTGATCATCTACAGGTAGAGAGTTATTTTCCAATACCTCATTTGTGATGTCTCCCTCCTGCTCAGAATCGGACTCGTGGTTTTGCTCCTCAACAAAATCTTCTTCATCATCCGAGCTGGAACTATCGTGAGAGTCTTCTCTGTCATCTGAATTTTCATGAAGCCAAGCTTCGATTTGAGCTGCACGCTGTTGATCCATAGTGATACTAAAATAATTTTTTTTTATAAGAAATATGTAGTATGCTAGTACTTTTATTTAGCCTCAATTAATTTAATATAATATATACTTTAATAATAAACACACTAAAAACACATACAGTTCAAAATAACAACAAAATTATGAAAAACAGAAACAATAACTCGAAAAAAAAAACTTACGTAATAGGTCGCGCGGATTACAATAGTAATCCGCGAACTTTACGGGGCTCCTGTGGGACAACCACACACGATCAGCGCTCGCGCGGCACTGAGTGCATGCGTCAACTATCCAGTGTAAAGTACACGGAGCGACGGCCAATGTCTTTGCGCAGTTTTTTAGAAATACTCAGTTTTACAACCGTGGATTACTATTGTAATCCGCGCGACGACTCTAGGGTTAATAACATTCTTGTCTGTTATAGTTGGTCTCTGCTTAAAGTTAATAATTTTAGTTTTGTCAAGATTTATTTTTAAATTGTGTAATGTCAACCAGTTAATAATAGATGTGAGCGATTCATTAATGCTAGATTATAGCAGGTTCAAATTAGGGTTAGAATAAAGTACCGTGCAGTCATCTGCAAATAATGTTGTTTTATCTTTAATAAAAATTGGCAGATCGTTTACACTATAAAAAGTAATGGCCCCAACACACTACTCTGAGGCACACCATAATTAACAACCCTAGTTTCAGATTCGCATGTATGTTCTGTTTTAGACCTGAGACATAAACGATTTATTTGCGTTACTTGCTGCCGGCCAGTCAAATAAGATGTAATGAGTATATGAGCATTACCCCTGATTCCACAATCGTATAGCTTTTTTAATAGAATATCGTGCCTAGCTGAAGCAATACCGTTACACTATAAGTACATTAGCGTTGTTACAATTAGAGAGAGATTTCTCGGTCAATTTTACCACAGCCTGGTTGGAAAAGTACATATCCATTAGGTATTGTAGCTATAACATTTACTTAGATATTGTTGCTGGTGAGAAATGCTTCTAAAGTTTAAAGTTACACGCAACAAGAGGTTGTGATTATTATGCTTATATGCAGCCCCGACTTTTAGTAATACATAAATCCATAACTTACATTTTTTATTAATTTTGCTTAAAATTTGGACTGCTGGTGAAAGTAATTTGAGCTTGAAGAGCTTTTGTTCTTTATATTTGTTAGATTCCTGGTTTTCACACGACATTTTCTTTCTACGATGAAAATGTTAGTAATGTCCAAAGCAAAACGCACATATTACTTTGAATACATTAATGGCTAATTTCAAATCTCAGCTTCATGGATACAATAATCCATTTAGCTCTGAAGACATTTAAGTACTTATCGTATAGTAAAGCGTAATCGTGCCTGTGTGTTTTAGAACTTTTTACAAAATACATAAATGCAAACAAGGCTGACTTTAACCCGGTCACTAATAACTACCGTCACGTGCAGTAAAGTTATTTGATGCCGAATAGTATTGGATTTCCAATGAGCTCATGCCGCCACATGACCGTGGCTCTCCCCCGGATAGATTCCAAAAGTGTACACCTATTTAGATATTAATTAAAACACAATGTATTAACGAGATTGCCAACACAAATGAAGTCATTACCTTCATTTGCAAATATGAGGCAGTTTGTTGGTATAATTTATTTTGTTTAACATTTGATGCGAATTGCGGTGCGGCTTCAATAAGAGTAATTAGCTTTATTTTAATGTTCTAGATATATTAAATAGTTCAATTCTTATGAGTTAACTCTACTATTGTGTTAACGTAACGTACTTAGTGTAAGTGGATGCAACAGGATTTTGACGGTACCCATGTCTCCATTTTTGTTTTACTGGGGCCACGAAGAATTATTTCTACCAACTAACGTTCACATCACTCTGTCACACTAGTGTGACGGTTAGAAAAAAATTCCTCACTTTCACATTAGTGTTACAATTAGGAAGTCGCGTTCCTCATCTTAACACCGTTGCTAGATTTATTATGCCGCGGTCTGACGTTCTCGACTAGGATGGACTAACCTTCAAAGTTTTGTTTTTGTAGTATGATGAGCAGTTGGTAATTTAGGTAGAATAAAATCCATACAATGCGGGTATATATTTTTTGTTTAAAAAATATTTGTTGAAAAATAATTATGTTGATAAACAAATGAATATTTTTTAAAACATATCAACATCGCAAAACAAGTTTCTGCAAACGTAAGTAAGTATGTGTAACGCATTTCGCTCTTTAAAAACTATAAACGTGATTTAACGGTTCCTGCAAAATAACGAGAGTAGTTGGTGGTGATGATACTATTATTTTAGCATGAAAAAACAAATGTTTTGTACTAAAAATAATCAATAATTTTTAAATAAACCCGGTGTTATGGTAAGGAATGAGACTTCCTATCATTTACACTGGTGTGACAGTTATAGGAAAAAAATTACTAACCATCACACTGATATATTTTTTTCAGGTTACAGTGGCGAACGCGTTAAATATTTGCAAAAGAAAAGCGCCTCTTGTATTAATCTATTATAAAAATAAAATTCCTCACAAAATACTCTATATTTAACGCTGATAGCGGTGAGATAGGCAAACAAGTAAATAACCCATAAAATTATGTTAACGATGCCTTTGTGATATTGAATGACATATAAATACATTTCAAAGTAACTTTTCTGAATGTATTGGGTATTGAAACTTGTTTGCTTCAGTTTGAATCTATTTGTCGTGCTGCCACTTTTATGTGACAGTGCAAATATAGTTTTTACATAATCCGAAAGAATTTCTTGACAAATTTTATTTGTAGGTAATATAAAGTAAATCTAGATTTTAAATTTTTTTTTTTTAATATTTTTTTAATGTTTTGGATAGGTAGGTATAATACGTAAGTCATTTGGGTTTTATTGCATTAAATAAAACAAACAAACCCGCATACGTTTTGTTTTAAATAACATTGACAAACTTACCATACTTTGGTCACATATGTTTTACCGTACGTTTTTAGACTTATTATATCGCTTTACATTCACTCTATTCTACTCTATTTTACATGTTCGGCATTGGTTTCAGTTACATATTAAACAGCTTACAATACTGTGATGCGGTTTAAGCCTAGGTTTAGGTAATACGGCATTGAATAATGATATGTAATGCTTGAGCGACACACTGATTAGCAAACACAAATAGGACCAAAATCAGAGTTCCCCTAATCGCTTTAATTTGTCTTTAATTAGTTATTTAGTTATTTTTTTTATTACTTTCTTTTAACTAATTTTCATAAGTTTTATGAACAAAACATATGTTCTTTGTAAAAGGTTTCAGAAGAACCCTAAATGTAAGATTAAATTTATATACTAGTAGTACATTAATATTATGTTTATAATGAAAAATAAACTTTTACAATTTTCGTACACGGATGAGCGTAAGAGTAACCTTCGTATGAAAAGCTTAAAAGATTTAATATCTAAGGTGATACTGCTTAGTGAACGAGATCTGCTCATACTACAGATAAACTAAGCTTACGTTAGCTAAAACAGTAGTACTGAACTGATGAAGTTAATAGAGTCAAAACTAAGTTGTTAACACGTTTAAGTTCTAGTCTTGCAAGTTGTGGTCACGTTAAGTTATTCGTATATATATTCACAAGTAAAAGTAAGTTATAGCTATGATACTACTAAAGTTATCTCTATGACTAAGCGTATGTACAACACATTCTACTTAGGACATAGTAGCACTAAACATATACGTCTCTGAGGAAATATTAAGTAGGTATTATTTTAGACACCCTCCAAATAAAAATCATCTGTAAGACGTACTGCTTAATGTTAGTCACGTGCCGTTAAAAAGACTTCTGAACATCAAACTTATTAGAAATAAATTTTAACCTAGGTAGCAGGTATTACTAAGTTTAACCAGTTGGGCTTTAACTTGAGTCATATAATCCTAGCCAATCACTAAGGAGGGTAATTCATACTATTCCGAATGACATGTATAGTCGACCACATATCTGCTTTACTGATAAATGTGATAAAAGTGGTAAAGCAGATAGATTTACCACTTTTATTAAAATTTTCATCAAAATTAAAATTCAATTAGACTCATTATGACAGAGACAACTGTCACTGTACTGAGGTAACTTGCAAGTAAAAATAGACATTATTGTTTTGTGCTATGCAAACTACATTTACTCTAAGCGTGGTAAAGCAATTTTATGGTCGACAATACAAGACTGATGTGCCATCCTTTCACAGTCAAATTTTAGGGATCTAAGCAGTTTATAACTTCACACCAATGTCGCTTAAATAAATCCTAGAACTCTTTACAAACGCATTTAATTTGTTCAATTTTGATTTCGAATGTTTTATACGGGGCGTTAAAAAGAATCTCACAAGGCCCCCATAATGTAGGCCACCATGCCAGCAGTATTCAACAAGACAATTAGCATGGTATCCATCAAACAAATCCACTGACTGCTTACCATTAAGCTGAGTGGAGTTATTTTATCAGGCTAATATACAAAAAAAATCAAAAATATATCAAAGAATAAAAATTCAAAAGACAAGGGATTAAATTTGTTAAACAAACACACTCCACAATACTTCATACAGCGCAAGTTGCAGCCCGATTTTACCCACCAAGCATTATTATACAGTGAGTTTGCATAACACGTTGCCCTAACGACTATAAAATTATATAACAATTTTATGTACGTAGCAATGTAGTCCCAGCGGTAACAATTACGAGGGCGGTGCTTTCATTAAACTTCATGAACTTAGCGCGATTTATGTTCGCGGAGTTTCAAAGAGTTCGCTCCGTGTTCAGTCCCGTGAGCGAGGCCACCTCGTGACGTTTTGTTCACCCGTTTGTATTCGTTAGTCAACCGTTTCAATTAAGTTTTAATTTTATACAGGTAATATTGTTCAGAACTACTGCCTTGAAAAGTAACATTCACGGCGGAAACAAATTAAATAATTTCAATTTAATTGAACACAAGATGGACCGACGGCGCAACTACTCAATGGCGTAAAGTAAGTGAATATGTTGAGGTTCCAGGTTCAATTTTTAGGTAAAACATAATTTATGTGCCCATTTCATCCCTATTAGATAAAACCTATATTAACTTAACGAAACGTGGATATAACACATGATTGTCTTTATATATACTTAGTTGTTTCTAAGGATATACACACAATATCCCATCATAAACTTTCGCACCCTTTAATACTACATCTACATACAATGCTTAATGCCGCTTTAATAATTAACAAAGCCAAGATAGTATAGTTACATAAATATTGAACTAATGATAATATTTCTTTCACAAGTCATAAAAATATTCCAGCTCAATTAATCGTCGTCCAATCAGCAAAACTATTCCTCTTTTTCCGTCACGAATTGAGCTGAAAATAACATTTCTTAAAACGCACCGACAGCTTCTAGAGAACGAAACTGCAATTAGTGGAGAAACGAACAATAAAAAAAGCAATCACCAGTTCTAGAAACAAGAACCTTTTTGTGGAAACATAAATCTTCCTTGTTTTGAAATACTTTTCGACATTGTCCAGGGCCAAACACATAAACAAATACACTGTTTACGCTGTTCTTTTTAATTTATGTTATCCTTGACATTGTTTTGGTGTTTATGTTCTTTGTAAATTTGTAAAGAATGGTTACAAACACACTTTAGAGACTCGCGTTTCCAATTATTATTATTTTTTCATGTTAGCCTACCAAAGGGACTCCACTCTCCCTGATGGTAAGCAGTCAGTCACAGTGGAATTCAGAAGTTTATGAGATGATCCAGGAAGTGGAGGTCATATTTTATCTCAGTAAATCGACATGGCTGAGTGGATAATGTACCCTCTTCGTAAACACGAGGTCGTGAGTTGGAATCCGGACAAGTACCAATGTGACTTTTTAACTCAAATGTACTTTCTAAGTATATCGTGGATATTTCTGACTAACGGTGAAGGAAAACATCGTGAGAAAACCTGGACTTCTGAGAAAGTCTGAAATCGCCAATCCGCCTTGAGCAAGCATAGCGATCAATGCTCATGCCTTCTCTGTATGAGAAGAGGCCTTTCTTTACAGTGGGATAATGACGAGCTGATATAAAGTTGTTTCTCTTAAAGGCGTGTGGGTAAAAGTTAAAGCTCACATCTTTTAAGGAAAAGGTGTGAAATGATACAGATGCTTTTAGAAGTTCTTTTTATTCATTGGCCGTATGCACGTTTAACTATTTCTAATTTTTAAAGATGTAAACAGATATCTTATAAAATAGATTAGCATAAAGATATTCCCAGCCCAATTGCAGCAACTAAGAAAACATGTTTGTAGATAAGAATACACCACCTGAATAGCGTCTTTCTCTAGGTTTATCTGGTAATTAAACCTATGGTACTGATTCCGAACGTTTAAATTGTGCACCTAAATACAAAGGAGGTCGTTTAGACTACTTAGAGTACAATCTTGTCGTTCTTTACTTGCTATCAATATTACTTGCTCTATGATCTGGCATCTAGACTCTAATGACTCTATAGAGATAATGTAAGCGATATTGATGTTAAATATTTTCATTCAATCAAAGTTTTATTTGAAATTAGAGGAGTACATGAGATAACTGATGACTGTTTGTATTGGCTTATCGCTGTTAATTCTATGTGTGAAACAATAAACAAGCTATGCTATGGCACACTGACTAGTACTTCTCTTTGTTTGTGTTGCAAACATTATTAACAAAGCTGAACGTTTATGGTGTTGATTTATTGTGATTTATTAAAAGCGATGTTTTTATTGTCCTTAGTAGTAAGTGAGGCAATGTTTGTGACTACAGTGGTAACAAATAATCATTGTACACTTCAGGGTCATGAATACAATTGGATGTGTCTCTGTGTTTCCTGCCTGCCTCTACCTCCTTGTAACATACAGGAGCCGGAGGAGACAGTGAAGGTACTTCCGCAACCGACCTATTTCATTTTGAGTGAGAACTTGTCTGATAAACGATTACGATTATTTTTGCCCGATTGACGAAGTCAAGGAGGGTAATGTTTTGTAAGCGTATGTATATTATATAAATGTATCTATGTATGTGGATATGTATTATGTGTGTCTGTTTCTTTGGCACGCTCTGCAGACTAAATGGCTTAATGAATATTATGAGGTATCATTAGATTTGTATTAATTGTGGAAGTGACGTAGGGTAGGTATATAATATTGCAAAGAATACTTCTAATAATGAATGAATAATATTAAATATTGTAATTCGTTTACTTTCTGCTAAAATAATCTATATCTATACTATTTTATAAAGCGGAAGAGTTTGTTTGTTTGTTTGTTTGAACGCGCTAATAATAATAATAATAATAATAATAATATGTGGACACTATCACACACTGTCGTCTAGTCCCAAGCTAAGCAGAGCTTGTGTTATGGGTACTAGATAACTGAAATATAATACATATAAATCCTTTTTTTTTTGTAAATACATACTTATAATACATAGGAAACACCCAGACTAAAGACAAATACAAATGTTCATCACACAAATATTTGCTTTCCGCGGGAATCGAACCCACGACACCCGGCGTCGCAGTCAGTTACACTAACCACTAGACCAACGGTGCAGTCAAGTGCAATCTCTGGAACTTGATGGATTTGAAATTTTTTTTTTGCGTATGATAGCCCATTTCTCGAGGAAGATTATGATCTTCCTCGAGAAATGGGCTATCATACGCAAAATACAAAGGAGGTCGTTAAGGAGGTACATAGCCTATGGGCTATGTAACATTACGCTACTGGCGACGAAAGCAGAGCAGTAAGCAAAGATGCGGGTGAAATCGCGCCGCAGAAAACTAGTGAAAAATATGGGAAGCTTTGGCGTACTAGTTCACGATGCATTGCCAACAGTGCTGTTTGAAATCCTGCCACAAGACTTGCATTAAATATGCTCACAGTCCCACATGCAGACTTCGAGGTATAACTAAACATTTAAAATTTGGAAAAAAGCAGTAATAAAATTAAATTGTTTAATAAGAAAGCAGAATCGCTACCATAACATTGTTTAGTAATTAGAAACGATATAACGTTACTAAAATTAACAAAAAATGTAATTAAGGCGATATGGATAAGAGTCACTCTATTATAGCTCCTAAACCTATTGGTTAAAGGTTCTTATTGTAACCACGGATACTCGGCCCTTCGTATTGATGCACAGATACTGAGAACCCTATCATAATTTAAATGCGGTCCATTTCGCTTTTTCCGTCGGCAGTCCTCTAATGAAAATATCCCCTACATTTGCGTATATTGGAGTTTTTATTTGATTCAATCCTCGTATTAAGCCGAATCGATAATTCCTCAATTGCGGTTTGGGACTCTTGACTTTGATATACTTAATGAAATAGGAATTTCGCTTTAAACTTTATTACACATGTTTTAACTTTCTTGTCTTTTTAGTAAGAGCCTTTACATACGAACGATTTTAATCCTTGATTTATTAAAACAAATAAAGGGTCTTAAATAAAAGCTTCGATTTAGGGTGGTTTCTGTCCGCGATAATAATATTAAATGTATTATTTAGTGGTCACAGTTTTCACCGTAATTCATAAATTATTTAGGCATTTTTGTCAAACTGTGTATATTTTTTCATATTCTTATTATACTTGTTAACACTTATTTGTCATATATTCTCCTCCATGCGATAAAAAGGCATAAAATTTTTTTCTGATTTTATAGATAGGTATTAGTTAAATAAAAAAATCTAAGGCATAAATAGCTGCAATATTCTACGATATCTACCAAGTAAAAAGTCTTTTAAGAACTTCCATTTTAAATGTTGTCATAGAAAATCTGGGCACATAATATAAAGCAGTAATAACTAAGACTGGCAGCAAAGACCGCGCAACATCAACTCACAAGAGAAATATAACGCTTTCATAAAATCCGAGGTGTCATTTCCTTTTGAATAGTTCGTTATATCTGCGCTAGGGACCACCGTGTATAAAGTCTCAGGTTATTCAGGTTATTACAAGTCGTCTCCACGATCCTTCTACTCATTGTGGTGTGAACGTGTTATAAAAAGGACACTAAATCTCACCCTTACTGACAAATGACTGGTCTCGTTACAATTCTGTATCGTTTTCCATTTTATATTTCCTTCATGTCACATGATCATAAACTAGTATGGTACAGTTTCCTTCCTATTTGTGCGTAAGGATCGAATTCTTTTCATGTGAATGTAGTATTTTGTATATAAAGGGTACAGATATTAGTTCCTTCCTTTATAGCAGTCTTTTAGTGCTATCAAAACTTATTCTGCCAAATTCAAAAGGCATAAAATCTATCTTTCTTTATAATTACATCAGATAGACGTCCAATGCTGGATAAAGACTTTCTCTAAATTTATTGAATGAATGATTGCCAGTCACCTACTCATTTGATGACCCATACTCGGTTATCTGATTGAGCTATCTTTATATCTACATTAAGTAATAGGCTTTTCCGAGATTGTTTTTTGTAGACTGCTGTGTCCTAGGTAAAGTTATTTTTTTAAACTTCTTGCAATTCAGTCCAACTTTTAATAATTTTGAAATAAATTTAGTTTGTGTCGTCGTGTTCTGCTGCGATATTTTACTGTAAAAGCTATTAGTTTCATGGTAACTGAATCCACGGTTAGTTCATGAAATCTTTCATTTCGTTTTATTTCAGTTGAGTAATTTTTTCAAGTATTACCGTAATATTAGTTATAGAGCTCAGAATAAACTTCTAACATAAGCAAATTGCTAAAAAGCTAATAAGTCTGAAAAGTGATTTCAGAATAAAAGTAAAATATTTACTAAAATACCTATACAATATTATTTTTCAATAACACTGGTCTTAGATATACTTAGTCGCGGGTCTACAATATGGAAATACTTACTCCATCCTTTTCCGCGGGCGAGATTCAGGTAAACTTTTTGATCGATAGTTTCACGGATTACCAAACCGTACAAATACCCCACATTAATATTAATAACTCCATTAAATACTGACGTTATATCTGTTTTCCATTCTTGGTGACCAGCACGATCCGGGGGCGGTTCCCCTGGTGAAACACCGGGGTGGGAGGGCTGGTGGGGTATTCCTCGGCGGGTAGGCGAGTAGAGAAGTGGTGGCAAACCTTCTCCGTTCTTTTTGTATTCCAAGAGTGTCGGCTTTTGTCTGAGATTCCTGTCGAGTGGACAATGTTAATCGCTCTAGGTTTTTTTTCTGTTTAACGACCGAGCATATATGTTTAAAAATACGAAATATACGACTTAAAATCATAGAGTTATATTCACTTCTTATTAGCCTTATCTTCACTTTTATATAAGAAAAACTAATTTAGCACTGCATAGTTCAGGTAAATTATTATTGCTACGACCAAATTCCAGGAATATTTTATATGCAATACAAGATTTTTAAATTTAAATGCTGAAGGCTGTTGGGAATAAATAACATAAATCTCACTAGCAGCATCATTTATTATCAAACAAGATATAAATATTACAGCTTTATGTACAATTTGTATCAGATTATAGTGAAAAATACCGCATAAATAAATCATAGACACCTCATATATTATTCGTTTTTCTATATTTCCATACAAGACCAAGCATAAAAACATACTTATAACAACTCGACATACTTTATATCAAAACATAAATCCTTACTTTCAATACTTTTATATCCCATACATAAGAAAGGATTTATTACGATTCGATAAATAAGTATGTATAAACCCTCTTTGTGGGAACGATCATAAATCACCCAAATGAACTCGAGCCTCCATTGACAAAAGTACCATCGTAAATAAATAAATACATTCTTACACGCTTCCCTCCTCTCTTATAGAACTCCTCCAAGTGATGTTATCTTTGCAAATAGGCATTTACGCAAACATATACCGCATTTGTCAAAGGTGTATTTATGGTGATTTGTCCTTCAATATTTGTTCGGTTTTGTGGATCTTCCTTTCATCAATTTAGTTTTGAAGTACCTATACGTTTAGGGTTACATGCCAAAATGTGTTTTATGTATGTGTTAGTGCGAAATTCCGCGTGTTACTTACTAGCTTACAATATATAAGTAATACTAAAAGAATTATAACGATATACGTAAATTTGAAAGCCAGATTACTATTCCTGCTGCATTTATCTCCATAATTGCTGAATACAAAATCTTAAATAACTGGATTGACACATTATTACTTGAAAACGATGTCTATTTGTAGATTCCAATGGCCGGTCTCCTCCCTCTCGGTGTTCTTTGTCATCGCTCGCTGCACCTATACCAAACACAAAATGCTGTCTGCCGCCAGATTGATTGTCCCTGCTGCCAGGTCAGCCATCTTCAGCAACACAGCCCTGGTTCGACCATTAGCTGCAGTTCCATCACACTCCCAGATAGAGCCTGTAGCGCCAGCCCAGCTATCAGCAGCACGCTCTTTCCAGACTACCTCAGTCACCAAAGACATTGACTCAGCTGCTAAATTTATTGGTGCTGGTGCTGCGACGGTAAGAGTAGCTGGTTCTGGTGCGGGTATTGGAACTGTGTTCGGATCCCTCATCATTGGTTATGCCAGGAACCCATCCCTGAAACAGCAACTGTTCTCATACGCCATTCTGGGCTCATAGTGATGCATGGACTAATAACGGGACAATCCCACCCACATGCCCATCACTGTGACTCCTGTAAGCCAGGATTAACAGTGATATCCAAGAAAAAACACCGAGCTTTGACACTCGGGAGTCCCGGGGACTGCTAAACCTACTGTCTTGGACCCCGCAACGAATTTAATCAGAAGTAAGAGGAGGAGTTGGAAATAAAATGTCTACTTCCCTCCATTGCAAAGTGGGCGACAAATTTAATCTGTATAGGATTATGACCTATTAAAAGAGAGCACCACGGACACGTAATATTAAGGGACCTATGTGAGCTATATCTGATTCCAACTTAAACGAAAATAGTTTGCTCTTAAAGTTACCATGACCCGTAAGAAATTGGGCGACACAGTGATCTACCTCTATCCATGTTCCTTCCAACCGCTTTACAACTGATGGAAAATACTGGTACAGGTAGCGCCCCTTAGTTGAAGTATCCCAGCGCTGCTGCCATTCGCCTATAAGACTCCTATAAACTTCATTTTCTTCTTTAAATAATCTAATGATTTTCTGGCGATCGCGCGATTGTAAGAAGTCACTATTCATGCCTTCGTGAGTTGTATAATACATAGCCGCTCGTCTCTGAACCTCAAGATCAACCGGCAGAACACCTGCCAGTACTGGCAAAGCCTCAGTGCTAACTGTCCTATATGCCTTACACAGAAATATTAACGCAAGACGTTGACTTTGAAGCAATTTGCGCCTTACAGCACCTATAGTTGCCCTATCAGCCCATACAGGCGCCCCATAACACATACTTCCTAAATAAGTAGCACTATAAATTGTTTTAAGAGTATAAACTAATGCATGGACTAATGTGTAAAAGTGTTACACTTACCAGTGTGCGTCATAAGGAATGCAATTTATTTAATTATGTAGTACACACAAATCTGCAAATAAAATGTTGTACGTAAACATTAACTTAACCCTTTCGAAGAGAAAAACAAAGTCGATTTTAAATATGTTTATGCGATCCAACAATGAGCTTTATTGTCCCTGGGCAGCAATTTAAAGCAATGGTTAACGTAGATCAACCTAAGGAATCCTCAGCAAACGGTTCATCCCACACTTGGTAGGATTTGCTTTGCGTTTAAACACAATCGAATCTAAATCTTTTTTGTTCATGATGTGATTGCTACGATGTATGACTGTACTAACTCATTTTATTGTTGCCTACAACCTACAACACTTATGCGAGGTTGACATGTAGAAATATCGCATAATAGGTAAGTATGAATGCATTCCTATCAAATTCACTTCAAAGAACAGAGTGAAAGGCTCAAGTCGATTGGAAGTAATCTTCGTTTTCAGACAGGAAATGCTACGTGTCATGATCTTATCTGTCGTGAAGTTGGCATTCAAGTGATCATTATGAATGTTCGATAGACGATTCAGTTAAATACGTTAAATACGATACGTACAGTATAGAATATACGTGTTGACTTGAAAACTTGAAGCTATTTTAAACTTATCCATAAACACAACAATGCTAACTTAAATATGAATAAAACCTAAATTGCATCGAGAAAAAATATATATTATTGATAATATACATCTTCTTTTCCTCATTTACCTACCATTTAGCAGCAGCATATTAATCAACTAAATCGGTATTAACAGTACTTTTGCAAATTGCATAGTATGTGGCCCTAAATGTGCGGCATCTGAGAGTAAAATGAATTAAATCTGTCTGGGACGTTCGATATTCATTGGGAAAATTAAATTTAACAAATCGACGGCGTCAAGAAGGCGGTGCAACGTCTATGAATTTTTGCAAATGTGTTGCAAAAGCTTTGCTTTAGAATTTTGTTTTCGGCGTTGCCGCTGGTAATGCGACGGCGTGCCAAGCAAATGACGTAAACGTTCACGTCTTGTGAACTTTGCAGCAAATCGCCCTGCGAGCGATTATTTTATTAAGTAGCTATTAAGCTATTTCCTATACGCCTTTGTGTACGTATCAAATTGTTAGGAGACACAAAATATGTTGTGCTTAAGAAATAGAAACGAAGTTAGTTACTATTCATATGAGTTGTATAAAACAGGTTGAAGCAATTAGGTCGTAATAAGCGATTGTAATCAACGTTCAACGTGCACGCATTCCGCCAACGTGTCGCCGGGTAGTCCAAGCTGAGATGATACTATCAAATTTAATAAGTCGTTGAGTTCTCGTCACGTTGTCGGCCCCGGGCTGTGACGAAGCAGATGTGCAAGTAAAAATAAGCACAAAATAACTACAAACTTCTTGAAAAGGTTCTAACGATGTTTCATTGTCTATAGCAGGTAAAAATATAACACATAAAAACTAAATATAATAGAATATTTGTTGATCAATTTAAATTTGACAGTCAAGAAGAGTATAACTAATTTGGAATTTTTGTTAAACTATTTAATTAATTAAATTAAATATTATGCAATAAATAGTATTAATAAAAAAGAAAAAGTTGTTATAAAAATACTTAAAAAATGGAGTGTTGTTACGATCATCACCATCATCATCATCATGCACTGGAGTGTGAAGCGTACTCTGTAATGCCAGTCCTTGTACCGTCTTGTCGTCCAATGTGCGAACCAGCACACGAGAGTTATCCATGTGAGCCACATAATGCAATGTATTGTTACGAGAAAAAACCGAAGGTAGAGTACTACTGTGAAAAACCTGAAAAGTTTGTATACTACTGCAAAAAACCTGAGAAAAATGAGAGGGTTGTGTATTGCTGTGAAAGTAAAAAGAAATCTGATCCTACACCGGTAGTGTACTGTTGTGAAAGTAAAACGAAATCTGATCACGCTGCACCTCCGTGTCCGCCAAGTAGTACACCAGCATGCGAGCCAGTCGAGGCACACTCTTGCAAACCAGCTCACTGTTGCGAAACTGACCCATGTTGTAAGCCTGTCAAAACTAAATATATAATACCGTGCTACAGATATGAAGATGGCCGAATAGTAAGTATTTAAATATCACCGCTATTGCTCATTATTTCTCTTGTCTTTGAGTGCCACGTCGGTCTTTGCGGTGACCCCTAACAATAGATTTTCTCTATTCTCTACCAATTCTCAAACAATAGATGTCTACATAGATGTCGGTCGTTTAGGTGTTTATAAACAAAGTACCCAATGAGTAATTGTAGCCGTTTCGAATTTTCTTTTTTATATGCCTTAGGCACAATTAATTAGGCATAGTTAATTGTCGGTGTTAGAGGAGATAAGATAAAAGAAGGAATTCTTGGGTTCTTGATAATTTTAAATGTGGGGGTATTAAAACGCGGCAATCAAATTTGTGCTACAATACTGTATTAAAAAAAATTGAGATGCCATCGAAAGCAACATCTGAAAAGTATGAAAGTAAAATTATCAGAATAGAAATGAAAGGTCTAAAAAAGTGTGATTAATATTACATGCAAGATTAGAAATTCGAGAACGTACGAAAAGCGATGTAGATTGATAGAGAATGTAGCAAAAGTTAAAGGTAGAAACTCCTGAAACCAACTTGCAAAATCCATTATCAAAAGTTAACCACATTTCGGTGGACAAAAGTATAATTTTTAATTTAATATTTTAATTCTCCTGCATAGCATTTTATTTTTATGTGTCATGAAAATAGTACTTTTCTGAGCATTTACGTAGCACCAACTATTTTGTTGTTGGTTTCAGGAACGGTATGTTCCATCCAGTTACGGTACACTCGCGAAGTCGGCTTATGCTCGAAACGGAATTCAGGATCAAATACACGGCTATCGAGGTGCAATTCGATACTTATGTTCTGCGGAACATCCATACTATGGAACTTGTGTTCATACTAACGTTGAACCGATCCGTTGTATTTATCCAAGAATCACACAAGAAATGTGGCCTGCGAAAAAGAAAAAAGACCGAAAAAATTTATGATAATATTTTCAACTCTGCACGTCGTGACATTCCTAAAAACCTTTTTAAACTGAATATTACGTGAGTAATAAGATACAAACAACACTGGCAGGTAAATCCTCTGCCGTCTTCTGCGATAAAGTGCAATGGGCTTCAAGATCAACAGTTCTTGGAGTGCGGCGCCATCTCGCATATTCGCCAGTGTTGGGATGAGGCGCTTTGGAACTACCAACCTTTTCGCATTCCTGTCAGGCCTATCAAGAAACTAGCAGCGTTACCAAAGAAATCCTAAATATTGGTGCGTACTCGTACATAAAATAAATTAAACCACCGATATTACAGGATATTCTTTAAGATGCGTACTTAAAACACAACTAAACAGCGACAACTTGATCCATTGCAGGTGAGACGGCTACCCATTTCCGCGTTCAAACGCAATGGAATGCAAGATCAAGAGCACTCGAAAATGCTCGGTACTACGAATTATCTTAAGCGAAATCCTCAAGACGTATCACTTGAATGTCACATGTGTTCTGAACATGTTAAAATTTGCGACCCAGCGAAGGTACCGTGCTATGCGACGAAGAAACCTATTAAAGTAAAATTCGAAGAATTGATGGATTGAAGAAATAGATCATTGTAATTTGAGGGAAAAGAGTAAATGTGCTGTTGTGAATTTATGTTATAGACAATAAAACTATAATAGAAGGGTTCCAACGTAAGCAGTTTTCTTGTTATTTATGTGACTAAGTGGTGTTTTAAATATACGCATAGTATATGCCCCTTCCATAGTAATGAACATCTAGACAAATTAGCAGAATGTGTATGTCCATAACTTAAGCCACAAATACTAATTTACGTAATAATATAGGCTTTTGTATTGTTTCAGAAGAATCAACCGACGTGGCTTATGCGCCGTGCTTGTGAAGTGGCATGTGGTATTCGGCCGCGTGTTAAATCCTACATAACGTCACCAGGACATAGCTCCTTAGTTCATTTCTGCAACACAGACCATGATCAGGTATATAATTTTATTAGCTATAAAATCTTTTGTTCGTTAGCAGGATAATGTGACGTCATTAAAGTAAAAGCAAATTACTTTAATTCATAAGAGGGTTTACGCGTCATGAGTGGCAACGTCGCAATTTAGTGTCATATTTCGTCGTTTTGAATTTTTATCATTTAATTGGAGCTATATTTTAAAAATATGTTTTGTACAAATGCTACAATTAATTGAAATAGTAAGTAACCACAATGACGCAACTTAAGTTTCAAATGTATTATTTGCATATAACTAGAATTCTAAGCGCAAGAATTGCATAGAACTGTAAGCGCAATGATTTATTACTCTTTATACAGCTTTCACCTAATTATAGCATTTGTACGGAACATATTTTTAAAATATAGCTCCGATTATATGATAAAAATTGAAAACCACGAAATATGACACTAAATTGCGACGTTGCCACTCATGACGCGTAAACGCTCTTGCATAACTCTAAAATTGATAATCCAGCTACTGTTGTATCCGAGTTCATACAGTATGATTAGTACGAGTACCAGATACGCAAGTGACAATACGTAAGTACTTGACCAAGTACATCACATCATTTTTATTGTCCTTCTTATTTATTCGAATTTCAATACTATTGATATTGTAATAAGATTTAAAATACTTCGCTAAATGTCTCTTACAAAACGCTCTTACAAACGAACGGCACAATGTCAACGGCAGAGGTAACGGCAGCAGTCGACACCGTTTGGCGGCAGTCGGCGTCAGCCGTTGACGCGTTGCCAGCTGCCGTTGACATCATTATAGATTATAGACAAAATTCTGACAAAATAAAACTGGTTAAAGGCTATAGTCGAGAATACAGAGCTATTGCATCTCATTCCGTAGGTGTCGTAAGCTATCTGCGAGATATATATGAAGCATACTGCCGTTATCAACCCGCCCATTAGACGTGATGATTTTGGCAATAACCTATTATTAGGAGAGGTTTATGTTCTCCACTTGACGTTTTTAGACTGATGAAGTCGATAGGAATTTATGATATAATCATTCGCAGATAAATATTGTCTGATATTTGATTTGCAAGTCTGACTGTAATTATATGTTTATCCTCCTTCTTGTCTACAGTATGTAATACTCTGTTTTGCTAAGTCTAACTCTAAACATCAGTTATCATGAAAGGAACATATTTTATATATGTTTAGTATGTTTAGGAACCAGAAAATTAATAACTGTTTTAAGTATTATCATAATAATAATCCTTGAAAGTGTAGATTATGAAAAAAATTAATCTATTCGGATTTAAAAAATAATGCATTCAATAACTAACTTTGAATTGAGCTTGGCGATATTTTATGAAAAATTAATATTCAGTAGGAGGATGGAAAACGCCACCTGAATTGATTCCCACGCAATATCCTTTTAGAAAGCTGAAGCCAAAGCAAAAAGCCGAATAAACGCCGTCGGTGATGCCGAGGTAAAATTCAATTTCATTACAAACCCAGTTCAGTACTAGAATAATTTGACGTCGGCCAACGGAAAAAAATATTAATTTCTTTAAGAACCGGCAAAAGTTGAATGGAAGTAATCATGTTAAAATAGTGGTAGATGTATGGAAAGTATGATAATATGAGTCGCCACGATTGGCAGGCGGAGTGGTGATCGCAGAGACCGCAATCTTATCGCAAAATGCTGGTGCACATAAAATATAACCTATGTTCATCTGGAATAATGTGCCCTTTCGAATATTACCCTCCACATACATCTCAATTTCGAACTCTCTCTTTATATCATTATGATATACGAAGTACTAGTTATAATTTGTTACAAGAAATCTATCGCACAACATTTAATGTGTATAGTTTTATTATAGACAAAATTGACAAACTTTGAAAACGTTTTCATTTTCAATCAAGCTCAAACAAAATTACTGAGTTTGTCAACTACAAAAAGATGTTTTGGTTATCTGGTAAATTAAAATTTGAATGAAATTGCCATACTAACAAGTCTATTACGTAAGATTAGGATGTCGTTTGTATATCTTTTGTTTCGTGTGTGTTTGATGTCGATCATGTCGTCCTCTGAACCACAACGCTTATTCGGAGAAAGCGACATGGGTTGAGATGGGGATTCAAATCTGACTGAGGCTCAAGATACGACTCTTCGTGATTGGGCTCTATAATCCGAAGGCTCGAAAAATTTGGTCGCTTTTGTACACATGGCTGGATGGCTAGTTAAACATTTATTTGCTTGACACACTTGGAAGTTTAATTAAAATTAAAACTCTTACTTTATATGATGGCTCATTAATCTGCAGTAAGCCATGTAATTTTGCGTAATGCGTATTTCCAATTAACATCCACCTTTACAATGACCAGATAAGGTCATATGGCTATAAAAATAACGTTTACAGATATTTAACTCAATTTAAATTTAAGCCTTGTCTAAGTCGAGCAATTAACGGAGATCCTAGTTATCATCCGAAATACGAAACTTTTAGGATAGGTATTTGAACTTACGATTCTTACTTTTTTTACCTAAAAGTTAATTAATTTACGGGATTTGAGTTTAGCAACTTATCTGCTTATGCAAATAAGGAATGCCGTCTCTCGCAGAGAAGATTTTTAATTAATTTTGGATTTTATTTGTTGATGTATAATGCCCGATCTTTCGCAACTTGTTTATGTACCTACTTATTTGTTCTTGTTTCTTATACAGGTTTACTGCAAACATTCTAGTCACAAAGGTCATGACTGCTGCTACCTCCCTAGTCACAAAGGTCATGAGTGTTGCTACCACTCTGGTCATAAAGGTCATGACTGTTGCTACAACTCAGATCACAAAGTTCATGACAGTTGTTACCACTCTGGTCACAAAGGTCATGACTGTTGCCACCATTCGGAACACAAAGGTCATGACTGCTGCTACCTCCCTAGTCACAAAAGGCATGAGTGTTGCTACCAGTCTGGTCATAAAAGTCATGACTGTTGCTTCTACTCAGATCACAAAGTTCATAACAGTTGTTACCACTCTGGTCACAAAGGGCATGACTATTGCTACAATTCTGGTCACAAAGGTCATGACTGTTGCTACCACTCTGGTCACAGATGTCATGATTGTATCCGTTATTGCACTCCGACTTATCCTTCCGTATCAAGTCCTGCATGTGCCTACGTCTCCTGTGAGAAGATAGAGGCATTAGGCGCACCCAGTTGCTGTTACTATTGCAAATAATAATTATTTGGCACGTAAATTGTTTGTTATATTATGTCCTTGTACCTAAACAATTTGGCGGCTGTATTATTTTTAGTAAAATGTATATAAAATGTACCTATGTTGTATTTTATTGTAGCATAGTTCGCCCCAGTTATTAAGAAACATAATACGTAATCATACAATATGCGTAATAAACAGCACAGATTAGCTGGCTCGAGTTAAGAAGGTTGATAACTATACAAATTCAAATGTGACTGGTCGCCAATGTAGTGGCCAATTTTTTTTACTATTTTCACACTTAAAATTCTTATAATTCAAACATAATTATGGCGAATCCAGTTTTTGCAAGTCTGGTAATTTACGAATCTATTTCTGCTTCGGTGCCAACAGAACCTTACCTAATGTGTTCTCTAAGTATCGCAGAAGCAATGTTAAAAAAAATAACAATCAAACCGTTGTCAACCGTTGGAGCAAGGGATAAAGGAGGAAATGAAAAAGGATCAAGAGGGGTAATTTGGCATATTTGTGCGCACCCAACGCATTTCATTAGCCCCTATTCCCAGTAGTCTTACCGAGTAGTCTTACCAGTAGAACTATTGGGAATTAACTTTCCAATAGACTTACTAGTAAGATCACTGGGAATTTCGTATCCAGTACACTTACCAGTATAAAACGAAACTCCCAAAAGTCCTACTCTTATTATAGACCTAGGTAAATTGATAGACAACCTCTTACGTAGTTTTTAAGCTTGAAATAATTAATTGCAATCTTTTTCAAAACCTGCTCCATTACCTTATTTATTAATTGTATTTATAAATTTATTTTATTTGATTTACTTACTATGAAATAGCAATAAGGTCGCTTAGATAAACATATTACTTATGTAAATGCAATGCAATGTTATTTTAGACATTAAGCACATTTTCACTGATGCTCATTTGTTTTAAACGATGCAAAAAAATGCAATTACATATTTTTACTTTGGTTTTTTTTTCTCTAACATTTACTAAAACTACTGTCTATTATTATTAAAGAGGTCTATATTTTATAAATTTTAACTAATGGAAAAAAATAACATCAGCGAAGTTTAATAAGATTACTGGGTTTCATTAGAAATGATAAAAAAAACAAGATGACATCAAAAACAACTTGTACCAAATCTCATAACTTACTTCTTCTACCGTAACAAGTTGAGATCCATGTAATCCCAAGTCGGTTAGTTTATTCAGTCCCTTTGTATCAGTAGTACCATTGATCAGTTATATTGATGTTACTACTAACACACCTTATGTCACTATACCATCAATGGTACAAGCACAAGCGATCAATATTAAAAATCTTTTATCTTTACTTCTATACTATAATATATTATTATAGTATAGAAGTAATCGGAAAGATTTGTATTTTTGTGTGCAACGAATAAACTCAAAAAACTATTGGACCGATTGCAAAAATTCTTTTACCATTAGAAAGCTACATTCTCAGTGAGTAACATATATATAGTGAGTAGCTTTATATATATATATATATTACTAGTGGACCCGACAGACGTTGTCCTGTCTTAATTATTATCTAATTTTTCGCAGAACCTTCTCCTGACAGTAACAAACACAACAAAAAAAGAATTAACGGAATCGGTCCAGTCGTTCACGCGTGGTGCCGTGAACAAGGGAAATAAGGATTTATTTTTATATAAATAGATATTTCTAATCTCCCATTCTACAAACCCTCTTTCACCTACCTACAGATATCCCCCGTAAACTTTTCACTACTTTCCCGTATTCCCCTCTCCCTTCTCCCACTCCTCCCATCCCCTTTCTTCCCCACTCCTCCCATTCCGCTTCTCCCCTCCCTCCCTCTCTCCGTCCCTCCCCTCTCCTTTTCCCGTCATTCACTTTCCCTTTCCCTGGCTTCTCCCTCATTTCCACCACGCTTTCCTCTCACTTCCCCGCTCTTCCCCTTCCCTTCCTTCTCCCTTTCCTCTCACTTCCCCTTCCTTCCCCCTCACTTCTCTCTCACCCTCCTCCCTTCCCCCTCTCTTCAATTTTCAAGTCGCTAACTTTAAACGCAAAGATCTTTTCATATAATACTTTATCCCTAATTTCATCTCTCTAAATCCAACCCAATTAAAAAAAAATTATGAGGTTTTTTTATTTTAATGGAAGTATTCCAAAACAAAATATCAAAACTATGAAGAAGTTTCATACAATCGTTTTCATCCCTTTTCAGACCACCCTTAACATTTAGGGGGATGAAAAATAGATGTTGTCCGAATTTCAACCCTAGCCGATATTCATACAAAACTTCACGAAAATCGGTCGAGCCGTTTCGGAGGAGTTCAATAACGTACACCGTGACACGAGAATTTTATATATTACATAGAAAAAATTAGAGGTCCTTAATTTTTTATAAATTCCTACGAAAACCAACTCAAGGTGTAAAAAAATTAGCTAAAAAATGTCTTTCATCGCATGCGCTGATATTATCAATATAATAGAACAAAAAAAATGTTGTACAATATTAAAGAACATATTAATATCTACAAAAAACTTCGCGAGACCATATGCCCAACTATTGTAGTTCTGTCACTATAACTACGTTTATACATTTTAAAAGTGGATAGAAATTTCGATCAAAATTAGAAGATGTTACCCCACCATTTTAATAATAATTCTTATCCAAATAAATTATTTCGTATTTAAAACTGTTTTAATACCCGTTGACTACTTTTAAAATTATTGAAATTGGACATCTCATTCAAAAGATATTCTGATATTAAAAATGTCCACATTAAAAAAATACACGCCGCCGAGCGCAGTGAGCAACGCCGGCGTGAGAGAGGACGGGCAACGAAAATGTGCGTGCACATCTATGAAAGTAATGGAAGTTTTAATTAGCATACCTATATGATTATTTTTTTTCGTGGGAAATACATTACGCATACGCACCCGTCCGGGAAAGGCTATGTAGGGGGTTATGGTCGGACTCTCCGACCGCACTCAAAGCGCGGCCGGCATACCGACTAAAACCCACGGTGTTCCTTCAGACGGCCAGAGTGTCGGGGTCACGGGAGACGCTTGCGCATTCATCTGCGACCCCGACAGGCCACGGCCCGCTCACCAGACGCGAGTGGGCCCCATCCGATTTGGAGGACCTAGACTCTCCTCCACCCGTGCGAAGTCAGGGCGGGCCGCTATCTTAAATGTTTTTCTTCTTATCGTGTCGACACGGGCGAGTTAAATCTGTGATGACCAGTACGCTGCCACTAACAGTGCGTTGTCTGTAGTGTGTACAGGTCCATGCGTGTACAGGTGACAGGGCACGCAGAGTACAATAATAAATGTGCCATGGTCTGTTGAGAGACACCACACAAGCTAGCAGTTTCCGATATCCTGAAGCTCCAACTTCTCTTACTTCGACCAAGCAATGTCATTTCATCTTTTACCCGTAGTACGGTTAAGTTGTCCGGTCAACCGGACTACGGAAAAAAATAATTTTCCGTAGTTATACGATTAAAAAAACTATCATTCAGTGTGGACACTGAAAAAATTCGTGGTCCGGTTGCCTTGTCTATGTGAATTTTCATTATATACAATATACCAAAACTTTCTTTAAAGAGGGGGTAACCCATCAACACTATACCACCTTTTCTCTGGACGAAGTTTAAAGGTGGAGACATTTGTTTTAACTTTTGTAGAATAGCTTAACACGTAACACAACTTGGAATCTAATTCACAACATAAATTTTCCCTTTGCAATAAATACATCAATGTGCAACATAATGTCAATATTAAATAGTTTCAGATGAGGAAATTTACTAGACAATAATATTTTATCAAAAAGGTTACCTACCATAAGCACTAGATCTTCCGTGGTCCGATCAACCGGACTACGGACCAAAACAAATTTTCCGTAGTCCGGTTAACTGTACCATGGATAATTTATTTTACCCATAGTCCGGTTGACCGGACAACTTAACCGTACTACGGGGTACAAATGTGTCATTTGCAGTAGGAAGGCCCTCATATAGCAGTATAGTAATGCTAAGGGATCTCTCTTGATTTATTTATTTTATTTAAAAACTATGAATACATATTGTATATTGGCGGACTTAATGCCAATGGCATTCTCTATCAGTCTACCTTTTGAGGTGGTGCAGAGAAACAAAGTAGGTGAGAAGAAGTTACACAGGTTTAACTAAAAATTCTGATAAAACATTATATTTGTATTACATACATTGCCTTATATTATAAAGGTCACTCACTCACTCATTACGAAATCTCAAAACTACAAGTGCTAGGAATACTATATTTTGCATGGGGGGTTCCTTTTAAGATGGAGGTGCTCATTAAGACGGGATTTTGTGAAATTCATTTTCATGAAAAAAGTTTGTATGAAACTTCTACAGTTTGGATAGTAGGGTTTCCAAATTACTAGAAAATACTAATTATTTAATTAAGTTAATTAATTTTCTAACCAACCCTTACAATGGGGTGAAATATGGGGTATAAGTTTGTATGAAAAATCTTTTATTTATAACGCTATCGACTCATAAAAATACTCATTACTGAAATTAGTGAGGCATCATCTATTCATAGTATAAACGGAAGTCGCTAGAAATCGTCTGTCTCTCTGTTTGAACGCGCTAATCACGAGAACTACTCAATGGATTTGGATGTGGTTTTCACTATTATATTGTGGATTACTCAGGCTTTCACTATCAATATAGATGCATCAAGAATACATCAACCTATCACTTATAAGATCCGAGCTAGTAACGATAATATTAAACCGAAATAGTTAGCCACCAGTGCACTATTATGCGTTGTACTAATGTAATCCCACCGCTACGCCTCACTGGTGGGTCCACGGGAAAATTTTATCCCCCGTAGTCCAACCGCACTGAAGAAAATTCAAATTCATTCTATCTGTGAGTTTCAGTAGGACCACGGGTAATCCAATTGTAGACTCACTGGACTAGAGATGTGCCTAAAAATGAAGCAGTAGGTATTTATAAATTACCCTAAACCATTGTAAGCTCATAAATATATCTATCATTATTTATTTACTAACGCAAATTGAGTCTGATGCTAGTTTAAAAAATTAAACGTATTTACGTCATAAATAAAAACCTAAATTCCTTTAGTACTTGTTCTGTGCTAAATTCTTTTAACTTCAATGAAACTTCTAATCCTGAGGCCCTAGACAAGTGGCATAGATTTCTATTCTATTCATGGAATAGATAAAAAATGTACGGGATTGACATAAGCTTACGACAATGTTAGTGTTAGCTTATGTCAATCCCGTAAATTTTTTAATCTAATATATGAATAGAATAGATATCTATGCCGTTTGTCTAGGGCTTCTGTTAATTTTGTGATGAAATCATCTTAACTTTTCTAATACTAAGCCAACCGTAGCACCACCCGCTACTAACTCCGGCAGTATTTGTCTTAACCAATCGTCATTTTCTATTGCAACTCTTGATCTTGTTTTGATTCTTGTATTATTTTTAAAATTTGTCAATATCTTTATTTGACTTAATAATCGTACTATGTTAGTATTTTTTTTATTTAGTTTCTCATTTATTTTGCTGTGCCAAGATTGACATATATTATTTGTGCGATGTCTTTTCCGAAAACACTAAGAAATTTACATACACCTCTTGACAGTCATTGTTTTTAACATAACGTAAAAATTTATTAATGTTATCACCATTTGTGCTACTATATTCTTGCTGTATATATATTCCCAGGTATTTAAAATATATTTATGGGGTAGCAGAGGTAATGCCGAACACAATCCAATCAATCTGTATGGCATTCAACGCAGCAAGCTCATAATCACAATGGTGAATTTGAGGTTTCCAATCCGGAAATTGACTTTTTATTAATATTTAATGGTTGTATTACTGAGTAAAGGATATAGTATCGGCTTTAAATGTGTGTATTTGTACTACCAAAGTCACCATGCATGATAAACACCTGAGCAAAGCGATATGGAATGCATTTAAAAGTCGAGTCACCAAAAACTTCCTTAATATCAGTAATGAAGGTTCTGTCTTCCTCCATACAAAAAACAACTAGAATTTTGGTGTGCCCAGCATCGTAGTAATCTCCTACTACATATTGCTAGTGCTGCATTGGTACCTGAACTTCGTCGAAATTTTTAAAGTTTAGTTACTCTACAGCTTTGTTGCATAAGTCGTATGAACTATGTTTTACATATTCTAATTTTGAGAAAGGCGTAACTAAGTTGTATCCTTTCTGTTGCCAGTTACTTAAAGCCTCGTCGTATATTTGCGGTATTAGAACGTCCGTTCTTTGTACATCATTGCTGAGTTAATTCAAAACAATACTCATTTCATTTTGAAACAATTTTGGAACACACGTGTGTGTACGTTGTGTTACAATCTGCATTTTCTGTAAAAAGTATTTAAGGTGTAGTCAATGAGTGTCGATGCCAGAAATATTGATTGCAAAAATGGTAGAAATATCAATTGGCCAAACTAGCCACACGGAAAGCGAAAAAGCGACCCCCAGAAGTGAGAACTTTAGAACTATATACATAGGAATCAATTTATGTCATAAATAGATAACTTACGTCATTTATAGTAACAGAACCGCTACATTTCTCACTGCGTTTTTTACTGCATGTCCAAATGCATGTTGGTGTTTTTTTATATTGTTTGTGTTTATAGTATTGATTACCATTAAATAGAATTACATAAGCATTTTTTCTCTTAATAATATTAATTTTGTCACCCATATTTATGGAAATATTAACTATTTTAAAATACACAAAACTAAATGCCTATCTAAATGCTGAAAACAATATTAGAAAAGAACCTACGAGCTTATACCTGTAGGACTTTGAAATTACATATTGACACAAAAAAATAATAACAGGAAAATGCAAAGAGGTAAGTATGTTGATAAAAAACTCTTTGCGGCACATCTCTAATGCAGTAGAACTACAGGTATTTTTTCCCCATAGCACCACCACCACAAGACAGTGGATCTACGGAGGAAAAATTTTCCCGTGGACCCACCAGTGGCACCAGTAATAGGGGCGTCATTAAACTGGACTGATGGGGTCAGCAGCACCAAATCGTCAGCATAACAGATGTTGTTTACGCACACACTCTCGATATGACAACTTACATTGATGCCGCTGAGCCGACCATGCAGCTTATTCATGTAAAAGTTAAAGAGCCGAGGAAAGCTCAACCCTCTCCTGGCTCACTTCGCACCCCAACTCGTACACGACCGAGCGTGAATCAGCCCACTTTACTATATTCTTCCGATTCGAATACCAGTATCTCAGAATTGATAAAATATCACTCGGTACCTCAGTTTCGACTGTCAGTGTCATAAGACACCAGATAAAATATCTTAGGCAGGTAGTTCACAGAACTAGTGGCAATAAAGGGAGATAATAGGCGTAAACAGGTGTATTTACGGCTGTGAAGTACTGAACAGTCTGCTTGAGATATAAGATAGCACTTTTAGTAAAGATACCCGGCCTAAAACCAAATTGAGATTTGTGTAGTTTTATGTGCTTATCCAGGTGATTATCATATACTCTGTCCAGCACCTTAGCAATGGTTTGTTCGGTTCTTACCCCCTTTCTTAATGATAGCCAGCGAAATAGATCTGTAGTTTGTCACATCTGACACATCACCTGTCTTGTTTTAACCAACGGGCACGACCATGGTTAGTTCTTGTTCTGAGACCACGATGTACATAAATTCATCCCTTTATAATTCATTTGGTAAGTACAATGTGTAATACATAGGCTAAAAGCTATAACCAAAATGAGGTCCAGCATTTAAATGTACCGCCATTTTCTAAATTATGAGATTAATAATATTTACTAATCGCTGTCGGACGCCCTGTACAGTGTCCCCATTCATTAGGTGAAGCATAAGTACGGCCCTGACGAGACAGTATTCCACCTTCTATACGAATGCATAACCGTAACTCAAACGTTGGCTCCAAATAACACTTGCGTAGTGCACACTTCAGGCAGCACAATTTTCACTATAAAGACATACTCGTACTAGTAGCATTACAGATATACGAGTAGCTTAGTAAACTTTATTTGAATAACACAAGCGTATATTACCTACAGTTCAATACAATAGATATACAATAAGGTATAGTCAAGAAACTGGGAAGATCAACTAGGTTTTGCCGGGTAAAGGCCCGTGATCCAACCAATTTGTCCTACTGATGGGACTATGGTATACCAATATATATTATATACCCGTGGTTCTACTGGGCTAGGGGTGGATATACCCGGTCACCCAATTGTTTTTAAATGATGGTGAGGAAATAACAATTCGACTGATAGTTTCAGAGACTAACGTGTTCAAACAAACAAACTCTACCGCTTTATATATTAGTATAGATTGCACTAGTCAATGCAGCAAACTGTGGTGAATCGTCATTGCTAATAGTTTTAAACGAATTATATTAGTTTCGGCCACCGTTATTTGCTTCAAAATAATAGGTACTACAGGTTTGTCTATAAGAACGAAGAATTAGTTCATAACTTATGTATAAAGACCTAAATAACACCAAGGCAGAGCTCATCACTAAAGTGTTGTTTTTATTTCAAGTACTAAAGTATCTAAGATAAGAATATTATTCTAACTGCTTTCCATCTTAATAAAACTTAATAAAAACAGAAAACTCAAAATGATTTGAGAAAATAACATCTTAAAAATTTGGCAATGGAAAAAGTCACGGCAAATCGCGAAGACGAAATATGAGATACCTATATTACGAGAATGATTTGTATTCATTGTTTACTTTTATTACCTCCAATCACGTTTTCAGTGTTGATTCACGTAACGAATCAAGTTTGTCAAAGACGTAAAGATGAACGACCAATTTGAGAATTATTACTTTGATACTAACTGTCGGAGTGTAATAAGCCGTAACACATAATATTTTGTTGCAGACAACAAGTCGACCAAAATCCGATGCCCAATCAAATGGAAAAGGGAAGATTGCGGAGATTTGTAATAAAACAGCAATAAACTAGCTGCGTGGTAAAATAACAGTAAAAGGATTTTAGAGTTGGCGTGCAATGATGCGAGTGGGTGTAAATTATGTTTGTGGTGGTGAATTGTGTCGGTGTGTGTTGTGAGTGTGTGTAAGTGCAAATGCGAAGGCGACGCGGGTGGAGGGCGGCAGGAGAGGCGCAAGTGGCGCGGTGACTGCCCGCGCGCAACATGCGGCCGCCGCTGCCACTGCTGCCGGTGTTGCTGTTGCTCGCAGCGTACACTGCCCTTGCGCAGATCGCCTGGACGCCAATTTTTCTCGACGGCAGTAGTAAGTATATACGAAATTTATTTATTTTTCATAATCACCACCATCAGAATCCTTAATTAGAATTGATTTGTACGAAAAATATTATACACCTACTACCGAAATCTGATAACTTTTTTATTTAATAAATCAATTTATTTACACACACTCAAAGTAATTATTTAATAAATCAATATATTTACACACACTCAAAGTAAACAAGAAGTCGCTAATGCGATTAATGTTACCTGTGAATACGGTTTACGGTTATCTGGAAGACAACGCTAACGGTTTTTGACTTCACTTACTCGTACCTATTATTTTTACTCACCATCAAGCATAGCAGAATCAACATAAGCCACTATAGAAAGAATTTGAACTGCAGTATTAAAAATATAACCCTTACTTTAGGTCAAGTAGACCTGTGGACGCAGTCTTCATCAGGCTGCGCGTGTCCTGGAGGCGACGGCGAAGACTGTGCGTGCTGCGTCCGCGACGGTGCCTGTCCTTGTGGAGATGTTGCGCCTGCGCGATGTGCACAATGCGGACTTGAGCAGTACTGTGCCAACAGTAAGTATCAAATTAGTTGGAAATTGGTTTTGTCTTACTCGGTGTCATACTTTGTAGGAATATGTATAACAGCTCTTGTCCAAGATATTTGCAGGTTCGATACGGGACAAAATTATATGCTAGACTAGCTGTTGACCGCGACTACGTTCGCGTGAAAATTCAGATGTGTGCCTGTATAAGAATATTTCTTACCTAATCTTACGGCAATCGTACATTGTATTAGTAATAAATATCAGTATAATCCGTCTCTAAGGCGAATCCGATTTAAATCTATTCACCCGCTACCCTTAAAACAGACGAAATTTTGCGATATTTAACGAAACTTGCCACTCCTATTTTCCCACTTAATAAGAATAGTTCTTAGTTTGGAAATCGTATTATCAAAACTCCCGTTTAAAAACTATAGAAGCTTCATACAAATTTTGTTCCCCTTTATACTCCTGGGAAATGAATTTCGCAAAATCCCGTCTTAGAGAGCAACTATTTCTAAAATTTGAAACGCCTGGCACTTGTTGTTTCTGAGATTTCGTGATGAGTGAGTGAGTGAGTGACCTTTCGTTTTTATATATGTATAGCTTTTGTCCGCGACTTCGCTCGCATGAATATCGTTTTTCCAATAGACATTTATATATTGTTTAAATACTGTTTTGTATACTATTTCTAATCTCATCATCATCACCATTCGTACAAACCCTCTTTCACCTACCTAAAGATATCCTCCGTAAAACAATATACAATACACAAAGGCAAATTTTCACTACAATAACTTTCCCCTTTCCCTCATTTCCTCTCCCCCTTTTTCCCCTTCCCCTCCCGTCTCCCTCCCACCTCCCTCACTTTCACCATACTTCCCTCACTTCCCCTCACTTACCTCTCACTTGCCCTTCACTGCCTCCTCACATCCCCCTGAGTTCCCTTTTTCTTTTTTTTTACACAACGCCATCTAGACCCAAAGTAAGAATATTATATGCTTGTATTATGGGTTCTAGAATACGGATAAACATACTTAATTACTTTTATTTTTGTAAATACATACATATTATACATAGAAACACCCAGACCAATGCAAATAGACATGTTCATTCTACAAATATTTGCACTGAGCGAGAATCGAACCTGCGACCTCTGCGTGGCAGTCCATACACAGTACCACCGAAATACAGAGGCAGTCGATTTCCCCCTGACTTACCCCCGCACTTTCCCGACACTTCTCCCTTCCTGTCCTCTTCCTCCCCCTCCCTTCCCCCTCCCTCCATATTTCAAGTCGCCAACTTCAAAAGCAAAGATCTTTCCATACAATATTTCATCCTTCATTTCACCCCTATAAATCCACCCCAGTTAAAAAAATATATGAGGGTATTTTTTATTTAAATAAATGTATTCCAAAACAAAATTTCAAAGCTGTAAGTTAAAAAATTAAGATGTTTCATACAATCGTTTTCATCCCTTTTCATACACTTAAGGTTTGAATATTTAAAAACCCTTTTTTAGTATACTTCTAGACATTAAGACAAACACACCCTCCAAATTTTAAGTCTCTACGACAAGCGGCTTAGGCTGTACGTTATCTGTCAGTCAGTCAGTCAGTCAGTCAGTCAGGACAAAGCCTCTTATAATATGTATGGATGTATGGGTTAGACGTATAGCCATCAGGGATCAAAGCATACAGGCTGCTAGGAATGCTAACACGTGATAGAGCCACATAAAGCTGACCGTGTGAAAAACAGCTAATACTTAGATCCACACCCACAACTTTTAGTGTCTTACCTTGGGCTTTATTAATTAGTCATCGCAAAACATAGGCTCACTGCAAACTGGACTCGTTTAAAACTAAAAGAAAGATTGTTTAGAATGAGAGGAATACGAGAAATAAAAAAAATATCAGCTATTCCGCAACCTGTTAAAATCTCTGCTTCTATAAGATTTCGTAGTAAATTAACGAATGTTCGATGTGATTCTTTAAATTGGCACAACTTTTTTATTTATGAACCGATTGACATGAAACAAACTCTAAATGTTAAGTGAAGCTATTAAAAACCATATTTAAATCGGATAAGCCGTTTCTGAGATTAGCGTGAACAAACGCACAGACAAACAGACAAACAGACAAAAATTGTAACAATCATTGTTTTGGGTTCTATTTGCGTTGATATAGGTCCTAATAGTATTTTTCTCATATATCTTCAATGTACAGACAGAGATCGGTTACATTTTTATTATATGTACAGATGCAAAACACCAAATGCTAAGTGCCTCACTAATTTTTTATCACAACATAATCACAAAGTCTTGAAATTGAGAAGTTGAGTCGCAAAAATGAATAGTAGGTAAAATATAGGTACACCAATGGCTGTGTGAATGACCGTCTTTTTAGTGAGCTATAGCGCTATAATATAAACGATACAAAACATTTCTGCCAGCTTTTCATGATTCACTTCTCCCTGTTTTATTCAACCTCGATAAATAATTTATTTGAATTTCTAACTTGGAGATGAATATTCTACACGAAATAACAAAATTTCAGGTCACTGACTTATACTGTTAACGAGCTCTAGATTCGTAACGTGGACAGACGGACAGCAGAGTGACAGTAATAAGGATCTAAGATTCTGTATAAAACCTTAATTACTCCTGAAATTTATTATTCAATTCAAGTGATGCTATTCCTTTCATGATGTCTATGTGTGTATATGTGTTAACATAAGCAGGCAGACTAACTGACGTCATTTTACGCCAAAGGTTACAAACTCGACGATATATAAATCGTGTAAAGTAACTAAGTGCACCCCCCTGATTTACCCCGGTAAACTGTAGGAAGATTTGTTGACGTCGTCTTCATATAAACTAATAGCATGCAAAATTTTAGTTACATAGACGTACTTACTTTTTAAAAATGAGTAGTATTTTAAACCTAATTTCTTATATGAGAATCGGCTCTTTAGGTATGAAAAAGCATATTAGTAGACTAATAATAAACTGTCTCCATTGGTTGTTAGATCTATCAGGTAGAGAGTAGACATTCGGGTAGGTAGGAAGTTGCCGTTAAGCGAATAAAAGGTAGATAATAAAATATTAAAGTATATGCTCAAATAAGTTAAAACAAGCTAAAGTTTCGCCTGTAAGTGGCTTCTACAGTCTTGGACGCTTATAAATTTACTTGTGTATTGTCTGCGCTCCGTAATGGAAAAGACAGTGTCTAATGTTGATGTAGTGTTGTCTCATATACCTCTAGAAACCTTAATTACCAAATAGAAATTAGAATGCCAAAAGAATCATAATGCACACTTTCTTACAAGAAAGAAATCTTTTATACGGTGAAAAGTACTGCACATTTTTTTAAATCTCGCTGAAGGCTGGCTCCTTAATTAAATGTTCTTTTATGATTCCCATTTCAGTAAATAATCGCGACCCAAAAAATACCTTTTTTAAATTGATACTAATTATGGTGTTTGTTAAAATTAAAAACTGTATTAGGTATGTCAGTTTGTTGTTAGCTCCTAAAGTTATTTGGCCAAAAAGGTAAAATTTCTTTGAATTTCGCCTTTTTCATACTCATTTCAGTATAATATTTTAAATGAACTGTGTGTATTAAAAAAATACACGGCGTTTAAAGTAAAAAATAAAATAATATTGGATTTAATAAATACTTGGTATTTTAATTACGATATCGAGCTCTAAACAGAGAAATATTCGTAAATGTAAATTAAAATACACAATCGTACTTTGTAATAAGAGAGAAGACACTCAGTGTTTTGGGAATAAAAACGAATAACTAATACCTATATAACATACTAAATTTAGTTTCAATTGATCGAACTGAACTGTATGCTGACTAAAACCAGGCTTGACGCAAGAATATATATACGTCTACCTAGCCTTTAGAATATTTTAGATAGTGTTGAGGCAAAGCTACTATGCGCAAGTTCAGATGTTAAAGAAGCTCAAATATTTATTAAAGTTTCAGTGAATTAAACACAGCGACAAAAACCACGCAAACACTTTATATACTAACACTAATCCAATTTATCCTAAATAGTGTTTCTGCTAATGACTGGTTCGCAGCGAATTTTATTCTTCACAACATTTGATTAAATTTTTGTATCTTACTTTAAACAAGACAACGGTTTCTTCGCAGCAAGATGTATCTTTGTTACATGAAATTCAATTATTGCCATCTATGTGGCTGGCATAGCGCCAACTTATCATTGATATGTTTCCGTTTCCGGTCGAAAATTATTATTTTTAATTTTATGGTACGTTTCACGAGACTCAATAAGAAATCATTAGCTAACGTTAAACATAAAAAAAAATACTTTTTGGTAAGATGATAACAAATAAACTGAGTTTTCTTTTATTATTTTACTTTTAAATGGCTTTTAGTTTTCAGTAAAATTTGTCACTATACAGTTGAAGTCATTCTAGCCCATTATTATCACACTGCAAGAAGTTATCAGTTGCCACACACCGAAAGCTTGAGCATTGGGCACTTGTGTTTAATTCAGTTTAATTTGCCTAGTCCAGGGGTCCTACCAATCATACCATCCAAACAATGTTATTAGAACTTCACTTTGTCTCTATCCTTGTTTTTAAGGGTACAAAAGAAAAAGACAAAACACAAAGTAAAATAAAAATAATACTGCTATATGAGGTGGTGGTAGGCCCCCAGATTTCTTACGATTCTTTTTCAAAATGTCCTAAATAATAATTTGACAATGCTTTTGGCAATGTCAAATTATTATTTGGCATTGTCAAATTAGTTTCGAATTACTACCTCGTGTTTGGGAGGTTTATGTTTTAAATATTAGATCACGTCATGTAGGTGATGGTTGTAAACTTATAGGTAGGTACCAGTGGCGAAGCGTCTATATAACACGATTCCGGCTTCCCTTTCAAAATATGCCCTGACCTCCTTATACCTATCACTGCTTGAGTATCTACTCAAAGTCTAACTGGCCTTCCGAAACTCAAAGTATTTTAGTCCCACCGGCTTCCGTCCTCGAAAAAGTGACTCTTCGCTACTGGTAGGTACAGTGTCTCCAATAATACCTAAATCATAAAGTGAAATAATACTTTACACCGTAATATAATCATTTCCGAACTTACCGTACTAGATACGAAGAGAAACAAAATAAATAAAGATATAAATTTTCTAGATAAAAACCGGATTTTAGAGGAACACGTTCTATCATTGTGCTATATTTACTTTACTTTGTGTGGATATTGCGAACAAAGGAAAAATAAGGCAAACCTAATAGCGCTCCTGCTGTGAACCCGTTTCACATCTTACAAACGTATTTTAAATTGTAGATAAAAAGTTGTAATGATATTATTGCCAAGGACTGATAGATGGTGCATTTTAACATGTCTAGCGTGAGTGGCTTCGCAGTAAACGAGACTAATTGTTAACAGGAGGTAAAGTGTTACGTGGCCCTTTCATATGCCACATGTAGTAACAAACTTCAAAGTCAAAGTAGCCGAAAGTTAGAACTTGTTATCTGTAATACTATATACGTATTTTTCAATTTTTAGCATAATACCTACGGTAATCGTTACAACATAAACAGCCATGCAGTAGTAAAAGTATCAAGTGTTTGTATTTAGTGTGACAGCATAATGTGCTGAAATACGACACTGCACGACACGCAAATATTTACATCTTCAGATTTGTGAGGTGAAGCGGGATTGTTATTCGCTGTAAAAAAAGTGTTTACGCCGATAGACAGTAACTACTGTCTTGCGTCAACAGTTTTGCGCAGCTAATAATTGTGCAAAATTGTAGAAGATTCCGTTTAGGTATATTTTATTCCCTTCGTCCGCGTACGTAACTAAGTTTTGTAACTAGCTACGTACTAGGATTTTTCTTGGTTTGTAACCAGGTTACGTAACTAGGAAATATTCTGTGTAAATTTTTTAACATAAGTTTTGATATACTTTTTGTTAATATATTATTATTATAAACAAAGCAAATAAAAAGAATCTATTTGTACTCGAGAAGAAAACATCGAGATTATTTTCTTCTTTTTAACAACTGGTTGTGAATCTCAGTTGCCATGTGGCCGGAAGGAAAATACTCATAAAAAGTCACCTGAATACCTGAATTGTATATAATTGAATACAAGTGTCGAAAGACCAATAACTAACTTCATATTATAAAAACGGGTAGAAGGGGCTGTTTATTAAAAAGAGTTTCATATTCATATATTTTTAGTTCTTACTTCTCTTAAATTGAAGTCAACTCTAAAATAGATTTTGTTTTCGCAGTGTGCAACATCACAATCGACTCTCGAATCCTCAAGAACAAGTCAGGCAAGACTTTTGGACAGATCAAATCGCCTTCTATTGAGGGACCCGGCGAATGTTCTTACTTCCTACAGCCCGATGCAGGGCAAAGAGTTGAAATACAGCTCTATAGGCTTGTCTCTGTCGGCAAGTTCAATGGCACTAGGTAAGTGTGTGTTAAAATAGTAAAGATTTTTACTCTGATGTTTAACTGTCAGTAGTGAAGAGAGAGGTAAACTTTTAACAGAGAGTTTACCATAGCCTGTACACGCATGCAATGACAATCAACGTGTTTAGCTTGTAAGAAAAGCAAGTTGCTGTTTTGGTGACAAGGTGAACTAAGAGTCAATGTTTCACCTGGGTGTGCTGCTTAACTGCCTCGATGGTTCAGTGTGTGTACGGACTGACGCGCATCTGTCTCAAGTTCAATCCCCGCGGTTCGTATAAAGTGATTGGTACTTGCTTAGTTAAAACTCACAACCTCGTGTAGATAGATAGATAGTGTTAAAATATTAAAGAAAATTTATGAAATAAACTGATTTAACTTCATTGTTAAAAATAGATACTAAAAAATACCTGCTTTATGATTTTAAATAATAAAACATGCTATATAAACCTTACCATCACAACAAATTTGAATCAAAAAATGTTAACTTGTGGTAAAATAATTAAAATATTTACTTTAATTGTCCATTTAACCCTTATGAGCGAGATTAACGAAATTTTCAACGTTGTTTGATATTGTAATTAAATATTCTAAATCGGTTTAGGGTTGAAAAGACACAAAAGGTACAGCAAATCTTTGTGTGATATTGTAACAAATTAAGCAGATTCATTTAAAACTAGCGAAATGATATTATATAATGGTGCAGGAAGACTGACATTTAAAATAGAATTTAAATCGTTAATATGTATATTTTGTAGCAAGTAAAATTAAAAATATATTTATCAATAATTAATACACGGGTAACAGAGTATTTTGCATGCTAATTATGACCTTCACGAATCCGTCTGCCAAGAATGATGGCTATGGTAAGCACTTCTCTATATGAGAGCAGTAATGGTCTCCTGCTGATACATATTGTTAAACAGAGCGAATAAAATTAGATTTGAAATAAAAAATCAAAATATTATATTTGAATGCAAAATTATATTGGTTACAATATTATTGTTCTAACATGGTAGGTATTTATTGAACAAATATATCACTAATTCACATTGTTCGTACAGTGATAACATAATTTGTAATGCAGTGTATTTCAACCGCAACCATTCTAGCTATCAAATAATATTATTAAATTTTTGATTTAATGAACCAAATCGATGTGGATTTTAGGTAGTTACTAATATTTTACATTATTGATGTAAAACATTGTAAAATATTTAAATATGTGGTTGCTCTAACGAATGAATATTGTTGAACTGGTTTTGATATAGCTTGTCCTATTTTAATGCTTAATTTGTCTCCTGTCTAACCTTATTTTATCTTATTTAACTTTGGTGTCATAACATATTGTCATGTGTTGGGATCAGTCGGTACTAAGGCCCTAGACAAGTTTCATAGATTTCTATTCTGTTCACAAAATAGATTAAAAATGTATGGGATTGTAAGCAAACGACAATGTTGGCGTTAGCTTATGCCAATCTCATACATTTTTAGAATAGAAATCTCTCTCCTCGGCCTCTTATCTAGTTTTAGCCCTCTGTTAATCACCGTTCTAGTAATATCTACTTCTGGCAAAGTAAGTACATAAGAAGTAGAAATTTGATGAGTTACTGGCGTGCTATCGACGTAACAATATATTATTAGAAAATATATGGAGCGTCAAATCGTGAACAAGAATGACGGGTCCGAGGTTGTCATATACACGTTGATATGATCAATGTGCCGTCAAATTGAATGTTTTCAGCGGCTCGTCACGGGATCGACATTGGCCATATAATATTATAGGCACTACCTATTTTTACATATTATGGCTGCCAATATGTAAAGCACTTTTCATGAGGACACAGTGTGCCGAAAAAAGTAATAAGTATGTATTTGTTCACAGTATGAATAAAGGTTACATCCAGCTAAGGCTCTTAAAGTGACTTTTAAAGTAGTACAACTTTGATGGGGGTGTAGATAATATTTACAGCAGATAAATTTGTATAAAAAAAAACATATTTGTAATGAAATTTTTTTATTTACTTTTAAACTTTCGCGTGAATTCCCGTATATTTAGTTGAAATTTTTTTGCCAAGCATTGCTCACCTAGCGAAACACGATGTTTAAATCATCGGCAAATTCTCAGCGGGTTATATTGTACTTGCATCGGCCGACCTGGGTGCGTAGTCGATTTAACGATTTCCAAGTCGACCATGGCTCTTGACGGCCGGGTGGCAGGTGTTCAGCTTGTTGGATATAAACTAAGATGTACTTATTCACATCTAACTCGCAACCTCTTAAACAATAACAATAATTATTACCATAAGCCTTAGACTATCTAGACAAATTGATTAGTTACAATGAAATAATTTTGTGAACAATCTGAACGACGACGTGTAACTTTTTGTTTTATTTTGCGTGGCCAAAGTCCCAAAATATTAAACTTAAAGTTTTGAGATCACTTGTTGTCATGAACTCTTATCCAAGAGAGTGCACTACAAAGCTTATATAATATTTTGCAAAACATAAACAGTTTATTTTGCATAAGTCGCTAGCTTGTACGGATAACTAGGAATGCCTAAAAATGTTACAATGTTCAAAAATCTCATATTTCTACGTACAATTACAGTGGTTCGTACATTACACTTAAGGCGTTCTTGGCAGAGCTTGCCACTGGAACGTTCTGAGACTGCCACGGGCGATAGTCGGGACCAAGACAAATATGTCTACGAAATGTACTACACAATATTGTTGTATTTGTTGGAGTGACACACAGAGATTGCAATCCTTATTGAGTTATTTAATCTTATTTTTAAAATATTTCTTGCTACTCGTTAATAGTTGTCTAAATATAAATAACTACTTTGCTGGCGAAACGCGAAATTGCGGCGAATAAAGGTTAGCGATAAGGTCGCCCATTGTACTGTATATTTGTATTAAAATTTTCTTACATATATTATATATCTTGTAAATCTGTTGTATATCCAATAAAGTAGGTATTACAATATTATAAATAATTTTAAAATACGAAATGTGACAGTTAGGATCATAGTGGTATTAGTTTTTACTTTTTAGGTACCTACATAAAGGCTAGAAGAGAATAATAATACTATTAATAGAGCCAGAACACTTTACAAACATACAATTAAAGGAATCAAAGAACACGTAGAATCGGCACAACAATCTGTTGTTTAAATATTTGTCTCTGGAGTTTGTTCTTTTCCACATCATGATGTTAGGAGTGATGTTGCGATATTAATTACGTTATTTTACTGGCCTGCATGAGTCCACGAAGTACCTAATTAATTTATTCGCAAAAGTTGCGAACGCATACTAATTTATTTAACAACTATATTTTGCATGAAACGCGTAATCTAACGATAACTTCGTACAAAAATGTGGATTGTAGAGATAGATTGTGTATTAAAGAGTCATTTTTCATTTATTTCCACATTCGTTTTTTCCACGGAAACTAAAAAACCGTGGTCTATAGGCATAGTTTCATCTAAATCTCTTCAACTGTTTTTACTCACGATAAAATAAACATCATTATTAATAATAGTAAGCTTTCGACTACTACGTTAATACTAAATTAAAATCTGGTTTGCGTAGAAATAATAGAAGTTTAATTATTATATATTTTTTGTTATGTGTACCGGCTTAAAATGTCTTAACCATTTTAGTCTTTATGTGCAGTGGAATAGTACATAACAAGAATAGATAAATACTGATATTATAAATGCCAAATATTTCAATTTGTGTCTTTAAAGTCAATAGATTTTAAATGCGCTTGTATAGCTAGCAACGTAATTGTAACTTAGCTCGGCATGTAGTACGGGTATACAGAGGTGTATTACGCCCACGTTCCGGGATAACGGCAGCGGCATGACGCTATGTATGTATGTAGATAATAATGCCGTAGGTATCTCTAAAAGGACAAAATTTAAAAAAAAAATTGAAAACATAAACACGCATTTATGTTTGAAGCATGGGCATGTATCAAAACCATCATTATGATTTGTCGCAAATATAATCACAAACTTATATACCTTATAATACTAAATAACAAGATTTATTTAAAATAAATACGAGTAAGTATAAACAACGAAACATAAATATGATTGGGACTGTTCTCAATAAATACTTCGCTCTAGGCTTTTCTTTGTACTCGTAATATTCCTTAATCGTTTTCTTTTAATATATTTTAGTTATATTCACGACAAACTTAAATAATACTTGTAACTTTGATATATATTGACTTGCCTACTCATAATTGTGTTATTTTTATGTTTAGCTGCGTGGGTGGCTGGCTGCAACTGGGGAGTGCCAGTGCTGTATCAGCAAACGGCGTAGCAGAGACGCGACTTTGTGGCGCCAACGAACGCTACACTCCACCTGTCGTGCTGTTTGCCGACCATGGTGCTTCTACTTTAGAATTTAAGTGAGTAGTCTTGTACCTAAGCTGTTCTGGGATAAACGGTCGAGAATTAGGACCACGCCTATGTAAAGAGAGTCTTAAGAGGCGTCTAGAGCAAAAATTCTTTGAAAAAGGCCCATGTCCCAAGATGTTTTTAACTGAGATATCTGTTTCTGTAGGCCTTCTATATGTTAGCGTCAAATTCAGACTCTGGATTGATATTAATACATTATACCTCATTAACACAATTCGTCACTGAGATAATAAATTAAACCTTATATTTGAAAAAGAAGTTTAATAAACTATGTTACGTATGTATTAACGCATGAGATCTCGGTTCACGCTTGGTGAAATAAGTATGTTTATATACTTGGATGTTCCAGACGACTTATCAAGAGTGTAAAAAATCAAAATAATTATTTTATACGTTAAATATAATTTGGTCCATGCAATTTGTTTTTTTGTAGCAACTAATAATAACCATTATAGTTATTGTTAGGTTATCCATATTATTCACATTACTTTTATGCATATCCATTTGAATAAGCAATGATAGCACTAATTTTAATAGCATGCATTTACCTTTATACTCCCCACGCAGTTCTCTACGTTCTATCGGATAAGTGTACTTAACCGTATCAAAATAAACTCATTATTTGCGAAATACCGCTACGTAGCGAATATTTGTTTGCGAGCGGTATTATCCCTGTACTCAGGTATTCAAAATGTATAGGCATGAGTAGATACGTCTATCATTAAACGTAACTCGTTAGGAGCAATCCAGTCTATTCGTGTATTAATTAATCTAAAATGAACAATAATTAATTACATTTTCGTTCGCTAATGGTAGCGGTAGACACTCAAATGAGCATTATTTCCCGATAGTAAAGCGATGCGGCCGCTTGGAGTATTTCAAAATTTATCTCCATTTGCAGTTCGGTTCGGAAACGCGAGTTCCGCTAGTGAGCAGGACTTGAAATCGGAACAAAAGGTCGTCACAGCGGAACCGGTAATGCTCGATTCAGAATTGTGAGCGGCTGACAGCGTGCGCTGCAAATGCTCTTGTCAGCCGACGACGTTGAATTGCTTGATTTTATGAACTGTATCTTCTATATGCAAGTATGTATGTGGCCGCTATTAGACTCCTCCGCCACTGACGTTATGCTGACCGAGATTCATATTACCTATATTTTTTAAGAAATTCGTCTCTGACTAGTATGGCACGTTTTCTATCATAGTAAAACTTATGTAGCTTCTCCACCTATATGGATTGACGTACATTAGGAAAAATATATTATGTATTTATTCACTCGTACATTTTTATAACACGGCGTTATTTGATGTATTTAGTAATAATTTCCGTTGAACTGGCTGATTAATTTCTTTATTGATCTAGTGAGTGTGATTATATTTAAATTTCTGCTTTGAGATTGGGAAAATTGCTACCAGGTTTTATAATGAGAGTTCTAAGAATTAGAACAATCAACGTATAAAATATATACAGCGATAATAAAAAGATATTTGATACACAGTAATGTACATGCTGGTCATGAACCACGTCTACCGCTATTACTATGTAATAATCTTTACCTAAATTAGTCCGAGACACAAAATCACCAACTACTAGTACATCGCTTCTGTTTGTCTCTTAAAAGGATTTTGAGATTAAAGACTCTGAAGCTCTTCGAATTACAGGCGTTGTTAAAAAAATACTTTCAAACAAATCTTTTTTTGTCATTATATTTATTAAACCTCTTTGTTACCAGGATAATAGAAAAGACTGTGAGGTCGCAATTCCTTGCGTTCTTTAGTTTCACGTCGCTAAGTAATACGCAAGGCGTTGGCTTTCACCCGAGGGGCGGTTCACGCATACCTCACACAGGTAAATATAAAACAACACTCCGCTACTATACTCATCTACAGTTATAACTCACAAAGTAATGAACAGGTCTTCAAATGTTGAGGAAAAACCGGTGAGTAAAACTTTGTGGGGTTCTATAAGCAGCTGTTAGAATAAATTTATTTGTATTATGTTGGTAGTAAGTAGTACTTTTGTAGTAAACCCCGAGTATTTTTGTGAAGGATGTTTCCGTACAATATACAAGATACTGTACGCTACAATTTTGGCTGCACGTCTGATTTAGCGGACAAAATGGTCAGATCAGTCTGTCAAATGCGGCAACCGTTCAGCAAATATTCGTCTCAAAAGCTTATTATATTCTTTATGTTTTCTAATTGTATGTTTGAAAAATGCCACTGGTTAATTAATTATTTCAATATAATATGCGTTTTTGAAGATTTTCTTACTTATTAGTAGGTAGGTAGTAGGTACTACTTATAAGGGTGCGGCTCGAAACTAAAGAATCTGTACTTTATGTTTATAAAGAGAAAAATTCTCTTTATTCAACTTTAAACAACTTTGTTATAATACTCCCTGCATGATATTTACGAAAAAAATGTTTGGTAATATTTACGTAAGGCTTTAATCTGTAATTCGGTACTTATCTTTAATAAAATATTTACTCAGGTGCCTTTTGCTGTTTTATTAGGTTTAACCAGAAATCGGGTTATCTAATTTATTAAATAAGAAGTATCTTAAATTTAAGAGTAAATATTTATAGAAGTTACCAAGGGTTACACAAGCATTATTTATTATTATTATTATTATTATTATTATAAAGAGCGCCATCTTAACGTAACATTAAAAATATATACGGTCAAATTGAGAAACCTCCTCCTTTTTTGATAAATTAAACAATACACAAAATAAAATACTTTTTTTCAATTCAACGCAGTTTTCATTTACACGACTTTATACTACAAAGAACCCTCCTAAAAAGCCTAAAACCTCCTAAATACAACCGAACAGTTAGCTGTTTCCGTCGAAGTTAAGCAAGTTCAAGCGAATAAGATTTTTATTACAACGCTTACACGGCTATTGAAAGACACAATCGTACGGGTAAATCAAGGGTCTAGGTACATTTTAGCTACTTTTTACAAAATGTATATCCAATTATTACAAACTTAATACCCTGTACATGTAATGACATTCAAAATCAGCTCTGCTCGGTTCTCAAACAACACCCATGACGAACGCACGCCGTCCGTTTTAGTGCCGCAGTTAATTAACAACTTGCTCTCAGCTTTGCTTATTCGTACCATAAGTCTCATTTCTGCTGCATAAGGAATCACGATAGCTGTCGGATTTGCATTTAAGAGTACTAACCTGTCGCATTAGTTCATTAGGAGTATGTATTGTAGAGAATTATAACAAATTATATTAGTTTATGAAGTCTACGTTTACCAAAGCCCACCCAAATAGTTAAGATTAGGTGAAAGTAAATTTGTCTTAAAATAGCCGAAAACTTATTACATATATTTAAAAACCCACTCAAACTAATTGGTTCTAATATAGCCGACATCAAAATCCACTCGAGTTTACAAATTGGCCTGAAAATAGACAAAATTATTTGAATTCTTCTCTCTGGAACTGGCCAAATCAAATCAAATCAAATCAAAATATAATTATTCAGTTAAGTTAATTGAATTAACACTTATGAACGTTAAAAATACAAAATGTCAGGCAATTAACCTACAGTTAACCTACAATTACCTACAATGTGAATAATATCCACGTTTCACCAGCTGAGTTGGATCTCATGTCCCATGTAAAGGTCCAAGTCACAATTCTTAACTACGGGTTAATACCACTACAGCTTAACGAACAAATTTATTGACCGAAAAATTCAATATCTTAAATTAAACTTTACTCGACCCCGAATCCGAACCTAAGACTTATGCGTATCCTTTTACACAGTTCATCTGAATTATTAAGGGAGTTCATATTATCTTTAAAAACCTTACGTAATTACATTCATCTTAAAAATTCTGCGAGATTTTTATTTTCATAATATCGCTTGCTTCACTAGTTAGACCTTCTTTGTTCCGCCACTGAATAATTGTTAATTAAGCAGGTCGAGACATGATTACCTACCATAAAATTAAATGAAACTTTGTTTGTTTTTTCTTCTTTATTTACGTTAATTATTTTTTACTTTTTATTTAAAATGCATCGGTTTTGCTGAGTTACTGGATCTTTATATAATATTTCCTCTCGATATTTATGTATGCTTACAAAGAGATGTCGCTTACAAATTAAGCAGCTGGATTGGACAAACTTAGATTTGCGGTCTGCGTGTCTGAGCAGACCACAGCAAATCTATAATATTATTGATACCGAATAACATATCGTCGAACGCCTCAGCTCAATAGTGCTACTTTAGAGATCTGGATTTTTTTTTAGTTGTTAGATGGCGATTTTTAAGGATTTTATAGTAAGATCAAGAAATAGGAGGAGGAGGAATATTTATAAAATATGTCAATTACTAGAGCATTATTAATTCCTTCTAATCTGCTGCAGAGAACTACAGGTTTAGCGTTATATTTTGTACAATTATGTAAGATATACAGCAATCAAAGTTAAATCCATTGGAATTCAACTACTAGGACTAGTTATTACTCGATACATAACATAATTATTAAATGCGTCGTAGCATTTTAGACTCTGTGTGTTTTAAGAAAATAGCTATTCTTTTAAATATCCGTTCCTTCCCCTTCCCTCTCTTCAGAACACAGCGTTACCACTACAGGATAGCCTAAGTATCCTGGGTATGGACATCAGCCGAGATCTCAACCCCAAGAACTACATCGAGTGCGTCATTAAAACCGCCTCCTGTAAACTCGGTGTCCTGAACAGGGTGAGGCGGTACTTCACGCCCGAGCAGCTCTGTCTTCTTTATAAGACACAGGTTCGTTCCTGCGTGGAGTACTGCTCTCATCTTTGGGATGGCTCCGCACAGTACTTACTGGATGCACTCGATAGGTTGCAGCGGCGAGCAGTCCGTATCATCGGAAGCCCGGAGGCTACTAAGACCCTTGAGCCTTTACAGCTGCGAAGAGACATCGCCTCAATGGCCGTCTTCTATCGCCTTTACCATGGAGAGTGTTCTGAAGAGCTCTTTGAATTAATCCCACCCTCTCCCTTTTTATCCAGAACAACACGTGCGGGACTAAAGTGCCACCCTTTCACAGTAGAATCTAAAGGGTCTCGAACCAAACGGTTCAGCACTTCATACTTTTGTCGCTCAATTAAAGCCTGGAACTCTTTGCCAGCGCATGTGTTCCCATCTAATTTTGATCCTGGGTCTTTTAAGCGGGGCGTGAAAAAGCATCTCACTAAGCCGCCATAGTGGAGGCCACCATACCATTAGTTTGGCTTTTGGAATGGTGTCCGCCACTTCTGGATTCCACTTACTGCTTACCATCAGGCAGAGTGGAGTCACTTTGGTAGGCTAATATATATAAAAAAAAAAAAAAAAAAAAATATGAAGTAATATACATAACTTACAATAAAATATCTCAGAACGGTATTGCGTTTAGCTGTTGTTGAGGCATCATAAAGCAACTTATATTATTCTTTTAATATTTATTCTTATTTATTCTACTGTTTATATTTTCTTATTTATTTTCTTTCTAATCTAAAAAGAATTTAGAACTCCCTTTAGTTTTTTAAGAAATCCCTAAAATGTCATAACCAGCTGTTATCCTAAACAACATTCAAGACATGTCATATTTGTAAACGGTAATCCTATGGTGGTCGACAATGTCATGAACAAGCGTCAAGTATAAGGATGGCGCTCTTGCCAAGATATTTTTGGAAGGTTCGTTAGTGTGCGTGCGACCCTCGTCACAAGCTGCTTCATAATTATAGCCATGATACAGCCGTATGCTAGATAGGCGTTATATTTTATTTACCTTTTGTGTATAGCTGTGTTGATTCATTGCGTTGACATTACTTAGCGAGGAATAGTATACTGCGTGTATGGGATCAATTCATAGGCAGGAATTCTGTCTGGTATAAGGGTATACTACTGTGCGCCTGCGAAGTTATATATATATAGCAGATCCTTGTCAGTTTCAACATTAATATGCCAAATCGACCGAGAATATTTTATTGCAATTCCTTTGCACTGGCTAAACTTATGAAATAGATGTGAAAAATTTTCTTCTTCTTACTCCTTGCCATCTCCATCACGGTCGATTATAAGTTGTGTTGTTAACATCCAAGCGCTTCAAATATTTGTAGATCACAAAAGTCAAGGTACATGAATGTATGTATTGTAATGATAATAATGAGGCGACCAGCTAAACAACTATTAGCTAACACACACACACACACACACTGTGAGAGAGAGAGATGACTGACTTAAATCATTATACATACTCGTAAATACAAATAAAATTAGAAATACAATAATTATTGGTACAAGTTTTTAGTAAACAAATAATAGAATAATGGTTACGGCTCTGCAAATTAAATCATCGATAGTAGTCTAATATAATAACACATTCTGTTTTCAAAAATTTTTTCAACCATCGAAATATTGTAAGGCAATTTTATCATTGCGTCATCTTTGTATCGCTGAAAGAAACAAAATAAAATTTAAATTGGAAAATAATTTGAGAGCTGCTTTGCAATGGAGACTTAATGACATAGAACTTAAATTACTCACTGCTTAGTAACCCCTTAATTATAAGCATCATATAAGCTTATAATAGCTAAAATAGGTTTATAATTCGTTTTTCTTTATCTGTCAGCTTGACATTTGTACTAGGGAGACCACAGGGAGACAAAACCATTTTAACTATAGAGGCTAATAAGATTTTTATGAATAGGAGGGTAATAGTATAAACTTTAATATAGATAAGTGATTTATAGTGTAAGTTTATATTATTATTTGATAGGGAAAATTGATGATCGTTGAAAAGCATCACTAGCGAGCGCGATATGTTTCAAGGAGAAATGGATTGATTCAGGTTTCAATCCAGCTTTCTATTAATTGTTAGAGCTGATATCGATTGTCTTAATAGGAAGTTGAATTCCTCTACCGGTGTTATATTAACAAGATCTACTAGCAACTACTTACAGGAATACGTGATAATTTGAGTATGTATTATAAATTATGGAGCATATATCAGAATATCGGTTGATGAGAATACTAAGCCATTTATTCACTAGTTTGCACTACTATTTAGAACCTTGTAATGATACGCATAAAGTCCACTTTTTTTACTTTTTGTCCCATTACATATTTTGAGTTCACTAAACTAAGGTTACAAGAACATGCAACCATTAATTGCATGTAGCGGATATTTGGCAAATGTATGAAAAAACGAAGTAAATGTTTTGGAATGCACGTTTACACGGAAATGTGAGAGCAATGGACTGTTATTGTTTTAGGTCCAGTTGTATTTAAGGGATAGAGTATTTTTCAGATGAATTTTAAAAGATTTGATATTGAAATACTAATCATGTTTTTCTACTATCTATTTAATAAGTTGAAAATAGGTACAAGAACTAGTGCTAAAGAAAAACAGAAATTTGATAGGAATACATGAACTATTTTTTACTGCAAGAGACAATTCCTTAGAACCTGGGTTTATTCGAATTTACGTTCTAACGATAATATGGAATACTAGCTTTCCGCAGCGCGGTTTCACTCGCGCGTAATATGGTCTGTTGTATCCCTCAGGCACCAGAATGATTTTCGAGATAAAAAGTAGCCTATGTCCGTCTCCGGCACCGAATCTATCTACATACTAATTTTCATCGAAATCGGTTCAGCCGTTTAGGCGCTGAGTGGTAACAAATAAACACAAATAAACACACACACACACACACACACACACACACACACACACACACACACACACACACACAAACTTTCGCATTTATAATATTAGTAGGATTTCTTGATTTTAAAGCTTCTCTAATCTTTTCATCTCTCTACAGATTGCGACTGGCTATACCAAGACGTATCCTGTCGTGGTCCCGGAGCATGTGTCCTGGCAAGTCCAGGTTACCCTGGTCTGTACCCACCACACCGTCGATGTAGATATCTCTTCGCAACTAACTCAGTACACACCAGGGTCAAAATAATATTCACATCTATACTATTACCAAGAAAGTAAGTACAATGCATGTATTTTTGTTATTGTGATCGTTTTTTTTTTCATTTACAAGTGTCTACTGTTCATGTGGGTTGAGAAATTGTACTTAAATCTGTTTAAATAGTTAAGTTTGGATATATAACACTAGCTTTCCTCGGCACGGTTTCACCCGCGTCTTTGCTTACTGCTCTGTTTCTGTCGTCAGTGGCTAAATGTTACTTATCCTATAACCTTCCTCAAAAACTGTACTATTACACGCAAAAATGATTATGCTAACCTAACAGGTAGTTTTAGAGATTAGCGCGTTCAAACAAACAAACAATTTCTTCCGCTGTATTTATTAGTATAGATATCTTTAAACAACAGCAGACAGCAAAAGTTAAGTTTATACGACGTCTATACCTACTTTTGCCGAAAGAAGAGAGATGATCTCTGCGTGTTTGACCTACAGTCATTTAATTGATTTCTGGCTTAGGTATTTAATATTATATGAGTAGTCATTTGTTATTTTATTTCGGTCAAATTAAATGCTCAAAAAAATTAAACGAACAATATGTAACACACAATGCGTAATTTGGACAGCGGTTCTTATCTAACCAGCCAGTAATATCTCGAGGTCAAGCAATTTGGGGTAAACTCGTCACCTCAAACCTCAGTAAACACGCGACAATGCCGTGCCACACAACAAATGTACTTAAACTCTTCGCTTTAGAGTACTTATTTAAATATCCGAAGAATATTACTATGTGTAATGTTGACGACTCACAAAGAAGCCAAGGCTTTATTGAGGGCGCTGAAAAGGGTAAAATTTGGGACGGATACCGCGCTGCTAAAATAAAATGAATGGTACATAAGTCAACATGTGGGTAAATAAAATAAATTGTGTATGATTGAGTTGATACCAATTATTCATCATTACTTTTGCCGTCTAGAGGTTTTGCTATTTTATGCTGTGACCAGTTTAAATAATCCTTTGAGGTAGGTATGATAACACGTTTGATATTAAGTTTTAAATAAAATTGGTCATTCTAGAGCTGGAGTATAACAACCCTTTTATAGTAATATTAATATAACCTTACTTTCTCTATCAGTTTTTTTTATTAAAATTTTCTTAACCAGTCACAGTGTGACAGATGAGAGTGTGACTCTTTGGGAACAAATGAAAATCTGTTGCGTTGTTTAGAAGTTAGCGGAGAAACAAACAGGAAAAAACAGCGACTTTACGATTATGCCATTTACAAATATGTATATACATTAATCCCAAAGTCGTTATGTATATTAATGTCTGCAAACTGAAATATATATGTAAGTACTTATTATGGATATACGTCTTCATTAAAAGTTTAATTAACATATTAATAAGTCAGAGGTCCCTTTTTCTTAATCTCATTCTGTTTTACTTGGATGGACGCAAATGGAAATGTTTTGGTCCCTTGCTCATAATCTATTCACGGATTTTGCCATTCGTTTGATAACATAACTTACATAAGAAATAAAATAATAATCTGAGTTATATTTTATACCTACTTCGAAACTTTTATAGAAAAGAAGTTCAAAACTCTGCCGGGTTTTTAAAGTGGGGCGTGAAAAAGTAGGTATCTCATAATGCTGCCATAGTGTAAACATCAATGCAAGCAGCTTGACACGACGACTTTTAAAATGGTATCCAGCGCTTTTAAACCCCTCTGACTATTTACCATCAGGCATAATACAGCCACTTTGGTAGGCGAGATGTAGGTACATAATTTACTCCCCTTTATATAAAAAAAGATTAAAACTTCAAAGCAGTATTTTTATAAAAAATAAACTAATATTTTAATTATTAAAATTTATACGTCGATAGAACGTTAGGTTTATCGCTACTTCGGGGAAGAAAGGGCGTAAAAGCCAAAATAGCAACTTTACAGGGGAGCGAAAAAACGTTTTTTTTTTTAAATTTTGGAAAATAACTTTTTTTGCAATAGAGTTAAATTCGAATGAATTGGTGATATTTACTTGCATTTAAGTGCTCTTTAATATCAAGAAGCTTAATTTTAAGTAGACCTTATGGTTTAGAAGATAGGATGAATTTACGACCCAAAATTTTAATAAAAATGGCTTTTACACCGTCTATAAATACGTACTATAGGACGTAAATCCACAAATATCTATAATGCTAACATACATCGTGTCGTATAAACCATCTTTAGACAGTGAAAAGGTCGTAATGACTGCACCACTTATAACAATTATCGTGAGTAAACCTACAATTATTATAATTTTGTAAGATTTAATGTGGTGAATATTGAAATTAAGGTGCATAGAAGCTCAAAATAATAGCATAATAATTATTATTATCTGATTTATCATAGTTCTATATTACAAAATTTATTATAACGAATTAGGTTACCTACCTGTTAAGTTAAATGCACACGATTCATGAATAGTGAAACAAAAGAAAAGATTTAATTGAATTGAACTTTGATTATTTTCATTAATTTAAATTTTAAGTTAACTGTGATAAATAATTACTATCATCTAATATTAATTAATTAAGAAATAAATTAACTAAAATTGATAAAATAGTATAAAATAATGGTATGTTTGTAATTTATTCTACTAGGTAGGTATTGGTGTATTAAATAAATAAATTTAGTTAAGATGCAAATCAGTTTTATTCATTCATAAATCAAATCAAATTGACAATAATTAGTAATCTTCTTTTTTTTCTATTTCCTTTTCTGTTTTTTGTTTCGTTTTCTTACTTTTTTAATTTTATTGCTTGTAATCGTATTCTTCTTTATTTTTTTTATCTTTTACTTTCTTTTTATTCATCTTCTTTCTCTTCTTATATATTTTTTTCTTTTTCTTATTTGTTTAACCTTTTTTTTTAATTATAATTTGTAAAATAAATCTTTCTTCTACTTATTAATCATTCATGCATTATTCTAATGAAATTAAAATGTAGATAAGTACCCATTCATTCTAATTCCTCTACTACATCGTCTTCTTCGTCGGTATCTAGTAATTGGTCTACTACTGTTTTAAAATGAGGCAGCGAGTCATTACGTAATAAATATTGTATTTACGACCAAATATTCTTTCATACTATGGTGATACGCCCTTATTAATTTGAAATAATTAAATAATGTCATATACGTCAATTTTTTTTAATAAAAATGGTTTTGGTGAGAAAAAAATCATGGGGGTAAAAGCCATTTTTTTGGGAATATTGAAATTTTAAATATACAGATCGATAGAGCGTCGAAAACTAAACAAAGTTGCATTATTAACTCATTTTGGCCAAAAGTGGCTTTTACGCCCTTTCTTCCCCGAAGTAGCGTTATTTTTATACTGTAGTCTTGGTTATATTTAACAAGAATTATTTTAGCGTTGGATTATAAAGTATTTCCAAACATTTCAGCTCGGTCATGTTCGTGTCTTGAACGCCATGAGTAAATTATAGCCGTAAACGAACATACAGCAAAAACAGTGTAATATTTCCTAGTTCTTTCATTTAGGAATCTCATATTACGCTAGTTATTGTGTTATTTTAGTTCCAAATAGAAGATAAATTTTATTGTTTTGTAATTTAATAAAAACAGGTTAAAGTTTATGTTTATTGCTTTTAATAATAAAATAGTAATTACCCAGCTTGCCATTATAACGTTAAGTAAGTACAGAAAAACATTTTTTGTATAAATGTTTTATAGTATAAACCTACACAAAAGAAACCTGCATAAATATAAATCTTGTCTATCGAACTATTTCTTTAAATAGATCATCTCAACGTGTATAAAATATGTAAAATAGTTTCAGATTTTATTTAATAATTTTTTTCTTCAGTCACAACGCATTTTTAGAGTAAATTGCACCTCTATGTCCAAAGTTTAAACCTCGCATTTAAGTTTTACACGAACGCTGATTAAATAGCCATTACCTTTCGTTCGGCGATACAGGTTTGTATCGGAAATAAAGTGAGCACCGTAGCTAGTAAAACTCAATAATTGCCAGTTTAATGACCATCAGTTCAGGGTGTTAATGCCAACACAAAAGGTGAAACCTATTATGTTAATGGGTATTATGGTTTTAAACTTTGTGTTAATTACAAACAATAGCCTCGTTTCGTTAGCATTTTACGAGGCCCAAGTTATCTTACATTTTAGATAAAACAGCTTCTGTAGGATTCTCGAGTTCATTCACTTGATAAAAATTTCTTTGTCTCTTGAAACAGTGTTTGAAATTCGATAGAAGATACTGCTTGTGATTAATTTTAACATCTAAATTGTTCAGTCTTTTAATATACACTAGCAGTGCTTTGTAACAGGTGGATCTATAAATAACAAAGCGAACCCCTGCATGATCGCACCGGAGAAAAAGCTATCGAGATGATTTATACAGTTTTTTTTAAAATACCAAATGTAACAAATAAAAAGGGTTATAGAAATATCTTACGTTAAAACAATATAGGTAAAAAGTGTTTCGCTGCTTTGCATCGTTAAATTCGGATTATACATGTTTGTTTCATACATGACACCCGCCGTGCCTTCACCCGTAGATACCCATGTCACGTTTATGGTTACTGCAATGCTCCTTTGGGTCGTAGTACAATGTTATAGCCAATACCCTTTCTCAATAAACGGACTATCTTACGTAAAAAGAGTTTTCATAACGGACAGATAGTTTCTAAGATTAGGACATTTAAATAGACTATAGAATCTTCAGTTATGATAGTAGATAATTTTGATTAATAGGTTGTATAATAATATCTTGAGGGTATCGCACCAAACGGTTCAGTACTTCATACTTATGTCCCTCAATTGAAACCTGAAAAGCTTTACCGGAACTGTTATCCTTTTTAATTTTGACACCGCGTTTTTTAAAGCATCTCACAAAGACTTATTGATTCCATCAGGATATGTGAAGTCATTTTAGTTCGTATCTAAATTTATAAAGAAAACGCTAATAAATGTGCCAAATATAAATTTATTAACTATGCAGACATCTGCAGATGAAGATGTGTGCTCTTTAGAGTTTCAAAAATGGAGTAAACAACGTCTATTCGTAGTTTGATTCGACTCCATACAGACACATATTTTAGTTCACTGGAAGATCCATTCACAGTAAAGCCTCAGTTCCAATGACTAGCTTTTATTATTACTGAACGTATACCTTTAAGAAAATTTGCTCGATGTTCTTACAATTTACAAGGCAAAACCAAACAAGCTAATAAATAGGTGTGCGTCCTCAAAAGTGTTTAGCTACACTTCACGCCAACTAGACGGATTAGGCATAAATCCGATCGCACGTGGAGTACTGCTCTCTGAACAAGAGTCTCCAAAAACCAGTGTGATCCACTTTACTTCGCCCAAAATGCCAGCTCTTCGAATCGTCGACAACACCAGTATTACGAATGGACTAGAGTCTTTCTGTCGCTGATTCTCTGGAGTGTTAAAAAAAAGGTTAGGAAAAAAGAAAACAATAAAGTAAGTTACTCATTCTGTTTTCCAGTCAAACTATAACTCCGACCCTAAAATAGGTAGGTACAATAAAGTTAGTAAGAAAGACACTTTGAAAACCCCTAACGTAAATGCATCTGACTGCCTTGCTAAGATTTCGTGTTTTCATTGTGAGAACTTGAGTGTTACAGTCGAGTTAAGAAAGATTATTGTTTTCAAGTCTGGAGTTTGAAGTTAAGCAAGGTTTAATACTACAGCGAAATGTATTTAAAAGATAACTAGGTAACCTACTATTACTATTCCGAAGGCCGTGGCAGGAGGGTTTGATTCTTAATTGAGGTCAATATTTAATAATAGTTCACAAGACCTACTTTATTTTGAGATTTCGAAAGTACATATGTCCGAAACTTACTGTGATCCTCCGACATACAAAACTAGATACCTTAGAGCTGTTTGTAAACTAAATAAAATGAAAACTAATAAAATTGCTTTATAATTGTCTATAAACAAAATAAATATCATTGCTTCGAATAATATTCGAACATATCATTATATATTTTTACGCATAATAAGTCTATTTGTAGAGTGCGTGATACCGATATATTTAGCATAATGTTCAAAGTTTTATTGATACCCATATAATGCCCATATACGTGCCATTATCATTCGTACACTAGACAGATGCAGCAGTTATTTTCGTAACGACAATGTGTGTCACATTACGCCAGTATTCCTTCCAAAGTATTTTTATCAACCCGCATGAAATCCACTCGTTTTCAAAAGCGAGGAACAATCGTTTGAGTAAATAAAAGGATGATCAGCCGTATCTTACTCACATAAACTGTATTGCAAATCAATGAATACAAATGAAATAATAAACCTATAGATTAGTGACCCAGACTGATGTTGTTGTATGTAGTAATTGACGGATTAAGAGATCAGTAATCTAATGTGGTAGTAATTCAGAACGGTGTAATAGTTGGGTTTATATTCATAGAGTATGAACGGTTTATTATGTATATGTTTATAGGCACTTGAACCGAGGTAGTTATAGGATGTGTGATGATACGTTTTGCAAAAAGGACAACGATAAAATAACCTACTTAAAAATTGCATTTTTTAAAAAAAACTTGCAATGTAACAAACCAGAAATTTATGAAAATACGGGTCTTGTTGAGAGTCTAACAATAAACCAAGTTCAGAGTCAAATTATAAGGTCTAACAGCCAAGCTCTGAACAAATTTATAGACCACATCATATTATTATAGTTTTTTGTCGTATGAATGTCGAACCTACAACCTAAGTACACGCGTTTTCCTATTTAGCAAAAGTTTTACACTATCTAAAAGCTACTTTACATGAAATTTATGTCTTCAGCTAAGTGCCTATGGGTCTCTAACATCTTTATTGGCGTTTATATACTAGTTTTGTAAAGTTTATAGAAATTACATATTACGGCATCAGAATTGTCTTTTTGTGACTATCTGTTGTACCTACATGTATATACGAAACCTTTGTAAACAAAAAGTTCAAACTAGAAAAACTTTTTGCTAGTAGATGTACCTCAAGAAAAGTCCTAATGTGAACTTTTCTATTGGAAACAAATTTTAACTAAGGAAAACGATAACATAAAAATTTATTTCTGCCCATATTGAGTATTAACCGCATACATTTTAACAACAGATCTTACCTATGTTAAGCCAAGGTGACATTAAATTAGGGGTTTCAAAACATTAATTTGATTAGCATGCATAGCGTGAGCTTAGGGTTAATAGTTACGAGTATATTGAGGCCTGGCGTAATACAATCTCAGTCGTCTTAAGCCGGCTCACTTTACTTCATACAATAACACTGCCTAACTGCCTCTAAGTAGGTAGCTACTATTGCCACTATTTATTATTTATCACTTTTGATACGCCCATTACACATACCTTAACCCTTTTTACACTGCCCGTTCATTACAACTGGTATTCGCCATGAAATAAATCTCCTCAAAACGAATGTCAAGTATTTTAACATCGGCGATATTGCTCGGTAAATATTTGGGAATTCTTGATGAGAGTATTTTTAAAAGTTTATTTTATAGCCGACCAGTATGCGGAATATTGGATCGTATAGAACAAGCCCTACGCTTTTATTACTTGGTAGAATTTACCAAAATATTATTTTATTTTGACGTCGTAAGTAATAATATTCAAGATTGCGGCATTTTGCAAATATTCTTTTATATATAACTACGTACAGGTTAAATTCCCACCATGTAAGTAATATGCTTATTTTAATAAAACAAAAATAAAGAGCCCTATTGTAACCAACTTTCCATTGTTTAAGGTAGGTAATTGTAATTGTTTGACCTACGAAAATTCAAAGGCATCCAATACTAAACATAGTCTTCTTACAAAATATTGGCGAGTTCTCCATAATCGCCATGCTTGATTATTTCAGCTTGATCTGTATAATAAATAATACATTTAGTTTTATAGCTGTCGTCATCTGGTGTAGTACTTACCTGCCAAAAATAATCACAATTAAATTGATTTCCATGACTACTGCAGTTACTACTCAATTGGCAATTTAATATTCTCCGTGAAATAGATGTAATCCAAATTTATCTGTCTCTTAAACTACAGGCGGAATTCATACATGGTAGGAGCAAGCCGGCATTTTATTAAACTTGGCACAGAGTAGTTCTTTATGGTTTAATTACGATAAAAATTCGGCTACAAGGCAGCGTACAAGTCAATACAACACGCATAAGTCAATATGCGTAAAAGAAATCAGTCGTAAGGCGTGTAACCCAATTTTCACATAAACTAGACTTTTGTTATAAATTGCGTCAAGGTCATGCATAAACGTGACATTTAATTGACTTTGGTTCTCCTCACAATAAATAAATAACAATATGAAATTTATGAAATTAATGTTGGATCCCATGTAACATATAGCCTGTTGTAATTTTATCAGTCATAATTTCAAAATTCTGGGTAATACTGAACATTTCTCGACGAAAATCCCAACGTGGCGATTGAACTCTAAACTTTTGAGTGGCAGTCAGTGCACAGTGCCATTGGACCTCTGAGGAAAATTTCCATTATTGTTTTTTTTAAGCATACGGCCTACCTGATGGTAAGTGGTAACCGTAACCTATAGAGATGGCTGTGTTGTCCAAGCATTGCAGTAGTAATAATGCTTAGAAAACACAACCAAGCCGTTGCCGACCACGGAGAAGGGACTGAGGAAGGAGAAGGAAGAGGACCGAGGGGTATTTTAGCTGTACATTGTACCTAAATACCTATTAAAACTTTTAGTGTGTTATAGTTATGTTCAACTAATGCTACGTCTATGCAAAGAATTGCCTTACATTTTCACTAAACCTTGCTAAAATATATACCACCTACAACCAATGTTTTCTTTAAACGATAATATAGATATAGTGTGATATATGTTTTGTTTCTAACACTAGTTCCGCGATAAATTCTAAGGAATACCAGTGGGAGAGCAGTAAAAGCGCTATCTTTCTACAATAAGTTTTCCTAACATACTAATAAGTAGAATTCACACGTTAGTCGGCTACTTTAGCTACTAGCTACAACCACAAACACTCAACATAACTTTTTAAAGAGACGTTACGCTTCATGAACGCTTTCAAAACAGAATTTGTTATAACTGTTACAAGTTTTTTAAAGGTGTACTTTTATTTATACTTTGTTTTTATTTATTTTAAGTAGTTAAATACTCTAATGCATTAGAACATTACTTGTATCATATTGATTTATTCATCATAGTATCAAAAGTTATAGAATTGATATAGAATATCCAAAAAAACTACAAGGTGTAAGAAAATTGATATCATTCGTTTGTAACGTAATGCTGCAGTCAACTACAAAGATACTAAATAGATAAGATGTTCCCTTTACGGTGATATAGAATTATTGAAGCAGGGTGGTTTCTAAGGAAAACGTTGGCCTAATCAACACGTGTCGCGACGTGACAAATGATAAGTAGGCAGAGCATCTTTCTCTTCTTACAAAAATATGAAAATACAATATTGCTGTCTTTTTATATATAATATAAAAATGAATCGCTGAATGTGTTGCTAAGCGCAAATCTCGAGAGCAGCTGAACGGTTTTTGCTAATTCTTTTTTTATAATGTTCCTTGAAGTACAAGGATGGTTCTTACAGAGAAAAAAAAAAAATAACTGAAAAAAGAACACTTTTCTCTACTCCCATACAAAAGTATCTTTATTCATTCCAAAATGTTAAAAAAAATGTCCAACCGTGCGAAGCCGGGGCGGGCCGATAGTTACCAATAGTAACAGACGGGCGAACAATCCACCTGATAGATGATAAGACTACGTGGTAACCCCAACATATAAGTTTAACGTGACATAGGTAGTCTTTCTGCGATATTGAAAACTAAAACCTATTACATATTATACGATTTTATGTCTAACATTAATAAAAATAAAACTTTTATGTAGTCCCCAGTCCGTCTTTGACAGATATTTCCTCTGAGACCAAGAATGTTAGTTACATAATATTAAGTAATGATCACAATTTGTAATACTTTTAAAACAGTTATTCAAACTAAGAAATATATCCCTGTTTTATGTATATTTAGTTTAACGTAAGTTTGTCATAAATGCTAAAGGCAATTACAACAAAATCAAATTTACATAATTTCGTTTTCTAGAATCAAGCTATTAAACGCTAAGCGCAGTGAGCGCAGTTTAGTAAATGGAAATTATCTGAATCTGATCTGTTCAACAACATATTATATTAAACATAGGACTATTTCCTGTACAGATAATAGCGTTCGACTTATGTCTCTGGTGAATTTTATACAAATCACTAGGAAAAAGTTATCTGACAACTTAGACAGTTACGGTGGACAAGTTTGTATGAAAGTTTTATAAAAAAAACTATTAACAAGTCCAAAAATATCTTATTCATGAAACTTATCAAGTTATGAGTTAGTTGGTGTTTTAACGTAAGCCGACTTTTCATAGTGTTACCTTATTTCTAATAACTACATATTTTAAATTGCCATTTTTATGGGCATTGTCATGAATGTTTTCGTTGTAACGCTTTACACAAAGCTAGACCGATTTAAGAACCTAATCCAGCTTCAAATTAGTAAAGAGTGTGTATAATAGAACTGAACTGTACCGGTTTGAATACGGCCACTGTTGGACAGACTCCTCTTCCGATGGGAGGAGTTTGCCATAGTTACCTGTCACCACGATTAGCAGGTGCATTGGTGACCGCAAAAAATAGTAATACTTAGCAGTAGTTAATGAGTTGTTTATTTATAATAAACTATGAATAAAAATATAATAAATTGGCAGTAAAATACATAGGTTAATCATAGCTTCCAATAATATTAACACCTACTATCAAACCAAACTCTCGGCTTCTAAACTTTGTAGTACAATTTATTATAACCTCAAATAATTCAAACTTTAACTATAGGGAGAACAACAGCTCTTGATACTTTAAAGTTTACTTAATAATATAGATAATTGCCTACCGACCGTCTTATGTAACATACAACTAAAGTGGGTCCACGAAAGGTATAACCACATTAATCTGGGACATATCCGACAAAATACTTACTTATATACCGCGAAAACACTCTTGTAGCAGCGTTGTTGTGACATATTTTTAGAAAGGTAACGCGCAGCAGGCTTTTGATTCGATTTTGATTAATTTAACCACGTTACGGAAGACTGCACTTAAGAGAGGGTTTGACCGCCACGCTTTCCGGGTGGCTTGGTGACCGCAATAAGGTGATATTTTAGTACGAAGGTAACTTTGCTCGCTTTCTAATATCCCCTTGGTCGCCTGCAACGCTACTCTTGAGAAGAAATGAAAAATTTATTCTAGACCGGCAAACAAATGTGTTGAAAATGAAATTACTTATTTACATACGGTAGCGTAGGAAGATATGAGACAACTTACATTGTACGAAAAATTTTAGTAGGTGGGAACTAAATCCAAGACTAAAAGTGCTCTGACATTAAGAAGAGTTCAATAACATTCCTAAGTTATTTAAATAATGACCAAAATTAGAATATCTTTTTTTTATTAACTATGCTGTTCTAAATTTTATTGATCCACCGCCTTTGCTGTTTTTTTTATAGCCCGGACTGAAATTTGAATTATTTTTCTAAGACATTCAATGTTGGATAAAATATTAAACGAGTTAGTAATCAAATATTTTTATTACAGTCATTGTACGACGGATTACTTGACGTTACGAGCCGGCAGTTCGCCGTCTGCGTCATTACTGGGCACACTGTGTGCGGAGCGCACAGCCACCCTAGAACATCCTGGACCCAATCTGCTCTTGGAATTCAAGTAAGTTTCGATATAACTGTAATGGTTCTATTTGTATGTATGTATGTATTCAGACTGACACATTGTGTATGAATGCTTGGAAAAAGTAAATTATTTCAATGATGTATAGACCTTACTTAATAATGTTTTTCAGGTATCAGAGAAATTTATATTTCTTCTTTTTTAAATTAATATTTTTTTAAATTAATTGTAGGTAAAAGAATTGTCTTATTATTGAAACAATGTTTTGTCTCTTTACTAATTTAGGGCTGAAAATAACAGTAACATCGTTTTAATTTGTAATAAAGAACGTATTATATAATTGAACTTGTCTTCCAATCATATAAAGAACTCGCAGCTTCCATTAACATCGACCATTATCAAGCTCATATTCAAAAGACATTAACCGTTAGGTACGATTCACACATGAGTTAGTGATTTGCTAACATAAGGATACCTTACAGTTCCGGGCCATTAGTACCGCCATACGACTATAATGGATTTATAGCAAAGCTCGAGTTTATTGAGAGAATTGAGAGCAGTGGTTCTCCGCCCACTGTGGTGCCCGCCTCGCCGCCATTAGCAGCGCTAACACATCATATGCAGCATGGTAAATACACTTGTTTTATTTACGTATGTATTTTAGTTATACATACATATATTTAAATGAAAAGTTGATTTAAATATACCATCGATATAATTTATAATAACTCGATATGATCTGGATTCGATCTCTACGCGAGATAAAAGTCTATGATTTACATGGCTATACCGAAGGTTCCAACATTTGTGCGTATGGTTTCATTGTAAAAGTAATTCTTGTCATGTCACTTTACTTCAGTAAAATATAGCGTTTTAAATTATAATCTACCTGTTAAATAATAAAAGAATTATTTGAATAGCAACCACACTGATTAAGATATATTGCACAGATTTCTTCTTTAAGAAATAACCTTCAACTTAGAATATATCTTACTTGATTTAGTAGAAAACCTCTTCCGCTGTAAAAATTCCATTTCCAATTCAGATTATTCTAACAGTTTTTTACTGTGACTAAATGCGAATATGAAAATACTAAAACTGTATACGCTATCTTAATAGCCATAAAGATGACAATTGATTGCAACTCCAACAATATTCTGTTTATATTCGTAAATGTATAGCTCTCAAAAGGCTTATTTATGGCAACAAATTGAATGTTGGTAGACAGTGTACGATCAATTTACGTGTGAGTTAGTAATAGTTGCTAGTTAGATACTACTATCTATGTCGCCGATCGAGCAAACTACCCAGTTGTAGTTTCTATTTTGTTGAGTACTTCCTTATGTCTATCGTCCTGTAAATCTTGATTTAACTAATGTGTTAAAGTTAGTCTGAACTTGACACTCAAGCCAGAATTAATTGATGGTACAAATTGGCTTAAATATCAAACTATTAACCGATTACGAGGGACAAAATTGACATCAATTGTTTTGAACTGCTTATTAATTTAATGTTCTGTGATATGGCCTTTTCAGTGTTGTACGGGGAGAGTATTAAATTTAATTATAATTGTTTACTATGTGGCTTGAATCCGTGTTTATATTTGGTTGGATTAGAAAATTAACCAAAAGTCATATTTACTGTTTAAATATAAATGTTTATTCAAGAATAAAATAAGAAATATTGCCTGGTCGTGTGACCACGGGTATAGAATATGATAAAGAACCAACCAAATTGAGATCTGCAAACTTTATTTTAACATTTTAACAATACGAGCATTCAATCTTCTATTAGCTCAAAACAGAGAGGATTGATTGAGCTCTTGAATTAACTAACTTTTCCAGTATACTAAACCTAACATTCTGTTCTTAGTTACATAGTTACAAAAGTGCATCGGTTGTTTGCCGCCGGCAACCATCGCAAGTTTAACGAGTATGAGCTTCTTTTCGTCTTCTTCTTCTAAAATAATCTTAGTTGGATTATTTTGCATTAAACTCGATAGAATGTTACATTCTTTTACACACAGGATTACTAGACTTGGATTTACATGCTTCTTGTGGAACAAAGTTATGTAAAATGAACTTAAATGTAATAATTATACGACATAAACTTTGTATATTTATTTGGTTTTATATTATTTTAATAAATATAATATAACAAGATATGCCAGCATCTAGCAAAAGTTATCTTAAATAATATATAAGCACAGACAAGTTCTTAATATTCCACGATAAGCTTACTTTCTTTATTGAACCTGGAGCTGGAGCAAAAGTTGGCCCGTTAGATATGCTTGATGTCTCTTGATAAAATACTGAAACAATAAAAATAAAATGTGTTCTTTACAAGATGAAACATGTCCTCAAATAATTTTTATTTTTATAGCGGATAGAATATCAGTAGATAGTAACGGTATGACAAATGAAGTGTCCGGCGGGAATGGAGCGCGGGTGGGCTGTGGTGCTACTGTCCGAGGTTATGGCGCGGGAGGTGCGCGCTCCGGACACTTTGATTCAAGAGCCTCAACATGGCGCGCACAGTGTGTAATACACCTATTGGGCGTCCCCACCGATGTCGTTCAAGTCTCACTATTTAATTATAATTTAAGGTAAGGTCTATTAAAGTGAACAATAGAACACTTCGAGTGACGTCTATCGCTCATGAAGAGTGACAGTGACAGATAGCTCTTTAGATTGCTATTGTCTCTTACCTTAATGCCACGCCTTGGACCGGTTATAGTGCTTAATCGACCGTTTGGTACGTGTAGCCTTTATCCTGACGATATTATGTATTGACCGATTTACCGGTTTATAATACACCTAGTGCCTTCGTACCGGAGGAATAATGCACAGTGTTAAATCCGTTTATGCGACGATCTCTTTTGATCAGCTGTAACTTTACTGCCAGTGTAGTACTGATAAAAATTTTAAATTTTCGTGAAATGAAAAGGTCCTTTGTAGTTTCTTTGTAACATTTTTAGTATTAATAAACGACTACTAACGTATTAATTTGAGTACTATAAATCAGATTTTTAATAAATATCGAATGTCGTTTAACAATTCTATAAACGTTCTTAACCTCACTTGCGCTAAAATTACAACCGCCATCTAGGAATATATTCATAAACCATGGTTTAACGTTTCTTGCTTGTTCTATTCTGTTTTTTAGTCGTAAGCATATTTAATTAAACTTGAAATTTATGTCTACATTAGTGCCGCGTTTTCTTAAAATATGTTGAAAATGAAGTCATAGTATTTACTCCCCTTTACATAAACAACCCCTTTAATAGTTGGGTGAGTTCTAATGTGACTCGTATCGTCCCTTTATCAGTTTAATAGAGTAGAAGGAATTTAAATGAGTTTAGATTATAATCCATATATTTTATAAAGGCCCAAGCATTTCATTAATTACTTTGTTACATTACTTAGCCGAAATGATTACGATGTCCATAAATACTAGGCGATTCCCCTTATATGGGTACTTTATAAATAATACATGTAGAAAATATATATTCTTTGCATCACCGGCTCGAGCCTTATTTTTGTGAGGATAGGCTACTTCAACGTCAATTTAGTTCATATGAAAGTGATGGAATATTTTACTCAGAGGTTAGATTAGTTTTGTGAACTAGGCTAGCCTACAAAATTATATGTTTAGCGTTTTCTTTGTTGGGTGCATGTATACTCTCATGTATCGCGTATGATATGATTATGTTCTTCTCCAAACGAAGTTTACAGAGAGCTCTAATTTTATTCTAGATGTTTTAGTACCTGCTATTTACTGAGCATTTGTGCTATACATTTGTTCCCATTTTTTGTAACGTCTACCTAATCCTAAGTTAATAATCGATAAAAATATAGTAATAATAGTATACTAAAGTGGTATGTACTCTAAACTTCACCTTGATTTTACCTGTAATATATGTAATGGTCTGTTGATCTCATAATAATTGATATTATCATCTATCTGAGTTTGAATACGTAGATTTTAATACATACTTCATAAGGTTTAAATCAACGACTCATAGGCTTTAGCGACAAATAATAAAACTGTTGTAGCGCGTAAAATCACTGAACTGCGTGATGCACGCATACCTACTAGTATTTTATGTTGCATTCTTATAATTTTATCACTAGTTTAAATATAATAGGTGAGAATGAGACTTTAGTATATTTCGGTTTTAGTTTCATGTTTTAGGCAAATTATTAAATTTAATAGTAAGAAAACAATCCCAGGGCAAAGTACGCTTATTTGGTAATATTTGTATCGCAGCAATTGCTAGCAGTTTAAAATTAACAAATGGCATTTCTCCTTTTAATTCTCTTCTACTGATGTGACGGTACGAATTCTTTTGATAATGTTTTAATTGTTAACCAGGTTACCAAGCTGTCGATCTCATATTGAGATTTTAGAAGGTCTTCACGAATTCGGTGGAAGAGGGGAGAGAGACAGGTCAGAGCGCGGCGACCGTGCTCTTCTTAGGGTATGTGGACCTGCCGTGAGGGAGGCCAGGGATCCCTCAGGGAGGTTCTTAATACGTCAAGCCGTGACGTCTAAAGGTGCTAACTTGACGATACTGGTTCGAAGAGCCAGTTCACAGACTCCAGACGAAGAAGAATTCGTTGACGGAGCATTCGCTTTCCACGATGGTGAGTAAACAAATATACAAAAACACGTAACACTTAATAGATACTAGGAAAAACCAAGAGAAAAATATATTTTTGTTCTCACAACAAGACATAAACAATGATACTTGATGACTTATGGAAAGTGAAAAAGGAAAAGAACAGCCGAACTAATATTCACGAAGGCTAAGTTCTACTGGTGCTTACTCGGTAATGTGAATGTTTATGTGTAGAGCGTGTAGCGACATTATATGTGAGGCCTACAATGATGGGTGGATGGAAAAATAAAAGACGCATAGGAAACATGTACTACTATGTGTATTTACATGAATAAAATAATCAGTAACGTGATGTTATTGATGTCTGCAGAAATAGTAATATTTATTTTATTTAACAACAAACTGCAATATATGAAAAATAAACCTTACAAATAACATGACTTGTTTCTAAAGAATTCAGTCTCAACAAGGGAATTTTAGTTTCGATTCACGAGTATCGTGCAAGGCAATCAAGGATAATTACATTGGAAAAATACACCAATTCTTTGGAATTGTGGCCGATATTGTGGCAATAAATTTCCTAGCTTTTCCATGGGATCTAATATTGGTTTGTAGCTGTCTTGTATGTATAGGTGTAACAACTTTAACACAAAGTTTGCGTTTTAGTATTTTTGTATCAATAACAATAAATTCCTTTCAAATAACTACTACGACTATTAGAACTGATGCTCTATTTTATTACTATGTCCCTAGAACAACACGAAGGCACAGCATCGCCCGATGCGACGTGTGCATCTACTCACTATGGGCTTGCGTCACCTGCGCACGGAGGTGTGGCCGCACCTTCACACCATCACATATTCTGGAATATCGAGGAAAGACTTCTATGCACACACAGGTTTATACCTGCTTCTAATCAGAGTGTCACTATCGAGGTAAGAAACTTGAGGTAATTTGTTTTAACATGTAGCACAAATCACTATAGTATTCCGTATAATGTTTGAAGTTAGTTTCTGCATTTGTTCATCCGTTAAACAGACGTGATTTAAATCTAAATGAAGTAAGAATTTTATTAATGTATTTTTTTTGTTCCCGAAATTTCCAACAGTTGTGAATAGTTTGAACTTAATGATAATAGGGGTAAAACTTACACCAATACCTTATATTTTATACATTTAGTTTTATTATGATGAGTCAGTATCAAAAGAGATATGGGTGTACCCCACGCACCATAGTACGTACTCATATCCAACTCATTTAACTAATTATGCTACTAAAACGCAATTTTTAAATATTGCTACGAAAATCGTAGCACTCTCTACAATATTCGTAGCACTATCTATAAAGTCTATCGTAATAGTACGCGTATTATATCGCTACGGGGTGCTCGTAGTTTATTGTTAGCTCGTGAATTTGCTCATTTACGTTAAGTCGGTGGACGAATCCGTTGACTGCATTCGGATTAATCGAATCGGTAAACCGAATTATGTTCGTTTATATTGAATAGATTGCCGATCGCGTTGACCGCCGCAGGTTACGGCACTAAATGCGTTTCCACAACAAATGCAAGCGTAATATTGTAATCTACTTTTCTTTTATTTGCATTTAAACGATTTATATTTTGACTACTATCCACTGCGCCATCTTAAACATACATGAATAAATTGAAGACGATAAATAATCAAAATACAAATACAAAATTAGAAATTTTATGTTATCAATCTTTAGGATCAACAATGTACATAGGTCAAATGTTTCCAAAAAACAGTCGATCTTAAATCGAAAAGTATCCCTGAAGATTGATATACGTGGTGTTGAAATGATTGTTCTAGATCGATCTCAAAATATCACCAATCACGTGTATTTTAGATTTTATGCATTTATATAAAATCTGTCGAAAAGTAAGTAATTGTAAAGACTTAGTATTAGATTACTCAGTTAGCTCGCTGCCCGTTTTCTTGTATTTACTTACCCCTTTATTCACTCGCGGAAAGAAATGGGTTAATTCAATATTCTAAAAGAAAGACTCGTTTTTTCCTATATTAGTTTTACAGCTCATTAAAACGTAATGGCTATTGCAGACATTTAATTAATCTTAATGATACAATTAATTTTTTGCATGAATCCGCGTATACTTTTAAATATTTTATATGAATAGAGATAGGGACTAAAAACTCAGCATGGGGGGCAGTGTGGGGTACACAAGGTGCACCGACAACCTAATAAGGGTGGTGGGCAACCGATAGATGCCTCCCAAGGTAGCGCAAATAGGAGGAGGCCTACGTCCTTTAGTGGACGTCTTCGGCTGTTATGATGAATAAAGGTACCTTAATGTTATCACTTTCTTCTATTATATTCCTGGAACTACATAAGTTCTTGTATTTTTAGATCCAACGCTTAGAGCGTATGTGGAGTGCTGAGCCAACAGGCACAGTTATCGGAGCGGGAGGATGTCGCACTGCCTGTGGAGACGCTGGATGTGAATGTAGATCCAACACGCCGCTGTATTACCACGACCATGTGGCTCTGGTAGCAGGCGATGGAACGCATCTCTCCTGTCTCTGTGGTGACTTTCAGGTGAGAATGTTAGTTTTTTAGATCTAATGCTTGGAGCGCACGTGGAGAGCAGAGCTAACAGGCATAATAGGAGCGGGTGGATGTCACACAGCCTGCGGAGACGCTGGATGCGAATGTAGATTCAACACGCCGCTTTATTACCACGTCCATGTCGCACTGATAGAGGGCGATGGAACACGCCACTGTTGACTAAATCCATATCTTTTCTATAGTTCTTCGATCCTCAAATTGCTTATAGCACCCTCCTCAATCTACAGAGCGCCATGACAACAGGAGTGCCAGAATTTCCCATAAAAGTATAATAGGTCTGTAGTGGCCAATCCGCTATGAGCAAGCGCAGTGATTGTTTGAAAAAGTCAAACTCCATGCTAAAGAACTAAGCCTGTACCGCGGAGACTTTATAAATGTACAGTAACAGGTACAAAGTACACTCAGATTCTAAATGCATTCTCTCAAGTTCAACCTAAAATAATTGAGAGAATTGAATATTCGCTTAACTCTATCTATTAATTATGACATTGTTTTGACGAAATTCCTAATTAATATTCTACCTTCATACGTATATGGATGTGATGAATCGGTCAAAATTGTTTCAGTGGATATCGTGCGATTTATTATTTCTAACTAGTTATAGTGTGTTATGAGTAAAGTGATTTCTTCAAAGTTATATGAAATTTTGATCATTTGTAGTACTTGTGATAGACGAAAACCATATGGTCTATCGTCATTAACATATATGCATTAATAGCTTAATTTATTTAATGTTTCTTGATTAGGATTTTAACCTGATAGAAAGCTCAATACCACTGATTAACCCGAGATTCAAACCCAAGACTCTCACCCCTCAAACGACTGCACCAGACTACCTTGAGGTAGTCTAAAGTAATTAAAAAATAAATGGCCATTAAAATCCCATTTAATTTATAACGTCAACCTGAAGAGGTTGATGTAAAAAAGTTATAACTCTTATTAACCAGAAACATGATTTATAAAATCACGTCAAATTTCTGTCCAACGCTTGTTAAGCAAAATGCCTGCGGCAGACGGACGGATACTTAGGAAGAAATATCCGGAAAATTGGAACACCTTGTTCCGATTTTACAACTCAAAAATCGAACGATAATATCCAATGTCTGCTTCACTTGGAATACAAGATGAGACTGTTTTAAATCAAGAACTTAATAACTTTTATGACATAGCGGCCCGTATTTGCAATTCAAAAAATAACAGTGCTCGACGTGACACTCATTGGAATTGACGTTCATTACGGTTATCTGAACGAATGAAATATTAGAAAACCATCCATAAGAAAATTTAAGTTGATTGCTTGAAATATTAGGGGATAAACATTAAGGGTAAGATGAGCAGAATTACAAAATGGATACAACTTACAAGCAATTTTATAAAAATGCATTTAGGCACCAGTTTTTGACATTTTAGTTTATTGTATTGACAATTGAGCAAATTGTTTGTATGTACCAACTAATCAATGTACATAGTTACTGTCCTCCATGAGCCTCAGAAATAGCAGAAACAGTTGAATTTACTCTAATGACCGATGATACAATGTAAACAGAAAACTAACGCAACCAATACAACACGTCAAAAGAGCTGTGCAATACTGTTTACTATCAAAAATATCTCAATCTAAGTACCTAGTTGTTATGATACTGTCTTCTTCACCTCAAAAGGGTTACTTAAATATATATGAACCGTAAGTCGTTGTGTCCGACGTCCTCAAATTATTGTCTTAGTTGGTGAACAAGTTGGCAAGTGTCCATGATGGGAAATTGTTAATGTGGCCAATAGCCAATACACACTTGGCTGTTGAGACAAAATAGCGCGTATTGTTAGACCTCGTTGATCCTGAGAATCTTGGTGTAAATACTTGCCTTGCAAAGAAAAAACATATTATGTGGATGTGACAATCACATACACGACAGACCTACAGGAAATTATTACTAATGCGTCTAATTTTTTAACCACTTTTTCAAACCTCGTATTTTATAGTTACGATTCCCATCAAACCAAACGTAACAATACATAATTTGGACTAAATGGTAGAACTAAATGGTATTTATCTAAAGGATTCTTGTAAAAAAGTATATTATCACCAATAGAGTAAATTTTTGACAATCTAATTTAGCCTAGACTCTGGGTAGTCAGTAAACTGGAACCGAAATGTGTGATCTAATTATTACTCTCTGAATATACGTCAGCAAATAAATTAATCGTGTTACTAAGGCCTTATGCTAACACGAAGGCAGGACCAGGCAACCCTTCCGAAGCGACGACGCGCCGGGCTGCGGTGCGATCCGCATAATTAAGTAAGAGGGTTACTATTAAGTATGTAACAGCAATAAAGCGCGGAACGACTACCCAAGCGTATAGGGACTCGACATAAAAGCAAATACGCCGTTTAATAATTTACTTACCATGTTTAAAACTCTTTCAAACTTTATTGGGATTAACTTTCTTGTCGTAAGGGCGAATGTTACGTTGATATATGAATCTATTACTACTGTCTATCTATCAGCATGAAGACGTCCACTGGTCGACATACACTTTACCCAAAGGAATAGTTTAGTAGTCATCGCTCTTGGCGCTCGGATTTGTGACATCAGTAATATTGCTGCTCGTTGCTGGGTATTATTAATGCTGAAAACTCTCTGCTGCAGGTTATCCGTGTGTGGCCTGTCAATAACACCTCAACTTACAAGCTATTCTATATTGGCAATTTTGTTTTGTTTTTGGCTAACGCCTTAAGTCTAGCCTTCTTATAAGGTTAAATATTGTATTACTCTTGCATGTCATTAGCAGTTTACTGATATTTAGACACGTACCGATAGCACGTACGCTCTATTATATTCATTTAAATTTGCTAATAATTTATTTGCTTTTTACCATTATTTTTATAGTCCTTATTATAGTATTTGTACCAATATTTATTTTTGAGAGTGTAAGAACATCAAAAAAAAAATATGATGCAAAAGATTGTGCCCGATAATTAACGATACTGAAATTATTGAATCAAATAATGAATAATTTTGATCGTATCGCAGAATATTGAACAGAGCCAGGTTTTGGTTCCTGTGCATTTATGTTTAATTTGTATTGATGTGTTTACTTTGACAGGAGTAAAACAGATATGAAAGGAGATATTATACACAGTTTTGTTATCTTACGTCGCAGAACGGACGCGTAATTTAATTATTAACAGTGTTATACCCCTGTCATAGCTTGATGCTATCCACGCCAAATTATTACCTACTAAAATGGATTTGGGCAATATCTAGAGCTTCGGCACGCTGGTCGGTGACGCGGTGTTCATAAAACATGGTCTAACTGGTGGCATGTCAACCGTCTGTATCTGTTATTAGTGGCTGGCCGACGACGCACCTCGAGGCGAAAGCGCCCGAAACTCGTCCCTGAAAATTCAATTACTTAATAGCGGACTACGTATGCCTATTGCGTAGATACGAATGTGTCAATACGCTGTACACGTACGTACATTTATGATGACGGTACGTATCGGCGCCATATTATTATGTTCACGCGCCGAATCTAAATAAAATTATTTACTCTTTTACTGGCAAATAGTGAATATCGTCGAGTTTTATAAAATAACAGAAGTAGGAGATAAAATATCCATCTACATTGTTAGTTTTTGGTTCATGTGTTTGCTGTGTTTATATTTTATGTAATATTTTGTCGCAGGCGGCATGGTTGCCGGTAGTGGTGCGAAGTTGGACGAGTGTTCGGCTGGAGTACTCGGTGGCTCATTACACATATGCAAGCCGCGGTTTTGATTATGCGGCCGCATATAGCTTCAACGATGACGCAATGTGCGGTCAACGCACATATACAACTCATTCTGGTTAGTGTTATTTCGACCATTCACCTGTAAATAAAAGTACTGTTATCGACATTACATAAAATATAACCAAGTATATGAAGATATCTCGAGGGAGTTTTAGATAATCGGTAATTTATCTCGAATGAACTTCTAGACCCCACAATCACATAAACCGAAAAACAAACAGTGCTATTTGACATTCGGCACGCGTCCCAGACGTTTGGAAAAACGCTTCGGATATTGTTCTCCACGGCTTGGCACGGCGCGTCTGTGAAGATTACGTGGCACGACCCAGTTTCCCGCCGCCTACGGTAAAACTGAATCGAAAAAACCTTGAACAACATCATAAAGTTCCGATTACAATGTCACTATTGTGGCGATCCATCGTATCTACTTTAACGTCGCATTATCGCCTACGTAAATAGATATCTCACTGTCGCCTTTTGAATTTATTATTTTCTCTAGAAGAAGTTCATTTTGTTTTTCCCTCTGAAGGTGAAATATCGTCGAGAAACGTGTCGGTTACGGGCAGTCTGAATGAGTTTTTCTATCAACAATGCACTTGGGTATTAGATTCGAACGTCGAGCGGCAGTTGTTCATTGACATCACGTCTGAGCAGGTAAGCCACGATAAAAGCTTGTGGAGTATTTTTCTTATTTTACTTTTACTGTTAGAATTTTTTCATTATTGTAGCGTTTAAAAATTAAGTATTTGATACGCTCGAAAGGAGTACTCAAGAATCTAAGAACGCCTATACTTAGATTCTAGGGTACTCCTATCGAGCGTATCAATTATTTACCTTTGATGAATGAATTTGATATATATTTTTGTAATCTAGCGTAAATAAGAAAGGCTTATTAAACCACATATTTTAACTAAGTATAAGCGTAATAGTAAATAAATAAAATTGTCTGCAATACTTGTGATTACACCAGGTATTTAATTAAAAGTACCTCCGTAGGACAAGTCGTGCGGCTCATGGAACATTACTCTGCACGAGTGGTCGGGCCCAGGAGCGAACGACGCAGGTCTGGCCGGGGCAGCCGGTGAACTATTATACACCTTCTGTGCACGACATAAGAACCATACTTACACGCTACCCTGGCGGCTCAACACTGTCGTCATTAGGTATGTATGAACTATACCCTAAGATATAAATGCCTCTTCATGCTCGTGCATTCTGACATTGGAAAGATGTATTGCTGTTTGGTCAACGAGTAGAAATATAGTAACGTTTTAAAATAAAAACATTAGTTTGAAAAATGTGGCCTGTACCTTAACTCGTGCACAAGAACGTATATCATAAACAATTAATAACAACTCATCAACTGAATAAATTAACCATCATCTACCATCTTTTAATAGATAGGTATACACAGTAATATTTATAGAAAATTACAAAGTTAACGATACAAACCAGATACACAATTAACGTCTATATACAGCTTGATATGCGATAGTGACCCTATTAAACATGCATGTATGATTTCCACACAATATCTAGATATGGAGATGGATTGTCTCGCTGTAATTTCCTAAATTGCCAGGGGGATAATCTCTCATAAACGAATTCTGGTTGGAATATTAAACTTAACTCGCAATCGAATGACATCTCCAAACAAACCAATAACTATGCAAATTACGCGATTCTTATTCAACAAACGTTTACACATCTACGAGTAGTTCGTTCAAAAAATCTTTCGCAAGGTTTTAACACAGTCTAAACAATTTCCAAAAGAAAGAAAAACGGTGCGATAAATTATTTATGAATGGCCCTCGGCTTTAATACATCAACCAACGTGCCAAATACGTAAGAGCGCATGCTTTTATTTAGCTACTTTCTCGGTACAAATATCTTTTTTCTTTGTGCATGTTAGAGGATGCCGTAAGAGGGTACGTGTCGTGTTTCTGAAATGACATTTTCACTCGTAAATCCTGAATAACGATGTGTGAAAACATACCTTTGTCGATGAATCGAGAGGTCGACGCAAATCGCTCTTTTTGGTGGACGCAGGTGGGACAGCGAATAAAATTTTAGACATCCGCTCGGCATTTTTGTGTTAGTTGTTTGACATGTTTTTAAACAGAACGAATGCATTTTGCCTCTACCAATAGCAATACGTATTGTTGAAAACTGATGTACGTAACTACTGTAGTTTTAAATGCTTCATCATCATCATTTGCATTGAATGATCCCAGATTCATCTTGATTCATAACTGATATCCAGTTTGCCTTATTTTAGTTCTGAATATGTAAAGCTTTCGAAGGCGGATGTATTATTAGTATTATATGTATGTAAGTATTTTGTGTGTTAATCTATGCAAGTGTTGTACGATAAAGCGCAGTATATATTATGGTCATTTGTCCGGCAAAAATAATGACTTCCTCGCTCTGTTTTTCGTGCATGTCAGTGCAAAGAATCACCCAGCAACTCACATATTCGCAGTTTAATACGTATAAAAGACATTTATGTACAATGTTTACATTGAAGTTATAGTCACCAGTTACTGAAACACAAACGACTAGTAAATGTTTTTCACCCAATTTTCATAGTCTCTTCAAGTACAAGTCGAAAGCAAAAATGTGACATAAATGGTGTTTAAATTTTTTATGCTTTTATTCTAACAAACAGAACGTTGCGTTAATAATTTATATTACTTAAGGTTGTAACCAACCAATGCCATTTAATAATAATAACCAAACTAAATTGTATGAAATTACTGGCATATAGGTAAAAAGCATATACCAAATTAATAAGCTCTAGTGTCACTAGATTTTTTTAGACATGTGTCTGCTTAATAAATCTAAATACTTAAGCCGTATTTTTATTACAGATTAGTCGCGTTATCAAGACAGCAACCTCTGTATACGATACGGTGGCGCTCTCAAGTGGTCAGAGCGAACAATCGCTTGGGGCCACCGACTCCAGCGCCCGCGGCTTCAGCGACAGCTGACTCTATCACAACACAGCTTATTTTGTACTATGTAGTGTTAATATCAGTGCTTACACTGTGATAAACACACGTCATTGTTTAAACGAGGAAGTGAAATTTTATGATAGGAACTATACTTATAAACTGTAATGTTTTTGGTGTTCGAAAATGTGTATAACAGTGACTTTGAGGGCAAATTGCAATGAACTTTGGGACTTAAAAGCTGCTTGATTCTGTCGATACTCATACAGGTATTCTGCTGAGTGGGGTGCTACTGTTGAGTGTCCAGAAATAATATGTAAAAACTTATGTATTCTGTTCTATTTCGTAACCAAGCTAAAGAAGGAAAGTTCAGTTTCAGCTTCAGTAACTACTTATTGTTCTACCTACTGCCTGCGTGAATATAATCATAATAAGTTCTTATTAGCAATGTATGTATAATTTATGTGAAAACCTTAACATTATATAACAATATGTAACATCAAATATTTGATACTTTCAATTTCGTTATTACTACATTTTGAAGTAGTAAATCTTAGAGTGCGTTTACATTGGCACGGTGCTCCGCCCAGCTCCGCGTCAGTGAAAACGCACTCTTACTGCAGGAAATAATAGTGAAATGTGCTACGTGAAAACAAGCACAATATATCATACGGCATTTCTAAAGGATTCTAACCAACCAGCACCCTCACTGGTTATTTATTATTTGCCTATTTCTAGAGGCCATTGTACAGTGAACCAAGGACTTTGTACGAAATACGAATGAATGTGTATGTATATATTGAAAAAAAAAACGAATCTTTATAGAATTAGCATAGATTTAACACCTCCAAAGACTTTTTGGATAAGTAGGAAAAAATATCGCTTCAATAAATATTGTTTAATGCTCTCTAAAATTGGATTCTTTATTTTCATATTTAATAAGGTAGCGTTAATGTTTATATTATTAACTGTCTTATTGTCAATTAAAGCCGTAGTAAAATTGTTTTTTTGATTCGATGTTAATTGTGCTTATGTTAAAATTATAATCTATTTATATAAGTAATTAAGTTTATTTCGTGATCATAATCATGTCTGTAATCGTAATATTGAAATGCAGTTCCATCAAGTAATGACTACATTAGTATAATAATTCTACAAAAATTTATCATCAGTTTCTTATAGTCTAAAGTTAATGGCACAAAAATATACTCGTATTTAGACTTTTATCACGAGTAAACAAAAAAAATAACACAGAAAACATTTTATCGTTCAATCGTGAATTTTGTGAAGCACCTCACAGGAATTGAATTAAAAAATCACAGATACACGAATTTTTGTACCTATGATTTTGGTTTGTCAAAATAAAAAGTACTTAATACGATTGCAACCGTTGGAAATGTTTTGTGCACTAAATTGTTTTTTTTTGACGTTGTATGGACGCAGGACATGGAAATAAAGCGGTAGATATTGAATGCAGTAAACAACCTTACTGTTTGGGCATCGCTACGTATAATGTTTCAATTACGTTTAAATCAAAAACGTCAAATAGGTAGTAAAATGCAAACAGAAAGAAAATAATTGTGTAAGGACATCTCGGTCGTAAAAAAAAATAATTTTAATACAATTTGTTAAAATTTAAAAATATTTATTTAATTTTAGTGTTGTACCTATAGCTAGACGAAAACAAAACATTGGGAATAATTTCTTTAAAACTACTACTTTTACTTCCTTAATTTTTACTTATTGTATTAATTATGTTGTAATGTTACTATTTATGTTTTAGAAAAAAAGTGCGGAAAAAATTAAAGCTACAGTTCCTTGAAGCATATGTCGCCATATTGTGCATATGTAACGCGCATGCCCTTAACAAATCGCATATTTACCAGCAGTCTCAACGAGATCCGGAACAAATATCCGACACTCGGTTTATCCATGCGTATCGCACGCGATCACGTACTCAACAAGTTGCTCGCTAAACACTCTTCGCCTAAAACTTCTAACTTGTTATCGACTTAGGAAAACTGCCTAGCATAATATTAAACCGAATATTACAAAGGCTAACGTTTAAAACTTTCGACTGAGAGATATTGTGGTTTTCATATCTTTCATGTTATCTGATCGTACCGTTATGTAAGGATATGGAGTCTACATTGTGTGGAATTAAAGATTGCAAAAACGGAAATCAGTGAAGTGTTGGTAATCTAAAACTTCATTGGTTTGAGTTTCTGGTATCTTGCCTGTTAAAGGATTGCTGGCTGTGGTGATGTGTGGCATTGCTATCGCTTAGCTTGCGCATGACCATGACCTCTTCCATTCAGTATACATTTTTATCATAGCAATCGACTAGCTATATTCTAAATGTTATCGTGTATTATTTATTGCATCGCGTATCAAATATCAAAAATATTTCATTGAAAACTAACGCAAAATGTATAAGATTTAGGTAGTATTTGAGCTGAGTTTTGTCAGTTCACGCAAGGCTGTTATTTACTGCATTGAATATCATTTACTGTAACTGTCGAAGATGAGTGATGGACAAGGCGAACAGGTTAACAAAAATAAATTTGCAAGGACAAAACCTATCAACGCACAACAAGTTTAACTTGTACTTGTAAAAATTGTATTTGTTTTAAAAGAATACTATTATCATTAATATTTCACTTTGGAAAAAACGTATTTAGTGATAAAGTCATTTACCATTATTAAGCCATTTTCAGTATGGCTCATTAAAATTTTACGAATCATTTTAAAGAATAGAATGACTAAGCAACTAATAACATCGAACTGTTTTGTCACACTTGTCATATCTGTCGCTCACTACGACAATAGGTTAGACTTTAAGTCACAGATGTTGTGCACAAGTATGTTAACAGCTTTATAAATTAGTTCTTTTAAGTTCGCATTCATAGCTTTGTGTACGAATTAAATTATCACTTATTAAGTAATTAGGTAATAACTTAGACTAGATGTAAATAGTTTGGACTATTTTGGCTGTATCTATGTATCTAAAGTTTTAATTGACGAGTATTCTAACTAATATTATAAATGCAAAAGTTTTTGTATGTGTATGTTTGTTACTATTCAGCGCCTAAACGGCTGAACTGATTTTGACTAAAATTGGTATGTAGATAGATTCAGTGCCGGAGACCGATACAGGCAACTTTTTATCCCGAAAATCGGTCTGGTTCCCGAGGGAGACAAAACATATTTTAGGCGCAGGCGAAGCCGTGGGTCTCAGCTAGTATTTAGATAAAGCCAAAATTGACCGTCTTAGATTAAAAACGCTAACTTTAATAGGTAGATGATTCTATAAATAATGAATAATGTTTGTTACACTGAAATAGATAAAATGAATGCAATTTGAGTATTATTTTAACCCTCTACTTCATCTTACGTTCTTTATGCCTGAGAGGATTCTCATCATTACAGGTTGTGTACCTACCTCATAAGCTGAGCTTTTATAAAATGATAATGAATGATTTCAACGATAATTACAAAGGTCATTTAGGTTGCCAAGAAATGATGGCAGAACTTCATTAGAAGTCAGAAATGCTTGAAGGTTGTTTTTGTTTAGCATGTCAATGTAGTGATGCTAGTGATGACACTATTGATATATTACAAATGATCACGTTTATCAAATACGCTATTCTATCACTTGACTTAAGAATTTACGATGCAAATATGCATTGTAAACGGACAAGTTCAATATTCCTTCACGACAACGTATACCTAGATTTTGAGCTAAACATTTATCGGACTGCCTTTTCCAAAGTTTTTGGATTGGAAACTTCTAATAGGACATGATTATGGTCTAAAATTAGACCTAACGTAACTATTAAAAAGAAATTCCAGAATCTATTTACATCTGTAAATACAAGTACCTATACCTAAATTGGGTTAGTCCATTCTGCATTATTGAAAACTCTACTGGCAGAACAATTGTAAAGCAATAAAATTATTTTTAGAAAAAAAATGAAAACCGACTTCAAACAACACCTACATGTTTAATCCTTAACTAAAAAGTAGAAAATAATATTTTAATTACTTCATAGCAAAGAACATTAAAGGGGACTCAACGCAATCCTTGATACCTATAATACTTTACTATTTATAGTTTATAATTAGTTATTTTGGAGTCGGTGTCAGCCAAGAAGGATCTTTAATTCTGCCTTTGCAACAAACTTTTGAAATGCACGGAGCGGTAATGGCACGCGTGGGGGATATGCCTGAGTGCACTACCCGAACGCGGTCATACTCGTGAAGGCAGACGTCATTGATAGTTGTGTTCAGATATACATAAAGAATTTGAGGCGCACTTATCTGATTCCGTTCGATTTCTCGTATTAAATCTATATTATTCATTCATATATTAATAGATTAATCAAGAAGGTTTTTTTTGCTAGTAGGTAGGTTATTTTTATGAAGGTCATTATGATCCTTCTTGGCTGGCACCGACTCCAAAATAACTAATTAAAAACTATAAATAGTAAAGTATCATAGGTATCAAGGATTGCGTTGAGTCCCCTTTAATGTTCTTTGCTATGAAGTAATTAAAATATTATTTTCTACTTTTTAGTTAAGGATTGAACATGTAGGTGTTGTTTGAAGTCGGATTTCATTTTTTTTCTAAAAATAATTTTATTTTTAAACTTTTAGTGGGAATTAATTGTGTATAAATATATTTAATATGGGTAGACCTACTAAACGTGCTGCGCAAATGAGACAGCGCCGCGCCGTTTGAAAGAAAGTAGAGACGAGAGGTAAGATTGTAAATAGATATATAAGGTCCTTGTCAACCCTTTCTCGATCGCTAAACCCTGAATCCCAGAAACCACAAATCAAAACAAAAAATTGATGATCTACCAACAATAAAGAATCATTAAAAATCATAATTGCACTGACCGTGCAATCGCTTAATAGATATACAAAAAATAAACAGTGGTGCTGTAAAAGCAGGTTTAAGGGCGCCCGTTGCTGTTGTAATTTCTCACGACCATAAGACCTCCAACTTGGCTTAACGACTACCTAATTATAGTGATGACCATAGTCTACTGCTTCTAAAGAATGAGGACGCTGAAAATGAAACAACACAAATGGTTACTCATCCAGGGCCACTTAGTTTCTAACAAAAAATGATTAAAATTAATTCGCACTTGTAGCATGGACATGTCAATGTCAGAAAATTCGTCGCAAAAGACATCGACGTGTTGCTTTACACATCTTCACTTCTGGCATACGTTTTGTTACAAAATATAAAATTGAAGCCAAACCACTAAACCATTCTTTATAAAAAAAACATTGGACCCCATTTCAGAGTATACCCTTTCAAATAAAAGAAGAATTTTCAAAATTGGTTTATAAATGACCGAGTTCTGTTGTAACAAACATACAACCACTGAACCATTTCTTATAATAAAAAAATGGGACCAATTTCAGAGTATACCCTCTCAAATAAAAAAAAAAATTTCAAATCGGTTCATAAATGACCGAGATATGAGGTAACAAACATACAAAAAAAAAAAAAAAACACGACCCGAATTGATAACCTCCTCCTTTTTGAAGTCGGTTAAAAATAAAATTTTATATGTTTTAAGGTCAACGGAAAATATATATTTTTAAATTTTGAAATAAGGGAACTAAGGAGTTACATATTTGGCAGCTTCAAAGCTAACTGTGTGATATAGATATGAGCTGTTTGTTCTTAACAAAAAGATAAGATATATATATGAACATACAACGTAATAATTTTATAGTACATTCATTTTACTCTTTTGATCCGGAACCCTATGAAGAAAGTAGCTTGCTTATACAATAAGTAAAGCGAGACTCTACATTGTACCTCTGTGAACTGAGCCAAGTACTGATTACAAACAAAGGCGTTTTACATTTGGTACGTAGACGTAGTTAACAAAATCATAGAAGCAAATACTGAACCGAGTCTATATTAGTTCGATCGTTCATCAGCTTAAACTTTCCGTTTGAAATGTTCGTCTTTGCCTTTCTTTAAACTTCCGCGCCAGTATTTGAGGTTTCTGAACTTCTTTTTAAGATTCCAGTACTTTTATTTTATAGTAGCCAGCTACCTAAAAATAAGAAAGAAAAAAATTACATTTATCGTGCACAAAATGTAACGGCGTAGAGGTACAGAATTTATAAAACTTTAAAATACTAAACTAAGTACGTTGTTACGTAGGATCTGTTCTGTTGCATTTGATCATACGGCGGTGACGTTGATTTTGCGAAATATTGCAGCTATGTTATAGTAAATTTACTTTTATGTTTGCAAAAGAGCTTAAATACGGTTATTTTTCAATAGATAGATAGGCGATAGAGTATAGGAGAATTACGATACACGAAATGCACCCAGACTTGGCACCAATATTATGCATGATAGAAAGAAGCGATATAATGATTGCATTTTAAAATTGTATTAATATTTCTATCGTAATTTACAATTCAATAAATGTCAAAAAATACAAATTTCTGAGTTGACGCGGCATAGCTCTCTACTGCTAAAAGATTTTGTATACATTTTAAGGTAAAATTTATTTTAGTACCATTATATCCACATAGTTGAGTTTCAAAGCTATTAGTCAAGATTTGCACAGTACGAGTAGGATCTACGTGGAAATTATACGAACTTCAGACAGATTTGTTCTAAAACTTAAATAAGTTTAATATGAAGTGAGATGTGAAGTCGAAGGAATGAGCGCGGAGTTGGCTTCTAACTTAGCAGCTTTTGATTCGCTAGCACCGCACCATTCCTAGAGATGTGTTCCCTGAAAAAGGCCGTTGGCAAAGTCTTCCGGTAGATGAAGTTCCCGCATCCAACCGCCGTCTTTGTGCCCCACTCAAAGGAAACGCAATTTAAACTACATGCGGGTACGGCAGATATTCATTCCTTTAACCCCAACTCTTTTCTGCGCGCAATTTACAAGTTTTATTTAAGAGGGCGCGTCGGATATCGCTGTCATCCCGGTTTCAAACTTTCTACAATAACAATTAAATAGATAGTAAATTTAGTTGAACTTACCGAGAGCTATGTACAGTTTGTTAAAACTATATAATTGAAGCTCGGGGAGCATAAACACGGCAAGCACTAATGGCGTACAGTATTAAGGATTACCTGATGCGGTGTGTTCTACAGCACTGATTATAATATCCACAGTGTTGCGGTATGTGCTATTGTAGGGATGATATTCATTAGTCAAAGTATAATTATGAGGCTTTTCACAGAAGCATAACTTAATTGCTTAATACTTTGTAATATTCTCATCAGTCTTAATTTAAAAACTGCTCTCCGAAAATAAATCAATTTGGACTGTCTTGATAAGACGGGTTTATGTAAAGCATTAAAAAGAATCTACGAGATTACTTTTAAATTAACAGAATGCATAAAAGTTTTAACGTTAATTTATTATAAATGAGCTAATTAGTTTATTTGAGTTATCAAATTACTTTGTCATCTAAACAACAGTTAATGCTGCATTAAAAGTTGAAGAGTCTATTGTAAACAATAACAATGCGAGGTATTGTCTATACTTCGTTGTGTCCAGCTCTCATTTCTGCCATTATTAAGTTTTTAATAAAGATAAATTATCTACGAGATACGTTTTAGAAAGAGATTCGTGAATACATTAAAGCATGACATGTTTAAAACGTGATATTTAAATTTGAGTGATTAATGAGTCTAAGTTTTATTTGTAATTTTCTTTTAAAAATTTTAATATAATGTCTGTAATATCCTTCATTCTGTAATCCTCCGGTCCTAATTACTTGGGCACGGCCTAATTTTTTTTACACATTTATACATATGGTAGGTGTTAAGGACGCTACAACTTCAAACTATAAGGCTACGAGACCCTTTATTCTCATAGATAGGTATATCTTAGGATGCGTTTCCATTGACGCGGAGCTAGGCGGTGTAGACAGGAGCGGACCGTGAATTTTCCAATCCCAGTGTTCAAAATCTCCACTCCACATTAGTGGAAATGCTGTGTTTGGCCAATTCACGGTCCGCTTCTGTCCACTTCACCCAGCTCCAGTCAATAGAAACGCACGCTTACTCATATAGCCGTAAGGTGTAATGCAAAGCCTCTGATTTTAGTCGTTCGTCTGAACCAGCGCACCTTTATTTTTTAAGTTCCTTTTTTTTCGAAATTTCTAAATTTATTTTGATTTGATTGTCCAAATTGCTATTACCAATTTTAGTTTACGTGAGCGTTTACCTTTAAGTCATTAAATCTTTATTTATTTAATCTAGTTCACTCGTAACCATTTCGTAACATTTTATGACATAATCCAATCTAAAATGATGTTTACTGGAAACTAACTAGTACGTATTTACATTAATTCAATTCAGGCTTCTTGAAAAGCTTATCTCATTCGAGTATAACCCGGAGGGATTACTGTCTGTCATGCAAGGAACACATTGTATCTAAATGAAGGCTTTCAAACAACCTGCCGTGCACTGAATTCTGCTCTCGACGTAACTAAATATTGTAGTTGCTATCTTTGAATATTATGCTAGCAAAAATAAGGCCTTTTAATTTAGGTAGATATGTGTAGAAATATCATGGAAAAGATTCAGATATTTACTAACTTTTAGATTTTTGTTAAAGATAACTCTTGTTCTAAAAAAAAGCCGCGTCGCGTGGAACTTTATATAAGTTATAAACGGACACAAAGCACACCTTTATGGTAAGAGTATGGTGACGATTATTTTAACCGTCTCTTTTTTTATCATTGATGGTCTGCGAAAATGACTACACTTATTTTGATAGTAAGTAAGCTATTAGGCAACCAATGTCAGAAATGTATCATTCGCATTGCAATCATTTAGAAATTGCCATTGGTCTTAATTTTTCAAATTGATAGAATAAAAACTGAATACAACTAAATCGTAAATTATAAGTACTGTAAAAATTTTACTATATTTTTGTACGAGTATATAAAATTTTACTATATTGTACTATATATTCCAGGGAAATAAGTAATAACTTATTTTAGGTATTTTAGGACTTATAAAAACTTTGTCTGTTGTTATGTAATATAGCAAGTATTTTTATTTCACAAGTTATAAAAGCTAGTGAAACTAACCAAATAAAAAAACTTCGATAAGAAGATCTCACTTATTTGATGATTGTGAAACTGTGTAATAACATATTTACGGTACAATCCAACTTAACTCCTGTAAGCCAGGATTAACAGCGATGAAACCCTTGCAAACGCCGAGCTATGCTCTATGCTTTGTGTGATGAGCATGATTGTTTGTTCTGTGTCTGGGTGTAATTTATCTATAATATGTATGTATTTACAAAAAAAAAAAAAAATGTATATAAGTAGTATATCAGTTGTTTAGTACCCATAACACAAGCAAATATAATTGCTTAATTTGGGACTAGATGGCGCTGTGTGAATGTGGTAGAATATTATTATTATTATTATTATTATTATTATGCCAGAATATCCTGGGCTAGCTAAACCTATTGGATTTCGTAACGTATTTAGTCAGAGGTAAGATGGGGGACTTAGAAACAAAATGATCCACTTCATTCCGTAATAAAACGGGAGAGACAGAACAAAAAAATAATAATTGTGTTATTCTTGTATAACACAATAGATAGAGACTAAGTAGTAAGTCAAACTTATTTAAGATCTAAACCATACGGTACTAATTTATTTTATTCATTTGAACAATCAGTAATCGTTACATTATAACATAGTAATACATCTATTACAAAAAAAAATATAAATGATATTTTGTATGTTTGTTTATTTGTTTCTTTGCAACGAGTTAACTAAAAATCTACATTACCGATTTAACTAATTAGAAATCAATAAATTGAGCGGATAACATAGGCCATATTTTATTAAGTTTTACATAATATTTACAGTCATTTTCAGAATTTCAATATTTTAAGCACTAATCTAACAATTTTTGACTCACGAATACTTCATTCATATTTTATCATCTTATTTTTCCAAAGTTCGGTGATGTTTGTGCGCTGAATACAGACACGTTTATTCCTTAGTGACTATACTTTTTAATCAAATAAAATATGACATATTAGGTGTAGGTATACGTCTAAATAAATAAATGTATGAAGGCCTTATTTATAGATTAGATATTCGTGGAAACAAAATGTCAGTAGCTAAGTTCATGACAAATTTATGCTTGTTTAAACCTTAATAATTGAAGAGAAGTTAAATAAGACTAATTATCTTACTTTCCTTGGCAGGTTATTTCTTAATTGACCTCAGTGACAAGTCAAAAGTTCCACATTTGTTAATTGAAGTTAGAGTTAGAGTCCGACTACACTTCAAACTTGTTAATGAAGCAAAGAAAATCGCAAGTGTGACGCTAAGTTAATTTAACTGATTAATTAATATCTTCTTACAACGAAGTACATCTTTTAATATTTGTATTATAATTTGTATTACTTAAAACTGTATAATTTTAAGACAGTCCTCATTTATTTTCTCGTCGCTATTTGAATTTTAAATCCTACTAATATTATAAATGCGAAAGTGTGTGTGTGTGTGTGTGTGTGTGTGTGTGTGTGTGTGTGTTTGTTACCACTTATTACCTAAACGATTTCTATGAAAATTGGCATGTAGTACATAGATTCGGTGTCGGAGAAGGACATATGATACTTTTATCTCGAAAATCGGTCTGGCTCTCGAGTTATATTAAACAAACACATACCTACCAACTTCCGCGCGGACAAAGTCGCGGGGCGCATCATAGTACTATGATATATAAATAATACATTGGGAATATATACCTACAATTTATCCATTAAGCCACTTCACAAAACACGAAATCCAATAGCCTAAATGTATCAAGTTGTTACTACAATAACTCTACTCATAAAAAAAGCGATTGTTGTAAATGTGTAGCTTTATTGCCAATTGTGGGCAGACCCCTCACAAGGTGGACCGACGACCTTATAAGGGTGGCGGGCAACCGATGGATGAGGGCAGCAAACGACCGGCCACGGTAGCGAAAATTGCAGAAGGCCTATATCCAGCAGTAGACGTCTTTAGCCTGTGGCTGACGAACAAGCGGTAAAAATCAGTATAATACAAACAAATGCTAGTCACGCCACTTATCTATACCTACCAAGCGAAGCGCACAGAGGGCATTAAAAAAACACACTGCAACTTAACCTTAGGTGCAAATTCTTCTTATGCCATTACAACATTTACCGTAGAAGCACTACCAACCACTAAATGGATACAAACACTACTTATTCAGTCATCTGTAGGTAATATCTAGATACGTTTTTAGCTTGGCTGTTTTAATTTGAACTTAAAGTTACATAAGAGAAGTTTCTATATTACCTACCTACCTCTTTCATTTCATTCTACATTAATATTTTCTCAAACTAATTGTTCCAGTGAGTATTGGATTACAAAATTCCTTGTATTTTCAACATCAAGGAGAATACTCGAGAAAAGTATATATAATAAGGAAAAAACAGACCATAATAAATAAAGGAAAATTATTTTATTAATAATCAAATAAGGAAAACTGGAATAATTAACTTCAATAGGGACATACTTGCCAATATCTCAAATACATTGAAAAACATTCAATAAAGAAAATAATAATAATACAAGACTAATTGTAGGTAGGTATGTTTGGGACGAGTGTTCCCGAAGCGTCGAATGGTTCGTGGGGTAAAGAAGAAACTTTACAACTGTTTGGCAAACAAGTCTATTCCAGAGACAATAAGTACATACAACATACAATGCTATCAACTATAAGATGTCGGAGGCGAGATGTGCTCGTGCTCTGGCTATGCATAGGCACATAAATAATGAATTTTAATAACAAAGTTTTATATAATACTAGCTTTTCGCGGAGCGGTTTCACCCACGTCCTTGTTTACTGTTCTGCTCCTGTCACTAGTAGCGTGATATTATATAGCCTATAACCTTAATCGAGAACTGGGCTATCATACGCAAAAAGAGTTATTCAAATCCGACTGGTAGTTCCAGAGATTAGCGCGTTCAAACAAACAAACTCTTTCGCTTTTATAAAAGTATAGATTTAAATCAAAGTATTGTGCAACTATGAAAGTTACTCTGCTAGTTTAGACTGATGATTTAAAAAAAAGATGAAGACAACTTTAAAAATTTCAAAGGAACAAGTCCGTGAGTATAAAGTTTTAATTTATTACCGGCCAGTGTTGAAACTTTCATGACAACGCTCGGTATTTATGTTTTAGAATTTATTCCAAAACGTGCATTTTAAAACATTGTTAGTATGAAATGAAATGAAATGAAATGAAATGAAATGAAACATATGTTTATTCATTTAAGTTAATTAAATTAACACTTATGAACGTCAAAGTTTACAAAATGTCAGCAAATTAACCTACAGCCAGTTTGCTGACGAAGTAGAGCCATGAGAAGAACTGGCAAGAAACTCAGGCCACTCTTTTTAATCGCCAGGTTATTACAATTTATGTAAGTTACAGTTTCAAGTAGCATGCAAAGTGACGCAGGCAATACACTTAACTCTATAGATACTTAATTACTTACAGCTTTCTATGTGGTAAAGAAAATTAAAAAGTAAAATGTGTGCTTTACAGGCTGCCTCAATTTGCATATTGCTACAAAAGGTAAAGGCAACATGTGAACTGTGATAAATGTTTCTATGTAGATATTATATAAACTGTTAATTTTTGGTATAAGTATAAAGTAAGATGAACTTAATTTACCACAGGAGTTCACAATGTAAAAAAATTTAACAATACTAAGTATACAATTTTAACAAAACAATACAAAATGTGTACTCTCTTCAAATATGGCTCGGGCATCATGTCATTTAAAATTAATACAAAAAAAAAATCATTTTATAAATTATGTCAAAATGTATCAATAAATTAATGTCAAAAAATTATTTGATAAAGCATGTCATTCATAATAATCATAAAAAATGTCATTCATACAATAATAAACAAAAATATGTCCTTTAAAGTATAATGTCATTAAAATTAAGAGTAAAATTAATTTACTCCTTCGTCAAGCGAGCATCCCATGACTTTTATCGTTCAGATACTCATTAACAGTGTAGTAACCCAGTGTAGTAATCTAGTGAATACGAGTAACTTATTGTCCAAATTAATATGCTGAGCTGATTTTTACTCTAATCTGAAACAGACATAACTCAGTAATCCTGAATAATATCATCAATGTATGGACAAAACGAACAAACAAAATCTTGATATACAGATAGAGCATGTTCTGAGTATCATAGGAAACATAGTATCTTTTTATCGTGAATAATTGTAGGTTGAACAATAATAAAAAAAATAACAACATTATTACACCTAAACATTGAAACTTACACAATCCCAGATACATTAAAATGTTTTTACCTCGTACTTGTCTTTCAAGAAAATGTTACTTTAACCAGAAAAAACTGCGAGTCGGACACGCCCACTGAGGATTCCGTACAAATGAATTCATTAACTATTTAACTATTAGGTTATGAATAAGGTTATACTTATAAAAAAGGAAAGTGGTTTTTCTTTCATTCTTCGTCATAAATGGAAAACTATACATCATAAATATAGTTAAAATCGGTTTAAGCTTATGCCAATGAAGGCCTTTCATACGATACCCCACATGACACAGTTAACTTAATTCATAATTTGAACCACAGTGCCTGGCATAAAGACTCTATTTTTAATGATTTAATTACAAATGAAATTTTCCTTATACTTGTAGTATAAGACGGTATGACTTGCCAAATTTTATAGTTCTAGGTCAACTGAAATTATCCTATCCTAAATTAGGAGTTTGATTTTTCAGCTTCAAGAGACTGTAGACCTGAGTATATCGTTTTAATTTCAACTTGATATTTCCACGCATTCTCGAGATAAAGGGTCTTGACATACAGAGGGACAGACAAAAAAGTGATCCTATATTGGTTCCGTTTTCTCCTTTTGAGTTACGGAACCCTAAAAATAATACACAATTAAACTAAACATATATATATTATTATATATATATATATTATATGAATAACATGGCATAAGAAAATAGAATTCTTGAAATCAGTTGTGAAGTAATCTTAACTATTTCGCTCAAAGAATAAAAGAGAAATAAACTTTTCATTTTAAAACTGATCAAATCAAATGATGCATTGCACACAGATCTTTGATAAAACGGGCACGACTGAAATGAAATAGGATTGGTCGATCGTATTTCCCTGGACTAAAATCACAACGGGGTCCCCAAAACTAGGATGACCTCCAAAGTAATAAGAATAATAAAATGGCTTTATATTACCGATCGTAAACTTACGTGGCAGAATAATGAAATTAGATGAAGCAAAACAAAAGAAAACGCCATTACTATGTAACCAATATAACCTATCTTTAACTTCCGACGCAGTTGCTATAAGTTTGTTGAGTATATCTGTGGGTCGATGGCATCGTAGTTTTATCTTTTTTACGACTGTGAAAAATTCAATATGTTGTTTTCTTGTTAATTATTTGATATTTTACACATTTTCGAGTTTTATTTTTTTGAGGCTTTTATATTCCTATATTTGCAACTACGGCAGCGAAATTCGCTGAAAACTAAATAAACTTTTTAATAAAAATTTAAGCTTATTAGTAATTTTATCTTTGTTCTTAGTGTTAGGCTCAGCCTCTGAAACTGCGGCACTTTATAAACAGTGGTTACCACCTGCAAATATATGAGTCACTATATCGCCAACCAGCATAGAAAAAACCGTCGCAAACCTCAGTTAATTTTCTATAGATCCGTTCAAACTGCACACCTCAATTTCATCGTGTAAACAAAAGTGTACGTGCTTTGGAACATATTGTGTTTGCCTTTGAAAATTGTTCTGCGTTTTATGTTTTTGTTGATTACCCATTACTTTTGATTTTTTAGGATTCTATAACAAAATAGTGAAAGAAATTCCTTATGTTGCGATTTTATTTTTTAGTTCACACAATGAATTGTTTTAAAATCCTTTTGACAAAAAAAAGTATAATGTTGGAAAACAACAGTTAAACCAAGTTTGAAAAATGCTTAGCATAAAAATATTAGTTAAATAATAATATCACAACAACTACACTTATCGCCATCTAGATCCGAAGTAAGAATATATTATAGTTTGTGTTATGGCTCTAGAATTCGGAGATATATACTTAAATACTTTTTTGTTTGTAAATACATACATTTTATGTGTCTCAAGACCAATGTCATTGACCAGTGTGTGTTGCCAGTGATGACATATGGAGAGACGTGGTCGCTAACTATGGGTCTTATCAGAAGGCTCAAAGTCGCTCAGAGGGCGATGGAGCGGGCTATGTTAGGCGTCTCACTGCGCGATCGTTTAAGAAACGAAGAAATCCGCAGGCGAACTGAGATAACTGATGTGGCTCGCGGAGTTGCTTCTCTGAAGTGGCAGTGGGTAGGACACGTAGCTCGCAGAACTAACAGCCGTAGGGGCAGAAAGGTTCTAGAGTGGCGACCACATACCGGAAGATGAAGCGTGGGCAGACCCCCCACAAGGTGGACCGACGACTTTAGGGTGGCGGCAACCGATGGATGAGGGCGGCTCACGGCCAAGATGGCGAAAATTAGGGGAGGCCTATGTCCAGCAGTGGACGTCTTCCAGCTAACATGATGATGATGATGACATACATATTATACATAGAAACACTCAGATAATGCAAATATTCATGTTTATGCACACAAATATTTGCACTGAGCGAGAATCCAACCCGCGTAGCAGTCCCTACACAGTACCACCGAACCACAGAGGTAGTCAAGTTGATAAACTAATGTCCACAATACCACGAGTAACGCCGTTAATTCGAATTGGCATTTTTGACTTCGGTCTTTTGACAACAAACTTATTAATACGCTCTTAAAATTAACTTCTCCCTATCTCTTCTTAACGTTGTTAATCGCTGGTGTTACCTAACGTTAATTTCACTTTTATATAAATTTTCTTTTGCTATTAAATTACAATCAATTTCTAAACAGAAAGTAGCCTCTATTATTTTCTGTTGGTTACTTTTTTATTAAATTAACAACGCTGATTATGACAATGGGTCATGATGACCCGAAGTTTGTCGCTATTTTTTTTATAACAATCAATGATAAGAGTTTAGTAGTACAGAGAAAAATAACAAATATGCAAAAATATTAATAAATTCCAAGTTTAATTATTTTTTTCTAATCACAGACAAAACTACTTGTCTTTCTAAACATAACTCGCGTAATTATTGAAATATTTTCATAAAAAATATATTAAAATTTTGTTTGAAAAAAAAAAAAAATTTGTTGTGATTACTTAAAGGTCCAATACGCTTCTGAACATTAATTTTACTTGTAACCAGTCTACAGCTTTGTCATAGTGGCCATGGAACTACTACAAATTTGTACAGTATGAAATATAATGATCCAGGCATTATGTTAATCTAGCAACCATTACAAGCGTGGCTAGTCTTTTTATTCTCCTTTAAAAGACGCAGCTGATATTGCCTACAAGTGCCAGTAACGTTTCGGAGTAGTTCTTCAGAAGTATTCCTGTGAAATCTGTGATTCTATGGAGCAATTGCCGAGATAAATTCACATGGACTCTTCGTTTCTGCAAATGATCCTGAATGAACCTGAGTTCCAAGTTCTACTTAAAATGACAACTTTTCACCTGCAGCCTCGGATTTAATAGCTTTAGACCTTGTACGTACGTTTGGCCTAGATAGTTGTTGGTATTTGATACTTTCCTTTAAAACAACGTTAGTGTTCTCTTTGCACAGGCAAAAATCAACATTATCTGAAGAATACGAGCTTGATGAATCTAAGCTTACATAGGAATCGCTTACATCTAGTACCGTTCGCCTACTTAGGTTTCATTTTGAATTTATGATTGTCTTTGTCGTCGTCATTTAGATGAAAGTTTCATGTTTCATGGTCCTTCATTTGTTAGGGTATGACTCCTGAAAGACTGTACTCTACTTTAACTGTAGTTTTTGTACAACGTATTTGCAAAAAATATAAAAATAAACAATAAAATGATCAATTAACATGGTCATAATGACCCGTTTCTTGTTGATGGATGCATATCTCTCAGTGCAGGCGGACTTGGACTGGGTTCACTATCGTTACGGGTGAAGGAGTACTCTATCTCCAGCTATTGAAACGTTGAAAACCATGGAGCACGTAAATACAAAACATAGCCGTTTACAATCACCTCGGGTCAATATAACCAAGGGTCATCGGCGGCGGGTTAAGAACACGGTGGATAAGTATCCGAATGCGATTCATCATTTATATGAAAGAAATAAAATCACACAATTTAAAATGGAAGGCATTAATTAAAATGTTACAAATTTCATAATCCGTACCTATATTAATGTTACTATTATTACCTTCGAGTATGTATTTTTACGCATTCAAGCATTTATAGCTCTACTGTGTTTACAAAAAAATAAAACAAATGGCTCTATAGAACGCTGTTCGGTGTGAAATATGGTTAGTTTGCGTTGGTGCCGAAGCAATTTCCACGTGCAATGGGCCGAGAGAAACCACCCTTGGGCAAGCGACACGCACCTGCCCACAATCTATACCTTACATAATATAGTTAGTATGTATAATAGAGAGAATATTTACTACAACTGTAATAGTACAGTTCGTGTTCAATATCGCGATAAAAACATGATAGTAAAAGTGGCTGCGGGTTTTTATTGACAACAACTACTAAAGTATTAGGTACTATACAAGTCATTCAATTTATTTTATATTTACTATTTTGTATGTAACACGCTATAAAACGCTGATTTAGTTATCAATGAGTTACATTCTTCTTTATAATCTTGCAAATTTTGTCCCACGGTTGTATTGCCCGCTTCATGACGAAATAAGTGAATTTTTCTTTAACCTAATTATACTATTCATTAAATCCGTGACGGGTCAGACAGCGAGTCTAACTTTTCTCCGTGTTTAAGCCCAGTTTTCTTCGAGTATTAAAGCCCAGTGTTTCCAAAGAGCTCATAACTTTTAATCCCTTATATTTGTAACCACTTTTGACAAATCAGGTATCCTTGAGAGTGCAAACAGATTGTAAGATGATGTCACAAAATATTGGTAACTGTAAATCTCCAACTCATATCAATCCAATCAATATTTGTTTTTTATTTTTATTTTTCTTGTTTTCTTTTTTTCTTCAAGCATTTTTACTTTAAGAGACTCTATCTGTTCTCTTCGGTGATCACTCGTAATAGAAATTAGAATTATAATGCCACAGTGATAAGTAAAATGTATCGAGAGAGCTCAAAATTAATTCCCAAAATATTCCTATATCGATTTTTTGAATTTAACAAATTATTAAATTTGATTATTATAATTAAGCTTCAACTTCATAATGCTTTTAATTAATCCTCAACGTGAAAAGTATTTATCAAATGCTTACATTCGTCATTGATCTGTTCATTAGTAAGTATGTTATGGTATAGAGATTACGATGCGGTTTTTGTTTGACAGATTTGTTGTGCAAGTTCTTCAATATGAGAAACTGATCTTATTGTTTGAGAATAATTAATGCAATATATATACATAGAATCACACACAAAATTAAAGAAAATGAACGCAAAGTATTTAAAATTTCATGCACTCGCTGAATCTGAAATGGAAACAACTTTACCATGTAAATACAAATTTAATTTTAATTTAATATGTGAGTTTGTCAGAAATACCTCATTTCACAATTTTAAGAATCAAATATTTTCAACAATTGATTCGATTTTCGATATTTAATGATATCTTTTATCTAAAGATTCATGCATAATATTTAACGTCAGTAGGAAATATACAGTGTTAAGTGTACCAACACTTTACTTCATATTATTTTCAATTATTGTTTTGGCCTTTGCCCAGCAGTGGGATTAGCCAGACTAGCAGGTAACAGTAACAATTTTCTTATTAATTAGTTCAAAATTTAAGTGAACCCTATCCGGGAGTTATGTAACTAATATAGGTAGGTAGTTGACACAAATAAGATCAAGTTTATATCAGTATGCAAAATGGTCGCTGGCATGTGTTAATTATGGAAATTCAATATGCTTTTGGACGTTACATCTCATGTTTAAAATATTATTAAAATATGTATGTAATAACCATAAGCTCCTTAAAGTAGGTAAGTTTAGGTATAGGTATACATCTAGGTTAGCGGTCTAGGTTAATAAAAACTTAGGTACCTTTCAAGCACCTAGACCTTAACAGCTCCTGAGCCACTCTCTTTCATCAGTTGCCAGCCACCAGCACCGTTGTCCGTACCCGTAGTCATTGGTCCTTTGCCACGCAGGATTGCCTGGACCAGCTTGTCTCGTAAATTGTGGACAACTCTGGTTGGTTGTCAACAATTTGCTGCCAAAGAATACTGGGCTATTTTAGTGACATAGAGCGTTGCGACTCAGACAACCTCGAGGAACTCATGATTATCGGTAAATCGCCAGGACGCTTACCATCTTGTAAGCGTCCCGCCGGTAGATCACCTAACCGTTTGTGTGACCAAATAATAATCATCACCGCCTCACATACAGCCGAAGACAGAAGCACTTGGCGCACAATCATTAAAAAACTGCCGTAAATCAACCACAGCGGACACGACCTTCAGTAATGAAGATACGACTGAAAAGAGAGAAGTTTATGACACCTACCTACAGACAAAACGCAACCTAAACACTGGTAATGGAATGCTATTTGTTCTTTCAAATGACGATTTCAAGTGACTCTTAGCATGTCGAGTTCATTGACTTTCACAATGGAATCTCTTAGTACCTTTATACCCCAGCGACGGAGTTTAGAGAAACGAAAAAAGCATTTAAGTGATTCTCTTTGACGTTGCTGTGTATGTACGAATACTATTTTTATTCTTTTGCCGCAAATAAATTGTTGTATTCCTAAAATGAAATCTGCTTCAGATGTCATTTAGATATAATATATAGTTATATACGGTGTTCATAAACGCTTTGATCATACTTTTATCAAACAAATAAGATACATGTATTGCCGTCAATCCTATTACGAACGTAAGTACCTAATAATGTCGTCGATCGTGTCAGACGGAAATATTTTCTTTTCCATTTCATATAGAGCTCTATGTCGTACAATTTCTTATATAGGTAAGATCGCGAAAGTGATGGGTAAGACGCGGGAGAATAAGGAATTTACTTGTATCTAATACAGAACCAATTCCAATCTCTTGTTTCTACGAGCGCAATTAATTCCATGAACACCGATTTATCATTCTTGGCCTTTTGGTTCAAACTTTTTGAGAAAATCTTTAGTTCCAGTTAGATTAACCTAATAGAGTTACCTAGTAAAAAAATCTGGCTGTTATCGTTAGAATGACCTAATAATGTGCTTGCACCATTTATCACAAGACCAGAATACGAGCTATTCATAAGAAATCATCGAGTCCTAAAAGTGAATATACGATGGTGAATGTACTTGTAAATAATAATCACGTTCAAATACATACTACACTATATAACATGTGAACTGACACGTGCATAATGAATTAAATGAATTTTAATGCTTTTTGGACGTTATACACCTGTTAAGGTGGCGACGAAATGTATATATTATTATTATTATTATATTTTATTCAACAACCAAATTCAATTTCTGTTTTACATAAAAGTAATAAACTATTTACTTACAGATTTAAAAGTTACAAACACAATTGATGATTGATGGTACGTTAATAAATTTGTCACCGAACAAATTATGCAATATACTGTGCTCCAAAGTGTAACAAATGTTACTAATGTGTAGTGGTAAATTTTACACATAATGTTGTTTCTCTCAAAATTTAGAATAACTTCATAATTGTAGTAACCCTTAATGTATAATGCATGTATCTATAATGTATAATGAAGAAACATAACAAAAACATGGATTAAGTATTTTCATATATTTATTACTAAAAGCGTTATAAGCTTACAGTTTATCTGCGTTAAATCTTAAGATCATTATTATTGTTTCGACTGAGCTACGTAAACAACCTTCACACATCAACAAGTAAAAATACATAAACCGATTTCTATCTAAATCATATTCCGTTAATAGCTTTTACACTTGAGACTGTACAATAACACTTTAGATCAAGATAGCGCATGCCAGTGAGATATTAGCACAACGAGATAAATACTCAAAGTTGGAACAAAAGAGTACTCGAAGTTAACTATTCAAGAAAATTAATAATAACGTATTTGAAGGAGCGAACTAGGAAATAATTAAATAAAACGGTACTTCAAATGACGGCTTATTGGAAACGGGTACATAATGGTTATTGACAACTGGTAAACATGAAGAGCAAATCTTTATCGGTATTTACTTGTTATTGTGATTTATCTTGACATTGTCATTTAATTAGATTTTGTGTTTGGCTCTTATATTTATGAACAATAAACTCCTTTTACCCAATTAAGCGACATAAACAGGGTTTGGTTTATCACGAATTTTACTATGCAATGCCCCATTACTTTGTGGATATTGAGGTCATTCTAACACTTGAATACATTTCAATCAATGATGTCATAAATTGTGTACAGGTTTTATTTCTAATGAATATGTATGTTTCTTTTTATTTTGAGCCCGGGTCTTTGAAGCGGGGGTTGAAAAGCATTTAATAAAATCGCTATGTATGGACCACACTGACTGCTTACCATTAGGCAAAGTCACTTTGATATATATAAGGTATAAGCATGCAAAAATGTGCATACAATTTCAAGAATATGTATCTACACTTTAAACACTCTTAGATAGTCCATTTATAATGAAAATGTATACGTTAAACAGCATCAAACTGCAAAGATAGGTAAACAATATAATAGAAAAATATGTTTGTATTTTAGAAACAAAGGAATCTGTAGAAATAATTTCGCTGTATGACTTGCAATCAGTGTAGTCTGTTGCAAATAAGAGCATCGTTTTCCGAGTAACTAGGATAGTTCTTTATATTTTTTAGTTCTATGATACACACGCAGAAGATTTATCTTACTTCTATTTTATGAAAACTTTATCAGTGCTTTTGTCTGTAACTTTATACATATATGTAGATTAAGTAAGAGTAATTTGTGCATTCATCCATTGATAGACGTTAATTCTAAAGTTTTTAGAAAAGAAAATATAATAAGATATCTCTTTTTCTTTCTTACGTCTTCAATCCTAGACTGTTGAAAGTTTAAAATTTTATAATATAAAGAAAGCTCCGTACTTTGAAGGAGAGCCACAACATGATTTTTCTTAGATATTTCTTTTACATATTAAAACGATTTTTATCAAAGACTACCTTCACGTAGCAGACCAACCATAGCAACTTTCTGAATTTGAGTCTGTATGTACTTTTTATATATTTTTGGTTGCAAACAAGCATACCAGAGTCGTAACCGTAACCTGTGCCCATCGTTGTGTTCTCTATGCCTTACAGAAACAATGTTTAGAAAACGTAACCAAACTATTGCTACCGGAAAAGTGGGTCGAATATCCGTACCCTCTCGGTTTTAGGGAAAGTTTTGTACGGACAGCTAAATAATCGCTGTTTTACGTACAGCTTTAGTTAAGTACAGCTTTAGTTTTGGTTAGTAAAAGCATGCAAAAATAGCATAGTAAAAGCAGCAGGTGAAGGTGTAAATAACGCAGTAAACTTTACGCCACTGCCGAAACGTTTGCTCATTTGCATGATTGATACTTAAAAAAAAACCAAGAAAGTCGTGATAGTGTAATGGTGTAGGTAACCGCCTCATATAGTTGTTGTGTTACTTGCCTGCTTTGGAACATACAACCACACGTTTAAAAGCTAGCAAGTATTTGCGTCTTGAGCAAGCGTGGCGATAAAAGAGGCATTTTCCTTCAGTGAGGTAAAAACTGCAGGTAATTTACAATATAACATTAGGTAGGTACATAAGTAGATTTAATACATGTACAACAAGCAGTTAACGTCTATTTAATCCTCTAGACAACGCTCTAGGCTATTCAACATAATACGTACATTTGATGGCATCATGTCGTATCACGACTGGTCCTTATCCTCAGGCAGATAGTAAAACAGTGGAAGAGCCACCATCTTGTGTATGTCTAAGATCAAATAGGTATCTTACTGAAATATATTTCATTATAAATGTTACTATCAAGAAACATGTTACCTAATTATGATTTCTTTTATAAAATATTTTAACATGTTAGAAATTGTCTTACGGTAGTAGATCCACGCTGATTTCAGCATGAATGGGCCGGATCGTCCGGGGAAGTACTACCCTCTCATAGAAGATCGACTTAAGAGTAGTAGTATCCGTACTACTGCGTTTCGTTTGGTGAGTGAGAGCGCCGGAGGCCCAACTTTCCCCCCTTTCCTCTTTCCTCGCCTCCCTCATTCCTTTCCCCTATCCCCATTCCCAGCCGCCATAGTGGAGGCCACCATACCAGCAGTTTAAGACGATGGCTTTTGGTATAGTGGCCGCCACTTCTGGATTCCACTGACTGCATACCATCAGGCGGGGTGGAGTCACTTTGGTAGGCTATAATATAAAAAAATTGTGCTTAGTGTGAGTGTTAAAAGAAAACCGATCTTAGCCGCTGCAGATTGTTTTCAAATTTATTTTATTTAATATATCTAGGTGCTCACTATTCTGTTAAACTAGTAAAACTTAAAAAATAAACAGATAATTGCTCTTCAAAATATAGGTACAATTTGTGCCAAAATACGAGATGCCAGGTTGCACTTCGTTTTTATCTGACTACCGAAGTAAAGGAGGGTAATGTTTATTCAACAGAATAACTCATCATTTCACTCTTTCCAGGCTATTTTCCTTTGTAACAACAACGAATATAAAGCGCACTTTAAAGTGCGCTTTATATTTGTTGTTGTGTTGTTAACCAATAACAATACGTCAGAAAAGTAAACATATTAAACAACTGAGTTGCCAAAGAGGATTGATTGATGCAGCACAATGAAAGAAAAATAGTTGACAATTTGTTACTGCCAACACGTGTCTAGTCCCTGACGGTAAAGCTTGTCAATGTGCCGAATTGTTCCGAAATACCGTTGTTTGTGGAACATGTTACGTGTTGTTTTATTGTTCTAAAATATTGTTGCGCTGCTCTGTTAGCTTAAAACAGAACGTTGCACATTGTATTGTAGATAAAGTGTCTAAAGTGTATATATATATATATATATATATATATATATATATATATATATATATATATATATATATAAATTAGCGGACCCGACAGACGTTGTCCTGTCTTAATTATTATCTAATTTTTCGCAGAACCTTCTCCTGACAATAACAAACAACAAAAAAAGAATTAACGGAATCGGTCCAGTCTTTCACGCGTGATGCCGTGACCAAGGGAAATAGGTATTTATTTTTATATAAATAGATATTTCTAATCTCCCATTCTACAAACCCTGTTTCACCTACCTACAGATATCCCCCGTAAACTTTTCACTACTTTGCCCTATTCCTCTCTCCCTTCTTCCCCACTCCTCCCATTCCGCTTCTTCCCTCCCTCCCCCTACCTCCCCTCCCCTTTCCCCGTCATTTCACTCTCCCTTTCCCTGGCTTCTCCCTCACTTACATCTCCCTTCCCCTACCTTGCCCCATACTTCCCACTCACTTCCTTCTCATCTTTCTCTCATTTCCCCTCAATACCCCCTCACTTCCCTCTCACTTCCTCCGCACTTCCCCTCACTTCTTCTTCCCTACCCCTCACTTCTCTTTCACCCCCCCTTTTCAATTTTCAAGTCGCTAACTTCAAAAGTAAATATCTTTCCATATAATATTTCATCCCTAATTCCGTCCCTCTAAATCCACCCCAATTAAAAAAAAGTTAGAAGTCTTCCAAAACAAAATTTCAAAAGTATGAAGAAGTTTCGTACAATCGTTTTCATTCCTTTTCAGACCACTTTTAACATTTAGGGGGATGAAAAATAGATGTTGTCTGATTCTCAACCCCGGCCGATATGCATACAAAATTTCACGAAAATCGGTCGAGCCGTTTCGGAGGAGTTCAATAACGTACACCGTGACACGAGAATTTTATATATTAGATATATGTAAATAATATAATTAAATCTGAATTGATAAATATATGTCATATTTTCTAAGTGTGTTCCATTGGTAAGGTGTAAGATGAAAAAGGAGTAAATTGTAACTTTCTGTAATATTTATTCTCCAACTTAACTATTTTATAAATTAACCACCATGCCGCCCGAGGCAATGAATCGGCATCATGACAGATCAGGAAAGGATGACAGAAACAGTTAAACGAAAAGAGAAAGAAAGTTGGTCTTCTTTGGCCAGTGCTCAACAGTGGAATGATGTAGGCTAACTATATACATAGTTGAAAATAGTCTAGAGTGTGATCGCCAGTGTAGAAATTTTAAGCCAGGTTGATAATAATGAAAAATTGTCAAACAACTCGTGTTTCTCACAGTCGAAGCAATTATCTGCAAATCACACATATTATATCCGCTGTATGAGTAAAAGTTGAGGTTACAAAACGGAAGATCTTATGAAAAGAGCACTTATGGAAATCTAAAACTATCTAGACACATAGTAAATTGTCTGCCTCTCTGCAAAAATACTTCCCAGCGGATCTACAGAACCCAAAGCGATTTAAAACTATTTCCTAAGTTTTTTTACATCAAAATCGTTTTTAATCGCTTAGAGTATTTTTGTTGAGAGACGGGCAATTTAGTAGGTGAGGTGGCGAGATAGGTTACTATGTCTAACTTCATTTAGTTATTTATTTATTTAGTTTATTTAGTTATGAGGTTATGAAACTTGAAATGACATAAAAAGCTAAATGACGGTATCATAAACTGTGTTACCATCTACATCTATTACGTAGATATATTTATATAAACTTCACTTAAAATTCCGTAAAACCATTTCCTAAACATCGGATGAATTCTAAACAAAGTGTCACTTAAAAGCTGGTATACGAGATTAAAAGCTTAACTGTCAGTAGCCAAACAAAGTGTCGTCTAATGCCGGAGTAGGTCAGCCCTGGCCTCGGTTTCACGTTGGCAAAATAATTCCAACTAGTTATAATCCTTGCAGCCAGAAAGATACTCTATTTTAAAAATTTATAAGCTTCAATTCTATTTTACTTACGATTTCAAAATAAATCCTGTCTGCATTTTATGTAGAGTACCTATTAACACAAATCCTACCAATATTATAAATGCGAAAGTTTGTGTGTGTGTTTGTTGCCACTCAGTGCCTAAACGGCTGAACCGATTTCGATGAAAATTAATATGTACATAGATACAGTGCCGGAGACGGACATAGAATACTTTATATTCCGAAAATCGGTTTGGTTCCCGAGTTAAACACATACCATTTTCCACGCGGGTGAAGCCGCAGAGCGCAGCTAGTACTATATATAAATTATTAAAGGTATATCAGTTTGCTAGTATTTTATTTTTTATTCTTAATTTAAATTGAAAATAAAAATGGCCACATTAATTACAGCTTTTATTTTAAACAAACAATTTCGTTTCGTATCACGTTTTCAATTTTGATTTACACTGCTGTTTGAATAATAATACTTACGTTAGATTGTAAAATTTAACGTTATCCGGCTACGAAACGTTGCGTAACGTAAGGATAAATAATAATTATATACTTAGGTGTACAGTTCGTCCCTATAATGCCCAAACCATAAGTATAAGATTTTTTACTTATTAAAACTTACTAGTTACCTACTGAAGGTATCACACGACGTTTTTGTATTTAATTTTATTAATCTGAGACATTAAAATTATTAGTAATATCTATTGAAATATACCTACTAATATATACTTATGTACTAACCTACCCTAATCAATTGAAAATGTCGATATTTTAATTGTAATAAATTAACACAGTTACAATTAAGCATATTCAACATTTTTTTTTTGAAAGTAAAAAATATATTTTATCTACTGTTAACTACGCGTTAAAAACATTAGTTACAAATTATGTAAATTACTAATACAAAAAAGAAATAAAAAGTGTGAAAGATTTCGTGTCCCATTTTATTGCCAACACATTCAATCTATGCTTAGTACTGTATATTTTTTATAACACAAAAACTCTTTCTTCATTTAATTTTTAGATTAACTACCCTTTAGATCTACTTTGTAACTTTATAGATATTCAAATGGAATCCTTTTGTAAGTTAAACCTTTTTGATCTCATATTTTAATGTTATTAACAATTTTTTTTAATCATACAATGTATATATGTTAGTAGGCGCAACTGAGAGCCGTGCTATTGAATATTTCTTAGCAGAAAAACTTAGCTCTAGGAATCCAGGCCCCATCAGAGCTCAAAAAAATAAGAATAGATGATATACTTTGCAGTTGTACCGTAGTAGGTATATGTAATCCAATTGCGTGTGCAAAGGACACATGATTGCATTGATACGCAAAAGATGATCGGGCTTCGAGACAATTGACAATATCTTTCCTTTCCCTATTATTAGTAGCTCATTTTAGATACTTAATAGGGTCACGTGTATTTTATTGAAACTACAAGGAAATAGAATAGAATTTTCATTACTGCACAACACATTATATTACAAAACAATTAGCAAAACTGCGCAGCAATAGGTAGTGACAATAAGCGGTCCTATCTCCAGAAGCAATCACTTTTAGACAATCTTTGGTTAGACTTAAAAAAAGAATGTTTAGAATTTAATTATATAATTACACGTTTGTGTTCCATTGACCGCCAATCACACCTGATTTCATGCTCACTCAATCCTCCTTCCATTCTTCCCTTCTTCCTTGCTTCAGTCAATGCTACAGTCTATTTTCTTATTGAACGTACTTTATCTGTTAATCGTATGATAATAATATGGATATTTTCTACCAGTCATTCTAAGATAAATTTGTTACCTGAGTCCGTTCGTTGTGCAATTATTGTTAAAAATATTAATGTCAAGTTAAAACAACCCTTCTTGTCACAATTGTAACTAAGTAATATTAATACGCATTCATATGCAAATATTTATGTTTTATAATATCTTTTGTTATACATGTACCTACTAACATTAAAAAATAAGATCGAACCATTGTGTCACACACAAACCTTAAAAAGGTTTAAGTGGCATTTCTGTCAAAAATATTGTTTTCTATTTTGTATGTTTTGGTAATAAATAAAATAATAAAAAAGAGGCACCTATGCTAAAGTAGTCTTTGCTTAAGACTACTTTAGCATAGGTGCCTCTTTTTTATTATTTTATTTAACACCGCTTTCATACAATTTTGTACAGAAATTTAATTAGTATTAAATTAGGCACCTAACCTTGCGACATTTTTAAAGATTTAATAATCTTAAAAGTACTAGTAAATTATTTTTTTGTTTCCAATCACCGTTACTTAGGAGAAAGTATTTATTTTATTAATTCTTCAGAGAAAACTGTACCTAGATACCGAGTTTACGATATTATTTTTTTCGTTTTCAATTTCAACGACCACATACGTGTCACGTTTGCACATCAATCAAAAATAAACACGTTCACATGCACAAAGTTTTATACAAAATAAAATAGAAGTAGAGTTTTATATGAAAACGGCTTCTTTATCAACAGATGAGATAAGTTACAAACGTAGTTAGGGCCAGACGGGTCTCATCAGCTCGCTCAACGACAAAGGACTGTGATTCGCCTCCTTTTTCCCTGACACTCAGAACGAGCAAAAAATTGTTCACTCAGTTTCCTCTCGTATTACACTGAAGGGATATGGAACGTAGCTGTAAATCTCAAGAGAACACTGGCAATTACCAACATTCCGATTTTGTCTGATTTCTGTGCGACATACATACATGTATCGTATTAAATAAGATATAATTCACAAAGGAAATATAGAAGGAATTATATAAAAACTTATTTGATAAACTATGTTTACAAAAACAAAGAAAGTATTTGTAATTTCAAGCCACATGTTGTGCCTGTTTACTTACAGTGAATTGTCAGAAATAATGATGGGCTTTTGCGGCTCTATACTTTCTCGTAACGATTGATTGCCGATCAAATACATCATATATTATCGTGTGACCTTTAATTTAGAATTTCCGTAAGCTGACAAAATTCTATTCTGTGTAATACGCCCATTCGTTTCCATGCGCGTGTGGGTAACTGTGCCCCGTCCTCAATCGCCATCGCCCCACGTAATTAGATTAATTAACAGTTGGAACGAACAAACGAACTGAGCCTTAATGCCTTCAACTTAAAATGTTTACACTCGCCAAGTTCCAAAATGACTGGAGGCAAACGGAAAATTTATTAAATATATCTTCACGTAGCATCTATAAATCTAACGGTCTTAGCAGCTCTGGCTAAAGTGGTCGGACGACATCTTTCCATTTACCGTGACTTATGGACACGGGGCGCAACGTTTTTGTCAAACCATATCCCACGGACTTCATCTCTATCTTTGTTACATTCGTCTATTCTTTTTATAGAGATTTCTCAGTAATACATCGAATCGAACTACACTAAAGTTTTACTCTTTTAATTAAAAAGTACAACTTACATTTTAAAGTGCTGTATACACTTTCATTAAAAAGTGTCCACAAAACTGAATGCACTCGATAGTTTATATTAATTTATATTTTCTATAGTCATTGTTACAAATAATTGCACAAACAAAGTTTGCTCCTTGCTTATTATACAGAAATTTGAGTTTATAAATAAAAATACAAGTCAAATAATTGACACTACCGTACATATCCCACCTGTCTCATCCCGGTACAATTGTTATATTTGCGGACAAAGCAGTGGCGCAAACGAGGTCACAGGTCGATCTATGTCCTGCCTTTGAATTACAATGTGATGCGATCTGTATACACTTAATCAATTTTCTCTTGTTTCATGGCGGTCTTTTCTTACTCACCATAAAAAACAAAGACTTCATTATCTATACATATAATAAAAATGTATCCGGTCGCTGTCTGTACATGGGAGATATATGAGAAAAATATTATTGGGACCTTTATCAACGCAAATAGAACCCAAAACAATGATTGTTACAATTTTTGTCTGTATGTCTGTTTGTCTGTCTATCTGTTCGTCCGTTAGTCTGTGCGTTTGTTCACGCTAATCTCAGAAACGGCTTATCCGATTTAGATATAGGTTTTGATACATTGTGGTAAATTTCACTTAACATTTAGTGTTTGTTTCATGTCAATCGGTTCATAAATAAAAAAGTTATGCCAATTTAAAGATTCACGTTGAACATTTAGTTAACTTGATGGGAAGGGAGGAGGAAGCGTGGGTGAAGTGGAAGAGGGGTAAAGGATGCTGAAGGAGGTGGAGGGCAGAAAGGGGAGAGGGAAAGGGATGTTGCAGTGAAAATTTGTTTTTGTGTGCTGTATATTTTTTTACGTAGGATATTTCCAACCACTTTTATTTAAACGTGCTTGGTATAAACGTCCACTGCTAGACATAAGCCTCCCCCAATTTTCGCCACCTTGGCCGGTCTTTCGCCGCCCTCATCCACCGGTTGCCCGCCAAAAAGCTAGTATTACATAGTAGAACAATATCAATCAATTAATTTCCTTTGTGCAGTTCAATGAATCTTTTGATATAACCCCAATAGTCCAATTAAGTCTGTATTTCATACTGGTCTACCGTTAGACTAACGTAACGGTACCACAGAGGGAATTCTGGCATTCTCGCTCATTATGTCAACCGCATTTGTTAAATTCAATTTACTGTCGGAAACCATTACAAGAGATTGAAACACGTTTTCATTTCAAATTTAAATTGAATAACGGTTTTCGTCCGTTTGATTTAAATTTGCAAAATCAGCTTTTATTCTAATACACAATGCAATGATAATTGCAAATGTAAAGCTTACGTTAAAATAAATTTTGACTTAGTTATGCTAAAATATTAATATTATTAAAATCAGCATTTTAGATTCATGCGAATGCGGTCATTAAGATCATTATTATTTCAATTGTCAAGATTTGTGAAACACCACGAATATTCCATATTATTTGCGCTCGTGTTGTAATATACCTAATCATAGTAATATTATGGTTTATTTTCCACCTTCTGTCACTCTAGTCTCCACCAAAATAAGACGTTCTCTATTATAGGTAAAGCAAATTTTGATTTTTATTTATAAATTTAAATAACAGCAAACAGTGCAACTTCCTTCATCATCTTTGTAACAAGGTGTAAATTGACGCAGATTGTAAAGTACACATTATTAGAACTATCTAAGTTATATTTTGCTGTGTCCCGTTTTTGTTTGCATACTCACGCTGTTATAATGGCGATTACAAAGACTCGATTGTCTCAAATACATCGCACGATCAAGAGAAAGACTGCTATAAAAGTGCTTTTTCACCGCGAGCATTTACTTGTAATGTAACATTACATTACATCAGTTAGGGAGGCGAAGCGAGCATTGCAGTGCGCAACTTGTAATAATACAATTCGAGCATTACATTAGTGAGGAAGGCGAAGCGAGTATTACAGTGCGTAACATTTTGAATTTGGAATGTTACATTAGAAGCGAATGCTCGGCAGTCTGGGACATAGTATTTTGATGTGTTGCTCAAAATCGAGCCTGTAACGTTAAATTATTTATAGGTGATGTTCGCGGTAAGAGAGCACCTTTAAATATTTCATTTCTGACAGTCATTTAAAATCCTATGTCTAGAATGTTAACTGCCTGTCACCATATTTAATATTTTTTAAAACATGCTTATCTTAATTTTTTTATTAAGCCAGCGCTATTAGGCTTTGTCACGGACTTAGCCAATGTCAACACATCTTAAAGTAAGTGAGAAAATATGTTTTTTTTTGGCAAAGCCACCTGAAATATGATGACTACAGCCCATAGACCTCATTTCGACATTTTTGTTCTCTGGCACCTCCGTCTCCCTCTGCCATAAAAAGACACTGAAGTAGTTGCCATGTAATACCAAGTAAACTTCGGTCTACTGTAGCGTAAGTTTACTTTTCCAACTGAGCTATAATTTGAACAAGAAAAATTATATTTCTTTAAATTGTATCTTTGGTAAAGGTTGGCAAACAACTCCGTCGTTGATATATTATAAGTCATTAACTCTCTTATCTTACGCTAATGTCGCAAGGCGGTAACCACAGATAGATTGTATAACTTATATTGTTTGTCGCACACGTCATGTATAATACTGACAATGCATTACTTTGCCAATTAACGAGAATAAATTGTGCGGCGACTATACACACGTTTCACGAAGTTTCGTGCGATGTAAGATAATTGTATTATTTCGTACGAATGATCCGTGACTAATAAAAACTTATTACATTATAAAGACTCTGAAATTATCTCGGTTAACTCTTAGGCGTTACTATTCAAGTAACGCCTGAGTCTGTTTCGTGCACAATAAATGCATGAGCAAATAATTATGTACGCATGAGAACCACGGCTGAGAACGAATACAAATATCTTTATTGCCAGAAATAATGGTTTATACAAATTATTGTAGTCTTAAAATTATCTACCTAATATAAATAAAATAAAAAATAAATTGACTAAGAAAATTTAAATCCTTGTTTAATTTTAAAAACCACTTTCCTCTATATCTATACAGTTAGATAAAAGTTGGAATAGTGCTAATAAAATATATACGGTTGAATTGAGAAACCTCCTCCTTTTTTTGAAGTCGGTTAAAAAGTATAATTAAAAAAAGTTGTACTCATGCGAAGACTTGTATGGATGTTTGAAAAGTTGGATTTCTGAGAAAGTTGGAATCTTGCGAACAGATGATACAATTTGCAGCCAAATATTTAAGGTAATAAATAATATTTTTGATAATTATATCATGCATAATGATAATTATATTGTTACGGTAGTAGATCCACGCTGATTTCAGCATGAATGGGCCGGATCGTCCGGGGAAGTACGACCCTCTCATAGAAGATCGACTTAAGAGTAGTAGTGTCCGTACTACTGCGTTTCGTTCGGTGAGTGAGAGCGCCGGAGGCCCAATTTTCCCCTTTCCTCTTTCCTCACCTCCCTCATTCCCTTCCCCTAACCCCATTCTCAGCCACCATAGTGGAGACCACCATACCAGCAGTTTAAGACGATGGCTTTTAGTATAGTGGCCGCCACTTCTGGGTTCCACTGACCCGTCCATCGTACCATCAGGCGGGGTGGAGTCATTTTTGTAGGCTATAATATAAAAAAAAATGCAGTAAAGAATATCTAACTATAATTATATTAATAAAATAAATCTATTAAGATAAAGCTTACTTACTTAGAGACATATTACATAAGTCTACTAAAACATCAACTTTATGCTACTTTAAAACCAGGAAGTTTTATAAACGTTTAAACTTTTGAAATATTATGGATACCTTATTATTTGAAAGTTCAATTTTAAGTGTCTTGATTGTATACTATTAAATGTACCTACGCATACAAACTCCAGCTTAGTGATTACCTATATAGTACGAGTAGTTTAGCAATACGAGAACCTATAAGCCGTGATGGCCTAATGGTTACGTACCCGCCTCTTTTACACTAAGTTAAGGGGTTTGAAACTTGGCAAATACCACTTAGAAAGTAAACTGCCAAAGTTTATTGAAGACATTGTTGACATACGATGAAATCAAGCATAAAAAAATGATAATAAGAGTCGGAATACTGCTGTCAAATAATAATTTTGTTTATTTCACACCAAGGAAAAACTACATAGTAGACTGATATAAGAACTTTCTATTTTGAAATTTTCAATGCGATCAATATAATTATGGAGCTTTGTATGCAACAATTTAAACTTAGAACTACTGTACCTATGTAAGAGGATGTATCAATCAGTGTGTGTGAGTTATTATATATTATCATTATTATCATTAATTAAAATAGACTAAAAACAGTAGTAAGAAATATACATACAGGTATTATAGAAAATGTTCTGGTAAGTAAGATAAGATTAAACTTGATATACTTAAACTGGTTCAGTTCAAAGTTAATAGAAAAAGTAGTAGGCGCTATAGACTTTGTAAACAAGAAAATTAAACAGGATTAAGCAGCTTTATATTTACGAGGAAAGACGCTACTCCTTATTAAGGAGGGAATACAATTACGCAGTGCCAGCAATTTAAGAAGACCTAGTACCGTTTAATTGCACCGGCATAAATTGTCTTTTGAACAGATAATTTCTCGGCACGGTTTTATGGGCGACTCGTAAAATTTGCAACCTCTCGGCCGCGGTATGAATCCATTAGGGGCTAAGTTGGACTGTTCTATAATCGCCTCTAATAAAGCTGTTGATTTACCAATTCGCTAGAGAAGTTTGAACCTTATGCATGTTTGTGCTCTTAGATATCGGAAGTAGTTCTCTGTTTGTGTTACTAAGTAGTATGTTAAGTATAATATTCAGTTTCACAGTTATTATTATTTTTGCCGAAATTATTCATTGTAAGTGTAGATAATTATATACTGCAAGAAAAACGAGCCGCTACTCTGAGTGTCTTGGGTTCGATTTCTATCTGACATATTTATAATATAGAGATGCTTAAAACAAATTAAAGTGTTTTTTTGTCACTATTGCTAAAATTTAACTCTTTTAGAAAACCTTTGTTTGTTTTATAGTTTAGTAAGTGCTAGTTTATGATGACAGACATATCATTATACATATCTATAACTTTAGCAGCTCTCCCGGACAAACCCTTAATTCAGCTCCGGTTCAAAATCCGTTCTCAGTTCACACCTCACACCTATAAACTGCCTACTTGCATACTTGTAGGTCGAAAAGTTTTCAGTAAGTATGTCGTAGTCAGTTCTCTCTTGCTTTCGTCTACAGTTATATTATATACTAGCCTCCCGGGCCAGCCCTCGCTTCGCTTCAGTATCAAAAGCTCTATCTTTGTTATCAGACGCCTACCTACGTAAAATGTCCACCTCCGTGGTCCCACTGCTACGCCTCACTGGTGGGTCCACGGAGAGATTTTTTTTCCCCGTAGTCCAACATACGATACATTTAATTTAATTATTTCTTTTTAAAGTGAATATATAAATAACTAAATATTCTGTGAACATATTCAAGCGTCTACCTGTTGCCGTTATCAATGTCGAACAAAAACGAGCACAAAAATCACGTTTGTTGCATGATGGGAGCCCCCTTAAATATTTATTTTATTTTGTTTTTAGTATTTGTTGCTATAGCGGCAACAGAAATACATCATCTGTGAAAATTTCAACTGTCTAACTCTCACGGTTCCTGAGATACAGCCTGGTGTATCAATATAGAGAAAAACGAGGAAAAATCACGTTTGTTGTAATATATTATTGTATATATCCTTAAATATATTTTTATTCTATTTTTAGTGCGCAGCGACAAGTGAGAGAACAGAAATACATCATCTGTGAAATTTTAACTGTCAGGTGACAGGTATGTATGTATGTGTAGAGTTTACATATAAAGTAAACTTGTTATTATTTTATAAACGAAAAAAAGTAAGTAGTTATTTTTAAGACCATTTAAAAGGTAAACGACGAAGAGGAAGACCAAGATGGAGTTTTATAAACAAATTAGGGGCAAACCATAAAGTCGAGTTGTATCAAATAGTTAAAAAGAAAGCAGAGAACAATGGCGGTTACTCTACTGACAAGGACTAAGTTCTTAAATAAAACAGCAAATATGTTTCACTTTTGTGGTATACCAAAGTTTTACATTACACATGTCACAGGAGTACTGTAATATTATTATTAGTAATATTTGAATTTCAGTGACATTTTGATAAGTATTTAATACATAAGTCAAAGTTATGTCAATATTGACCTACAAATGCTTCAAGTCTTCTTAAAATATTTTCATTTCTGTTCTCAACTATTTTAGAAATATTGATGCCTTATCATATTAGTGCGTCCCTACGCAAGTCCTATGCGTTGTCTTATATGTGTCTACACTATTGAGATATTATCCATATTACTGAAGGATTTAAGCTAACAAAAGAAACACAACAACGTACCTACTTGTTTACATAATATGATTAAAATACAATACAACAATATCTATAGACATTTTACTCTACAGAAAACTTATTTAACTAAAAAAAATTTTTACTACAAAATGTTTATTTCCTATCTCCTATACCCATCTCAAAACATTTCAATTAATTCATTTGATTCAAGGCAAATATCATTAAATGTTTATTTCCGTTTCTGTGAGTAATGAAGGTCCGACATTTTAAATTTCTTGACATTATAATAATTTTATGAATCTTTTTGAGTACTCTTGTCAGATGTTACGTCCCAATCAATTTTATATTAGTAGGTATGTACAGTTAGTCATTTTGTAACAACTCATCTTGCTGAAAAGTTAGCAAGTTACACTTTTTCATCTGAATGAATATAGGTACCTATTGATTTTTGTGTTGTTACAATTAGCTTTAGCTTTCTAAGATTTAATCTTAAATAGAAATAACAGACAGTTCTATAATCACGAACAACATGAAAAGCAAAGTAATACCTAATAAGAAATGTGAATTATTCTTCTTCATAACGAGTGGTTAGTGGTCAACCTAGTGTCAGGATCTGTTCAGGTCGCCCTTATTTTTATGTGAATTGGGTATAACAAAGTTACTAGAATACCATCTGGCCAAATGAAACACGTTACTTGCAACCGAAAACACAAGGTCTTCTACTGCCAATACAGTGCTTGTATTGAGACCACTGAGAACCGTTACACCAACAAAACACAATACTAATTAATTAAAGTTGCTATGTTATATTGCTATGGCTACTCCTTTTACAAACTAGTCCATGTTTTTAAAAATGATTACCTTGTTTTTCATTCCTTTCCCAAAACTTCAATTAAACACCAATTTGTCGTGCACGCGATACGTTGCGTAACTGTTTACCGCCGTATTTATTGAATATTTATCGACGCGTCAAATATTTGAAAACAGTAATCAAAATGCCGAAGACTTTTAATAAATGTCAGACTGGGTTCAAAGTGATATATGACTATTTTTGTTGGACACCGTGCCCGTAAAATGCTGCGTCAAGTGCCTTTCATAAAATCGCTCTTTCTTGCCGAATCACGATAGCCATCGTGGGCATATCGCTCATAATGATTCATAAAAGATAAATATTTCATCATAGGACTTTTGTTACACTCTGAAGGAAGCAATAACCTCATCAAATATAATGTCGCGCATTATCTTTGAAGTAAGAAAGGTGAGCGAGACAGCATTTTTTTCTGTTAGGTCTCTAACTCTAATCTCATACTGTTGTGTATTTTATATATGGTATATCTCAGAACAGTGTGGTATATAGTGTATTATATTATATAGTACCTATCTTTATATATAATATATGTATTCTATTAGGTATTTATTAAATATTGTATATTTTATTTATAACTTATTATTAAATTAATCTTACTTATTATGCACCTACATCATGTATCTCTGCATCACCCAAGGTAGACTGGTAGATAATGCCTTCGGCATTAAGTCCCCCTATACATGTGTTATTGTGTATGAAGTATTAATAAACAAATTAAATAAATAAACTAACCGTTCAGATTACAATAACAAGACACTATAGTCACTACGCCACTGAGTACAGGTAGGTTGTACATAGGAAGCGTTGTACTCCTGCTAGTGTGATGCGGTTTCCAGTGCTCCTTAGTAAATAATTATAATTATTTGCAGTAGTCCAAATTGTGTCTGCCATTGCAAGAACAGTTTGTAGGTACTTTTTATTTACCATGGTGTCAGGTGGCAGCGGCATATTCAATTGTGTTTACTGATACCTACTTTTCAATTAGTATACAAGGGGTTCCGACAAGTAGATTAATCAGACAAGGATTTTAACTGAATAAAATGTTGTAATATTCTCAATATCTAAAAAGCTTTTTAGTTTCAGAGTATGAAATAATTCTAATGTCGCATAATATTGTATACAACTCCCAGTCTCAACGATTTCATTAAATCATACGGAGACGCCTCGCTTGTAAATCAGTGCAAAAGCATCTTATTTTCGTAGCTGTAACTTCATAAATATCTTTGATCCATGGCACGAAACTAAACTGTTATGTGCGAGCGCGTATAATTCTTAGTACACTTACGAGAAACACTTTATATAGAATTTCGTATTTTCTACTGAAAAGGTAAGTAGAAGTATGCTAAAAGTATACGGCCGCGTTTTAGATAACTACACTAGTGGTCACTATACCCAACTCGGTAAGCTAAAAGGAGACTTCAAAACCATTTAAAATTCTCTTATTCACTTAAAAACTTCATTCAAAATTACCTAAAATTCTATAAAAATACCTATCAAAATAAAATAAATATTCTGCCTATGTCATTCCTTGAGTAGACCGATAGACATCACCATCTGTCTTCATAAAGATAAAAAAGGTAAGGTGTTCTATTATCTCTGCTTACTGTGCAAGTTTTAAAATGGTTAAGGTAAATAACTCTAGCCTTGATTTATATAGTGCCTTTAGCTCGTTCTGTAATAATCAAAGTGATATAATCTCTTTCCAAAGTAAAGCTAGTTAGCCTTTAAAGCCGTTAGTAAAGGTAAGGTGGTTACCTAGTCTCGGTAGCCGCTGGAAAATACTTGTATGATTAGATCACATTCGTTTGCTTCATTCAATATTACATTTTTATACAAATTTATTATAAAGTTAATGTAATTCTTATAACTAAATTAATATTCACTAAAACAAGGAAATAATTACCAGTATTACATAATTGGTTAGCCTAATAACTATAGATCGGACATTAATAACCGTCAATTGGCATACAAAGTTGCCTTCATATTTTATATTATCCTTGAAGTTAAAAAAACTTTGCATGCCAAACAAAATAGCGATATATTATATCCTAGGTGGAGTAGGTGGGAATTACTTGTACGGTAGCAAAACGGAGGAACATTATAAACTATAATGCAACATAAACTACATGAAAAATATATTCTTTCGTCGTAGTGTGAGAAAGGTATTTATAACGTTACATATTGAAGTTTTGTTTTACTTTTTTTAGGTAAGTATATTATTAAGAACATAGGAAATCTCCCCAGTGGCCTGTGGCAAAATAATTTGATTACCGTGTCGCAGTAGAGTCGAGTCATACTAGGTTCTTTTTTTCTCAGCATTAACCCCGAGTCTGGCATATTTCCTGATAAGTAAATGGCAAAAGGTCTCTGTTACAAGGTGCCGACAACGTGAGTTTTATACCTATTTATGCTATATAGTATCACTAACTATGCGTCCCAACATGAAAGTTGAATAATAATGTATACCTAATTGGTGCTGCGGTTAAAGTGGTCACCCCGCCGTTTACCACTGCGCGGCTTGTTATGGGAACCTACAATTGCCACACAAAACGCAATCTATGGAGGACTGCAAACGTACGATTAACAAGGCTATTTTATGTGATACCAAAAATACGTTGTAAATAGCAACTTTGGTAAAAATTTTGATTGAGAATATATAATATAATAAATACTATGTCCGTCTCTGTCTAGATATTTGTTAAAGATATAGATTATCTTGTTTTTCATTTCACTTTTAATAAATTGTCTACCAAGCCGCCAGCCAGACGTGGCCATCACTTCTGGATTCCACTGCCTGCTTACATCAGGCAGAGTGAAGACACTTTGATAGGATAATATAAAAAAAAACTAATGATGATGATCAATGAAATTCTTTACTTTACTTGCCTTTATAATATTTGACTACATAAATAAACAAACAGATTATGCACCTACCTATACAATACCTTTGATCTATTTATACAAATTAAAACAGTGTATAAGTATACATAACTTCTCGTAGAACTAACTTAGTCATACGCTAGCAGAAGTATTAATATCACAATAGTGTTGAATGTGAGGGCAAAATTAGGTTACTCCACAGTTCGACACGGGTAAACAATACCAGTTCTCTGAAACTGTACCCCCACGTTCTATTATGTAACTACTTAATAGTCAACTCCTATTTGACTATGCATACTTATAATTCAAAGATATTGGTATGTATGTAGGTACTATTTTCTTTGTATATTATTGGGTGCATCTACTTTATTTCATTTTGTTGAGCCTTAAAGTTAGAAAAAGGATAAAAAGATATGTTTTAATCCAATAGTCCAATATTCACCACACGAGAAAGAAAAAAGGGCACTGTCTAATATGTTTTATTATAAGACAGTATATAACCATAGTACTTACAACAGGTAACACAAATTAGAGTTTACAGTAATTACCAACTTGAATGGTTGTCGATGAATATTGTAGATACCTACCTTAACGCACGTACTGTGGCCTACATACCTAGTGAAATATATACATGAGAACCGAATGAAAAAACCTAAAAGTCATGTTACTCGTATATTAATTTAAACCGTTTATATAAAATTAAACTTATGAACGTTGTATCAACTAGACTAAGTTATTAACAAATTTTCAGACTAAGGTGGAGCTATGAGAAAAATTGCAAGATAAAAAAACTGCTTAGTTAAGAAATGTAGCAGAAAGTAGTTGATAGACAAATGAGCTCTTTATTTTAGTAGAGAATTTGATTTATTACCTATCGTTTCAAACATACTTAGAGCTCGCTCATAGCCATCACTTAGGCACTTTACCTTGTACTGTATGAAATAAATGTAAGCACTTTTGCGTGCTCGCTCAAAATGCTTATAGTTTTAGAAATAATGCGTGAATAACGAAATATAAGATGTGGTAACTTTGTCATTGTCAGAGTAATGACACCGACATTGTTAGATTTATTTTTTGTATATTCATAGACCAGCTGTGCAACCGCTCAAACCTCAACCGCTGTTAACAGCCCTTTCTAAATTTGAGAGGAATGTTTATTCATAAACCCGAAATCTAAAACGAAGACCTTATGAAATGCCGTTAAGATCTGTAATAAGTAGTTTCGAATCTGATCGTCAATCGGTATGTGAACCCAAATACGACGTGGCAATATTTTAGAATAAGGCAGCTGCGCATAAGGCTGCTCGATTTTAAGAAAGAATAATAAAACACATCTGAATAACAATTATACCCATAGCACACCTGTCAGTTTTGGCAGGCACATCATTACTTCAAGACCAGAATAAACTGATACTCGCGATATTACTTTTATAATTATTGGTTATTAAGACACAAGCAGAATGAAGGTCGATTACAAAACTCGCGATGTGTAAACCAAAAACGTCTACTCTGGAGAGTAATAAAACAAATTAATGGTGTCTGGTGTATGACAATCGACTCGCTCATTTTGCATGAGATCTAAACGTAGCAGGCGATATGTGAGTAGGGTACCTACATCTAATTCCAGCTACTCCTTCGGGAAAACGGCCAGATGATATTGTTACGTCACTGTAGGCTACAATTCATTTTTATATTTTATCACAACATATTACAGTTGTTTCTAAACATACTATATGCATAAAAATGACTCTCCAGCGATCACCATAGCGGTCGATTAAATTTAAAGAAGCCTGCAACCAGCGCCTGCCGGTCGTTTTAATGAAGACGTTTATTTATCTTGTTGGTGTCCATCTCCAGCGTCTTTCAGTACCTGGTCTCTTCCTAAGGTGTCTTTTACAATGGTTGATCTTCTAAGTGGAATTGTTTTCCAGTAGAATGACGTTGCTGATGGCTCTTAGATTGCGAGCGTTTACAAACTAACGACGACGGATCGTATGTAAATGGTTACTGCCTGCGACGTATAGGTACCCCAGATTGATGGATCTTAATTGAAAATAAAAACCTGTATTAGAGGATAAAATAAGTTTTACAATTGTACATGATATTATATGTATTACATGAGTCAGTAAATCGAAAACTCAATCTTTACCAAATGGAAATCCTTTCAACCGTCATCGCAACTGAGTTTCGCAACCAGTTGCAAAGGAAGAATTTACATCTTTTGTTGGTAACTAGTTGCGATAGAGAAACTAATCTATATTTAACTTTTCCAACCTGATCATCATGTAACTAAGTAGATTCATCGACATATGAAATGTAGTAATTTAACTTCATATAGGTACGGTACTGCAGTCATCAATGCGTGAAGAGAAACACATTTATATTAATTACGTTTGATAAACCTACCTACAACCAAATTCTACTAGCAAAATAAAAGTAATATAATTATATGCCTTTGTACCGAAGTGCAAAAATTTGTAGATTCAACTTGGGGACTTTTATGGAATATTTAATATTTTCTGTGTATATTTTAGTGTTTGCTAATAAATTGTATATTGGTCAAGTTCCCTGAGGCAAAGAGCTTGTTTGTGCTTTATTTAAAGTCTATTAGTATATAAAGTATATTTTGATACAATAAACCAGATATTTTATTATTTTTATCATGTATGTAGTGTAGATATATTTTGATTTTGTTAGGAGTGCAAAAATTTACCCACCATCGACAGCACGATACTTTTTTCTAGGTATCCTCTGAAAATTAAATTCTGTAGCATGCTACAGAATACTATGAGATACTGCAAAAGCAACTTGCTATTGTAAAAAATGCTTTCAAGTTTATTTACACAAAATATTTGTGACAATATTTCTTACAAGGTATGCACGAAACGTATGGAAATTCAGCAGCCGTGACGTAGTCGTGAACTGTGCGGACTCGCACGGACGCATCACGGTCACATCTCTGTGGAGGCACCCATATTGCCAAGTACCTATTTGTAAATAGTTCAGGATTGACATTCTTATATATGCAGTTAAACATTTTGATAGGGACTTTTATATATTAAAACTGTTAGTTTTTTAAAAGAACCTAGTATTTTGGCGATCGGTACAAAAGTTTCCACTCCATGGATAAACACAAGAATAGCATTTCTAAGTAATGAGTATTAATCACTATGCTTACTCAAAACGAATTAGCAGTTACAGTATTTTTTTGTAAATTTAAGACACATCTTTTTTTTATGTATAGCTTTATTAAGTCATTGAGAGCGCATCACGATATGCGTATTCATTATTCTCACAAGTTAAAGGAAAATCTTAAATTGGAGAGGACAGGAAATAATATAAGTACTTACCTACATTATAGGACGAGGATGCAAAAAAAAGAGATTTGTAAATCAACTATATTAATTATGGTAATAAACAAAAACTATGTTTCCCATCAGAAAGTACGCGGTAATTTTGTTTGAATATGTAGGCTACCTAGTTACGTAACAATCGAAGTCAAGCTCGGTTCACCACAGCGTGGGGTCGAGAAGCCAGCAGCTACAATTAACACCCGAGAGTTCTCCCCGAGGGTGCACCGAGTCAATGTTCTAGTTCAATTCACTGTCACGGTAACAAGATCTACGGAAATTCATTTATAAGCCGCCATCTTTAATTATAAGGCACTGCAAGAAGGTTAATGGTGCTTTATTTGGACATATTGACATATTTTGTTATTGAACTGCGAAAATAGTAGATATAACTTGCTTTATATTTTTTTAACTTGGATGAGTCAACACAAAAGTGAAAACAATATAATTGTTGTCTTGTGGTTTCCCTTCTTCTTAGGTCAGTATCATACGCGGAACAAAGTTGTATGCGATCCGTAAATTTACTCCTATTAATGATGTACCTACTTTGTGTTTCATTGTTGTATGTTTGTAAAATGCATTGGATAACGGGCGATATAAAATAGGTATAACGTGAAATAGGTAAATAGTAGATAATTATAATGAATATACATGTCGAAATTTGATAAATTGTTGAAGGATTTTAAATATTTTTTATATTATAATCGAGAAAACTAATCACATGGCTAGTGGGGTTAACGGTCAACAGCCCGCAGCCGTGTGTTACGGCGCTTAGTTAAACACTTTCGCATCAACGCCCTACATTTCGTCAATCAACCTTTTTGAGGTTAGTTATGTTGAAAGCCTTTGTAGAAACCATGATCACATTTATAATTCAGGTGTTTATTGCAGAGATAGAGCCATTACTTCAGTTGGCGTTAATAGACCCGTAGCGCTAGGTTTTGAGGTTTCAAAAATATTAAAGTTGTTTATTTCTCGCATATAGTTTCTTGACCGTTAGCCTAGCCTAAAACATTAGTTTGTGTCATCCTAGGTACTTGCATAGGTAGAAATTTAGGTATTTTGTCTTTTCGCTCAGTATTGGACGAAAAGAAAATTAAAGACAAAAATTTGACTTCCATGATAATAACAAAGTAGTAACTGACGTACATAGGCTTTTTGTGTCATCTCTGCCCAAGAGAATCGTGATATTTAACTACTACCTAATACGTCACCCAACTAGCTCTAAAAAAATATTAAAATTTGTATTAGAGGTGCTATGTGTTTTAGAGTTCGGTTATTTGTTGTTCAAAATATTTTGTGTCGAATTTATCCACGACATTTATAGATATTTGATTTTTTTATTACAACACTCTGTAAAAGCCACAAAAGAAAATGCAAGTTATTAGAGATTACGTGTTTTTGATTATTATGGTGTAACAAAACCCTATTCATAATTTGTGTTGTTTTTATCCACGAAATCTTAATATTTAAAAAAAAAACGATTTCTTCGCAAGAAGGGCGATCGCGGGGAAGAGCGCGGGCGCAGGCGGCGGGCGCCCCGGCTAGCCTGACGCGCTGACGGGCGCGTAGAACGTGTTGTTTGTTTACATTCGGTATTCGGTGCAAGCTGCGACAAGTGCGTGCGTTATTCGATTTGATTGACTTATTAAGCACGATCTTCAGGTTTGGAAACCAACCTTCTAACAAAGTTCACCTTGGCGGGTGCTTCAAACCGCGGTTTGTGTTGCATCTAGTCTAAATGGATATAAACCACGCGCCAACACGCGCGCGAGTCAATACCGAGCGATTCGTCTCCGGCGTGAGATCACTAGGGTTGGCACCTTTTTCCGACGGAAATCTAAACTAATCTTATAGAGAAAAAAAAACTTTTTAGTTTGTAATATTTGTAAACGAAAAAAATGTGCATTATTTATTTTCATTTTTGTAAGTGAAAGTAAATAATGCACATTTATTTTCATTAAAAATTATACTTATAATTATACCATTGAACAAGTATTGCAATTATATTTAATGTAGGCGTTTGTTGTGAGATCAAAAAGAGTTTACATTATTTTGAAGTTTATACGGTGTGGAAAAATAATATAATACATATACTTGCGCAGGCAAAGCCGCTTGCAATAGCTATATATATTTTTGAAAACAACAATATTATAGTATTTTTGAGACTTACAAAAAATTTATATACAGTTTTGGATCAATAGTTCTTCAACTTCCAACACATAGCTCGATTCAGTTTTCAAATTATCCCTAGTGCTAGAGGAACACGATGAACATGACAGCAGGTACTAAATATAAATAAAAAAAAATGTGGGTATGCAAAATAATACTTTTGTCGCTAATTCAAATGTTACGCCTTTTCATAGAGTCACTAAGAGAGCCGCTGCTAACAAGCACCTCTCCTTCGCCCTCGTCGCTAAAACGTCAATGTTCCAAGAATTATCAAAAATCATAATTTAACTGACAGAGTAATCGCGTAACAAATATACAAAAGATTAACAGTGTTGCTATAAAGGCAAGTTTGTAGCCACCCGCTGCTGTTGGAATTTTTCACGATCATGACACCTCTAACTTGGCATGAAGTGATAAGAGTCTACCGCTACTAAAACATGAAGACGCTCAAAATGAAATGCCACAAATGGTCACCCATCCTTGGACACGTTGTTTCTAACAAATAAAGAATTTCGAAAATCAGTTTACAATTGTCAGGACGCATTGGTCAAACACCTTGGTCTTTAGGGTTTGCGGTATGGGCGACGTAAAGACTTGACGGAGTTTGTGAAATGCTGCACAACCCAACTGAATCCTCCTGTCGATTTCCCTCTCGAAGTTGTTTTTATATAGTTGTAGTGTTTGTCCAAGGTAGACATAGGATTTAACATCTTCGAGAGGTACATCATCAACGATAATCGGTTGTGGCGTAACGTGATCATTGAGCATGGTCTTCGTTTTGTTCAAGTTCATCCGCAGACTGATTCGTTGGGAGGACTCATTTAAATCGTTCAGCATAACTTGGAGCTCCTGTGGGGTCTCAGCCATTATGAAAATATCATCGGCAAATCTCAGGTGCGAAATGTGTTCCCCGTTTATGTTTATGCCACGTCCTTTCCAGTCTATTGTCTTAAAAGCATCCTCCAATACAGCTGTGAACAGTTTCGGGGATATGACATCCCCCTGTCTCACTCCTTTGTGTAGTTAGATAAGCTTTGTCGGACGACCCTGTACTTGGACGGACATTGTGGCGTTGCTGTATAAACATTTCAGCACACTGATATATCGCCAGTCAACTTTGCAAGGACTCCATGACAGACCAGGTCTCGACAGAGTCAAAGGCTTTTTCATAGTCCACGAAGACGAGACAGAGAGGGAGGTTGTATTCCTCTGTCTTTGGTATGACCTGCCTGATAGTGTGGATGTGGTCTATGGTGCCAAATCCTCCGCGAAATCCGGCCTGTTCCGGAGGCTGAAACTCGTCAAGTCTTCTAGTAAGTCGATTCGACATGATCCTTGAGAACAGCTTATAGACATGGCTCAGGAGTGAGATGGGCCTGTAGTTTTTCAAAAGAGTGTTATCTCCTTTTTTGAAAAAGAGTACTACGGTACTCCTGCTCCATGCCCTTGGGGTTTTCCCGCTATGAATTATAGAATGAAATAAGCGTTGGAGCTCTTGCAGCACGGGTTTGCCGCCTGACTTCAAGAGCTCCTTCGTAACACCGTCCTCACCTAGGACTTTCCCATTTTTCAGCTGTCCAAGGGCCAACTCTATCTCCTCTGGGCTGGTATCTGGCAGTTCATCGGTAAAGTGGCGGGTCAGGGTGGCTCTCAGGTCTTGGTGAGATGGCGAAGGTGGTGCGGCGTTAGAGGAGTACAGGTTTCCGTAGAATTCTTCGACTCCAGCGAGAGCTTGAGTTTGAGACGTGTGGATTTGTCCATTCTCGGTTTTTATTTGTCTTAAATGGCTTCTGCCAAGCTTTTGTTCGAACACTTTGGGACCTTTATTTCGCTCAATTGTGTTCATAATGCGTTGCATGTTTGAGCGCCTTAGATCCCTCCGTATTGATTTTTTGATGGTTTTGACAGAGCCATTCAGTCTGAGGAATGATGTACCATTTCACGTCTCTTACTCATGAGTTTTAAGTCTCAGCTGATAGTCGCAAATCTTGGCCCATACTTTTTCGCTCACGAAACCGTTTGCCCATATCCCTAATGGTTGTAACCATGCTGTCTAGGTCCTTGTCAATGTCCTGTGTGTTTTCAAGTTTCAGGGCATCAAAACTGTTCTTTAGCTCCAACTGAAACTGTTCAGAGCCAGCTATGGTTTGTTGCAGAGTTGGTCTCAATATGAACCTCACCGTGTGGTTTCCCTCAGCTCTGAAGACTATATTTAGGGTGCCCCTTACCAGTCGATGATCGCTTCCGGTGTTAAACCTGTTGATCACAGAGACATCCCTAAATATGCGCTTTTTGTCCGTCATGATGAAGTCAATTTCATTTTTAGTGATGTTGTCGGGGCTTTGCCAAGTTCATTTTCTTTGGGGTTTCTTTTGAAAGAAAGAATTCATCAGAAATTACGTCTGACTGACCGCGTCCGTCCGCGACTCAGGCACATCCCGCGCATCACGTCCTGCGCTACCAAGCTATCGCGACGCGCCTCTGCCCGTGTGCACTATTGCCACCCCGTGCAGTTCAAGTTTGTTGCAAAGACAAAATTAAAATCCTGTTAGCTGGCTCCGATTCCAAAAATAACTGAATATAAATAGTAAATAGTACAGTATTATATAAGTAGGTACCAATAATTTTGCTATATATAATAATATATATATATACACAAGCAAATATAATTGCTTAATTTGGGGCTAGATGGTGCTGTGTGAATGGAATTCACATACCTACGGATATTTGTACTAATTTTAACATATTTTATAATAGTTCAACACCATATTAACTTCAAAATAATGTAAACGGATTATTTGGTCTCACAACAAACGCCTATATAAAATATAATTGCAACACTTTTTCAATGGTATTGCATCATTTATTTTCATTTACAAATATTTAAATTGATAACTAAAAAGTTATACAAATATAGTATAAAATAAAAACAAAAAATTTAATACAAAGATAGTTAGTTAAAATTTATAACTAAATAGTCACGGTAGTAGATTCACGCTGGTTTCAGCATGAATGGACTGGATCGAACGGAGAAGTACTACCCTCTCATAGAAGATCGACGAAAGAGTAATGGTATCCGTACTATTGTGCCTCCCTTTTTCCTTTTTCCTCTCCTACCCCTCTCCCTTCACTGTAGGCAGCAACTTCGCAGTCCCTGGCAGCAGCAATGCTAGGAACTCTTATTCGTCCATGAATGACAGTTGCCACTTACCATCACGTGGGCTGTTTGCTCGTCTGCCACTATCAGCAATTAAAAAAAAATTATCTGAAGTTACTCGCTTTATTGTAATTTTTAGTTTAGATTTCCGTCGGAAGAAGGTGGCAACCCTAGTTGATCTCACGCCAGAAGAGGAGACGACTCGCCCGGTACTGACTCGCGAGCGTGTTAGTGCGTGGTTTATGCGTGGTTTAGATCCATCTAGACGCAACACAAACCTTAGATTGAAACCAATCTCCCGCCAAGGTGACCTTTGTTGGAAGGCTGGTTTCCAACCGTGAAGAGACAAACAGTTTTGTGAATAAACACATAGAGTTTGTTTTGAGTCTGGGAGTTTCTTAAATAATAATTTATTGTATGCACTTACTTACATTCTACTAATATTATAAATGCGAAAATTTGTATGTATGGTGTTTGTTTGTTACCACTCAGCGTCTAAGCGGTTGAACCGATTTTGATGAAAATTGGTACGTACATAGGTGCCGGAGACGGACATAGCCCATAGGATACTTTTTATTTTTATCCCGAAAATTGGTCTGGTGCCTGAGTTACATAATTAAACATAATACCTAATATATATCACGAGGGCGAAGCCACAGCGAGCAGCTAGTAGTTATAAAAGAAGTATGTATTTGTACTATGCCTTGCTTATTTTGGGACCAGATAGCGTAGTGTAAAAATAAAATATACGTTAATTTTAATTTAATTTATAAAGAACGATTCGCTTAGAAGAAATCGTAGGTACCGAACGAATATGGTGTGCGTGCGTAGAAGGAGGCAACGCCGCGCCGCCGCGCGTCCTCTTGCGAGCCAGCTTGGACCGCAACCATTATTTTTTTGTGTTGTGTTAATTATCGTGCATGAAAATGACACAAATTTACAATGTCGATTTTTCATACATTTATGTTATTAAATATGTGAACTCTAATGATTGTAATATTTTTTTGGAGCATTTGTAGCTTGGAATAACAAAATAATAAAAAATCTTAAAATTGCATGCTCTAATTGGGCACAAATTTCTTTAATGGGTATATGTAAGTGATCTGAAATAGGAGATAGTTATTTAATCAATTATAATTTTTTTTTAGCACCGTTTTTAGATCCTGACCCTATATCAGATTGCACTGGACGAAGATGACACAAATTAGGCTTGCACACTCCGTAGGCTATCCTAGACATGCTCCCATAATTTTTTTTAACTTTAAATTAATTTTGCCAGTTTTGATTTAAATTAAAAGAATTAATCACAAATCATCGAATTGCTCAAAATGGAAATGGCAGATGTGTCACAAAACATAATATTAGGCTTCTTATGTATGACTGTATCCACAGGCAAAAAATAAGCAACTTTAAAATTTTTGTAACTTATGACCCCAAAATAGCCTAGCGCTATCGGTCTATAAGTAATAACTTGGGGAGCGCCAAAACTATAGTTTACCGTGGTAATCATAAAAAGGCCGTATTTAGAAACATACGCTGTACTGCACCTCCACATTAATTCCCACGAAAACACACATTCATGAGGTCTACACTACAAATTTACAAAATTTTTTCATCTTTTTTTTTTTTTTTTTTTTTTTTTTTTTTTTTTTTTTTATATTATAGCCTACCAAAGTGACTCCACCCCGCCTGATGGTAAGCAGTCAGTGGAATCCAGAAGTGGCGGCCACTATACCATCGTCTTAAACTGCTGGTATAGTGGCCTCCACTATGGCGGCTGGGAATAGGGTTAGGGGAAGGGAATGAGGGAGGTGAGGAAAGAGGATAGGGGGGAAATTGGGCCTCCGGCGCTCTCACTCACCGAACGAAACGCAGTAGTACGGATACTACTACTCTTAAGTCGATCTTCTATGAGAGGGTAGTACTTCCCCGGACGATCCGGCCCATTCATGCTGAAATCAGCGTGGATCTACTACCGTACAAAACCTTTTTACCTATCTCTTAAATCCTGACATTAAGCATACATTGCGAAATGTTTTAAATGTTTATTTAAATAATTAAACTACATACTTATTCGTACAGTAACACAATTTTATAAAACAAACTGCTTAATAATAAAGGTACTAAGTCCGTAAAATAATTACTATAACAAACAAATTCAAAACAGATGTTGCTTTTGTTTACGTACCATTATGAAAGGTGGCAGTACCTAAATACAGTAGGTACCTACCTATCTACGAATTATATTATAACTATAGTATAGGTAAATGTAAAGTCACTGTTTTGTCCTGTTTGTTTATCCGTCAACTTCTTTTAAAGCACGCGACGTATTTTATAACGGTTATCACTATCGTTTAGAACATTATTGTAGATAGTTAAGAAGTATAATACAAATGTATCTTTAAATATACAAATTATATTTTAATACCTATATTTTAGAAATGCCTGTGTGCCATTAACTTCTAAGTTCATGTCCATCCAAAGGTTGCCTTTTAGCAATAAGAGCTTTAAGCGCCCATTGTCACTATTTATTATTGTTACATAATTTAATATCTAATGTAAGTTACATGTGGTGCACAATAAAGCATATACTATTATATTCTGTATTTCTATTCTATTTAGAGAAAAGTTGAGAGTTTGTGGGATATGTAATCATATCGTAAAAAGCATAAAAGTACCCAAGTGCGTAACAGGGTCGGGTCGCTAGTTATAGATATAAGTACATTTTACCGTGTTCTTACTTAGGTGTGACGAGGGGTTTGCAACCTCTCTTGTTTTATTCAAAGTAAAATGCAAGTCATCATGATCGGGTAACGGCTGACACAGTAATGAAAGCCTGCGTTATTGAATTTTTTTGTATTATACACGTTTTTGTATAAATTTTTTTTTGCTATCCGTATACTATGAACATTAACAAAAACCTTTTTGTTCTTTTCCATGTTCTAAAATGTTAAATTAATCACAACTATTTTACGAAATTGACTTGTTGTTATAACAACTTTGATTATTTTCATCATTGCGGTCAAAACACGTCAACTTGGAATATACCTGTTCTATGGATTTGCCATTTAGCTTATTGAAAGATGTCTTTCTGCCGACTTAATCAGGTTATCTGTCTATCTTCCCATCTTATTGCTCTCCCAACCCTTACTTTAAGCACCTTACCACATCTAAAACAATAAATCTCACAAATGTATAATAACACAACTTTATATATAACTGAAAAATGACATGTCAATAAAAATACCCCACTAAAATCACCGTATAAATCACGCAGTCGTAAAATAGCGGTATTATATTGTCAAACACTACAGTGTGGAGATGTTATATTAACACTAGCAATAACGTCAACGCATATTGTGGGAACACGTGTAAAACTATAGGGAGGGAAATCAATGACACCTGTTACTACACTTTCACTTTACTTTTTTTACACACACAGGTGACGTTATGCAAATATTAGATATTTCACGGCACAATATTCCGTGGCAATTTACAAGGAAATTGGGCAGGAAAGCAATTGATATTCTGATCTCGTTTCTGAATTTTCGTTGGGAATTCTGTCGAATCCACTTCTGATTTGCCATTTACGTGTATCTCGTGTGTGTATATATAATTCTGACAAAATACAAAAACACTAAACAAGTGGTTTAATATGTGGCGACACATGGCGGGTACTAAACTGTTTTCAGTTTGGCCTATTTGTTTTTGTTCGTGTAACTTGCAATTTGGATAGAGTTTATTGTTTTTATATTCAGACATGTTTATTTATTATAATTTGTGTAATGTCAAACACATTTCACCAACCTAAGGACAAGGTGTGACAAGTGACAATCACAACGTGTCTTTCTTCATTATTTCCTGATTATCTTGTGATTTTTATCTTTTTAATGTAATAATAAATAAATAAAATAGAACTGTTTTGGTATTGCCCCGGGTCCTATCCATAGATTACGGTAAGTATTTACCGCCAGGCGAGCTGTATGCTTATTTGCCACTTTAGTAGTAAAAACATATTTATTTCATACCTTATTGCGTAATAAAATCTCCAAAAATCTACATCCATAACTTTGTTCTCAAAGAATTCGTTTACAACACATCACTCAAGTATAGTTACCCTTAATACGAATATTTATTAAGCCAGGCTTCCTCGGAATAGCCGTAATGTGATCATGCAGGAATTTATATAAACAAGACAAGGAATGTTGATTACAGTCTGCCTAGACTATCGCTAGCCTAATAACGTCTATATGGTTAGGCATAGGCATTAGAGAATGCAATTTGCAAGACAGATTCGACGATTTGCGTGAAACAAATCTCGAGGCACATCTGTTTTTCTTTTTTTTTATATTAGCCTACCAAAGTGACTCCACCCAACCTAATGGTAAGCAGTCAGTGGAATTCAGAAGTGGTGGCCACCATACCAAAAGCATCGTCTTAAACTGCTGGTAAGGTGGCCTCCACCATGGCGGCTGGGGATGGGGTTAGGAGAAGGGGATCAGGGAGGCGAGGAAAGAGGAAAGGAGGGCAATTGGGTTCCGGCACTCTTATTCACCGAACGAAACGCAGTAGTACGGATACTACTACTCTTACGTCGATCTTCTATGAGAGGGTAGTACTTCTCCGGACAATCCGGCCCATTCATGAAACCAGCGTGGATCTACTACCGTAAAGATTTCTTGATGGAGTTAGACAAAGAAAGTTAATCGCTATTTATCTTCGGATTAGCGATGGCCCTGGCTGCATGCTTATCTCTAGCATACACAATATATTGATAGAGCAAACATGGTATTAAAACATAAATAAAGCAGAGTTACCTTATACCCTGAAATACCAGTGGGAATAACATATAAATTTCATCACGTAATTTCTTATGTGGATTCGGATACTCGCTAATAGTATTCAATTTATCAATACTCAATAAATAATAAATTTCATAGCACCTCGATCATCCATACCGGCTCTGACACAGGCGAGACTAATTTATTGCGTCGATTTAAACAATAATTATGAAATTGAAAAGTGGTTGAATATAAGACTGTCGGGCGTATCATTTGTTGTAATAGATCGTGTGGTTCCTTGGGGCCAGGCGGTTTGTAGAGCGAAGAATTTCACACTCGTTTATCAAACTTTTATGTCCTCACATCTTATAGAAATATTTATTTTGTCATTAAATTTTTTGTGTGTTTGCTATCCATACATGACATGTGTTGAGTGCTAGACGATTAAAAGACGAAAGACAGACGGTTAGGTCTAATAGTTAAGGGTTTTGTACAACCTACACATGCTTAATGGCTTGGCTTGTCTGTTTTGTTAAATTTTTTGTCTAATAGTGGCAAAAGAATTAGTGTCATATTTTGTATTGCTTTACACACTAGGAATAATTGTACCTGGTTTAATTTAAACAATCAGTGAATTGAAAGAGCAGGGCTTTATTAAACTACTGTTAGTTTTGGGGCCTTCAAAACAGCTGTGATCGTTTTAATCGTCGTGCGCCTGCTGCCTTACATTTTTTCTTGAGAAAATCTACAAACAAGTGCAGGGAGCTTATGCTAGTAAGGAATTTCCATAGCCCATGAATGTTTAAAATATCAGAAGTTTTAGACAAGCTTTGCAGACGCCGGTTTTTTGTAGACAAACAGGACTTTTTGTCAGAACTTTTCAATTTTACATCTGGTAAACCATCCTACGCTTCGCATAAAATGAATGAACCTCGACTATGCAAATGAGACTTCGGATATCCGAAAAAAATTAAACGACAGATTTTGGTAGATTAACGTGATAAATTTAATTTTTAATTAATATTCTGATCGTGGGATTTGATTGCTCAGTGAAATGTTAAGTACTTAATTAATGTGTTGGTAATTTTTTAGTTCAGTGAATCCAATTACTTGTTGTAATCATTAAAAATAAGTTATTACTTTTGTGTTTACGTGTGTATTACTTTACTTTGATTTGTTGAAAATGGCAAACTAAATAATTCTGTGTTCCTCCTGTTTTAAGTAAATCACTAGAACCCCCTGCTCCGCAACAGGAATAGAGTACCTACTGGTAGCGTTGCTATTTCTATTCTTCTAAATTATTATGGCGATAGTTAGACAGTTAGCTTGAATTAGAGCAGCCAATTTATGAGTGAAAATGTTATCTCTCTATGAAAGATTTCAATTCGTATTAAATAGAAGTCGAACAAATACGTGCGGCACTCTACTCCCTCGTCTCCCATGAGCCATCGAGGCAGTCGTCTCTGACTTCTGAAAGTGATAAAGATATATATATGAATACTTGTTCCAAGTGATCTTTAGTAATAGCATTCGTAGACCTCGTAGCCGGCGTAGCAGGTGTCCTCGTAGCCGATGGATAATGTCTCGGTATCCGTATGTTTTGTATTGTTTTTAATACGTTCAACCATTCCGTCCATCGTGTAAATAGGTCATCGGTTATCTCGTCGTCCCAGCTGGTAACAGATCGCCATGTGTCTTGCAACATAATTTTACCTTTAATGGTAAACGGAGATAAAAATCCAAATACATCAAATATGGACATAATCACTCGTAACATATCTCGTTTCGTTGGCTTCTTTTGCCCAGTAATTATATTGGTTGGTATCTTCTTGAATGACACGTCGAAACCTAAGGTATCATCATTAGGGTTCCACAACAAGCCAAGCGTACGTTCGCCGTCGTATTGTTGACCGACTTTGAACGCAACTGTCGTTGATAGTAAACTGTCTTGTGGTAATGAGCTTATTATACATTTATTGTTACATGTCCAGTTTCTCATTTCGAAGCCTCCTTGTTTATGTATATAATTTATTTCGTTCACTGTTTTTATAGCCATCTCTTCGTCTTCAAAGCTGTCAATATAGTCGTCCATGTAATGTTGCTTTATTATAGCGTGTACTGCTGTAGGCATAGATGTTTGAAAGCGTTGTGCGTTTTTGTTTTTAATGTATTGCGCTATAAATGGCGAGCAATTAGCACCGAAGATAAGGGAGCTCATAGCATAAGTCTTGACTGGTTGTTCCGATGACTGTCGCCACAAAAAACGCAATACATCTCTGTCTTCTTTTATAATTTTTATTCGTAAAAACATATCACGAATATCTCCTGTCACGGCTATTTTATTTTCTCTGAACCGTAGCATGGTTCCGTACAAGGAAACAGATAGGTCGGGTCCCTTTAGTAGGTAATCATTTAGGCAGACACTACGGGACGTAGCGGCGGCATCAAATACTAGTCTTAGTTTTTGTTTATTGAGGTTATCGACCCCAAAATGCGGTAGGTACCATATTCTTTTTGGCCGTTCTGTTTCGTCAATTTGTGACGCGTAATCATTAGTGATCAGGTGTTTGATTCGGTCTTGATATCTAGTAGCGTAACCTACGCTCGATTTCATTTTCTTTTCAACACTTCGTAGCCTTGACATCGCATTAGAGTAAGAGTCGGGCATTGTACTAATCTGGTTTTTCCATGGTAGTCCAACGTACCACCTGCCGTCTACTAATTTGGCAGTGCGGTCCAAACTTTCTATGGCCCGAAGGTCTTCGACGTTCTGCCGAGGTTTAACAGAAACGCCAGTGGAGTCTAGTGCGTAGGACTCGCGTAGTACATCATGAATGTTTCTCAGTATACGCTCATTTTCCTGATTAGTATCATTTATGAAGAACGTAGATTGCATTTGCAGCGTTGACGCGGCGGCGGCGCCTGCGGCGGCAGCGCCCGCGGCGCGCGAGGATGGCGGAGGCGCATGTACACGCCCGTGTACACACCAACCCAACGGTGTACGGGTCAGGTAAGGTTCACTTGGTTTGCTTTTTATTATTTGTAACGGTAGGATTAAATGATAGTTATCTTGTCCGATTAATATTTCTGGTTTACACTGTCCGTAACTGATAACACTTTTAATTGCAGGTTCTAGTTCGTAATCACTGATATCGACTGTTTGGTTTTGTATAGGTAAGTTTAATTGTTTAACACTACGCGCTGTTAATTGAAACTTATGTCCGTCACTGTTCGATATGCAAAAGTTTATTATTTCACTGTCACATACGAGGTTTGTATTGTCCCAGGCACCGCATATACGCATAGATTGTTTATAACCGCTCAAACCGATACGCGTTGCGAGTGACTCGCTAATTAATGACACTGTCGACCCATCGTCCAGGAGTGCAACACTGCGCGACGTTTGGTCCGTGTATTGTCACTGGCACGGTTTTTAATAACACTTTCCGATTGTCCAACTGTATGTGCGTTATTGTTTCACTAGTTTCAGCCACTGAAGACGGGGTCGTTGGCACGTCGTCACTGGTTATATTCTTTATATTATAGTGCAACAAGCGGTGATGATTATGACCACAGGTATCACATACGGCGGCAGAACATGAGTCATTTAGGTGCTGCGCCGATAAACACTTGAAACAGGTGCCACGACGTTTTACATATGCCCATCGATCTTTGCGTAATGACTTTTTAAATTTCTTGCACTCTGGTAACGTATGTTTTGATAAGTTACAATATCCACACTTCTCAGTATTGTTTTTAGCGTTTTCGTAATTTATTAACACTGTGTGTCCCTTTTGTTTGTCGTAACTGTAATTATTACTCTTGTAGTGCTGTAAAATAGGTAGGTTTACACTGCACTGTGTTACTTTCTTTGCTTCTAAGTTTAAAAAGTCTGATAATATGACGAACTTTGGTTTAATGATTTGTTCAGAAAGTGTATAACTGTAGTCAGTCCATTTAGAGATGAGCACGGTAGGTAATTTTGGTAATACTGTCGACATGAGTGCCATTCCTTTTAATTAGCCTTCGCATCCGATAGCTGACACTGCGGCAACACAGTTTGATATTTTTACTGAGAACGAAATTATGTCTTTTTGATATTCTTGAGCCATTGGTCGTATTTTGCTAAGATCTTGCAATATTCTAGCCATTATTGTATCTGGATTGCCAAATTGCAGCTGTAGCGATTCCATAATTATGTCAGGCGATGTGGCGCCGATCAACAGCGATGTAACTCCCTCCTTAGCACGTCCGTGGAGACTTTTTCTAATTCGCCACAAGTTCTCCCTGTCACTGAAGTTACAGACTTTCGACGATTCTTCATAAGCTTGTTTATAGTGCAGCCATTCCAGTGGGTCACCATTAAATGATGGTAAGTCCTTTGGCATACATAGCCGGTTCAGCATCTTAGTGTTGGTTCCATAAGTACCGTTGGTAGTGGCAGCGGTGGCTAGGTCCTTCAGTGCACTCGCCAGCATGTGCATGGTGTCATCGGTACCGCCACGAGTAGTCGTGGCGATCAAAGGGTCTGGCTGGAGTACGGGTTCGACAGCGGAGAGTTGTGGGGCAGTAGCCCCCATTTGTTCCAGCTGACTGGTGTTTAGCCACTCTTCCACGTTACGGTGATGATGCTCACTGGGTGCGTCTTCAGACCCAGAGCTCTCTAATTCAGCGAGGTCCGCCGCGAGCTTCTTATCAATAAGTTCCATTTTTAACATAGCCTTTTCCTTTTCAGCTGCCAGAAGTAGCTGCGCCTTCCTCGCCCTCACCGACGATGAGTTCGAACATTTAGATTTATTCGACAACTTGCTGATGCTGGCGCCCGATGCAGGTGGAGGGCTTTTCACTGGTGCTGCTTCACTTTTACTTGGCGGTCTTGCTATATTTTCGTGTTCGCGTTCACGTCGCAACGTGCTTCGTGTGCCCACCATTTTGTTTTCTTTAGCGGTGGCACCGCGTGGCTAAAGCACGGCGTAAAATATGCAAAGCAACTCGTTCTTGTGGTCTAATCCGGCTCGAAGGACCAGCGGATGTAGCTGGTGGGTAAGTGGACTGTATATAAGGTTGTTAAATGATGAATGCGTTAGTTAGTTTGACCAAAGCTAGAAGGCGGAAACAGCGTGCGTGCGTTATAATAGAACAGCGGCTCATCGCGGACTGCCGAGTGCGTCGGGCGCTACGGCGGCGCTGGCGCGCCGCGCCTCGTGCCCCCCTTCACCGTGCCACCACCCCTCTGCACCGCACACTGTTCCCGCCCACCAATTTGTATTTATTTACGTAATATATTAAAATTAACAATAATGTCCCAATAATAGAAAATCACATCGTTTACAATCGGTTACTAACTACTTAAAACGGTAAGATACGAAGAAGAATAAAACTTGTGAATTCAATTTAAAATTATACAATGGAGTTGACGTGCCTTGTCGGACAAAAACACCTAAATAAATAAAATATTATAATTAATGGCGTAGACACTGCTGCCTATCCTGTGTTGGACAATTTGCCTAAAGTCTTCTTATACGGTGGTTTGAACGCCACCATCTGATCACATTAGTAAAGATTATAACTCTGACACATATTAGGTAATATTGATTACCACTATAATTTTGAGATGCATCTTATAGATGTTACTTAAAAGATAGAGGGTAAAACGGACAGGTAATGTGAATACTGGCTTTTTAAACAAACAAACTCTACTGCTTTATAATATGTTAGTATAGATAACATGAAATTATAGCAGTCATAAAAAAACAAGTATATTATATATATCAATAATGTCTTTATTTTACAGCGAACAGACCAGTCGTACCTAAATAAAAAAAACTGTCTGTTTTATTGTCGGTAGATTAAAAGCCAACGTGATCTACATTCCGCTTTTCTTTTGGCATTCTTATACGACATGGCATTGACCTTCTTTATGTATTCCATATAGGTTCTTCTATCAGTCTTTCCTTACATCGCTGGCCTTCAATATTTACCTTTATTATTGCCTTTAATAGGTCATCGTAAATAAATAACTTTTACTATCTGTCCCTTCGGTTTTCTATATAAAAAGATTTAAAGTAAAAATAAATTATAGTTAGTATACGTAATCTATGTAAAGTATTAATAATCATTTAATCTTTTCCTAACACAAGAAGGATTATCGCAGCTCTTTATGAGGGAATTCTTCCGCGTAGACTTAATCATAATCAATGTACCCGGCCACATAATTGAACTTTTGCCATTGCCTTTTATAATAAGTTTCTCTTGTTTATATTAAAATAATTAAAACCTTAGAATTTCTAAACAATACGAACTCAAACAACAGTCAAATGAACAATGGTTTACAGAAAATTGTATTCTTTGCTTAATTTTCGTCCTTCGTAAATATCATTTGATTTTTAAACTGTTAGATATTTCTTATGACTTGTTATTAAGTATTTGTGTACAATATAAATTTGATTAAAGCAATTACGTTAACATTAATAACAGCGTAGAATACTATGTTCTGTTATATTTTATTTACAAAAATAAACCTTCGTCAAAAGAACCTTACGAAACGAGGTGCCTAACAAGTTTGTGTCTTTTTGTTCTATGGTACTATTGTACCATAGAACCTACGATGTCACGACACGAAAGTATTGGTTAAGAAATTTAATGTTCGATGAAGCTATAGACTGAGCTATGTTTTTAGTTTCTTCAAAGGATAAAGTTTGTAAGTAGGTTATCCGACAAAGCTAGCCAGTTAAGAAAGCTATTGGATGTTTATATCGTCTGAAACATCGGTGAAGTCCGCAATCACGATAGATGATCTACAATCAATGGATAGACTTATTTATGGAAGGCAAAAAAATAATACAGGTGGACGTAGCCAACCAATAAAGAAGAAGTAATTTAGTCTGAATATTTTCTCTAAGGTAATATTTGTACAAACTTTAGTCCTACTCACAATTGGCTATGATAACGTGTGCTACTTTGACCTGAATACAGAATAGATCTTCTCAACATATTCGATAGCCTTCTTAATAACTGTATTTAATTCATTTTCAATGTTTGAAAGTATGACGATGTGAATTACTGTTCTCAGTGGATGTGATTACTTATTCGCCAGCGCAGTCAGCGCGCTACCACGCCTATTTATTTTCTTTCTTGCGTCTTTCACTCTTCCTTCTTATCTTACGTACTATAACAATTACTATTTAGTAACTACCACAGACTCCTGAAATAATTATCTTCTGACATGATCTTAATTTTATTGCCTCTACCTTTTCCATCCAATCTATTCTTCATTGGAATGCAACTCCCGAAACAAAATATCCATCAATAGTGAGAAGACAAGTATGAAAATAATTTGGTATATTCGAAGAACTAAAATACGAATATATGCCTGCAATCACCCCGAGGACAGCAAATTTTTACTGGTTTTATTAAATTTAAATGTCAGATTTTAATGTGGTATTTGCGAACAAACGTATTTAAAAGTAATCCATGTGCGACTGAAATCAAATGGGAACATTTGCGAGTGTTCCAATTACACCCGAAAATAAAACATTTATGTTCGTTCGTTTTAAGGATAGGTTTTACTGTCAGGCTTAATTAATTTTAAGTCCGAAGAAGACGGTAATGTAATTACATTAGTATCGCTTCCATGGCTGTGTAAATCTCTAACGTATTTTACTTATTGTACCTTTGTTAATAAATCACGATGATTATTGTGTTATCTCACACGATGATAATTGTATTATCTCGTTGTAATTATATATTTAAGCAAGCACCATTATCATCACATAAGCCGAAATACGTCCACTGCTGGGCATAGGCCTCTCCCAAGTTTCGCTACCCTGACCGGACGTGAGTGACTCTCATTCATGCCAACATTATCAGGTCATCGGTCAACCTTTTCAGGAGTCTGTCTGTCTTCCTGTGCGTCTGATTGGTGGTCAATAGCATAACAATAAATTATTTAAGGACAAAATCTGAAAACATGCTAGTATGTAAAGTACCACCAAAAAGCAATAACATAGAATGACAGAAGTCTACTGTAATGGCACAATGTGTGCAATCCACGATTAAGGTTTCAAAACAAACATCGTATTGGAATGTGTTGTTTTACCAGAAGACCACAAAACTACCCAGATAATATTGCCATGACCGAAGCCTTAGAACGTGAGTTCACCAGTGGGATGCTGCAATATAAACAAGAATTCCTCTACGAGAAATGTTGCTATGACCAACCACTTTACTTCTTGTCTATTATGTATGTAAATATGTAGTGTATAAGAATAAAATAATGCGTGCAATTTGTAATTTTCTCAGACGTACTCATAGGTAGACTTTTTTTATGCAAAGTCGAGATATTTTGTGACAGAATAACAAGTATAAAACAATATACTTAGTTATATATAAATATATCTTATCGTTGGTACCAATAGTACCAGTATATCAACACTAAAGTGTTAAGTTTAAACTCACACTACAATTATATTAATAGGGATAATGTTCCCCGTAGTTATTTGAAATAGCAGAAATAAATAATGAAAATAGCAAACATTTCTTCAAAATTTGCATACAAAAATACATCGTCAGTTCTATGCATTAGATGTAGAAGAAGTACTTTAATATTTAACTATACAGCATAAGGCCGCTAAATGAAAATGTTTGTATGTATTTAATAAAAGATGACTTGTTCGCCGACGGGGCGTCGTCGCTCCCGTCGCTCTTAGGCAGAGTAAACTAACAAATTGCTGTTCTGAGGACCTGAACGGTATTTTCAAGTCGTCTTGGAACGACGGCGACGCGACGTTACGAATTTCTGCCATCGTCGTCAAAACTCCGTCCACTATATTTATAGACATATTTTCCTTAAAGAACCGTCAATTATCTTCGAGTTTTCATCTAAATACAACGCTTGTTAATATTAATCGCCTTATCGGTTTTTTACTACTAATAAGTCAGTCAGAATTAGAGAATTAGTTATTAATTTATTTCAATATTACCCTACAGCTGTACCATGTATTTTATATTAAAAGTTTATTAAGTATTGTTTTGATTATTAATTCTTTATTATTTAAAGTGGTAAAATTAAAATGCTATTGGGAAAATTTAATCACAGTTAAACAGATTACAATAGTAGACCTACAAGATGAAAAATGAAACGGAATGACAGAGTCGAGTTATTAAAGATTAACGACAACAGAGGCTTCTAAAATACACAAAAGTGTTATTAATGAAAGCTCAAGAAACAAAGGTCTTCAATTTATCAAAGAAGGACATAGTTTCTGGGTTATAAGTACACTATTTATGTAACACAATAATTCTATTATTTATTCTATTAGTTTACTCATTTACATTCTATGAGCTGAGCTACGGTGATGTTATGCAGAATGGCAAAATGTATATGATTTAAAAGTGTAGGTACTCCAAGAATTTGTAAGTGTATTTTTATAATCAAATGTACATCAGTTTTATTTTTGCCAGATATTTCCTATTTTAGTAGGTAGGTAGCTAATAACTTGATATATATTGTAGATATGATCAAAAATTTTACTTTATTATAATTAAAAATTAATATTTTATATTACCTATTATGTTATGTTCTCACTTAATTAATTAATCATTTAATTATTAAGACTATTTTAATTATTTAGCTAATAGGGTTTCTGTAAGGAAAGTCCACCATTTTGTTAAAAAAAAAAGACAAAGCCTTTTTTTTTTTATTGCCTACAGTGGCAGACGAGCCAACAGCCCACCTGATGGTAAGTGGAAACTGTCGCTCATAGACTTCTGCAATGCCAGGGGCTCTGCGAAGCCGCTGCCTACCGTGATATTAATGCTCTCTTTAAACCTCGTTTGAAGAGGGACATGTCATAGCGCTCGGGAAACACCGCAGCTGGTAGTTCGTTCGCCTCCCGTTTCTTTTTTTAAATTGTATTATCTATACTATTATACAAAGCGAAAGAGTTTGTTTGTTTGATTGTTTGTTTGTACGAACGCGCTAATCTCTGGAACTACCAGTCGGATTTGAAAAATTCTTGCAAATTTGAAAATTTGCGTATGATAGCCTAGTTCTCGAGAAAGGTTCTATAGGCTATTTACCATCACGCTACTGGCGACGGGAGCAGAGCAGTAAGCAAAGACGCAGGTGAAACCGCGCTGCGGAAAACTAGTAGTAAATAAAAATATGCATTTTTATAAATTCATATAATTATGTTAGAACATGGATGTTTGACTTATTTTATCACTGTAATCATTTTGAAAATTAATCCTGAGTTGACACGTTTGACGTTGTTACGCTCGACAATTTTCTTTTAACCCTTTTCCGCTATGGGAATATCGTCTTCAAGTATCTTCATTTAATGCTTCACGAAGCGCCTCAAGCGTTCCGAGCGCTTCTAACAACGCTATTAAAGCTGGTAAGTCATAATAAGTATTTGAAAAAGCTTTAGAAAAGATTACATTAGGTACTAAAAAGATTTAAAATGTGTGATCGTTCCAACGCTTTTATTGGTGGTTAGGCTGTTATGTGCCACGAGATAACTGTTAAGTACAATTGTACCTATTATGTAGGTCATTGTAGGTATTTTAAACGACACTGTGGCTAGAGAAATGATTGTACATAAGGGATTTAAGTGCATTTGTACTACATGGTTGATAATGCGAGAATGATACAGAGCGACAACGTTCATGTTTAGCCTGATTGTGTTGGAAACGTCAGAACAATAATACGATTCTAGCATAGAATTATTACTCAGTTGTCATGCAACACAAATTTATTTAGTTCACATTAGTACTTACTCACATTACCACTTAAAAAAAAGGTTAATTTGACCAAAATCAGCCAATTTTCCTAAATGGTAAGAAGAAGGATCTAAACCGTCTTCATCATCTAGAGAAGGTTTTATAGTTAATAAAACCAATTCATTATCATACTTCGTCGTGAATCAGATGAAGCACACCAAAATACCTATTCCTCGAAACGCACCCGTTGGAACAAACAACAAACACTTACTTACTACTAACTGTTGCGTTTCGGAGAATACTTCTCGTGCGCTTCATTTAGTGTGTTTCAAAGTTCGTGTGCTGGAATATCCCCATTTCTCCTATTTTTATCTATAACAATACACCAAACAAACTGGTATACATGGCTGGCTGTAAACGTACTTTAAAGCGTGAACGCTTTGGGCACTTGCAATATCAGAAATATCACTCAAACTTTACCTACTCTGAAACACTTAGGTACTTTTAAACCTCATGAACACGAATTTCACCAGTTTTTCTACAAGGCAAAACATTAGTAGACACTTCTAAGAAGAGGCAGAACATGTTACGTAATCTCGTGTTTTACAACTGAGGATGCTTTCTTAATAGATCTGAACATAACAGATTCCAAGGTTTTTCTTCACTGTGCGTGATAAAATTGGACTATACATGTATGTCAAGTTCTAACTTCTATAACAATTATTAGGAGTAATTGTCAAGTTATAGAAGTCTTTGATAGGTTTTCTCTCGCCTTTTCTCCCCTCTTTTTTTTCTTTCTTCTTTTAGATCTCCCTCTCTCAGATAAAAGACGTTTACTACTGCACTTAATCCTGTGCCTAAGAAACGTATGTCATTATAGTCATCATGCTTAGCTAATCCAAACACAGTAAGTTGATTTAGGTATATTATAATCTTTACAAGACGTTCATCAATGAAATCAATACAAAACCAACCGATATAATTAATACATATACACATTACAAGTTTACGACAAAACTTTATAGTGAAGTAATGCGTGTCTGTCCAGTTGGTTACAGGCGCCGTTTTATACCCGTTCAAAGGCATCTCCATTTATATGAGCCCATATCAATGAACATAAACATGAACATGAATAAGAATGTAGGTTTTATGGCCTCGCACATAAATTCAAAGGAGGTGATCATTGCACCGTGTACGGAAGGTTATGTCGTACTAGTTAGTTCGTACGAGTTTGGCAGCTATTGATATGTTTCATTAATTTTGAATAATGGTTAGATAAAGGTACTTATTACTTACTAGCTTTTGCCCGCGGCTTCGCTCGCGTGAATATCGTTTTTTTCTAATAGACATTTTTATGTTGTTTAAATACTGTTATCCATACTATTTCTAATCTCCTATTCGTACAAACCTTCTTTCATCTACCTAAAGATTCCCTCCGTAAAAACAATATACAATATACAAAGGCAAATTTTCGCTATAATAACTTTCCCCTTGCCCTCCTTCCCTCTGCCTCTTTTTCCCCACTCTTCTCTTTCCACTTTTCCTTCCTCCTTCTCCCCTCCACCTCATTCAGCATCCCTTGTCTCCTCCTCCAGCATCCCTTCCCCCTTCCTTCACTTCCCTCTACCTTGCCTTCTCGACTCCCCCTCTCTTCCCTAGTTCTTCCCCCACCCCTTCTCCCTCCCTCACTCCTTCCTCCTTCCTCCCTTCCCCTTCCTTTTTCTCCCTTCCTATCACCTCCTATCTCCTTTCCTCCTTCATTCGAAAATTCCTTTCCCCGTCTCTTCCCCTCCCGTCTCTCTTCCGTCTCCCTCCCGTCTCCCTCACTTTCCCCTCACTTCCCCTTACTTCTCACTCAATTTCCCCTCACTTCTCCTTACTCCTCACTCACTTTCCCCTCACTTCCCCTTATTTCTCACTCACTTCCTCTCACTTCCCCCTTACTTTCTACTCACGTACCCTCACTTCCCCCTCCCATCCCTCTCAATTCCCTCTCACTTCCCCCACACCTCCTCCTCAATTTTCCTCAACTCGCACTCACTTTCCCCTCACTTTCCCCCACTTCCCCCTCACTTCCTCCACACTTCCGGCTCACTTCTCCTTCACTTCCCTCTAACTTCATCCTCACTTTCCCCTCACTCCCCTCTCACTTCCCCCTCACTTCTTCTCACGTTCCCTCACTTCCCCCTCACATCCCCCCTTAATTCCTTCTCACTTCCCCCTCACTTCTCCCTCACTTTCCTCTCCTTTCCCTCTCTCTCTTCATTCCTCTGGAATTGGATGGATGGATTACACGTATAGCCATCGGGGATCAAAGCATACAGGCTGAAAAACAGCTAATACTTAGATCCACACTCACAACTTTTAGTGTCTGATCTTGGGCTTTATTATTTGTCATCGCGAAACATAGGCTCACTGGAAACTGGACTCGTTTAAAACGACAATGCAAACAGACATGTTCATACACACAAATATATTTGCACAGAGCGGGAATCGAACCCGCGACCTCTGTGTGGCAGTTCATATATACAATACCACCGAACCACAGAGGTCGTCTTATATATATATTAATTATTACGAGTATTATATTATATCAATAATATGTATATAGTATATTAATGCGTAGATAGTTTAAATTCTTTTCGTAAATCAACCCCTGACAAAGTCTTTGTATACATTTATCGTTGTAGTATTTCCGTAGAACATGTATGACAAAACACATAAGGGTACAACTTCATGTGTTCCCGTCTAGTCGTAGATTTTCACGGCTCTTTTGACATCTTCGTTTGCGTAAGATTTTATGTATAGTTAAGTAATGCTTGTAAAGGAAACTTTTGAAATATGTTTTCATGCAGTACTGCATTGACACAGTCTTTCGTACGTACTTACTCTTACGGTAGTAGCGTAGGGAATAAAATAAGTAACTACGTACCTATATAATAGTTCGAGTAGTATCCGCGCCAAAGAGCATTTTATTGCTCAACAGGGCAGGCAACTTCAGTTGGGATGGTTTTAAAGTGGTTTTAAAGTGGCGTATTATATTTTCAATTCAAATATTACGTAGGTTATTTTATTTATTAATAACTTCTCTTTGTAGATAACTTTATGTTTTATCTATATAATAAGAAGATAATAAACCTTTCCGGGGAAGTCGGCATACCTTCATGAGAATAATGCAATCATCGGTGGGCAGGTCGGTTATATTTTTAAAAACAGGTATTAAATGTGTCTATTATTAAAAACAGTCATTTTGGCATTACTCTTGCCTTTGTTAAAAATAAATAAAGGTACCTTTTCAATCAATAATCTTTAAAAACTATTCTCGGAATCTAAGGTGAGGATCCCCTTTGCAGGATATGCCCCATATACTTGCCTGCCCCTTATCTCCAACCAGCTGCACCTGCCAGGGCCTGTACGTGGCTAACGACAGTACGGTCCATTTAGCCACGTATTTGGCGGACAAAATTTTAAGAGTCATCGAAACGAAAAGAAAAAGAATAGGTGTATTATGACATTCTGTATCAATCGATTTTTACCTACATTTCACAGTGACGATCTAATATACTCGTAGTGCTTTTGTTTAGAGTTAATGTACGCATATTAACGTGATGTCAGAAAATAATCACATGTTCATTATCTATGATGGTAACTAAAAGATTACCACCATAGATAAGACTACCTATAATTTTAAACCAAATAATTAATAATAATAATATAATAAATAAATAAATAAATATTACCACAACAACCACACAACGCCATCTAGACCCAAAGTAAGCATATATTAAAAGCTTGTGTGTGATAAACAATTAAGTTAGTAATTTGTTCATTACTCATTGTTGTCTATACCCATTACAAAAGTGCTCTTATGTTGGTAGTAAAACTGAAGGTTTAAGTTCCATTTGGTTTACTGTTCTCTCCGCAGTTTGTACACGTGTGTAAAAGTAAGTACGAGTCAAGTCTTTATCTCTACGGGATAAAGTTTTAACCCCAGGTAACACACCTCGAGAAACTAGGTGTTGAAGAAACATGTTGGTATTAGAACAACAATACTACATAAATACATCTGTTTGTGTGCAGTATTTTGTTGCAAGCTCTTGTTTTATTGAGTAATGATATGACATATATGACATACAAAAGAAGAATTCAATTTGTACAATTACGAAAATTTTGCGATAATATCCTTAAGCGTGTCTTTTTAATATTATTATCACAATTCTTCGACGTAACAAAGAGCAGAAATTTTATTAGAAGTATTTCGCCATAATTATCACTCTGTTTTATTTTCAACAATTTAATTGTGTCACTGTGCTCTAACGTTTCATCCAATAATAACCTTATAACACCCAAAACACTTCGTTACCATTGTGGACACGTTATTATAGTATAGGTACTTCATATATTATGTATCTATTACTAACTAGCTTCTCCTCACGGCTTCGCCCGCGCGTAAAATATGGTTGGTTGTATCCCTAGAGAATCAGGCCTATTTTCGGGATAAGAAGTAGCCTATGTCCGTCTCCGGCACCGAATCTATCAACATACAAACTTTCATCGAAATCGGTTCAGCCATTTAGGCGCTGAGTGGTAACAAACAGACACACAAACTTTCGCATTTATAATATATTATTAGGATTTTGAAAACATATGTATACCGACAATCTTAATTAATCTAGTACGTGAATCGTTTGCAAAGTGGATGAAATCTTCTATACCTACCTATTCATTTACTTTCACATTATGTTAAACATAAGTATGTAACAATTATGCATATTTTTTATTAAATAAAATGTTTATGATTTTAAGAATAGGTAATTAATTTAAGCTTTGTCGCTCATAAAAATTGCTTTCTAAATTCAAACTCAATGCGTACACTCGTAAGTACTCGTAGGTACTTTTGCGACTCTATAATTACATTTATATCCTACATACCTTTACCTACTCGTATAGATGTACAGTTTATTTCAAACTAGCTGCGCCCTGAGGCTTCGCCAGCGCAGAAATTGGTATGTGTTTAATTTTTGCGATTTTCGGCATAAAAGTAGTCTGTTTAGCCGTTTAGGCTCTGAGTGTTAACAAAACACACACACACACATACATACATACAAACAAATTTTAGCATTTGTAATATTAAATAGGATATATATATAGAAAAAAAGAAAACCAATTCCCAACAAAAACATTTTCAAACTTCAAAGACCCGATCACCAACTAAAAGTACTTTCTCTTTATGTGGTACTAATATAATATATACTGTACGTACGCTCTCTTTGTCAAAGTATCCTAACATAATATTATCTCAAGTTAGCCCTGTGTTTTGTTATTCTGTCATGACTCTGGCGGTGTAATTCGCTTTGAAACAATTCAACTCACTTTTATTATTCATTAGTTAGGTACTTTTCTTGAAAACATACGCTGAGCTAGTTACGTAAACATTGATTAGTGACATAATAAAATCAGGTTTTTGATAATTCTGCAAAAAAATCATCTAAACAAGTAACGGTAACAATTTGACAGGAAAAGTTAACTAATGAAATTGGTTACTGAGAAACTATTTAAAGAAAATATTATTTATTTTATTTGTAAGATACAATAACAGACATCAGAGGCACAAAATGCATACGTATCAACTGAAAAACATCACTTTATATCTGAAGTCTAATAAAAACTGTATTATCTATACTATTATATAAAGCGGCAGTTTGTTTGTTTGAACGCGCTCATCTCTAGAACTACTAGTCGGATTTGAATAATTCTTTTTGTTTCTGATAAAACATCAAAACATTTGCTTTTTCTTTTCGAGGAATGTTATAAACTATAGAATACCACGCTACTGGCAACGGGAGCAGAACAGTAACCAAAGACGCGAGTGAAACCGCGGGAAGCTAGTCGTATACATAACAGATAGATTTCTTTCACTATTCTTCTTTTTCATTTCGTTTAAGAATACAAAAGTAGAATAGAATAGAATATTCTTTATTGTAGGTACACCAAAACAATATTAAATTTACAAAATATTAGGTAAAAAGAAACATTTACATAGTTAATATGTACAATGAGCGGTCTTATCACTAAAAGTCATCTCTTCCAGACAAGTATTGCGTAAAGTAAATTAATAATAATATTATATTACATGATTAATAATATAGCCATAGGCAGCTCTTACAATTACAACTACAATACAGTTCCATAAAAACAACGTTACTAATAGTACCTAATATAATAATAATATAAATAGTACCTACTGTGATATAAACCTTAATGCAAATTAATGATTAAGTTACACATTAACTTTGTCTTATTTTCAAAAAGTTATTATATATAGGGAGGTAATAGAAACCTTCGTTTATAATTTCTACGTACCCTACTTTTCTATTAACTTTTTCAGAAAATTTTCTCTTCATTTACCTTAATTCACTTCATTTTCTTTTTATTTGCATTGCAGTAACATAAATACAGGGTTGCCGAAAATCACTTTATACTAAAATAAACTGATTAAATATGTTTACAAAAAAGTAACTTAAAAGCATTTTCTTTTTTAACTTTTCGTGTCCGAAAAGCTTTGTCCTAGAAAGATTCATTTTAATTACGTTTTTCACGAGAAATAACGACTCAGGGAGGTAGGGCCTGTACCTAGCTACCAATCTTCATTAGATTCATTATTTCCCTGTAAAATTGTACGTTATGTGCCGTTTTATACGTACTTATGTAAAATAACAAAAAACAACCCAGTCCGGCGCGGGTCGGACCAAAGTATAGGGTGCCCGTAGTAGGTAATTAGGTGAAGAAAACTTTAGTAGCGAAAAGAGAAAGAGTTTGTTTGTTTGTTTGAACGCGCTAATCTCTGAAGCTACTTAAAAATATTGCGTATGATAACCCAGTTATCTAGGAAGGTTATAGGCTATGTAACATCACGCTACTGGCGACGGGAGCAGAGCAGTAAGCAAAGACGCGAGTGAAACCACGCCGCGGAAAGCTAGTAGCTTACATGTATGTATTACCATTTTCACAATATGATAGAGAAATTTAAAAAAAGCGATGTTCCTTGTATGTGACTTCGTTTAATTGCACTTGCGTATTTTTACTATTCCTTCTAATAAGCATAGATACCTACACATATTTTTAAAATATTTGATTGATAGTCTGTCTGTCTATAAAAACAATTATTACTACTGCCTACGCAGGTACTATTAATTGTTCTTTGCCAAATTGCCAAATATTAAATTTAATTAAATTTAAAAATAGTACAAAATGAGAAACAGCGCGCTAAAAGTTTAGTAAAAGGCCATTTGGCAATCTTTGTTAATAAAACTGTAAAAAGAAGCCTTTTATAACACCGTCCATCGATTTACATAGATTCAAATTCAATTATATGAAAAACTAACCAGAGCTTTTTTAACATTTTGAAAGTGAATTGCAATGAAAGTTATACGTTACAAAGAGCGGCAAAGTTGTAACAACAAAATTAATTTAATACAAAGTTAGAACGATTGCGCTACTGAATCATCCTTTCCCGTGTGTGTTTTTTAACACTCAGCGCCTAAACGGCGTAACCGATTTCAATGAAAATTAATATGTAGATAGATTCGGTGCCGAAGACGAACATAGGCTACTTTTTATCCCGAAAATCGGTCTGGTTCAGGAGGGAGGCAAAACTAATTTTATGCGCGGGCAAAGCCGCAAGGTGAAGCCGCGAGGCGCAACTAGTAGCATTAAAGCTTCAATATTGAAAATTTGGCTAGAAACAAAGAAATGTAGTAAGTATGTAGAGGGTGAAGTTTGATTTATTCAGGCAAACTAAGGTCGGTTGCGACCAGCACAGCGGCGACCGTACGTTACTAAGTTGAAGTGCCAGTGTCATAAATCTTCAGCTACTCCATACAAAGTGAACGAATTGCTCCGAATGAATAATTCCAAATATATTTATGCAAGCATCAAATTTCCATACCATAATCTTGTGGGATCACAGAGCAAATACTTTTAGGAGATTTGTAACAGAAAAGAAAACCATGAAAATAGACATTATCGTATACACTTAATGTTTAAACAGATTAAAGAAACGTGATCTTAATACTTTTTGGTAAATTATGTCTAATACCTAAAGTGCTGATTAAATATTTTATTCTAATAACTTTCGATACTGAAGTATATCCAAACACTTTATTTTAAATTTGTTTGTACTGACTGGCGAAGTTTTGATTTGTTAAAATACAAAAACAGATGAATCGAAACTCAGGACTGTAATAACAACAACAATCTGTTATAAGTACAAACTTTTGCTGCGATCTTTTTTATCAATCATTTCAACTGATTTCTTTCGTTAGATGTTCGGGTACTTTTTGCCTTTTAAACTTATTTAGCAGACTTAACATGAAACAATTTATTTATGTTTATTATTTTTGCATTATATTTACTTTAAAAAAAAGCTTCTACGTTTAATGGATTCAATTGGTAATTCTTTATCAATTTATGGATCGTCGATTTTACACCAGCGTGTAGTTTAGCGTGTAATGTGGTCGTAAAACCAGAGGCTTTCATTTGAAAATTTATGTTTACAGATTTTAACGTGCTCTTCCCAAATGTCAATGTTGCCACCTCGGTGCCGCTTACGCCGACATACCTATTGTAAAAATGGCGCCAGATAGCTGTTTGTTGATAACATTTCACAATAAAATTACAATAGATACTAGAGATAATTTCAATAGATATTAGAGATAAAATCAACAGTTTTGACTCACGTTCACCGCAAAGAAGACAGATACTCTTCCCTACATGTTTGGGCCCAACATGTAAAAGGATGAAAATGGAGTCAATTAATAACTAATTAACAGTCCTTGTTCTGAGGTATCAACAAACATTCTTTGAAAATTCTGAATAATTTGGCAATCTAAATTATGAGATATAACAGGTTTCTTGATATTCTTGGTTAGGCTTTTATGTGGAACTGTGATATTTTAAGGCAATGCATTAATGAGCCATAGTAAACACAGATTTATCTTAAATCACGTCAAAACTGCTATTTATTATTATATATTTTTATATATACTATTACAAAATGTTATTTTTTTGGCAAATACTTACCAAAAAACGGGTACCTGCCTAATATATTTCATGTTAAAATCTTTAGCGCTTCTTACAGCCTATTCTTACAGCCCTGGATTTTAATAAATCACTTGTCATCAGCTACGTGTCATTACTTTTTTTATGGGTACATTCGTAAATTTACGTCAGTGGTGCAGCTATGTTCAACTATGTCTCTATCGCCAACAAACACGACTGACTAAAAAGTGCTTCTCTGTTCTCATTTCAAAATCAATTGTCTTTTCTGTAAAATAATGCTCATACACACAATAAGATCAATACCGTTACTTTTCTACTGCAGAGTTAAGGCAAAAGATTTTCTAATACAGAGAGGCGACAATATCACACGATTTTTTTAAAATCTTATAACATCAGATAAATTTTAATACAATTTTTGAACCAAAAGTAAAGTAAGTATTTTCATAAACAAACTCTGATCTGCTTCTAAGCGAGGTTTAATGTTTCCTGTTCATTAAGACGTAAAACGTCTCCGCCACCTACAAGGAGTAACGTTTTGAATGTCAATTGATCCTTTATTTTAGAAGTAATAGCTTTAAATAAGTTACGATATATTTTTATTTTTATTTAGGCATGTTTCTAAACTAATTGTAGGTCGCCTGATGCTAAATTTACTACTACTTAAGTAATTATATATTATGTGTTTCTGTTATTTCTACAAGAGAATAATTAGATATAGTCAAATAGCACTTGGTTCAATTCGTTCTTTTCTTAATATTTCTGTGTGGGCCAATTAGCTCAGCACATTTCTTGCAGTTTGTAGAGTAGGTGTAGACATCTACACCTACACCTACCTAGTGGAGTACGAATAGAAAGATGCCAAGAGTAATAAACTGAATAATATTGTAAAGTAAAAGTAAATATAACAGTAATTATATATATATAGGTATAAGTGGCCAATCTTTCCTTGATAATAGTTACAACAAAGTTATTTTCGTACTACTAAGTAAATGCTAAATAATTCATTAATATAAAATAGGCATTGCACAATAGTTCGTGACGCACGTTACGGACGCTGATATGCAGCATCGACAAAACAGTACATGTTTTGTCGACGCTCATACCGTACAATTTCTGCTCCGCGTTGTTTTTTTTTATGTGTTCGCGGATAACTTCCTCGTTTATAAACCGATTTTGATGATTATTTTTTTGTTGGTAAGGAGGTATCTCAAGGGTGGTACCATGATAAGAAAACCAGGATTTGATGATGGCATCCCAGAGAAATCGAGAAGAACTTTCAAAAATCGTACTGACGACTAGTGCAATTGTTATTTTTCCCATTAAGTATTATAAGACTTTACTATTTAGTGAAGGTTTGGGGTCGATCTGATGGAGCACAAAGACAGTCGAGGGAACTCCTCAACGATTTACAGCAATTACTTAGTGTTTGGACTTAATTCATGTCTAATGATGAGAACTTTGCACCTTTACGGGTTTTAAGTGCCATTACAGGTGTCCATAGACAGTCAAGTGAATTCCTCAACAGCAGTCATGTCGGGCTTACTTCATGCGGTTCAATATGCCAAAAAGTTTAGTGTGTACAAAAATAATACCTAAGTAAATAATACCTAACTTTTTAGTTTTCTCCCTGTTTAAAGTAGGTTTTCTTTTTGTTAAAAATTATTTTACTGATTTTCAAGATAGGTACAATATAAAAATCATAAAATCAGTCATAGATGTATAAGTAGAAGATTATACTAAATCTATGAAATCAGCACATGATACTTCAAAATCACGTGATCTAAATAGAATTATCAATTGGTTAACACTTAATTATTTGCTACGCTGTAAGTTAATAAGTAAATGTAATTATCTTAATTGAGGATTAAGGTCCTGGGGGATTTGCGATGACGTTCTTTATGATGTTAACTGTCTCCTCTTGGTATTTATCGTGACCCTCGCAAATCCAATTATGACCTTCGTCGTCTCGTTAACCTTGCTTGCGCAAATACCCCAAATCACCCAGATTGAACCACAAAACCTAATATGATTTGTGCTGTTACAACATCATGAATATAAATGAAAGATAAGCTAGATGATAAAATAAGATAAAATAAATATTCTAGAAACAAAAATTAAAAAAAGAAGAATTACTTATTTACCACTTTTGGGTCAGAGCGAAAATGATTGAGGAAGAAAAGGACATTTCCTTTTTGTCTCAAAATAAGTTACGTCTATGCTCACATTATGGATATGAAATTATTATTATGAATATGAATATGAAATACACTTGGCGTCAAAAAATCGAAACGCTTACGATTTTTTGTTCTTGTGATGATTATACAAAAAAATATAAATTAATTGCAAAAAATAATTGGTAATTTGCAATACTGTACAAAATTTTTAAATACAAAGATAGATTTTTAGTCAGGTATCCGATGAATTTAGCGTCGGAGTACAGTTATTATTCAAAATGTAAAAAGTGGCTGGAAGATTGCCTCTAAGCATATGATTCGTTCATAAAGTGTACTAACGCTATCGAAAGACTAATTTATTCACGCACCGTCCAAAATCTGGTAGTAATCAATTTGTTTCTAAGCGAGACGACTGATTTTTGTAACAGTTTCTGAGTTTCATTTGAAACGTGGCGGTAACTAAATGATTCTAGAAGTAGAAGACGGTTAAAGAAACGTAGACTGGTACCACACAAACCAAAAATTTACCAAAATTAACAGAAGACCATGGAAGAGCCCACATAAATTTTCACCTAAAGTGTTTAAAGTTTTTGACATTGTTGTATACTAATACTTTTAATCGCCAAATGAACAACACTTATTTAACGTCTCTTCACAATATAATCACTAAGAAAGTACTGACCCAAACACAGTTAATGCCTTGGCCACAATTTACAATGTACTATTAAATTTAGGTCTTGTAAATTGTATTAAATTTGCAAGACAATAAATATTCAACTAGAAAATTGGATTAACAAACAATAAATATAACAAGTACAAACAAATGTTTGAGTCTTAACAACTTAGGGGCTTAGAGCGACTTGTTGGTTAAAATTTAAATTAGCACTTGCCACCTTTTGTTTGTTTTTGTTGTTAATAATGTGACCCACCCCAATTATCCTTAATTATATTAGATATTTAGTATTCTATTGAAGGTCTTATAAAAAAAACCTTTCCTAATATTAAATGAAAAATAAATTCAGTTAATACGGACAATACATTACAAGAAAATATTTGAATCGGGTACCCCACTTTCTTCTTTTTAATTCGATCTTGATGCAAAATTTGATCTTCTGTTGAAGAAATAAATATTATGTAATTTTTCGTTGCGTTCCTTCAATTGCATGATTTAATTAAATTAAATTGGCTGTAAAAGCTCATGATTTTAGATGATATCCATTTCAAAGCGACATGATATAAATATGTATGTATTTATAGTTATTTCTATCTATCTATGAAAGTTAATTAAACAGATATTTCAATTTATCATAGTATCATGCAGACCAACCGTTTTGACCAATTCTACTAGGCACATAATATGATAGATATGCAATTAATGCTGTCTCTTTTTGAGAACAAGCTTTTCCTTGCAGTAGAATATTAAAGATCTGGTGTGATGATGATGCAAATTTTAACATTACTATTTTTTACTTGTAACTAAATCATAAGTTACTAAACCTTACAAAATATCGTGTTTGTTTTCATGTAATTATCATAGTAATATTGCAGAGAGGGAAGTTTTGTTTGTTATGGTCTCTCACAAAAACAACTTGTGCGATCGAAACCATTCGATAGCTTATAGTTTTCATATGACTGAGGGTTGGTGTTCCAGTGATTGTTATTTATTTGTTCCCGAAGTTTCTCGAAGACGAAAGTTCAAATTATTCTATCTATACAATGTTTGCTAACATCGATTAATTATTGATAGTGAGTGGTGGTTTTCTGATTGAAAAACGCAGTATCGGTAGCAGTATAGCTTGTTTGGCGACTAGGGTTATTGTTTTATGTACATGGACGGAGCGACAGGCACACAGGTCTTAGCGCTTGTCGGTATACGAACCTCAATTACGACCTATCTAAGTACCGCCAGAACTACCGCTAGTGAATCTGTCTTCATTAGTGAATAATAAACTCAGCGGAAAAGTGCAATTGATGTGCATTTGATCTATTACCAAATTATGGTATTCTACAAATGAAAGACGAATGTAGTTCATAAGTATAACCAGTACAACGTATTTGTGATAAAATATTATCAATTAATAATGTAGTCGTAGGATTAAAAATAAACCTTTAAAGGTAAATATGGTATCCTAGCTCGTTGTTAAATGCGCTTCTTCAAATATTTAAACAACCACTCACAACTATAATTATATTCACTAGTTGATGCCCGCGACTTCGTTCGCGTGAAAATTAGATGTGTGCCTATATGAGAAAGCCTGCCTGATCATACGGCAATTGTAAATTGCATCAGTAAATCAGTATAACCCGTCTCTATGGCGAATCCCATTTAAATCTATTCATCTGCTACCGATATTTCACACAAACTTGCGACTCCTATTTTCCCACTTAGTATGAGTAGTTTGTAACTAATTTTAGAAAAGAATATACTCGTATATGCGAGTTTGGAGTCGATAGCATTAAAAATAAAAGGTTTTCCATACAAACTTACACCGGATATTTCACCCTTTTGTAAGGGTTGTTTCAAAAAATAATTAACTAAATTTAAATTTGAAGTTGAAGTTTTCATACAAACTTTGCCACTCCTTTTAGGGGATTAATTTCGCAAAATCCCGTCTAAGTGATCACCTATATCTTAAAAGGAACCTCCATGCAAAATTTGAGACTCCTAGCACTTGAGAAACGATGAGTGAGTGAATGACCTTTCGCTTAAATATATAAATTAATAATACTTATTTATTTATTTATTTATGGCACTCCAACGACGCATTCACAAATACATAACTGTTTACATTTTATTATTATTGTTATTATTTTATTTTTTTTATATATAGCCTACCAAAGTGACTCCACCCCGCCTGATGGTAAGCAGTCCAATTCAGAAGTGGCGGCCACTATACTAAAAGCCATTGTCTTATACTGCTGGTATGGTGGTCTCCACTATGGTGGCTGGGAATGGGGTTAGGGGAAGGGAATGAGGGAGGTGAGGAAAGAGGAAAGGGGAGAAATTGGGCCTCCGGCGCTCTCACTCACCAAACGAAACGCAGTAGTACGGATACTACTACTCTTAAGTCGATCTTCTATGAGAGGGTAGTACTTCCCCGGACGATCCGGCCCATTCATGCTGAAATCAGCGTGGATCTATTACCATAATTATTATCTAAAGTGAAATTGCCACTTACAGGTGTGCACAGCACTTACAAATAAAATTGGTCATGCAATATTAATAATAATAATACCAGCCTTGTTATTGTCCCACTGCAGGGCAGAGGCCTCTTCTCATATAGAGAAGGTATGAGCATTAATCACCACGCTTGCTCAAGGCGGATTGGCAATTTTAGACTTTTGAGTCCAGGTTTCCTTACGATGTTTTCCTTCACCGTTGTCAGAAATGTCCAAGATAAACTTATTTAGTTACTTATAACTTAGAAAGTACATATGATTTGAAAATCACATTGGTATGCAATATTAAATTAAATTAAATTATAAATAGAATTTCATTAGACCAATAAATTAAATGAAAAATAAATAACATTAAGTGATATAAAATATAAAACAAATTCAATAAAAATAAATTAAATTAAAAATACCAATGAAAATTATAAGTAAAATACAGGAAATTGAAAATAAAATTAAAAATTAGGTGAAATTTAAATTAAACGGAATATTAAATAAATGTCAAATAATTGTCAAATTATGTTACCTGCTGGCTGATCAATAACAATTGCCTTCGAAAATGTGGCTGTGAGTTAGCGTAGATGTCAATGCTATTGAAGCCTGTTTGGTACTCGTTGTACGTCCTCATCAACCGGTTCATTGGCGCTAAGCGGCCGAGGTTAGTTCTGCTTGTGTTAGGAGCGAATACAACCTGCTCTCGGACAACTCTGGGTGAACAGTGACGAGGTACATATATATATATTTCTTTGAGAAGGCTAGGGATTTGTATAGATCCGTTGATGATTTTATGTAGCAAGTTTAAATTATGTACCTGTCTACGGTTTTCTAAGGATGTCATTATAAAGTGGTCCAGCCTTACCGAGTAATCAGCATCGAGAGAGCAATTACTACATTTATACCTTAGGTAACGGGTGAAACTCTTTTGAATACGTTCAATACGATATATGTGTGTTTTGTAAATAGGATTCCACATAGGCGATGCGTATTCTAGAGTACTACGTACAAGGGCATTGTAGAGTACTTTCAAAGCTTGAGCTGATTTAAAATCATAACAGGTCCTCTTTACAAAGCCTAGGGTTTTAGCTGCTTTAGCAACAATCAAGTCAATATGTGATATCAAGGTGAGCTTGCTGTCAATTAATACATAGTTTTGAATTTCAGCCGTAAACGTTCTTCATGTACAAAATCCTTCACTGTGCATAGCCCGACACCCACTTGGCAGGGAATGTACAAGCAACTTAAAAGTGTACAAAGAGAAAATACTAATTTTAAGAAATCTTTTAACTAGCAATTTAAAACTTATTTATGCAATAAAAACACTTTTAAATAAAAAATTAACATATAATAAGAATGGCAACTCAAAGAAAGTTATGGTAGATACTTTTCTCAAGTTTTGAAATTACAGTAAAACAAAATGTTTTTAATTTAACGGTAGTAGATCCACGCTTTCAGCATGAATGGGCCGGATCGTCCGGGGAAGTACTACCCTCTCATAGAAGATCGACTTAAGAGTAGTAGTATCCGTACTACTGCGTTTCGTTCGGTGAGTGAGAGCGCCGGAGGCCCAATTTCCCCCCTTTCCTCTTTCCTCAGCTCCCTCATTCCCTTCCCTTAACCCCATTCCCAGCCGCCATAGTGGAGACCACCATACCAGCAGTTAAAGACGATGGCTATCTAGTATAGTGGCCGCCACTTCTGGATTCCACTGACTGCTTACCATCAGGCGGGATGGAGTCACTTTGGTAGGCTATAATATAAAAAAAAAAAAAAAAAAAAAAAAAAAAAAAAAAAAAAAAAAAATGTAAATAGCTTTAGCCTTCATAAATGAGATTGTTTATAGAACCAGGCGTCAGGCCAGTGAGATTCTACAATGGCAATTAGTTTGGTGTTCATTACTCCTGTACCCTATTAACTGGAGAAGGAATTTAGAAATATTTGAGAAAACGAATACACCAATTATATTATTTTAATAACAAAATTAGAATTAAATCTATTGCTGAATATTTGCATACTACGCTTTTTCTTGCATTTTGTGATGTTTTCCTTCGTTGGCCTGGATAACGTTGTGGATGAGAAGCGAACGACTTTCAGCTATTTTATTAAGTCAACAGCTGAAAAATAGAAACAATATTTTAAATTAGTTTTTACCTGATAGCAATATCGGGAGAAATATTCCAGTCGCCAACGTTATTGATGGAATAGTTTTAGCCCGAGGGACGGCTTGAGTTACTTTGTCAGTCTCGATTAATCTATCTACTGCTCAATATGAAAAACAGTCTTTGTTTATTTACTAATCTAAATTAAAGCTTAAAGTTGGATTGCAAAAGTTTGTAGTTAGTAACTTCACTTGACCGAATCCTGAACATGGAAAATTAAAAAATGCATCTACGAAAATTATATATGTATTTACGATAATTATTTGCTTTGATTTTCAATATTAACTTTATTAATTACTAGCTTTTGCCGACAGCTTCACTCGCGTAGATATCGTTTTTCCCACAGATACTTTAAGTTATTTACATATTTATGAGACACTATGTGCCGAAAAAACCTGTAAAAGCACTTCATTGTAAACAACATTTTCATTTTGGTAAAAGTATGAAATATAAATTTTCTTAATTTCATAAACAAAGCACTGTCTATAAAACCAATTAAAAACCACATTTTTAAGTATCCCGATAACTTCAAAAACTACGATATTGCCATACAACTTTTCATCCCTAATTTAATCTTCATATAGCCACCCCCTGGCAAAATATTGATCAGAGTATTTTTTAAGTTGATAGTAGTATCCCAAAACAAATTTTGAAATCTATAAATTAAAAAGCAAAGTAGTTTTATACGAGCATTTTTATCCCTTTGCACACACTTAGGGGTTGAATTCTAAAAAAACCCTTTCTTATTATAACTCTAGATATTAAGACAAACACATCCTCGAAATTCAAGTGGCTAACTTTAAAAGCCAAGATCTTTCAATACAATGTTTCGTTCCTAAGTTCATCCCTCTAAAGCCACCCTTGGTAAAATATTTATAAGTGCATTTTTTATTTTAATAGAAGTATTCCAAAACAAAATTTCAAAATTGTAAGACAAAAACGAAGAATTTTCATACCATCGCTTTCATCCTATTTTCACACACTTAGGGGTTGAATTTTCAAGAACCCTTTCTTAGTACACCTATAGATATTAAGACAAACACATCTCCCAAATTTCAAATCGGTACGACCAGCGGTTTAGGCTGTGCGTTGTCGGTCAGTCAGTCAGGACAAAGCCTTTTATAATATGTATGGATATTTAGTAAATAATATCGTAAATAAAATAATCGCACTAACGAACAAAGCCTTGTAATGTTTTGGGTGTCCACAAATAGCACGAACCTATAGACCTAGCAATACAACATAAATAAAAATAATAAAGAAAGAAGCAGGCGACGCACCTCAAGCAGTCCGCATATAGGGCCTAGAACAGTGCCAGGCAACGCCAGGACCCGCGGGTCAGGGAAGAGAAGCGTAAGTTCAATGCCGCTTCCAGATTCAACAAGAAAGTTATCGCTGAGGCCAAAGCAGAAAAAGTTGCCAGAATTGGCAAGAGGCTGGAAAGCTATCCTTCAGGGAGTCGTGCATTCTGGTCTCTTGCCAAGGCTGCCCAAGGCAACGAGACGACAAAAAGCGACAGTTACCACTTATCATCAGATGGGCTGTTGGCTCGTCTGCCACTGTAAGCTATAAAAAAAAAACCTAAAATTGCAACGAGTTACTGGAACAATAACATAGCACATCGAATAGAAGTAAGTAACCAGGTGATATTTTAAGCGCTTGTTACAAATAATTATTATTTATTTATTTATTTTATTTTATCAAATAAAATATATGGACAGCAATTATTTATTGAGCATAATTTATTTGTTAGATATAATTATTTCTTGATCTAAAAATAAAATAAAACAGAATAAAGGACAACAATTATTTTATTGAGCATGATTTATTTTTCCTTTTCATACACATAGAATTATTTTTAATTTTTAACATTCACACATTACTATTCAACATTCGTGATAATCAATTATACAACAAGATAGTTATAATTTACAATAATTACATTACATTAATCATTAATCATATTACTTAAAAATCAGTATAATATCGTACCTTTTAGATGGTTACACCTTGGTAGACATGGGCGTTTTTAAAATAACGTTGATGAGCACCGATGTCAGTATTCGTTGACGGCATCCGATGTCAAAACATCGAGCAACGGATGCTGGCAACAACGGCTATTCTGGTATCATAGAAGGCACACCGTCACCGGCAACGGTATCGACACCACCACAGTGTCAAAACTCAAAACTGGCAACGGAACGATAAGTATCACGAACGATGGCGAGTATCACCGGCACCGGCCGATTGGCCGCTTTGTGCGTTGATTCAATACAATATGGCGGCCGGTTGGTTAATTGCTCAGAATAATACACGGCAGTATATTATTATTAAGTCTGTAAAATAATAACTAAATGTGAAATAAAAACTAAACTATTTTCCAAAGACGGGTAGATATATATATTTTATGAACGCAGAACACGTCTTTCTACATCTAAATGAGAACAATGCATTTTCTTAAAATTAAATTGTTTTCATTGTAAGATTAACCTTACAAAAAAATCTCGGTGTTTTTATATCGTTCAACTAATAACAATGCGCATCGCGTCATCGATGTCGGCAACGCCCATCCAGTGCGCCGTAACAACCTAGAATACCACAACTCTATAGTCTACACCGGTGCCCGGCACCGGTGACAAAATCAACGGTGTCGGCAACGGATGCCGGATGAACGACATCGGTGCGCATCGATGACAAAAAATAACGAAAACGCCCATAGCTACACCTTGGCAGCCGCAGAGAAAACTGGCCTACACCTTTTCTTCTTCTTCTTCTTTTTTTTGGCAACAGAGCCGACGATTTGTGTCAGCTATTTCTGCCAGCGTCAAGTGTAGAATTATATTCTTGTTGATGATATTAATGGTATAATACAATGATAAAAATAGAAAATATGTGGATGAAATTAAATGACAACCATCTTCCGTGAAAACAAAAGATGGATCGGCCTACACCTCAGTGCCTCGGTCCTTTTATACCAACGACATAATTCATACACAGAAGTCAAATCAGTGTTATTATAATAACTACTACCTATTTATTATCTATTAATTTATTAATGTATACTAATAGGTAAATAATTGTAATAAACAATGTTACAAATATTAAGTTATATGTATCTATTTAATTATTACTATAAACATTTAAATATTAGTTTTATAACGACCAACGAACAAAATGAATGACATAAACAGATGAGACAAATCAGTGTTTGGTTTATAATTTTATATGTTTATTTTATATATTTTATTACTACAATACCTACTATAAAAATATCAAAATAAAATCATTCAATTCGATGTATAATTCTAACATACTTGTAAAGTTATTTCATAACCCTAAATAGGTTATAAAAACAAATTTATATTTATCTACTATCTATAATCTATTACGCTCATCATTATCATCCACAGCTCATAGATACCTACTGTTAGATCCAGGCCTCTCTTTGTGAATTCCACTTAAAACGGTGCAATTGTACTTGCACTGTGTCAAGCCAGGACCTAGTAAATACATCAAATCATTGTGAACAAAATTGAAATTCCGCAAATTACAGTTCATATTGTCTGTTTTTTGCCGAATAACACAAATAAATAAAACTCCTATTCAACATTTTACAACGTGTAAAGCTTTTAGTATTAAACCGTCCATTCATGAACTACAAAACCGATTTCAATTAAAATGTAAACATCTATTTTGAATTTGCAAATAACCATAGCATTACTAGGAACATTAAGGTTTCCGATAGTCTGTTTATGCATAGTGATCGGTTTAATACATTTTGGTTTATTTTTACCAAATTTCAGTCGTTGCTTACCATTGGTAAAACGTACTATTGTCCGACTTTTTTGTTTTATTGAAATTTGGAGTAGCTTGCCTTGTATTGGAAGGGTTTTATAGATGTTAATGTAGCGTAAAATAAGTAGCCATATAGTGTTCTTGCTGAAAAGTGGCAGCTCTAGCGCTCTAAAGAGATGTGCTGTACCTACCCACTCGTTACAAGATTGATTAAGTTTTGAGCTCAAAAACAGCATTTTCCTAGTTTTACCTAGTGACAGGTGGAAGCACCTTATGATAAACATTTTAAAACACGGTTAGTTACCTACTTCTCAATTTTCGACGGGTGACACATACAAGCTTATCAATCTTTTGAAGAAGTTTCCATGAACTACCGGTTTAACCATACTATAGACATGTAAACAGAGACAATCGCAATGGGCGTTAAAATTACGGTAAAACGTTAAAAATGCTAATATGCCAAATTAAAATGTCTTTTGTGTGGGTGGGATATGTACACATACGACGTATATACGAAATGTAGCAAAGTATTTCTATTCATTACGTGTAATGGGGGCAAACCCGCTTCCGTTTTGATTAAATTCCAGGCCACAATTGACCGTTCAACTAATCTAACTGATTAATAAATTGTGTGAAAGCTTTTGTACACCGTATTTGCTTCAGTTGATTGCAATGTTAAGTGTATTGAATTTTTTTACCCTCCCAACAAAAAGTGGATGCTATAAGCTCTAATCGTCTGTATGTGTAAATATTTGTTTTAATAACATACACAAACGGGTGAACTAAATTGTGCGATCTATTTTGTTAAGGAAAATATTGTTTCATCGACATAGTTTTTGACTGCGATTTGAAACACGTTGATTCAGCTACTGCATACACATACATTGTATAGATTTTTTGTTTGTACGTATAGTTACCAGTCTAGAATATGCCATTACACCTTCTCTTTCCTGGGTGTCGTGAGAGGTAACTAAGAGACCCTTACCTGGTAAGGTAAGTATACCAGGTAAGGGCGGTAGAGTCGTTTGTGCTAATATGTCTGCTAGGCGTAGTGACTATGGCAAACTTCCCCCTTTAAAAGAAGCTTGTTGAATAAAAAAATATTTGGTAACCTTCACTCTTGAACAAGTCGTAAACGACATTTACCAACAAGAATATCTACGACGTAAACCTAGCTTATAAGCACGCAAGAAAACATTAGCTAAACATCATAATCGTTATCACTGTTTACATAACCTATCAACCGCTATTTATAATCTCATTGTTCTGAAGTATAAACGCATAAAATATGTCATCGTTAAACACCACACAACTTGTACGAAATCCATTTAAATTGATACACCGTATAACTGCCTATTATAAATTCCATTTTGTGCTTATAAATCCTCTGACAACGTACAAGGTAAAGTGTTATATCTTTATAATATGTTTTTGCATAAAGATGCCTACTTTAAAAGGGATTTGGGACATTTTATTTTGTTTCAAAATTAATGAAAAGCAAACATGTTTACCTTTTTAAATGGACATTATGTTATTTTTAGGATATATTACGTAGTTACATTTTATGTGAAATTTACAAATACAATGCTGCAAACTGAGATACGTAATAATTTAAGGTATATACTACACCGGTAAATAAACAAAATGAAAATTGACTCGAAAGAATTGCATCCACAAAAGCCACTTCACAAATAAATTACGAAAACTTCTGATTGATATTTTTTAAATCACTTCGTAATCCAGGACAAAGCTTGAGGCGCGTTCCATTGAATAATTTCATTCCAGCGACGGAATTGATGGAGCCCTATGATTTTTCCCAGTTCTTTTCAATTTCATATTTAATTTACTGATATTTTTTGTTAGCGCGCTATAAAAAATATTTTTTTCAACACCCTACAATATTGCCGCGTCACTGTCGTTTTTAATTATTTCACGCGCGACAAAACAAAACTTATTTGGTCATAAATTGCCACGCACTGTACATAAACTTGGCTACAATATAGCGACGATGAGTCCTTGCCAATCATAACGCTGTTTTACGGCGTAATATTACATTTGTACATTTTTATTCATGAATTTATTTTTCAATTCTTATATAGTTGTTCACACAAAAAAATATTTAATTTAAATCCCTTCTTTTATGATAAGGGTTTTCTGTTAAATACATTTTATGTCAATGCTTATGTATTACTCTGTTACGGAGAACCTACTAAAGATTTAAAACTCCTAATCTCAGACATGTGTCTGTACATCACTCAAAATTTTCTGTTGTGAATACAGGACATAAAGCTGGGTATCCACATACAAACTGATTTCTTGACTTGTAACAAAATATACCAACGTAACATCTTTTCATGTTAGTACAATTAACAAGCATCGAATAATAACATGGCATCAACCATGTTCGCGGTTCTCTAATTAGTAGGAACGTTTGCTACAAATTTTGTGCGACGAACATAAACCCTAAGTGACAAAGAAAGCATAAAGAAAGAATGTATCATAACGGATGAGATTTAAAGAAGTACGACAAAGCATCAAACCGTCCCACTGAAAATAATACACACATCTAGCAGCGAAAGGAAAACTAAAATAACTACACGTGTATTTACTGAATTTAAACAAGTGAAAACAAAATAATTTACTTACGCCAACGAATTTGCTGCGACGCACCCAATTTCTTATGATAAAGAGAAGGCTGTAAAATAAATTACATAAAATAGGTAGGCTAATAGTGTAAGGTTGTAAAACAATATCCGCTTTTTATAACAGGACTTAAGGCGAGTCTGAAGAAAATATTCAGCGCAAAGTACGCAGGTAATAACTCTGCAGAGAGGCGGACGGAGCGGAAATTAGAAGCGTCTGCAATATCCCGGGTCGTTCACCCATAAAAATAAAAATTGTTAACTTCGCCCGCTTTCAAATACCACCAGTAAGGTGCACGATATTGGGTATGCTCTCTCGTGCGTCTTCATCTAATTTGTCCCTCAGACTACTGCACACATATTTCAAATAGAATATACGAGCCAGACGAAAATAAAAATATATAATTCTTATTTTTACAGACTTAAACTTTAGTGAAGGAGGAAAACATCGTGAGAAAACACATGTGGATTTCTTCGCCCCTGATACATGCCTTAAATTTCTTCTAATGTATGGCTGAGGAACAATAAATTAAAGCTTTAACCAATGTTATTTTACTCTTTCTCTGAAAATCTGACAAGAAGTGAGTAAAGCACTCTCTGAGAATATTTTAATATGCTAAATACTTTAGTAGGACTTGCGTATGAGTGGCTTAGTAAATACAATTATTCTATACTAAGAACAATTAACCTTTTTCTACTAAAGTACTCTAGAAACATTCACCTAACGTAAACATGTTTCTATGTAGGTAATATAATGATATTTTATCTCTATAGGCATTTTAGCAAAATTATTTCGCATTAAACGTAGGTTGGTAGGATAGAATAGTTGGTATATGTAGTCTGAAATATTATAACCTTATTGGAAAAAGATAAATTATTGACCTTGTATGAGCTAAAAAGTGGGTATGTATTTTTTTATTGATGAGGGTAGCAGACGAGCAAGCAGCTCACCTGATAGTAAGTGGTAACTGTCGTTCATGAACGACTCAGGGTCTCTGGTATTGCTCCACCAAAGTAAGTAATATATTATTATGTAAAATATACAACCTAGGTATGTGGTACTGCAAAACAAAACCTCTTGACATACATGTAGACACGAGCATTAATACCAAGAAGCACTATATTTCCTAAAAGCGGATTGTCGATATCAGAATATACTTTACAACTACATATTTAGGTACAAGTCCAGGTTTCTTCACTATGTTTCTTCATTACAGATCATTAGTACAAAACAAATAAACTAATGTTGCTATGTTAACATTTAGCTCGATAATAATATAAACATTCGTAATAGAGACATTTGGCGTTCAGCAATAGGTACTTGACAGTACCAGTAAATCCCTCCAAGCGAATTACATTGTTAGCCTACAAAAGTTATTTTCAAACTGTCGCACGCAGCGGCCGATCATAAGAGATATGCGCGTGAATTTCAGTTTTAGTAAACGATTGTATTTAATTTTATTTTATATTTGTTTACTAGAAGCAAAATATCGGTTGAGGGTGGCGTGGCGAAACCTGTTTGGGTGGCCTTTGTTATGCAGTAGGCGTTATTATGCTGAAATAGTTACTGGACATGGACCTACCACAACAATACAATTATTATTGTCTATTTATTGTGTCCTTAATTTTGCTCCATTTTTTAATGTGACTTTACAAACTTACAATTAAAAAACTGTTTTTATATTATAACTAAAAGCCCTGGACAAATATCCATCCCGCCATCCAGTAGCAATGTATATAACCTTGCGACAGTATAAAATGCATTAGATATTTAATAGAAAGAGCTAGCGAGACATCGTGAGGCGAATGTTATCTGCCCTCCGATAGTACGACATGACGAGCAAACACGACCCCTCTGGCATGGGCGTAAGACAGGAACGAAGAAGAAATATCGAGGCAGATCGAGTCGCAAGTAATCGCAAAAAATATTGTTACAATATTCACATATATCAATATTATTTTCCTAATTAGTCTACTTGTTAGAAGCCTAAAAAGTCTGACTAATGACATGCGGCTATCGAATAGTTAGAATACAAAAGGAAAGAATATTGATATTTTGTCTTAACCGATAAGGTTGGCAGCCAATCCCAAATTACTTAAGATCCATAAGTTGAATAATCACGTATAACTATGAACTAATTGTTAGTATAGACACTAAGTTCGTTACTTGGCAGCCAATCCCAAATTACTTAAGATCCATAAGTTGAATAATCACGTATAACTATGAACTAATTGTTAGTGTAGACACTAAGTTCGTTACACACATATACAGAAGTAAGTAGGTACTAAGTAAATATCATCACTCGACGCAAGTTACTGTCGTCTTGACACGAACGTTACAATCTTCCCGCAACAGTAAACAATCAATACTGGGAAAGTGAATTATATTGTTTGTCTACCGAAAGCTATTTCCAAACTGGCAACGTCTATAACTGGTTAATATTGATCAACGATTCTCAACCTTTTGGAACTTCCAATTTAATAATTCAAGATTTTTATAAGCTGAACTGCTGCAACACTACGTTGTCCGCAGTGGTAGTGACGGTAACCACTGTAAAAGTATGCGTCATACTATCAAGACTGGCGATGGATGTTTTTTTTTCTATTTGGCTCTCGCTCTAGTGGTGACAGAGTCGGTGGTAACAACGGACGGTGGGTTAAGCCAGTGGGTGCAGGGTACCCCCATAATTCTCGGTGATTAACATTTTTAAAATTAGTTTATAGAAAAATTTATGTCTTTAGAAAATACTTAAAGCATTATTAGTAGTATCGATTTATGTAATGCAGCAACTACCGATATCATATAGTTGAAACAGTAGACAATCTTTAAATAGAAAAATGTACATAATAATTTGCTTTTACGTATAAAATACAAAACTTTCTGTTCACAACGTCCTTTCAGTGAAAGGGGTCTAGAGTACTCATGCATCACTGTCTGTTTAAGAAACAGTGAATCCCGACCCAAATATTGATCAAACCAAATTCTCCCTTATTTCTCCGTATATCTGATTTTCAATGAAGTGTACTGCGAATTGATTGGATTGTAATATAACATGTCTTGGCCCAACTTGGCAGACTGGAATGTAATCAATGATCCTAAACAGAAATTAATTTTGTTTATATGAATTCAAAGACCCGGAATCATCGGTGTGTAAAGTGTAAATAAAGTAATAAAGTAATTGACTGTGTCATTCGATTAACAATACTAAAAACTTCATTTTAGTAGCAAAAATATTTCCATCTTCTTTCTTTATAGTAAGTAGTCTTTTTTTGCTATATTTTGCACACACGTCGCTCTCAATAGTTGTAAAGTGCTAATAGCAACATTGAGAAACAACTTTTTTTCTATTGCTAAAAGGTGGCAAACGAGCGAACGGTTGATGAATAATAATGTCACAGGGCTTAAAAAGTTCTAGAAGTTTGGCTGAGAGACCAATAACAGAGTAGGTAACATAAAAATATTCTGGTGTTTTCTACTATACCTATCTAAATCTAAATTAATATTATTAAGAGAAAAGATTTGATATTTTATATGTTTTTTATTTGTTTTTTAACGATTTATCTAAAATATACGTTACCGATGTAAAAAATCCTTTACCTTCAGAAATCAATAAATGAAGCGTGTAGGCTTTATTTTATTACGTTTAACTTTTTTTAACTTTTTTTTTCATAATTTCAATACAGAAGACAGCAAAAGTAAATTTGCCGTATAGCAATAAATATTTCGCAGACTTGGGTAATATTGCAATTATATTTTATGTAGGCGTTTGTTTTGAGACCAAATAAAACTTTTGATACCGAAGTGAAGCGAGGGCGGTCGTCTAGTTATGATATATAAGTGATAATATTTCCTAAAAAAAATTGCAAGCAATCTCTGTCTACTCAGTAATTGCAATTCCGGTCTCGGCTTTGGCAGTAGCAGCAGTTTATAAAACGTTTTATTTTTATTACGATAAATTATTTACCAGTAAAATGATTGAAATACTAAACCTGAACTAAACTGTGATTGTATAATATGTATGTATTTACAAAAAAGAATATAAGTACTATTATTAGTATTTATCCGCATTCTAGAACCCATATCACAAGCCATTTATATATGCTTACTTTGGGTCTAGATGGCATTGTGTGGTTGTAGTGGAAATATTAATATTATTTTCTTTGTTTAAAATCATTCACAAAATTACATTTGTAAATATAAGTATATAAAAAACACATACATTTAAAAATATTGTTGCGACGAATACCTATGCTAGAACGTTCGCAAGTACTTATCTACTCGTGTACGACGAATACCTAAACTCTAGAACATTCACAAGTACCTACCTACACGTATACAACAAATACCTACGCTAGAACGTTTGCATGTACCTACCTACACGTATAACAATAGATCAACGGCGGTAGGCATACCTACGCGTCGCAGCTAAGTACCTACACTCATTGTTCTGTTTTCGAGAATTGTCGGCATCTTTGTGGTAATAGCGGGAAGGTTCTAGAAATCTATTGAATGACTATAAAAAGGATTCGAACGTCGGCACTTCGTTCAGTTGTGAATACAGCGATCTCGAGCGAACATCTAAGCGATACGGAAGTTTAAGAAGAGCGATATACGAAGCGTTATAGTGCAGTATAAGTGTTTATTGCTTTAATTTGTTACTGTTAGTTTACTGTGTGAGTCTTAAATAAACTCATCATCGCGTAACTGGCATTTTACATCGAACCCCCATCCTGACACGTAACAATTGGTGACAGAAGTGAGAATGCCAGTCACACCACGCGACGAGGGAGTACGCACTCGACGACAGGCGGCGGTAGACGAAACTCGTGAACCATCGCTTATGGCCGATACTGAAGAGTCTAGCGCAGCAGTAGTTAGTGATCCCGGCACTTCTGCGGCGTCGACGGGTATGGGCTCTGGCTTCGACATGTCGTCCCTTTTAGCCGTTATACAGGAGGGCCAACGCCAAGCTGAAGAGCGCCAACGCCAAGCTGAAGAGCGCCAACGCCAAGCTGAAGAGCGTCAACGCCAAGCTGAAGAACGGCAACGTCAAGTCATGGAGGAGTTGAAGGAAAGCCAACGCCAAGCTCTTCTAGACCTTAAGGAAGGTCAACTGCAAGCCGAAGACAGACAACGCCAGGCTATCCGAGAGGACCTTCGAGAAATGATGGACTCTAAGTTGGAAGGGTTCAGCACCGTCATCAGTACTCTTCAAGAAGACGTTGAAGTGGTAAAAAAACGCACTAGCAAACATGATGAAATACTCGAAGATGTCCAGACCACCATGAACCATCATGACAAGATGATTAAAGAGCTCCAGAAGACCAAGGTCCTATATTCAAGCACTACGCCTATGGCCGCGGCAGTCACTTCCGGAGGTCCCAAGTTCAAACTGCCCTCCTTTGACGGCTCGTCTTCCTGGACGGCCTTTCGACACCAGTTCGAGGTAGTTGCCAAAGGAAATGGATGGGAAGATGATCACGCACTGACGGCGCTTACTTTGGCACTAAGAGGGGATGCACTGCTGATCCTAGAGAACTTACCTGCTGACCGACGAAACTTAGACGCACTCCTTAAGGCATTGGAAGCTCGAATTGGCGATAAGCACCTGGAGCATGTTTATCGAGCTCAGCTGAAGGATCGAACTCAGAAGTCGAGTGAGGGACTTCAACAATGGGCTGCTGAAATTGAACGTCTGGTACGACGAGCGTATGCCTCCAGTACATCATCTGTGGACCACATAGTTGTGCAAGCTTTCGTGGACGGCATAAGAGAGTTTGAGGTCAGAACAACTGTTCGGTTGGCACACCATACATCTTTAGAAGCGGCCTTAGCACATGCCCTTGAGGTGGAAGCTGTGCGAAACGACTACAAGTCGCATAAAGTACGGGAAGTTGTTGCAGCTGCTAGACCACGAGGTGAGCCTATGTGCTACGGATGCGGCAAGCGGGGCCATATCCGAATCAACTGTCCAGACCAGAGAAGAAGTAGAATGGTGTCAGCTACTACTCAGGTTGATGCTAGTCAAGATCCGTTACGTCAAGCCCCCACAGTGCAAGTATCACAGGCATGTGACGGTAATAGCCTGGTAACAGCTGGAGAAATCAATAGTAAACCTGTTCGCTTTACGATAGATACGGGCGCGTCGAAGACCATCGTACGACCAGAACTTCTGCGGCGAACAATTCAGTGGGAAGACGCACGACCATCTTGCAAATTGCAAACAGCGACTGGCCAGCCAGTGACCGTCCTCGGAGCTACAGATGTGAAGATCAAACTAGGAGAGAAGATTTATCATCAATCTGTTTTGGTGGCGAGCATAACGGATGACTGCATTATCGGCTTAGACTTCCTACGAATGCAGCAGTGCGTTGTCGATATTGCTAAAGGTGTTCTAAGCTTCCCAGATCAAGAAGTCTTTCTGGAAGGCTGTTCTTCGATAGCGGTCTACAGTGCCAAAACAGTAACCTTGGCACCGAGGTCAGAAACCTTAGTCGACGTAAGGTTCCCTGAGGGTGTGACTGCTGATCGTTGCGTCATGGTGGAAGATCCTGGGCGCTATACCAGTCTAATTACAGCCAGAACTTTGGTTATGACTAGAAGTGGAGCAAAAGTTAAAATTGCCAACCTCAGCAATTCGGCGATGTTATTACGGAAGAACGCGATCGTTGGACGATGTGAGGCTGTGAGCAGTCTGAGGAAGATCCTAGAGAACGTCCAGACTGCCTCTTCGGAAAATCATATGGGCCCATTGCTAGAGACCACGAAGATAAGTTTGTCACCCAACGAATATCGGGAAGCAGAGAAGCTGCTACTGGACTACAAGGACATTTTCACTAAAGAAGAAAACGACCTTGGAAGAACGGGGTTAGTGAAACACCCGATCGACACAGGTGCTACACAGCCTATTAAACAAAGACCTAGACGAGTGCCACTAGCAAAAGAACAAGAAGTAGCCGAGCTGATTGGGAATATGGCACGAACCAAGATCATAGAGCCATCATCCAGCCCATGGTCTTCACCTGTGGTACTCGTGAAGAAGAAAGATGGCAGTACTAGGTTTTGTGTAGACTACAGGATGCTGAATAACGTGACCAAGAAAGACAGCTATCCTTTGCCCCGTATTGACGACACTTTGGACATGCTTGGAGGCATGAAGTGGTTCTCTACGGTAGATCTGAAAAGTGGCTACTGGCAAGTGGAACTCCGGCCAGAAGATAAGGAGAAGACTGCATTTACCACCGGTACTGGCAAAGGCCTGTGGCAGTTCCGGGTAATGCCATTTGGATTGTGTAATGCACCAGCTACGTTCGAAAGGCTTATGGAACGCGTACTAGTGGGTCTTTTGGGAGATGCCTGTCTGGTGTACTTAGATGACGTAATAGTTATGGGACGCAGTTTCACGGAACATCGCAGGAATCTTGAGAAAGTTTTTAAGAGATTTCGTGAATCAAATTTGAAACTTAACCCGAAGAAGTGCGCCTTTTTCAAGAAAGAAGTTTCGTTCTTAGGCCATATTATTTCGGATAGAGGTGTTCGAACGGACCCAGACAAAATAAAAGCGGTGCAAGAGTGGCCTGTACCAAAAACTAAAACCGAAGTAAGAGCTTTCCTGGGCCTCAGTGCTTACTACCGGCGTTTTGTGAAGAACTTCTCTGAAGTAGCCAAGCCATTACACCACTTGACAGAAGAGAAGAGGAACTTCGTTTGGGACTCGGATTGTCAACGTGCATTTACACGACTCAAAGAGTTGCTGTGTTCAGCTCCAGTCCTGTGCTACCCTAATAGAGAAGGCAGATTTATTGTGGACACAGACGCCAGTAATACTGGAATCGGAGGTGTGTTATCTCAGGAGCAAAATGGACAGCAAGTGGTCATCGCCTACTTCAGCAAGTCTCTATCGAAGCCTGAGAGAAACTACTGTGTAACTCGGCGTGAATTACTAGCAGTTGTGAAGACCTTACAACACTTTAATAAATACTTGCTGGGAAGAGAGTTCACACTACGAACAGACCATGCAGCACTGAAGTGGTTACTCCAGTTCAAGAATCCTGAAGGCCAAGTCGCGAGATGGATCGAACAACTACAGGAGTACAACTTTGTAATAGAACACCGCAGTGGAAGGATTCACTCCAATGCTGATGCCTTATCGCGACGTCCATGCTCCCAGGATTGTAAACACTGTTTGAAGCATGAGTCCAAGGAGGTAGTGAAAATTGTCAGGACTCAGGGGACCGATGAATCCTGGGACAAAGAGGAAATCAGTAAGGTACAGAAAGAAGACAGAGATCTTAAACTAATAATGGATTGGAAGGCTCAGGGTCGGAAACCATTATGGCAGGACGTATCAGCCGCAAGCCCAATTACGAAGGCCTACTGGGCTCAGTGGGACAGTCTGAGTTTGGAACAAGGCGTGCTATATAGAAAGTGGGAATCACCTGACGGGAAGGACCAAGTTCTACAGATGGTGATCCCGAGAAACAAAGTTGCACCTGTTCTGCGCTTAGTGCATGATGGTGCATCAGGTGGTCATCTTGGTGTGAAGAAGACTTTGGTGAAGGTGAGAGAACGGTTCTACTGGGTACGCTGTCGGGAAGACATCGAGGAGTGGTGCAGAAAGTGCTCTACGTGTGCTTCGGTAAAAGGACCTCGTACTAGATCAAGAGGCAAGCTACAGCTGTACAGTGTCGGAGCCCCATGGGAGAGAATTGCCATTGACGTAGCTGGACCATTTCCCGTGACAGAAGACGGCAACCGCTTTATAGTAGTAGTTCAAGATTACTTTACCAAATGGCCCGAAGTGTTTGCGACACCAAACCAAGAGGCTCAGACCGTGGCCAAAAAGTTGATCCAGGAAGTAGTGTGTCGATTTGGTGTGCCGTTGGAACTGCATAGTGACCAGGGAAGAAATTTCGAGTCAGCCCTGTTTCAAGAGATGTGTAATCTACTCGGCATACACAAAACACGGACAACACCAGCGCACCCGCAGTCTGACGGCATGGTAGAACGGTTTAACCAGACATTGGAAAACCATCTGGCCAAGGTTGTCGAAGACCATCAACGAGACTGGGACCGTTACATTCCACTCTTCCTGTTATCATATCGGTCCGCGGTTCATGACACTACAGGATTTACGCCGGCCAAAGTCAACTTTGGAAGAGAGATACGCCTACCAGTAGACTTGATTACCGGAACACCTCCTGATACGCCAAAGCCGACAGTAGAGTACGTCGCAAACTTGCAAGCACAGCTGGATAAGACACATGATCTAGTGCGAGATAACAACCTCAAGGCTAATGAGAAGATGAAAACTCGCTATGACAGGAAAGCAAGTAATCATGGCTTCGAGGAAGGTACGCTCGTGTGGTTACATAATCCTCTCAGGAAAATCGGCAAGTCACCGAAGCTACAGGCCCGCTGGGAGGGTCCTTATAAAGTGATCACAAGGATCAATGACGTGACCTATCGCATAAGACAGGGCGATAGAAAGAAGCCGAAGATCGTCCACATCGATCGACTAGCACCCTATCACGGTTCTAACGCTGCTCGGGACGAGCATGATTAAGAGGGGGGCAATGTTGCGACGAATACCTATGCTAGAACGTTCGCAAGTACTTATCTACTCGTGTACGACGAATACCTAAACTCTAGAACATTCACAAGTACCTACCTACACGTATACAACAAATACCTACGCTAGAACGTTTGCATGTACCTACCTACACGTATAACAATAGATCAACGGCGGTAGGCATACCTACGCGTCGCAGCTAAGTACCTACACTCATTGTTCTGTTTTCGAGAATTGTCGGCATCTTTGTGGTAATAGCGGGAAGGTTCTAGAAATCTATTGAATGACTATAAAAAGGATTCGAACGTCGGCACTTCGTTCAGTTGTGAATACAGCGATCTCGAGCGAACATCTAAGCGATACGGAAGTTTAAGAAGAGCGATATACGAAGCGTTATAGTGCAGTATAAGTGTTTATTGCTTTAATTTGTTACTGTTAGTTTACTGTGTGAGTCTTAAATAAACTCATCATCGCGTAACTGGCATTTTACATCGAACCCCCATCCTGACACGTAACAATATAAAAATTGGAGACCCACCGGCATTGGGTATAGGGACCAAGCTACCGGCGGTTAGGGCTCCAGAGATAGAAACCTCCTCATAATGCGGGCCGTGTCAAGCAACACGCCTTCTGTATTTGGCCCTTCACCCAACCAGCTCTCTTAAGCCTCTTAAGATGTTGCTCTTAGCAATAAGTCCATTCACTGTAACCACTATCGGAACAAATGACCGCCGAATCCACATCTCACATGAAAACAACATCGTGTGCTAAATCCAGATACTTGATCTGTTTGTCTTTTTCAGCTTTCAGAAGATTATCATCATGAGGGATGGTGACGTCGACAATCATTACAAGGCGCTCTGATCGATCTATCTCCACTATATTATTATTATTATTGGTCAGGCATACTTGACCAATCAGCTAACATAACCTAATTAGCAACAGTCGATCAGAAATAGCCAACCTAATATCGATTATGCGAAGTCTCTAACTCGGCTGCCGTCTATTTATTTATAAACAATAAAAAACTTCAGACCTCGAGTCCAATTTAACTTTTGCTCTGATTACTAAAGTTAGTTGTGACCTATAAAAGAGTACCAAGTTAATTTATACTCTATCGAATAAAATCTACGGTATGATAACATCGCCATATTTTTATAGGAAATCTATATAAGTACGTGCATTTGCATTCAAATGTCGAAATAGGATTGTTATACATAAAAAAATATTGCAAATGATGAATTAAAATATCAAGTAACTTATTCGATATAGTATAATAACTTGACACAGCCTCATCAACATCATTGATTTGGGTTAACATGCTAGCTTGAGTTAATGAGAGCAAGGGCGATGGTGGTAGGTTGACTTCTAACAGCAAACATCAAAGGGCTAGCTCTCGACTAGTGTGAAAGAGCTCTCTGTAGCTAACGAACGACTCGGATAAAACCTCACTTGTACTACTTAGCAAATGAACTAAATCTCAGTGGACTCATAATTACCTGCCGGAAAGTAAGATAGGGTGTTTTTTGGGTGACTTATTAATCTTGTAAGTCTCAGGTATACATTCATAATATGTACCTATGTAATAAGTGAGGTATGTAAGATATGTTAGATTTGTATTCGATGTAGAATAGCTATTGGTTGAATAATAAGAGTTGTATACCGTGTAACGTGTTAGAACTTTCAGGTTTTCTGCGTTTGTGTTGTCTCACATTCATCATTGACACGACCTTGATTTTAGCCACAAATTTGTTACCAATTTGATAGTTGTCGAATTGTGATAGTTTAATTTACACTGCCAGAAGCGTTTATAGTCTTATAATAATGCTTTTTAAAAAAGAATGCTTCAATTTCTTGACTATGATAAAATCCTAGTGAATAATTTACAAGCTGCTACTAAATTATTCGATTATGTCTCAAGAGACCGCTGCTGTATTGTGGAAAATTTCTTTAATACAATTAGTAATTTTCTAGCAAGAACAAAGCACGGCGGTATTGGATATGAGTCGACATTCACAAACTGACCTCGTTCCAGCTAAATTTTGTTCAATATCTTTAGGCCATTTTAAATTAAATCATTTTATTTGTAGACTAGGCTATTGTGAGTTCTCTGAATCTTACTAAGTTCAGAATGCAAAAAAGCTAAACGATTTAGAACTTTATATTTCGGTCGCTCAATAAAAAACCTTAACTCATCACCACTATAAGTGGTTTAAGGACAATAATAACTCCCCAAGAGTGGTGCTCATTAACTTTAACTTATCAAGATTTTATCATTTATAAAGGTCAATAATTCTAGAAGTTCGTCTTTGACTGTTTTTAGTGACAAAAATTTCGAAACTGCAATCTGTACACAAAAAACCTTTACATTATTATACCTAAAATTTTGTATTACTTAGCTTTTCAGAAACAAAAAAACGTCTTAGTAAAGAAGAGACGATTAAATGCCGGGATTATTGACATTCTTGACCTTGTGCTAAGGTTTATAAGAATCACTTGAATCACTACATTAACCACCCGCCTATTGACAACAAGCATTCAAACCCGTTTTATTATACACACACACACACACCACAATTGCTACAATGTACAACCATTCAAAAGCACAATTAATACTTAAGTGAGCACACATCATGGAACTAAACACTGTTTACACACATATTTAACAAGCAGGAATATTTATTAGCGAGTTTGATCCTCTAGGTACCCAAGTTACGTCGTTTGTTCATGCTTCTCTATACAAATGGGATTTTATAGCTTTCACAGAACATTACAAATAATTTACAATAGTTATAGGCTTTGTGTATAGCCCACTTTGTATTATAATGAAAGGTCACTGCTAACGTATTTATCAATCAGTTGTAAGTTTCTAGAAACTAATTTTGTTCAAGTTCTAACAATTTTGTAGTCTAATTTAAATGGACTTGACTTAATTCTTGGTGGAGAACGATGTAGTAATGGTACAACGAATTAAAAATACTTTTAAGCCTCTAAACTTAAACTGGGCTCTAGATTAGCTTAGGCATTAGTAGTATGAACCTCGAAGTGGATTTTTTTATATATACCTAGAAGAATTTTAAATCAAAACGAGATACCAAAATCATTAAAATATATAAATTTTAATGTGCAGGTTCAAAAACTGTACGAAAATTACAATAGTAAGAAATTTAATGAATTATACTAACCTATTACTAAAACAGCGCTTTTTGATTTTCATTACCTTCTGCGTTAATTAACAGTGAATGTGGTGGTAGTAGTACCAAGTACCTAATAGTACAGTTAAATGTATGAACCCTAAGAAAATTAATTGACTTTAACATCTTGTTCTTTGATAGAACAGAAATTGGACTATTAAGTTCTTGCCTCTAATAAACGTTGTTAAAACAGAATAGACGTAAGCGTCACTTTGGTAGAAACTAACCCGGTCACTTGCACCGAAAACCAACTAGTTAGGACTGAATAAACTTTGTAATTCAAGCTGGTATACTGATTGATCGTGGCTTCAGTGTAGTTAGGACTTTGTAGCGCAGTTGCAGTTAAAGGACCTTTACGATGTTACGTGAATTATTTACCTAATTTAGGTAGGTAGTATATTGAAAAAAAATAGTTTAAAAACTAAAACCCAACTCCGGCATTAAATGTGCTCTAAAAAGTACAAAACAAGAAAATAATGTAGTGATGGTTAAAGGGAAGCCGTCTTCGCTTGCCACCTTGCAGAGCAATGACAATTCTTAAGGTTATAAGATGAGGTAATGTCAAAATATATAATAATGTAAATCACTACATTTTTTTAAATTTAAATTATTTCGGAGTGTAGCAAAATTCACTGAGGAGATATGAAAGAAAAGATATCTGATAGCTCGGTAGAATAGATTTTAGAACCTATTTTTAATAGTGGAGAACTATACAAGGTGTGTACAAAACACGGTTATTCATTTTGGCGAATCAGGGCAAAGAACATAGCCGCGTAATTTTACCAAAAGAAAGTCACAAGTTCTCAAAAACGTTTTCCGCTGCACTACAAATTGTGCAAGAGTTGCGATTAATGCTCTGCTCATGCTTTCTCTATAATTATGAAAGAGCCCTTTCCCCTGCCCGATATGATAATTTTATTCAAGATGGAATATCATATTTCTGAATTTAAAAGGTTCCTTAATCTCTCTAATTCATCGAGCGATCGGTCGTCATGAGGATTTATTATGATCCAAAGAACAAATAAATAGTCCATCTAAAGTCCTGACTCTGCTGAGGGCTACAAATGCCTGTTTCTTCGCAAACTATGACTTTCCTAAATCAATTACTGCTGCATAAAGTACACCCGTGTAATTTGTGCACAGTAACTGTCCAAGGAGGTAAGGATTAATGATAACATTTTCCGTTGAATTTTTCTTAATCCCCTTGTACTATCTAATTCAAATAAAAAAAAATATATCAGTATTTACCCTATTCGAGCGAAAAGAGAGGAAAAGACGTAGACTGGGAATAGACGTAAAATGTACGGAAAATAGGATGCCACAGAACAAGTACTAAAGCATAGAAGGAGTGTTAATCACCCTCATATACTTGTCCTATTTTTCCAAATAAGCCGGATACACTGCCATGCCGAGCCGGATGACTACACCGTTGGTCTAGTGGTTAGTGTAACTGACTGCGACGCCGGGTGTCGTGGGTTCGATTCCCGCGGAAGGCAAATATTTGTGTGATGAACATTTGTATTTGTCTTTATTATAAGTATGTATTTACAAAAAAAAAACAAAAAGTATGTATATGTATTATATTTCAGTTATCTAGTACCCATAACACAAGCTCTGCTTAGCTTGGGACTAGACGACAGTGTGTGATAGTGTCCACATATTATTATTATTATTATTATTATTGAAAAGAAAGAGACAAATAATTTTGCTAAGGACGGCTGGTGTACACTGTAGAAACGTCAATTTGGTTACCTTTGGTTACCTTTGGATGCCGAAATATGAAGCGAACTAATGTCAAATGTTCCAACTTGTCAAGGCCTCTAGACAATTTAGTCGGATTATACCGCCGCTCGTAATTTTCATTGTTGTTTATCTGTTTTGTGAAATAATATATGTTATTTAATAATTACATAGTGCTATTGTGAAGTAAAATTAAGCCCATTGGATAAGCAATGTCCTGCGTTATTGTAGGTTGTAAATTACATTCTTTTCGCAAAGAAAATCAAGTTTAAATCGTCAACTTCCATCGGTGAGTAGATAACAAACCAATAATATATACTAAAAACCTATACATAAGTGCAAAATACCTAAGTGATTTATACTTTACTATACTGCAATCATATTATAATCGTCTGTTTGCCATTCGATTCAGTAATTTTTAAGTATTTTACATTTTTACCAATTTGTGTAGTCATGTTCAATAGTGTTGTGACTTGTGCTGCATATTTTATCGATGACAAAAATATTACTATAATTTGTAGTTAACGATTTTGTGGTAACTTTTTTTTTTTTTTTTTTTTTAAATAAAAAATAAAAATAAGTTTATTTACCACCACAGGATACAGTGAGATCACACAAACTTAATTATTATAACAGAAAAGTACTTAATAAAAAGTGTGCTTATAACTAATATATGAATGCGAGGTGGACTGGAGCCTAAACTAGGGCAACCCTGTATTTCAGGACTCCAGGACACTCGCCCGCAGTTACAGGTATAGCTGTGCATGTTTGCGTGTGTGTGTGTATGTGTGTGTATGTGTGTGTGTGTGTGTGTGTGTGTGTGTGTGTGTGTGTGTGTGTGTGTGTGTGTGTGTGTGTTTGTGTGGGTGCGGGTGTGTGAGGAGAGGGTGTGTAAGGAGAGGGTGTATGCGTAAGGTTATAACAATATGGTTAGTATGTTACTTTACTTTAATACCGTTAAAAGAGATTCTGTTCCATCATAATCCAGGTTTAAAAGGTATGTTAAAATTGCATTTTTACATTCTTTGGAATTCATGGGTAGTATATTTAATGTAAAATTGAGTTTGTTGTACAAATATGGTGCCAAAAAATTAAGTTGCCTTCTGAAAAATGATGAATGGTGGGAGATTGTATCGCATATCCTATTTTTTCGACGTGAGGAATACGTGACAGTAACTATCTTTGGACCTTTCATAGTGTTTTATACATTGTGTTCTTTTGCAGGTTTCCGAAAGATCAGACCGGAAGATCCATGAAGCAAATTAAGAGAGAATTATTTTATATATTATATTGTTACACGTTTAACGTTCCAGCGGCGAGGACGAATCTACTCAAATTTGCTCCATTGTCACGCGCCATACGACTTATTACTATTATTTCTATAGAAATTGATATTTTCAATGTACCCTGTCAAAATTCAAAGATGTTGCACAAAAATGTATAGTATTGGTTAAATAGGTATATTTATTTAGTAATTAGTTATATTGTTTTAAATTTTAGGTTTCTTTTATGATATCGTATTGGATTTTTTATCTGTAATGATATTGTAAATACTTTTCAATAAATAAATATTAAATAAATGTTCTAGATGACTACAGAAATTTATTGATAAAATTGATCGGCAAAAATTTCTAAAAGTACCAATTCATAACATAACAAAAAATATTTCTGCTTATGCACAAATAATCAGGACATTCTTAAACAAAACTGTAATTTTAAGGGGAAGTAATATTGTGTTTCAATATTATTGGAAATATAATCATACATTTGTTACATGAATCTTACAGCTGTGTTTTATTTTTACCTTGGGGTATCTGTTTTGATGCTATACCAAGAAAGTCAGAAAAGAACAGAGGGCCGATACTGGTATTTTGGCGATCCACACACTGCCCCGCACTACGCTGCGGGAGCATGGCGACGCGGCGACGGTGCCACGCGTGCAGATGCGAGAGTACTGGTCTGCATCATCAATCACGCACGTTACTGCAGAACTCGGTGTCCATACCGCCTGGCCCCGAACCCACGCGCGTGAGTACTTGTTTCTCTGCATGTAAGCGTGTGATCAGTAACACAGCGCGTAAATGCGTTTTCAGTGTGTTGCACGACGCGTGATTTCTATACAAAGAGAGATACTTACAAACAATATAAGAACACGCACGCTTGCACTACGCTCCGTGATGCGAGGCAGTGTGTGGATTGATCATGTATATTTCAATTTTCAATTTATTTAATTTATTCATATACAGTTTACATTGTGTTTGAACTTACAGCATGAAACATGAATATAAACTTCAAAATTATTTCACATTGAAAGTGCTCCTGGCGCCGCTGCCGGCCTATGCCATTCTGGTGAGGTGTAAAACGGCCGTTTGTTTCTTGTAGTTCGTTTACGAGAGCTTTTATGCAACCAGACCTCATTTGATATTAGCATGTCTGTTAATTTACCATAGCCCATAGACAAATTTCATCTATCGATATCGATAAACTGTCAGAAGGTATCGTAGCACTATTAAACTTCTATTTGTCTCTGAGTGTGTACGCTTTATTATCTTAATAGTACTTCTATGCTTTAGTACTTGTTCTGTGTAGGATGCCGTTAAATGACAGGTTGTTGCCGTTGACGGATAAGTCACAGACTGCATCATCATTATTTATTTATTTATTTATAACTTTATGCACAAAATTGTACAATGGTGGGCTTAATGCCAAAGGCATTTTCTACCAGCCAACCTTTGGGTGATGCAGAGATAAACGAAGTAGGTGCAAGTTAACTTCAAAGGAACAGATAAATATGACTATTACCTATACTTATACAAAAATACATATTATACTTAATACACATATACATACAATACATACACACATACATTACATTATCATTTACGGACAGTAATTAATTTATTGTAACTTATTTCATATTTTGTTTTATTCACTTATCTATTTCATCTGGAAGTTATAGGAAATAATTTACGTTTTTAGACACATTTAAAATTATTATTTTTTATGTTTGAAATTTGATAGAGGTCATTTAAGGGCTTAAGAAGAAGAAGAAATTTAGTTTGGCAGATTAGTGTTAGTGTTGACAAGAACGTCATTTAAAATTCCACTGATTGGTATATTGACATAACTAAAATATAACCAAAACCAATGATATTCTATTTAACAGATATGTTATACACTCACAAAACAACAGAAAAAAGTGTTCCGCACAGTACCCGTTGCACACATAGACCTTTTTCATTCATTTCACATTTCACTACACATGTCAAAATGATAGAAAAGGATGACTTGAGAAAACAAATATGAAAAAAAGTGACAGCTAGTGTTGTCAATTGCGTATGAATTTGAACAAACATTACTCTAGTTACCAATCACCGCATGCTGTATCATAGACTAACAAATATAACGCGAGAGAAGGTACAAAATTTGTACCGCAGTTTCTACCTATAACAACTACTAAAGGTAGAAAAATAAAACATGTGAAAGAAAATAAATATTTATTTACAGAAAAATTAAAACATTTTTAATAAAAACTGTGATAGGCATAATTACAAGCTTTTTTGTACGTAACTATATTTATAACGGGTGGAATCATGCAACTCAATTTTCGGCCGATTGAACTGAAACTTTTTACACATCTTACTCTGTTGACAATGCAATTATATATAATTAATATTATTTAAATCTAAAATAGCGAACCTAATATGGGTTACATTCTGTAACCCAAATTTTAAAATACGATAAACTAAGATATCGGAAACGGTTATAATGTACCATTTCTGTCTTAGTGTCTTATCTTAGTTTATCCTTAATTTAAAATATTTAAGGTAGTAGATCCTAGCTATTACGGTCGTAGATCCTTGCTATTTACGGTAATAGATCCTAGAAAACCGAACTGCGAAGAACGATGACTTTTCTGCCTACGATTTTCGCATCTGTATTTTTATTCTATGTCCGGGATGCACGCGTCCTTGTCACACGCACCACAAAAATGTATTTTCCATTTCTTTCTTTTTTCTAACCTCCAAATATTCGAATTATTAGGAAAATAATTGAAATATGTTATTAAATCAAAGAGTATTGCGTACTTACATATGGTATGAGATTCCTTGTGTTTTATTTAATTTTGTATCATAATTGGTGCACTTACGGAACACACAAGATGGCATTTTTAAATTTGAAAATTGCATCAATAGTGTACCTACTCGTTGCTGTGCGTAACGCAGACTAAAGACAATACGTCCCAATTAGGACGTTTTCAGGTCTTCACGATTACGCGTTCATAACATATCTGTTAAATAGAATATCATTGACCAAACATATTATATATACGAAATCATATTTTCAATTCGATCATGTTTTCTCATTTTATAAATAATAATACAGTCTGGAAAAGGGTAGTACTTTCCTGGTCGATCCAGCTCATTCATGCTGAAATAATACCTACTTGAGACCACTCAAAGATAGCGCAAATAATTATAATTGTAAATAATACTTTTCAATGCAATTTTAATGCGTTGCATTAGCAATCAGTTGTCGTTTCGAGACCATACCTAGTAGAAATTTTCACCATATATTTGTACCAAGAAACAAGTATTTAGGCCCAATTTTCTCCCTTTCATTTTTCCTCGCCTCCTTCAATCTCTTTACCTACCCCACTATTTTCACGATAGGCAGCGGCGTCCCTGGTATTACAGGAGCAATGATAGGGACGCTGAGTCATCAATGAGCGATAGTTTCCACTTACCATCACGTGGGCTGTTTGCTCGTCTGTTACTGTCGGCAATAAAATAAAACCTACCTGCACAATGTAAAAAATTCGTTTACAAGACTAACTTCAAATGCACTCCCGCGAATCTCGTTTATGAGCGAAGTTAGATGACCCGCTGTCATTCTACCTCCAGCACTCACGTCTATGCATGCCTGGCATAAAACCGCAAAAGTACCGTCATAAAAAATACGCTGTTAATAACATTGTCTTCCACCTGAACAGTTACACAATTTTCACACAACACAAGAGCAGCTTGTTGGCTCTTTATAGAATTTAAAAGATAGGTTCCTATTACTACACCTGAAAGCAGAAATAAGTTTTTTTTTATGCAACTTTGGTAGCACGCATGTCGCACACGGTTCACCTGGTGGTAATTGGTAACCGTGACCTATAAAAATTCTATGAATAGACAACTAAGCCGTTGCCAACGATGTCGGGAGAAAGAAATGATAATATAGGAAAAAGCAAAAGGAAGAGGAGGTTTCATGCTGAACAAGTATTATTATGCCATGTATCAAATTCAAAGCAAACTCATTTATTTATTTAAATCATATATAAATATATGAACGTCATAACAAAAAGATGTGGGCTAATTTGCCTTTCGCTGACAAGGGTTGAGCCGTGAGCTTACCTGACAAGAAACGTAAACCTAACCCCTGTTTTCGATCGCCTGATAATTATTAAGGCAGCTCAATGAAAATGTCATGTAGAGTATATTCTAAAAAAGTGTGTGATACTAATTCGGTATTATAGCTAGGAGTAAATATTATATACTTATGCATGTCGACCTTCAATGCAAAAACGCCGTAAAACAAGATATGTTCGATTTGAGAATTTTCATTTTTCTTCTCTTAGTACAAAGCGAAAATTGAAACGTTTTCCTACTGATGAGACTAGCACTTATCGATTTACAGATACTATAGCGCACATCCCTAATGAACGTGTTGTTCACGTCACTAGTTCGAACGTCTCTTGACCGATCCTTCCCCTAGTCTGCTCCTACGCCAGTGCAAGTCAAGTCGTAAATGTCGTCAGTGTCCGCGCGAGCAGCTAGACGGAATGAAGCTATAATTACTAGTTTATAATATATATCAGAATAAAAAAATATATTATTTGCATTAATATAATATATACGAGTAATGTAATATTCTACCACATTCACACAGCGCCATCTAGTCTCAAACTAAGCAGAGCTTTTACTATGGGTAGGTACTAGACAACTGATAAACATACTTATATACTTTTTTTAATAGTTTCATTGTAGAAATATTTAAAGAAATAATTTAAAATGCTAAAATGAACCAAAGCTATAATACATAAGTTAGCGATCAGTATATATATTCCGTTATATTGCGGTATTTATAGTATAATAGCCATATAAGACGACTATAAGTCTAAAGGAGTAATAAAAGCGATATTAAAGCTGTTTGATAGTTACGTCTCTTTGCTATTATGATATTTCTATGATTCCTCTACTTATGGTTTATATAGCTCTATAAAGATAACATTTGATAATTTTAACTAACCGGGCCAATACCTATTCTTGTGACTTAGTGGCGATAAACATTGTTTTGACTTTACAGAGGTTACCTTACAACGTTTGTCGCTTTTAAGTCAAAATCTTGCAAATATTTTGGACTTTAACTTAAAGGTCTAAAATTTCCAATCTCCAAACATACTAAAATATGAGTTATTCCGTTCTGATACACCGTATTAGACCCTGAACGATGAGTATGAGACAGATATTTTACTTTTATTGAGATTAAAAATATCACACTTTACTTTGGTAATCTGACGAAGTTAGTAAGACCACGACGGCTCATTTCTCCGAAGTAGTTGACATGAAGCGTTACATATAAAAAAATGTATTACCTAAGTCTATATTCTCTATTTTCCCAAAATTCATCATAGAAATCCAAGATACATTAAATCCGATATATTACTAAAATTTATATTTATAGAAATAAGACATCCTTTTCTAGTTATGCTATAGGCAATGCAATATAGGAAGAAGATATCTTGCCGAGTATAAGTGTCACAGCTAAGTCCTTTTTGCTAATTGGAAATGATAAGACGTAACTAATTAGGAAGGTACCTACAGAGTTCTACTTAGCTATTTTTATTTTTAAAAATCAAATATATATTAATCTTCCCAATGGTGATTAAAATTTAATGTCATTTATAATGTTAATAATAGATTGGATGAGATAAATGAATATTTTTTTCGTAAAAACGAAAATATAATTAACAAAATCTGACTCATCTTTACATTCGTTTGACGTGTTGCCATTATTTTTGCATGTCAACAATATACGGCGCGACAAAAATATGAAAACCCACAGCTAAAAAATAGGTCACCGAAATTTTTGTCAACGTTGATAATAGACAGTAAGTCTATTATTTCTTACAATAACATTATTTGGTCCGCTCTTGACGACAAATACGATAAAGAGTATGATTACAACATGTAAAAGTGCCGATAAAGAGTGCTGGAAGACTAATTCCTTCCCCTTTTCTTTTTCTTTTCGTCTGCCACTGTTGGCAATAAAAAAAAACCGAAATGACATGAACGAACAACGACGAAAATAGCCAGTTAATAACGATTTAAAACAAATTATATGTTTAAACTACATTACATATTTCAGCCTAGAGATATCAGGCTCACCCGAGGTTCAGACAAATTGGCGATCGCAGTGGCGACAGTCTTATCACTGGACGTTGCTAGTCATCCTGTGTTGCTCTTCTCACTGCTTTCTAATGTTGTCGTCCAAGTAATTTAACTAGCCACTATTCATCAGTTGAGTAATTGTAGTAGCTGACAGAGTTATAGGTAAGTATACGACTCGTAATAACGAGTTTGAAGCATACTTAAAACAACTTCATTTTCTTCTAAACTAAGCTTGTACTAAAACCCGCGAACATATACGAAACTTAATCAATTACATTAAATATATATGTTTAGTTTCACTTCAAATATTACATACAGTTATACCTACTTATCTTTAAAACGATAACAAATTTGTAGACGCAAGTTTAACCGACCTCTTCCTGAGGTTGAACGGCTGAACTTTATGGCTTCTCTTCGCGGAATGCGAACAATTTATTAGAGTTTATGACGAATATATTCTATTCGATTATAGTACTTGGATTGTACTTCTGAATGATTAAAGGTTACGTTTGTGATAAGGTCGTAGTACTGAAAATTAATTATGACTCATGTTCTAGTTTATTTCATAATTTTCCACATGATGTTATAACATAGGATTCAATGGAAATACCAAATGGAACCCATCGTCAATACCTAAAAATCTAAAACTGGGATCCAACAAAAATAAATCATATTGATTATCTGTTAATGGTACTAATGTGCCATGTCAGAAAAATAATCCTCTGGGATTCGAATTGTCAACAAGACTTGTAGTCAATGCTAAACAACAAATATGACTACACAACTTACTCCAATACATATTGCCATTATTGCAATCACGATACAAAATTTCTTAATAGTCACACTAAATACACAACATTTCCTCAAAATTAAATAGTATCCTCCAAAATAAAACAGAAAATAAAAAACGGCAATCTCATCCTGACAGTCGATTTACATAGTATGCCTTAGCAAAATTATCTTAGCTACATTGGAAAGGTAGCGAGCAAAGATTCGCCTCAACCTTTGGCTAAATTGAATCACCTACCAGCAGGCACGCACACAAAGTTATCGACCACCATCAAAGAACTGTCAAAGCATATAACAAAGTATTTAAGCCTGACCGCACATTGGTTGCTTAAGCCTTGCTTTATCTGATACTACATTGGCTCTACAAACTCACTAGTGAATGATAGTCAAGTTGAAAAACTAGTTCAACTTCTGTTTTAGTTGCTTGAATAGTTTTAACTATCAATACAGGTAACTATGTTTGTGAGCTAAGACTAATAGCTGATATCAAAACGTACTGTCGCCCTAACGATAAAATAATAGCTTTGGAAAATGCAACCAAATTAACAATGTCGTGTAAAATATTATCTAATTCACGAAATCTAATCAACATTCTAAAAAATAATAATGCCAGAACTAAAAATATGTCAAACAAAAGTGTGACTATGCGCAGTCACACAATCGGTTGAACTATTTACAGGTAGCCGTTGCTTTTCGTAGTCAATGTGCGACTAGCCTAAACGTGGCTCATAATTTGATTTAATACAAACGTAGTCCCTGAGTGGCTTCGATTCAATTACAACCTCGTTTAACTCCGGTTACAAGAGAATAGAAGTTTTTATAGGTTGACGTACCCTTGTTTATTGTCCCCAAGCAAAATAATTATGGCGTTACTGTTTAGATTAATGGTTACTCAATTAAGTATGCTTATACTTACTAGGAAAATAAAATGAATTTTATGATACCGCTAATTGAATACGAACTCATAATAAATTCGTATATGTATGCTAAGAATAAACATTCAAAAGATTTATGTCGTTATCGGCACAAATGTCAGATTATGACAAAGTAACTCTTTGACCTTTAATTATATTCTAAGATTAGTCTTATAATTATAAAAATACGAACTAAATCGTCATACAAAAATAACAGCTATGCTTTTTATACACGTCTAAGTTGCTGAATATCAACATACGAGTAAATTACTTGATATTATTTTCTAAATGCCGTTTATTTGTCAACATAGGCCTAATACTAATCTATACAAGCCCATAAAAATAAGAATGTGAAATAAATGTCCTCGATGTTTCTATTTTATAAGCCAATAAATATGAAGGTTTGTATAAAATATTACACAACCTTTTGTCGATGAAACAATCTTTATTCTATTAGTGTTAGTTATAAATGTGAAATTATATGAGGATGTCTGATATTTTTTTTACTTAATCGTAGGTACACGGTTGAGCAAATTAGCCAGAATGTTGAGCATAAAATTATATATAATATCAAGTAAAATAATAACTAGGTATAGGTACTACCAATCGTAATTTGCTATTGTAATAAGGTTCTTATAGTATTTACTTAGCACCAACTTTAAAATTATAAAATACTTATTTAATCATTTCTGATTAACTAAATCAAAATACGAATTACTTTGTGCTAAATAAATTTATTTTTAACTGTTTAATGCTGATTTTTTTTGTTTAAAATTATTTTATTTCACGAATTTCAGTGATGGATAGACCAAAATTTTTGTACGAACTAAACATTTTGAAATATTGAATCGTAAGAATTAAGCTCGACATGACTGCTAGTTGAGGAATTTCCGCAATGGTCTATGGTCACCAGTAAAGGGACTTATAACCCATATGGGTGCAAAGTTCTCGTCATTTCCAAGTAATTGCTGTAAATCATTGTCGAGTACCCTTGACTGTATTTCGGCTGCATCATCAGATCGACTCAAACCTTCACTAAATAGCAGCACTAGTCGCCAGTACGATTTACTCCTAGATTTCTCTGGGATGCTATCATCAGATCCTGGTTTTATTATCATGGTACCACCCTTGGGATATCTCCTTACCAACAAAAAAAGAATCGTCAAAATCGGTGCTTACACGACCAAGTTATCCCCGAACACAACAAAAAAAATAAAAATAAAAATTCGGTCGAATTGAGAAACCTCCTTCTTTTTTTGAAGTCGGTTAAAAATGAAATGCTGTTCGTTGGTAAGCGTAAAAAATTTACTCAGGCTGGACCTATTTAGTCATTTTAGGTCTCAAAATGCAGCATAATATTAACGGTAAGCAAAGTAAGTAAGTATTTATATTATAGCTTGTTTTTTTTTATAAAAGCCTACCAAGGTGACTCCCACCTTGCCTGATGGTAAACAGTCAGTGGAATCCAGAAGCGGTGGCCATCATACCAAAAGTCATTGTCTTAAACTGCTAATATGGTGGCGACCACTATGGTGGCTGGGAATGGCCCTAACCCCATTCCCAGCCACCACACACACAGAAGGGAATGAGGGAGGTGAGGAAAGAGGAAAGGGAGAAAATTGAACCTTAAAAAGCAAAAACAAGAAACTGGCTTGTGTTATGAGTTCTAGAGTGCGGATATAATACATACTTAAATACTTTTTATTGTAAATACATACATATATACACCCAGACTAAAGCAAATAGATATGTTCATGCATAAATATTTGCACTGAGCGGGAATCGAACCCGCAACCTCTGCGCAGTACCACCGAACCACAGAGGACTCATGTTTTATTAGTCGTTTTACATTATTTATTTAAACTTTTAAGAATTATATAATAATAATATAATAATAATAATAATAAGCCCCTCAAATCCAACCATACGTCCGAGTCGAACATCAGACTCTCGTGAGGGGCGGACACGCGACATTTATGTTACTGGCGCGGCTAACATGGCTCTGGGAACCCATTTAATGGAGATGTTACTTAGAAGTAAACGTATACGGCCGCTGCCCGGGGGCGATCGCCGGGGCACACCTGGAGCTGACGCTGGGTGTCTCAGTATGCGAACCGTCAGTGGAGAAGAGTCGAATAGGCGGGCTCTCTCCGGATCATCCGAAAAAGTTTCAGCCAACCAAGATGATCATCATCATACAGACAATTTAGATAACAATAGTTTAAACTCTTTTAGCTCAATAGTAGAACCATACAGTCCATCCACTAATTCATACATTCCAACACCGGTGTCCTCTAGTGATGAACTATCACATGGAGCACCGACCCCAACCCCAAGTGTTGCGCAGGAGGTGAATGCCTTTTTACCTGCGTCCACTAAGGCTGGGAAACCTCGACTACGCATGAGCTGGACAAAGGAAGCTAATATTTTTATCATGCGTACCTACTACTTAATCACGAAATTAGAATCAGATATGACTACATACAGAAAATACTTACACGAACATTTCTCGAAACAATACCCTACAATTAAAGTAACAGAACAACGAGTTTCAGACCAGAAAAGAATCATAGTTAGAAATAAGCTACTATCCCAAGCAACACTTGACCAGTTAAAAGATGAAGTTCGATCTCAACTACAGGAAATAGACAACAATACACACAATAATCTTACAACAATAACACCTAATGATTTAACAAATAACCACAACACACATGATCCTCAGATTTGTGGTCAATTGTCAAGATCTCACTCTTTATCACACACACAAACTCAGCAACAAATAAACACACAATCGACTTACACATCCACACAAACGGAATATATAACGTTAACACTAGAAAACGATATAGATACATTAGCAGAGTCTAGTCATATAATAGGAGAAGATACTCAAAAAATACTCGACAAATTCAGAACAGCACTTACACAATACTCTGGAATGAATCCAGCTGGTAGACCAAAATTACCGAAATTAAAATATAGTTACAAACTTTTCCAATTAATTAGTTTATTTAATCAAAACATACTGCATCTCTTTATAACTGAAGATTCGCAACTAGTAGATTTACATACACTTATATACTGTACCGCCTTGGTTATATCAGAAGAATTAAATTACAAAATAACAGACTACTCAAGGCTTAACAAACCAAAAGACACAAATAAGCCACCATGGCAAATTAGATTAGAAAAAGATATTGAAAAACTTAGAGCTGACTGTGGTAGACTCACTCAGTATATTAACAATAACAGATCAAATAAAGTAGTAAAGAAAGTAGAACAAATATTTAAAAATACATTTATGCACACAAGACATGAAAATAGTAACACAAAACCTGAAGAATACTTAGACACTATAAAGCAAAAACTAGCATTGAAAGTTCATAGGCTAAAAAGATATAAGAAAGCTCAGAAGCGTAAAAATGACAACATATTATTTACCTCAAACGAAAAATCATTTTACAGAAATCTTCACTCTTCTCGCACTAAAACAGACACAACACACGACCCTACAACACCCACAGTATCACAACTAGAAACATTCTGGGCAGGAATTTGGGAAAGGCAGGTACAGCACAATGATAAAGCAGATTGGATTGCCGCTGAAACGCATAAATGGAGTAACATTGAAGAAATGCAATTCGATCAAATTACAGAAACAGACATAACTAGTATTACATCAAAACTGCACAATTGGAAATCACCGGGTATAGACAAAATACACAATTTTTGGTTTAAAAAACTAACTGTACTACACAATTAAAACTAACTGTACTACACAATTCCATAGCCAAAAACCTAACCGACATTGTTTTCGGAAAACAAAATATTCCTGAATTCATTGCAACCGGAATAACTTACATGCTACCAAAATCTAAAGACACTTCACTACCTTCCCAATATAGACCCATCACGTGCCTCCCCACAATATATAAAATTCTTACATCAGCAATAACCCGAAAACTTAACACACACATTGATCACAATAACATAATAGCAGAAGAGCAAAAAGGATGCCGGCGGGGCCATATGGGATGCAAAGAACAACTTGTCATAGATTCTACCATACTTAAACATGCAACAGCAAAAAATAGAAATCTACATTGTACATATATTGATTATAAAAAAGCTTTCGACAGCATACCACACTCTTGGTTACTACAGATACTAGAAATATACAAAATTAACCCAATAATAACAAATTTTATGCGCAATATAATGTCACACTGGAAAACAAGTTTACATTTAAACAACCGGAACAGTACACTTACTACCAGACAAATATCTATTAGGAAAGGTATTTATCAAGGTGATTCACTTAGTCCCCTATGGTTTTGCCTTGCATTAAACCCTTTATCACATTTACTGCACCGGTGTCGAGCCGGATATTCTCTTAAACATACAACAAAAGAAACTATTATCTCACATTTGATTTATGTGGATGATATAAAATTATATGGAAAATCGGCAAATAATATGTAAAAATTACTGGAAAATACAACAAAATTTAATAAAGATATTAACATGGAGTTTGGTTTAGACAAGTGCAAAACATTACATATAGTAAAAGGCAAGATTCGGCCCGGTGACTACATAGTAGATGATGATAATACAATAACAGCGATGGAACCGTCGGATATTTACAAATATTTAGGATGTAATCAATTGAAAGGACTAGATCATACAAATATCAAACGCACACTAACAACAGAATACAAAACCAGAATAAACTCAATCTGTAACACACAACTAAATGGTAAGCATCTTATCAAAGCATTAAACACCTTTGCTATCCCGATACTGACTTATTCATTCGGGGTAATAAAATGGACAAAAACAGACATAGAACAAATAGAACGAACAACGCGCACTACACTTACAAAACATAATCACTTACACCCTAAATCGGCAATAGAAAGGCTCACCATCAAAAGACACAATGGAGGAAGAGGGTTAATAGATATCAATCACCTTTGGCAGAAACTAATTCATAGCCTAAAAACATTTTTCCACACAAAAGCCCTCACAAGTATTATACATGAAGCTATAGTCCACAATGATTTTAATTACACACCACTTAACTTAAGCAATCACACACATTTACAAGAACATCAGAGTACTGATCCTCAAATACAAAAAATAGAGAACTGGAAAAATAAAACTCTTCATGGTAGACACGCACATGACTTAGAACAGATTCACATAGATAGACTAGCATCAAATAAGTGGCTTAAAATTGGTAACTTATTCCCAGAGACAGAAGGGTTTATGGTAGCTATACAAGACCAAATTATTAACACAAGAAACTACAGAAAATATATAATTAAAGACCCAACCATTACTAACGATAAATGTCGTAGGTGCCACATCCAACCAGAAACCATTCAACACATAACCGGAGCATGCACAACCCTCACACAGACAGATTACACACATAGGCATAACCAAATTGCGAACATCATCCACCAAAATTTAGCATGTATGTTCAACCTCATACAAAACACAAACACACCCTACTACAATTATACACCACAAACTATATTAGAAAATAGCTTTTACAAACTTTATTACGATCGTGCCATACTTACAGATAAAACCATTCACTATAATAGACAGGATATAGTATTACAGGATAAAATTAATAAGACCACTTTTTTAATAGACATAGCTGTCCCTAATACACACAACCTACAGAAAACAATAACTGAAAAAATAAGCAAATACGCAGACCTAAAAGAAGAAATAGCTCGAATATGGAAACAGGATAAAGTCCTTTCTACTACTGGTATCATTCCAAAACATCTTCATCGTAGCCTAAAATTACTAGAACTGTCAGCAAACCTCTACATAATATTACAAAAAGCAGCCATTCTAAACACTTGTAGGATAGTTAGAAAGTTTATGAAAATTCAGGATAATAATAATGACACAACAGACCAAAACACAAGTTAACACTACACACCACACACTGCATTTACTTGGTTGCAAGCCCGTAAATGTAGTTATAACCAGCCCAGAAGCTGAGAAACACAAAGATCACCTATAATAATAATATGTGGACACTATCACACACCGTCATCTAGTCCCAAGCTAAGCAGAGCTTGTGTTATGGGTACTAGATAATTGAAATATAATACATAAACATACTTTTTTTTTGTAAATACATACTTAGAATACATAGAAAACACCCAAACTGAAGACAAATACAAATGTTCATCACACAAATATTTGCTTTCCGCGGGAATCTAACCCACGACACCCGGCGTCGAAGTCAGTTACACTAACCACTAGACCAACTGAACAGTGCAGTCAAATTACATACTTATTTTGTTTTTGTTTTGCTAAGATTTTGCATTGTTTAAATTACTTCAAATAGATAAAACCTCTTTGTTACGGTCTAGTTTGGGGTCGGGCTGAAACCTTAAAATTTAAAACTGAAAATTTAAAAATTGAACCTTGAAGAATTTAGGTTCTGTTATTATTATTTACCTAAGTTTTATGGATTTGTTATTATCAAATAGATTTAGGCGAATAGGGAATATTACGCTAAAATTAGATATTTTGCGTTTTGTTTATACGTAAAACAAAACAGGATTATAGCAATTTTTTTTATTGGCTTCAGTATTGAATTTATTTATAAATGAGAATTAAGTATTCTGTTTATTTTTTGCTATAATTTTGCATTGTAGAAAACACTCTAGTTGGATTAAACGATCCAGTTTTGGACGGGCTTACACCTAAAAAATCTATGAGATGTTTAGATAATTCGTGTCGTTTTTTCCTACATTGAAAGACATTGTATTACGAGTATGTTGTCAGATTATAGTTATTGTAGCTGGTGGATAAGTGGACTGTATATAAGGTTGTTAAATGATGAATGCGTTAGTTAGTTTGACCAAAGCTAGAAGGCGGAAACAGCGTGCGTGCGTTATAATAGAACAGCGGCTCATCGCGGACTGCCGAGTGCGTCGGGCGCTACGGCGGCGCTGGCGCGCCGCGCCTCGTGCCCCCCTTCACCGTGCCACCGCCCCTCTGCACCGCACACTGTTCCCGCCCACCAATTTGTATTTATTTACGTAATATATTAAAATTAACAATAATGTACCAATAATAAAATCACATCGTTTACATTCCCCACCCCAGTGCGTCAGCACTCATTCCCGGTAGGTATCCATGCGATGCGAGCTACGGAACGACGCAGAAAGCCTGACTTCGTCTTGACTTCGACGACTCTGATGCGTCCATCTTTGCCTGGCATAACTCTCTCTATTTTGCCTCGAGGCCAGGTGTTGCGTGGCGAAGCGGGGTCCACGATCAATACAAGGTCTCCCACTTGTATGGGCCTTTGCTCCTGCTGCCACTTTTTACGAGGGCGCATGTCTGGCAGCACCTCCCGTACCCATCGTTTCCAGAATGAATCAGCCAACTGTTGTGAGATGCGCCATTGTTTACGTAAGTACTTCTCTGACTCATCGAATGTGCCCATGGTAGGTAGGTTTGATGACGAGCCAAGTAGAAAGTGATTTGGTGTCAGAGCTTCTTCTGTGTGTGGCTCCACGCTCACATGAGTAAGGGGACGGCTATTGACTGTGAGTTCTACCTCTGCCATAAGAGTGCGTAACACCTCATCACGAGGTGCTCGTTCCTTTAGAACGACTTTCAGGGCGGTCTTTACACAGCGGATTAGTCGCTCCCATGCCCCACCCCAGTGTGGGCTGGCGGGCGGTGAGAATGTCCAGGTCGTCGTCATGCCGTATGTCAAAGTTTCCCGAGCCAGCTGATCCTTGTCTATTTCAGCAATGCATTTCTTCAACTCATTATCGGCGCCTCTCAGATTGGTCCCATTATCTGAGTAAATGTGTTGTGGCCAGCCACGTCTAGCAGCCATTCTTCGAAGAGCCATTATGACGTCATCCGTGGTAAGACTGCCAACAATTTCAATATGAATGGCTCTTACAGTTAGGCAGGTAAATAATACACCATACCGCTTTTCACGATGCCGGGCTACGGTTACTTCCATTGGGCCGAACAGGTCAACACCAGTGAAAGTGAAGGGACGCTGATGGTGAGCTAGTCGCGCCTCAGGTAAGTCTCCCATTCTGGGTGGTTGAGGCTGAGCTCGCTTGATTCTACATAACATACACTTTGAAGTAATGTGTTTAACAGTAGGTCTAATACGTATAATCCAATATTTTTGTTTCAGTTCGTTTACTACCATCTCCTGGCTTCCATGGTATGCTCTCTCGTGGTAGTGTTTTACTATCAGCTGAGTTACATAATTACGACCGTCCAGTATAACAGGTTGTTTAAGCTCTTGTGATATTTCAGAGGCAGCGCCGATGCGGCCGCCGACTCGAAGAATATCGTCGTCATCGATGATAGGTGATAAGGTAAGTAATTTACTGCTTCTATTTAACATATTTTTCTGTTTCAGATTTTGCAGGTCTTCAGGAAAGGATTGCACCTGCGAGTATCTTATCAATAGCTTCTCTGCTCGCTCCATCATAGCGCCGTTGACAGTGCAGGTAAGTTTCTTACATTTCTTTTCTATGAATAAAATAACAATACATGTAGCTCTCAAAATTCTTCGCCAACTTGCAAATCTTTCAGGTTCGGGTACAGTCGGTAAACGTAAAGGTGTAATGTGAAGAGTGTTGATGCATTCTAGGTCCACATCACAAACATCAGGTAACTGTACATCCGTACATTGCGGCCATAAGCTTTCCTTTTCATATAAAAATGATGGGCCACCTATCCATTCATTTTCAAATATTTTCATTTCACAGGTGTCTCTGGTCGCGATATCAGCGATATTCATCTTCGTAGGTATATATCTCCATTCTTCTATTTGTGTGTACTCGTCGATCTCGCCCAATCTATGTGCAATATAAGCTTTATAGGTACGTCTATTGTTATGAATCCAATGTAAAACTGTAACAGAGTCGCACCATATATATTTCATTATGAATTTCATGTTATGTTCCTGCTTTATAGTGTCTGCTAATCTGGCAGCAAGTAAAGCAGCTTGTAGTTCTAGTCGCGGCACTGAAACATACTTTACGGGTGCAACGCGACACCTGCTCGAGACGAATGCCACTCGTATTTGTTTATTATTATCAATCCAGCGCCAGTATGCTACGGCGCACATCGCCTTTGTCGATGCGTCGCAAAATATATGTAGCTGTAGGTTCACATAACAGCTGTGGTTGTTCGTCTCACTTCCTTCTACAGTTAAGTCTATGCCTTGTTCCAAGTGATCTTTAGTAATAGCATTCGTAGACCTCGTAGCCAGCGTAGCAGGTGTCCTCGTAGCCGATGGATAATGTCTCGGTATCCGTATGTTTTGTATTGTTTTTAATACGTTCAACCATTCCGTCCATCGTGTAAATAGGTCATCGGTTATCTCGTCGTCCCAGCTGGTAACAGATCGCCATGTGTCTTGCAACATAATTTTACCTTTAATGGTAAACGGAGATAAAAATCCAAATACATCAAATATGGACATAATCACTCGTAACATATCTCGTTTCGTTGGCTTTTTTTTCCCAGTAATTATATTGGTTGGTATCTTCTTGAATGACACGTCGAAACCTAAGGTATCATCATTAGGGTTCCACAACAAGCCAAGCGTACGTTCGCCGTCGTATTGTTGACCGACTTTGAACGCAACTGTCGTTGATAGTAAACTGTCTTGTGGTAATGAGCTTATTATACATTTATTGTTACATGTCCAGTTTCTCATTTCGAAGCCTCCTTGTTTATGTATATAATTTATTTCGTTCACTGTTTTTATAGCCATCTCTTCGTCTTCAAAGCTGTCAATATAGTCGTCCATGTAATGTTGCTTTATTATTGCGTGTACTGCTGTAGGCATAGATGTTTGAAACCGTTGTGCGTTTTTGTTTTTAATATATTGCGCTATAAATGGCGAGCAATTAGCACCGAAGATAAGGGAGCTCATAGCATAAGTCTTGACTGGTTGTTCCGATGACTGTCGCCACAAAAAACGCAATACATCTCTGTCTTCTTTTATAATTTTTATTCGTAAAAACATATCACGAATATCTCCTGTCACGGCTATTTTATTTTCTCTGAACCGTAGCATGGTTCCGTACAAGGAAACAAATAGGTCGGGTCCCTTTAGTAGGTAATCATTTAGGCAGACACTACGGGACGTAGCGGCGGCATCAAATACTAGTCTTAGTTTTTGTTTATTGAGGTTATCGACCCCAAAATGCGGTAGGTACCATATTCTTTTTGGCCGTTCTGTTTCGTCAATTTGTGACGCGTAATCATTAGTGATCAGGTGTTTGATTCGGTCTTGATATCTAGTAGCGTAACCTACGCTCGATTTCATTTTCTTTTCAACACTTCGTAGCCTTGACATCGCATTAGAGTAAGAGTCGGGCATTGTACTAATCTGGTTTTTCCATGGTAGTCCAACGTACCACCTGCCGTCTACTAATTTGGCAGTGCGGTCCAAACTTTCTATGGCCCGAAGGTCTTCGACGTTCTGCCGAGGTTTAACAGAAACGCCAGTGGAGTCTAGTGCGTAGGACTCGCGTAGTACATCATGAATGTTTCTCAGTATACGCTCATTTTTGCAGCGTTGACGCGGCGGCGGCGCCTGCGGCGGCAGCGCCCGCGGCGCGCGAGGATGGCGGAGGCGCATGTACACGCCCGTGTACACACCAACCCAACGGTGTACGGGTCAGGTAAGGTTCACTTGGTTTGCTTTTTATTATTTGTAACGGTAGGATTAAATGATAGTTATCTTGTCCGATTAATATTTCTGGTTTACACTGTCCGTAACTGATAACACTTTTAATTGCAGGTTCTAGTTCGTAATCACTGATATCGACTGTTTGGTTTTGTATGGGTAAGTTTAATTGTTTAACACTACGCGCTGTTAATTGAAACTTATGCCCGTCACTGTTCGATATGCAAAAGTTTATTATTTCACTGTCACATACGAGGTTTGTATTGTCCCAGGCACCGCATATACGCATAGATTGTTTATAACCGCTCAAACCGATACGCGTTGCGAGTGACTCGCTAATTAATGACACTGTCGACCCATCGTCCAGGAGTGCAACACTGCGTGACGTTCCGTTTGGTCCGTGTATTGTCACTGGCACGGTTTTTAATAACACTTTCCGATTGTCCAACTGTATGTGCGTTATTGTTTCACTAGTTTCAGCCACTGAAGACGGGGTCGTTGGCACGTCGTCACTGGTTATATTCTTTATGTTATAGTGCAACAAGCGGTGATGATTATGACCACAGGTATCACATACGGCGGCAGAGCATGAGTCATTTAGGTGCTGCGCCGATAAACACTTGAAACAGATGCCACGACGTTTTACATATGCCCATCGATCTTTGCGTAATGACTTTTTAAATTTCTTGCACTCTGGTAACGTATGTTTTGATAAGTTACAATATCCACACTTCTCAGTATTGTTTTTAGCGTTTTCGTAATTTATTAACACAGTGTGTCCCTTTTGTTTGTCGTAACTGTAATTATTACTCTTGTAGTGCTGTAAAATAGGTAGGTTTACACTGCACTGTGTTACTTTCTTTGCTTCTAAGTTTAAAAAGTCTGATAATATGACGAACTTTGGTTTAATGATTTGTTCAGAAAGTGTATAACTGTAGTCAGTCCATTTAGAGATGAGCACGGTAGGTAATTTTGGTAATACTGTCGACATGAGTGCCATTCCTTTTAAGTAGTCTTCGCATCCGATAGCTGACACTGCGGCAACACAGTTTGATATTTTTACTGAGAACGAAATTATGTCTTTTTGATATTCTTGAGCCATTGGTCGTATTTTGCTAAGATCTTGCAATATTCTAGCCATTATTGTATCTGGATTGCCAAATTGCAGCTGCAGCGATTCCATAATTATGTCAGGCGATGTGGCGCCGATCAACAGCGATGTAACTCCCTCCTTAGCACGTCCGTGGAGACTTTTTCTAATTCGCCACAAGTTCTCCCTGTCACTGAAGTTACAGACTTTCGACGATTCTTCATAAGCTTGTTTATAGTGCAGCCATTCCAGTGGGTCACCATTAAATGATGGTAAGTCCTTTGGCGTACATAGCCGGTTCAGCATCTTAGTGTTGGTTCCATAAGTACCGTTGGTAGTGGCAGCGGTGGCTAGGTCCTTCAGTGCACTCGCCAGCATGTGCATGGTGTCATCGGTACCGCCACGAGTAGTCGTGGCGATCAAAGGGTCTGGCTGGAGTACGGGTTCGACAGCGGAGAGTTGTGGGGCAGTAGCCCCCATTTGTTCCAGCTGACTGGTGTTTAGCCACTCTTCCACGTTACGGTGATGATGCTCACTGGGTGCGTCTTCAGACCCAGAGCTCTCTAATTCAGCGAGGTCCGCCGCGAGCTTCTTATCAATAAGTTCCATTTTTAACATAGCCTTTTCCTTTTCAGCTGCCAGAAGTAGCTGCGCCTTCCTCGCCCTCACCGACGATGAGTTCGAACATTTAGATTTATTCGACAACTTGCTGATGCTGGCGACCGATGCAGGTGGAGGGCTTTTTACTGGTGCTGCTTCACTTTTACTTGGCGGTCTTGCTATATTTTCGTGTTCGCGTTCACGTCGCAACGTGCTTCGTGTGCCCACCATTTTGTTTTCTTTAGCGGTGGCACCGCGTGGCTAAAGCACGGCGTAAAATATGCAAAGCAACTCGTTCTTGTGGTCTAATCCGGCTCGTAGGACCAGCGGATGTAGCTGGTGGATAAGTGGACTGTATATAAGGTTGTTAAATGATGAATGCGTTAGTTAGTTTGACCAAAGCTAGAAGGCGGAAACAGCGTGCGTGCGTTATAATAGAACAGCGGCTCATCGCGGACTGCCGAGTGCGTCGGGCGCTACGGCGGCGCTGGCGCGCCGCGCCTCGTGCCCCCCTTCACCGTGCCACCGCCCCTCTGCACCGCACACTGTTCCCGCCCACCAATTTGTATTTATTTACGTAATATATTAAAATTAACAATAATGTACCAATAATAAAATCACATCGTTTACAGTTACTGAGTGGGTTACTACTACGATTATTCTTGAAAGTAATTATTATTATAATTTTATGGATCTGATATATAGCAAATATATTTAATTACGAGTATAATTAAAAAAGTTTGAAGTTATCAACACTTGAAAAAAGTTCGTTTGCCTCCATTGGAATAGTGTTGGGTGGATATAATTATTATTTATAAAGTACAATCGTTAATACATAGTAACAATAATCATTGAGCAACACATATTTAAAAAACGACTACAATTAATTACTTATTCAAATTTAGACATAGCAGCGTCTGTCCGATCAGCTAGTTTTATATACATATATTTAACTAGGTTCTTGGAAATAATACAAAAATAAAAAGCGATCTATAAACTACTAATAATTCACAGCCTAAAGACGTCCGCCGTAGGATATACTTAATAAGGTTTTTTCCAAAGGGAAGTGTTTGCTATAGATGCATGTTTGTTATAGGCACTACGTGTCTTACAGAGTACAGTAACAATCATGTTACATTTTTACTATTTTTTACCAATTTTTTAAGATATCTATCTGTTTACAATTAATTTTGAGTTTGTTCTGACTTGACTTGATTGTTTGTTCAACATCGATGAATAATAAGACTAAAGCATCATCATCCTTATAAAATTGCAAAATACTAAATAATCAAAACCCAATAATTTCCTCTTTAAAACGTTATACCAACAGCATAATCAACGCTCTCATTTTCATAATTTACAAGTAATATTGGCAGTCCCCCATGACCCGCAAAACATCAATAGGTAATACCGCCACGGAAGATTGATGAATAATAAATCCCCATCGTGCATTATTCACGATGCGAGAATATCATGGTGAAGAGACTAACTGAAGTGCAATTAAAACTTTTACCGCACTTTGTTTTATTTTTGTTAGAAACTAATAATAATTACTTATGTTTTTATTTTATTTTTTTGAAAATTAACTTTATTAGACATAATTTTCAGATCTTAGTATGTATTTTTTATGTAAATTCAATGCATGTTTAAAACAATAAACACGCTAACTAAAAATTTTTAATAATTATAATTATATTATATATAATTTTTAATTTAGGTATATGTCTAATGACGAGAGTTATGAAATGCAACATGCAATGTAACATGGAACGAGCATTTCATAAGTGTGGTCACCTAGGTGGTCTTCTTCTACACAGGGGCTGGTCAAAATTCCCCGACGCCTAGAGTATCTTGTGTGGTCACCGGGCGAGCACGAACCGAACATGTATGTACTCGCATCTGCTTGCGGCGTGAGCGCGAACCTGAAACGAGCATCAAGAGTAGCATCTCGTGCCATAGTTGTGTTTTCTTCCATGGCCATGGTTTGCATGTGGTTCGTGCGCGTTTTGCCATACACAGACACACACCACCAATCCACACTGGCACTCCGCGCACACTACGCGCCCCTTTGTGTTCGGCGAAAAAACCGACAAAATGCATATCGCAGCAGTTTCAGCACGAGTTGAAATGCTCAGTTCGTGCGCGTAATGTGCGCGGTTCGTGCGCGCAAGGCGTCTACACTATGGGAATCCTTTTATTGCGTGTTGCATTTCGTAAGTCTGTACGCGGCATAACTGACTATCCAGACTAATGATACAATTGGCTACGTCAGTCGTCAATAGAAATCACCGCATGACACAAATTATAAAGTTCAATTCCGCGTAGTGTGTGCTGTGCGACATTGAAGGGTCGAGAAACTGAGATCGCGTAGTCGTCCATGGCAGGTTGCAGTAGTTTTCTGAAGAATCAAAGATAAAATGCGCTACGAAAATATATTTAAGAAATACAAACTGCTATAAATTGTATGCTGCAGTACGCGACTTGGCATGCTTACCCGTTTTACATTGAAAATATTTTTGGTGGCGCACTATTTTCTCCTTACAAAAAAATCAAAGAAACTAGTGGCAATACGTTCATGTACTGTCAAAGGCAACTGTCCGTAGTTTCAATATTCAGGGCAATATCGTCCCAGCATCTGTTCAGATTGCGTCACGTACTCGCTGCAGAATACAGTTTACCGGTTCCGGTAAATCCACAAGAGGCACCGGTGCACGAGCCACTTCCCGTCAATACAAGGGTGACATCAGCTTTTTGATTGTCTATGACTCGTTTGTTCGACGGATATTCGACTTGAAAAGCGCTCTCGTACTCAATTCCTGTTGCAATATATTGCGGTTGACAACGCACGAGATGAACTGCACAGTTGTGTGTATGTTCTGACTTAATTTGTACTTCTTCAGAAAATTAGTTGCCTATGAAACGTTCGGGCCTGTGAACATTACATGTTAGTACGTTTACTGAGTGTGATCAAGATCCTAGTTTTAAGATGTACCGTACCTATCGTCTTGTATTGCCACTATTTGTTAAACATTACGTGTTCAGTTATCGTTCTTTACAGTTGAAGTACTTAAAATCAATGCTTTTCATATGAATGAGTTATTTTTTAGTAGAGCAATAGGTAAAATCTGGTTTTATAGAACATGTAAATTGAGAAAAAGGAAGAAAGACAAATAGTTTTATTTGCCACACAAACAGGGCACACTTAAATAGTTACAAAAATAAAACAAGAAGTAAAAGAAAAGAAATAGAAGAATAATCCAAAGGTAACTGACGTGGCTCGCAGAGTTGCTTCTCTGAAGTGGCAATGAGTAGGACACATAGCTCGCAGAACTGACGGCCGTTAGGGCAAAAAGAGTGGCGACCACGAACCGGAAGACGCAGCGTGGGCAGGCCCCTAACAAGGTGGACCGATGACCTTTTAAGGGTGGGGGCAACTGATGGATGAAGGCACCTCACGAACGCCCAAGGTGGCAAAAATTAGAGGAGGCCTATGTCCAACAGTAGACTTCTTGAGGCTGATATGATGATGATGATGATGAGATGGATAATAATTGAAAGTTAAAAAAGAAGAACATTTAAATAGCTATTTAATTATTATAATGTATCAAATATCAAGTAGAGTCACTTATATTAATGCTAGTCTTAGATTTAAGTTCGTTTAAAATTCTGACTCCTCATTTTACTGTCACAAAAAGCTCATTGGCCTATTACATCACAGGTAAAACATCGTCTCGTCTACACCCTACAGGTTTTACATTTGACGGCTTTATTCTGTGTATCTTTTGTGGTAATACGTCAGTTAGCTTCAGTACGCTGCTGTATATTTATATAATATAAACATTATAATGTTCTCTATTTTTGGATAACGTTGGATATTAGGTTACGTTATATAATGTGACGATCAAGGTTTACAACCAGGCCGTCGACATTCAATTGTCTCTAAACAAAATATTACGTCGATATACAATAAATACCAATTACGTACGTTGTATTAGGTATTTTAAATTACGATATTTGGATTCAGTAAATTAACAAAAACATGCTTTGAACGCCAGTATTATCCTATCAATATTATAAATGCGAAAGTTTGTGTGTATATGTGTGTGTGCTTGTTACAACTCAGTGCCTAAAGGGCTGAACCGATTCCGATGAAAATTAGTAGGTGTGTAGATAGATTCGGTGCCGGAGACGGACATAGTTTTAATCCCGAAAATCGGTCTGGTTCCCGAGGTATACAAAACATAATTTACGCGCGGACGAAGCCGTGTGGCGCAGCTAGTATTACATAAAATATAGGAAAACGGCCAATAAAATATCAGCGAACACGATTTTAATAGCAAATTAATTGTCGAGCGAATTATTCGAATAAGCTTATTTGGGGATAGCGGTATGATTTTCATACGATTCCCTGCCTGTCTGGTATAGTCCGTTGTGCAATATCCACGGTTCCAGCACAAAACAAGTATTTTATTACCCGCCACAAATCTTCATTTGGCGGCATTGCCAGAGGCCTTTATAGTTACGGTATACACGAAAACGAAATGGAACCATTCGCATTTGATTTACGATTGGCGATAATTATCGCCATTCGATTCGATTTGCTTTACTTTTTACACAAACCAATCTCGAACGCTCGCATGTAAGTCGATAACAAATGAACATTTTTGTCTTATCTTTGCTTTCCCAATTCTAAGCAAACACAATCCGATTGGGCGATTTCCAAGACTCAGATTTTGACAATGTAAACTTATAATATCTGCTGTAACGTCTCGCATAAAGATATTATTTTCGTTTAGTAAAATGAAATGTTTTCCTTTTTTCTTAACATGACGTAAGTCATGTTAAGAAATCATGACTTACGTCATCATTTTTATTATAAAAAACATACTGAATATCATATTTCGACTCAATTAATGGCGACAAAATCGTAATAGACATGCATAATTGCCTCATATATATAGAACCCCAGAACAATTTGGGTATTTTGAACATACTTTGGATATATTTGCCTTTGCACTAATCCAAAGTAATCCTAATTGGACCAGTGGATAAGGCACGAGCTTGGGTTTGATTCCAGGCAGAAGCAATGTGATTTTTCAAATTTTATCTTGAATTTTTTTAGTTTATCATGGACATTTCTGACTGACGGTAAAGAAAAACGTCGTGAGGCAAACTGGACTTAAAAGTCTGAAATTCCCAATCCACCTGAGCAAGCGTGGTGATTAATGCTCATACCTTCTCTATATAGAGAAGAAGCCTTTGCGCTGCAGTGGGACAGTAAAAAAGCTGGTATTATTATTATTATTATTAAAGTAATCCAAACACAGACCAATTACTGAAAACACTTACAGGTCGCGTAATACATCTCTTTGTAAACAGCTAGTATATACTATTGCGATCGTCAGTTACGTAATCAATGGTAGGTATAAGCATAAAAAAGCACAAATTAGCAGACATAAAGAGAATGTAGTGCATCCAAAATAATTTAAAACGAAAGAAAATAATTTAGCTTAAAATTTAAATAGCAGTGCTTTTCGACATACATCTGACAAACAATTTATGAGTTGTGTATGTATGAGTTTACGTACAAGACGTGTTTTTCTTTGAATGAAAACTATTAAGTCCCTTTAAGAAACAGTGGTCCAGTGATGGTATATTGACTTTACATCTCTCATATTCGGTAAGTAGGTCCTTATTACCCCCAAATGGGGCTTGTAGGTGACCAATTAGCGCTTTAGGGTAATAATGTATCTAGAAAAGCCCTGGAGCGGTAAGTAATTAAAAAAAAAAACACTTCACTCGTTCAAAAAGTTCGCGTACATCTAACCATCATACTGGCAATAGACATTATGCATTCAGCCTAATGACAAAAGAGGTCGCTTCGCTATTCAGCCTTGTCTTCGTATGAGTATAATAGTCATCAATTTTAAATATCGAACGGCGAAGCTCAATTCCGTTCTTGAAAAAAAATTAAAAAAAATTAAAAAAAAAAAGATGAAAATAGGCGGGAATAGAAAACTTTTATTCTTGTAATGCCGCTTTTTTTCTACTTACCTCCCAATCGAGATGTAAAGCAGAGTAGTTAGGTCGGGTGTAAGCATCAAATGCAGCCTCGAACTATAGGCGCCCTCGCTGCGCTTGTAAATATTTCGGGCTGCAATTGATGCCTTACAGCCCTTGGCTACAAAACTACTATTAGTGTTCTGAAGCTCTTTGGCCTACGCCAAAACACAATACTGAACAAAAGAGCAACTGTTATGCGATTTGCTAAATCAGGACTTATCGTCTATTCGAGAAGTAACAAGGGAGTTTAAGTAAATTTAACAGTAATTTGCAGTATGTTAACATCCACTGGCGGCGTTTATTGCCACTCCAGTCTTGTTACGCTCTCAGGCCGGATGATATTGCTAATTGGGTTTCCTAGCTGCCGGAAATCGTATAAAGTTTAACTAATATGGCACAGGCTGATGCCAACAGTACGTTACTCGAACAAATTAAAATCAAACCATAATGGTTATGTGGTCTTGAGAAGTTCGTAATTATATCGTGTGAAATTCCGCACGTGTACTAGAATTACAAGGCGATGTTAACAGATATGACAATCATCAGCAGAGAGCGAAAGTAGAATTAATTATCAAAAGTTTTATTGGCCTTGTAAGATCTATATTTATTAGGTATATAAAGGGGAAGAGTTTGTTCGTTGGTTTGAACGCGCTGATTTTTGGAACTAGGTACCAGTCGGATTTTAAAATTCAGTTTGCGTATGATAGCCCAGTTCTCGAGGAAGGTTATAGGCTATGTAACATCACGCTACTGGCGACGGGAGCAGAGCAGTAAGCAAAGACGCGGGTGAAACCGCGCCGCGAAAAGCTAGTATTACATCATCTGTTTTCTGTTAGAGTGGCTTGGCGTGGACATTAAGGTGGTTCCGACGAAATTTCGCCGAAATCCGCGACTTTCATCTCGATATTTAGTAGATTTTAATGCTATTTATTCATTTTTCTTTTTGCCTACAATATACTTCGATTCATGAACTTTAGAATAGTAGAAGAATTATTTACAATAATTGATTATATAACATATACCAACGATATTAAAACAACGTGATTTCACTTATATCGAAATATTACTTTGTAATTACTATAGTTATAAATATAAAAGTTATATTGAATCAACCGGAATAAACCAAATGTCAACTCTGTAGATTTATTTCATTTATTAGGATAATGTTTCAATAGTTATTGATAATTTGGCTGAATCAGCGTCGCAGGGGCTCTGCGCGGGCGACGGGAGGCAGAGCGGCAGAGCGGCGTAAGCCCTTCTGACGTACGGACGTATGCGGTTTTTTAAAAAAATATTTACGTAATTCAATAATTGCAAATAAATAATATCAAAAAAAAATATATTGTGTGGATAGATTTAGTGTTGCAAATAAATTAGATTAGTTATTTAGATTTTTTTAGTGTATTAAATACGTAGGTATTTACCTATATTTATTATTATTTTTCATCAAAATGACTAAAATTTCACGACTGAAACAAATACAAATGCAAAAGATTCAACACATGAATATCCTGTAAGTAGGTATATACCTACCTTCATATTTTTAGTAAAATACCTTCTTTGAGATACTTACCTAGGATATCCTTTAATTATGTTTAGTTCCACGTAAACTAGGTAGCAGGTGGTGAGCCTATTGTCGCTCGTGATAAGATCAAGGCAACACCAGGCCTCAAGAATCAGTAAATTTCTGCTGTTATATACCCTAGGGATATGAATATGAGCTTGCTACAATATTGTCTATGTCTACTATCATTTCGAACTAGGTGTGTGGTAGGTGGGCACATGAGTAAAATATCTAACTTGGATATTTACTCATGTGGCAAGGGCGCTTTCCGATTCCGACCGACGACGACGGCGACGCCGGCGTAGGTACGAGGTGTTTCGGTCGGAACACGAACGTCGGCGTCGGTTGTACAACTAGCATAGAACTCAAATTACAATGATTATACGTGACATGCGTCGGTTTGCGACCTAGTTAGGTACCTACACAAAACAACCATACACGCTGCTGTTAGGTACCTAACTATCTACGTTATCTTGCACGAGCATAAATACCTATACATTCTATATAATTATACATACGGTGTGTAATTGAATATTCTATCGGTAAGTAATACCGATAAAATATTCAAGTATTTACCTGGTTAGATTTTTTTTCATGAGCTGATAAAATCAGTGATAAGATACTAGGCTAAAGTAAATACCTACCCTTCTACTTTCAATGCATCTTATTTTGATTTATTTATTTGATTGCAAGAAAGGAAGAAAAAAAGGCTTTACAAAACGTCTTAGTCTCTAACCAAACTAAAATATTTGAAGACTGAAATTATCACAATTAGGTAAATTAAAAATCCTACTCTCTGTTCCTTTATTATCGTACTATATGAATTTTTAATCCTAAAATTAAATAATATATTGTTGAGCGCCTACTGGACATAACAAAACTAATGCCGTATTTTTCGAGTGATAGGTGTATGTCGAAAGTAATAGACCCGGCACGGTGGCACAGTATAAAGAATTCTCTTCTTTTTTGTACAGTCTTTACCTAACTAGGTAAAGGCAAAAGAATTATGTTTTAGCACTCTATGTATGTATGTATGTATCTTTATTATATTATATTATAAGTGTATGTACTGTAAAACTACCCCGTGACGTCGTCCGCATGGATCCGTTACTTAGCGATAATATGACATTAGTTCTACTTTACCGATTTTGCATTATATTATACACTATCTGTGCCCGCGACTTCGTCCGCGTGGAATAGTGATTTTGGGCAGCATTTTTTGGATATATCTTTTGGTTTGTTTTGAATTATAAACATCTTCGTTTAGGTGAATAAGAAAAATCTTTACAGTAAATGCTTCTCTTTATACGATATTAGACGTATAGCCCTCGGGGATCAAAGCCATACAGGCTGCTTGAATTACTTACACGTGACAAATCCACATAAAGCTGATCATGCTAAAAACAGCTAATATTTAGATTCACACTCACAACATTTAGTGTCTGACCTTAGGCTTTATTAATTGTCATCGCGAAACATAGGCTCACTGGAAACTGAACTCGTTTAAACTAAACGGGAAATTGTTTGGAATGAGAGAAATCCGAGGAATAAAAACGCTATAAGGTTTTTTTTTATATAATAGCCTGCCAAAGTGACTCTACTCTGCCTGATGGTAAGCAGTCAGTGGAATCCAGAAGTGGTGGACACCATTCCAAAAGCCAAACTACTGGTATCCACTATGGCGGCTTAGTGAGATGCTTTTTCACGCCTCGCTTAAAAGACTCAGGATCAAAGTTAGATGGGAACTCAAGAGGAAAGGGAGAAATTGGGCCCCCGGCACTCTCACTCACCGAACGAAACGCAGTAGTACGAATACTACTACTCTTACGTCGATCTTCTATGAGAGGGTAGTACATCCCCGGACGATCCGGCCCATTCATGCTGAAACCAGCTTGGATCTACTACCGTAATCCTACGGTTAGGTCTAATTGGGCGCCTGTACAATGCCGCAGGCGGCCAGCGGCACCACCGTTTATATGGGTCCCCCTGGCCGCGGGTTGACCCACACCACCCACACAATGACTCCACGGATACTCAGCTGGTCCCACACATGCTGCGAGGATTGTCATCTCTGCATCAGTTAGGCCTCCGGCTCTCGCACTTACCGAACGAAACGCAATAATATGGATACTACTACTCTTACAACGATCTTCTATGAGAGGGTAGTACTTCTCTGGTCGATCCGATCCCTTCATGCTGAAACCAGCGTAAATCGACTACTACTATTTCGTAATTCACTTTAATTCCACCTATTCCGTAATGAGACGTGTTAACAAACATGTTTTTATCACAAAAAATAAAAAGAAAATAAGTCCAGAAAAATATACATCTAACTTTTATTTACATTTTAACTGACAAAGTATTTACATTTTGATAAAGAAATAAGACGTGTTAACCTAACTTAAAAACACACAAAACTAAGCTAAATACATACCACATGTATGACGTGATTATTTAAATTGGCATAACTTTTTTATTTATGAACCGATTGACATGAAACAAACACTTAATGTTAAGTGAAGCTTACCACAATGTATCAGTGAAAACCATATTTGAATCGGATAAGCCGTTTTTGTGATAACCGTGAACAAACGCACAGACAAACAAACAAACAGACAAACAGATAAACAGATAAACAGACAAACAGACAAAAATTGTAACAATAATTGTATTGGGTTCTATTTGCGTTGATAAAGGTCCCAATAATATTTTTTCTCATATATCTTCCATGTACAGACAGCGACCGGTTACATTTTTATTATATGTATAGAGTATAGATTTACAATACTGCAATATGTACGTACATACAAATATATGTATGTACACATATATTTGTATGTACATATTGCAGTAATCTATACTTATAATGAATCTCTAGCGAGGTAATTTTCACGGTACATCCAAATCACTCAAACTGTGGGTACAATGCGTCTACTTTGGCAATTGTTACTGTTACTTATTTTGCTAAGGGTACATGATATTGTGTACCTTACGTACGGGCACTTACTAGAAGATAATCAACATAGGAATGATGACGCTTTGTTTAAAGCATGTGTAACTGAAAATCCTTATCAGTTCGATCATTTGAATTCAGTTTTGCTGGCGTATGGTGCTGTTTCAAATTCAGTGCAGTGGTGGCCATACAGAGTAAAGATACTGTGGGAGAAAAAAGGAAATAAAGAGGACCGAGGTGGTAACTATGCCTTCGGACCACTGATTTTCAGACAAAACTTACACTTTACGTCGTTATGTACATGTTAAATGCACATCTCCAGCCAAACCGTCCCGCTTATTCTAAAAGATCTACTTCCGTAAAATGTTTGCTGGCTATACAATATACAGAACGATTTACTGAAGTTATATTTGTGATATCCAGATGAACCGAAAATAAATAAGGAAAATGAAAATATGTTAATTCATATAGGTTAATTAAATTAACACTTATGAACGTCAAAATTTACAAAATGTCAGCAAATTAACCTACAACCAGTTCGCTGACAAAGTAGAGCCATCACAAGAACTGGCAAGAAACTCAGGCTACTCTTTTTAATCGCCAGGTTATTACAATTTTTGTAAGTTACAGTTTCAAGTAGCATGCAAAGTGACACATGCAATACACTTAACTCTATAGGTAATTAAATACTTACAGCTTTCTATGTTGCAAAGAAAAAATAAAAAGTAAAATGTGTGCTTTACAGGCTGCCTCAATTTGCATATTGCTACAAAAGGTAAAGGCAACATGTGAACTGTAATAAATGTTTCTATGTAAGTATTATATAAACTGTTAATATTCGATATAAGTAAAAAGTAAGATGAACTTAATTTACACCTCTATTTCACAAATCACAATGTATAATTTTTATAATACTAAGTATACAATTTTAACAAAACAATACAAAATGTGTACTTAACTGTACAATTATGGCTCGAGCATTATGTAATATATAATTAATACAAAAAAAAACATTTTATGCCAAAATGTATCAATAAGCGAGATTACAAGATGGAAATAAATTATGAATAATTTAGTATAATATTCTGTATACATCTTTGCTCGAGACAGAACAGCGTTTTGTTTCGGTTAGATTCGTGTTCGTAGAGTAGATAATCCTTTTACTGATTTGGCTGCGCGATAGAAGCCTTATTATAAAGGATGAATTTACTATGGCAAACTGTAAAGTGCTAAAAGCAGTGGACCAGATATCAGACAACACCAACTCATGAGTGGCTATCACAGTCCTACTATTTTGTGTTCATTTTTGGCAGACTGTGCCTGTTATTCCTACCTCGTGGACTAAGGCTGATGAAATTAAATAGTGTTTAGGAGGTCCACAGTCTGTAGCACTTCAAAATTGTTTTGCATTTAATAGGCTCCAAGCCTATACACTCCGCAAGATTTGCCATTTAATGATAGAGGCCGAATTGAAAGGACAATGCACAAGTGTAGTCTGATTTGTTACTCGAGTTTGGTAGCGGTACGTATCTACAGAACCAAGAAAAAGTTGTCTTGCACAAAACCTTACTTTACATACATCAATATAACCGTGCCGTACAATTGCCTATCGAAGTGACTTCACTCTGCCTTATGATACAGTCAGTGGGATCCAAAAGACTAAGTGGTAGCCGCCATTCCAAAGGTCATTGTTTCAAACTGCTGGCTAGGTGGTCTTTATGAGATGCTTTTTTATTATTGATGCAGGACCTCATATCATCAGTCCATGAAGACGCAGTGGAGTTAATAAATAAAGATTGAATTTTTCAGTATTGTTTTAAAAAGTCATGTACTAGTACTATTGATACAGTTATTTTATTCATACTGGTCTACCAACGTGACTCTGCCTAGATAATTTAAAGAAAAGACATTTTGCTGGGGTAATGTTTCAAACGTTACCCCAGCAAAATCTGTTTTTTTCCGAATAACTTTAAAACTATAATGCAAACAAATTTTGCTATAGGCACACAAATTACTCCTTACGACGCACTAATTAACTGTTATACTCTCACCTCTTATAAGCACATTTTTATCAACATTTTGCTGGGGTAACGCACTCCTCTGCCTGACGGTAAGCAGCCAATGAAGTCCAGAAGTGGAAGACACTATTTTAATAGAAATTGTCTCAAACTGCTAGCATAGCGGCTTCATGATACTAGCGACACTATTATAGTAAAAATATAAATGAATATGAGGTACGCATACGTTTCATACGTGCACACACACAAACTTTCGCATTTATAATATTAATAGGATGTTAATACATTTTTTAAGTCAAAATGTTTTAGTTTGTTCATGTACAAAAAACCTATATATATATATCTAACTAAATAAGTATAAACTCGGCAGGGTTACTAAACTAAAGTGTACTAGTATTAGTTGAAAAATACACATCTTGTCAATTATAGGAATTTATCACAATGGTGTATTGTCATTGGGACTTAATTTTTAAGCGACTTCAAAAAATATTAACCCACAGTAGTTATTTTTATTTCTACTAGGTACATATTTAACAAACGTCATGATTCTAAACACTTATCTTTGCTTTCGCTATTATATAAATAATATATACTAAAAAATATACATACTTACTAAACGAAATAATAAAAGATACTAAAAAAATAATTCATTATTGGCGCGTCTATCAGATTTTAGCTCTGCGGTTTCGGACAAGTAAGGTCATTGTCTTATAGTTGTGCTACTGCTACTTGCCGCTAGAGGGCGAACTCGCACGCAATGTTTTTTTCGGGTGAGGCGCGGGGTGGTGAGGAAGCGAAACGCTCAAGGTCATATGTGACGGAACGCCCTTAAATTAGAAATATATATATAATTTTCATTAACCGAGCACGGTTACAGTGTAAATAGTTGATAATGTTAATACAAGTGATTATGGACATTGAATTAAGATAATAGAAGAATAGAAGAAGAACATAATGTACTGATAGCAAATGTAGTGACATTTTTTTTTATTGCCGACGCGTCATTGGCTTTTGCTCGTCCGTCGTGACGGTGGCAGACGAACCAACAGCCCATCTGATTGTTAGTGGTATCTTTCGCTCATGGACATCTTTAATGCTGCTGGAGCTAGAGCTCTGCGAAGCCGCTGCCTACCGGTAAGGTAGTGGGTAATTAAGGGTAGTGGGGTAGGTGAAGGGAGTGAGGTAGGTAAAGTGTGTAAGGTAGGGGAAGAGAGTGGGGTAGTTAAAGGAAATGAGGAATAAGAGGAAAAAGTGAAGAAAGAAATTGGACCGCCGGCGCTCCCATAAAAATGATATATCCTTTATGTCGCAAGGCAAATTATATTAATCCACCGTTTACAATCAGCGTCGGTCCTCCGAACGCCATCGCAACTGTAATTCGCAACCAGTTGCGATAGAAGAAAGAATACTCTTAGGACTTTTTTCTTCTTTCGCAGTTACACATTATGATGATTACGGTACAGCATTTTCTTTTTCTCTTTCGCAACCTTCACGTTGGCAAAGACTAGGGACTAGACTACTCACTTGCTAGATATTTTAGAGACTGAGAGTACATGTTTTGATTTAAGAAAAGAAGAAATAGATAATTAATAAAATTATCAATAAAGGAGTTGAAGAGCGGAATAATAAGCGTGGGTTACTGTATCGAAAGTATTTGGCCTTCTATCTATATCTAGGTATACATATAATAAAAATGTAACCGATCGCTGTCTGTACATGGAAGATATATGAGAAAAAATATTATTGGGACCTTTATCAACGCAAATAGAACCCAAAACAATGATTGTTACAATTTTTGTCTGTTTGTTTGTTTGTCTGTTTATCTGTTTGTCTGTTTGTCTGTGCGTTTGTTCACGCTAATCTCAGAAACGGCTCATCCAATTTAGATATGGTTTTCACTAATACATTGTGGTAAGCTTCACTTAACATTTAGTGTTTGTTTCATGTCAATCGGTTTATAAATAAAAAAAATGCCAAAAGAATCACGTCGAACATTTGTTAATTTACTACGAAACCTGATAGAAACAGAGACTTTAACAGGTTACGGAATAGCTGATAGCGTTTTTATTTTTCGGATTCCTCTCATTCTAAACAATCTTCCGTTTAGTTTCAAATGAGTCCAGTTTCTCATCAGTTTCCAGTGAGCCTATGTTTCGCGATGATAATAAATAAAGGCCAAGGTCAGACACAACTAAAAGTTGTGGGTGTGGATCAAAGTATTGGCTATTTTTCGCACGGTCAGCTTTATGTGGCTCTATCACGTGTTAGCATTCCTAGCAGCCTGTATGTTTTAATTCCCGATGGCTATACATCTAATCCATACATCCATACACCCATACATAATACATATTATATAAGGTTTTGTCCTGACTGACTGACTGACTAACAGACAACGCACAGCCTAAACTGCTGGTCGTAGTGAAATGAAATTTGGAGGGTGTGTTTGTCTAAATGTCTAGAGGTTGTACTAAGAAAGGATTTTTTTAAATTTAATTCCTAAGTATGTGAAAAGGGATGAAAACGATTGTATGAATCTTCTTCATTTTTTAACTTACAGTTTTGAAATTTTGTTTTGGAATACTTGTATTTAAATAAAAAATATCCTTATAATTTTATTTTAACAGAAGTGGATTTAGAGGGGTGAATTTAGGGATGAAATATTCTATACAAAGATCTTTAGCTTTTGAAGCTAGCGACTTGAAATTTGCAGGGAGGGGGAGGGAGGGAAAGGAGGGAGGAAAAGTAGGAATTGAGGGGAAGGAGGAAGGGAGGGGAAAGTGAGAGGCAAATGATGGGGAAGTGAGAGGAAAGTGATGGGAAAGTCAGGGAATGTCAGGGGAAAGCCAGGGAGAAGTGAGGGAGAAGTGAGGGAGAAGTGAGGGGAAAGTGAGGGAAAGTGAGGGAGAGTGAGGGGTGAGGGGAAGTGAGAGGAAACTGAGGGGGAAGTGAGGGGAGAGTGAGGGGGTAGTGAGGGGGAAGTGAGAGGGAAGTGTGGGGAAGTGAGGGGGAAGTGAGGGAGAACTGAGGGGTGAATGTGGGGGAAAGTAAGAGGGAAGTGAGGGGGAAGTGTGGGAGACGGGAGAGGAAGGGAGGAGAAAAGGACGTAGAAAGGAGAAAAAATTTGCCTTAGTGTATTGTATATTGTTTTTACGAGAGATATCTTTAGGTAGGTGAAAGAGGATTTGTATGAATGGGATATTAAAAATAGTATGAAAAACAGTATTTAAACTATATAAAAATGTCTATTGGAAAAAACGATATTGACGCGAGCGAAGCCGCGGGAAAAAGCTATCTATGTACATAAAAGCAAAAGGTCACACGCTCACTCATTACGAAATCTCAGAAACAACAAGTGCTAGGAATCTCAAACTTTGCATGGTCGTTCCTATTAGGATATAGGTGCTAACTTTTTTGCGAAATCCATCCCCTAAATATATAAAGGGGTGGCAAAATTTGTATGAAACTTCTATAGTTTTTATAGCACAATTTCAAAATTACTAGAAAATACTCTTTTTTAATATTCAGAAACCACCCTTATTATGTGGGCAAATAAGAGTCGCAAGTTTGTGTAAAAGTGGTTTGTCAGTTTTAGCGGTAGCGGGTTTAAACTGGATTCGCCATAGAGACGGATAATACTGATATTTATTACTGATACAATGTACTATTGCCATAAAATCAGACACGCAATATTCTCATAGAGAATCTGAATTTTCACGCGAACGAAGTCGCGGGTAACAGCTAGTACACAATATAAGTAGATATGTCTAAGTGCAGTTAATTTTTTTTCTTCTATCGCAGCTGGTTGTTAATCACAGTTGCGATGGCGTCCGGAGGGCACCTCGGCATATTACATAACGCTGGATAATTATGTTACCAGCAATGTTATAGCTGAGAGATTTCGAAGAGTGACGTGTTTTCAAATACTCAGCTTTATTTAATTTAATTACCAGTATAAAGTCTTAATTTCAAAAGATTTTTTTTCGTAAAATGGTTGTTTGGTTGTGTTAAAACATTTTGTGATATATGTGAGTGATTTTCAATGATTATTGACATCGATAACTTATATAAACAGTTTATAAACGATTAACACCAGTGATTTCAAACAGTGTTCTACAAAAACGCGTAAGCGCCGCCGATTTCACGGCGCTTACGACCTTCTTCGCGCGACCGCGCGCAAAGCTTCGCATCGTATGTATTGCGATTTGAATGTTTGAATTTTTACTTCACTGCCATCAAGTTAAAGTTACCCACCTACAATATTATTAATAATTAACTACTATGGCTCCTAGTAATGCTTGCGCGGGATGTAATACTATCTTAAAGTCAAAATATTTTCTGGCTTGTTCTCTCTGTACAAAAAAGTTCGATTTACTGTGCGCTAACGTTACTGAAAAACGCTTTAGTGTCATGAGCAAAGAGCATAAGTGTTCATGGAAATGTCCTGAATGCGTTAGTAAGGTGCCAAAGAAAGATAATACTAACACTCCTATTCGACAAGGTCCGAACCCTGTGACTTCTCCTTACTCAGATTGTTCCGATACGGCTATATTAAACGAATCACCCACTTGTTCGAATATCACTTTTAGAGCAAACCAGCAACCGACTCGTCATGAGCCCAAGCTCACTCTTGACAACATAAGAGAAGTGATTAAACAAGAGATGTTGTCCATTGTTAGACTTCAAGTAACCGAAGAGCTAAACGCAATTAAGCTGCAATTATCAACTTATCACGACTCTATTTCCTTTATGAATACTAAGTTCGAGGAGCTGAAAGCTTGTGTGGAGGAAAAATCTTCAATAATAACAAAATTGCAATCGAATAACGAATATCTTCAATCAACGGTGAATGATCTTTCTGCCAGACTCGCGATATCTGAACAGCATTTACGCGAAAGCAACCTTGAGATAAATGGTCTTCCGGAACATCGTTCAGAGAACTTAATTAGTATGGTAACACAACTGGCGACAACAATAGACTGTCCTTTACCTGAACATGATGTCTGTAAAGTAACTAGAGTTGCTAAGTTATCCACTGACAATGCCAGACCACGCACGGACATCGTGAAGCTTCGCAACTCGCGCCAACGAGACACAGTACTTGCTGCTGTAATTAAATTCAACAAAAAGAACGCCAATAATAAATTGAACTCTCATCATCTAGGGCTGGGTGGCCCACGGGTCCCTATCTTCATTGGAGAACATTTAACACCAAATAATAAAGCGTTGCATGCGGCTGCTCGGAGGAAAGCTAAAGAATTGAACTACAAGTTTATTTGGGTTCGCAATGGCCGCATCTACATACGCAAAGATGAATCGGCTCAGGCCGTATTTATACGAAGTCACGATAGCTTAAAACTAATTACGTAATTTGTTCTCGTATGCCGTATTATCAATGTTGTGGTGTATAGTTTTTCAAATTCAACGGGTTAGAAATATACTACCAGAATGTGCGTGGAATTCGCACTAAAACTGTAAGTGTTTATGAAAAGGTTCTTAAATCTAGTTATAAAATTATTAGTTTCACAGAGACGTGGCTCAATTCAAAAATTTGCAATAACGAGTTTATTGATTCTAGATATATTGTATACCGTAGAGATCGTTCATGTATTGAAGGTTCCAAAAAGGATGGTGGCGGTGTACTAATAGCCGTTTCACGTGATATCCCCTCTGTTCGCATGACCAGTTGGGAGTGCGATTGCGAAAATGTGTGGGTCACCATACATTTAAATGTGAATAATGTTCTTAAAAAAATAGCAATATGCTGTGTTTATTTACCTCCACCGGTCCGCTTGGAATCTCTAAATAATTTTCTTGATAATGTGAGCAAGATCACTAATTTAGTCGATGACGTAATAATTCTGGGTGATTTTAACCTACCTTCTATTAAATGGTCAATAAATAAAGAACTTACCTATGTTACTCCTACTGACTATAACAGTTCTTTAGGTTACACATTTGTAGATTTTATGTCTGTTAACAATCTTCGCCAATTTAATAGTATCGTGAATGTGGATGAGAAAATTTTAGACCTTGTTATAACTAACTTAACCCATTTAACAGTGGAGGAACCGTTGAGTCTTATATCCAAGTTAGACAATAAACACCCTGGATTGCTAATTGTTGTTTCTTGTTCCATTCATGATCAATTTCTAAAATCAATTATCAGCCAACCAAACTATTTTAAAGCCGAATATGATAAAATAATTATGGAGCTAAAACTTGTTGATTGGAACCAGAAATTTCAAACATGCAGCAATGTAAATGCAATGGTTTCAGTATTTTATGAAATTGTCGGTAATTCAATTAGCAAATATGTTCCTAAACGAAATAGTAACAAATCAAAATACCCCTCTTGGTTTAGTTTCCCATTAATTAAAAGGTTAAAAGAGAAAGAGAAATTTAGGTTAAAATATCGTAAATATAAGAATCCTTTAGACTTGGTTTCTTTTCAATCTTTACGCCAACACTGCAATAAATTATATCGTACATGTTACTCTCAATACAAATGCAATACTGAGCTCAACATTGTTAAAAATCCCAAAGCATTTTGGCAGTACATTAAAGAGAAAAACAAAGGTAATTCCACAATTCCATCTCAAATATTTAGAGAAGACGTGGCTGCTAATACAGGACCTGAAATAGCTAACCTATTTGCGAGCCAATTTTCTTCCGTATACAGCCCTGAGAGTGATATATCCTTCGACCTACCTTATGTGAGTTTTTTTCATCAGGTTAAATGCTTTGCCAATATTAAATTTACTGAGCGAGAAGTGGTTGCAAAAATAAAAAAACTAGATATTTTTAAATGTGCTGGTCCAGATGGTATACCTCCTGTGTTTATCAAACGCTGCAGTATAGTTTTGAGTCTACCACTTGCTTTGATATTTAACGAATCATTAAAATCGGGTCGTTTTCCCGATGAATGGAAAAAAGCAAGAATACTACCATTATATAAAAAAGACGATCCAGGCAACGCTAAAAACTATCGTCCTATAGCCATCTTGTCATGTTTCTCGAAACTTTTTGAATCCCTTATATGTCCACTTTTGACAAACCACATTAATGAGGTATTGTCGCCTAATCAACATGGATTCCGATCTGGTCGCTCGACGGTTACTAATCTGTGCTCGTTTGTGTCGGACATATCTAAGCATCTCGATAAGGGCGAAGAAGTTGACGCGGTATACACCGATTTTACCAGCGCATTTGACATGGTAAACCATAAAATCTTAATTAAAAAATTGAGCTATTTTGGTATTATGGGTTCGCTGCTACACTGGTTTGAATCTTACTTAGCAAAAAGACTTCAAATAGTTTCTGTCAACGGCTTCAACTCTAATTCTTATTATGCGGTTTCTGGAGTGCCCCAGGGATCCCATTTAGGACCTATTTTGTTTCTCATATTTATAAATGACATAACTTCTGTCATACATAACTGCAACTGTCTGCTTTTTGCAGATGACTTGAAACTATACAGACCTATCAAATCAAAAAAAGACATGGATCTCATCCAAGATGATTTGAACAGAATAGAGAAGTGGTGTAGTCTTAATCATATGCTACTTAATGTAGACAAATGTTACCATCTTAAGTTTACCAAAAAGAAAAACTCACTAATATCTAATTATAGGATTGGAGATGCCGAACTACAAACAGTGTCCGAGATCAGGGACCTTGGGGTTATAATCGATAAAGAGCTTCATTTTACTTCCCACATCAATGCGATCGTAGGCAAAGCAGCTCAAATGCTTGGTTTCTTAAAGCGTAACACAAGGGGCTTTAGACACGCACACACACATATAACACTATATAATGCTTTGGTACGTAGCCATTTAGAATACGGGTGCCAAATCTGGAATCCCTTTTATATTACACATTCACAGCGTATTGAAGGTATACAACGTGCGTTTACAAGACACTTGGCTTTTGTTTCCAAAGGTATCACGCACAGAGCTAGCTATGACCAACGACTCAACTATTTTAAAATGTCCTCGTTATCTAATCGACGTAAGCTTCACGATCTGCTCTTTCTTCATAAAATAATTAACAATAGCATAAACTGTACTGATATATTCAACCGTTTATTGCTGGCAGTGCCTAGCAAGCCACCACGTCATCCTATAACTAAATCTTTTTGCCATTCATCTGTGAAAACTAATCTCGGACTAAATTCACCCTTAATACGTGCGTGCAACGAATACAACAGGTTAAATGTTATACTCGACCAGTTAGATATCTTTCACGATTCGTTTATAAGCTACAAAAATAAAATATTGAAATCATTCGCATAATCTTCGTCATCACTTTGTTGCAGGTTTCTGCACTGAGATGTTGCTATTATTGTTAATTTAAAATCCTTTTAGTACAATTTATTATGTCTGATTTTAACAAATAGTCATAACTTTAATAATGTCACTATTTTGGTGTAAGCTGTGCATGCCTTTTACCGGTATACATATAAGAACTATTATGTAATACTGTATTTTGTTTTTCAATGTTGTATATGTGTACTGTTGGTGTGACCATAATAAATAAATAAATAAATAAATAGCTGATTGGGAACGTGTGAACTAACTAGTTTGACAACAACAAAAATTCGTTCATAGGATCTTCCTTAGCGAATTTTAACGTTATCCTTACTATTATATAAAGCGTAAGAATTTGTTTATTTGTTTGTTTGTTTGTTTAAATGCGCTAATCTCTGGAACTATAAAACGGATTTAATTTTTTTAAATTCGCCCAATCTAGCCTAGTTCTCGAGAAAGGTTATATATATGTAACACTACTGGCGACGGGAGCAGAGCAGTAACCAAAGACGCGGATGAAACCGCGCCGTGGAAAGTCAGTATGAAATAAGGTATCCCTGTGCACCATAGCTACACTAAAATAGTTCCCATTGCACATTACTTCTCAAAAAGTATATTCAGGTAATGAAAAGTCCTGTGGATCAAAATGATAGAATTACTATTACATACCATTGCATTCTAGTTTACCGCAAAAAGACCCGCTGGTGTCATTAGCACTCCGACTTATTACTTGGCCATTTAAATTCATACAAAAAACACAAAGGAGCAAATGACCTGAAAGAATAACTACAAAGCGATTTACAATTTTGTGTGTTCAGGATGAAATAATTAAATTTGTTTCCGCTGAGCTCTATTTTGTTAAGGTTTTGATTTGCATCAACAAAGCTGGCGTCGTCGGCCGCAAATTGCAGACTCATTGTTTGCCTTAAACAAACATTCGCGGGACACGTTTCTTCCGTACAAAGGAACACCAGTTACAGCGTGCAAATCATTTTCATTGTTTTTTTTTTAATTACGTATAAAATTGTTATTCATGTTTTACAAGTTGCACCAGCTCTGGAATTTGCAAGATCAAAGCTATTTGGATTTGATTGTTTCACCATGCAAAGTGGCAAGTCAATATAATTTTTTTTCTAAAAAGTTATATAAGAAAAAACAAATATTATAATTAATAAAAGCAATAATAATAATAAATGTCACGACAACTATACATAACGCCATCTAGACCCAAAGTAAGCAATATTATTGCTTGTGTTATGGGTTCTTGAATGCCAATAAACATACTTAATTTTTTTTTTTTGTATATACTTACATATTACACATTATGCATAAAAACTAGAATGCGTTGATGAACTGCCAAATCCTAACTGCACGTTTAGGCTTCGAGTTAAAACGGTCTTCAGGTAGTAGGTATCTACTACGTAACAAGAAAAAGAACCCAGTTATACTTAAAGATTGATGAAGAATGATCATGCGATGTCATGTATTGTTATATTGACAGCATTTTAAGAGGCTTGGAAAAGTAAATGACTTAGAGACTGAAACATTAAAATAGTTAGTAAAACACGCAACATACTATTACTTCATAATACACATGTTTTTAAATATAACTTATATACATGGAGTGTACGTAAATAAAGCTACATTCTTTCAGCCTGTCCAATAAAATAAAAACACCGAAATCCTATCAAGGGATACGTAACTTTATTATTTAGGTCACGTTCAGCGATATTTTTGGATTTGTGGCCCATCTCCATAATTAGTGGCATTATATCTATTACAGTTTAATCCGTTAAGACCAGAATTTTCATCTAAAATCCAAGATTATTTTGTTGCCGTAAGCGTAATTCAAATACTTGTTATTTTAAAGCTTTAATTATATTTTATTTAAATATATCTTTACATAATTTATACAACAAATGACTTGTGTAATCGAGTGGATTTATTTTCGAGACTGAGTGAAAAAACTGCAATCAATTATAAATAAAAATAATTAAGTACCATTTTATAAATCGCCCGGTTTGAATGGCCCGCGGCCTATTCGATTTGGGCAGTTCAGACTACAATAATAATTAATATTTTTGGCTAATCTATAAATGTTGCTTACATGCGCCTAGTTAGGTAAATTGTGTTGTATTTATTTGTATTATCAATATCACAGTCTGTATAACCATAATTGCAATACATTATTTCAGATTTGTTTTGAATTTCGTGCATAAAACGAAGGTGCGATAACTAAGCTATCACGACTAAGACGTTCATACAAAATACACACATAAACAATATTTTAAAGTCACGTCTTCTTTATGTAGCAATCTGTTCAAATAAATTAACTGAAACACAACAGCGTTGTTCCACTCAAGTATAACAATCGAACGTGTCTCCCTTTGTTAGACTACATTGTACGGGTACTGTGCATTGAAGCGAGTCACTTCGACTTTAACTTTACTATCAACTCGTCTCAAATTAGTTTAGTTATTGGAGTAAATACAAAGAAAATGTTTGTAATTAGGAAGGTACAGTGCCCCCGTAACCCAAAAGCGTTTAAACTTTGACGAAATGCATAGAAATAAAATAATTTTTAACAAAAAGAAAACCGACTAAACAGGAACGAAACTAAAAAGTCAAATAAAAATTTACATATCACAAAGTAATTCGTATTTTGATTTAGTTAGTCAGGTATGATAAAATAAGTATTTTATAATTTCGAAGTTGGTGCCAAGTAAAACAATAACTAGGTACCTATAGGTATTATCAATCTTAATTTGCTATTGTAGTAAGGTTCTTATAGTATTTACTAAAACAAACAAGGCTAAGATACTAAAGATCACCCACAAATGTACTGCAATTTTATTGCAATTTTACTGCGACTTGGGTCTTATCTAGGATGGCGATGCTTCCCTTTTAAAACTGCTCCAATATAAGCGAGAAAACTTTAGCTGTACCATAATTTAAACTGGTTAACATAATTAGATCGATACAAAAAAAAATACTTTCTGGTCTCTGACTCTTTTGGCTTTACTTACTTAGATAGGTTCTTATAATTCTATTACCATGTTTCTAGAGCTATACACTTTCCTAATGCCGCTGCTACGTAAATGGTGAATACTGACCTAGAAACAAATCCCGTAATTTTGTCCGTACAAAAGTATTACTTACTTACCCCAGCTCCACACATTGGCTCCAGCACTGGTGCCAACGAAACTCATCCAATGTTTGGATGTAGAGAATAGCACTACCTACGCTCCTCCAACGTTAGAATTAAATGCTATTTTATAGATTCACACGTAGAACAAGTGTCATTGGGACCAACGGGTGAAGCCAACCTTACTGAGGGCGAACTATTGCTACGAATATTTGAAATAGTCCCACGGTAATGCGTCGGACCATCGTTAATTAAGCCCGACGCGGCCGCCATCGACTGCCTCGGTAATTGGGTTGAGCAACAGGCTCCTGTGGGTATCACCACGTAGTAGTCACGTGAGGACCTCGCCGGATACCTACACATGTAGTTGTAAATTGTCACAATGCAGTCCACACTTAACGAAGCTAGTCTATACGCATTTTTTTAATATAATGTTGGTACTTCATTATTGGCGTATGATTTGAATCATAAAACTAATTTAATATTAGTAAATGAATAATATATAAATACTTAATTTTAATTTAGTTACGATAGATACCAATAAAGGCAAGCCTAATCCATTTTTATAAGGAATCTACCTATATAATCTATCTAAATTGGCTAAAGCAAGCGAAGCTCTCTCCCTGCTGACAAATGTGAAACTTGGTATAAAATCATTTTTATTCTTAGTTAAAAAATGCTCAAATTGTTATTTTTTTATTTCATAACCTAGTATTATTACATTTGTGTATAATCACATAAATCACAATTTACCTATAAACTCTAATAAGCAAAATGATATGATATCGTATAATGTCACAAAACCAATTCGAAATGTAATTTAGGGTAACACTTTATTTGTTGATTTATGTACTCGTAAATTGAATAATATTTCAATAAACCGTATTTAAAACGAAGTAAAGTTTTATCAAGAAATCCTAGCTTCATAAGATAAGGGTAAAATTATTTTTATATCTCATATATTTTACTATTATTGTTCGATAAGAATAATGAAAATGTAAGAAATATGAGGCAGTAGCAAAATTAAAAGTATTTCAGAAATTCTCTTCTGTCGTATCTTGACTTAATAAAAACAGTCGTAACAATAAGATAAAATAAGATGAAAATGAATATCTCTGCAATTATCTTTTTATTTCTGCACATTGTTTGAAAATAAAGAGCTCAGATAAACGACACTCAAAGAATTGTCTTGTATATATTTACGTCGCAAAAAACGATAAGCACTCGCCAAAGGAAACATTTTTGGTAGACCCCATTAATTATAACATAATTTATTTCGACAAGCTTCACAAGCATCGGCACTTTGAAACCCATTTACAAAATAATTGGATTCCCTCATTTAGAGCAATTTTGTGATTTGATTAAAATTGACTTAGACATTGGCAAGATCATTAACAAACTTAGCCCGGCAGCGTCGCTTGCGTTTGGTTAACACTTCTGCAGCCTTTCATTGTACAATTTAATTAACGCTTACTAAGATTATTTTATATTTATTAAGTCCTCCGCCTAAGATTGTCTTTAAATTAAATCAGTCGATGGATTTGGTTTCATTTAAGTGTTTGTAGTGGTTCAAAATTATCCAAACAATTTATATAGGTACTTAATTTTCGCTGGGGAAAATGAAACTGACGCCTGCACGAAGGGAGTTTTCGAGATTATACGCGCCCCTCTGCACACACTCGCCTTATCCGTGTCAGTCGAAAACGTATTTAGTAACGTAGTTATATCTTTCTACAGGTGAGCAAAGTTTTCAGAGTTCCTTTGGGAAGCGTTCTGTATTGATAGGAGGAAAGGCTTTGTAGTTTAGCCCACAAGTACATACTAAAATGTTGTAAGCTCCCGTTTAAGTAAAAAAAGTTTTTACGTGAAAACTCAATAACAAAAATACAGATGTATTTTTATCAATCTCTGTATGAATCACAACCGAAAATAAACCTAAAAGAAACATGGTTTCCTGTAAATTATTGTGTTGCTGTCGTTTGAAATCAAAGTTGGAATCATAGCAAAAATAAAACAATCTTTTATAAGCAATATTTTTACTTTTAATTTGGCATAAGATTGAATTACAATTTAGTATAATATCGTGAATTTGACAAAAGTATTAGAAGTGATCGCAACGATATATTCTTGAAGGTGACAACTTTAATTAAGTCTTGAATGTATAGAAATTAGTTCGCACAACTAGTTAACATGTTTAGTAACTAAGTATAATTAACTCTACAAGTTATGATGAGGTGGTGATGTTATTCCATCGGTATTATCGATTATGGTTTCATATTTTCATATTGACGGACTCTCTTTTACGTAACATCAAAGAATTTATGCGTAATAGGATTCTGCTATCCGCTGCCTTTGATCCACTAATACCCTTTTTTTTACTTTTTATACTTTTCTACAAGATCTCAAAGATTTTCATATAACTTTTTTTTTGTGGCTTTAAAAAATTTCTTATGAAAATAACCTAAGTATGTGAATTTACGTAACATTTTTATTATTTTATACATTTTCAATCAAATAATGATTTTGAAATAAGGAAAGATAAGATTGACGATTCGTGAAGTGAACTGCCGTTCTTTAGAAATAAAATGCCACTCCACTTTTATGAATTCTGATCCTAAAACTTGATAGACCATTGAGACGGAAAGAATCGAAGCCAAACGAAGTGTATCAGTTTTATTCACATTCAAACTCTGTTCAAGCGGAACAGGGCATAGTGAAACACTGCTCTATCCGCAGTCTGCAAATCTAAACATGGTAAACATATTCCACTTGTATTTTTAGTGTTCTATGCACATTGCAAACATTGGCTGTGTAATGTGTCTAATTTGTCGAGGCAGACCTCTACCTAAGCAAAAGAGGTAAGAAATAATTGTAAAGTTTCATTTGTCTAAAAATTTAAGTAGTTACATATATCAACATCATTATATCAGCCGAAAGACAAGACATAAAGACCAAGCAGCGGAACATAGTCCCATTCAGTGCACCGCACCGCACTCACATGAGCGACGGATATATAATTCGCCACTTTGCCGAATTGTGTATGCAACGGTCTAATTAGTAGCGCAATTGATTAAGTGCTTCCCAAATAGTTAGATTCCAAGTATTCCTGTGGTTTCAGCTTTCAGCTCTAGCCATATTTTGATCCACCCAATAATCGTCGAGGAAAATGTGGAACATCGCATTTTGGTCACTTTTCACGCGTACCTTTCCACCTTTTGCAAAAGCGACTTCGCTTTTTCGAAAAAGAGCTGCTAAAATAAAATTACCATATTAAAGCCTGTTAGTTTAGGCTTGAAGCAAAGTACACGTTATTGTCGGTGTCAATATTTTATTGACATTTTCCATAAAAGCTTGCGAGCAGAGACTTTACAATAGGTACACCTTATGCCTCAAAAAGTATCTTACATTGTCAGTTCATATAATCATACGAGTATTCGTGATAATCGATACCTATATTAGCCAGCAGTAGTTTCGATGATAGAACTGATATCTGACTAATTACTAAATAATTACTAAGTAATTAGTAACATTGTCTAAATGGAATTATAAATAATTTTATATTAGTTAAATTACGCACAGTTATTTTATTCTCTATTTCTATCTATCTAGCGACTATCGGCGGCTCAACAGACGGATCTCCAAGTGCTTGACTCGCGACCTTTGCCAATTATTAAAGAGGCTACAAGGGCTTGAAAGTGAGATCAGACAAAACCCTTCTAAAGAACTACAGACCTATCACACTCCTGAGTCACGTCTACAAGCTGTTCTCGAGAGTAATAACTAATCGTCTCGCAAACAGGTTTGACGACTCCCAGCCTTAGGAATAAGCCGGTTTCCCATAATGTTTTATTACCTTAGACCACATACACACGCTACGGCAGGTTATACATAAGTACGCAGAGTAAAACCGGCGCCTATGTTTAGTGTTTGTGGACTATGAGAAAGCATTTGATTCAATCGAGACGTGGGCCGTGCTGCAGTCTCTCCAACGGTGCCATATTACTATCGACACATCGAAGTGCTGAAGTGTTTGTATGAAAACGCCACCATGTTAGAACGAATTAATGGTCAGAGCTCATGACCTTTTTATCTTAATTTCATACTTAAGCCTTATATAAAAAAACATTCTGGTTCGAATAAAGCTATACTAAAACTAAAAGTAAAGGCAAACTTCTATCTAACTCACTAATAATTTTCGAAACGACAGCCGCGAATATAATTTTTCAATACCACGAGCGCCTTGTGCCTTCCGCTAAATTATATTCAAATACTAAATTTAAAAATAATGTCAAACATTGATAGCTCGATGAGTTTTGTTTATTGTCAAATACTACTAACATATAAAAACTCATTCCTACTCCTATTCTACAAAAATATGTCCATCACTGGTACCTTGTTCATTACTGGTGTAGTTACCTTATTAGTATAGAGTATGGATGTAACAAGGTAGGTACATAATATACTGAATAAGGAGTCGTCTATCTGTTATTAACGACACACAATGTAATTTGTTGAATATTGAGATAAAGGTGAGTTGGTTGTCAGATTCGCGTTTCCCTTAGATTCCTTCTCTTTCTCTTATCTTATTCTTATATCTTACAGCTAGCTTAAATATAAAACATTATATTTTTACATCATTATTATCATCCCCTTCGCGCTCCATCTCGAAGTATTACAGAAGGATTACGTAAATACCTATAGTAAATTCGCATCTCAAATACTGACGATTTTTGGGATAGAAAACTTACTGAATAAGCCTATAAAATCCTATTATTAATATTATAAATGCGAAAGATTGTGTGTGTGTGTGTGTGTGTGTGTTTGTTACCACTCAGCGCCTAAACGGCTGAACGATTACAATGAAAATTGGTATGTAGATTGATTCGGCGCCGGAGACGGACATAGGCTACTTTTCATCCAAAAAATAGCTCTGGTTTCCGAGGGATACAAATCCAATTATAAGCGCGGGTGAAGCTGTGAGGCGTAGCTAGTTTATAATAAAACTCTTATACGCACATTCACATTTGGTGAAATTAAGTCTAAGTACACGTTTTGCAAAACCGAAGATGAAGTTGTGAATCTAGTTTTTCATTATTTGTTATTCTAAGCGTAACGTAACAACAACATCGTCTTAAATTAATACTATTTAACGATAGACTATTCTTCTTTCATTTATGTAACAAAACAGTAACTGCATGTAGTAGCTATCTCAATAAAATACCAGGTACAATTGGTGCGACACTAGGTGCACCAATGTTGTCTCTCGACATTACTCTAGAGTTGTTGCTTAGTGGATACAATACATGGACACGTTATCGTCACAACCACACCCGACTACTTTATACCACCCTGTACTGTAAATTAAACATACGACTACGAGTTTAATCCAGTTTTGCTAACATTGTTATTTGCTAATAGGGTTCTCGGTGCTTCGACGAAGTAGGGCTACGTTTGAAATTTAGGAATTAAATAGTTGGTTCGTTAAATTCATAAATAATATGTCCATTAATTATTTCGCCTACTGACTGTGTGATCCAGAATTATTAGAAACAAGTTTGATCATTGATTGTAGGCAGTTCACTGTTTTTTGGTCACAAATAACAAAAATTTACCATCACTATCTAACTAAGTACATAACATATTTCACATTATTTATTAATTTGGTACACATCTCTCTCTAATGATAAAAATATATATTTTCAAAAAAAAACCCCGTAGCATTCGTAAGCCAGCACGTCTAAGTGGCTTCCTCGCGGAACGCTGTTAGCCCGACAGTTCCAAGTGCATGGGGCGTAAACTCACTGATCGCACGAACCGAGTGCCTTCAACGATCCTTTCCTACGCTGTAATACGCTCGCATATAAAAAAGCAAAAATATCGTTTTGAAATATATCGTCCTTTTAGTTCGAGCTTTGATGATGAACAATTGCAGTTTCCATCTCGCAGGACAAACTTATCACATCAATTCTACCTTTACGGAAACGCTTTACCGTTGACTTTAGAGGCGCTCAGGAACTAATTAAAATTAACACAGGCTAAGAAGGTCGCTTAAACTTCTGCATATCGAATCAGGCGGTGTGTAGGTAAGCGAGTTGAAGTCTCGTAGCGGCTAGTTTGACCTAGTGTTTGCGGTTAAACCACATTTCTCCTCCATTGAAAACTTAATTATGAGTGTTCCAGCCAAGTCGGCATTGCGAAATGCGTTCTTATTCCAATGTTTTCTTAATAACATTAAAAACTATTCAACTGGAGTGTCTGGGTGGTACCTCAACTAAGTATTGAATTTTTATAAATTTGATTTATTTAGGTATTTTACTTAAGGCTCTACAGTTTAAGTAAAACTTTTATATGTCTCATGACTAAATTCTAAAACCTTTATTTTGTACTCGTATGTATATAATTACAGTAAAAGGATATATTAAGAAATATTGAAAGCTATGTGCATAATGATACTGTTTACCTACATAATCCCACTGCTGATCAAAGTCCTTCTTTTATACTACTAGTTAATGTAGACCAGTTTTATTTGTTTAAGTAGTACTGAGTTAATAATACGCCATCTTTTTCTAGGTCAGTCATGAACTCATGTTGTCAATACTTGCACCGTTTAGTACTAAACCTAAGCGGAGAATACTTCAGTCTGTTTTTATTACATTTTGCTATTGGTATTATATTACAAGAGATGTTACATTATTTCTTAGTGTTAGCGAAAATAAAACAATTTGTACATTTCGTCAAGTTGTTTTTTAATATACACTAAAACGCAAAACAATGAACACTTTTCTTGAATGTTAGTCAGGCGTTAAGTGACAATCTAAGAAAACATTTTTCAAATTTAAATTTAATTTAAGTTTTATTTTTTATATAAGCCTACCAAAGTTACTCCGGCCCGCCTGATGGTAAGCAGTCAGTGGAATCCAGAAGTGGTGGCCATCATTCCAAAAGTCATCGTCTTAAACTGTTAGTATGGTGGCCTCCATTATGGCGGCTGGCAATGGGGTAGGGGAAGGGAATGAGGGAAGTGAGGAAAGAGGAAAAGGGTGAAATTGGGCCTCCGGCGCTCTTACTCACCGAACGAAACGCAGTAGTACGGATACTACTACTCTTACGTCGATCTTCTATGAGAGGGTAGTACTTTCCCGGTCGATCCAGCCCATTCATGTTGAAACTAGCGTGGATCTACTACCGTGATAATTTTTTGATTCTTTTTATTTTTATTATATTACTTATTTTTGTTTCTATGTTTTATATTCAGTTTCAGTCATTCAGTTCTAATAAACGAATACATAGTTCTAACTACTAGTGTGTTCAAGCATTACATATTAGGATGCTTTGACCCTCTGTGTTTTTGGCATTATGTGATTCGTTTACCTTTTAAATTCAAAACATTAAACATTATATTCATAAAATGTTGGAGTTTCGCCAAATTTAAAAGTTCATAACGTAGTAGGTACATAACGTTAGTATCTAACTCTTAAGTCCTGTCTTGCATAAAGTCTTTATTCTTAAAAGTTTGTTGCACAACTGCGCCAGCTGATACAAAATTTATCACAGTTTACCGTTAAACATTATATTATAAAAAATATTATAAAAAGTATTTAAGGGATAAAATCATCGCGTGATGTACAAAGTGAGCGCATCTGGCAAGCATCTTATCCAAGATTCAGACCAGCATAAGCAAACGGGAATCTTATAATGACTTTCCGCGACTAATTAAAGTGGACATGCTTGAGGATGGTCTACGTCCAGCAGTGAACATATTTCGGCTGAAATGATAATGATGATACATTAACACGTGACATCATGATCTGAAGAGACGATGGTAACGTTCGTTTTATTAAATTCTTTTATAATACCCGTATAAAAGAAAATATAGTAGTATTTGTGAGCTGTATTTCCATAATTACCATGCGTTGTGAGTGTCATGTTGAGGCTTATCGATTTTTTCATTGCTCTTACAACAAACATTTCTATATTCTGGAACTTGCAGCTGACGTAATAAGAGACTTTTACTAGCCTTATTAGGTTATCAACAAATCATAATTGTACTTTAGAAGATTAATTGACCTATTTCGGATCGTTAGTCATAGTAACTTTATAGCCTATTTGAGGGAACTGAATTTCACGTTCTGCTTCTGAATTTGAAATTGAATTGGACTCAGCCAGTCAAACAGAATGGGCCTATTGAACACGATTTACTAATTCACGATGAATAGGTGCCAGTAACCACTAAAATTATTAGCCTTCAAACTCTATTTCATGTTTCGCAAAATGGTCTGTCGTCGAAATAACAAAATTTTAATATTTTGTACGAAAATGTCAATAAGAATACTTTCTCGTAAATAAAAACACTGAAAAACTAAATCAAATTAAAGCACAGCCTATGTCGCGGTCTGGTAAAAATAATTGCTAGAAATTTTCTGTTTGTGGGTTTTACGTACCAGGTGACTATTATCATTTACAAAAACAAATAGGTACTAAAAAACTAAAATGCTCCTTAAGTAAATAATATATTCTATCACAAGTGAACTTGTGATAGAATTGTCATCAATTTTTGCTGAACTATTTATGACATCATTCATCGTTTACTAGGTACCTATAATTTTGTCGTCATTGATATATTATCGAGTTTGATGCTATATAACTTGTTATCATATATAAATTTGTTATTAATTAATTCCTTTGCACAACTATGTGGATTACGGATATAATAACTTTGTATTAAGCTAGTGGAGACTATAACAAGCTTGATTCAAACCCAAGTTCACCCCGCTTTCGTTTCAATACTACGTCCACAACGGTTCAGTAACGAATGCTTTGATAGTTAGAGAACTCCATAAACTTGTCTAATTAAATGCTAACGAAGAGTTTTCGTTCACTATGTATTATTTTTAAGCACAAGTTCGATTTTAATATATTAAGCATTGAAACATACTTTAGTAGTAGAACTGGAAATAAAGAACATTTTAATAGAGTAAAAATACATTATGATAGTATCGAAAAAGTATGTTCGTTATCTTTCCATCAAGCTCCTACTCAGAAAAGTGGTCTTAAAAACTTTCTTCGCGCTAGTGCGAGAACTGTAACGAAGCATCTATTTCTTCCATTGAAAAGCATGATTTTTTGAAACCATAATCTGATCGGGCAACTAAAATATTTATTTACGAATACAAAATAAAATTCATTTTTTTAATTATGCGTTGTTTTTATTTAACCAATTTAAACTTAACTTAAATATCGTCTAGTTAAAACTGTTAGACCAAATTGTTAACTGAATAGGTGAAGGCACGTGCATATTCCTACATAATTATATCTAAGTTAGTTAACTAGCGAGATGTATCACCTCAAAAGTCAGATATCAATAGAGTAGTATTATTTAGTCGAGTACAAAGTTGTGTTGCCAAACAAGTAGAACTTTGAAACAGACGCCTGACTCTCATTCTGCGTTCTGTACAATATATGTGTAGGTGGTTCGCCCCGTATCGCACCGCCATCCATGCGCCACAACAAATTAAAACTTTTCTATTTAGAAGAAACATGGCTAGGAACATTGCCATTTGGGAGTAGCACAAGTAATAATGCCATCTCCACATGAAACCTCCGTGTTTTTGTTTGTTGAAATATCACTCCGTAGATGTTTTCTTCATAATGTAGGCTATGTTGTTTAAATTAACTTTACATTTTTTATCAAAACAGAGAATACGTAACTTATTTTCAAACGTAAAAGTTATAGTAACAGTAAAATAATTTAGTTTATTAAACTTGTTTAGCATTAATTTGGTTGCAAGAACGAAACACTTTTTCGTACAACTTACATTCGCAAACCTAAATTGATAGGAGAACAAACGTATTATTTTTTTCATAAACTTTGTGTAAATAAAGGGCTCTCTTAGACCATTATATCTTAGTGGACGTATTTATCCTGAACAGTAGATTTGATTATCTATTAAAGTTCGTAGAGTTAGTATCTAACAATCTCTCGACTGCCAAACCACAAAATACACACCAAGTATGCCGAGTAACTAAGTGAGATAAATTGCAGTTTTAATTAATGCTTGCGACCTCTCACCGTTGACCGGCGGCGACGGTAAAATTTTCAGAGCCTAAGCTTTAGCATGCAAATTAGCTTTACCACTTCAGTGATCCGATAGGCTAATTCCTTGCCTTATTAAATGGTGACAGGTCCACTTTCTGTCGCATTATTCAGATAATGAGTTAAGTTGAACCGTCACACAGATAAACACGTTAAATTAACAAAACAATAGATACAAAATTATATATTCGGTCTGGTCCTGAGGGATACAACAAACCATATTATGCGCGGGTGAAACCGCGCCGCGGAAAGCTAGTTACTAAATAAATAACAATTTGCAGCACAATGTAATACCCAAAATGTAGTGAATAAATAAATGATTGATTGATTGATCTATTGCATCACTACGAGTACTAGATCACAACTAGTTGTGACGTCATGTCGACGTGGACGCCATAATTCTTTAACAAACGTTTTGAAGCAAACCAATAATTCACCCTCTCCAAATACTTTAGGCGTTTGTATTTACAATAACTGTAAAGGTTGATTGCTCTTCAAATCTTTAACGATATAAATAGACCCATAACGACAATCAAACAAGTAAATTGGACTATTGGATGCTAGATTCTCATCGACTAAATATAAATGTCTGCTCTCGCACGTATATTTGATCGGCAAGGCCATCGATCGCAGTCAGGCTCAGGCCAACTTTGATTCATTTAGACCTAATCCTCCCGCCCGCTTCTCAACTATCTCATTAAACGGCCAATTTGTTCTGGGATCATGCAAACACTTTAATCTGCGGCTTACTAACTTGTCGCGTTCATTGATGAATTCACTCATTGAACTTAACATTACAAATCATTCAATTCGTATATAATGAATCTGAATAAACAATAATATTAGATGCCAATGCCAGGTTTTAATTTCATACACTCACTTACAAAGCACTTTAAACATAAGCAACCTTATATTAGATTATAGGCAGAAAAAATCCTTTTCAACCACTATTGATCGCTAATGTCTCCTGGATTTCTTCCAAAATTGATGTCCCATTTTACAACTGTATGCCATTTGCCTGTTTAGTTTACATGTCTTGAACCCATTCCACTTCTGAGAATAGAGTTTATGTTTGTAAAATTAATACGCGTCGACGATGTGAGCCAAAGAATCAAACCAAAGGGTATTTTATAATTTTGACTAAGTATATACTTTCCTACCGGAAGACCCAGCGTGGGCAAAACCCTCACAAGGTGGTTTATATGATAGATAATGATGTCTTGCTTGCGTTGCTGATATTTTTGACGAAGAAATTTTCATAACAATACAAAATACACACAAATATTCGTCTTCTTCTTCTTGTCATTAGTCTCATGTTGCGACTAGGTCCACTGAAATTGCGTCTCCTCTAATTGAAACTAGATACTGTGGACATTGATTTTTTAAGAAAGTTTTGTAATTATATTAATATTCTTTTAGATTAAATTAACATTGGAATTGATAAAAGAAGTTTTATTTACAGCCAACCCTTATATCCGTTACATCATTATACTTTGGAAACATGCTTAAGACGTCCATTAGACTGCCATGATCCATAAATGGTCCCGAAAGTTTTTAAGCCTGTTTGTATCTCTATAATGAGGACTATAGTTGTAGCATTAGTATTGGAGGAGGTTAAGCATATCTTTTGCTGCTTTTTATTCGTCGCTGTACATGTACAACTCACAATTTATTTAGTCTACTTCCTTATTTTCGCTTAGCGTTTTATTCGTCGTTAGGTAGGTCTAGAAGTCTGGTGCTTGTTAAATCCTTTTACCATACGCAGACTTCAAACGGGCTAAAATACGTGACAAATTCTTCAATTATAATACGATCGCAATCTTTGCTTTTCAAATAATCAAATACTCCTATGCCCTTCACATAACTCTAATTTCGTTGGTTCCTCCTTCCGTGTTCAATCTGTTCTTCTATGGAATGCGCTCCCTCCCGAGATCAGGTTGTCCACAAACCCTTTGACATTCAAGATGAAGGTAAAACAGCTCCTTGCAAAAAATTTGGCAGAATCATCACAATAGCTTAGTAAGTATTTATTTATTTATGTATATATTGATAGATATTTATTTATTCTGCGTTATGATTATGTATTTATTTACTTCCTTTATATATATATGTATATTATGTTTATCTTATACTTTTATGTATCTACTTATAAATATTTTTAGTTGTTAGATTTCTACTTCAAATGCACCTACTTTATGTTATCTCTGCATCACCCTGTTAGGTTGACTGGTAGAGAATGCCTTTGGCATTAAGTCCGCCTATATACTTTGTATATGAAGTTGTTAAATAAATAAAAAAAAATAAAAAAATTGCAGTTCTTTCTGTAACAGTCCCACTTAAACTATATTTTGCGACGCGTATATTTTATTGGGCATTAATATATTACGGTCATTGCGTTTTGCCATGTAACTTAACAGCTTACTTAGAATTCTAAAGATTTGATTATTATTGTCTATAATCTGTTAAGGAATATTTAATATCAACACGAAACCTAAAGTTTGTGCAATAGGACCATTGTGGTTTTTTGCTTAGGAGATGACCTCGTGTTGTGATAAAATGCAACAGATAAAAAAACATGATTTTTCTATAGGTATATTTTAATACATCGATCGGTAGTGAATATATATTACTAGATTACCCCAAGGCGGTGCAGAGATAAATTGTAATAGGGCAAAAATAGGTTTAATCTCAAAAGATCTGATCCCAATTATATAATTTCCAATTTGGCTCTCCAATTATTAAGTAATTTCAGTCGGATCCCACAACATTTTCAGCCGTACTATCAAGATTGGATTCTATTAGAATTAAGAGCCAATATAAGGTTAACTATTGGAGTTTTTTGCGATGAGATAGAAACAATCCTACTAACAAGATTTTATTTATACTTACACATTAAAGTTTCAGAAGATTGTACCTAAGTGACACTTACGTTGATCGGAAAATCAGCGAGGTTAAGTTTGATTGTCGTATTTAATCAATACATTGGTGGTCGTTTTCTAAAAAACATTGAAACTCCTCTGCGCTTCCAAGAGCATGTTAAACCTTCATCGTTGTCGATTGCTACTGCTACTAATCTACGACTGTCACAAAGTCTGTGACAATTGTAGATTCTGAGGCCCTAGACAAGTGGTAAAGATTTCAAATCTATTTATAGAATTTTATGGGGTTGACATAAGCTAACGACAATGTTGGCGTTAGCTTATGTCAATCCTACACATTTTTTATCAATTGCCACAAAGCCTGAGAACTGTAGCTACTTACCTAGTGGTCTTAACCGCCGAATAACGAACAATTTTGGCGTTTTTAAAGTTTATTAGACGTGAAACAATAAAGCTGATGTACAAACGCACTAACAAACACGGCGTAAGGTATCATGAGTGTGGATAAAATAAACGTAAATTTTATATGTTAAGTCCGTGACAATTAGAGATTTACGAGATGAAATTATAAGGTCATCTGCGACTTTGCCTGATTACAGTGGCAAAATATTATCTTCTATTTATATTTCTATTTTATTATTCTATTATAATATCTTTTGATATTACATTATTGTTGAAGTCTAAATTTTCACTCTTTGTCTATAATGGTAACGTTTGTCCATTATCATTAATTTTAAATTTATTTTGTATCTCAACAATCTCTCTAAGGATATAGAATCCTTAGAGAGATTGTTGAGATACAAAATAAATTAAATAAATAAGTTTCTCGCCAGATGATAGACGTTTACACCAAACCTGCAAACTTATTATTAGATTTTCATAATTAAATAACGATACCAGATATGGCTTTCTTTTATGTTCATTTGTGTACATAGCAAAAGCTGAAAATCTCTATTTATTATATATTTAACGCGTTTGGGTTATTCTCGGGCTTTTCAGTTTACCTTTGGCTCACCGACCGCTAGCCGCTAACTCACTGTTAAAACATGCATTATAAAATTTTGCTTCTGTTTTGTTTCCTACAGAATAACAATGGGTTTAGAAGTGTTAAAATTAAACATTACTTTTTAGGTTATAGAATTTCTGATGTAGGTAGCTTACCTTAACTTACACAGACAAATTGTGTAAATATTTTATTATATGTATATTATATTTACATAGGTGGCATTGGTCATAGTTCATCTTATATAGCAAATACCGTTGGCGTCTATCAACACCTATGAACATACTCCTCCACTCAATAGCTGTGTGCTGATTCAAATCTATGGCACTGGTTAAAATGGATTCGATTCTCACACAGAAAAATCTCTGTTTGTTCTACTGATAAAAATAAATTCTTCAAGTTTAAATGTCCTTTGTGTTTATTTTAAGTATACCTATATAAACATTTTAGTTCATAGAGGATGCAGTGTTTATCTATAATATTCACTTCGTGCACGCTAGTAATGTACTTGTAGAATACCATGTACGTTTTCTAGCGCACTTTTTTGTACCTACATAAAAATAATCAGAACAAAAAAATTATCCAGATAAATCGATAACACATTTCACACCAATGTTCTAAGTACTTTATAATTTTATCGTGTAAACATTCCCAATAATTGAAATGTTCCCGGCACAAGCAATTTAGAGAATTGTGACCGTATCGATTACCGTTTCACATTCCGTGGTTTGTAAGGGTGTTTTCGGTGCGGTTGGAAAATTCAATAAACTCGTGCGGTAACTTTACAATGAATAAAGGAATAAGATTTAAGTACCTACACCAGACTAAAAAGGTTGTATTAAAAAGTTAAGTCATTTCATCGAAGATATTTATGTGTCAAATCTTCACAGTTATTTTTTGTCATCTATTTCATGTCCACTTATTAGAAAATGAGTGGAATGTTAGTATGTACAACTCTACATAATGACGGACCTCCTACTAACTGAAGTGTATAATATCAAAGACTACTTTACACAAATTAAATCAAATCATACGCAATACCACTGCACCTTAGATGTACTGAAACATTTATATACATATGTATAATGTTTGACGACCTCTGTGGTGTGGTGGTACTCTGTATGGACTGCCACGCAGAGGTCGCGGGTTCGATTCCCGCTCAGTGCAAATATTTGTGTGCATGAACATGTCTATTTGCATTGGTCTGTGTGTTTCTATGTATAATATGTATATATTTACAAAAAAAGAAAGTATTTAAGTATGTATATCCGCGTTCTAGAACCCATAACACAAGCTATATAAATATGCTTACTTTGGTTCTAGATGGCATTGTGTGTAGTTGTTGTGGTATTATTATTATTATATACACATACACTTACCTAAAATAAACACAAAGGGCATCTCAAATTTGATTTTTCTGTGTGAGAATCGAATCCATTTCAACCAATCTGCCATACATTTGAATTAGTGCTCAGCTACTGACTAGTAGAGTATGTCCCTAGGTGTTGATAGACCCCTACGTAAATTTGCTAGAAAAGCTATAACTATGATCAATGCTACCTAGGTAATCTTAATAAACATATAATAAATATTTACACAATCTGTCTGTGTTCTTAGCTATCCACATCAGAAATTCCATCAGAAATAACCAAAAAGCAATGTTTAATTAACACCTCTAAACCCATTGTTAGTAAATTCTGCAGGAAACAAAACAGAAGCAAAATTTTAGAATGCAAGTTTTAAAAGTGAAGTAACGGCTAGTGGTCGGTGAGCCAAAGGTAAACTGAAAAGCTCGAGAATAACCCAAACGCGTTAAATATATAATAAGTAGAGGTTTTCAGCTTTTGCTATGTACACAAATGAACATTTGTTTCATTATGAAAATCTCATAAAAAGTTTGCAGGTTTGGTGTAAACGTCTATCATCTGGCGAGATAGAATCTTTAGGAGATTGTTGAGATACGAAAATTCGGCTAATAATATTTTTAATTGGCCACCTACATATAAGCGATATACGATATACATAATACAATATATTTTACTGAATTGTAGATCTAGAAGAGTGTTAACATTATTTGGGAATGTATTTTAAACGAATAATAATAATAATAAGTTTTTAACAGATCACTCGTAGATAAACCAACCCGGTGTTGTGTTAAACAATTATATTGATAGTAAGATTTCTTGAATTATTAGCTAATAAATTAGAATTTAATGAAAATAGAAAGCAGTATAAATTTAATATTGATGATATTGGACGCAAACAGTGAAAAATTATATGACATCAACGTTTGTTCACCGTGGTACCATTATTGTAAACCAATTATTACCATTTTGTCAACAATAATGTAATATTTATCAAAAGATATAAAATATTGAAGAGACACAGATGACCTTTTATTTGTGGCTCGTAAATCCCGAATTGACGCGAACTCAACATCATACAAGGCCTACGTTTATTTTATCCACACTCATGGATATATCTACACCGTGTTAGTTAGTGCGTTTGTACGTCAGCTTTATTTTTTCACGAACTACTATTATTCTAAGTACCGACCGATTCATTAGGATTTGCTGTTATTCGTTGGTTTGTTTTCCAAACACATGATTTTACTATGACTCGTTTACGTGAATACGGCAAGTTAAATTCGCTGGTCCACCAAACTTTTTTTTTTCTATTAAATATTTTACTTTCAAGCGACAAGCCAAAGTATTTCCCAAAGATGACTAGAGGGCTATAAAAGTGGTATAACGCCGACATTGTCGTTAGCTATGTCAATTCCATACATTTTTAATGTATTCTATTCTATTAGCATTTATGCCACTTGTCTAGGCTCTCTGGTGTGTAAAAGAATCATAACAATTGGCAACCATCTGCGCAAAGCTTTAATAATTTTCATGAACCTACCTTCTGTCTGCTATATTTTTTACGATCAAACTCAGGCACCTTAAACATTACCTTTTTACAACCCATCATAACACAGTAGGTATAATGTTTTCTCAGATACATTACAGAAATCATTCAGCTCAGGTCAAACACGTCTTAACTGAAACATAACTGTAAGTAATCAACATCAAATATTTTATTGTGCTCTTTATATCGGTGGAAACAAGAGATTGGTTCGAGTTGTAGTGTTCAGTGTTCATATTATATTTACGAGTGTCTCGCGGCATGTTATAAATTTGTAAGTAATTTATGAGTTGCTGTTAACCGGTTAAGGGCTAATTTTGTAGCGTAAAATTATTTTTATGCGGTTATAAACATATATTATTAATGAATAAAAATAAAGATATTTCCTTAGTTTCCTTTGGCAATAGAACTAAAGCTTCTGGAGTTTCGAGAGAGTGCAGACGCCTCCAATAGTCGAAGTGAAATCGATATGTGTAGTTGCTCTATTTTAAAATCTGTATTTAAATGGTGCACATTGAAGAAAGGTAAATTAAATATTGTGTAAAAATCGAAACTATGACAAAAATATATCTGAAAAGACCTGAAACTCAAATTAGCCTTAGTCATAAGATAAAGATAAGTACTAGATTATTGGCATAAGGAAGCATTACTTTAAGAGCACTAAAAAGCAGTAGGCAACTAAGTACCTATTGAGTAATGTTTTGTATTCAGCGTACACCATCATACTTAAGCATTGAAATAAAACGATAATTGCGAAAGAGACCTTCATTTCGTTTTACATACATTATTAAATTTTACATGAAAATTTTAAGACACGAAGAGTACAGAGAGTTTTCTCTCTTATAAGACTAGAGTACTTCAATCTTATAAAAGACCGCGTGGTGAAATAGATATATAGTCTCTATATAAAGCCGAGTTTATTTATTGGATACTGTTAATAAAAGAGTATAATGTCTTCTCACAGAACACACATCTTTAATGTGTTCTGTGCAGGGCCTTGTGATCGCCGGCCCAGATTCTAGAAAAAGTCTTTCCGTGAGTATCGTTGCAGGGAACGGGCGTTACTCGTGGACTAACTATCTTCTTTCCTTCTATCTATTCACCACAACGTTTCGAAGTGACTCAAATGTCCAACAAAAAACTTAATTAGACTGATGGCTAGAACATATGTAAATTTTAGAAATAAAGGTGAACTGCATGTATTAAAATATTCTTGTATCGTGCCTCAATTCTCATTCGGCTAGGTATTTAACCAAGTAAATGTTCATATCAAGGAACAAAACCACACGTAATTATCCGAACAGAAAGGGTAATATAAAGTTAGTGGCTTTTAGCATGTTGAAAGCGTTCAACAAACTGTGGTTGTTCTCGTGTGAAACTTTCATGTAAACTCACTTGTTCTTATTACACTCATCGTATGCAAAATGGTGATGGTTTAAATAATTTACGAAGGATTTAATAAAACATAACAATTCACACTTTGTACCTCATCATTGTTGTGGAGTAACTTCGACGAATGTTTTGGCAGTTTAGATTAATGTAACATAATTTAAAATCAAAATGCCTCAGTTCAAAGTAAAGGAATAATTGACGGCGTTCGAGATACGATGGAGAAGTTTATGACATTAGACTGATTAATTATTTCATGTGGAATATTTTGGTTTGGTTTATTCATTGTCAATAATGTTATTAGAAATCTTGCCTCGAAATAAGGATCTTGTTTTTTGTAGCCTTTAGTGACAGACTAGCAGGCCGTTTGTAAATCTCAAAAGTACGCCGGCCGCTGTCACCATACAAAAAGAAATACTTTTCTGTACTTGCTACCGAATGCACAATCACTTTTGTTGCTAAAGGCTCTGATCTGGCAAGCCCCCAACCATTTACACGGTGGTAACCATTAGACCAACAACAACTAAAATAACAGACAAATATAATTATTATTTATTAACTACCACAAAAATGTTCAAGATCTTAAAGCGGGTAATAATAAAGTAAGGAATACGTTTGAATGTAGTTGTCGCATCAGAAATTTCGAGTGCGACATAACGCCACATCTGTAAAACCTCTTGCCATATTATGCTTTTTGTAGGACGCTCTCGAAACGGGAGCAATTTATTTAATAGACTAGATAGTTCCTCTACAATTTTCACGACATGTTAGTTCACACTAGCCAAGACTAGGTATTTGCTTTAAATCTGCCTTTCATTCATAGGTTTCAGTAACGTTCTAGGTTGACCAAATTGAGCTAGCAGGATGGCAAGTTTAATGTGAATATGTTTTTTTTTTTTTTTTTTTTTTTTTTTTTATATATTAGCCTACCAAAGTGACTCCACTTTGCCTGATGGTAAGCAGTAAGTGGAATCCAGAAGTGGCGGACACCATTCCAAAAGCCAAACTACTGGTATGGTGGCCTCCACTATGGCGGCTTAGTGAGATGCTTTTTCACGCCCCGCTTAAAAGACCCAGGATCAAAATTAGATGGGAACACATGCGCTGGCAAAGAGTTCCAGGCTTTAATTGAGCGACAAAAGTATGAAGTGCTGAACCGTTTGGTTCGAGACCCTTTAGATTCCACTGTGAAAGGGTGGCACTTTAGTCCCGCACGTGTCGTTCTGGATAAAAAGGGAGAGGGTGGGATTAATTCAAAGAGCTCTTCAGAACACTCTCCATGGTAAAGGCGATAGAAGACGGCCATTGAGGCGATGTCTCTTCGCAGCTGTAAAGGCTCAAGGGTCTTAGTAGCCTCCGGGCTTCCGATGATACGGACTGCTCGCCGCTGCAACCTATCGAGTGCATCCAGTAAGTACTGTGCGGAGCCATCCCAAAGATGAGAGCAGTACTCCACGCAGGAACGAACCTGTGTCTTATAAAGAAGACAGAGCTGCTCGGGCGTGAAGTACCGCCTCACCCTGTTCAGGACACCGAGTTTACAGGAGGCGGTTTTAATGACGCACTCGATGTAGTTCTTGGGGTTGAGATCTCGGCTGATGTCCATACCCAGGATACTTAGGCTATCCTGTAGTGGTAACACTGTGTTCTGAAGAGAGGGAAGGGGAAGGAACGGAGATTTTTTTGCAGAGAACGCGCACACCTGTGTTTTCTTGGCATTGAACTCGACCAAATTCTCACAACCCCATTTAGAAATGCGGTATAATACTTGGTCGAGCTCAGCGACAAGTTCTAGGCGTTTTGCCTCGATGTCAGTCTGTTTAGCCGCAGGATGTCCAAGATATCGCCCATGCACTGTACTATCATCTGCATAGCAATGAATGTTGCCAAGGGACAACATGTCATTGACATGCAGAAGATACAGGGTGGGCGACAGGACGGACCCCTGAGGCACCCCAGCGTTGACCTGCAAATAATCGGAGGCCGATCCGTCACAAAGGACTCTAATGCGGCGCTCACGCAGGAATGCGGCAATCCAGTTGCACAGCTGGGGTGGCAGACCATATGCTGGAAGCTTGGACAGAAGCGAACGGTGCCAGACTCTATCGAAGGCTTTGGTTATGTCAAGGCTGATGGCCAAGGACTCTCCATGCCTGTCCATAGCTTCACCCCATTGGTGCGTGATATATGCTAGAAGGTCACCCGTAGACCGTTTTGACCTGAAGCCATATTGTCGGTCACTAATTAACGAGTGACCCTCTAGGTAGCGGACTAGTTGGGCGTTTATTATCCGCTCAAGCACCTTGCAGAGAACTGAGGTGACAGCTATGGGTCGATAGTTGCCTGGCTCGGACCTATCCCCTTTTTTGGGAATCGGTTGAACATTCGCCTCTCTCCAAGCCTCCGGCACAATTCCCGAGGAATAAGATAGGCGGTATAGGCGCGTCAATGCAGGAGACAACTCCGCTGCGCATTTCTTGAGAACCACCGCTGGAATACCATCCGGTCCGCTGGCTTTCCGAACATCGAGCGACCTTAGTTCCGCACGGACATCACGATGCCTAATACGGATATTAGGCATAACGGAGTCGCAGCCAGATATAGTCGGCGGGTGCAAGTCACGGTCGTCGATTCGGGAGTTAGCCGCAAAGAGTTCTACAAGCAAGTTTGCTTTCTCTTGCGGCTCGTGGGCCAGCGATCCATCAGGACATTTCAAGGGGGGCAGCGAAGGCTTGCAGAAGTTGGATTGCACGGCCTTGGCTAGTCGCCAGTAGCTACGGCTACCCGTAGGATGCGAAATCAGTTCTTGCCCAATCCGTGCAATGCGCTGGGCATCCGCTCTGATGTAAGCCCTCTTGCATTCCCTAGTGGCTTTATTGTACGCTGCTTTTAGGCGATCCAAGCTAGGGTCGCGCCGTGCTCGGGCCCTGATCCAAGCGCGGTACGCCGATTCCTTTTGTTTAACAGTATCGGCGCACTTACGGTTGAACCAGGGACGCGTTTTGCCGGCACTGGTGACATCTGAGGATGGAATGTAATATTCCATACCTAACAAGATTTCACCAGCGACAGCAGTAGCACTTTGCGACGGATCCCTGTTTTTAAAGCAGCGTAATACCCATGGGACGGAAGCAAAGTACTCCCGCATACCATCCCAGTCTGCTGACGAGTAGTGCCATAGTCGTCGCTTTACCTCCGCACGTCGTGGGGGAGCAACAAGAGGCACTGAGGCGCAGACCAAACAGTGGTCGGAATTACCCAGTGGGGCGTGGACCGAAACACTGTATTGGTCTGGGTGACTCGTCAGCAGTAGGTCTAGCAAAGAGGGCGCTTGACCTGGAATATCTGGTATCCTGGTGGGATGGATTACCAGTTGCGTCAGGTCATGCGTGAGAGCGAATGCATGGGCGGCTCGTCCCGCATGGTCTGTTCTGAGAGAAACCAACCAGGTCTCGTGGTGGGCGTTAAAGTCTCCCAGAAACACCAGTTCCGCGTTCGGAAACCGCTCCTGCGCTAAGTCTGCCGCCTGACTCAGATGGTCAAAGAGTCGAGTTGTCTCCAAATCTCCGGAGTGGGAACGGTAAAGGCACGCGTAGACCCGGCTCAGAGAACCAAGATCAACGTGAAGCCAAAGGATGGGGTAGGATGGGTCCTCTAGGCAGCGCAGACGGCGAACGCAAACATCCGCCCTGACGAATGCGCATACTCCGGCCTTAGCGCGAAAGCGCTCCTCGAGCACATAGCCGGGGTAGTGCAGGTATGCCGTGTCGTCAAGGCGGCGTATTTGTGTCTCCGTTAGAAAAAGCAAAGCCGGCCGTGCCGTCTCGAGGTGTTGGTGGACGGCGTTGAGGTTTGAATGGAGTCCACGGATGTTAGTGAACTCCACCTCAAATAGCGGGTTGGTGGGGGAGGAAGATGCCGCTGTTTGACCTGCTGCTTTTTTGCGTGCTGCCATGTTGGAGGGTGAAGGAAGGGGCGTGGAAAAGATGACTGCCCTCGCAGCAAGGCTAGACAAGGTGCCGAGTATTGCTTCGTCATTTAACTGTGTGGCATGGTGGTAGCCGATCCGCCGGACGGAAGGGCCCCCGTACCCTCTCGGAAATGGTCGCCGGGTCCCACCATCCGGTCACCAACCGGCACGACGAACCACTCCGGGATTATGCGCGACCTGGTGGGGCAGCCTCCTAGGGTGGTTAGGCCTAGTTGGGCCCCTGTACTATGCCGCGGGCGGCCAGCGGCACCACCGTTTCTACAGGTCTCCCTGGCCGGCGGGTCGACCCACACCACCCACACAATGACTCCGCGGATACTCAGCTGGTCCCACACATGCTGCGAGGATTGCCATCTTTGCATCAGTTGGGCCTCCGGCACTCTCACTCACCGAGCGGAACGCAATAGTACGAATACCATTACTCTTACGTCGATCTTCTATGAGAGGGTAGTACTTCCCCGGTCGATCCGACCCATTCATGCTGAAACCAGCGTGGATCTACTACTACAAATGTACATTATATAAGCAAGTAAATAGTTATAAAGGTTACCTGGTAGAAATCGCTACGAGTAGCCATAAGGTCGCCCATTGTACTCTATTATAGTCTATTTAAATTATTTTATTCTTATATGTATTTCTTGTAAATCTGGTGTAAAATAAATAAATAAATTTATAAATAGTGGTTATACCATAGATTATACACATGACTATCTAAGATTTTAAAAATATCTTGGGATCGGAAACATGTAGGACCCATAGAGAACCCATTAACATATTTTTACCCATTAAACTTAATTAAGGAGTTCAATGGTATCAGGCGATAATTGATAGCACCTTTTAATTATCGCCTGCCACCATAATCAGGTCGGTCAATCCAGGAGTGAACTAGAGTAGGTAGTAGTTCTTTCGGCTAAAATAATAATGATGACTCACCTTCTGCTTTCGTTACATTATCGATTCACAAAATACTAACCTAGTAACCCTTTTGCACCAAACCGATCCAAACTTACGATATACCTAAGTAAATATCCATCAGTAATATTAATAAAAAGACAGAAAGAATATTTTACGACACTTATATGTCTTTAGGCTCTATATAAAAAGGTAGATAACTGGTCAGTATATAAAGGATATAACTTTATACGATCAAATATTTATAGAAACGAAGCTTGTTTTACTGACAAAGTATAGGTACTAGCACCGCACTATTCTCTTTAGTGAATGTCAGTTTTCTCTTATATTTTTCTCGAGAGAATACAATATTGTTCTGATGTGATTTTGCTTTAAAATTGTTTGTGAAGCAAAATTGTGTAAATATTTTCTCGTCTTTATTATTCTGCTAGAGTTCTTGATTACGTTAAGCCAGACATAATGGTTTAGTTTCGGTTCCATATACCGGTAATAGTTTAATAAAACATATAAATAAAAAATAAACAATCAGTTATATATGCCTTAGCGAAAATAGTGACTATGTATATTTTGTCTTTGATTTTATTTTTAATGGATACAGCTATCTCATATGATGGGTTTTTTGATGCAGTAGCACCTGCTATATATGTACAGACCAAGCAATGATTCCTTGATCAGGTTATAATAGTGATATTCGGTTTTTCTTCTATTTACCCCTTCGGGGAATAATTGCGTAATGTCATATAATATTATGTAAGAGAATATTTAATGGCTTAATACAATAAAGCACTCTCACACAAAGTACTCTCTTAGGCCCGTACAATGGCAGTGCCCTAATACAATAACCTCAAGGATTTCATTAATTATAAATGAAATCATTATCAATTCTACTAGTTTTGTTACAGTGAAAAGGATTTGGCCGTGTGTTTGTCAGACTATGTGTAAAGTAACCACTCCATTATATTCATGTTGTAAGACGCGTCTAAGGAGCACTAGGAAACAGTAAGTAGTAGCAAAGTAACTTTTTTTTTGTTGCCGATAGTGGTAGACGTTCAAACCACGTGATGGTAAGTGGTAACTGTCGCTCATGGACGATTCAGTCTCTAGCATTGCTCCTGCAATGCCAGGGACTCAGGGGCGAAGGCGCTGCCTACCGTGAAGGAAGTGGGGTAGGTAAAAGGATTGAGGGAGATGAGGTTTACTTCACCTCCCTCACTCAATCCGGCAGTCTCACTCACCGAACGAAACGCAATAGTACGGATACTATTACTCTTACGTCGACCTTCTATGAGAAAGTAGTACTTCCGCGGTGATCCGGCCCATTCATGCTCAAAACCAGCTTGGATCTACTAAGGTGAAACATACTTACTAAGTATTTCTAATCCACCTGCCAAACTATAGTAGATCCTTGCTGATTTTAGCACTAATAGGCCGAATCGACCAGTAAAGTCCATGTCTATAGGTTAGGTCCCACCTAACGGTGGTAACCGTAACGAATACATGTTTGCCACCAAAGTTGTACTTATAAAAAAAATGTGTGGTGATTTTGATTATCGCAAACTCTTCCCCTTGGCAGAGGTCTATGTCCAACAGTGGCTATATTCAGTCTGATGAGTAGCGAAAAACAAATGTTTTATAACCATTAAAAAAAGATTATTGTTTGTTGTATTTGTGTGTTGCATTCAGGATGAAGTTCAAAATAGCAACAAACACCTGTGTTCAGTATAGTTACGAGCAGAATGCTACACTGAATATCTATTTTGGTAACTACTGTTGTACGACATGGCTACCTCTAATACTCGTAAGGAAGAATTAAATATAACTACTAATGTAAGATATGTCTTTGTCTAGTAGTTTGTAACACGATTGATAAAATCGTTTGTGTGTTATTTCTAATTACTGCAAGAACACCATTTTCACCCACTCGATTACGAGTATGGCCATATAGCAAATTGTAAGTTCAATTAATTTGTTGTTGTTTTTCAATTAATTGTCTTGAGCCCTTTGCAAAATTTGAAATAGATCTCATCTAAGCTATTGACTTTGACTGCTCCTAAGGCGCTATTAAGAATCGAGAGCAAACATTTACTAGATCACGGGGAGCCTGCACGCTGCACGCAGCATGTCGGGTTTGTGATTGGCACCAAAATAAGTCGCACTACAATCAATTCTGCAAACTGTCCTGAAAAGATATTCGACGAGAGGTCTGTTGCTCAATATCTACAAAGAGTAGAGTCTCTGCGTGTCTAAAAAGAGATATATAAGGTACTTGTAAATTTCCATATATAAAATACAACTTTTGTACACATACATAATATGTAAAACCACAATACATATCCAAAATTGTGTTTCCGCACCCAAACGTAGGTAGCATCGAGTGCATAACAACGACACATGCTTTATGCACGTCCCACTGCAACCGTGTATGCTACATTATTTCTCTCTCCCGGTTAATATTCCGACGGTATCTACCGAACAACCTCACGGTGAATACAAAGTCTAGACAATTATTCTTGGACTAGCCATGAAAAGCTTGGCAAACGACTCAAATATATAAATTGATGGGAATGAAATGGCAAGAACTATTACGCTAATACGACATTTACCTTTACGCTTTATACGTGCCTGCAGTCTAGAAGATAAGCAGAATATATTACAGTATTAGCATGGAAAATTTTAACAATTTACTTTATTATACCAGTAGATAGTATATTTAGATAGCAGATGTTCTGTCAACAGACCTACTCAACAGAACAGGTGGGAATAGACGAGATAGTTGATATAAAATCACAACCAAGTCAAAATATTTTGATATTCTGTTAATTACTTACTTTATAGCAAGGCGGCGTTTGCCGCCTATATTATAAAAAAAACAGCAATTAATGTAACATAATTTATTATCTTGCAAAATGATACTATATACCTAATGCATTTTTCATTGCTGTATAAATAGAAATCCTGTGCGACTTAAATAAATGAAAGTTCATTTTAGTGTTGTATCTAATTAAATTTATTTTAACGTGATACAATAGTAATACAAAACAATAATTTAATAACTTCGAATAAAATAAATAATAATCTTAGGTAAATTAATATTTAATTAGATTTGAAGTTTCAACTTAATTTTAAAAGTTTTATATTTTTGTGTACCTTATCACTGTACATAGCAAAACAATATGAAGACTAATGCTAAAAAAAATACCTGACTATGTTCGTGTCTGTTCTTGCTATGAAACTATAAAAGGAACATTATTTATCTATAACTCAATGTCGATATATGAATGCCCAGATAAACAGTTCAATGATTACGTATAATATTGTAAACAGAAATTAAATAAAGATTTTTAACTGCAGTAAAATAAAATCTTTATTTTATTCACAACACACAAGCGGTCGGGGGCCGAATTAATTTTCATTTAAAGTAACAAATTGTTGTAACCGGAAATTTGGAGATTTGCCAACGAAATCAACTTTTCATATAAATTAAAACTCTTAACGTATCGTAGTAAAGTATTATGTAATACATACCTGTATTCTCTTACTTACGATTACAAACCCTCATGATTATAATTAAGCTGTACAAATACTAAATTCTAATGAATTAATTACTTGTCACACGAAACCCATACTGGGCTTACATTGCTTTGTGTATCGTACTTTATTAAAGCACCATTGTACTTAGTAATAAACAATGACTGTTTGTGATGAAAGTGGTATAAAATTTGGGGCACAAAGTTAACGAAAGCCGAACGGACCGCGGTGGCTACGAATAAAAACGGCACTCAGTAATAATTTCTTTGAAAAATTAATTTATAGGCAAAGTTGGCAAAGCGATGTATTAATATTTTATCGTAATTCATGTTGGGTCACCGTCGGGGTCCCCCAAGGCGTAAGGTTTCTCAGCATTTGTCTTTAGGTAGTAAATGCCATCCTTCCTGAAACAAAACAATGAACGTTGATCTCCAAGATTTAAGCTAATGTTGTTACTGCCTAACAAACGAGTGTTCTTTGTTTAATTAAACATAGAAGCGACGAAAGTTAACTGTGTTCATGAATACTTAAAATAGCATTCTTTTGTTGTTCGAGTCGCTCTCGCTCGGCTGAATGTACTCTGAGGACGAATTAATGCCTAAGAAATTATATATTCTAGATGTTAATTAATTGGACGTGTTATCAAAACGAAATAATATCTGACATTCAGTTAAGTTCAGGTTAATTATGTAATACAAGTTATAATTTATCTACCTATTGGTTTAGTGATGTAATGGCTTGGTGAAGTTTAAGGTTAAGGTGCCCGCGTCGAGGGTTCTGGGTTTAGCACTGGACAAATCTCAATATGACTTTTCAAATTCAATGTATTTTCTAAGTTAACTGTGACTGAATTAATAAAAGAATACATCATCACAGAGTCCCAAGGGTCAAAGTGCTAAAGTGCTGAACGAATCATAACATAGAAGATAAAAGTTAAATGCCTAGCTCAATAAAGACTACATTATCATTAATCAACTCACCCATAATGAATATCAAAGCCACCCATGATAAGCTTCTCTCCAGTTCCCTTACAGGATCCAGTATAGTACAACTCATCATAAGACTCGCATCTTACTCCGGTGAACGGCACGTCTGATATGATGGACTCCGCGAAGAACATATGAGCTCGATTGTGAGCACATAGACCTACCATCAATTATATATTCATTAGTCTAAGTATCTTGAATTTGGCGGCACAATGCTGACCTTGCAATAAGACACAATCTCGAAAATAATTGTAAGGACCTACTTATAAATATTTTTACTCATCTTTGGTAGAAAACAAAACTTGACTGTGTTCTCATTGCACAATGCTCAAACACAACCAAGCCATAGATGCTGGGCTGATTGGGCCTCCGGCGCTCTCTCTCACCGAATGAAACGCATTAGAACGCCATTCTATGAGTTATTGTATGCATACTACTCTATGCTACGCTACGCTACGCTACGTTATGCTACGCTACGTTACGTTATGCCACGCTGTGCTACGCTACGCTACGTTATGCTACGCTGTGCTACGATATGCCACGCTGTGCTACGCTATGCTACAATAAAATACTCTATTCGGTCGGCAACAACGGAACGAACGAACGGAAACGCAACAGATTTGCGTTTCATATACCTAGACATCGAACCACTGCATTTAGAGGCGCTACCTAATGCTACAAAAGAACTGGAATAATTTCCCCCGCCAATGAGGCAATTGTGTTTGGTAGTTGCTTTAAAAAGAACACTAAAAATTATATTTTTAATTGCCTAAAACACCAGCTCGTAAAATATTGTTCAAATATTGTTTTCTTTTTTGTTCTGATATTTTGTTATGTCACTTTATTTAATTATTATGTTTAATTATTTTAATACTTTTAAGTCTTTTACTTAATTATTTTAACTTTTATTATTTATGTATGTGCTCTTGCGTACCTCCCACACACACACACACACACACATACGCGCGCACCAATTGCCTAGTACAAGGATGCTAATTTTGTTTTTTTTTGTTTTTCTTCTTGAGTTCAAGGAATCACTGTACATACGCCCGTAACCCACACGTTGGCTTCAGCTGAAAATTAGCGCTGCGGTTCTCCGTAGCACATGCTGAGCTGATGCCTATTAGACCGGTATTACATTATCATATTTAAATCATATAAATATGATTTCATATCTGTCAAATTCTATGATCATAGTTCGACGACCTTCAAACTATGATCACAGAATAGATAATCACATGTAGTTATTATACCGTCCTATGTTCTTCATTTAAAAATGACTTACACATCTTTGATTATATTTCTATGATAGTCTAATAGAGCTGTTCGTATTTTAGTTCATTTGTTATTATTATGATTTGTGTCTAATAAAATTTTATTTATTTCTTCTTTTCGACTGCACCGTTGGTCTAGTGGTTAGTGTAACTGACTGCGACGCCGGGTGTTGTGGGTTCGATTCCCGCGGAAGGCAAATATTTGTGTGATGAACATTTGTATTTGTCTTCAGTTTGGGTGTTTTCTATGTATTCTAAGTATGTATTTACAAAAAAAAAGTATGTATAAGTATTATATTTCAATTATCTAGTACCCATAATACAAGCTCTGCTTAGCTTGGGACTAGATGACGATGTGTGATAGTGTCCACATATTATTATTATTATTATTCTTTCTTTCTTTCTTACTACACAAAACAGAACGTAGCTACTTGCATATGACGTTGTTATGGGTGCATTCTTCTGTAGAGTAGAGCTTCTAATACATAGTAACAATTACTATTTAATAAAAATTCCTTAAGATGTAGACATACCTCTATAATCAAATCCACAACCAGGCTGCCTAGTTCCTCCATTAGGGTAGAAGTCTATATGTCCCAAAGGTGAATTGAACCCTAGGTATCCACCACACGTGTGTATAACTTCTACATGACGGGCGTCGTGTTTGTCTAGTCTGGCGTCCTTGTTGCCTAATGTGAATAAGGGTAATGCTGGGTCCAATCCTGAAATATAATGTACATTCATATAAAATAATAAAGTTACGGCGACCTTAGGCTCTTATTTTCCTCAATATCTTAATAACAATTTAATGGAGAGTGACACATTTTAAATACAATAATAATATATTATATAAAGCATCCAAAAGTGTACACACAAAGAACAAACAATGGGAGTCTTCACAGTAACCGCGTAGAGTTTAACTAACAATAGCGGTTAATTTGCTGCGGTTTCGTTATAAAAGCTAACAGAATTGCTTGCGTAAACACCTCGGCATTCAACGCACAACAGAGTTAAAATTACCTACTAATTCGTTAGAAGCACACAATCACGAAATGATATATCATCTTACTTCAAACGCTTATGATAAAGCCACAGTTTGAGTCTTTCTTGTATTCCTTTAGAGTACCTAAGAAGAGAGAAGATCTTTAATTTTTCCCTCACTTTGGTAGCCCTCCTTTATTATGAGTTTTTACTTTATTAGATTCATGTTCCTAGCACCAGCGCTACTGCTCCAAAAAAACCTTTTGGCTTTTTTCATTGTTGTAAATTTATCAATTCTCCGACTGCAGAGGTATTGAAATTTACTGATAAATGTATAAAAACAAATAAATTTATTTTATCGTAGCAAAAGCGTAGTGGTGAAATGTTTGGCAATTTTCAAACACTTTTACTAACAAATAAAATCTACTAACGTGAAACACGCAATTATACTGCACCAAATTTTTAAATAAAACAAGATATTTCAAAATGTTTGTATATAATCCTGACATATTTTTTTCGACAAAAGTCGCGTTTGATGACCTTCTTATTTGTCATACATTTTGTATCGCTTAGACAACCATTATTTTAATAATTTTATTTTAAAAGATACAGTCAAATACAAACTCATGGGATGGAGTGATAATTAACCGATATAATTCAATATTTTTATTAACGATCTCCCTAATCTCTTCCTCTATTCTACTCCGTACTTATTCGCGGACGACTTAAAAATAGCTCGTGTAATAGAATCCAATACTGACGCACTGTTACTTCAAAGTGATATTGACAGACTTATGGAATGGTGTAGCCATAACAATATGCAACTAAATGTAAAAAAATGTTCCCAAATAACTTTTACCCGTAAACTTAATAAGATCCATTATATCTATAATATAAATGGCGTTTCACTTGACCAGATGGACACTGTCAAGGACTTAGGTATAATACTTGACTCCAAATTAACTTTTGTTCCTCACATAGATTCTGTTATAAAGAAAGCTTCAAAGATGCTAGGTTTTCTTATTAGAAATATTAAATCATTCCGATTACCTAAAACCAAAATTGTACTATATAATAGCCTTGTCAGGAGTATACTAGAGTACTGCGTCGTTGCTTGGTGTCCTCACTACGCTACACATAGCCTAAGAATTGAGCGAATCCAAAAGCGGTTCTTATATCATCTAGCCTACTCCAAGGGTGTGGCTAAAAAACAACCAAGCTACTTGAAACGCCTCAAATATTTCAAAATTGACTCATTAGACAAACGTAGGAATTTATCTGACCTTCTATTTTTATTTAAGTTATTAAATAACAATATTGATTGTCCGGAATTGTTATTAAAACTTAAATTCAATATTCCCCACAGATATCCCAGAAAACCAATTTTGCCCCTGCATCCTCCTTTTCGAAAGACAGTTTTAGGTTCCAACTCGCCCGTTCCGCGGCTAAGTAAGTTATACAATCATTACAGTAAACGAATAGATATATTTGGAACGACACTTCAAAGATACAAGAGCCAAGTCCATAATCTCACTATCGATTAACCATCTGCTAACTACTGTCCTATACAGAAATTGTTTTAATTAGTGCCATTGTTTCCTCGCTATTTTTCAATTTTATTGTTATTGCTTAAATAATACTAAATTATATGCATGTGGTGTTTATCTACCTAAGTTGTGCACTTAGTTTGAGATAATACTTTGTTTTGTATTTAGTGAATGTTTTGGTGTAATAACTACTGGTAAACCTTATAAATAAAAATAAAATAAAATAAATAAATAAAATATAATGTTAAGTAGATAAATATACATTAGGCTTGATTTAATAATTGTTTCTGAGTGTGACTGAGTGTCGCTTAACAGGCTTAAATTTAACAATGACTTTAAACGTCATCGTTAGCGTCAATATTTCTTCTAGTAGTTTTTATACATACTGGATCTGAGTTCATGCTTGTTTTTTTTGTCAAATTCGAGATTTTGAAATAAAAAATGTTAATTATTAACTATATTTAAGTTAAACATAGTAATTAATTGTTAATCAATTTAATTCTTCTGTAGATATCTTTAACTATTTATTTAGGCAGAATACATTAATTCCAAATCATTATCAAATAACCTGGTTGATCGATAATAATGACTGAAATTTTCAAAACCTACTCTCTTATCTATGAACAAACAAATAAATAAAATCTCAAACTGCTAAACAGATTAGGTTCAAATTTAGGAAGATAAATAGTATTTTTCAAATTCAAATTCAAATCATTTATTTTGCGATATATGGGCAGAATAATGCTGTTACAATAAGTCAATAAGTACCTGGTACGTATCACCCGGCCCGGTTTCCAGCAAAACAGAAAGGAGTGATGTTTCATATCTCTATACAATTTTGTGCCGCGAGCGAGCAAGCGGCACGGCGCGGCGAGGCGACCAAATTATACAGAAAACAGTCGTTTAAAAAGATTTCAAAAATTGACATTCCTAGACGTTTTTTGACGGTGGGCAATGTTGGCAATGATAAGGCCTGCTCATTGCTGACTAACTTTACCCTTCCTCATAACAAAAACACCCCATTTTCGTCAAGTGCCGACAGGTAACTAAGTGAAATTAGAAGCGCGTGCTCTATTCTATGCTGCTACACATATATTTAATTTCCACCAATTTTATCAACGTTGTAAGTTTGTTAGCTTTTTTGATAAAAAAGGCTGTTTTTGACAAAGTTCTCCCTGGTGGCAAAGATGGCGTATTTTACGGTAACTACTCAAACGATTGAAGCCAAATCTACATTAGAATAAGAAGCTGACTATGCAGACACAATTACTTTTAATTAAAATTTTAATTAAACTTTCGTTGCAATCTTTGTTTACCGAGTGTTCTGCTAATACGATATTATCCGTAGACGTACCTACGAGTACATATACGTTGTATGTGGTTAACGATACCAGTTTGAGAAATTGCTTGACATCTGATAAATAGCATTACGGTAAGATGGATATTCGAAATCGCTAAGTGACATTAGTATAAACAACATACGTAAATCATATAAGTTAGTTAAGTCTTTTACCGCAGAATTAATAAATTTATATTATATAGTGAAAATATTATATAATTATATTTATATTGAATCTAATTATAGTGTATATTTTTTTATTTTACAATGACGAATTCACTTAGCAGTTTTCTTTTAAAACTTTGAGTAATTTTAAAGAACTGCGTAACCATTCTTTCTTTGACAAAGCGTGAATTACAATAGATACAATTATTGTGCAACGCTTTACAGTAATATAGGTAATTAAAATATATTTTATGTAATGACTTAGACAAAAGCTACTATTGAAATTGAAAAGTAGGTACATGTTATCGATAAAGTAGCTAGTGCCAGCACCACACCACAATCCCGGTACTGGACCAGCACTCTATTAATGTAAACGTTTTCAATCCAGTCCAGCCTCCAGTGTACTTATCAATGCAATACGTTTTTAATCCAGTGATGCTGGCGCCAACTACTGGATCAATGTATATCAGCCCTAAAACTTAAAAAATCTCACCTGTAATAGTATCAATAGGTCCTTGCTTGATATAAGCGCCGGCAATGCCCACTACATGGGCACCAAGACTGTGGCCTATAAGATGCACATTATCCATCGAAACTCCTTCCGATATCAGAAAGTTTAGGAACTCAGTGAGAAGTCGGCCGACAGAAGCCACGTTGTAACTCGCTAGCACGTAGTTCACATTTGCCGCATTGCCCCAATCCACTACTATTATGTTTAAGTCACTCACATTTAAATATGCTGCAATATTAATATAAGTTTATAAAAGGGATATAAAAATAATAATAATAATAATAATACTTCAACAACTACACAACAACGCCATCTAGACCCAAAGTAAGCATATTATATGCTTGTGTTATGGGTTCTAGAATGCGGATATACATACTTAAATACTTTTTTTTTGTAAATACATACATATTATACATAGAAACACCCAGACCAATGCAAATAGACATGTTCATGCACACAAATATTTGCACTGAGCGGGAATCGAACCCGCGACCTCTGCGTGGCAGTCCATACATAGTACCACCGAACCACAGAGGCAGTCAATAGAATGAGTTAATTCAAAACAAGATATTGTGAAAGTATCTGCAGTTAGTTAAAAGACTTCCTACATGCGATTGAGTATTTAGATTCATTTTATTTATTTTGTATAAAACATGTGACACTTAGGTGTTCCTAAGTGAATAATAAATGGAAGACTTTGGAACCAGATGATGGCTACTTTTCTTTACCTTCTTTAATAGATTCCGGCATGGGTCCATCTCCATGATTGAGCCAGCCGTGAGCGAGCACCTTCACCTTTTTGTTAAAATGAAAATATGATCTTCTCAGACCAACAGAATCATTCGTTTTTAAAACTTGATAATGGTACGGATTATGTCTGTAAAATATACAAATTGTATAATTAATAATATTAAACAAGTGTACTAATCCATTGATCCATTTTAGTGGTTAATTTGTCTACTAATACCTATTTTTACTATTCAAAGGTACTTAATCCTTCGCGAGAACATTTGTCTATAGAGACGCACTATAAGTAGAGGTAAGTACCTAAGTGTGTACTTTGAAATTTAGTTCAACCTTTCCAATTTCAAGCACACATACTAATGGCTAATTTCCTAAAAATCACGTGGAACTTAGCACAAATACCTACTGTGCAAAACAATAGAACTAATAGGTGGTAGTATATTTTGCAATACTTTGACATGCCATTATACATTTAAAAGAACGTAACTGGAATATTAATGTGTTTAAAATAACGCTTTCCTTTTATAGGATAAAGAGGTGTTTTATAACCGTAACGATGCATACTTCAGCAAGCCAATTATAATGATAGACTAGCCAAATGTATATTTGCTATTTATAAAATATACAAAAATATTGAATCCTAATAGTGTGCAAACGAAAGTTGTTTATTTAATCTACCTTTTTAAATATAACTAAAATCAATCTGTCTAAATTCGTTGTAACAATTCAAAACATACCAAAAAAGAAAAGTGTCTATAATACAATTTGTTTTAGCACTGCACATGATGTACAAAAGAGAACACTAGTTTCCCGAAGTTCTGAAACTCGTTGTCGCAAAGAAACTTCAAAGTTAGACGGTCTATGTTATTCTTTCGGGCCATTAAGCTATAAATTGCAAGTTAGTGTAATTTTGAAATCTGAACTTTAAATACAGAGTAAGACGATTCATAATTGATGTCGCAAAATTTTGTTGGCTTTTAAACAAGTAACTATAATTTTAACAATAGATGGGCATATTTTTAAGAGAGGCATGACAAAGACAGATGGCTCTCTAGAGACTTATCGCTCAAATTGGATTAGCTCTACTGGGAAAGTAAGTATCTCAAAGAAGATTACAGTTATAGTAATGCTATTTAATAATTTTTACCTGGTAAATAGTCTAAACTCAACGTCAGAGTTGTACACCCAGCCCAACCAAAACCTTGTCTCGTTGAACGCGGCAGCCTGGGGGTAAGTCTGGACACTGGCCAGCCATACCGGATCGTACGGCGTCGGCGCTTCCCATTTCACCGCCGATACTGCTGTGCATGAAAAAAAAAACTTTTATTGAACATGATACATGTAGGTACATACCTATTGTTAGTACGTGCCTAGTAGATAGATATAGTGACTGCTCCGTTGGTCTAGTGGTTAGTGTAACTGACTGCGACGCCAGGTGTCGTGGGTTCGATTCGATTTAGTCTGGGTGTTTCCTATGTATTCTAAGTATGAATTTACAAAAAAAAAAGTATGTTTATGTATTATATTTCAGTTATCTAATACCGATAACACAAGTTCTGCTTAGCTTGGGACTAGATGACGGTGTGTGATAGTGTCCACATACTATTATTATTATAGTTATTACAACTTTGTGTAATTAAATACGGACAGTTTGACGATACACCTTAAAAGTGGTGACCGCCTGTGTGATGCCGTATCCAACACTGCGTCAGTCTGCGAGCATACAATCATCAGATTGGCACAATGATTTTGTCTGATGTGAAGAGAAATCTTGAAGTTGAATTAAAGTTTAGTAGATCGTTTTTTTTCGTATTAAGTATGTACGATCCTGATTTCCTATAATAATATATCCTAGTTGTTGTATCTCTTACTAGTAAAACCTTTGGGCGTTTTTTGCTTCTTTGTATAATAAAGCTACTGTCCAGCAGAAGGAACAATAATTTTTCTTCGTACGAAACTAGTATCGTAGTAAGAAGAATTATTCTTCGTACGAAATTGGTTACTTAGCTTTGGTTTCGTTGAGCGGCCAAAGGAACCAAAACGTCTTTCTGTAGATACGATGATCTAATTTATGTAATAATCATTAGCCTACAACTATATAGATACGGGAGGCAATCGACCGGTTAATAGCAGCTGCAATATAATGTAATCGATGACATTAATTTATTATGCATACCAATGTCTATAGAGAATGGGTACGAGCAAAAGTGTACTTTCTTTCTCGGTCACGTCATCGCATTGTGCCAGTGACACGTCAAGGTGACACATGCTTGTCGTCACCACGAGTTATTCCGGTCTGATCCCCCAGATCTGATCCCCTGAGATTATTATTATTCTTTAATTCCGTTCTGATCCCCTGCATATTTAGTCATTCCGGTCTGATCCCCTGAGTCTTTTTGACAGGTAAGTACACTCAAGAGAAAAGCAGTTTATGTATTATTTAATTTAAAAAATAAGAATAAAAAGTTGTTGGACAATCTCTGCTTACTCCATTAATGGGAGACAGGCATGAAGTTGTATGTAATCGCAGTAAATATTACCCTAAAATTAAATATTTCACAAAAATTGTACTAGGCTAGCAGAAGGTTGTAGGAGGTTGTTTGATCGAAAAATTTCTTTTTTATAAATATTTATTTTTCAAGGTCTAATTATAATTGAATATGTTAAAAAAATAGTACTAGACTAGCAGAAAATTGAAGGAGGCTTGTATGATCGAAACAGGTATTTTTTATTTAATTACCTCTAACTATATTACTAATAAATACTATTTTTCAATAAAAGTACTAGGCTAGCAGAAGGTTGTAGCAGGTTTGTGTTGTTTATTCTCAATTTAACCTTCCGGTGATCGCGCGCGGTCTCTGAGACCGCAGCAAACTTATTAATCCCCCGTTATATCCTCAAAGACGTGAGACACTCTCTTGGTAGCCCTATGACATTCATCGCATGCGCCTTTGCTGTATTATTGTTAGACCACGCTCGTTTACTGAATCAATCAATAAAATAAAATTAAAAATTCCAATATAATAGCTTTTCGCGGCGCGGTTTCAGTTCGGTGAATCTACCTACATACCAATTTTCATCGAAACCGGTTCAGCCGTTTAGGCGCTGAGTGGTAATAAACTCAAACACACACACACATAGAAACTTTCGCATTTATAATATTAATAGGATGACAAATATAATATTAGTAGACATCCGTTCTCGCTTCGCTTCGGTACCAATAGTTTCGTTCAGTTTCACATCAAACGCCTGCATAAAATGTTATTGCAATATTATCTGCGTCTGCGAAATATCATTACTACACTGCAAATTTACTTTTGCTGTCTTCTATATTGGAAATTTAGAATGAAAGAAAGAAAGAAAGAAAGAAAAACATTTATTTTGAATTCACACAAAAGTAATTCTAATACATGCGTACTTAAATCTAATACGTACTTAAAGATAAATTGTTTTGTGACAATTATTGTTATTACAAAAAAAAATGTATATATATATATTTACCTCTGTGTGGTTCCAAAAATGGTCCTTAACTCAGCATAATGCCGCTTTGTATAATATTCAAAGCGGCGCTGGTATTCTGCTAAGGCCGAATATGACATCACAGACGTTAAAACTACCTCTAATAACGAAAATAATATATAATAAATAATAATATATTACTAATATAAAATATAAAATAATAAATAAATGATGAATATTATGCAGCAACTCTCAATTAATATACTCTATGGCAAGGATTGTAATAAGAAATTTTTTATTTTAATTTATTATCTGTGCACTGACAGTGACAGTTCATCTTGGTTCAGTTCAGTGTCAATCTCGTGTCAAATTATTTAAAAATGGAGTTCTCATCTCGTAGAATAAATCCTATTAAAATATTATAAACTTTAGTAACAATAGACTAGACTGCTATCCCAACTGTTTCTGTGCGTTGAGTAGAAATTGTTTAAATTTTTTTAATTTACATAATTTGAAATAAATTATTTAAAAAATATGGTAAATATAATAAAATATAGCATATGATACCCGCTCCATTTATTGATTTCTAAAACTGAAAATATTTTTAAAACTGGTAACATAGATTTTTAGTTAAATCAGTACAAACAAACATACAAAAAAACAATCTTTTCTCTTTATAATATTAATTTAGATTTAGATAAAATACTTTCCAAAATATTTTGTTGTTGTTTTGTTTTATATTATTACAAAAAAATGAAAAAAAGAATTCCTATTAATCCTATTAATATTATAAATGCGAAAGTTTCTAAAAAAAATTGAAAATTGGTAGAAAATCGGTCTGGTTCTCGAGGGAGGCTAAACTCATTTCACGTGCAGGCAAAGCCGTGGGGCGCAGCTATTAAAAAATAAATCTAAACTATATAATATAAAATAAATAAAATAATTTTTTATGTTTGTTTGTTTGCAACGATTTAACTAAAAATTTACGTTACCGATTTGAAAATTCTTTCACCTTTAGAAATCAATAAATGAAGCGAATATTTGTAAATTTACAATACAGAAGACAGCAAAAGTAAATTTGCAGTATCGCAATAACATTTCGCAGACTTGGGTAATATTGCATTTATATTTTATGCAAGCGTTTGTAGTGAGACAAGGGCGTTTGTTGTGAGACAAGGGCGTTTGTTGTGAGACAAGGGCGTTTGTTGTGAGACAAGGGCGTTTGTTGTCAAAACTAGACCCGTAAAGTTGCGGACTCACAGACCACACTGGACCACTCGTGTTCCTCGCCAGGTTGCTACCACTAGAGGGTTAATCAAAAGTCATACGTCAGTCTGACAACTCTTCTTTTTCATCTTCGAATAAAATACTACCGGCCAGCTCGAATTTAATATCTCATCAATTAAAGGTCAACTATAGCATACCGCAAAAATAGGTTACATACATATTTAAATATTTTTTAGAAATAGTACTAGGCTAGCAGAAGGTTCTAGGAGTAGTTTGTAGAATAGACATTTATTTATGAACTAGCTGTTGCCCGCGACTTCGTTCGCGTGAAAATTCAGATGGGTGCCTCTATGAGAATATTGCGTGCCTGATTTTATGGCAATCGTACATTGTATCAGTAAAAAATATCAGTATTATCCGTCTCTGTGGCGAATCCCGTTTACACCCGCTACCGCTAAAACTGACAAACCACTTTCACACAAACTTGCGACTCTTATTTGCCCACTTAATAAGGGTGGTTTCTGAATATTAAAAATGAGTATTTTCTAGTAATTTGGTAATTCTACTATAAAAACTATAGAAGTTTCATACAAACTTTGCCACCCCTTTATTCCCCCTTAGGGGATGGATTTCGCAAAATTCCGTCTAAGTGAGCACCTATATCCTAATAGGGACGACCATGCAAAGTTTGAGATTCCTAGCACTTGTTATTTCTGAGATTTCGTGATGAGTGAGTGAGTGACCTTTTGGTTTTATGTATATATTTAGATAGCTTTTGCCCGTGGCTTTGCTCGCGTGAATATCGTTTTTTCCAATAGACATTTTTATATTGTTTAAATACTGTTTTTATACTATTTTTAATCTCCCATTCATACAAATCCTCTTTCACCTACCTAAAGATATCCCTCGTAAAAACAATATACAATACACAAAGGCAAATTTTCACTACAATAACTTTCCCCTTCCCCTTCTTCCCTGTCGCCCTTTTTCTCCACTCTCCACAGTTTCCTCATTCCTCTCCTCCCCTCCCCCTTCTGCTCTTCACTTCCTTCAGCATCCCTTGCTCCTCCTCCAGCATCTCTTGCCCTTTCCTCCACTTGCCTCCTCGCTTTCTCCTCTCTTCCCCCTTCCTTCTCCTTCCTTTTCTTCCTTTCATCTCCCTTCCTATCGCTTCCTATCCCTTCCCTTCCCTTTTTTCACCATTCGAAAAATCCCCCTCCCTTCTTCTCCCGTCTCCCTCACTTCCCTCTTACTTTTCCCTCACTCCCCCTCACTCCCTCTCACTTGCCCCTCACTCCCCCCTACACTTCCCTCACACTTCCCCTCACTACCCCCTCACTCTCCCCTTACTTCCCCCTTACTTCGCCCTCACTTCCCTCTCACTTCCCCCTCACTGCCCCTCACTTCCCCCTCACTTTCTCCTCACTTCCCCGTCACTTCTCCGTCACTTCCCCTCACTTTCCTCTAATATTCTCCTCACTTTCCCCTTACTTTTCCCTTACTTCTCCCTGGCTTTCCCCTGACTTCCCCCTGACTTCTTCCTGACTTTCTTCTCACTTCTCCCGCATTTCCCCCACACTTCCTTTTTACTTCCCCCTCACTTCCCCATCACTTTCCTCTCATTTCCCCATCACTTCTCTCTCACTTTACCCACCCTTCCTCCTTCCCCTTAATTTCTCCTTTTCCTCCCTCCCCCTCCCTGCAAATTTCAAGTCGCTAGCTTCAAAAGCTAAAGATCTTTGTATAGAATATTATATCCCTAATTTTACCCCTCTAAATCCACTCCTGTTAAAATAAAATTATAAGGATATTTTTTATTTGAATAGAAGTATTTCAAAACTGTTAAAAAGTTAAAAATGAAGAAGATTCATACAATCGTTTTCATCCCTTTTCACATACTTAGGAATTAAATTTTAAAAAACCCTTTCTTAGTACAACCTCTAGACATTTAGACAAACACACCCTCCAAATTTCAAATCACTACGACCAGCAGTTTTGGCTGTGCGTTGTCTGTTAGTCAGTCAGTCAGTCACGACAAAATCTTATATAATATGTATGGGTGTATAGATGTATGGATTAGACGTATAGCCATCGGGGATCAAAGCATACAGGCTGTTAGGAATGCTAATATTCCTAACACGTGATAGAGCCACATAAAGCTGACCGTGCGAAAAACAGCTAATACTTAGATCCACACCCACAACTTTTAGTTGTGTCTGACCTTGGGCTTTATTAAAATTGTCATCGCGAAACATGGCTCACAGGAAACTGGACTCATTTAAATCTAAACGGAAGATTGTTTAGAATGAGAGGAATCCGAAAAATAAAAACGCTATCAGCTATTCCGTAACCTGTTAAAGTCTCTGTTTCTATCAGGTTTCTTAGTAAATTACCAAATGTTCGACGTGATCCTTTAAATTGGCATAACTTTTTTATTTATGAACCGATTGACATGAAACAAACACTAAATGTTAAGTGAAGCTTACCACAATGTATTAGTGAAAACCACATCTAAATCGGATAAGCTGTCTCTGAGATTAGCGTGAACAAACGCACAGACAAACAGACAAACAGACAAAAATTGTAACAATCATTGTTTTGGGTTCTACTTGCGTTGATAAAGGTCCCAATAATTTTTTTTCTCATATATCTTCCATGTACAGACAGCGATCGGTTACATTTTTATTATATGTGTAGAAAAAATTTTTCTATAATGTCTATTTTTTTATGCAGTTACCGGTACTATACTTCTAAAAATTTTACACCTCTACCTCCTACTAGCCTAGTACATTTTTAAAAATAGGCATATATCAAATATATAGGTTTGTAGGGCGTGCATGTAGTTTCAGTTGTATTTAACCTATTTTCCAGTACGCTCTAGTTGACCTTTAATTGATTTTAGTTATTAAGCCGACCTGGCTGGTAGCATTTTATTCGAAGATAAAAAAGAAAAGTTGTCAGATGGACTTTTAATTTTTGATTAGATTGAGAACAACGTAAAATGGAATGGCCTCCATTCCGAACGGTCGTTTTAACGTTCGACGGCCAAGTGCTTCCAAAAAGAGTCTTTTGTTGTTTTTCTGCATTGGCTGTCGAACGCTATATGTATCCAACGATCCAATGTTTTAAGTGTTGTAGATTTGGTCATACTCGTGTCCAATGCAGATCGAAGCCCCGTTGCTTTAGATGTGGTCATGAGCATCCAGGAGATGGCTGTGAGATTACTGAAGACGAATCTTTCTGCATTTTATGTTCGGGTCAGCACTATGCTAACAATTCAACGTGTCCGGAGTTTAGTCGCCAAAAAAATATTAAATCCGTCATGGCTGATAAATCTATCTCTTATTCAGAAGCCAGCCAGCATTTTCCTCCTGTGACCAGATCTTTTGCGGAAGTTACTAAAACAAAGGTTCTTTCACCCTCTCCTATTCCTTCATCTCCGCCTCCAAAATCTTATAAAAAAACTGTCTACCGTAATCCCAAATCTCGTTTACCTTTGTCGCCCGGATACGAAAGACAAGCTCACAATGCTCTCATCGACACCATGCCTTCGCCAAGAAACGGTTGTGCTCTTTCCAACAAATCATCCGAATTGTCTTCTCAAGCAAATAATTCCGATCAAATTATCTCCCTCCTTTCCTCATTGTTATCTTCAGTCTTATCTAATCCTATTAAATATATACCGGACCACGTTGCTTCCCAGTTGTCATTATTGTTAGAGTCAATCCATCATGTTCCCAATTCAAACTCTGATACAATGGAACGTTAGAAGTGCTGCCCACAAAAAGTCAGAGCTGATTTATCTATTTAATAAATATAGACCATCCATTTTCTGCATTGCAGAAACATGGCTTACTCCCAATAGAAATTTCACACTGTCTGGTTTCTCTTGTTTGAGAAATGACAGACTGGATGGCTATGGTGGATGTGCTATAGTTATTAATAATAGAGTAGCCTTCTCTCCTATTCATCTTCCCTCAATTGGTGACAATATTAATATTGTTGCCGCTAAGGTCGAGAATATAACGATTATATCATTGTACATATCTCATCCTCATACAAACGATTTGGCTGTTATTCAAAATCTACTCATGAACATCAATGGTCCTTTATTAATCATGGGTGATTTTAATTGTCATCATTATAGATGGGGTTCGGATTATTGCGATAATTTTGGTCAGGGATTGATTGATATTGTAGATGATCTTAATCTCTGTATCTTAAATGATGGTTATCCTACTCGCAGATCGTTAATAGGACAAAACAAGAGCTGTGTTGACCTGACTATTTGTTCGAATAGCTTGTCAAGCAGTTTATCATGGCATCGGCTGGATATGTCATATGGAAGTGATCACTTCCCTATTATGGTAAGTGTGCCTTCCAGCCCTCCGCTTGCTAATTTTCCTCCTCCTTTACTTAAATACCGCCTTGATTTAGCCGATTGGAATTTATATAAAAGAACTTTAGATAGCAAAATTTTAGCTCTTCCCAGTTTAAATGCAGAAAATTTTACGGAGTGCTTAAAATCTTTTTCCTCGACTATATCTTCTGCTGCTGCAGACTGCTTGCCTGCTAAAAAATGTTCAAGAGGTAAATTGCCTTCTCCACCGTGGTGGGACAGTGAATGCTCGGATATTATCAGAGCCAGAAATATGGCTGAACGAACTTATAATGCTGACATGTCCGTTGATAACCTAATTGCGTTTAAAAGAGTAGTTGCTAAATCCAGACTGCTGTTTAAAAAAAAGAAACGTGCCAGTTGGCTTTCTTTTTGTAGCTCCTTAAATCCTACAACTCCTTTATCTGTAGTTTGGCAGAGACTTAACAGATTCAGAAGGAGCTACTCCTCAACTAACTCAAACAGTATGACCAATGAGGTAGCAGAGTGCTTTTTTAAGAAAATTGCTCCTTCTTATGTACCGAATGAGGATGAGTGCTGTGTCTCTTTCGAGTCTTCTCTCTCTGATGATCCCATGAATAATTCCTTTACCTTAGATGAATTTAATATAGCTATATCACATATTAAAGATTCAGCTCCTGGACTGGATGGATTTACGTATTCTTTTATTACTAAGGCCGGACATAATTGCCATTTATACTATTTGGGTTTGGTTAATCCATTTCAGACCCACGGTACCCCTGGCCATACCCCCGGTGGTACCGTGGGTTTTTAAAAGTTAAACGGTACCATCGACTACTAGTGTTGTGATGCAACAGCCATGGCTGATAAAACACGGTGTTAACAGTAAATAGGCAATTACTATAATATGTTTATTATTCTAAAATAACTAAAAAGACATTTTGTATAACAAATCATAGCTTTTTTGAAGCTTTTCACTAAACCAACATGTCACACACTACAAAAAAAATGTATAGGTACTACGTAATTAACGCAATTTCTCTAGTCCGTAGCCTACAGATATGTCTTTATGTACAATTTGGAGCTGTATGCTCATTATGTAATCATCGTTGACGATTTGATCTTTGCGTCTTTTTTTTGGAATCATCTCCAAAGTGTGAACTTGCTCTAGTACGTGAAGCAATCGCATCAACGTAACCGTGTTTTTATTAATCAGTTTGTTTATTTTTGAGTGGAAGGCTTCTAAAATGTTTGTTGTTCGGTGGCGTTCACCAAACACACTAATTATTTTCGGACTATGGACCTTGAACCAAAACGATTCAAGATATTTTATAAATGCTTCTGGTATGTTATCGGCTTCAGCTTTTATGTAGTCCATACCCTGTTGAATATTGTCTTCAGGAAGAAGCGGCAAGGCACTTGCCAATGCAACGATTCTACGCCCAGATTTCGTTTTTGTGCATCGTAACGACTTGCCTTTCTTCCAAATGTTGCGAGTCCAATGATAATAGCACCCTCGTAATGTAATATCTGGACATACATTCAAAATTGCATTCATCGCACCTTTTTCGTAGTCAGTGTGAACTTTATGTGGACTCCACTCTGGAAGTTGCGATTTTATCATATTGAACAAAATCGTATAACTTTTTTCAGTTCGATCCGACATTAGTGCGAAGATTAAGGGTCTTAATTTAATTGTTTCCACACCACTCCCTATGTCACCGTGAATGTTATATAATTGTGCAAAGGGTTTTGGGCAACAGTAAAAAGTACCATCAAAAAAGTATTCTTTTATATTCGGAATTATTAATCGAGACTCCTTTGAGCAAAAAGCAATGATCCGGGTTTGTTTGTTTCCTTCCTCGCAATAATAATCGGCTAAAATTAAATTATGATATTTAATGGGCACTTCAATTTCTTTCACATTCCGAAATACAGTTTTGGAAACTTGTGCTGACTTGTTTCGCGCATCTTGAAGGAAGTGCTTTACGCTTTCATATCGAGGATATTCCCCATTCACAAAATTCAGTCCAGAATTTTTAAATTCTTTCTTTTTCTCGTCGTATAGTTGTTCGATGGGTTTATCCGAATTAAGCACTCCTTCACGCAGCTTTATCTTTTCTTTTAATATTTCATTACTCAATCCATTTAACTCACAACTATGATCTTTGCTTTTGATAAATATGCAATCCTAAAATGAAACATAGACGTAAGTTACTTAGTACGAAACTCTGAAAACTGGAATAATTATTAAAAAATACATTACAGCATTACCTTTGAAATTTTGACAGTACCACAACATTTACTTTTATTGTATGTAGAACACCGCCATAATGTTGACCCATCTGTGTAAGTCTTGTGTCGATGGTAACGGTAATTACCCCGAAGAAGGGCGGTTCCGCCATTTATTTTAATGTAATCTATTTCCATTGACTTTTCTTTATCTTCCTCTTCCATGGTATTTTCTCACAAGTACAGAAAGAACTCGCAAAATATTAATATTACAATTCCCTTGTTTTTTTAGACATTTGAAAGAAGAAAAATAAGAACACACTTTCAAAAACCCAAGAGGTTGTAAACAGAAGAGGTTTTACTATTTAAACGCAAAACAGGTTTTACCAACTATTTAATAGCAAATATAGGTACTTACTTGCATTCATTATTGGAATATGCATTTTCTATTATTTACCTAATTAACTAGTTATCATGCGAGAGATATATAGGTCAACACATCACTAGGGTCACATACTTGATGGTACCGTTTAACTTTTAAAAACCCACGGTACCACCGGGGGTATGGCCAGGGGTACCGTGGGTCTGAAATGGGTTAATCATTGTTTTAAATTTGGTTTCGTTCCTCCTGAGTGGAAAGTTCAACTAATCATTCCAATACTGAAACCAGGTAAGGATATGTATGATTGTAATAGCTTCAGACCAATTGCATTGTCCTCCGTACTGCTAAAAATTTTAGAACATCTTATTAAAAATCGCTTGGAGTGGATAGTGGAAAATCGTGAATTGCTTCCGAAATCTCAATTTGGTTTCAGAAAGGGTTTAAGTTCTGCTGACAGTGTCAGTGTTCTAACTTCTGACATTAGACTTGCTTTGTCTAAAAATGAGAGTGTAGTAGCAGTGTTTTTAGATGTATCTTCGGCATATGATAATGTTCTCTTGTCAGTCTTGAAACAAAAACTAAAACTTCTTTGCATCCCTACAAAAATTACCCAGATAATTTGTTCTATGCTTTCTTCCCGTCCCTTGGAACTAAGGAATATGAGTCCTGATCGACGAACGGTGTGGAGAGGTCTCCCCCAAGGCTCTGTCCTAAGCCCCATTCTTTATAACATATACACAGCTGATCTTCCTTCTTGTTTAAATTATGATTGCAACATCCTTCAATACGCTGATGACATCGCCTTGTATGTATGCGGCCCTTCTGTTGTCTCTTCTACGCAATCAATTAATATTACTCTAACTTCGTTAAGCAAGTGGCTTATGATTCACGGCCTTTCCCTTTCCGCTTCAAAAAGCTCAGCTGTGGTTTTTTCATGTAAACGTGTTGTTCCGCGTTCTGTAATAAAGATAGATGACCAAAATGTTCCTATTAGTAATTGCACAAAATTTCTTGGAGTTTTCTTGGACTCAAAATTGTCTGGCATTCAGAATATCGAGTATATCATCAAAAAATGCGAGCGTAACATTTCTATTATAAGAATTTTGGCTGGTGTCTGGTGGGGAGCTCACCCTTTTGCATTAAAGCTTGTGTACAATGCAATAATAAGAAGTGTTATTGATTACTGTTGCTTTGTATGGGAACCCTGCAACAAAAAAGCACTGGCTAAGTTGGACACCATACAGGCTAAGTGCCTTAGAATCGTTGTAGGAGCTATGAAATCCACTCCTATTAATGCCTTGCAAGTAGAGTGTGCAGAACCTCCTCTTAAAATTAGACGACAATTTTTGGCTGATCGTTTTCTGTCCAAAGTGTTTTCTTTATCATCTCATCCATTACTGCCTATTCTAGACAAAATACTCTCCTCGTCGAATTCGACCTATTGGACCTACAAATCTCTTCCATTATTGGTAAATAGGTATAGAGAACTTAAGTTTTCTAAATCCCCTATTTACCAGTATAAAATTCTTCCGTTATTTTCTTTCCCGTTTGAAGATACTCATTTTAAACCTAATGTTTTCTTGGGTTCTGGGCTACATAAGGATTCGCCAACGACCAAAAATGACTTTAAGGAATTGCTTTTAAGGTATTGGCCTGGTTGGGACTATTTCTATACTGATGCGTCTAAAATAAATTTGACGGAGTGTACAGGTGTGGCAGTTTATTACCAAAATTCAAAAATTGCTCTACAATTCCAGTGCCCTTCAGAAACTTCAGTTTTTACAGCCGAATGTGTGGCGATTTCAGAGGCCGTATCGTTTATTGATGCCCACAATATTAAACGAGCAGTTATTTTTTCTGATTCTCTTAGCAGTATCAAAGCCATAGCTCAAAATCAACTGAGCAGTAAAATACGTAGCAAGATAGTGCTGGACATCAGACATGACTTGCTGCTATGTTCCAAAAAAGGCTTGGATATTGTCCTTGTCTGGATACCAAGTCATTCTGGTATTGTTGGCAATGACTGCGCTGACTCTTTAGCTAAGTGGGCCTGCTCTCATATTTCTGACAAAAAACATTTTGGCTTGTACAATTATGATTTACAAAACACTTCAAATTCTAAATTCCTTATTAACTGGTCGAAAGATTGGGCTAGCAGCTCTAAGCTAAAGGGTCGTTTTTATGCTGCCATACAGCCTAAAATTCCTTCTAAACCTTGGTTCTATAATTTAAAAAAAATGGCTAAATATCTCGTCTCCACTATCAGTAGGATCAGGTTGGGTCATGGCTGTACTCCTGTGTTCCTTAACAAAATCCACGTTCGCAATAACTCTCTGTGCGAATGTGGTCTTGATGATGGTTCATTGGACCATATTTTCTTTGAGTGTCCTAATAACAATCGGTCTTTTAATCTGTATAATGTCGTTCTACAAAAATTGAATATTCCCCTCCCTATCAATTTTCATTCGCTTTTGACTTATAACTCTCCAAAGTTACTGTACATTCTTTCAAAATTTATTAGCGATAATAATATAAGATTATAATAATACATTTAGTTTAGATCAGTGTTTCTTGTTGCTGTTTAGTTTTTGTGCGTAATAATGTCATTGTATATCTCATAATAATCATTTATAACCGTTATTGTAAGTTCACTCTCTTCTTAGCTACTCATTTCAGTATTGTGAGTTATTGTTTTTTTATTTTTTTTATTTTTTGTTTTGTGTTTGTCGCCTGTGCAAAATTGAGTTAATAATTGATTTACTGTTCTAATTAATCTACTACAATGTCATTGGCAGAATTAGTCGATTTTGCTCGGCTCAGTTGCCAGAATAAAATAAGAAGAAGAACGTAAAATGGAGAATTTCATCCACATTTTTTCTATTTATATAATTGTATTATACTATTAAAATCACCAGCGAGAAGATTATATTACACTTGACGCTGGCAGAAATAGATGATATAATCGTCAGTTCAGTCGCCATATCAAAAAGAGAGGAAGAATAAACATACCAACAATACTTTCTAGCAATAAAAGCAAGGCTTTGCATGGAAAAGTTAAAGACGCAGCCCTGATAAAATACGTGATTGATGGAATCAAAGACGATTAATTTAATAAGGTTTTATTTATGGTGCCTTTAAAATTAAGGAATTTCGCAAGAAGGTACGAGGATTGTAGTGGATTTAAGGAGTTACATTCACAGCCAACTCCTTTTTTTTTTTTTTTAAGAAAGCTTAAAGCTTAATTTTGAGAGCAAAAAGAGAGAGAGAGGTCATTTTGATTTAGCAAAGACGCAAGAACTGATAAACAGAATATGTTGAGTATTTACAAACTAAGATTAAGAAGGTACATATTTAATTGCTTAAGATAGAGTAAAAGACGACAACATTATGAAGATTATCTAAGAATAAAATATACAAGAGTAAACGAAAGAAGACGAGAACTACGAGAAAAAGCGAAGAAATCTAGATGAAAAATACAAGAAGAAAACATTAAAAGCTAATCGATGGTCAGTTTTGTAACTTTATGAAATGGATATTTTGTTTTCTAAAATTTGGAAAAGTGTATTATTATAAGAGAATTATACATTTTTAATTTAATTCTTTGTTTTTTTTTATTTCATAACTGAATTATGCCATATATGGCAACCGATATTTTGTAATCGATACATAAGAATTATTCGCATTGACCATGTGTTGATTAATTTAATTTTAAGATATCTAAATTTCTAGATAACTAATTGCGCTTATTTTCAGCGATATTTATTTGAAATACCTACATTAGCTTTTTTAAGCCATATCACAGGTTATTACATTTTTTGGGTGCATTACGTTCTACTTTTATGCCTCAATCTCCTATAACCTTCTGCAAACCTAGTACTTTTTTTAAAAATAGTCTTAGTTTCTGTTGTATAGAACCTATTTTTTTGGTCAGCTGAAATTGAATTGACCTTAAATTTATTAAGTTATTAAATTCGAGCTGGCCGTTAGTATTTTATTGGAATATGAAAAAGAGAATTGTTGTGAGAATAAACGTCACAAACCTCCTACAATATTCTGCTAGCCTAGTATTATTTCTGAAAAATATTGAAATTTTATTTTATTTTTTATTTATTTGTTTATTACACACGACAAATTACAATTGTTACAAATGTATAACATAAGAATAGGTATAAGATTTGATCTAGATTGTAACTCAATTAATATGTGTAATTAGCAAAATGAGTTAGACGTGTCAGATACAAAATTCATTATAAAATTATCATGTACTTAGGCTATTAAAATCAGCGGTGGACCGCGCGAAGGCTGTGCTTGTCTAATGCCAGTTGAAAGAGGAAGCTAAATTACACTTGAATAACAATAACATTCAAACTTAATACTAGTCTTAAATGTAGCTGGTTGAAACAGTCTGACTCAACGACATGGTTGAGCCTGAACTGCTAGAATAATCTTACGGATAGAGGATATCTTTTAAAGTTTTAATATAAGTAGAGAATTTAGGAGTGAAGATGTCGAGTTCTGGATTATTTTTTACCAGTTCGTTATACTAACGAGCCATTCTAACTAGGGGATTATAAAAAGAAATGTTATTTTTATAAGTTTGTAGGGCGAAAAGGTTAGTGTTTTGAGATCTACGCGCGCTATACTTTATATTAAAAGTTATTTGAGAGAGTAACTCAGGGGTGTCAATATTAGAGTGTATTATTTTATATAGGTAAACGAAATCGAAATACTCCCGCCGTGTTTCCAGCCTTTGTACTTTGAATTTGGACAGCCTAGTGTCATAATTGAGATTGGTACGGCCTATGTGTTGACGGTAGCATAACATTCTTAAACATTTTTTCTGTACCCTCTCTATTTCGTCAATGTGCACTTTGTAGTGCGGAGACCAAATGGGGCTGCCATATTCTACAATACTTCTGACAAGAGTAAAGAACAGGTAAAGTAACGAACGAGATTTTTTAAAGCATTTAGTCGATCTAAATACGAATCCGAGTAGTTGATTGGCTTTGGTTGAGATGTGTTCATAGTGTTTCCGAAATGTAAGCTTATCATCAAAGAGGATGCCTAAATCTTTAGCAACACTAGTTCGTGTAAGAACCCGGCCGTCAATAGCATAATCATGTACAATCTTATGAAATTTGTTGGTGAACGTTATAATAAAGCATTTATTAATATTGAGGTACATAAGATTTAGAAATAAGACTTTATAATAAAAATAACAAAATATTTCGATAATACACACCTCTTACAACCTTCTGCTAGCCTAGTACTATTGATCCACTGATCCCCTATTTCCATACTCCAGGGAATCGAAAAGCACTTCCTATTAGAGGGATGCTCTACGATTCTTCAGAGGATTCTTATGCACTCCGTAATGAAATCGTTAATTCGCTCTTTAGTGTAAATTGGTGCTATTTGCTACAGGTGAGGCAAAGGAGGTATGTTTGGAACGCAGCAAATGGCGTTCTATAGTCTCTGCTTACCCCATTATTGGAAAGCAGGCGTAAAGTTATTGTATGTATTTTGTTGATAACTGTCTCAAAAATCTGTCAAAGATATCTAGGGGATCAGACCGGAATAAAATATTTATATAATTTTCTCTTTTGTTTCTGATCCCCTGATCGGGGGATCAGACCGGAATAGAAAATTAAATTAAAATAAACCGATCCCCCAGGGGATCAGATCTGGGGGATCAGACCGGAATAACTCGTCACCACTTAGGCACTTATATGTATGAGAATAGTAAGTATAAAGAGGGTCCATCTTTTGTTTTCACGGAAGATGGTTGTCATTTAATTTCATCTACATTTTTTCTATTTTTTATCATTGTATTATACCATTAATATCATCAACAAGAATATAATTCTAAACTTGACGCCAAAAAAAAGGAAAAGAAGAAGAAAAGAAGTAAGTATAAAGAAAGCATCAGTTACACGCAAATATTGTCACGTCGTTTCATCTATGTAGCTGCTGCACCTAGAGTAGGTATAATATAACTGTTTACTATAAAACTCGAAAGTTTAAGTATAGTATATTTTTGTATCCAACAAGATGTCGGAGAGGGTCCTCCAAACCATACACATGATGCAAACATCATTCTCAAGGGTTACGGGAAAACGCATATCGGGAAGAACTAGAAATGCATTTTCTAATGTCTAAATACCTACTTATTTAATATGAAAAACAACCACTACTCCAATGGTCGCTGCTTAAATACTCCATTTTTAATAGTTTTTAAACTTGGAATTCTAGGGGTGTGTTGCATCCTGATAACTAAAAAGAAAGTTTCTCCAACCGAGCAGCGTAAAGGTTAGTACCTACTCGTGGTTAAAAGTGTACTTATTGATTCGTTGTGAAAACTTTGATATTACAATTCTGGCTTTCTCAAGTAAAGACGTTCTTGCTTCTGAGACTAGTACGTAGGTTTTCTGTAATCTGTGAAAAGTGTGTAAGCGTGCTTATTCTATGTCTATACGTGAAAACCCGTAATTGGCTTTATGTTTCCTATCCTATCTATTTGTTAAATTTGTACAGCTGTTGGTTTTCCAATAATAAATAAATAAATAAATTAATTAATTAATTAAAAATTCAATTACTATAACCAACAAAAACAAGCGTTCTGACTTAGCTTAGATACAAAAATAAAAAATGCGAACAACAAAGTGCAGTTGCGGCCTGTTATGTTTTCAAGCCTCGCGCCTATCAAATCTTACTACGAGTATTATTAGCTAATTTCTGTTTATACCGTTATTCCTACCCGTTGCATTTTCATATTATCTAAAATGGGCCAGGATCCGCCGAAGGATAATGACTACTAAAATTCAATGACCTGTAGTATATTCAAATAAATTCAACGCTGATCGAACTGATTTTATTTAGCGTTTGGGACACAAAATTTAAATGCCTCCTTGGATTTTTCTTTAAGTAAGTACCTATGCAATTATTACTTAGTAACATGGAATAATGCTTCTTCTTCTTTTTATCCTTTTTTTTTTTTGGCAACAGAGCCGACGATTGTGTCAGCTATTTCTGCCAGCGTCAAGTATAGAATAATATTCTTGTTGATGATATTAATGGTATATTACAATGATAAAATAGAAAAAATGTGGATGAAATTAAATGACAACCATCTTCCATGAAAACAAAAGACGAATTTTTCTGGATAATGCTTTATCCTATCACCTACTTCTCCTCGAGTAGGTGATAGGTTATGTCGAACTGCCACGTGTAGGGGAAACCGGGGCTACAATGAACACGGGGAAAGTGCCGATTTTGAATACTTAGACATAAATAGATGCAGAATTAATTCTAGTTTTTAATTATGTTGACATATTTATTAAATTATTTATGTGTAATGAATTAGGAGACTTTTTGTGAAGTAAGTCGGCAAGGAACAACCGGCTCCGTCGTGGGGTTGGTTGTTCCATCGTTCAGGTGGGTTGTTTCGGTGGCAATTACAATGACTAATGATGCAGTAGTAATTATAACTAGTATACTGACTAAAATCACTACGGTAGCCGTCTTCGAGTATTGGAGGGCAGTTACTACCTTCATTTGACAACACCTAGAATTCTGTTCTAGCAGGTATGTACGTACGCTATATAATATTGAATAATTATAATAAAATAAACAATTCAGACAAAATTGACCTCTATTCACCACAGGCCGTATTAATTTAGTTCATCTGGGCTTTTAATACAGATACAAAACGTAGGTTTAGTCCACATAATGAATTATTTTGTTGTAATTAATAGAATAAATAAATAAAATAAATTATATTACTGTTACTGACTGCATGTGTTGTTTGCCGCGTAATACAAATACTTATTCATAAATATTTGTTACCGGAGTCAAATTCTCCGGAGTTAATATACTCTCTCGGAATCCCCCCTATTAAAAATAGGGGGAATCCGAGAGGGTATACCTGCCTTAAACTAAATAGTTTTAACTACATACTGTTATTTATGTGCATTAATTTGCTTAAGAGATTTTGCGATTCAGGACTTGTCTGTTATTGCAAGTATTAGGTATTATACCTACATATATCTACAAGTTAGTGCATTTGACACATTGCATTGTAGAAGCACTTTCAAATATTAATAATATTCTCTATACATTTTAAAAACCATAATGACTACATGTAATTAATAATTCAAAGGTACATAAAGTTTCTTTATTTATTATATGGAAGTGAGACATCCTTTCTCTAGAGGCTCGAAAGATATAGATTGTTATCTTCACTTTAACATTCAATGAGTGCTCCAACATTTACGTCACAAACACTGTGAAAGTTCAATAGCGCCAAACGTTTAATATTCATTGTTTGATTTAGAGACGGAACATTCATGTTGCTTTTACCAATCCACGAAACTCCAGGGACCCTCCAACAAAGTAACTTGTTTAGCAGTTCAAGTAGCTATTTCTAGTTTATTATATATATTATATAAAAATAATTTAGTATCGATTTTGTACCTACTTTATCCGTCTATTGTGCATGAGGAGTTAGTAAGTGGTTGTTACACATGTAAAAGTATTTACTTTAGCAGTCAAGTTTAAATGTATTTACATTTATACAGCACTGTAACTGCACTGGTAAAAATAACAGACGATATGAGACTGGCCATGAAAAACAATCTTGTAACTGTATTAGTTTTGTTAGACTTTAGCAGTGCCTTCAATTCAGTCGATTATGACATTCTCTTAGGCATCCTTTCCTCACTTAATGTCTCTTTGCCTGCAACTGAGTGGTTCAAATGTTATCTTCAGGGTCGCTCGCAGTCTGTACACTTTGATTAGAAGTCCTCTGCATGGTGTGATCTTACTGCGGGTGTACCCCAAGGTAGCGTCCTTTCTCCTATTCTCTTCTCCATTTTTATAAATGAACTCCCTAAAGTCATTACTTTGAAATTTCATCTCTACGCAGACTACCTGCAGCTATATCGGCATTCTACAGTAAGTGACTTGGCTGAGACTATTACTGAAATCAACAAAGATCTCGCAAAAATTAGAAACTGGGTGCAGTCTTTTGAACTACTCGTTAATCCAGTAAAATCACAAGCTATTATTATTGGTAGCAGGTACATGATTAACTCAATAAGTCACCAGTCTCTTCCGTCTATAACTTACAACTCTACTGCCATCTCGCTAGCAAAAAGCGTTAAGAATCTGGGTGTTGTTATGGATCCGTATCTATCATGGGATACCCACATTGCAGAGGTAAGCCGGAGGGTGTTATGCTCGTTTCAGGCACTCAAGCGACTTCAGAAATTCTTACCTTTTCAAACTAAAGTTACTCTTGCACAGTCCTTTCTACTACCACTCTTAGACTATGCGGATATCTGCTTTCTTGATGCCAAGGAGGAACACCTGAATAAACTCTAACGACTGCAGAATTTGGGTATCCGCCTCATTTTCGGTTTGCGTAAATACGACCACGTTTCGGAATTTCGTAAGAAACTGAAGTGGCTACCTATTCGGCAGCGTCGAGTTACGCACATTCTTTCTCTCCTTTATTCTGTCCTTAATAATCCCAGTTCTCCTTCCTACTTGAGTGAACGCTTTGAGTATCTTGTACCCCGTGGTTAAACCTTGTCGGTCTTCAAACTCTCTTCTACTTCGTGCTCCTTTTCATGACGGCTCTTTTACTGTGCACGCGGTTGGGTTGTGGAATTCTCTTCTTCACATCATTAGTGAGAGTACTTCTGTGGATGTGTTCATTAGAAGAACAAGAGAACATTACCTATCTTTGGTTAAATAATAGGTATATATAAGTAGATATATTTATTATAATTATGTAAGTTTATGCATTTATATATTTTAATATATTATGTGTGTATTATTAAAATGTAAGTATATTTGTTTAAATTATGTATACACTAGGTTTACAATAAATAAATAGGTACTATATTTTATTAAATGTCCTTTCTGTCTGTTTGTACACTTCATTTGTTCTCACAGTTGATATTTTTCCCTCTTCCACTCTGAGGTTTGCTGAAAGAAAACTCACTTTTGAGTTAAGCTCGCCTTTGTACATGATATTTCTTACCAATTATGTAATATGTTCTATGTGTGTACAATAAAGAATAAATAAATAAATAAACAGTCGTTACGTACCTGTAATAATTGATAATAGATTTTATTTTATTGATTATAAAATAAAATTTATTATCAATTATTCTTATCGTAGGTATTAAATTTTTGTGTCGCGTATTTTTTTTTCAATCTTTTCGATCAAAACAGATAGAGCTGTAATTATAATTGCATAATGTTTAAGTAAGAATGTTTAAAAATATTTTACTGATTGTTATACATTCAGTAAAAACTGAAAACTGAATGTTTCATATAATACCTTCGTGTCTAATGAATAATTGAATCATGGCATCTCTTCACATGGGTTTATTTTATAGTTAGAGACGAGTGTTCATTTCTCTCCCAATCAATCATAATTTTACGGTAGTAGAAGATCCTTCTGATTTCAGTATGAATGAGCCCTATCGACCGGTTAAGTTATTACTACCCTCTCATATAATATCGACGTATTAAAGTATTATGCGTTTCTTCCGGTGAGCTAGAGCGTCGGAGGCCCATTTGTCCCTTCGGTCCTCTTTCTTTTCTTCTCTCATCTCCTTCTCCGATGGTCGGCAATTACGGCTTGGTTGTGTTTACCTACGGTTACCACTACCACTTAGACACTTACTATTCTTGTTTGTCACCTAATTGTACTTATAAAAAAAACCAGTCACTTCCATAATTATGTCTACTTAACAGTGGACGTCTTCATACTGATGAGACAAGGTTATTTGTTAGCTAGATTAAATAGCATCCAAGTCGGATAAAAATTAATACTAGGTTGCCAGTAAAACTCAAACTCAAACTCTTCAAGGAACCCTCTGATGTTGTTTAGTTTAGCAATAAAAAAATTATATTTGTCAAGTTCAATTTGAATTTTCTCGTGTGTCGAATAGCAAGCAACGGTCTTGAATCTCTCGAGTCACGGCTCGGCTGTTAATTCTGCAATCTCAGATTTAATTTTCAGGCTAATTAATTGTTTTAGTTTTTTTTTTTATATTTCAAGTAATACAACTGACGTGGACAATGTACATACGATTGAAAACTTATCATTTGCAAATAGCATGACAAATGGCACATGTATTCCCCGATGGTATTAGTGTGAGCTCTAAAATGCACAATTTGTTTTACGGCACTTCTTTTAGGTATCAAGACATTTTATAACATAAGTATGTATCACATTTTTTTTAACCCCAATAGGTATAAGGTATTTATACCTTAATCCCGACTCGGTGATTACACTTGGACTTTATTGCGGTAATCGTATCTAATCGTACAGCGTCATCGATTCAGTTTCACCACCAAATGTTTTAAATGAGTTTTAAACATTTTCCTTTCATTTAAATTAATGTCACTTGAACACACTACTAGCGATGGCAAATGCAATATTTATTTTCCTAAGTAGACTAATACTTTCGTTTTAATTAACTTTCTTTAAAAGCCTGAGAATACTGATTTCCTACTGATGTAATCTTCGAATATCGGTGTTTGCCGATAATTAGATTACACAGGTCAGATTACTACTCGAAGGGGAAAACACTGATATTCATTAAACGGTTAGATTGGAAGATCCTCTTCCAAACCTTAAAGGTACTTTACCTATACCTATCTATAGTTTGGGAAAAGCACGGTAAGTGGTAACAAATAAATATTCGTAGGGCATGCAAATTGCAATAAAATTTATATCAATCAAAATTTATAAATAACTAGTCAATATTTACATTGAAACTGATAACATACTATTCACAAACCTGTACACAAAATAAGCAGCAATGGAATCATTCCAACTCCGTTTCCTGGCAACAAACACCAAACTCACAGAGAGCTGCAACTTTCCACACATCGAATAAAACGTTGTCTAACTTTAAACTGACTACTAGATCGCTCATTTTGAAGCTAAATCTAATTGAAGGACCGCCAGCGAAGGCTCCCACATTTTCACTGACGTTTGGAACTAAGATTGAATTTAAATTTAAGTAGCGGTATCGGCAGGTATCGAGGACTATTAAGATTCAAACTATGTGCCGCATGAGGTATGACTGTGCTTGTGGCACAAAAGTACTTTAAAAAATATTTACTTACTTAAATTTAAATAAAGGTAAATTAAGTATTATCTTATTGATAAGTTAACTTATTATGTACCTACTAGCTGACCCGGCGAACTTCGTTCTCCCTAACAGTCGATCAACATTACTTTATTTTTCTAAAATAAAAGATTTTTTTAAAAATAAACGTAGCCTGAGTTACATCTTATTACATGCCAATAAAAATCCCATCAAAATCGGTCCAGCCATTTCAGAGATTAGCCGGAACAAATAGACAGACAGAAGGACAGACAGACAAAAATTGTAAAATGTTATTTTGGTGTATGGACCGTATATTCATATACATATAGTAAAAAACGGTTATTTCAATATTACAAACAGACACTCCAATTTTATTATATGTATAATATGATGTAAATAACTTATAATTATACGCGCCTATCGCAATACCTGCCTATCTCCCTTGCAAATATGATCGTAATTCTATCAATATACTTACCAAATATGCTCGTAATAATCAGATGTTTACCAGAAGAAGTAGCGTGGGTATACACCATACAAGGTGGACCAAGAACTTGATAAGGATTGTGATATGGATGGCGGGCAGCAGATGCATGAGGGCGGCTCATGACCGTTCAATGTGTCGATACATGTGGGAAGGCCTATGTCCAGCAGTGGAAATGATAATAATTCAATTCCTTTCCTTTTTCCCCTTTTTATTTTCTATCGCTTTGTTTTACGTCTTCGCCCACGCCTAAAATGTGTTTTGTCTCCCTCAGGAACCAGACTGATTTTCAGGATAAAAAGTAGTCTATGTCCGTCTCCGGCACCGTATCTATCTATATACCTATTTACCAATTTTCATAGAAATCAGTTCAGCCGTTTAGGCGCTGAACACACACACACACACACACACACACATACAGACACACACAAACTTTGGAACAAAGGATGGTTGCCGAAATATCTGGGCAATTAAAAGTGCAATATGACAAAAAAAATAAGTTTAACACTTTCCGGGACAGTAAACGAATACCTATGGCCGTAATGACAATAAAATATCTAATTATTGTGCTTACATCGCAGTCCTTGAAAGGCTTATAAACTAAAACCCAACTCCGGCAAGAAAAGTGCTCTTAAAAGTAGAAAACAAAAAAACATTCTTCTATAGTATAGATAATTATATTCATGGTGGTCAGACTGGGTCAGAGGAAAGCCGTTGTCGCATGCCTTGCCACGCATTTCCTACCTCCTCTTTCAGTCTCGCAATTGCTATGTATAGGTAGGTAAGGTAGGTACATAAAGTGGCATGCGCCAATGGCTTTCCTCTGACTACCAGGAATATATCTATGTTAGAGAAGAATGTTTTCTTGTTTTGTATGTAGGTACTTTTAAAAGCTTATTCCTTGCCGGAGTTGGATTTTAGTTTTTATAGTTAGTTTAAATAATTAAAACCTCTCATTTGATACCCATCTCGATGTATTTCAAACATTTTTTTTTTTTCTTCCAGAGGACACTGTATTGAATTAACGAAGACTTAGACTCTGTTTCTGTAAAGCTGATCCACGAAAAATTAATAAATCACTAAATACAAGCATGTTAAAAGCATGCATAATTAGTTTAATTTGATCTAATTAAACTTAAACTAATTATTCATATTTTTGCAATTGGTAGGTACTTCACATGAGATTTTTCGTTGATCAGCCTTTCAGAAACTGGGTGTTAGAGTATCCTTTACCACCAGCGGACTGTGACGTTTCTAATGACACCTCATTAATTGTCAAATTATGATGGCTATCGTTTATGATAGGAGAGAACAGATGAACGTATATAGCACATTGTACATAGCCTTTAGAGCATTAAACCAACAGGAGTGGACACGCGCTCTATTTCCCTTGCGCAAAAGTCTGCCACTTTCGGCGTGGGACGGGGTAACGCGAGCAACGCACACTAATTACAATGTTAACTACTAATGCATTTTTAAATCGCGTCGTTATACACGCACACAATAAAATTATTACACACTAGCTTAAACTAAACACACACAATCACATTCACACACAGGGACATCTATCAGTTTACGCTTCCTTAGCATAAAACAGTTAGAGCTTGACTCTGTCGATATTTAGTATCGATGTTTAGGATTTCATATAAGTACGCGAAAGATTTAATTATTTTCATGATTATTATGTTTGCTTATTAAAATGAGCATTATTTTATATTATATAGAACAGTTTTAGGTAATAATAATCTATTATAATTTTAAGGTTTTTTTTTATTTAAGCACTTTGAAATAGATGAAAGTAAAGTAAATAGTTCATAAACATGAATTAACTAGAAGTAATTCTGTTAATTCATGTTTATGTCAATATTACAGGAAGAATAAAACAGTGTTTCTAACTAGCACACTTTTTTGTAATTATTATCAAAAAAGCCCGTCATACGGTCGGGCTAAATTTATTTGTTAAACATTGTTCGACAAACAAATCTGGTTATGCGGTCGGGCTCTCCTACTATGTTTTCTAATGTTTATTCAATACTTCCGATCCCTGATAGTACGGAACCCTCGGCGCGCGAGTCGTACTGGCATTTAGCCGGTTTTTTTTGAAGTTATACTTTTTTTGGCGCGATTGGAAAAAATGATGAGAGTGAATTTTTACGATGCGCGCGCACACCGACAGAAAAAAGCAACACCCTGAAGTTAGTTGCGAACCTTTTACACACTGAAGTTAGTTGCGGATCTTTGTGTGTCGTATCAGTACAAATAATCTGTGTGAATAAATAAAAAATATATTGGCGTGTATATCAATTCAAATATTTATGTATGTATGCGTTGTATTATTATTTGGTATTTTTGGATTGTTATGCCAAAGAAGTATAACTTCTTACGTGCGTACATGGGTACCCACTCTTTTTTTTTATTTTACTACTGCGCACAAGGATGTATGTTCAATAACCACCACCTGTTGAAATTTGTTCTAGTGTGGATTAAAGATTGTAATTAATTATTACGTGTCAATTTTACGTGTATTATTCCTAAGTATGTATGTATATTCAAACCAAATAATACTTTGAATTAATTGTCTGTTGCTATTAAATTTCGTTCCAACTAAGCAGAGCTTGTAATTGGAGGATGTTGTTCTGATTACATAGTAACAAGACACTGACATGAGAATGTATGAGTAGATTTTTATTAGAGAGATATTTTATCTGTTCAGATAACAAAAAAACAACAGAATATATTTCAGAAAGTCTTTATTTAAGTAGGTATAATAAAATACTGAAAAACTGTGCAATTTAAATTAACCTTATAAATCTAGTTTAACTAATCCTAGGTAATGCAATAAGAGGAGGTAGCGCACAGCGAGTTTACTTGCTAAAAACTGAGCTCTCCGCCGCTTGGGGGGTAGGGAGGAGGTAGCAGTGCTAGCAGCACAGAAGGCTTTGTCTTTTAAGCTGTTAGTCAGATACTTGTACGCTTAGGAACCCACTTATATGGTTCCTACAATATTGGACCCAAGCTAATCGAGGCGCTGCTTCTTTTGAAAATCTAAAACAAACAAAAAAAAATAATTTAATACTGGAAAACCAATATCGATATTTGTGATTAAACTGTCTCATCTCTAATTATGTTAAAGTGTGACCAGTTTCTTAAAAATAAATACGCTTATTTTTGTAAGAAATGAGCAATTATCTTTCGGAATAAAGTGCACTAATCTTGTATATTTGGATTTATAATCTCATTTTACTTGTTCATTTAATATTATTTTGTGCATTACTTGGTAAAAAAAACATTGGTTTTAATTAAAAATAAATAAATATGGGAACGGTGACACATTAATGTACATCCAAAATGAAACTTATTAGATATGTCAACAAGGCGAGATATAAAAAAGGAAAGGTTAGTTTTTATGTTAATTCAACTTAAAATATTACCCCAGATTGGAGTATTGATGATAAGCCTGGCAACACTTGTTGATTAGCATTTTATTTGGTTAAATTGCTAATTTAATGCCTTATTTAATAATATTAGAACAAAATAATACTTAGAGGTGGAATGTAATATTATCCTTTTGTAGACTTGATGTCGCTGAACGCTTTTTACACCAAAATACACTGCAATTCGGCATTTCTATTGAGACGCTATTACGCATGCACTGATAGGTGACTTATGATGCGGAACGCGCGTCAACTAGTTTTATATAACGGGTATGACCGGTGGGCTGGTACCTTTGGCAGAGGGGTACGCCTGTCAGTGGCCTCTCCGGTTGGTTTAATGCTCTAAGACATAGCCCGATGAATTCATATATATACCTACTCGTAGGCACCCTCCGTTTAGCATCGCCGTAGGCGGGTAATTAAAACATCATCATTTTATCTACTGTAGGTACCTACCTATCCAAAAGTTACAACCGATGAGCAAAAATTATTCGAAAAGAAATGTTGATAATACTTTTAGATACCTACCTACTGTAAACTGAGCTTATTTTACATCTGGTTAAGACTAACTTAAGCGGTGTTACAGTTTACGATCTTTCGACAGTTCACAACCTCGCGAGATAGAATATAATCTAATGGTATTTAAAATTTTACATGCAATATAGGTACACATTCTAAGAAAAGACAAAGAAGGCGTTGCCGACCATGAGCGGAGACTGGGATGGATACGGATGTTTTCAATTTTATGCCAAAATGTTTTTACCAACCGCAAAGTAGTAGAGTAAAGTGCTGCGGTTGGTAATGTCGTGGTTCTAGTATGTAAGACGTAAGTGCAGCGTCGCTCATTGATTTTAAAAGAACCAGGAGGAGGGTCCCGGGGTTTCATCCGCGTTAAGTTACATTTTTGGTTACTGTTCCGCTCCCGTCGCCAATAGCGTCATGTTATATAACCTCCCTCAAGAATTGCCCAATTCTTGAGGTAAGTTATAGGCAATATCAATCACAAAAATCTGACTATTGAATTATTCAAATCCGTAATTCCGGAGACATGCGCGTTCAAACAAACTCTTCCGTTTATATATAACAGTATATTAAAATGAAAATACTGAATTTTTAACCAAATCACAAGTGGACATTTTGCGTTCTAGTCACTTTCCTACCGAGCCAAACCAACGGGTACCTATCTCTATAAACATTTACATCTACCGCTACTAATTCAATGCCCTTCTTAGAAGTACTCCTGGCAGGCTGGCAACCATCAGGAAAGGACTAACCCCAACTAACCTACATTATTTAGGCAGTGTTGCTATATATTCCATTTTGCGTTACAAATATAAATTATGAACCTGAAATGACTGGGAAAGTTGGTAGGGGTCGCAAAATATATGTGGACAAAATAGCCATTATGTGATGTGCTGATAAAGGGCACAATTACAAGCACCCGTAACCAACGTGTGTGTATGAAAAGAGAAATGAATGTTGACTAATATAAGGAGGTAGGTATGTTTGGATCGCAGAAAATGGCGTTTTATAGTTTTAGTCTGCTTACCCCATTATTGGGACTCAGGTATAAAGTTATGTTCCCTTTTTATGTAGGTACCGGGTAAAACGGGGTGACTAAGGATGCAGGGGTGAACAGGGACAAACTCGAGTATTTTTTGAATTCACTGGTATTCTAGCATAGCATACCTACCCATCGAAAATTTTGTGATTAAGATTGATTTGTAAAATTTAACGTTTATTTTCTCGTAGTGTCGTAAATGCAATGTGACAGTAATAAAGCTAATCAAAGTGAAGCTGTCAGCTGAAAGCGCCAAAATTTGATTACGAAAAACTTTTAAAATGGTAGGTAGGTATCTACTTACTTTTGCTGATTATCGGATATTCATATTCATATTCATTTATTTAATATCATAAGTTACAGGTCATCAATACACAATTTAGTCCAATAATATACATATATCAGGCAAGGTAGGTACTTTTATATGATGACAATACCTAACTTACTTTGTGTTATTGTTTTTTATGTCGGATAAAAATCAATTAAAGAGGCCGCCCTAGCTGAATTACTATTTTATCCCTCTTATGTTGACCTATTGACCCTAACTACGAAATGACTAGAAATCGGCCACATTTTTTAGTTTTCTCGTGAAATCTGCGTTCATAACGCTATGAAAAGTAGATTTACGTGCAGTTTTAGTCACCGAAACAGATATTAAAGTACTGTCGAATAATACATTAACGAACAAAATAGTTAAAATCTACTCTAAACTTTGAAATCGTCCCTATTCACCCCGTTTTACGGTATGTCATGTACATAAATGAAAAAAACCCGGTATTTTTATAACGTCATAAATATTCACAAACATTAATTACAATGGCCAAAGTGCATCAACAATAAATGCTTAATTGTTACATAATTAAGTAAGTAAATCTATATTTTTTTTAAAAAACAACTTCGACTTTTTTGGAAATGCAAGTGTCTCCGCAATATTGCATGACTATATTATCAGAATAAAAAATAATACCTATCAATATATGTTTATTGACAAGCTTAATGTTAATTATCACAGTTATACCATTTTTTTTTTTTTTTTTTTTATTTACGTGGGAAATGCATTACGCATACTCACCCGCCCGGGCAAGGCGGGGGTTATGTCGGACTCTCCGACCGCACTCAAAGCGCTTCCAGCATACCGACTAAAACCCACGGTGTTCCTCCAGACGGCCAGAGTGTCGGGGTCACGGGAGTCGCTTGCGCATTCATCCGCGACCCCGACGGGCCATGACCCGCTCACCGCGAGCGGGCCCCGTCCGATTTAGGGGCCTAGCCCCCCCTCCTTCGAGAGGCGCATGCGGAACACGCGCACTGCCGTCTCGGGCCCGTGCTGTTCGGGCGGCGACTGCCCGATCGCCGCCCGCAGGCCAACTCGGCCGCAGAGGATAGGGAGAACGGCGCATCGCAATACCGACACTCCTCTTCCCCTGCGGCCCCACCGCGTTCGCAATCTGGCGGTTGCGGCCCCGCCGAGGCCGCGGAAGGTAGGGAGAGCGGCGCACCGTTATACCGGCACTCCTCTCCCGCCGCGGCCCCGCCACTCCTCAGCCGCAGTGTCGCCGAAGCAACACTGCAGCCCGACCCAGTTGCGGTGCCGCCCAAATAGCACCGCAACCCACCAGAGCCGCTCCATCGTGGGCTTATCGGCAAAGCCCAGAGGAGCGGCGCCTCCTTGGGGTTCCTCTTGGTTCACCGTGGTCCTTGGTAACCACGGCTACTAAGCCCCCCCGCCGCGACAAGGCGAGAACCCCGTTGGGGGGGATCATAGTTATACCATGACATGACTTTGTAGAACTGATCTCTAGAGCTAGACATGCTTCATCTGAAAATATACATAAAACATTCATCTGAACATATTTTTAAAATATTAGCCCCGATTTGAAAACCACGAAAACGAAATAGAGTAGTGTACTGATATTATTATAATGTACTAGCTGTTGCGCGCAACTCCGACACTAAATTGCGACGTTGCCACTCATGATGACGCATAGCCCTGAAAAAGCAGCGTCATTCAAATACATCAATGTCACTTTGACAGTAATATGTGTCATCTGTCAAATTTCTATCGTCTTCCTTCAAGACTTCAAGTGAGCTTCAAGCTTCAAGTTCCTTCTTCACTGCACTTTTTAATGTGTAAATTTTAACATATTTAATTCGTTTGATAAAAATAACAATTGCGGCGAAAGATATAAATACCTTGAGTGCTTAGATATCAACGTGTAAATATTTCAAACTAAGATTATTACAATAATTAGTTCACAATGTCTCTAATTGTTGAAAATAGTAAAATCTTAGAGTTTTTGGAGTTAGTAGGTCGTTTGAAGGTAAAGTAATAATTATTACTCCTAGAAAATCATTGTTTGTTACTTAATTCAGCATTTTTAACGTATCTTCCCAAATATCGATTAAATTATACCAAATTTCCTTTTCTTGTAACTAACCAAACAATAAAATCAATAATATTATAACCTTACAATAATTATTTCTTATAACAGTGCCTTACTTTTATTTCAGGCTTAATGTTAAATATAACTTTAAAAATTTTGTAACTATCACTTTTTTAATTCTAGAATAAAACCAGTCTGCAAATCAAACTCATTATTCAATTTTTATTAAATTTTACACTAACATCAAGACAATTACAAAAGATGCTCAAGCAAATATTTGCTTATTTACGGCTGAATTCACTAACAAGTGGTTACATTGCTGGTCATTCTAGACAACATTTTTGATCTGAACTCATGTATTCTAAAAAACACTTCAATTTTTCAGCATGTGAAAAGGACTGGTTGGGTTATCTGTGATATTAATGAGTGTGAATCTATTGCTGGCCATATGTACCGCATGGGACTCATGACCTTTTTGCTCACTGAAGAAAATAACCCTACAAAACTTGACAGATTTAGATGTCTACAAATTGGTAAGTGTTTGACCACCATTTTGTTTAACACCTGAAGTACTGTACTGTATTCAAAGATTGTTCTGGTAACATTTAAGTTGCCTACAAAGACAATTAATGCACTAGGAACGAAGACTTATAAAGCCAGATACAAAGTTTACTCAGATATAGTACATAAGTATATGGATTACAATGATTTATCCCATATGGGTTTCAAACCCTCAACCTCCTGTACAGTTTTTGTATGCACTCTTACTTTGCCACTAATGCAGACTTTCTGTTGTTTAAAATTTTATCAAAATTATTACTTAACACTTTACGGGACAGTAAACAGATATGGCCGTGATGACAATAAAACATCTTTTGTGTCTACAGTAGTGTCCATGAAAGGGTTAAGTTGCATATTGTTCTTCACAGTAAATGTAATTTATTGTACTAAATATAGTGATAAATAGCAGCAATACCACCAACACAACACCAGCAAACCTTTGACTGGGTTAAATGGTTATTTATTTATTAAAAATTAACAGCATTATGTACAAATTAATAATAATCTGTATAAACTCTGTTATATTATATGTCCATTCATTATAGACAATTATTTTTAATTATTTTCTTGCTAATATTTTGTAGTTCTTTCATTACTATTCATTCTTACTAGTCCGCCTGAAGTCTGCCTGTCTACTGAGTTATCAACCTCTCTGAAAAGGAGAAGGTAGTCAGAATGGTGACCATGGTAGGGTGAAATGTGGTTATGCAGATAATGCCTGTACCTGTAATGTGCCTTACATTACGTAAGTTGTATAAAACATACTGCATAATATATAATAAATATTCTAATGCATTTATCCTATTTTATTGATCAAGACTATATTTTACGTCGGATATTCAGTTGTAAATACAGCAATCTCAAGTGAACATCTAAGTGATACAGAAGTTTACAAAGGACGTTCTACGAAGCGTTATAGTGCAGTATATGTGTTTATTGCTTTATTTTAATACTGTTAGTGTATTGTGTGAGTCTTGAATAAACTCATTATCACATAACTGGCATTTACATTGAACCCCATCCTGACATGTAAGTCTAATATACTATTATATAAAGTGGAAGAATTTGTTTGAACGCGCTAATCTCAGGAACTACCAGGATTTGAATAATTCTTTTTGCGTAAGATAGCCCAGTTGAGGAAGGAGGCGATGTAACATAACACTACGGGCGACGGAGCAGAGCAGTAAGCAGAGGCGCTTTTTTTTCATTTAAAAGAGGAAAGAGGTTACTTGTTACTTGTTGGTGGGCTCGTTGTCCGCATTTAGACCTCTTGGTGAGGAAAGAGGTATAGTTGCCTTTAGCATGCACAACTAAGTGAGCATTGAATACAATAGGTTACCTATTGAGAATAGATGTGTGGACACAGGCGTGTTTCCTGATCTGATGAAACACAGTAAAGTAATACCTTTATTCAAAAATGGATCAAAAAGTGACGCAACTAACTTTAGACCGATTTCCATATTGCCAGCTATTAGCAAAGTGTTTGAGAAAATAATTTTGCAGCAATTAGAAAGTCACTTCGTCTTAAATAAATTGTTACACAAAGAGCAATATGGCTTTACTAAAGGTCGTTCTACAATAGATGCAGGTATTACATTGATTAAGCATATTTATAGTGCCTGGGAAAATTCGATGGATGCTATTGGTGTCTTCTGTGACCTTTCAAAAGACTTTGATTGCGTCGAACACAATACGCTTCTACGAAAACTCAGTCATTATGGTATTAGGAATGCTGCACTCAATCTAGTTGCCACTTACTTAAGCAATAGAGTACAATATGTTGATATAAACGGAAGTAGGTCTACCGGATTACCTGTAGCTATGGGCGTGCCACAGGGTTCTATTTTAGGCCCTTTTCTTTTTCTGATTTATATCAATGATTTGCCATTCCATATTCAGAATTTTTGCGACATTGTACTGTTCGCTGATGACACATCACTTTTATTTAAAGTGGATCGTAAAGAAACTAACTTTGATAAAGTGAATAGTTCACTAGTGAAAGTTCTGGACTGGTTTAGTGCGAATAACCTACTGCTTAATTCAAAGAAAACTAAATGTGTTAAATTTACTATGCCCAATACTAAAAGCCTAGCTATTAATATAAGTTTAAATAATGAAACTTTAAGCTTTGTTGAGTCTACAGTTTTTTTGGGTTTAACTTTAGATAACAAGCTTCAATGGGGTACCCAAATATCGTGTCTTGCTGGTAAACTCAGTTCCGCAGCCTTTGCGATAAGAAAGGTAAGACAGTTTACTGACATAGAAACAGCTAGACTTGTCTATTTCAGCTATTTCCATAGCGTGATGTCATACGGTATACTGCTCTGGGGCAAGTCTGCGGATATTGAGTCATATAATTCAAAAACGAGCAGTGCGATCCATTTACAATTTGGGCCCTAGGGTTTCACTAAGAGAGATTTTAAAGAAATAGGTATTCTGACGGTGGCGTCTCAGTATATCTTCGCCAATATTATGTTTATCAAGAAAAATATAAACTTGTATTCCAGAAACTGCGACATGCACTCTGTGAATACTCGAGGTAAACATAAATTAGTTGGTACATATTATCGCCTACATAAAGTAAACAACTCATTTGCGGGTCTAGGTGTACGTTTCTATAACAAATTACCTATTGACATTATTAATCTACCCCTACAAAAATTCAAACAATCTGTTAAAAACTGCCTTATCCAAAAGGTTTATTATACTATTAATGATTATTTAAATGATAAAGCAGCATGGGTATAGTTGCTCGTTTAATGCAAGATTAATGTTATATTGATTGTTATTGTTGTAGCTATATTGACTATTATTATCATTAAGTATATTGATATGTTTATTATTGTACATATATATTGACTATTATTATCATTCAGTACATTGATTATTATTATAGTAATTATATTGACTATTATTGTAATTATGTTGATTATTGTAGTAAAAGTTTAATATGAAGTGGATGCATATCATGATCATTATGAGTTCGTAAGGCATAATACATTTTATTAGGGTTCTTTTACCACCCATGCTCTGCATTGTCATGCTTACTAAAATGTCATTGCTTGTGGTGTCGTATTGGCCGGGTCATCACCTTCCCTCTAATATGGCGAGGGTGATGATGGCTGGCCCGTGCGTCATGCTCGTGAACGGGTGCTACTCATATCCAGTATTACCTTGTCGTGCAATGTGGCCAGGAGGTGCATTCACCAGTTTAATTAAAATACGTAGTCAAATTACCATACTAGATGAAACTAAATAATTGAAATCCTCTCTTTTCTTTCCTTAATCTTAGTATTGTATTAATTGGTTCCATCCATCCATAATTTAAGAGTTAGATTCTTGTCGGTGGAACTGATGCAATTCCTGCCACTTCTCCCTGTCCAAGGCCATCTCTTTAACCTCCTTATACGACATGGCACCAGCACTTTTCTTTATTTGACTCATATAGTTTATATAAACTATATAAACTATATTAATTGGTTAATTTGTAATAATTACTTTGTATGGTTCTTTGGTTGCGTTGAGTGTTTAAATTGTTACTCATTCAAATAACTGTAATTATCTGGCGATTGAAAAGAGTGGCGTGAGTTTCTTGCCAGTTCTTCTCACAGCTCTACCTCGTCAGCGAACTGGCTGTAGGTCAATTGGCTGACAAAATGTAATGTTGACTTTTCATAAGCATCAGACTTTATGATCAAAATGAAATAAATGCTTTGACTTTGACTTTGACATTTTCAAGCTCAATGGTACCTACAATTACGTAGTATAAGTTACCTCATGTTTTCCGTCACTTTTTCTCAGTAATATTTAATACTTGCCTGGTTTTGAGCCCAAAATATTCTGCATAGAAAACATGCCAATCAACCCACCACAACTACCTACCTTTCTTATATTTTTGTATTTAAAGGTACCTTACATTATTACTATTCCAGCCCTTGTCCATGATTTGGCTGAGTGTATAGTTGGAGACCTCACACCACACTGTGGAGTCTCACCTGAAGAGAAGCATCGGCAAGAGGACGAGGCTATGAAAAAAATTGCCGAGCTAACTGGAATAGCCGGTGATAGAATGTACGATTTATACAAAGTTAGTATTTGTTCTTTTTGATTTTTTTTAAACGTAAAGGGTAGAAGAAAACAGTGACTTCTTTATACTATATAAAGAGTTATCAGTAAATCTCTGGTCAGATAGCAGAAGGATAGCGACGCGACTTATGCGGTTATAACACCCCGAACGTCGCCATCTGTCTGAGATGAAAATATTCACATAGAAAACGTCACGCCGAGCCGGCCGAGCGCAACAGCACTATGTGACGTCTTTTATTACAGCTACTTTACGTAGCTCGCCTTCCCGCCTGAACAGAGCTTATCATTATTATTGATAAACCGTTTGTAGATTATTATTAGTTGGTAAATCATTGTCATTGTATACCTAACCTTTTGTAACCTACAAATCAATGAAATGATTGACTGATAAATTTCAATATCATTGAACGATAATACATAGATATCAGTCATAAAGGCAAACTGATGGGTCGGGCGATAGATGCCTCGATCGCTAGTTTCCGCAGTCATTATAATGACTAATACTGCTTACGTCCATTTCTCACTATGTTATAAAAGCATTTTGTCGTAGTCGCAGAATGTCTAAAAAAAATACTGTGACCAAAGGTACAGTTGTTGAAAAAATGATATCTACAAATAAAATATGTAGCAAGTCGGTTAGTATCTTAAATTTATTAAAAAAAAGAAATTAACACATTTATTTGCTTGGCTAGCCGCACACACCTAATTATATTGCCAATATTAATATTGACAATCAGCCAATGTATAGAAAAAACCTGTAATACTGCCCGAAAACACATAATATTATTGTCAATATGCACTTTATTGATAATAATATTGGGGGACTATACGCGCACACTGACTTTTTATTTTGAAAAAAATCTATCGTCCGATCAAAAAAACAGAAAACGAAGTGATATTTATATAGTACATATTGCACTATGCTTAAGGCCAGTATTAAGTCTAATTAACAAAAAGTTTCAATACCTACATAATATTATTTTCTATTTGTAGGTAAAGTTTTCTCACGCCAGCTATGAGTCTTCCGCAAAAAAATCTCTATTGCAATCGACTGTACCGTATTCTCTGTACATTCAAGTATTTAGACATTCTGCGACTACGACAAAATGCTTTTATAACATAGTGAGAAATGGACGTAAGCAGTATTAGTCATTATAATGACTGCGGAAACTAGCGATCGAGACATCTATCGCCCGACCCAAACTGATGCATTACGATATTTCTTATATCATAAGGAAGTAGGTACCTACGCGCGTCTAGCGCGTGTGGCGGCACAGTAAACGTTTATGGAACTAAAATTTGACAGGAGATGAAGCAGCGTTCCGGAGAAATACAAAGCGTCCGAGTGCGTGATCTGTAGGTTTCAAGATGTTTTGAATATAAACAATTTACATTGTTTTTGATATTTACATAAAATTCACTTTTTACTTTCAGGAATATGAAAATCAGAGCTCACCAGAGGCTAAATTCGCGAAAGATTTAGATCGTTACGACATGATACTTCAAGCATTCGAATATGAGAAACGTGAAAATACACCAAAGAAACTACAAGAATTCTTTACCGCAACAGAGGGAAAATTTGACCATCCCTTCATTAAGGACTTGGTAACAGAACTAAATAGGCAAAGAGAGGAATTTGAAAAGAAAAGCCTTTTGAATGGTCATGTAGAATGAACTTATAGAAAAATTAATTCTTCCATGTTTAAGAATATTTAATATCTCTTGTATTAATAATGCGTTTTTAATCAGAGTGCAAGAATTAGTGACATTGTTGTAAAATGTACTAAACATTGTATGTAACAGATCTGCATTACATCACAATATTTTAAATCTTGTTATCTTACAAGTACTATATTAGGTGTAACATTTGTCTTCTCTCAATTTAAGTAATTAGGTACCCTACTTCTAGTCACTAATTCTTGTTACGTGATTGTTTAGCTAGTATTAATAATAAATACACACAGTTTTATAGCTATAATTTTACAGTAAGTACATGTACAATATATTCAGTGAAAATAACAAACATAGTCTGGCTCTTTTTCTAATTTGTGAAGACAACATGGTGAATGAATTAAATGTAGGTAAAGATGTTATTTCTTGTGTGGAACAACCATTTATTACTTTTATCGAATGCTAATTAATTAATTATACATTGTTAAGTGCAATCTCGAAAATATTTGTGTGAAGGCAAACATGACATAATAGGTACTTACTTAGTTCATTAAGTTCAAAAAAGCGCATTAGCTCTTGTGTTTGGTGAATCTATTATTATAATTTATGCGTAATTATTTACTAGTGTGTACACTAATTTAAAATTCCATTAATAATAATTTTAATAAATTATTTTTAATTTAATTTTACACACTGTTATTAATTGATAAGTATTGATAACGCACACAAACGCTTGACGCACATTCGTGAATTGTTATGTATTTTATGATTTGTTTATGTTTTACTGTTATATTTTTTGTTAAATTTTGAAGGGTTACTAATGAATATGCTCTGTGTCGCGGGGGAATGTAATTAGCAACGACAAAGTAAACCCAGATTTGAAACTGTTTTGTTCCACGTGGGCTTTAAACCCATAATCAGCACACGAAACTGCTACTGCTCAAGCCAGTGAAATCGTTTTAAAGATTTTTTCCTTAGATTCAACTTAAACATTAAACACAAGAACAAAAAATTTCGTTAAATTATTTACTTATTTTCATATTAGGTCTTCGTAAGTTTGATTAGAAATTGAAATAAGCAGGACTTTGTTAACCCTTTGACCGCCATAAGCAAAACCGACAAACGTGTCACCGACGCCACGGGTACTTTTTGCGAAAACGGCGGCACTTTGAGGATAGGGTTGGGTAAATAGTTATCGAAAAAAATATTTAAAAAAAACGAACCTTATTTATTCCTTGTTTATTTTTTCCCGTTACCACACATATACATCAAACAATACATATTACCTGATTTTAAACAAAAAAAATGCAATTCAAATATACACACACATAAAAAAAAACCTTTTTAATGATTAAATGACATCGATTGTTCACATCACTAGGCGACTCCTTTAGTCGTCCGTGGCGTCAGTAGTGTACCTTTTCGGAGATAATTTATTAAATCGATAGTGTTGTCCGCGAGCACGATAGATAAAATTATGATAGCAGTAAACGATTACCTACTAAGTAGTGTAATTTTATCTATTTAGTTCCAGCGAAAAATTCGATCACATTACACCAGTACAGAAAATTTTGACCTCGCAACACGTTTTTTGAATACCTATCTCAAAAAACAGAACCAATCTATATATATAAAAGGAGATGTTACCACTGACGTATAGACGCACGCACAGCCGTAACCGCTAATGGTAGAAGCGTGAAATTTGGACAGCTGTTTTAATTCAAAATGCGGACGCACACTAAGAAGGGATTTTGAAATATTTTTACCCTAAAGGGGTGAAAAAGGGGTTGAAAGTTAGTATGGAAAAAATTTCAAAACAGCATCAGTCTTCATAAAAAACTCCAAAAGCAATCCACGCGAACGAAGTCGCGAGCAGTCAGCTAGTTTTTCTATATACCTACCTACTTACATAAAAAAAGGTATTTTGCTTCAACTATAGATTTGGAGGCCTTCGCTCGCTAGGTCAATAAAATATAAGTGAAAAGAAAGACATTATAATTATTCTTTTTTATGATAAAGCTGGAAACATGGCACTACGCAAAGTGCCACTTTACACACTGCACACATGTATCTGGTGTTGCGTCGTTTTTTAGATCGAGCACAAAGTTTACAGCGAAGTTTCTTTTGATTGGGAATGTATGACGGCATATGTCGAGCTGCATCTCCGGGTAAAAATCGCGTAGGCTGTTCTAAGGCACGAGATGTAGACGGTAATGTTTTATGAACTGATTGCTCACCATATTTCTGAACAAGTTGTTCTATTAATACCAATTGGTATTTTCTGAAACTAGGGCTAAAATCGTCATTGCAAGTTATTTTATAGATATGATACGAATTCAGCAAATGTAAGTCTAGGATGTGAAAAAATAGTTTCTTATACCATTTAATGGTTTTTCTTATGCATTGTAGACCGCTTAACATCATATCAGAGATATCCACGGCACCCATATTTTTATTATAGTCAATGATACACTCAGGCTTCAGTTTAGGCAAACCAGTTATTGGATCCATTTTTTTTGTTGGCCCCATTTCGTCTTTATGAATAGTTGTTAACATATGTATATTTTTTTTATCACGCCATTTCATAGCCATTATAGGGTCAGAATACAAAGCTTCTCTTTCTCCTTTTTTTAAATTCTTAAATTTTGGCATTTCGCTTCTATTCGGCTTTACTGTACCACATGTATGTATACTTCGTTGCTTTAAAAATATAGACAATTTTGGACTTGAATACCAATTGTCAATGTATAATTTCCTATTAACACCGTAATAATCTTCTAGAAGTGTTGCAACTACTGAGCCACTTACGCCTAAATTATCAAAATGTGTTAATTCCGTGTCTTTGCCGCAGTATACGATAAAATCTAAGATTATTCCCGACAACACATCACATAAAACAAAGAGCTTGATACCAAAACGATTTCTTTTTTTGGGAAGATACTGTTTAATAAGAAGTCGCCCTTTAAATGGTACAATACTTTCGTCAATGCAAATTTTTTCGTATGGTATAAAACTATTCTTAAATGTATGACGAGCATGATTTACTGGGTAAATAATTTTTGACAATATAGTTTCTTCCTCAGTCCTAGGGCCTGGTTGGCAGAAATGCAACATGCCTAGAATTGTACAAAACCGGTTTCTCGACATAAGACTACCATATATGCCGGAATGCAAGTATGGGTTAGTAGACCAGTGTTCTTCAATCGTATTCCGGCTGTTTCTTGTCATTAACATACACACAGCGAAAAATGTATACATTTCTGGAACTGTTACAGGATACCAATTTTTTAATCTTGAATGAAGTTTTATATCAATATGTCTAACAACATATTGCTGATAACTATTGGTAAATTCAACAATTTTTTCTACATAAGCTTCATTGCAATAATGTAAAAAAATATCCAATTCTGATGAGACCGACGACATCATAGACGGCGAAATACCGCTAAAAAAATCATCAAATGGCTCGTTTTTAATTTCGAAGGCTTCGGACGACCATTGAAAACTATATTCTCCAGCAGAAATGTTTTGACTTTCCTCAGTAGTCAGGTCCTAAAAAACAATTCTACAATAAGTAGGTATAATGAAATAATCGTCATGTATGTAGCTATTAATATACTAGTAGTTCGCCGCGACCTTAGACCTCGCGATTATTATTCGCGTTTTGAAGTGAAAACTTCTTTAGCAGCGTTGAGCTTTTTTCTAGTTTACAAATCATTTACAACCTCTAGGTCTAGGTAGGTCTGATTTCGACCAGTAGGTCTTATTTCGATATTACTAACATAATTTAGTTCCATAAGTATCACCTAGATGGCGCTATACGAAGTGAGAACGCGCTATGGTTTCGTTTGCGGATATTTTTATTAATATTTCAAAATCTACTAAACCGATTTTGATGCCCAACGAACTTGAAAATTCTATTGATATTTCCTACATGCCTACCAAATTTCATCAAAATCGGACCATCAGTTTGGCAGTTATCGCGGTACAAACAAACATACATACTTACATACATACATACTTGCATACATACATACAAACAATGTGTTTCGCCCCCAACTCGATTTAGAGACCTTCGCTCGCTCGGTCAATAAGTAATTACTGTAACTTACCTCAAAATCTGATAGATCTGAATCTTCATCAGAAATAGCAATAAATTGTTCGACATTCTCCACACCTTCCAGAATTGCAATGAGATCGTCATTTTCCATCGTAAAGTTACTTTTATTATCACAAATCACAACTTCCACAGGAAAAGATACATACAATATGAATATAAACCAACAAATGATTCACGGGTATTTCGATATATTTTATTTATTTTTCTACCCACATCTTGCAAGCACTAGTCGATAAATTGCATTCGCTTCTGACGTCACACGGTGGGCTGAAAATCGGCTTTCATAGACTTAGGGATTTCAATTTGCAAGTGCCGGTTTTTTTGCCGGATATCGCTTCTATTAGTTATTACTATATACAAAAATGACACCCAAGCTAATTCTGCACAAAAACGAATGAATTGTAATTTTTTTACGAAAAATTTGTATGAAGCTAATATGAAAAATCTAATTATCTCTTAAACGGCAAGGTAAACCGTGATATCCTTGCAGGGGGTTATAATACTAATTATTTATGATTTTTTGTCATACTCCACATAACGGTCATCGCTGCCCTTTTTTTTTAAAAATCATCAAAATATTTTTATTTATTTTTTTACGTATGAAACGGTTCCTTTTAGTTTCTTAATTAAAAATTAATTGAATGAATTACTCTCTCTTTTTAGGAGAACAAACAAGTCTAAATTGGTGATTAAACTTTCCATTCTAAGATTTTATAGTAGCAGACCAAAGATTTAGTGTTAGCAGTTACACAGTTGTGAACAATCTAATTTATAAAGTAAAATTTTAGCCCTTTTATTGCAAAACGTCGATAATTAGTTAACTACCCTCATTAGAGCTTTAAAAGATGTGCTAATAAAAAATTATAATCGTCAAAAACATTTCTTAGAACTCATAGCACAGCTAATCAACAAATTAGCTTGCTTATCAGAATTTGTTGCGCGATAATGCAAATCATTTAATCACCTATTCAGACTTATTAGAAGACTAAATCATGGTAATTACTTAATCAATTGTTTTCAGACGCAAAGGTTTTAAAATCATTTTGTGTTGATAAATATCTAGCTCAAACATAGTTGTCTAAGTGTGGGTATACTATAAACTTCTGCCTACTCCTTCGGGGATAAAGCGGTGATGCTATTTTATGTTACGCTTTGTTAAAAGTCTGTGTTCCTCAACTTAATCAATCAAAGGAACCGTTTCATATGTAAAATAAATAAAAATATTTTGATGATTTTTTTTAAAAAAAGGGCAGTGATATCCGTTATTTGGAGTATGACAAAAAATCATAAATAATTAGTACTATAACCATCTGTAAGGATATTACGGTTTACCTTGCCGTTTAAGAGATAATTAGATTTTTCATACTAGCTTCATACAATTTTTTCGTAAAAAAATTACAATTGCTTCGTTTTTGTGCAGAATTAGCTTGGGTGTCATTTTTGTATATAGTAATAACTAATAGAAGCAATATCCGGCAAAAAAACCGGCACTTGCAAATTGAAATCCCTAAGTCTATGAAAGCCGATTTTCAGCCCACCGTGCGTCACAAGCGGGCGCCTAAAGGCGTCCGTGGCGTATAGGGGACGTTAATTGTAAAACTATATAGAAACGTCCTTAATTTTTATCGATAACATGAAGGTATATAATTATAATATTGACATTTTAGGAAAAAAGTGAATAATTTCGTTATTTATTAATTATTTATGATGCTAAATATTTAGAGGTTTAGGAAATTAATATAAAACACTTTTGTATACGTAACTTCAACAACTTTAACATTAATTACATATTACAGAGCTACATTGAGTGGTATTGATTGTTCTTCCGTTTCTTCTCCTTCACTTTCACTTTGGATTGGTATAAATTCTATCACTTGGTCCAAATCAGGGTCCCCTCTTAACAGTCTTAGAAGATTTAAAATTTGCGGATAGGCATTTGAACGTTTGTTTTCTGGCAAACGCTCTAATTCAAAAGCCACCAACCTTGCAAAGTCTTCATTCCTTTTATCAGATGGTCTTCTATCGTCAAAATTAACATTGGGCAAATGACGAGTAGAATAAGAAATATTTTCTTTTTTTGAAGTTTTTCTGTACACCATAGTATCTGTAATAGTGTATTCTGTTTGTGTCTGCTTATTATTTGAATTTTCTGTTTCTCTATACTTTCTTTTACGACTTGAGAATGCGAATAATATCGACGGCGAAGATGGTCTCTCTTCTTCCATATTTAGGCAATGACACTACTACGACTACTTCAGATCTCAGAAAACTGAGAGCAATAAAAACACGTTTATATTGTATAGATAGATAGGTATACCCACTACAATAACATAAGAAAAATTCAATGTAGGTACTTGTAAAAAAAATACAATTTCCCATCACTACGCGACACAAAGATGTCGTTGGCGCTACGTAATAGTGTATTTTCATTAAATTTTAGGTAATTGTAAATTAAGCTATAAATGAATTGTTTTATATTTTTTCTTCATTCCGCCTAGGTTAAACCAAAGTTTGACGAATAATCAAGCTACCTAACGATATTATTTCAATGAGCTTAGTACAAAATTAAAGATTTTTTTGTGGGAATGCGATACAAATTTCGACTACTTAAGAAGTCGTTGGCGTCTCAGGACAGTTTCCGCTGGACGCCTAAAGGTGTACACGGCGGTCAAAGGGTTAAAGGTTTCTAAAATATGTAACTATCTCCATAATAATATGTAGATATGCATGTACTAGCTTTCCGCGGCGCGGTTTCACCCGCGTCTTTGCTTACTGCTTCCGTCGCCATCAGTAGCGTGATGTTACATAGCCTATAACCTTCCTCGAGAACTAGGCTATCATACGCAAAAAGAATTTTTCAAATCCGACTGGTAGTTCCAGAGATTAGCGCGTACAAACAAACTCTTCCGCTTTATATAATAGTATAGATTAATTCATTAGATTGATTTTTGTAATCAATATCGAGCATATTTATGTTTCGTCCGGCGATAGTATAATACATCTTGAAACAGCTGGATAGTCAATAGTTGAACAATAGATGTAAAGTGTAAATGATTTGATTTAAAGCCTAATAATTACAATAATAAGTAGCAAACGAATGAAGAAAAATTAAAATTGTATTACTACTGACGACAATACGCAGGCGTTAACTAAATGGATTCGGTTTTTATTCGTCAACAATAATTGTGTTTTTAAAGATCCCTTCGATGCAGAGCTTGTTTATTAGTGTGAAACAATGTCAGTACCTATTTAAAATATAAGGTTACCAGATTAAAAGTACCTTCGGGATAAAACACTATGTAATATTGTTTAATCACCTAGTCATTATAACAGTATGTTGAATTGTTAAAAAGTATTACATTAGTAGATTACGGGTTTAAAACTCAAAATACTTCTTCAAACAAAATTGTTTTTCTAAGCTTGTAAACCTGTTGCAGAAGTAGACTACACACTACTTTAGTTTTAGTCACTTACGACTACTTGCTCAGACATCATAACAGCCGAATGATGTCCACTGCTGGCCATAGGCCTCTCCAAAGTTTCTATAGAAAGAGTGGCAGATACAAAGGTGCGAATACGCAATAATTCATAACATCATTCAGGAATAACCCTGGATAAGAAATCATATGCACGACATCTATCTGCGCCTAATTTTATTTAGATAAGTCCAATAAATAAAAAATAGCTCCTGCTTTTATCAACTATCACAATCATTCTTGTTCTTACATAAGTAAGGAAGGAAGGACATTAAATAATAATTTGATCAAGTTATAGTTAAGCGAATGTGCTCATGTTAAAAATGTAATACACACGATTTAAAAAAAATATTGTCTTATTTTACTGTTTGCAACAAATACCTAAAAAGATGTAACTACCCACACATTAGGTATATTAAAAATATTTTAACATCAGTCACGCAATCAATAAAAAAATATTATACACTTGACAGTTAGATGGATGGTTGAAGGTAAAATTATTGAGTACACTACTACACTACAGGAAGAGATACCAAATCCTAGACCGCAGACCACACAGGTAAAAATGTACAGTTTCAAACAGCTTCAAGGTAGATTTTTTTTGTATGTAGTATTTTATTGAAGAACATCAGTGTTATTAGTTAAGATTAAAATTGACAGGTTGTTGTCAGAAAGGATACATACTGAATGAGATTATCATCATCATCAGCCGTCGAAAACGAAGATGTCCACTGCATATTGTAATTTCTCCCTCTCCATACAAGTGAAGCCTTTAACATGCAACAAATGCTGCTGCCCGTATTTCTGGTAGTCCCGACGCCTCTTGCACACCACAGTCGTTCTTTATCCTAGGCTGGAGACCACAAAGCCAAAGAATTAGATAGGTACGTGAAAGTAACTGCCTATCTGTTATAATTTATCATTATTGAAGCTCTTGGCCACAATAAAAAAACTGCTTTCGTTAGTTTTCATAAAGTTGGTATTTTTACAAACTTTTTACATCTAATATAAAATATGTATGTGAAAACTAATTATGGAGACTTCCAATAATATGACAGTTTAACTTTTAAAATTTTATTGTACAAAAATGGGTAGTTGAGTATACATACAAACCTATTCAGTCAAAATTAACATTAAGATTTGCATAAATGCAGATAATCTTGTTATTAATCTATTCGATTTGCTGGTAATCTGTGATAACAGATATATTATAGCAACTTCAGATCATATTCTCTTGAAATTCAAAGATCACAAGAATTAGTCCAACAAGATAACAACTTTGTATTGGGTATATAATTAAATTAGGCTCTGTTTAAACAAAGATTTTAATGTTAATCTAATTTATAGGATTGCTTATATCACTTCAACAATTTTGGCTCCCCTCAGACAAGCTCAAAATGTTATGTGACTCTATACATAATATGGAGCAGTCAAGTTTCACTTCTGTTATTTTTATGTTAATTTGCTGTTTGTTTTTGGTTACTTATATTTGCTGCTACCTGTTCTTCTTTTTTTCGTTGCTTTTCTCTCATTAGTTCAGCATCTCTGAAACAAAATGTATATATCACACTCCCAAAATGTGTGTATATAGGTACTGCATCTTTATGGTCTCGGTTAGATCAATTATTACATTTTGCAATAACATTAAGCTTGTTTCTACATAGATAATGTACTAATACAAAGTACATTTTCTCAGATACGTGCCCCAATGTTGCCTACTAACAAATGTTGATGTTAATTGGTGCACTTTACTTTAAAAACCTTGTAATTCTCAGAAAAATGCAATGGGGTAATGTGACTAGGTTACTGGCAACTAGGTTAACCAATAATAACAAAGTTAAAAATGTAGTTCTTATCAAATTAATGAAGTGAAATGAGTAGGCACTCACAGTATTACACTTTGTTTGCATAACAAAAACAAACAAAAAATTACCTATGTTTCCTTTCTTGTAAGGACATACCAGTCTTTTCACTAGCATTCCTTTTCTTTTGGATCTCTTGCTGTTTTTTTTGGTTTTTGGCGCGAGCCAAATCTCTCTGGTTACCACCTGTAAAAAATAACAGTGCTATTATTGTAATGTGTGTACAAAGTTACTGTCATATTAACAAATTGTACACTTTAAGATATACTAATGTTATTAATATCTTATGATTAGACACCAAAACTTGACCATACACGTACATCAAAGCGGTCATCAATTTTCATAATAAAAAGCGTCACTCGAATCTCGACTCGTGTCACGGATAGCATGTACATGCTGTAATCTAGAACATTCTATCTATTTGACAAATTACAGGTTCCATTTATTAAAAATGCATTGCGCGTAACGATATTTTGATTTTGTAAACATATTTTTAAAAGCAATTACTTACGGGTCATCTTGTGTAATTATTAACTTAATGCCAGCAAGGATGAACGTGTGGAAAGTCGCAATTACTTAACACAAGGATCACCGCTCTCGAAGACCGGACGATACGCTAGTCCGGCCGAAACCTAGGACAACGCACCGCCCTTTCTTCTTACCAATACGAAAGAAACTTTGAAAACAACTAAAAGATTGCTGGCTTCAAACAAAAAGCCTCAGCCAGCTGTCTACAACCACAAACAAAATGTCAGCACAATGTCAGTCAGCAGTGTGACCGTTTTAAATTTTATAAACCTACCAACGATATCTTAGAAATCTACTAAAAATACTAAAAAGAATATTCACTAAATTTCATTTAGTCAAGTGAAATAGCATTTAGTAACGGAGGAGTCCTCTGCAACAAAACCGACAGTAATTCATTCAATTTCATTCACTCGGTGAGAAAAAGAGAAAGATTGCTATAAATAACTCAGTGCGCGACAATGGTTTAATTAAGAATCGACCTTGACATACGTATTTTTTTTCTCTTCAGGGATAGAATATACCAAAAAAATACCCTGACGGATGAAATTGTACCAATTTTATACCGATATTTAGTAACATACTAAAAATATACAATCGCGGTTCTTCGGGGCCTCAAATAAACCAATTTAGTACCAAAAAAAACGGTCACACTGTCAGTCAGTCAGGAAGAATTTCAATGTTGCCAACGCCGAGCGCTCAGGTTATTTAAGCATGATCTTCACACAACCAAGGAAACACACCCCCGAACCAAGGTTACCTTGCTTTGTTGTAAACCATAATACATATTGACCTTAGTTTGTAAGCGCGTGTTTCCTACCAAAGTGGATGGGGTTGGTTGGAGCATTGATTGATAAACCGTCTAAAACCGTAACCGTCGTTTGTAGACAGCAGTTTAAAACTAATCCAGTGTTCCCGACATAGAGAATACATACTATTTAGTTCCCGACTTAAAAAAAATATTTTCAGTGTTACTATGTCAAGAAATAGTTTCAGTGTTTCTATGTTAAAATGCAGTAGATTTAAAAAAAATAATGTTTTATTATTGTAATAAATGGCAAAATTAAAGTTTATGGAGTTATAATAATAACTAAGTTGATAATTCTATAATATATAATCCGTTTGGACGGCAGATTATTAAAGCAAGACCCACTATTAGATTTTTTATAAAATTAGGCGCCATTTGTACAACACAATATGAATCAGTATGTAATCTAGGGTTGCCATGCGTACTACATTATTTATTATCGTAATACATTTTACAATACTTTGTCTTCTTTCTTTTCATTTTCCTTTTCCTGATTTAGACAGGTTTAGATCAATAATTTGCAACTTCCAAGGCAGAGCTCGATGCAGCATTAAATTATTATCTAAGTAATTATCCCTAGTTTAAGTAGAGGGACACGATGAACATGACAGTAGGTACTAATTATTATAGAAAAATAATTATTTTATGTGCGCTAAATACTATACTTATGGCGCTAATTCAAATGTCACCCCTTTTCATAGGCTCAGTAAGAGGGCCACTGCTAGAAAGCAGCCCATCGCCCCTCTCGCTAAGAAGACCATGTACCTTTTTTTTTCATTGCCCAAAAATTTATTTTGCTGTTTCTCAAAAATATGTATAGCTATAGCAAGCGGCTTGGCCCGCGCTGGTATATGTACCTATTTAAACATATTATATTATAGTTCAACACTATCACTGCATAGTATAAAACAAAGTCGCTTCCCGCTGTCTTTCCCTATGTATGCTCAGATCCTTAAAACTACGCAACGGATTTTGTTGCGGTTTTTTTTATAGATAGAATTATTAAAGAGGAAGGTTTATATGTATAATACATGCATAATATAGTAGAGAAATACTGATAGTTTTAGAGGTTTCTAATGTGATGTCGTAAATAAACACATTTTTTTGCGCGTACATTGCAAACGCTGGCTGAACCCTACGAGATAGATCAAAATAATGTACTACAGTATTGTACATCTTAAAAAGGTCTACAAAAAAGTGCGCGATGGTATATATCTATCTCTTAGGAATAGCCCACAATAACCATTTTTATCCTTTTCTTTTTATGAGAAATAGGGGCTTGTTTACGAAGCGATTTTAAGCAATACAGCATTAATCCTTATCCAATTAAGTACCTTAAATACATTGTGCATGTAATATAGATCAATACGAACATAGAGTTCAGAGAGCTAGAGAATTGCTGTAAATTAGACATTCTGTAGTATATACAGCATCAGCATTGCACCCGTGAGAAGCCGGGGCGGGTCGCTAGTATATTATAATCTTTAAAATAATGTAATTTTTTTTGACTACCCTTTTGGTTCGGTGGTACTGTGTACAGACTGCCACGCTTAGGGCGCGGGTTCGATTCCCGTTCAGTGCAAATATTTGTGTGCATGAACATGTCTATTTGCATTTGTCTGGGTATTTCTACGTTTACTATGTATGTATTTACAAACAAAAAAATATTTAAGTATGTATGTCTGCATTCTAGAATCCATAACACAAGCTATTATATATATATAATACATTCTTACTTTGGGTCCAAATTGCGTAGTGTGTAGATATTATTATTTAAACTGTTTCTAAAGTCTACAGACAGCAAACGCCTGCGTAAAAAGTAAAATTCATATATAAACATTATAATACATAGATATAAAGTTATTATGTAATTTTATAAATGTAAAAGTTTTATAAATTTGTAAATTGGCTAGTGACGTAGATTTTGAATTCTTTTTTTTTTGAATTTTATACTTATCAGACAAATATAGAAACAAACATACTAAAATTTAATCTTATTATTTTCTCTTTATATGATTAGTACTTGCCTTCGGAAAAATGTGCCAACCTTGGTGATCTCACGCCAGGGGACGATTCGCTCTTCGCTGATTCACGAGCGTGTTGGCGCGTCGTATATTGACATAAAACTTAAGAATAAATTACATCTGTCTTGGAAAAGAACTCAGTGTCAAGATACATATAGACTCTTTATCATTGTAATATACCATTAATATCATCAACAAGAATATTATTCTAAACTTGGTAGGTTCTGACAGTACCTATCCCGTCGGCGTTGATCAAGCACACAAATAAATCATTTTTTGTTCCCATAAGCCATATTTTTAATCTGGCGTTAAAAACTGGACGTTATCCACCGCAATGGAAACTATCAAGGGTTACCCCGATACCGAAGAGCTCAGATAAATCGAGGGTCGAAGAGTACCCGCCGATCGCTGTCTTGTCGACTCCAGCAAAGTTTTTTGAGATAATTATTCACAAGTACATACTTGGTCAAATAGACAAACTTCTTTGCAACGAACAGCACGGTTTTAGATCTCGAAGATCTGTGGAATCTAACTTACTGACTCTTATAGAATACATATCGGCTGCACTCGATCGAGGTTCGCAAGTTGATGTACTTTACTTCGATTTTCGTAAGGCCTTCGATCGGGTCGTAACGACATACTACTGGCGAAACTCCGCTCCTTTGGCATTGCCCCAGGGCTTCATCGACTTCTCGCTGACTATCTGCGGGATCACCAGCAGTTTGTTAGGCTCGGCATTTACGAGTCTAAGCCAATAACACACTCGTTCCGGGGTGAATTAAGGTTCAATACTGGGACCGTTGTTATTTTTGCTCATGGTTAACGACATTCCTTCTGTTCTTCAACAGGCGCGGTGCCTGTTGTATGCAGACGACTTGAAACTCTTTACGGAGGTGAGATCAGTACAGACTGTCTGTCATTACAACACGACATTAACGCCGTATTTCAATGGAGCCAAGAGAAAAGAATGGAATTTAATGCTACCAAATGCAACGCAATGACGTTTGCTCGTGAACGGCATCCGATAGAGTACGCCTATAACACCAATGGTGTCCACATCACTCGTGCAACCATAATTAAGGACTTAGGTGTCATGTTTGACCAAAAACTCACTTTTCACGAGCACATAAGGGCGTTGGCAAGGGAGTCCTTTAGGCGCTTGGGCTTCGTCCTTCGAAACTCAAAAGACTTTCACAGTGACCAGGTGTTAAGACTTCTTTTTGGAGAGTTGGTTCGTAGCAAATTAGAAAGCGTTATGTGTGTGTGGAATCCGCATGAGAGCACATATACTCTGCTGCTCGAAAAGGTTCAAAAAGTCTTTCTTAGGTACCTGTATAAATATATTTATGGATACTATCCGTACATGTATCATGTTAGAAGTCAGACGAGACGCCTGTCAACTCGTTGAATCTTGTAAAATCCTCAGGGGTAAATTAGATGCGCTGGACCTGCATGATGTATTGTGTAGACTGTTTACACCAGACAACTACCTTCGCAGCCGTAGACACATATTGTTTGCCGTTCCACCGTGTCGTACTGTGGCGCGCGCTAAAGCACCTGTTCCCCGCTCTCTCTCAGCTCTCAACGCTCTCCTGCGTGCCAATCATTATTACAGATTATACACATATATACTGGGTGCCAATCCTGACTGTGATTTGTTTGCGGATGGATGGCCTGATATATTGTTGGATTGTTTGAGGTTTTGTGAGAAAGATGGATGAGTTACATTGAATTATTTTGTATTATATTTTACGTTGTGATGTGTCACTATTATACTTTCTTTTTCGCTGTATAAAATGTGTATATTATATGTTCTTTAATTAATGTAATTGGACTTATGTACCGTTTTAATTAAAGTAAATAAATAAATAAATTATGCGGCGTGGTTTATATCCATATAAATGAAACACAAACCGCGGATTAAAACCATGCTCCCGCCAAGGTCACCTTCGTTGGAAGACTGGTTTTCAATCATGAAGATCGTGCTGTAGCCTTGTAGAATCGTACAAGACGAAAATATTTATCAAATTAAATTTAATAAATTACCTCAAAAATAATATTTATGTTTTTTTCTATTTAATTTGAACATATAATTTTCAGGTGAGTAAATCACTCTCTACTGTAAATAAAACCGATTCTACTATTCAAGATTTCTATTTTGAGTACCCGCTAGTGCTACTACAAACATTCTCGGTCTCGCCATACTAGAGATGGATTGTACTAGGTAAATACGCCGGTACTAGGTGCGCCTATTCCTAGTCCGTCCGAATGCTAGATTCAAATACCTATTCCACTCTAGTCTCAACCTTATGTTATGTTCCATTACCTGGTAAATATGATCTACCTAATCCACAACATTATAGGTGTAATGTGAAGTATGTAAGTAGTATCTAGTATCTAGTCCTTGCATGTTTTTTTTTTATATTATCCTACCAAAGTGACTCCACCCTGCCTGATGGTAAGCAGTCGGTGGAATCTAAAAGCGGTGGCCACCATACCAAAAGCCATCGTCTTAAACTGCTGGTATGGTAGCCTCCACTATGGCGGCTGGGAATGGGATTAGGGGAAGAGAATGAAGGAGGTGAGGAAAGGAGGGAAATTGGGCATCCGGTGCTCTCACTCACTGAACGAAACGCAGTAGTACGGATACTACTATTCTTACGTCGATCTTCAATGAGAGGGTAGTACTTCCCCGGACGATCCGGCCCACTCATGCTGAAACCTGCGTGGATCTACTACCGTATGTTGCATGATACTCGAATATGTGTACATGCGATAAACACCTCTAAAATATTGATATAGGGTCGGAAATCGTATGAGTTACAAAAACACTAGGTGGATCAAGTATTTCAAAAATGAAAATGCCTAGGCCTAGTCTTGTAAAATACCTACCTAGTGCGCGGATCTGTTCTAATAAATACGCCTCATCTCTACGCCATACGTATCGAGAACAAAAGCTAAACTTCTGATGGTAGATTCAATAGTAAGCATTGTTCAGGTTGGCAATACTTAACGACATGCATCAAGACCAACTAATGTAAAAAGGTCCTTTTTTATCATAGTCTGTGGTAAAATGTATTGTAACACTAAGTCACTAAACATTAATAAACACTAGACATGCATTGGCATGCATGATAAACGGACAAGGCAGAGGTAACTGTCAAAATGTCGGTCAATCCACAAGTTCACTTCAGTAGCAATGAAAATAATAAAAAGAACGACAAATCATTTAAAACTTTGTTCCCTAAACGAGAAGAGTGCTCACATGTGTCTTGTTATTGGTAAGCATTTTTATATCAATTATGTTTTGGCTAAAACAATAAATATTTATAATCTTGCTACCATTGTTATTTTCTTTCAGTGAGGAAAATGTTTGGAAACTATGTCAAGACGTATCATTACGGATTCCAGAAGAATTGGATAGGTGCTACGTTGTCTTTATTTCCAACCCTGGCCGCACAGTGCCTTTATGGAAACAAAGGGCTGGGCGCGAAGAAGATCGTCTTGTCATATGGGTGTGTACAAATAAAAATTAAAAACTTAAGTTATTCTCTAAATATCGTGACCCATTATTCTATAAACGCAAATTTCACAATTGTGTGGTGCTCATTAGTAATTTCATTAATTTTATTGTGCATTAATTTTTTATTTAGTTTTACTTTGTATTATATTATTAATTAACAATATTTTATTAGTAATTTTATTTTATTTACTGTTACAATTATCTAAAAAACCTGTGAAAAATAGTGATTTCATTGCATTAAATACTAAAGCTACCCGCTTTAGTATTTAATGCAATAAAATCACTATTTGTTTAAAAATATGTAAGTGTGTTTATGTTTACGTTTGCTACTAAATTAACTAAGTACTAACTTTTATAACATGAAGATTTGTAAGATTTGTATGACAACAAAAATGAATTATAAGTGATGTTCAATAAACACTCTCTACAATAATAATGAATACTTAATTTTTTTTGCGATTGGATAGTAATTTATATATTTTTTCTAGGATTATCATGTGATTTTTCTGTACTCATTGGATTGCAAGACATGTCTTGTTTATGATCTGGATTCTGAATTACCTTTTCCAACATTCTTCCACAAATATGTTACGGAAACATTTCGTACTGACCAAGTCTTAAAGTCGGACTTTCACAGGTATTCAATTAAAAATTATCATAATGTTAGAAAAAAAGAAACAGATTAAAGAAATGATAAATGTTTTTAGGTTCTTTCGTGTAGTACCGGCTAAGCAGTTCATTCAACAATTTGCTTCCGACCGTCGTCATATGAAAAGGCCAGATGGATCGTGGATTAAACCTCCACCTCCATACCCAGCTATATGCACATTAAGTAAGTTATTCTTTGTTTTTATTTTATGATTACAGTCTGTGACTACATACTGTAAGAAGTTTTTAAAGTTGGAGTAAAGTAGGTGTAACCACTGTGGTACTCTGAACTCTTTGGTATTGTACGGTATATACGGGCTGTTTTCCGCAACTCTAGGACTGTGCGCGTATTTTGCTTGTGTGTGGGCGGCGATCACTCGATCCATCCCAGCTCCTTGAGGAAGTCCAGCAGACTTCTTATGTCCCCGGCGATTTCGTTTAGTGAATTCCGGTCGCCAAGGTATCTTGCCCTGTATGTGGCGCCCTCAAGGCAGTGTGGCAGTATGTGTGCTGTTGTTTCGTCTGCCCGCATGCAAGCTCTGCACAGCAAGCTGTCTGTAATTCCCATAACAATACGTGTTTATTGAAAGAACCATGACCGGTGATGGCGGCTGTGACTGTGCATGTGAAGTTGTTGTTTCGACAGCCGGAGCATCTGTTTCGTGAACCGAGCATTGAGCTCTGGCAGTGCTTCCTTAGCCTGCCTGCACTCGGTATTGTTTTTCCATTTGTTATTGTGTTGAAATTTGCGCGTATTTTGCTTGTGTGTGGGCGGCGATCACTCGATCCATCCCAGCTCCTCGAGGAAGGCCAGCAGACTTCTTATGTCCCCGGCGATTTCGTGGAGTGAATTCCGGTCGCCAAGGTATCTTCTTACTATGGCGAGTAGGTGACCAAAGGGGATGGCAACAGTGGGTTCTGGTCCCAAGGCATTCATAGCTGAGCCTTCTCTCACAAGCACGTCAGCTGCGTTGTTACCTCGGAAGCCGCTATGCCCTTTGATCCATTGTATGGTGATGTTGTAGTTACCTACCTGGCTTAGGTTTTGGTGGCATTTGTATATTAGTTTGGAATTGATTTTATGGCTTCGTAGCGTTGAAGGACAGACATGCTGTCCGAGAGTATGCGGATGGAATGATCCCTGACCTCTCTTGCCAAGATTGCCGAGGCTGCCAGGGAGATGCTCATACACTCAGCCTGGAAAACAGTGTTTTTGGCCCCTAGTGGTGCTGATATGTGTATGTTTAAATCTTCGGAGAAGATCTCGGTTCCGGTCCCTGTGCCTGTTTTTGATCCATCTGTGAATACCCTGCCAAGTCTCAATCCCTCACAACTCTGGTCCTTATGTAGTACAACTACATGAGGACCAGAGTTGTGAGGTTTTGTATTTCTTGTTAAAGACAAATTGTTTCGGACAAATATGCGGTCGCTTACCGCATCTATTAGAGGGAACTCATTTGGCAGTCCCTTTAGCAGAGACATATGTTTTGTTTTTCCTTTGTTCCAAAGTTTAGTGTTTTGAGGCGAGGAAATTAATTACGTATAAAAGAAAATTAGGTAAGTACGAGACCGAAGTCAGCTGTAAATTATTATCATAAGTATATTGTAAAATTGAAGGGAACTAGCTGTATTGGTTTGTTGTAGCTTTTTCGGCTGTAAATGCCATTAAAGCGTTTGTATAAAATGTTATAATACTACCTCACTAGTGACCTTATGCACTGAGGTCAGACCACGGCGACCGACGACCGTGCCCAAGTTATGAAAGTTTTGTTTACTATGAGGGTTTATGCGTCTTATGTGGCAACGTCGCAATTTAGTGTCATATTTCGTAGTTTTTAATTTTTTTAATTTAATCGGGGCTATATTTTAAAAATATGTTCTGTCTTTATGTTAGAAATAGGTGAAAGCTATATAAAAAGTAAGTAACCATAATTCTTACAGAAAATAACGCAACTTAGTTTCAAGTGTATTATTTGTATATACCTAAATAGAACTATATATGCAATGATATCTTACTTTTTATACAGCTTTTACCTAATTCTAGCATAGACAGGACATATTTTTAAAATATAGCTCCGATTAAATGATATAAAATTGAAAACCATGAAATAATACACTAAATTGCGACGTTGCAACTCATGACGCGTAAACGCTCATATTAGGATAAAACTTTGGATGTACAAAACAAAACAATAACTTTCCTTTATTGAGATACTAGAATTACTTGGCATCATACTAAATATGTATGTCCTTCGTTACTATTACATGTTTATCCTAAGATTACTTGGAATTAATCAGAAACTTAAGCTTTCGCAAATAATAGTAATAACATTGTGCTATTTTTCCTTGGACAACTTAGCTGCTGTATCTGGCATACAGCCAGAATACATACTCTTACTTTAGTAACATTATATTTGTTTTAGGATACTCTGTATTCAAAGGTCAAGTACATTAACAAATTAAATTGAATAAGTCCTATTTTCTTTGTCTACTGCATATTAGAGTTAAATGGAAATTAGGTCACTGGGTTACTATTGTTTTCAAGTATCTACGAAAAATATCAATATTTTTATCGTTTATAAGAAGGAAAATGCTTAGCGCAAAGCTTAGGGGCGAATGGTATATTTTTTAAAATAAAAAGTAGGTATTTAATTAAATTGTGTTTTAAGTGTAACACTTATTTTCATACTTGGATGCCCTGTGTTTAATTCAGTTTCAATATGAATATGTCGTAATAATAAAGTTCTCTACCTATTTAAACGTGCGGTATAATTTTACTGTAATTTTTTTAATTCAGTAATAAGTTGCTGCTGGTTTCTGTTTTGGTTCTGAATTCGTACAGAGTTATTTTAACGCTAACTTCTTAGAATGGGCCAGTTCAGGCCACAATGATAAATTGTTAATCATTTTCTAGACAAGGATAGGCATTGTCAGCTCTATTTGAGTGCACACGCTTTTATGGGCCAAAATAGCATTCATACGTAGTAATATAACAGTAAAAATCATTTTTAATAAATTTGCAGCAAGCGGCCTAAATTTTGTCCGCACTGATATGAATATTTAATCTAAAGGTATATACCCCGTCCCACCCTTTTCCGGTCCTGCAGTTAGGGTTATCGCGTTAGGGCCATTTCGTGTCGCACGCTTTAATGTTTCGTGAACACGATGGGCCATCAGTGGCGAAAGCACGCCACAGCATACAGCGTAGGTATATTATTTATTATACTAATACTAGCAGCCATTATTTTTAGGGTTCCGTAGCAAACTCCAAAATCATTTTTAAAGGTGCACTAATGTCAAATCATAATTTCGCTATTGTTCTTTTAGAACAATAAGAATAACCTTATCTATATCTAATCGTGATACAGTTTCTTACTAGTAAGTACAGGCGGATAGATTGAATCAAATTAACAACAGCCAATTTTCTTTTGTTCTTGACTTCCGATGTCATGTGTGACCCACGGAAGCTATGTCACCATTAAGTCAAATCGATTGATTGACACTTGGGGCGGATAATAATGGTGTTACCCCAGAATCAATATAATCGGATCCACGGTCATATTTTTCATTTCAAATAACTGCTTACAAATTCATTATTCATAAAATTGAAGTAGGTACCTAATATGGTAGATTTTTTAGAATGAAGTTTGTTTTTATTTCTATTATAGCAGCCCGGTTGTAAGAAGAATAAAGTCAGTTCTTAGCTGACGTCCCTCATCTACCTACACTTACCTACCGTACCTACCTTTCAAATCAGCTTCATAGAGTAATCGGTTTCCATTAGAAATCTGGCAGTAAGTAATTGGGTCTACATAAAACAAAATACCTCAACATGTTTTCCACGTATTCATTCTTTTAATGACTTTTAAATATAAAATTGGGTCGGAGAGTTAAGAACAACTCTTTAGTGACTCAAAATCACATGCAAATCACGCTTAGGTTTCTCCCGTAGTAGTATTCTCTTTCAGACTATTTTTAATAATAATAATAATAATTTATTAAATAAGTAGTTCATACATAGCATATAGAGTTGACTTAAATTCTAAGATTTTATAAGAGAAACCAGTAGGTAACATAATGAAACTAGGTCTAGGATCCCCTTTCCTAAACTAGACAGGTAACCTGTCTGTATCTTAGAAAAAAGTAATCCAATTTTATTAGCTAAGTACTTATTGATTAATAATATGCAAGACTACTACGTATGTTTGTACCATCAGGCGAGATTGTGATCCTAACTCGAACCCATAAAAAAATACTAGTAAGCGGAACGGAAAGAATAAATTGTCAAATTTGTTCATAAGCTGAATAAACAATATTTATTTTCAAAACCGCACATGTGATTCAACTTTAATGGGCCAGGGTCGCACCCCCACTTGTAATCAGCGTTACGTGAAATCAGCAATTAGGTATGAGTACATTATTTAAGTTATGTTTTATATTGCCTGATGTTCCATCGTTAATGACATAATATGTTATATCCTCGTGTTCTTCAATGTTTACAGCAATTTTTTCGTTCGCAATTATTACATTATTTGATTTAAAAATATTCTTTGCACACTTTTCCTCACGATGTTTTCCTTCATCGTAATGTGTCGTCATAAATATGCAAAGGTAATTGGGCGAAAAACTAGCACTGGCCACTATCTTGATATTTTGGTGTTTGAAAATGTTTGTTCTTCAGCAGGTACCTTCTTATTTAATTATAGTCCAGTCAACGAATGGCTAAAAAGGGGGTGTAGAGTGCGTGAGCGAGTAACTTAGCAGTTACTTCATAAACGTGCTTAGGGTGATCAGGGAGTAACCATACTAAAAGTCCCCTCTCCTAGGAGGTGAGCTGGAGGGGGAGGGGTTTATAGTAACCGTTAAATGTCTTTCCGACGTTCGAATCCTTTTTATAGTCATTCAATAGATTTCTAGAACCTTCCTGATATTACTACAAAGTTGCCGACAAATCTCGATAACAAAACAATGAATGTGGGTACTATAGATGCGACGCGTCGGTATACGTAATAATATATTGATACACGTGTAGGTAGGTAGGTACTTGCGAACGTTCTAGCGTGCGTAGGTATTCGTCGTACCATTATTTCCAAATTTCTTCCGCAATATTTATGTACTTTGAGAATCACTGGTTGTGCGAATATTTTCGTTTCCCAGACAGGTTAAGAAAAGTTATACTATACTTACATATTTTCAATAAGAACGATGTAAGTAAGTACATACATATATTATAAATAAATATGTTTTTTTACCAACAATTAATTGCTTATTTGCAGATTCCACTCATAACTTGGATGAATACATCAACATGGATTTTGGTGTAGGTCCTGGACAAGTTTTGAACTTGACCGACTTCGTTCAGCGATTCTACAAGATAAATAAGTAAAACAAAGGTGATATCGTTAGATAGAGAAATGTTATTTTAAGTTCATGACCCAATTGGTTTGTGTTTATTATGTTGATTATGTTTTAATAATCAAGCTTCATTTATACCATGCAATTGTTTTAAGCCTTAAGCCGAGAATATAGGATATGAATAACACGAGAGTTCCAAATAATTGCATCGTGTAAATGTCGCGTTTTACTGATTTCGCTAGATTGCCGATGCTTGATATCGGAATGATTGCGAATCATGGTGCCATACTATGAGTTAATGATTTAATGACTAAGGTCTACCAAATGCTCAAATTCAACTCAAATATTAGTTAGTCGAATGGAAATGTAGCTAATCGTCAAATTTGACTAATAATAATCATTGTGTGTTTTTCGGATGGGATTGAAAACTATGAAAAACGCTTAATGCGTTTCCATTAAGATAAAAACCAGTTTCACATATTTGCTTACATCAGTACGTATAACCGCAAGTAGTTACCAATGATAAGGCCATTTGAGTCTCATTTAAGTTCATCTCGTAGTAATTATATTCCCACCTATTTGTTGTAATGTTAAATTAATAATATGTACCTACTTTATTTACTATAATATATATAAGAGTGAACCTTATAAAAAAGCACAATACCATAAGAAATTTTTATCACAAACATTGAGAAATGGTTATGCACAAAATGACCACCGAGTCAAATTTACACGTGGCTTCAGAACGTATTCTTATGTAGGACATAATGTTAGTTAATGCTTGGCTTCGGTTTCACGAAAAGAAATGGGCGACAATTTCAGTAAGCGCTGAAATATTTTTTTAGGTATGTAATAATTACTGTTTATGTGGCGCTTCACACCCTCTCTCGGAAACGCCTGGTTCCTGAACTAGAGTACTTACCACCAATTAATAATTTGTAACGCATCCCAAGTGACTATTCTAATTTTTTTAGTTACAGATTGATTATGATTTTATGGGTGCTAATAACACAGACTGGACAACATAGTAAATAAATACGTGGTCTATTTTTATAATGGGTTAAATTAAATAATACATGAATTTGGATATATATACCTTGGCAGATAAGTGAATACTAAAACATTAATTTGTTTATCGTATCAGCGTCCTACATAAGAATATTAAAAGAAAATTTTTATAAAATACAATTTTGATTAAGTACATATTCAATATGGCAAATATAATATAATAATTCAGGGCACTTCTATTCCCTTTTAGCTGAATTCTAATACATATAGATAGTTAAATATTAAGCGTAGGTAAATTTAATCAAGGGCTAGTGCTTAAAGTTTTCAAATTTTAATTGAGTGATTTAGTGTTTTGAATGTTCAGCATATGATATATCTTTCTATTTGTCGTTATTGTGAAAGAGTATATTATCGTATTAAACATATATTAATATGTACGTAGATCTTATTTATTCTCATTTTGATTGAGGTACTTAATCCTTATTTTACGGAATGTAAAAATAAATTGTTTTGATTGTACCTTGAGTGATAAATTAAAGTTTAAGTAATTTTATATTAATGTATAATATGATCGCAAGTAGCTTTTGTATATTGTTAAACTATTTCATAATTTTGTATAAACTTTTATACACTCTTTTTATTCTTCCCTAGCACCCTTAGCAAATTAATAAAATTAAGTAAAACATTTAGGAATATTCGCTTACGATAAGGGTTAATCCATCTAAGTTCCATTTAAGGCATGTCAGTTTGTTTATGGCCGTTTTCAATATTCTCAACACGGGCAAACCTTACTATCAGTAATGAGTACAATTTAATAGAGATACAGAGATCTTCCAAATAAAAATAGCACATAATGGATGGAATAATGAAATCGACCGATATATTGTAGGCGTATCATTGTTTTATAACGCATTTTTACCAAATCTTATCTATCTACTATTCTTCTAAGATTTCAAAAAATTATTTTACCTATAATATTTACACTAAATTGTATTTTAACTTTTGTCTCGTATGAGTATCAAATAATAATGTAATCTTAAATATTAATTACACTAATATTAATGAATAATGTTTAATGTGAATCAAATAGACAGATGTGGTTTATACAAGAATTACAAGATCATGTTTCTTTTTTTTTTTTTTATATTAGCCTACCAAAGTGACTCCACTTTGCCTGATGGTAAGCAGTCGGTGAAATCCAGAAGTGGCGGACACCATTCCAAAAGGCAAACTATTGGTAAGGTGGCCTTCACTATGGCGGCTTAGTGAGATGCATTTTCACGCCCCGCTTAAAAGACCTAGGATCAAAATTAGACGGGAACACATGCGCTGGCAAAGAGTTGTTGCTGAACCGTTTGGTTCGAGACCCTTGCTGTCGAAAACATGCATTTCTTTATTTATATTATTAGTATTATTACGTACTACTCTTTTTGCAGGGTTTATGATCTGTGTTCGTACTTTTACAATCTACTAGTCAATGTTATGTACCTACTTTTAAGATATTTTACTAACTTTGTAATCCCTCGAATTTTGTTCTATAACACTTCTCCACTTAGTATAATCTCCTTCAATTTATTAGCATATTTTAAGGTCTAGTCATTGTCTTCTTCCTAAACGTTAATCACTTTTCACCATTAGCATTAGACGTCGAGGCGTAGCTGGATATTTTATGGGACCAAAACTTTCGACTGAATGCGGTGGAACCCGGATAGAATGAATATTTACTTACTAGGAGTGTGTTTATGTCCCATTGGTTACGCCTTTGTCCTCAAAACGTGCGCGTTTAGGTGCAGAATGTCCAAGTTGCAAAATGTCCAGTGGTTTTAAAATTTCCAGGTTGCAAAACGTCAAGGTTGCAAAATGTCCAGGTTGCAGAATGTCCAGATTGCAAAATGTCTAGGTCCAAAAATAGTAATAATAGGAACTTGCAACCTGGACATTTTGCAACCACTGGACATTTAGCAACTTGGATATTCTGCACCTAAACCAACGTGCGTATTGACTTGTAACATTTCACACCATGCTGACACTGCGCGCATATCCTACAACTCAATCCATATATATTTTGATGTTTTTTTTACTCTATATTGAATACAAAATGTTGATTTTTTTAAACAAATTATGAATTCTAAATTCTTAAGCGTCGTGTAATGCTTCGTGCTCAAATTGTAAATCAGTGTACATGTTTGTTGGGTTTAATTAAAATCTTGATTGTTGTCGTTTCTTTGCTTATTATTCTTGCCTTTGATCGTGTTAGCTATCGTTTGATGAAAACGTCAAGTTTGACCAACAAATTTAATCATTTACAGGGCGCCTTACGGTCTCTTAATTTAAGTGTCTTGTTAATTCCATCAGTTGGTGGCACCACCGTGAGATTGGATATTTTCGTCTGTTTTATGTTGAACAAGAATGTTACAAGACAATACGCACATACTTTCCTGTTACATCCACATGTAACAGGTCCAAATGAAACCTTCCTTCTATCTTTAACTTTTATCTATTGACTGACAACTTTAAGTCATAATTGTGCTTGTGCTTTTAATGTACCAAGTGACATGTTTTATTTTAAGGTTTATATAGCAAAATAAAAAAAAACACTACACGCTATTTGGTATTTTTTATTTTATTTATCACATAGATGTCACCTATTACAACATAACAAACGACTAAAAACGTAACAATAACGTTATCAAATCTACAATAGCTGCAATAGCTGCTATTATTATAACTGAATCGCAGTGGCAACACTTGATCAGCTTTTTATTTTCAAATTATGGTGTTTATGTAAAAAATTAAGCAACACTATCAAGTACCTACTTACTTCGAATTAACCAATGTGCCTTTCCATTTTTAAAAATAATTCCAGTCGTAAAGCCAATACATACCTATATAATATCACAAACAAAAATTATCTACTGTAAAATACAATATAAATAACAATGAAATAAATTAGGTCAGTCACTACAAGTTTGGTATAAAACTTTGGAGATCACATAAATTTACGATCATTGGATGAATAATTAAAAATATAGCAGTAACTAATTCAGACATTTAAAAATACAATAAAATAAATAAACTGCATACATACATGCATGCATGCACTGCCTACTATAATATGGATTAGGCAACTAGTAAAAAGTTAACTTACTATAGCTTAAAATTCGTTAGTGACACTTCCATGGTCTGCATGCGTGATGGGAGACTTTGCTACCAATTAGGATGTTATAATAAAACAATGGTACCAATAAACATCAACGTCAACTGCGACTGCATACCTACTAAACTATTTCAGTGGTGACTTGGTGAGCGACCTAGGACAAATTTTGTTGCAAGCATAGATAAATATAGGGTAATTTATTAAGAATTTCTGAATTGATAACACCACAAACAAAACCTAAGGTAAATTAAAGCATCTATAGCATAGTACTGGAAGAGTTCTTTTAAAGTCTGACATAATTATATTGCTATTGTATAAATAATAGCTACCTATGTAAATTCATACCAACATGTATTGTATAGTTAGATATTTCCGCTTCTGAGTTCTGAGTTTACTTAAGGATTCAACCACATCTAGCATGGCGCCGTACTTTTCTATTGCGTCTATTCTTTTCTGTCATTGAGACTTGTTGCTGCCAGATGAGGTTCATCCCTAAAGCTATACTTAGTATGTATTGTTATCTATTTCATGTAACAGTTCAGATATCACTAAGTGTGCGTTATCTCAGCAAAATAATGTCGAAAATAGTCATTTAATATAACTGTATATATAACATTTAAATGACTATTTTCGACAATATTTGGCCGGGATAATACACACCACTTTAATCCTATAATTTGCATCCTACAAAATAAAAAAGCACAAGCGATTTGGCTATTTTAAACTTTGAGGCAATTGGCACAAGATACATATATGCAGTGACGCACTAACTACATAAAAATAGAAATGGCGCTAATTCGGAAACACAAAGAAAACACCGATTTGTATGGATAATGAAATCCAGCATCGCCATATCAAAGTTGTCACACCAACTAACAATAATATACATAGTAGGAACTCATTCTCATTTTACTTAGTCAATATTTCAGCGCCATTTTCAGTGATAAGAACTGTATGTTCTGCTTGTGCTGACCTAGATCCGTCTTCTGTGAGTAACGTCCAGCCATCATCGTGTAGAACCGTTTCCTCGCTTCCATGCGTAATAGCCGGCTCTATAGTGAATGTCATTCCAGGCTTCATAACCCCAGGATATGTGTTAACTGGCAGTAATTAAATATAGTGTTAGGAACATATTACACTACTTATACATTAGGTGTATACTCGTAATACGTGGTCATCATCTTCAATTTTGCCCAGCACCATAAGTTTGCCTGTACTCTTGACTTTTAATTTGTTATTTGCCACTAGTTAAAAAAAGGAATTAGAACATAATAAAATTGTAGGCACTACACAGAATTATAATATTTTAGGTCCCGTTCAATTCCAATTAATTTGATATCTCGAATAGAAAAAGAAAGTAGTCTGAATTTTGGACAATGTTGAAGAAGTTTTAACATATTTTATTTGACATCTCCCTGCACATATCTAAAGGTACATACTAATGTGAAAGTATCAGTATCTATCTAACATCTAACCTTCTAGATCATTCAGTGAACTAAATAATAACACACTCACACATTTGGGGTCGTTTAGATTGCATTAAATAAATTAACAATGTTTTCTTCGTTCTTAAAATAGATGCCAGAGGTTCTACAATTGAAATACTGTTTTTTTATATACGCTTATTAAAAGGTAATTAGGTTTTGAAATATCTATGGTGAATGTAAATATATCTAGAACTCCAATTTTTATGATTCAAATATCATACTCGCTAATGAGTATTTTTATTTTAGTCTTTTGCCCGCACACCATTAACCAAATATTAACTAAATATTGTACAAAACTTACTTGTATGATAAATATCTGGTAAACCATGAAAATATTCGCCAATCCCATGTCCTAATACAGAGGGTATTACTGCCAGATTATTTTTCTTGGCATGTTTATAAATATTGGATCCTATTTCAGTAAATGGAACACCTGGCCCACAGGTTTTTATTCCCTGCAAATAATAATAATTTTTAATAATTAATATTTTTAAAATAAAATTGGTTGTTTAATCCATTGTGACCAGTGGTTCCTTCAAGCCAAAGAAGTCAATAAATGACAAAATAGGCTCAACTAAAAATGCTTATAAATTTAATTTCTTTATCTGTGTAGGTACTTATAATTCATTCAATACTTAGTCGAAGCACAACTTGAACATAGAGCACACCTACCCGCATATATTTTTATTGGCGGCCAAAGGCTGCTTGGGTTTCATTTTCATCTATATTTTATAGTCAGAGATAATAGTTTTTAAGTCTATATTCATAGTACTTAAGAGTAAATAGTTTTTTATACTAAGAGCTTTGTAACTTACAATATCTAAACACTCTTCTGTTACTGCTACAAGTTCTTTACCTATATCATCCACATTACCAATTAAAAACGTTTTTGAGCAATCTCCATGAAATCCTTTGTAGAAAACCTGAAAATGCAAGCAATTTTTTATTATAAGTATAAAAAATTAAACTATTTTGCAATACAATCTGCTTAGTAGGTATATAGAAAGTAATAAAATCAGAGTACCTTACTCATAAAATTTTTTGGTTGATACTCTTACCTACATTTATCCAAAGGAACCAGTGGCGTACATTCCATAAAGGCAGAAAAGCACATGAAAACATAAATAATTCAATAATGCCTACTCTGTCAAAAATCTCTGTGCATGCTACTGTAGACAACCATTTATTAATAATTTGCCGCGATAATAACTCTTAGTATTATCTATGCTCATAACCATTATTTACAGGATTTGAGTTCGAGTTATAGTATACATTGTTTTACATTATAGATAATGTTATGCCAAAAATATTTAACAGAATAAAATACAAACTAATCAAATTTATTAAACAGCTATACTTACAGTTACATCCACATTAACAATATCACCGTCCTCAAGTAGCCTCAAATCAGGTATTCCATGGACAACCACATTGTTTACTGAAGTGCACACACTCTTAGGGAATCCATTGTAATAAAGTGGTGAGGGGTACGCATCGGCACTTATTGAGAGATTGTGGGCATACGCATCTATGTCGTTAGTAGTTATACCTGCCTGGTAAAATAAAACGTTTAGGTGCAGAATGTCCAAGTTGCAAAATGTCCAGTGGTTGCAAAATGTCTAGGTTGCAAAATGTCAAGGGTTGCAAAATGTCCAGGTCGCAGAATGTCCAGGTTGCAAATGTCCAGGTTGCAGAATGTCCAGGTCCCAATAGTAATAATGGGAACTTCTGGATCTAAATGAAGTATACCTTATACTACCAAAACGAAATACACACAAATCAAATAAAAATTCCTTAACGCACCTCAAAAATATTACTGATTTAAAAATTGTTAAGTAATTTTCATTTGATTTGTGTGTAATTCGTTTCGGTTGCATAAGGTATACTTACTTTAGATCCAAAAGTTCCCTTTATTACTATTTTGCGACCTGGACATTCTGCGACCTGGACATTCTGCAACCTGGACCTTTTGCAATCTGGACATTTTGCAACCTGGACATTTCGAAACCTGGAAATTTTGTAACCACTGGACATTTTGCAACTTGGATATTCTGCACCTAAACGAAATAAAAACGCATTATGCTACACTGTTAGTGATGTTGTACCCATCTTTATAAATTAAATCTGGTTGTGTGTACAATCTAGTGTGATGCACCATTCCAAAAGCTATCATCCGAAACTACTAGTATGGTGGCGTACGCTATGGCTAGTGGAGGCCACCATAACCTAGTCTAACTTTTGGAATTGTGACCACTACTTCTAGATTTTACAGACTGCTTACCACCAAGTAGAGTAGAATCACTTTGGTAGGCTAATATGAAGAAAAAAAACTGTTCTGCTAATATACTAGGATTGGTTAGTGGTTACTTGAGCCACTGGCTTGTCCACAATCACAAAGTCTATTTATAAAAAAAAATTTTAGAGCCTATAGAATATTCAAAAATTTTAAGTTTAAGTAATAGTTTTGAAGTTTGTGCTTAGTTTGATTTTTTTTAGTAGGTACTGAACACTCACATACCTTTATATAATTCTGTATTTGACGTAATATATTGGCAGCTAGTTTACAACTTCTTTTCATCCCTCGTATCTGGTTTATTGTTTTAATTTCCACTGTACTAGGAGGTGTTATGGTCTTATTGGTAAGATAGTCAGGCTTGGTTATGTGATTAGGCACTTCTCTTGCAGGAGTTGTTTGTACTGGCAACACTTTGTTGTAAACACCAAAGTGTTTTCTGAAAGGAAATAAATGTTTCATGTGTTTTGTATGATTTTAATACATTATGTAAGTGTTAGAAGAAATTTAAAAACTCTGGGTGTTTTGATAATACAGTAATTTAATATAAAAATAATAAGTTAAAGAAATAAAAAGAAAGAAATGTAATAAACCTATTACTATGTAAATCTATATTTATTAAAATTACTACACTATAATAAGAACACAAAAAAAATTTTAATGAAATAAGTTTCTGCCTAGATAATCATCATTCACTTACAATATCGGGCTCCGATTCGTTTCGTTTGCCGCTTCTATTAGGGGGTTATAGCACAAACGAAAGGATCAACATAAAACAAAACAAATAACTCATTTTAACAACACCACACATATAGAATGCTCATATAATGGGCAGAAAATAGACTTCTTATAAAAACGTGGTAATATGATAGCGAAAGGGTAGAGGATAGTGCGATTAAAAGCGATTTTATTTAAGTTTTTGTCTTACACATTGGTTCTCCAAAATCGGCTTACTGACTCCATAGTTTTGACACAAACAGTTCTACTAATGTATTCTAAAATAAATAATACGTTAACTTTATAAATTCGTCTATTCGTCTTTCTGTATAAATTCGCTTTTTATTGGTATTTTAATACTTTCGACTAGGATACAAAATAGATCTCTAGCAACTTTGACAATTGATAAATTTGTTAATTCTGACACTGACAGCAGCGACAGCTATAATGCTTCAAAAGCACGATCTACACTGTAGAAAACACGCCCCTAAACCAAGGCCAACGCCTCCTACTTGGATTAGAAACACGCGCTCTAAGGCCGGTATTACATCATCATACAAATATGATTTCATATCTGTCAAATTCTATGATCATAGTTCGACGACCCTCAAACTATGATCATAGATAATCACATGTAGTTAATAAACCGTCATAGTAGTAGTAGTCATAGTCAAAGGCCGCTATTTAGACTATCATAGAAATATGATCAAAGATGTCTATGTCATTTTTAAATGAAGAACATAAGACGGTTTAGTAACTACATGTGATTATCTATGATCATAGAATTTGACAGATATGAAATCTTACAAATATGTAATGTAATACCGGCCTAATAGTGGCCTCCTCAAACCAAGATCATTAAGTAATTTAGTTTACAACAGCTGTTTACACAGTTTGCAACCAAGCAAGGTCACCTTGGTTTGTGGGCGTGTTTCCACTCTAAAGATCGTGCTTTAAACTGTAAATTTAATTAAAGGTAGCATTGTACTGCTCGTTGCTTTGGATATGATATTATAGATAGAAAAGAGACCAAGTAGAGCTATAATATTATAAAGTAATGGGTCTTCTATTTGTGTAGATGAACTCGATGACTCTTCAATCTTTATCCGCCCACGGCCCATTACGTGGCTATGAAAATAATCTTTTGGTGCAGCGTTGTAAAACCTACAGATTTTTCGGTAGGTCTTCTGAAATTATTGATCCTCACTATCGAAATACCGATTTTCGGCCATGGTCTGCCGATTATTATTTTGTTTCTAGATATTATAAGTAATGGCCTATAGAGTGCGTTCGACAGTTAAACGGGTAACGCTTAATGGCACGTGGTTATTTTTTTGTAAAGCCGCGAAATAAACAATATTGTGTTCAAATCAGGAGTCTTACGTTTTCTTTAGCACCCCACGAACGCCATATATCTCATTTCCCTCATACAATCTCAAAAATTTTGAATAAAAATAATACCGAAATCTACTGATTTTTTGCTGCCAACCCTACCGAATTTGTCAAACCAGGTTTTGCAACGCTTTTTTGGTGTGTACCGTGTGTACTCTGTGTAGTCTATGAATGAACTTGTTCTGAAATCTGAGTTTCTCTACTTAGTCTGTGGTCTGTGGTGGTTTGTTTGTTGTGTTGTGTTGTGTTGTAGATTTCGTCGGTAAAATAAATTTCATTGCAATAATAATACTACGTGATTACGTGCATAAAGGTATTTAAAATTATGTCACAAAGTAAGTAAAAACAAGCTATTTCTTAAGAATTTGTTTTATTCAGTGTGGAACAATACTAATATGAAGTATTCATATCATTTTATGTCAGACTCGGAAAAGCCGATTCCGAACCAAGATGTGCCAGATCCAACAGGACCTGCTGCAAGGAAAGGAGTTCTTATATCGTTCAGAACTGGAAAGACAATGGAAATACCTGAAAAAGATATAGTATGTAAACATAACCTACAAAACATTATTTCGTGCTATGAATTTATTTACATAAAGCAACGTTTTACATAAACTCATACCAGGTCTACAGTACCCTACAGTTACACTTACTCCAACCAACCATCTGAAGGTTGCTGATTCTAAGACATTATTACAAAGCATTTCAGATAAAAAGCTGTCGTTAGAGAGAGGCGATCTCGTCTGCGCACTGGCGTGTATACTTTACTATCGCAATCATTGAACCAAATGTTAGTGGTTAAATCACGAAAGGTTGTATGCAAAGGCATAGGCAGTTTTATCACAGAATGCTGTACTGTGTATTACACAGTACAGCATTCTGTGATAAAACTGCCTTCAGTTTTGAGCAATTATTTATGACAAAAGCTCTCAAAACTGCTTGGTATAGGGTTTAGTCAGTAGAAATGTTCCGGCTGCATGCATATATGTATTTTAATTTGATTCAATTAATCCCTCTGTATCAGACTCAAGAACTGAACATCTAACCAGAGCACAACAGTTAGATATCTATCCATATAACTAAAAATCTATGTTTGTATGTTTGTCTTCTATGTGTTCTAAAACCATTAATCAAATTGTGATGTAACTTTGGAAGGGTGTTCTAGAGAGATGATTTTCATGATGCACTTGTTTTTAGCTTGGCAGGTGCAGATTTGTTGGTGAATTTGAAAAATTAAACAGGATTGGAGAAGGCACCTATGGCATTGTATGTAAGTAAACCTTAGAAATATAATTAACTATCAAAAATTTACGACACCACTATTTATGCCAAATATTTTTGAAATAAGCATGATTTTTTTGTTATCATTGCTTTTTTTATTGGAACAATAAGTCTAAATAGTGAAAAATAATAGATATAGTAATTTGTAAGGCTCTCATCTTAACATCTGGTATGACAAAACAGTTTATTATTAATTAAAATTTAAAATTGTATTAAAAATAAAAGATAAATTGGTTTTCATTACAGACAGAGCCAAAGATAAGTTGAATGGCAACATTGTGGCTTTGAAGAAGGTGAGGATGGATGTGGAAAAAGATGGTCTGCCACTTAGCGGGCTTCGTGAAATCCAAGTGTTGATGGCATGCAGGCATGAAAATATTGTGCAATTGAAAGAAGTTTTGGTTGGCCGTTCACTTGAGAGGTATAAATATTTACAGTTTTTAACAATAGTGGTATAAACATTTAGCTGGTTGATTATTCAAAACACACTATTACTATTGACTGGGCTGTTGGTCTAGTGGTTAGTGACCCTGACTGCTAAGCCGGAGGTCGCGGGTTCGATTCCCACCCAGGACAAACCTTTGTGTGATGAGCATGATTGTTTGTTCTGTGTCTGGGTGTAATTTATCTATAATATGTATGTATTTACAAAAAAAAAAAAGTATTTAAGTATGTATATCCGCATTCTAGAACCCATAATACAAGCATATAATATGCTTACTTTGGGTCTAGATGGCGTTGTGTGTAGTTGTTGAAATATTATAGAAATATTATAAATATTATATTATAAAAAAATCTCATTTAAAAAGACTGCAAACATGTAATATTCTCCAACTAAAATTACTGCTGTTAAATTACTCTTATCTGTAAAGTAACATTCAATTGTATCATGATAGAACTAGAAATGAATTTCTAGAATAACAAAGCCAATCAGCAACCGTTATCAGTTGTACACTAACATAATACACTTTTGCAGCATCTTTCTATCAATGGAGTACTGTGAACAAGATTTGGCGTCGTTATTGGACAATATGTCGTCGCCATTTACCGAGTCACAAGTAAAATGTCTCATGCTACAAGTACTGAAAGGGTTGAAGTACTTACACTCCAACTTTATAGTGCACAGGGATCTGAAAGTCTCTAATTTGCTACTTACTGATAAAGGATGTGTGAAAATTGGTGAGTTATGCTATATTTATTTTTCATACCATCCAATAATACTGATATCAGTTTTATTTATTGGCATATTTAAATCATATATCTTCCTGTTATGGTAGTCCTGTAAGTAATTTATTTTTAGATTAAGCAAATTGTTATTATTTGTTTAAAGTGTTACTTATCACATTTGTTTAGTCTCTTTTTTTTGTATTAGCCTACTAAAGTGAATCCACCCTGCCTGATGGTAAGCAGTCAGTGGAATCTAGAAGTGGTGGCCACCATCTTCTTAAACTGCTGGTATGGTGGCCTCCACTATGGCGGCTGGGAATGAGGGAGGTGAGGAAAGAGGAAAGTGGGGAAATTGGGCCTCCGGCGCTCTCACTCACCGAACGAATCGCAGTATTACGGATATTACTACTCTTATGTCGATCTTCTATGAGAGGGTAGAACTTTCCCGGACGTACCGGTCCATTCATGCTGAAACAGGCGTGGATCTGCTACCGCAAAACTTTTCTCTTAAGTGCAAGGTTGTATGAAAAAAGGTTATTTTCTTTTGCCTAACATTTAAATAGGTATTCAAACAAACAATACAAGAGAGCGTTTACGCGTCTTAGGTGGCAACGTCGCAATTTAGTGTCATATTTCGTGGTTTTCAATTTTTATCATATAATCGAGCTATATTTAAAAAATAATTATGTTCACTACAATTGCTAATTCTAAAGAGTAAGAAATTAATGCTCTTATATTTCTATTTAGGTATATGCAAATAATACATTTGAAACTTAAGTTGCGTTATTTTCATAGTAAATTAACTGTAAGCGTTATGTTACTTACTTTTTAAACAGCTTTCACCTAATTCAAACATATTTGCAGAACATATTTTTAAAATATTGCTCCGATTAAATGATAAAAATTTAAAACCACGAAACATGACACTGAATTGCTACGTTGCCACTCATGATACGTAAACCCTCATAGTAAACAAAACTTTCATAACTTGGGCACGGTCGTCGGTCGCCGTGGTCTGACCTCAGTGCATAAGGTCACTAGTGAGGTAGCATTATAACATTCTATACAAACGCTTTAATGGCATTTACAGCCGAAAAAGCTACAACAAACCAATACAGCGCGAGTTCCCTTTAGTTTTACAATATACTTGTTATAATAATTTACAGCTGACTTCGGTCTCGCCCGCTGGCTGGGCGCGCCTGCCCGTAGTGCAACTCCTCGCGTCGTTACACTATGGTACCGCGCCCCGGAGTTACTTCTACAGTCACCACGACAAACCCCCGCGCTAGATATGTGGGCGGCCGGCTGTATATTGGGCGAATTGTTAGCCAATAAACCACTCCTACCAGGAAGAACTGAGATTGAACAGCTTGAACTCATCGTGGATTTGCTTGGTAAGTGACATTTTTATCATGGTCAGTTCATATATCATCATCACCATCATATCAGCCAAAAGACGTCTACTGCTGGACTTAGGCCTCCCCTAATTTTCGCCACCGTGGCCGGTCGTTTGCCACTCTCATCCATCGGTTGCTCGCTACCCTTATATGGTCGTCGGTCCACCTTGTGAGGAGTCTGCCCACGCTGCGTCTTCCGGTTCATGGTCGCCACTCTATAACCTTTCTGCCCAACGGCCTTCTGTAGTTCTGCGAGCTATGTGTCCTGCCGATTGCCACTTCAGAGAAGCAACTGTGCAAGCTACGTCAGTTACCTTGGTTCGCCTGCGAATTTCTTTGTACTTCAAACGATCTCGCAGTGAGACGCCTACATAGCCCGCTCCATCGCCCTCTGACTTTGAGCCTTCTAACAAGACCTATAGTTAGCGACCATGTCTCTGCTCCGTATGTGATCACTGGCAACACATACTGGTCAAAGACCTTGGTCTTGAGCCACTTTCTTGATTTAGTACTCGTCCGTCAGACTCCGCTTTCGTCAGAAACATAATTTTTTATAATTTTAGTACAGGTACGTCAGAAATGATGAATAATGATAACATCAGACAGTTGATAATGGTTTCACATTTTCTTAAACAACACAAGGTCTCCGTAGCCTATGGAGCAGAGCACAGCAAATGGTCTGTGTAGAAGCTTAACTGTAGGAAAAGCTGTGATGAAATATGTAAGACAAAAGTCAACATCTTTTTGCAAAATTAACATTTTCTTCGAACATCACTCGACTCAGCAAAGTATGTAATGTAATGTGAAAATGAATCTAAGTTAAATTTATCCATTAAATCTGTGTACAGGAACGCCATCGGACGCGATCTGGCCTGACTTTAGTGCACTACCAGCTCTACAGAACTTTACATTGAAGCAACAGCCATACAACAATCTAAAACAGCGTTTCCCTTGGCTGTCGGCGGCTGGCTTACGTCTGCTGAATTTCCTCTTCATGTATGACCCGAATAAGCGCGCTACGGCCGAAGAATGCTTACAGAGCTCGTACTTCAAGGAGCAGCCGCTTCGTAAGTATACTGTTTATTTATCCGTTATAGGTCGCCTAGTGTCGTGATCGAACCACCTCGGTTAATGTCGGTTTCAGACCAGCGTTTTATACCTCGAGTTTTTACTGACATGTTGTAAACAGAGCTACCTATCCCACTCAGTTTTTGAGAGTTACCTAGTAAGATGTTTCCAACATGTTTTGTCGTCAATGAAAAGGCGAGGATAGATAAGCGCGTATAGGTACGTATAAGCTAAAAAAACCTAATAAAAGAAAAATAGGCTGAACCCGTTCATACACTAGCAATATGTCTAATAGATTAGATTACCATAGATTACCATTATTTTATACTCAGCAATATGTATAGTTTCACGCGTAATGATTTACTCTTTCAATTTAATCTAAACATTAATACTTTACATCTATTTACGATACAATAGCGCAACGCGCGTGCGCGGAATAATCAGAAAACCGAAATGCCTAAAAAAACACATGCAAGCTTCTAATGCTCTATTATGTACACGCACACGGTTGATTTTCTGCGCGACGCACACACGCATAAATATGTGGCAAGTTGCCACATATTTAAATAAGTAGGTATGTTCACACAGCGAAAATTACCCTGGGCGTGTTGTTTCTGCTTGTAAGTACACTTTGCAGGGCTCTTCGGGATTTCCTGTGACACAATATAAATATATAGGTAAGCTATTGCTCGTCTACGGACTGGTAATGCAAATGCCTGTCATTATAAAATGCCCGTAGGCCACCGTATTTACTATGAGGTAGGCAAACTTAATGGACATTGTAGTGGTGTACAAATAAACATGCGTAAGCTATTTCGTATATTGAAATATTCCATCCTTTAGAGGCAAGGAGGTCTAATACTAGGTAGATACTCCTTGTAATAATCCCTGAATCGCTTCGTCAGAGCAGCATCACAGTAATAATCTAAGGGATGTGTACAATGCTAATAATGTTTGTAATGTCTTTGCGAACACACTACTCTCCGTAGAAACGCCGACATTTGATCATAGTTTAATTTAGTGTAGGTAATCTTATGGTATATGTAATTAACTGCCATATAACCTTTTTGTTACAGCATGCGATCCAAAGTTGATGCCAAGCTTTCCACAGCATAGAAACATGAAGGGACAGCAAAAGACCACATCTAATCAATTGAACATTCCTCTGTCGAACTTGAACACTGGCGCCAACGACCAGACTAACAACTTGCCCGCTATATCTGATCTTCTTGGCTCTTTGGTCAAGAAACGAAGGCTCGACTGATTATCAGACAAACTAAGAAATAACTATGATAGTACATGAGATACTAATAAACGCATTACACTTGTACCAAATATTTTTATTCATATTAAAGTCACCGTTTTACTATTATTTTGATCAAACTTTCAAAATTACAATTTTTCACATTTAATATAATATTATTATTAATCTGTCGAAGCATCTTCGTCGCCTGACAGTCCCATGGCTTGTTCGAATTTCTGTAACTTATTCGCAGTGACTGTGTCTTTACTCTTCGCCTTTAATTTCTCTTTCTGAAATAAAGGTACTCAATAAAAATACTCTTGACTTTGTGAAACACTTTAAACACATCAAGCTAACCCATACAACGCTTGCAGTAAAGCCTTGCGTTTAACTTTCTCATTTTGAGGTCTACTAGTAAGTTTAATACTCACAATTTCTTTTTCTTGTTTTTCTATTGATCTTAAAGATTTGATGCATTGTGAACAAAGTATTAAATCTTCCATTTGGTTGACCGTCTTTTTACGATGATGATGTTTTAATCTGAGGACAAAATGTGTATAAGAAAGAACTACTCTCGGTTTTAAATCAACAATCTCATAAGCGGAGTAACCACTCCGCTTATGAGATTGTAATTACACGCACATTCATTTAAAGTTACCTACAGTACCAGTGCGCGCACGAACAAGAAGCATCGGTCGAGAGCGTTTTCATATTCTGCGATGCCGAACAAGAACGCCAAAATAACGCCGATTGCAAACTAATTTGTCTAATGAAGTTTGCAGCCAAAAAAATGGTGTGTCCCCAGCTTCCTCATTGGTATAATTGGAATTCTAAGCATACCATATTTTAAAGCATAATTGGAGCAATCAAAGGTTTCAGTAATAAAATTGCAGCAACCACAACTTCGTTACTATGAGTTGTTTTTTGTGTGTAAGCTGGAGAAACATGTCTCCAGCTGGCACATGCCGTTAAGACAAACCAGTGGTGTTGGGGTTTTAGACTGTAGTAAAAAAAATAAGTCATAATTTCAGCTATGAAAGCTAAAAAAACTATCACACTCCAATACAGTTGAAGCTACGATCATAACAGTGTGCGAGCTGGAGACTCGTCTCTCTGGCTTGCACAGCTGTATCTTCGTAATTAAATACGATATGTACTTTATCTAAAAATTCTCAGTCAAATTGGAGCATTAGGCTCAAAATTTAATAAAACTTGCTCGAATTGTTTTTGAACTACGTGCCAGTAAGTATGTGTAATTGTGTATGCTGGGGACACGTAACACGGGCTAAGTGTATGATCTATGGGTTAACACATGGTGAATTACTGGAACTGTCTGAAGTTATAGTTTTGTTTTTAAGATCAAGTAGTACGGTATAATCGCAGCACACACGAAGCATAATTTCTAATCTCTAGGTCTCTTACTTTCATAAGCCAAAAACTGTTTTCCCGCCAAATAATGAAAATAATGGTCTGAAGTGGCTAAGCGCGCCGTTGCCGTTCCGTGCGCTACACTATTGCAATCGAGTTTGAACTTATACGAGCTAGCTAGCGCTGTGAGAGTTATTTTGATTAGTTCTCGATCGTTTTGGTGTTTGTACTGACGTAAGGCGAATTTCCTTAGAATTTCACACACATACACACACGCGCAAATTCTAGTAATGTCTAGGAGTGGCGCTTACTAACTTATCATCGAGATTCAAGGGGTTGTCATGTCGTCCTTCAGAGGCAATTAAAATAAATAAAAATGTATAGGTACGTACAATTTCCCACAATAATCACATTGTAACTTATCAATGCGGTGTGTTATGAGATGACACCCAAGTTCGTGGTAAGTAGGATAGCGCTCTGAACATCGAGGGCACATGATTTTGCCTTCTGTTCGTCCGCCGTTGCTTTGATGCTCGCATAGTTCTTGCGATGTTTGGAAGTTGTGATGGCAACTGCGACACCTATTTGAAAGCATAAGTAAATAAACAATGAGTAGAGACTGTGCAGTACTGTACTGTGGGACTGGTTCTGATATAGCTAAATAGATAAGGTAGGTACGGTATTAGATCCATGCTGGTTTCAGCATGAATGGGCCGGACCGACCGAGGAAGTGCCTACTATCCTCTCATAGAAGATCGATGTAAGAGTACTTATCCATACTATTGCGCCTCATTAGGTGAGTGAGAGCGCCGGAGGCCCAATTTCCTCCCTTTCCTCACATCCCACATTCCCAGCCGCCATAGTGGAGTCCAACATATCAGTAGCTTCGGACGTTGGCTTTTGGAATAGTGGCCACTCCTGGATTCCACTGACTGCTTACCATAAGACACAGTGCAGACACGTTGGTAGGCTAATATAAAAAAAGATGTAAGATTGGTTCCTTGGCTAAATACACAGGTACCTATGTAATCTGTTCTACAAACGCAATAATGAAAATACTTACATAAATATATCAGGCTGTAGGTGATATGCCATGTGTTCGATGATTTTCTTGGGATAGAAGTAGTGAAATTTTTTTTCACAACACGTTACGTAGCCGGGAACACCATGCTTTTCTTTGTAGTGTTTCATCAACGATCGAAAATGAAAACCGGTTTCATGACAAATACAACATTCCATTTTGTAAAAAAGAGTTATCTGTTTGTCCAAAGCTACACCTGATTTGACAGGCCTACCATCTACTAGCACTATATGGTCTAGGGTATCGTTAGAATAGTCTATATTATCAGTTTTAGACTTTTCTGTTTTAACATCTTTCTTAGTAACTAAGCTTTCGTTATTACTTATCTTATTGAATGCAGTGGTGCTCAGTAAAGTTTTGTCTACTTTCTCCATATCAGCAAATTCTTCTAAACTCATAGCCTCCAGGAACTTTAAGTCCGCAGCTGTCTTTTTCGTTGGTAACTTTGGTTCTTTTAGTGCTCTGGCATCTCCTTGTTGGTGATCAGTTTGTGGTTTAGGTGAACTTAAAGCTTTTGTAAGCGTCTCAGGTGATGATGATCTACGAGGTAAAAGGAGACCTAGTATCGGATGAGGTTTCTCATTGTCAGATGTTTCACGTCGTTCTTCTTGAGTTTTCATTTTATGAAATTCTAAAAACCTTTGTGTCTTTTCAACTTTGATAGTATAGAGATGTAGCGCTGATATCTGTTGTAAACAATCGTGGCATATTGCTTTTGGAAGATTATCATCTTGCCTTATCTAAAATGTAAATAAAAAAATAATAATAATTGGTGTAAGAACAATAAAGAGTTTTCTATTCTGTTCCATTCTATGTAGGTAGAAATAAATCCCAGCAGTGTGTAAGTTCAGGATGTGGACGATGATGATGATACCTAAATAAAAAGTAGGTTTGTAATGTTACTTGCTAACACAGTTTAGAGAAGGATTCTTATAAGATACCCATCAAAGTATTAGTAGAAAAGTGAAAATGAGTTACAAATCATTATTTTGGCCTGGCGCCAAAATTCTGAAGGTACCTAATATCAAACACGATACGATTGCGTAAAGATCTTACAGCAATATCAAAGAGCCTCTTGATCTTACGCTTCACTTCAGCACTGAGTGGTTTCAGTTTGATGATGTCGTTACACAGACACAAGCGACATGACAGCTCACGAACTATAGTTTTCTCAAAAGTCTGAAAGTCATTCATACTAAAGATTTTCTAAAAGAAATAATTAGCAGATAAGATACGTAAATGTGTAATAAAAATTTTTATTGAAATTATTAGGGAAGATTTAATTGTTCATGACAAAAATACTACTTATTTTGAACAGTTTTGAACGCAATCGGTAAATTTTGCTGTAATGTGCCAAATTCATTATTGTATTTTTTTTTCATATCAACAACGGTGGCCAGCTTTGTGTAGATCAGTGGCGAAGCGTCCCTATAACACGATTCCTGCCGGCTTCCCTTTTAAAATATGTCCTGACCTCCTTATACCTATCACTGCTTTCGTGTCTATTCAAAGACTAACTAGCCTTCTGAAACGCAAAATACTTTAGTCCCACCGGCTTCTCTCCTCGGAAAAGTGACTCTTCGCCACTGGTGTAGATACTTTAAACTTTTTCATATATTCATCTTAGGCATGTTCAAACCTGAGCGGTATTGGATGCCGCTGTGGGTAAAAGTGCCTACCTACTTATTGCGCGGCTTTCGCTCAGTAAGTTTGAAGGTCCGCGGCTAGAGCGAAATAGTTGGTTCTAACGCAGTAGGTAGTATTACCGCACACATACTTACCCGCCCGGTTTTGTCTACCGCAGGCGGTAACGAATACCGCTCAGGTTTTAATAGGCCTTTTATTTAATTTACCACTATATTATTCAATGTAGATAGGCAATATCTAGGTACGTAACTCTTAAAGCAACTAAGTACTAGTACTAGGTATACGAACTCTTGTACCTCGAGGTTAGTAAGTAGGATAAGTATGTAAGTAAGTACCTATCTAGACTATATTCTTTGATGAAAAAAATTCATAGTTAAATCTATTTATTATTATTATACATTTAATAAATGATAAATCTAATAAATAAAAATAAACAAAAATCATCATCCTCGTCATTTCAGATAAATTCACGATTGAATATTTCTATTTTCCAAAAGAGGGCCAATTGCTGGCGTATAGCTTCTTAAAGCCGCCTTAATCAGGCGTGTCTTCAGTCTTCATGTTAGTAATGGTCTGGGTAAACAAAAATAAATTGATTTATTAAAAGTCGTCTGAAATAGGTACTGCAAAGGTTTAGATTGTTCTTCCATATTCAATCACGTAAGTAACAAAATTATATTCATAAAAAAAAAGAAAGGGTTCTTGTTCGAAATAAGAGAAACATTGTTGTAAGAAAGGACTTTGCATAGTAAATAATATCGCTATAATATCTATGAATGAATTCGTGACGGATCAACTTTTTGTAAGATCGTGCGATCGACAGATTCTGTAGAGAGGTCAATATTCGTAGAGGTCAAGTTCAGAATCTCGTTAGGAAATTGTCATTGAATCGTTTCTTTTTATAAACTTTAGGGGTATGTATGCTAGGTAGGTATGAAGACAGCTGTTGGGTTAACAGCTGTAGGTACTGTTCCTAATATACTGTAGGTACTAGTGATGAAGAGGGTCAACGGCCGAGGTACTTTCCCTATGAACTGTATCAGCTGATTTACTTGGTACTGCTGTAGAGCTACTTATTAGACCGGCCCAGTGTTTCCACCTTCGTACCGTGGACTTAATAGGTAGTGTTGAATAATACTCGAGAGACGACTGTACAATATTTATTTACAAAAATGGCACGGTTTATATATACAAATGTAGTCTGACACAGGTATGGTATTTACATGAGCGCATTTTGGTTGTTGACCAATCAGGAGCGTTATACAATATTACTGTAGCGCAGTCACAGGTTACAGTGAATGTGTGCAGTGTGAGTGCGAATGTGTGTGTGCAGTATAAAATAAGTGCCACTATTTAAGAAGTGGTCGCCGCGTTCCGCTATCATTATTGACTTGGCTCGCGTGCTGCGCGCACGCGCCGATGCATTTTTAGGGCTCCGCTGCTGTCTCTGTACGCCACATCACTCCCCCTCAAGCGAAGCGTACGTTGTGTTTTACATGTCGGCCGGATCGTGTGACGTATGGGCTGGACGGCGGCGGCGGCGGCCAAAGTGGTGTCTTCTCTGCTTGCTCCGATGATCGCGTAGTCGTGATGATAGGTTGCGGCTTATCGGGAACGTCGTTGTCGTTATACATATAGGCTGGCTTCAATCTATCAATGGATATAACTGCAGTACGAAGTAGTAGTTGCACGGTGAACTGTTTGCCGTCTGCGCTGCGGTGTAATACTTGATACGGGCCTTCGTATGGTGGTGTGAGAGGCTTGCGTACGGTGTCGTTACGCACAAACACATGCGAGCACGTTGCGAGATCTTTATAGACGAATGTGTTTGATTGTGAATGGTGCGGTCTCTGTGTAGGCGTGAATGAGTGCATTGTTTCACTCAGCTGACGAACAAACTCTGCATCTTCAATATTCGGCTTGGTAGGCACGAAAAAATCAGATGGTATTCGTAGCGGTGATCCGTATGTCATCAAGGCAGGGCTGACAGATGTGTCTTCTCGTATGGCAGTACGTAGGCCAAGTAGGACGGTAGGTAGTTCTTCGCTCCATCGGTTGCCGGCTGCTCTCGCCATTAGTGCTGATTTTAATGTGCGGTGCCATCGTTCTATCTGTCCGTTTGCTTGTGGATGAAATGCAGTGGTGCGTATGCGAGTGACGCCGAATCCTTTCATTAGCGCGTTGAATAGAGATGACTCAAATTGTCTTCCTTGGTCAGTAGTAAGTCGTAAGGGGCAGCCAAATCGTGATATCCAACCGTCGTATACAGCTTTAGCCACGGTCTCTGCAGTGATGTCTCGAGTAGGTATTGCTTCGGGCCATTTGGTACATCGGTCAATCATTGTAACTAAGTACGTATAGTCACTAGAGGGCGGTAGCGGTCCAACTATGTCGACATGTAGATGTTCGAAGCGAGATGATTGTTGAAACGTGCAGAGTGGACTGATAACGTGTTTTTGAATTTTCGCGCGCTGACAACCGGAGCACGCTCTCGCCCATGTACTTATATCTTTGTTTATCGACGGCCAAAAGAATTTTGATGTAACTAGTTTTCTTGTTGTTCGAACGCCGGGATGACTTATTTCGTGTTGCGCTTTGAAGGCTGGAATACGATAAGTCTGCGGGAGGTATGGTCGTATGTTTGTAGTAGATGTCTCGCACCATATGGGGCGTTGAACTCCAGGCAGGTTTACACGGGTAAATTTCAAATTTGATTGTTTCATACATGATTGAAGTTCGATGTCGTTTTCTTGGTCTTCCGCTAGGCTATTGTAGTCGATCGTCGCGTGTAATATTTCCACTTCTGCTATACGTGATAAGGCGTCGGCCGCTTCGTTCTTGTTGCCGTGTATATACTTAATGTTCGAACAGAATTGGCTTATGTAGTGTAGCTGTCGTTCGCGTCGCGGTGTATCGCTGGTACTTGGCGTTCTCGTGAGTGCATGCGTCAGTGGCTTGTGGTCGGTATATATAGTGCAGTCATTGCCCTCTATTAGGCGGCGTAGACTCTTAACAGCTGTGTACATTGCTAATAATTCGCGATCGTACACGCTGTATCTTCGCTGTGTATCACTCATTGTTTTGGAATAGAAGGCAAGCGGTTGCCATGTGTTGTCGATCTTTTGTTGTAGTACGGCGCCGAGACTAGTATCAGATGCGTCGGTCAGTAAACATAACGGTGCGTTAGGTACGGGGTGGGCTAGAATAGTAGCTTCGAGTATGCTTTGGCGGCAATATTCAAAAGCTTTTTCTGCTTCGGGTGTCCATTGTATCGGTGACTTGTCGTTTTTCTTGCTATTGTGTAAGTACTTATTCAGTAGGTATTGATGATCGGCTTGATGGGGTAGGCAGCTACGGTAGAAGTTAATCATGCCTAAAAATCTTCTTAACTCTTGTACTGTAGTGAGCTTCGGATAGTCGAGTATGGCTTGTATGCGTTCTTCAGTGGGTTTTATGCCGTCGGGTGTAACTTCGTAGCCGAGAAACTGTATTTTATTCTTCCCAAATTCGCATTTGTCGATATTTAGCGTAACTCCGTAGTTGTTCAGTCGTTCAAGTACTTGATTTAGGTGGCGCTCGTGCAGCATCTCGTTTTCAGAATGAATGAGTAAATCGTCGATGTAACAGAATACTACGTCGTCTAGTCCGCGTAGTACTTCGTGCATAAATCGTTGGAACGTTTGGCCTGAGTTACGTAAGCCGAACGTCATGCAGTTAAATTCAAAGAGGCCAAATGGGGTGATAATTGCTGTTTTCGGTGCGTCTTCTTTTTCTATAGGTATACTAAAGTAGGCCATTTTCATATCTAGTTTCGAAAATATCTTTTTTCCATGCAGTTGGTACGTGAAGTCTTGTAGTCGTGGTATGGGATATCGATCGGGTATAGTAGCGGCGTTCAGTCGTCTATAGTCGCCACACACACGTAGTGAGCCGTCTTTCTTTTTAACAACGTGAAGTGGACTCGCCCACGGACTGTTGGATGGCTTGCAGATACCCATTTCCATCATCTTCTCGAACTCTAACTTCGCTGCTTTGTACTTATCGGGCGGCAGGGGGCGTGGTCTCGAGTAAATGGGTTGCCCGGTGGTTTCAATGCGATGTGTAACGTTGTGTTTCGCTGCGGTTTTGAGTGACATGGGCCGTAGTACATCTGGGTAGCTTTTTAGTATGTCGTGATATGCGTGGTTGTGGCTAACAGTGAGGATGGTTTCTTCGGTGCATGGAACTGTGATGGCGTTAACGTGGAGGTCTGTGACACGGTCGATAAGTTTTCGTCGGTGAAGGTCGACTAATAGCTTATGTTTTGCTAAGAAGTCGGCACCCAATATCGATGTTTTTACGTCGGCAACGGTAAATGTCCATCTAAAACTTCTACGTAAGCCTAGGTTGAGCTCTAGTGTGCGCTCTCCGTAGGTACGTATCTCAGTGCCATTCGCTGCGTATAATTTGTATATACTTTGTGTCGGCTTCGATTGATTTTTATTTCGTACGGCTAATACGGATATGTCGGCTCCCGTGTCGACTAGGAATCTCTCTCTCATGTTGATGTCGATGACACACAGGCGGTGGCTGGTTTTGTTGACATCGACGCCCGCCATAGTCGATGTACGTTTTAGTTTTCCCGCTTCTCTTTGGCACATGGTGGTTCGCACTTGCGAGCTTCATCTCCGTACCGGTGGTGATAGAAACATAACCAGTCTGGGTCGCCGGGCTTGCGAGCTTGCGAGCGTGAGCGCGATCGCGACCTTGAGCGATCGTTATAACGAGCGGGATAGTGCGGCGGGCGGTATGTACTCGTAGATCGTTGATTTACACGGAGTTCGGCGATTTCTATTGTTAACTTTTCTAGTTGTTTTGACAATATGTGTAACTGTATGTTTTCTATATTAACGGGAACACACGGCGAGTTTGATATAGGTATAGATACTGCGGCGACGGTAGCGGGTTCAAAATGTTCAATCATCTTATCGGCCATAATGGCTAGTACTTCGAGCGACGATTCAGTGTTGACAGAGATTACGGCGCGTACTTGTGTGGGCAATTGGTTGAGCCACATAACTTTGAGCACTTCATCGGTGAGTAGCTTGCCGCTCAAATCACGCATCTTACGTAGTAGCTGGCTAGGTTTCATGTCGCCAAGTTCTAAGCCACTGAGTAGCTTTTGTAACTGGCGATGGTCGGACTCTTGGTACGTAGATATCAATCGGTTCTTGAGAGCGATGTACTTCCCGGTTGTGGGTGGATTCAGTATAATGTCGGCTATTTGTTCGAGGTCACTACAGCCGAGTAGTGGGACGACGAGGTTAAATTTCTGTTCTTCGCCTATCTTGCTGGCGGCGACAGCGGCTTCGAATTGGGCAAACCATAGGCGAGGATTTTGCCGCCAGAATGGTGGAAGGCGTGCGGGCAGTGAAATGGTAGCCACGGCACTGGTGAGCTTCGTGCCTCCCTGTGGGTCGATAGATGCTTCGTATTCTTGTGGCTCTTCGTTCGACGTCATGATGTACAGATGGTAGTCAGTCGGGGTCACCAATTTAGGGGTATGTATGCTAGGTAGGTATGAAGACAGCTGTTGGGTTAACAGCTGTAGGTACTGTTCCTAATATACTGTAGGTACTAGTGATGAAGAGGGTCAACGGCCGAGGTACTTTCCCTATGAACTGTATCAGCTGATTTACTTGGTACTGCTGTAGAGTTACTTATTAGACCGGCCCAGTGTTTCCACCTTCGTACCGTAGACTTAATAGGTAGTGTTGAATAATACTCGAGAGACGACTGTACAATATTTATTTACAAAAATGGCACGGTTTATATATACAAATGTAGTCTGACACAGGTATGGTATTTACATGAGCGCATTTTGGTTGTTGACCAATCAGGAGCGTTATACAATATTACTGTAGCGCAGTCACAGGTTACAGTGAATGTGTGCAGTGTGAGTGCGAATGTGTGTGTAAACAAATTAAAGGTTGCGGGTTAAGCAGTTTTCTAAACTTTATCTTATATTTCGAAGCCTGGAGCCCTACTTTATATTGCCTAATTAATTTTGCTTTGAAAGACTAATAAGTTTTATAAACTAATTATGAGTTTTATGGTTTTCAAGCCTCTAAATATTTTAATTTAGTTTAACTTCTACAATCATTTTATTTTTAAACGTCTACCGCTACGTAGATAGTAGATACTTAAAGTAAAGAAAGAAAGAAAGTAAAAAAAACATCACTTTAGGTAGGTGCCCTTGTCTATAAAGAAAATTATAAAAGGGGTGCTATGTGAGCGCTCTACATTTTCGGGTTAGATTAGGACGGCAGAATACCTGCCTACTGCCATGTCACCATGCCATGTATCGACTTCTTTGTAAGCAGGTATGTATGGTCCTCGTACTTGTATGTAGTGCTGAGTAGTATTACATATTGTACCTATAACGAACAATGCAAAAACAAAATGGGATATGAATATTTCACGAATAGATGTCCACAATTTTTTTTTTTTAAATAACATTTGTGTTAAGTACCGGAATACCTACATAATCTGTTTTTTACTTATGTAGGTTAGGTGCCTATTTCGTGGATTTACATGTTACAGGAATTTTTAAACCGGACTCGCTCCAAAAGTCCCAACTTTAGCAATATAAATCCTAGAGGAATGGTGATAGCGACCCTTAGGCGATAAACACACTTACCTGCATCACAGAGCATAGTGCGGGCGTACGTGTTTTTGCGTGGTTTGTAAGTACTTATCTCTCTTTGTATACAAATCACGCGTGGTGCAACACACTGAAAACGCATTCACGCGCGGTGTAGATGTTTCTTCGCCACGCACCCCGCAGCGTGGTGCGAGGCAGTGTGTGGATTGTTTTAGTTTGAGATGTATACTTAATGTATAGTTTTAATAGGTAATGTTACGATTGGAGAAGCTTCATTATCATTCATTTCAGCTGAAATACGTCCATTGCTGGACTTTTTTTTATATTTTAGCCTACCAAAGTGACTCCACCCCGCCTGATGGTAAGAAGTCAGTGGAATCTGGAAGTGGTGGCCACAATACCAAAAGCTATCGTCTTGAACTGCTGGTATGGTGGCCTCCACTGCTGGGAATGGGGTTAGGGGATAGGAATGAGGGAGGTAAGGAAAGAGGAAAGGGGGGCAATTGGGCCTCCGGTGCTCTCACTCACCGAACGAAACGCAGTAGTAGGTACGGATACTACTGATTTTGGTTGTTTGTTACTTTTTTTTTTATTATTATTATTATTATTATTATTGTGTATTGTGAAAATTTATGTGTTGTCTGTGGCTTACGTCAAATAAATGTATTTTCTTTTTTCTTTCTTTCTTTCTTTCTTTACTACTCTTACGTCGATCTTCTATGAGAGGGTAGTACTTCCCCGGACGATCCGGCCCATTCATGCTGAAACTAGCGTGGATCTACTACCGTATGACATATTATTATGCTCTCCCATAGTTATCCATTTTGTTGCATTTTGAACCGCTGTCACTTATCGGCTGCCTGTCATTTTTGCCCAATTATCCTGTTGGTCCTCTTTCTTCGGTATCGGCAACGGCTTGAATGTGTTTTCTAAGCATTATTTCTGCAATGCTTAGAAAACATAGCCATGTCCATAAGTTACGATTACTACTTAAGTACTAGGTATCAGGTGGACCGTATGCTTGATTGCACCAAAGTTGTATAAAAACCTTTAATGAATGACCGTCGCCAGTCAACCTGAAGAAAGGCGAGATTGTAAATTGTTATTTTAACATAAATTTTAGATATTACTAGTATTTTTGTATAGTTCTGAATGTCTGTTATAAGGTTATATCGATTGTACAACATTTAACAAATAAGTTTCATTCATTTGAAGCTAAATATTAATAGAAACTAAGTAAACTTAATTAAGAGTCTTAACAAGAAACAAGACTCAGAAATTAAAATTGTCTGTAATTTAATATTGTATTCGTAACTATTAAAAACTTTCTATCAAAACTTTCGTTTCTTAATACATTTGTCTGATACGTCTCCACCGCGAAGTTTCACATTTCTTAGACTGTGGTCAGCACAAAGCCTTGGACTAATTTTCTTCTGGGAGTAAGTATTTTTTTTGTGCTTATATTAAAATAGAAGATTATTTTATTCTTACATATTGTTCGAATTGTGATCGATGAACTAAATAAAAGTAAATGGAAAATTGTTTGAATTATGAAAATTAATTTAGGTAAGATTTAGATAATTTAGTCAGTTATTGTTTATATATTACTTGAATATCAAATTATGCAGAGCTCGTACACATACATTTTTGCACGGAGCAATATCTGAGAGTTGCAAGTTTTGGTCTAATAATACCTATATTATAATTAATATAGTACCTACTCAAAACACCGGCACACAATTAAGAAATTCTTAAGGCGAGCTTTTCCCACAAACGCTAAAAAATAGGTTATTAGTTTTCTTTTTTATTCCTAAACGAGATGGAATTAAAATCTGAAAATCATAATTATATATCATTATTCATTTTTTATAATCTATAAATTTCGGTAATTTAATACGCAATTTCTGCAATTTAGCTCGATCGATTTTAGTCTGAAAGATAAGTATGCTGACGACTTGCAGTTGTATTCACAGACAAGCGTTATGAACATATCGCAAGCTATTGCAGACTTGAATAGTGACCTTAGAACTATTAGCAATTGGTCAAATCGGTTTGGCTTGTCTGTGAATCCAGCCAAATGCCAAGCTATTATAGTAGGTAGCCAACGTATGATGTGCAGATTTGATACTAACATTCTACCACAACTATCTTTTAACAATCTGCCCATACCGTACAGTCCAGTTGTTAAGGATCTTGGCTTGCTAGTTGACACTAATCTTAATTGGAGAGCTCAAGTTGCTAGTGTCAGCCAAAGAGTTATTGGAACCCTGCGTGCCTTTTATCGTCTGAAAAACTTCCTTCCTTCTAAAACGAAGACTATGCTTGTGCAGAACTTAATCTTTCCTATAATTGACTATGGTGATGTATGCTATTACGACCTGAATGCAGATTTACTCAATAAATATGACCGTCTTCTCAATAACTGCATTCGATTCATTTTTAACCTTCGTAAGTATGATCATGTGTCTACTTATCGTTTTGAACTCCATTGGTTACCTATTCGTCAACGCCGTAGCTTGCGTGCTCTCACTACACTTTATTCTATTCTTAACTCGCCTTCTCCTCCTACTTACCTAACTCCTTTCTTCCAGTATTTATGCTCCACTCATGCCAGAAACCTTCGTTCTTCAAACAATCTTCTCCTTGCGTGTCCTTCCCATTCAACTGAATTTATTCATTCCTCATTTGTAATCCAGGCTGTTCTTCTCTGGAATGACCTACCTCTAGAAATCAGGATGGTCACAAACCGGTTAACATTTAAGCTGAAAGTACGGGCTCTACTCTTCGAGAAACTGTTGGAATTATCACGTTAATTGTCTTGTTTTTGTACATATTTAGTGTATGTAGTAGTATTTATATATTATATTTTATGTATGTATAATAATTGTTAATCAGTATGTATAATAATTGTTAATATTTATGTATTGTATTATGTTTTATGTTGTATTATACAACCTATACATTTCTTTTTTTCTTATACCTATATTTTCATATCATGATTTATTTACTGCACCTACTTCGTTTATCTCTGCACCACCTAAGGTTGACTGGTAGAGAATGCTTATAGCATTAAGTCCGCCTATGTACCTGTGTGCATTAAGTTTAAATAAATAAATAAATAAATAAGTCTAAACTAATTTTCAAACCCATTTCATTCAGTGTAGGTATATTAGTTTTTGTGTAATGAAATTTATTTCAAACTAGCTGTGCCCTGCGGCTTCGCCCGCGCGAAAATTGCTGTATGTTTAATTAATGAACTCGGGAATCAGAGAGATTTTCGGGATAAAAAGTAGCCTATGTCCCGAAACCAAATCTATCTACATACCAATTTTCACAGAAATCGGTTTAGCGGTTTGAATTTAATATGGTGGTTAAGTATCTTAAACTTTCTAAATCACCGCGCAATTTTCTTAGTTTCTTTTTCATAAGAACCTTCTCCTGACAATAACAAACACAACAAAAAAAGAACTAACGAAATTGATCTAGCCGTTCACGCGTAATGACATGACCAAGGGAAATAGGGATTCATTTTTATATATATAGATTCGGTAATCAAAAAGTAAAATTTAGAACGTCTTCTCCTCCGTTTCCTAAGATCATTATCTTAGGAAACGGAGAAGACGTTCTAAATTTTACGTTTTCATCCATGCTGAGGCCTCCACGCTCCTCGTTCAGTCCCGTTGGGACAGCGTCAGAGGTCGGACCTGTTTCAATTTTTATGTTATCCGGAAAAAGCGCGTAATTTAAAAAAATAATAGCTTTACGAAGGCTAAACAAATAATAGTAATAGAATAGTTAAATAAGTATATTTTAACATTATGTTTCTGTTATAAATTCATTTTTATTATAAAATCTAATATTATTTAAAAATGCATTGTATTTTGGGTAAACTGACGTTTCATTGGTGTCACAATATAGAAATGTTGCAGTAAGTTAATTACATGTAATTATGACGTCACGTTTGGACTTTGTATTACAAGTTGGTACGAGTACAATCACTGTCAATAAAATCCTAGATCAATAGTATTATAAAAAGCGAAAGAGTTTGTTTGTTTGTTTGTTTGAACGCGCTAATCTCTAGACATTTTTTTGCGAATGATAGCCCAGTTTTCGATTTAGAAGATTTAGAAGATTATTATAGGCTATGTAACATCACGCTATTGGTGACGGGAACAGCGCAGTAAGAAAAATGGAATCAAAAATTATTAAATTTTGTATGTACAGACTTTTGTCCGAAATTATAATATATCCTCCACAAATAAGAGGAATGACAGTAAGAAACATTAAAATGAGAGAAAATTAAGAAAATAATGAAAATATATTGGCCCTTTTATTTCTTAATTACTAATTATTACTTATTTTGAATTTTATCATTATCCTATTCTATCCTTTAGTACGTAGCCTATTGTTTTATCATTTGCAAGTAGTTATGTGAATTGTTAAAAACTTAAAATTTAAAATAACTAAAGGATATCATAAAAAAGAGATCAATCTATTTAAATAATATATAAATATAAAAGAGTAGCTATTGCCCGCGACTTCGTTCGCATGATAATTCATGTGTATGAGGATATTGCCTGCCTGATCTTACGGCAATCGTACAATGTCTCAGTAATAAATATAAGTATAATCCGTCGATATGGTGAATCCCATTTAAATCTATTTACTCGCTACCAGTAAAACTGACGAAATTTCACACAAAATTGCGACTCCTATTTTCCCACTTAATAAAGGTAATTTCTAAGTAATAAAAAATAAGTATTTTCTAGTAATTTGGAAACCGTAATAAAAAATTAAAAACTCTGTTTAACATTTTTGTATTTGAATTGGTTTACAGTGATAATGATAAATGACGTATACACTTATTTAAATTAAAAAATGGAAGGAGTGAACTAGACTCATATCGGCAATTTAGGTGAGACAAAACAGAAACTTCTAGAAATCTGGAAGAGATGTTAAGTTTGGCCCGCTATAGGTACCTACTCTAACTGTAGGGTGTAAGTCCTTTCTTACACAGAGGAGAAAAATGTACATTGAGCACCGCGTTGCACAAGCTGGATGGATTGTCATTGTCAAACTTATACATTTTATATCTTTAAATTTTCAATGTAAGTGCTCATTAACCGAAAAGTCAGTAAGTAATGTTTAGGAAAATAAACTAAGAAAATACATAGGTATAATAAATTATGTAAGTATTAAAAATATTATATTGGATGCCTTAATCACTAGTTCTGCAGTAGAATAAAATTGAATTTATTATTAATTTCACCATATTTTCTTGTAATTGGAAAAAATAATGCTAAGTAGCCATTCTAAATAATTGAAGATATAATATAATTTCATTTTCAGTTCGTTTACTTTTAGCAGACGTAATTTGTTATATTTTTTTGTGAAATAAAAATACCTACCTTTTTTATCCAAGCTTTGTTTTATTGCATTTACGTTTACGATCTTAGATAATAGCTCTATCATTTAACATATTTCAAATTTGCTATATTTAAATTTTTGTTTCTGTATTTAATCACTCCAAAACTTACAAATTAATAGTTCGAGTGTACAAGACGATATAGGTAGAGAGAGACATAACGAGAGAGTTTTTGAAATAAAATAAAAGTCTACCACAAATCAGCTACACTTAGTATATTGACTTAAAATAGCGTAGGTAACTGTTGCGTTTTTGTTGCAAAACTTTATATATAAAATGTATTTAATTAACATTGTAGGTCTCACAATTAACACATTGGCCTTGTAACAATACCCAAAATTATAATTTACATAATAAGCAGTACAGTAGGTATAATTCGGCTGATAATAAATTCACTAACTGAATAAAATTCTTTCGCAAATAACCAAATTCTTAAGCGTCTGAAGAATAAACTATTTGTATTTTTAATTCAGCAACGTTTTTATGTGCATTAACAATATTTATCGTTTAGAAAACAAAGATATAGGAAAAGCACCAGTAATGGACACTTAAAGAGAAAATTTGTACTATTTTTGCCATTTTATGAATAATAGTAATTGTTTCAATACAATACATATTAAAAATTAAAGGTCCTGTGTTTTTCTCCATTTCTCCTGTATTTTATGTAGGACAATGCAATTGGTTTTAATGTTTTTAACAAATTATTTTAAACCCATTAATTTTCTGCGCCAGTGATAGACAGATGATAAAAACACACTGTGTTAACAACACAGTGTGTTTTTATCCTAATTTCATGCTTAGCCCAAACACATAAATCATTCTGGTTTGAATATAGCTGTAATAAATTGAAAGGCAAATTTCTACCTACTTCACTAATAACTTTCGTAACAGCCGCGAGTATAATTTTCAATACCGCGTGCACTTTTTGCCTTCCGCCAAATTAAATTCATATACTGAATTTAAAAAAAAATGCCTAACATTGATATATTGCTAACATTTAAAAACTAATTCATACTCTTATCGTACAAGATATGTCCATCACTGGTTCCGTGTCCATTACTGGTGTAATTACCTTATTTTTGATTAAGTTTGAATTGAAGGTGGTCTAAGTTAAAGTTAATAAAAAGTTAAGTGTTTAAACATAGTGAGTCAAATAAGCTGTCCACCTGATGGTAACTGGTAACCGCCGCTCATTGTCTCCAGAAGTGAAAATACTTAATTGGCAGGCCTTCATCTGTATCTGCAAAAAGAAAATGTAACATTGTATTGTACAGCGCTTCCACTGAGAATATTGAAAAATACAACTTATTTTAGGAGACTAATAAGACCGTGGCATTATTTTAACGAAGAATGCCACTGTATCACTGAGTGCGCTGTGGTCTAAACCACTGTATTGTTTTCGATAGCTATAAAAGCACTGTACAATTACACTGTAGGTATAATAAAAAAAACTATTCATCGATTATAGCAGGTATACACCATGTTTTCCTCTAAAGGGATTAATTACAATATTTCTACTTGATCGAGCAGAAATTGCATTTTCAAAGCGTACTTATTAATTCATCATGAACTTTCCGTCTAAACAAATTGTGAAAAGAATTTTATTAATGTAAAAATATCTTTTAAAAATTCTTTCTCCTGATAGAACCTGTAATTGCGCTGCCTTTATACTCAGCCTCGTTAAACCTGCGTTATTTCCTTTCAAACCTTTTTAAATATCTGCAAACGATTTTGTTCTTGATATTTTACAAATTGTTTGAGGAATAGGTAGTATTGCCTGTGGTTGAAATTTAACCACTAGTTTTTGTTTTTATTTATTTTTAAGTAACATTAACAGGGTAGGTAATTACTATACCTATAGTAATCACCTACCCCGTAGAAGCTTGTTGAATTTCATCCATAATTTTATCGTTACTTAGAAAATAACGTACTTATCTCAAAAACTTTATAGGGTCTAAAACCGAAGTATACCTACATGTTTTCAATACTCTAGCTTCTAATTTAAAATCTTTCTTAGCAGTTTTTTTCAATCAATTCTACATGAAAAGATTTAATATTTCGTTAATGTGTTTCCTACACTAGTTTTAAGTATTTAGGTCAACACCATCTTTGTTGGTTGGTTAAGAAACCACCTGTATAACGAGTCACCAGCCCGTCCTCTCCCAACGGCAATTCTGAAGCACTAGTTAGTATATAGTCACTAAATAATACGTATACAAAACGATTGGAAAATTATTTTCTGATTTGAATTGATAACAATCGTATAGTTTTAAAAAGCATCAAGTTTGATCATGGCCAGAGCTTTAATTGATCGGATTCTCACTTGAATGGTCAACACGGTACAGGGAACACGCTGCTGCCGGCGCCCACATGTTTCAAATTAAACCCGCTTTTCACGACAATGAACAAACAAAGCTAGACACGGATATGTCCTAGGTGTTTCGAAATTCTACGTATAAACGGTATGACATGGGTTTATTTCAAATGAAGACGATGGCTTTAGAAACAGTAAGCTAAGTCTAATAAACGTATGTTATTTGTATTAAGTTATATATAACGTAACATAGTATAATTATATTTTAATGATCATATTTATTATTTTAATCTTTTGCATTAAAGCCATGTAAACGTTGTCGTAAACTGCATTAGTAATAGAAATAGTGGTGATCAATAACGGTAACATACACCTAATTTAAGTATTTGCACACTTTACTTAATTAAAGTGTGTAAATATTTTAATAAATGTAACGCATTTTGCTTAGCTTAAGGTCTTGGTGGCGGCGCAGTGAAACAGTACTTACGAATATGCATCAGAGGTGTTCGATCACAAAATTTTGTGGGATCATTTATTCACACGGTGTGCTACGTCACTTTAGCCTCAGTTCTTACCACATAGTTGTAGACAGATTGGAGAGTATAGTGCATCTATTCCTCCATTTCAGGAATTGTAAATGTAATTATTTCATTGGTATTGCGATTTGATACATTCTGTGGTCTATAGCTTTATATTATTTATATAAACAACGGACATAGTAGCGTTCCAAAGCTAATATTATACTAAATGCAAAAGGGCTTTCTTGTTTGTTAGTTTTGTTAGCCTTTTTCCTTCTTTCATTGTCGTTATTTATTTGTTCTTTGAAGTCAAACAATATATTATTATGACTGACCGATGTTAATTTTTTTAGAGATTGTTTAGGATATCGAGAGATTTAAGAGAGATCTAAGGTATTTTAATATCACGTGAACCGTTTGAAGCTGTTTTAGAGAGCTTGAACTATAAGATTTCACTATAATTTGACAATGTAATATGTTATGTAATTTGTTTTTCATATACTTATACCTATCAAAATAAGTTCACTCTGCCTGATAGGAAGCAGTCAGAATAATCCAGGCGTGTTCAACAGTATACCAACTGCTATATGACCAATTGCACAGCCCTGCTTTTTTGTTGTGTGTTTGTGTCAGTCTGTGGATTTTTTTGGACTTTGTTGGTGAGTTTGCTAAAATATCTCGGAACAATTCCGTGCCTCGGTCCCTGTTATCATACGAACTGTTAGCAGAAGTGAAAGAAGTCTGGGATTGACATAGTTTTTAAATGGTTGCGTTCTGAGAGCCTAGACAAGTGGCATAGATTTCTATTCTATTAATTAAAAAATGAATGGAATTGACATCTAACGCCAACATTGTCGTAAGCTTACGTCAACCCCCTCAGTTCGGTTTGTATTGGAAAAGACATATCGATTGATGTAGATAATGGTCCATCTTTTGTTTTAACGAAAGATGGTTATCATTTAGTTTCATCCACATTTTTTCTATTTTTTATCATTGTAATATACCATTATTATCATCAACAAGAATATTATTCTAAACTTGACGCTGGCAGAAATAGCTGACACAATCGTCGGCTCTGTTGCCAAAAAAAAAAAAGGAGAAGAAGAAGAAGAAGAAGATGTAGATAATAGTCTGTTGAATTCTGACATAAGCTCAGCTGTTCTATATCTATAAAGTATTGTAACATTAATTTATAGAAATTTAGGATATTGAACCCAAAAAAATATTTTTAGAAAAAAACCGACTTCAAACAATTCAATTCTTAACTAAAAAGTAGAAAATAATATTTTAATTACTTCATAGCAAAGGACATTAAAGGGGAATCAACGCATTCCTTGATACCTATAATACTTTACTATTTATAGTTTTTAATCAGTTATTTTGGAGTCGGTGCCAGCCAAGAAGGACCTTTAATTCTGTCTTTGCAACAAACTTTTGAAATGCACGGGGCGGTAATGGCACGCGTGGGGGATATGCCTGAGTGCACTACCCGAACGCGGTCATACGCGTGAAGGCAGACGTCAAATTGATAGTTGTGTTCAGATATACATAAAAAATTTGACGCGCACTTATCAGATTTCGTTCGATTACTTGTATTAAATCTATATTTTTCATTCATATATCAATTGATTAATCAAGTAGGTTATTTTTGCTAGTAGGTAGGTTATTTTTATGAAGGTCATTATGATCCTTCTTGGCTGGCACCGACTCCAAAATAACTGATTAAAAACTATAAATAGTAAAGTATTATAGGTATCAAGGAATGCGTTGATTTCCCTTTAATGTCCTTTGCTATGAAGTAATTAAAATATTATTTTCTACTTTTTAGTTAAGAATTGAATTGTTTGAAGTCGGTTTTCATTATTTTTCTAAAAATAATTTTATATTTAAACTTTTAGTGGAAATTAATTGTATATAAATATATTCAATATGGGTAGACCTACTAAACGTGCTGCGCAAATGAGACAGCGCCGCGCCGTTTGAAAGAAAGTAGAGACGAGAGGTAAGATTGTAAATAGAGATATAAAGTCCTTGTCAACACTTTTGCTGATTGCTAAACCCTTAATCCAAGAAACAACAAATCAAAACAAAAAAGAGATGATCTACCAACAATAAAGAATCATCAAAAATCATAATTTAACTGACCGAGCAATCGCCTAATAGATATACAAAAAAAAAAAAAAAAACATACGATCTGAATTGATAACCTCCTCCTTTTTGAAGTCGGTTAAAAAATAAACAGTGGTGCTGTAAAGACAGGTTTAAGGCCGCCCTTTGCTGTTGTAATTTCTCACGATGTTCGTTTCTAACAAAAAATGAATTTTGTAAAACACTTCGCACTTGTAGCATGGACATGTCAATGTCAGAAAATTCGTCGCAAAAGACATCGACGTGTTGCTTTATACGTCTTCACTCCTTGCATACGTTTTGTTACAAAATATAAAATTGAAGCCAAACCACTAAACCATTCTTTATAAAAAAACATGGGACCCGATTTCAGAGTATACCCTTTCAAATAAAAGAAGAATTTTTCAAATTGGTTTATGAATGACCGAGTTCTGTTGTAACAAACATACAACCATTGAACCATTTCTTATAATAAAAAAATGGGACCAATTTCAGAGTATACCCTTTCAAATAAAAAAAGAATTTTTAAAATCGGTTCATAAATGACCGAGATATGAGGTAACAAACATACAAAAAAAAAAAAAACATACGACTCGAATTGATAACCTCCTCCTTTTTGAAGTCGGTTAATAAAATATTGAATATTTCAGATAATATTGTGACCTTTGTTATGTCAGTGTTAAGGAATATTGGTAAATTTTTCGTATTCGAGATACACAAATATAATATATCTCAGTCACTGAAAATTTTTGTTTAACCGAATGTTATGTACATAATAGAGCTTACAGTTGACTGCGTCGATTACAAGTACATACCTATGTACGTGCTATACACACATTTATTTTCGTCCCAAATGCGGTTTTATGTAACTGTAAATGATGATTACGTTGTTGCAAGGTTTGGCTTTTGTAGGTAAATTGTTATGAATTTCAACTCACATCAAGTCTGAATAGTATACAAAAAGAGCCATCTATTTTTGTATTGTCTAAGCCCAGTCACCAGTCATGGTCAAGAGTCGATATATTTAGAGACGGAGAGAGTAAGTAAAACAAACGGCACCTTTATAGAAGACAAACTCTTATTAGATATTCGTACGTTTTTTAAATCATTTTTTTCTGATAGGTATCTAAGAAATTTAATCTACAGAATTAAGTGATTTGAAAACAACCTGCGCATATTATTTGAATAGTTTATGAAAATTTCATTTATTAAATTGGTAATAGAGGTGACTAAAAATAATGAATATAAGGTATACTTAAGATTTATTAGGTTAAAAAATGTTTCATCCTTCTTTTTTGCCAAACTACTAGCTATGCGACGTGCAATGTTACGATCTCCAGTACAGACTTTCTTCAAGGCAATCCAATTAACAAAATCAGTCTTATTCGTCTCATTCGTATACGATATGTTACATCTCAGCCGATATTATGAATGTGGTACCTACTATGCCCTTCTGAGACCGGTCCAATAAATACACAGATTTCTGTCACGTTAATCACGCAAAAACAAAAGAAAAACTAATTTTAGCGGTAGATAACTTACGCTATAAGTTACTAATTATTTATTGCAGTATTACTTTGGTGATGTAATGTTGTCGTTTTCCTAGATGTTATATAATATATATTGGATAGAAGAGAAATAAAAGTAACAACTTATGGTAGGCTTGTGCTCCTTAGCACTGTACGTAACTATTAAAGGTGTTACTTACATTTAAGTTAAAAAATTTATAGTACTTTTAATACTTATGCTCTTTGTAGTGTTTTGTTTCGTCATCTAACCAAAAATGGAATCGTTTAATGTTCATATACTTAATTACGGTTTTTCAGTAACAGCGGAAAGGTATGCCTTTATAATAATAATTTATTTATGTATTTGACACGTCCATATTTGAATATTATTTTAATAAAATCATATATAATTGTTATTGTTAATCGAAATATCTATTAAAAATATGTCAATTTTGTGTAGTGGTGATAAATTATTAGGATTTATGGCTATTTTCCACAATCATACATAAACCGTTGAGCTGATTTGAACGAAGTTTTGCCCAATCGTAGTGTGCTGCATTATTTTGGCTCGGTGATTCGAAACAAATAGTTTTTCTTTTTCTGTCTGCATTCAAATGTTACTAATAAGTAGATATCTACTACTATTGCGTAATTTATCCTCCAAAATAACCCTCAGATACAAGCGAAGTGATCACTCGTTTAAATATTTTTTATGCACTTTTAAAATGTAATACGACACAGAAGTACGCTAATAAGTTAAGCATGATTTAATACAGCAGTTAGTAAAAATTATATTAAAATTTTTCAACGTGAGTCCGTAGTATGAGTTAATATAATTGTGCACTAAAAAAAAAAATCGTATAAAAGAAGGGTAGGTTATGACATGTAGATATACTTATCGCCTCAACCAGCCTTCGGTCCGAGACAAACGGGAAGGGAAACAGATCAGAATTGTCCTTGTTCCTGTCAGTATGTAAATTTTAAGACATTTTGTAGTGTTTAGGGTCAAGGGCAGCAGCTTTATGCCCGCAATCCGCGGTAGTGTTTCCGCCAATATTCTTTACAATAAATGGTTTATTTCAGTATTTAGGTGAGATGATGAAACGTAGATTAACTGGCATTTTATCGAGTGCAGGTATTTTTCTAGTTCAATACAAAATTCTTACATTAACTAAATAAAATAAACAAATTCGACTATAGTTAAAAATAATCATTAATTTTTGGAAACGTTACAACGCATTGCAGACGGATTGGCAATCGCAGTGGCAATAGTAACAGTAATAGTGTTAATAAAGGCTTTAACGAATTGTAGACGGAATACTTCTCTGGCTATTCTGTCAAAGATATATAGTACCTATGTTTTACTTACTATTACAGGTCTATCTTTCATTCTACAAAACTCAGCAGAACCAGCAACTTAAAGAACAATAGCGTAGTATACTAACTACTCGTTAGTTTGTTTATGTTATTAATAGTTTATCTACTAATAATTTTCGTTGTGTTTAGACCACCCTGCGACATTGGTTCGTGTTCCAAAAGCTTGTAACGAGAAAATATTTAAAACTATAAAACAAGACCACCTACTGAGTATGAGCATTTTTATGTATTGTTGGCTCTAAAATATCATGTTACGCTATAGCACCAGGCTTTCAAGTATATGCATGTATCTAATCTAAAACATAGTCCTATTAACCTAAATAATATATGAACTTTATGTACTGTTGATAGACTACTAATGACTAGAGCGACCACACTGCTGTTGAGCACACAGTAGGTAATTTTTTATTATTATTTGCGAGTATGAAGACATTTGCCTTGTTTTTAAAGATTAGAATTTGTTTATGTTTGAATTTTAAAGTCAGTTTAGAACCACTTATTTTTTAATAAAATTTAATGTAATGTAATTTGTCATAGGCTTTACTGGGCACGCAATATTGCAGAAGTTTCTGAGTGACAGTTACCAGTTACGATCAGATGGGCTGTTGGCTCGGCTGCCACTGGCAATGAAAAAAGTGTAGTCCCGGACTAACACAATTATTATGTTTGTTTTATAAGCCGCATCTCTTATGTCAAATCATAACCAGCCTGAAGACATCCTCAGCAAGTTTATACTTTTTGAGTACTATCTCTCAGTTGAGTTTTGAATATTTATCAGCAAGTGGTGAGACAGGGCCTTAGTGTGCAGACAATGCTACTGACCGGTATTTCTTTAGCCGTATCTTACAACCTTGCTTCATCTATTTACGCACCAGACATAGTGCCATATTCAACCGACATCAAAAAAGGAGGAGGTCTCTCAATTCGACTGTATATTTTTTTTTTATGTGTGTTCGCACATAACTTCGTCATTTATGAACCGACTTTGATGATTCTTTTTTTGTTGGAAAGTAGATTTTCCAAGTGTGCTCCATGATAAGGAAACTAGGATCTGATGATGGCACCTTAGGGAAATCGAGGAGAACTTTAAAAAATCGTACTGGCGACTAGAGCATTTGTTATATTTTTTCATTAACTATTTTAAGGCGCTACTATTTAGTGAAGGTTTGGAGTCGATCTGATAATGGAGCCGAAAGGCAGTCGAGGGAACTCGACAACGATTTACAGCAATTAGTTGGTGTTTGGACTTAATTCATTTGTAATGATGAGAACTTTGCACCCTTATGGGATTTAAGTACCATTACAGGTGACCATAGACAATCGAGGGAATTCCTCAACAGCAGTCAGTCGGGCTTACTTCAAACGGTTCAATATTTCAAAATGTTCAATTCGTAAAAAAATAATACCTCAATAAGATTTAGGTCTACCCATCACTAAAAATCGCAAAATAAAATAATTTTAAACAAAAAAAAAACCGACTCCTAACGGGAAGGCAACTAAAAAGTTAAAAATTAGTTTACTTAGCAGAAAGTAATTCGTATTTTGATTTTAACTAAATCAAAATACGAATTACTTCAGATGATTACTATCAGAAATGATTAAATAAGTATTTTATAATTTTAAAATTAGTGGCAATTAAAACAATAACTAGGTACTTATAAGTATTATCAATTATAATTTGCTATTGTAGTAAGGTTCTTATAGTATAGGTACCACACTTGGAATATCTACTTTCTAACAAAAAAAGAATAATCGAAATCGGTTCATAAACGACGAAGTTATCCGCGTACACACATAAAAAATAAATATGTATACGGTCGAATTGAGAAACCTCCTCCTTTTTTTGAAGTCGGTTAAAAACTAAAACAATTCAAATTCAAATGTTTATTGTTTATTTATATTTTAATTTTTGTAAATAGAAGGATTTATTTTCGAAGATAGTAGAGTTTTATATACTGTACATAGTAATTGGCTGAGTTGTCACAGTGCAAGTCGTTTTTCAAAAAGCTCGTTGTCTGCTTATTGTACTAACCTTTAGTGGCGTCCAATGTTTTTATAATAGCCTAAAGCTCTAATGAATATTTCAAGAACTGAATATTTTAACAATCCGTTCGTGTGAATAGAAATTGAATATTGTGAAATACCAATCCTCTTTGCTGCTCTGTTTTATTGATAAATGCTCAGTATGTTTTTAATCTCGATATGATTTTGATTTATCAATATGTCTTTTAGCTACACGTGGTCTCCTGGCCATATTTCTGTCTCGCTGCTCTATTGTAAGTGTGAAATAAGCTATAGATGTCCTTAATCAATGAGCCGATTGCCATCTTCAGGCTCAACCCTTCCCAATTTACACCATAACAATCTATGCTTCGCCTGCCGTATATGCCAGCAATTTTTGTTCACCAATTAAGCCTTACCCGGTTCCTAATCCAGTGCAAGAGTCTTTTGGTTGTCTTAACATTCGTAAATGCCATTAATTTCCATTTTTTGGCTATAATAGCACTATTAACACTATTACATATATTATTTGATCCAAGCAATCCGACGATGTTCAAAATAATGAGATACTGTTCTTGGCTCCATGAGTCACCATTACCTGTAGAAGTTGTGCGATTAAAGCAGTATAAGAGTGCGATGGCCGGTAAATCGTTAAGTGGACGAGTTTGCCGCTTCTACAACGCTAACGCAGATAATTGCACCAGAAATGTCTATTTTCTTTTTTTTCTTATACTCGCCATGCTCGACAAAGTAAGTAGAGTATACTAAAATTCTTATTAAATTAGGTAGAAAAAAAACTACATGTTACTATCTGCTGTATTTTGTATTACAGCAGCATCTTAGTAAGAGTATTAAAGTTTTGTTTTAATTTGTTGTGACAACCTTTTTTTATTTATTTATTTATTACTTACATATAACAGCAAAACGTACATGTTTTTGTTGTCCCCCAAAACCATAACATTTTTTGGTGAACTCGGGCATCCAAATCCAACTTTAAAATCGTTAACAAAAATTTGCGCAAATAATGCTGCAATAGTTTTATTTTTAACTAAGTAAAAGAAAGAAGTAAAAAAACACAGCGCTGATAAAATACTAAGGCCGAACACTTCCATCTCTGTTTTTAATTCCAGTTTTTCATTCGAGCTGCCCAATTAGAGAAATAATCCTACAGTATAGAATCACAAGTCAAATGAAATAAATAAAAAGTCTTCTTTTATACTCATGTTGTAATATATCTACGAGAGCCTTGTGTCATATCACTGGTCTTTTAATGATGGTACAAGGTACGTAATATGATTTTATGAAGGCTAGATTTCCGACTCACTCTTGTTAAATATATATTAATACAATTAGCCTCAGTTTTTAAATTCTAATGAAATTGCCCTTAACTCTTTAGATGATATACACGCGGAAGCTAGAAATCTATTACAGACGGTTGTGGCGTGCATGTGTATATGTGAGATAGCATCATTCACCTCTTCAATTTCGAAAGCTATAGCATTAAATTATAAGTTTTTCCGGTCTGATCTCCCAGATCTGATCGTCTAAGATTATTATTATTCTTTAATTCCATTCTGATGTCCTGCATAGTTAGTCATTTATGATGATTGTCTTGAAATTTTAAAACTTTATTCAATCTATTCACGGGGCTATATTAAAGGGATATTATAAGATGAATCATCTGTTCTATTTGAAGGCCTCGTGAAATATCACCTGCCTCTGTTTGAAGATCTCCATATATTATAGCCTACCAAAGTTAATCCACCCCGCCTGATGGTAAGCAGTCAGTGAAATCCAGAAGTGGCGGCCACTATACCAAAAGTCATCGTCTTAAACTGCTGGTATGGTGGCCTCCACTATGGTGGCTGGGAATGGGGTTAGGGGAAGGGAATGAGGGCGGTGAGGAAAGAGGAAAGGGGGAAAATTGGGCCTCCGGCGCTCTCACTCACCGAACGAAACGCAGTAGTACGGATACTACTACTCTTAAGTCGATCTTCTATGAGAGGGTAGTACTTACCCGGACGATCCGGCCCATTCATGCTGAAATCAGCGTGGATCTACTACCGTATAAACCGTGTTTGGTGCTAAAATTCTATAAAGTAATTTATTTACAAAATAAAATACGCTTCTAATATTTGAAATGCGATTGAAGATACAATCAAAATCCTCTAGAAGGCTACATTCCAGCTCCAAAATAGATGTTGTAAATATAATTTAAAATATCTTAACAGAACGTCTATGGAATTTAATATTAACTTATTTACATTCTAGAAATGCTAGCGGCTAGGTCAAGTATAATGTAGTTTCCATCTGCCAGTGATGCCAGGTAAAAAAAGAAATAAAAAAGAAATATATTTGTAACCCAAAACATATATTCTCATTGCTGAGATATGATAATGGAAACAATAACACTCATCTAAAACGAAGTTATTTTTACAAGGTACCTACCTAAATCCCGCCTTGGGAAACTTGCCCGGGGACTTTGAACATCATTTAAACAGACGCTAAGTACAACCAGTCTTATAACACATACTTTTGTCACACAAAGTTGCCTGGCTATCCAACCTAACTCTTGCATAGTAGTCTAACATAACCGTGAATACATAAATCAGTAATCTCTTTGTCCGACCTCTCTTAAAGTTAAGACTTGCTGCAGAAAGTGCAAAACTTTAAACAGTTAACCATTAAATGTGGTATATTTCGAAGTAATCTTTACAAATTCAGACATATTGCTGCTTTAAACTTTAAATTGAATATATACGGTGTTCTTACGTAAATGTTACAATGTAACTTATTTATTTTATGGTAACTGCTTCGTTTTGGACGAATTGTTCATCGTTTATTTTGTAGATGAGTGTTTCCAGTTACACTCATTTGTTTTTATGTATATATATATATATGTCTGTCTTTGAGCACAGTTTAATCCATTTTGGCGCTTCCACGAACCGGTCGGTTAAGCTATTATTGGTAACATGAAAATACAAGTATTATACATGTTCTACGTATCCGTTAATTTTGATGATTTATAGTTCTAGGAATTGGAAAACACTATTTCTTTTTTCGTTACTTTTCCAAAATATTTTAATATACTTACTACCACACTTGTAAAATATGTAAAACATAAAATTATTTTTAGAAAAAAAATGAAAACCGACTTTACAAACAATACCTACATGTTTAGATCTTAACTAAAAAGTAGAAAATAATATTTTAATTACTTCATAGCAAAGAACATTAAAGGGGAATCAACGCAATCCTTGATACCTAAAATACTTTACTATTTATAGTTTTTAATCAGTTATTTTGGAGTCGGTGCCAGCCAAGAAGGATCATAATGACCTTCATAAAAATAACCTAGAATCCAAGAAACAACAAATCAAAATAAAAAAGTGATGATCTACCAACAATAAAGAATCATCAAAAATCATAATTTAACTGACCGAGCAATCGCCTAATAGATATACAAAAAATAAACAGTTGTGCTGTAAAGGCAGATTTAAGACCGCCCGTTGCTGTTGTAATTTTTCACGACCATAAAACCTCCAACTTGGGTTAACGACTACCAAATTATAGTGATAACTATAGTCCACTGCTTCTAAAGAATGAAGACGCTGAAAATGAAATGACACAAATGGTCACCCATCCAGGGCCACTTCGTTTCTAACAAAAAATGAACTTTGAAAAACACTTCGCACTTGTAGCATGGACATGTCAATGTTAGAAAATTCGTCGCAAAAAACATCGACGTGTTGCTTTACACGTCTTCACTCCTTGCATACGTTTTGTTACAAAATATAAAATTGAAGCCAAACCACTAAACCATTCTTCTTTTCTCATTATGAATTTGAGGAGTTGTGTTGAGATATTTCCGGAAATTTCCTCAAAAAATTCAAACATTTGCTTATTCCTCCAATTACATACATTTGTAATCTTGCTTTTAATACAGGCACATTTCCAGAGGCATTCAAACTCGCAGTTGTTCATCCGATTCACAAAGTAGGGGACAGAGATAATTTTAATAATTACAGACCCATTTCCATTCTGCCCGCGCTTTCCAAATTATTAGAGAAATTAATAAACAATAGGCTGGTGAAGTTTCTCGAACAAGTTCGACTGTTATCTCCGCACCAATATAGGTTTCGTTCCGGTTTATCCACTACTGATGCAGTCCTTCACCTTACTGACTTAATCGTAAGTAAACTAGATCAAAAGCAGAAGGTTGTTGGTGTATTCTTGGACATAGCAAAAGCGTTCGACACAATCTCTGTCCCTCTCCTCTGTACAAAGCTGGAAATGAATGGAATGGGAATTAGGGGTACCCAATTGTCCCTATTTACAAGTTATCTCACTGGAAGAAAACAGTACGTGAGGATAGGCGATTTCTGCAGTGACGAACTTCCAGTGACCCACGGCGTCCCGCAACGCAGTATTTATTATTGGGTCTACTCTGTTCTTGTTATACATCAACGATCTTTGACAGTTACAGCTACCCAACACCTCCATTTTCACTTACGCCAACGATACGGCCATTATAGCTTACGGTGAATCCTGGGACTCTGCATTTAGATGGGCTCAGCTCAGTCTGAATGCAGTTACAACTTGGTTAACCGAAAATCTACTCTCTCTTAATGTAGTCAAAACCAATTTTCTCACCTTCTCTCTAAATACACTCGGAAAGCATTCTTCGATGGCTTACTCCCTCGTTGTTCACTCTTGTCATGCCCCGCGCACTGCTGGACGTGGTTGTCCCGCCCTGTCTCGAACTAACTGTGTCAAATATCTTGGGGTGCAAATTGACGAGAGACTCTCCTTTCATCAGCATATAGATGGTCTGACCTCTAAACTTCGGACTCTAATCTATGTTTTCAAGGCCTTGAATCAAGTAATCGATGCACAAGTTCTTAGAATCACCTATCTTGCCCTCTGCCAATCACTAACTCAATACTGCATAATCGCTTGGGGTGGTGCAGACAAAACCTATCTATTAAAGTTAGAGAGAGCTCAAAGAATTGTGCTAAAGGTTGGTTGGAGGCTGCCTTTTCGGTTACCCACAACTGAACTTTATAAAATTTGTAATGTAATCACTGTTCGCAAACTACTTATCCTTTCGCTTATCCTTACAACTCAATCTCAGACCCCTTATAACCCTTCCAATTTAGCTTCCTGTCGTCGAAAACATCAAGTATGTCCCGTAACCTCAACCAGAACCAGTCTGGCCCAACGCAGTTATTACTTCCTTGGTGGCTTCGTGTACAACAAAGTAAACAGAATTTTAAATCTGTACCCATTGACGAAAGCTGAATGTACCGTACTGTACCGGTATGTATAGTTACCAATTGGCCATACGACTTAGACTACGACGGAACTGAAAAGATTGTCTGCACTTTTAAATAATTTGAATAACAAACATTTACACTTACACACATACACACACACACACAAACACACACACACAAACACACACACACACACACACGAAAGCACGCCCGCACACACACGCCCGCACACACACACACACACACACACACACACATATGTATATATAGTTTACCTTTACCTTTGTTTAGATTTATTTATAATTTGAAACATTGTTCTTTTTCAACTCTATGTACATATGTTAGTACGCTTACCAACTATATGCTTGCCTTAACGCTCACCAAAATAGAGAGCCTGGAGATTTGTCACACAAGTTTCGAACCTATTAATAAACTCCAGCTCTCACTAAGGTTTATTTACTGCAGCACTTATTTTAAGACCTAACTATGTACCTACTAACCTTTTTGAGAGAATAAATGAATAAATTATTAATTATTATTAAATTATTAAATTATAATTATATTCTTTAATTCTTTATAAAAAAAACATGAGACCCGATTTCAAAGTATACTCTTTCAAATGAAAGAAGAATTTTTCAAATTGGTTTATAAATGACCGAGTTCTGTTGTAACAAACATACAACTGCTGAACTATTTCTTATAATAAAAAAAATGGGACCTATTTCAGAGTATACCCTTTCAAATAAAAAAAGGATTTTTGAAATCGTTTCATAAATGACCGAGATATGACGTAACAAACATACAAAAAAAAAAAAAAAACACGTCCCGAATTGATAACCTCCTCCTTTTTGAAGTCGGTTAAAAATAGACTTCTTTATCTCAATTTATTAATTTGTTTTGAAGCTCATCACGGCCTTTCATATTTAATTCCCATTTTTATTTTATAACCGACTTCAAAAAAAGGAGGAGGTTTCTCAATTCGTATATATATTTTACTCATAAAACTTATCTATTTTTATTAAAACCTTGTTATTTAAATGCAGTATTTTATCAAGAAGTATAGGTTAAAAGCCTAAAGGCTGTTTATTTTGCAAAATCGTTAGTTTATCTATAAAACCATAGGTAGTAAAGTGTTCATCTCCCCACCGTAGCGCGCTTCGTAGCTGTAGCTCCCGTAGGCTTCGTAGCAATTTTCAGTGCTACGTTCGCCGCCGCGCTCGCTGCCGCTACTACGCGATGACTTCGCGAACGCCACACATACGCAACTTTACCTCGCGTCGTTAATCACATTTTTACGATCGTTGTAAATATTTTATTACTTAAAACCTCTTTTTACTATCATAGTTATCATTCAGTTATGATATAAACAAAATAAAAATATTGTTAAATTTCTTTTCGATTAAATTTGTAACGAAGTTTGTCCAATAATGTGAGTGTAGTTACTGTGGCGGTATAAGTGTATCAAGTTTTAAGTTGAAAGATTACAAGATGACTTCTCCGAGTTTTACTCCACATTTAATATGCATTGTCACGACATTTTTAGTTAAAGGTGAGTTTAAATTAGTGCAATAAGTTCATGGTGAGAGATATATTATATACATATTATAATATTATTTAATAGTACTAGGGTAGCACAAGGTGGTAGAAGATAATTAGGTTTTAAATTACATATTCATTTCTTTTTCTGATTGTACATTTATGCATATTTATAGTAGTTCCATTTGGAATAAAATACGGGTTTCCAATATGTTTGATCCGTCAGTCTAACATTTTGGGAAAAATATTACAAATTGTTTATCAATCTACTGGTAGGACTGGATGAACAAAAAACCGATTTCACTCACAGTAGATAAAATTAATAGCTTCACAAATACTTTACGTTTTTATAAAACACGAAGATCAATAAAATTATTTTTTTATTCTATAAAGGTTCTTAGTTACCTGGAACACACTGATACCTATTAATTAGTTATCTGATCACGTATTTCACAGAAGTAGTTTATTTTGTTTGTCGCAATTATTTTGTACATTGGAACGGCTATTGAACCTACGTAAGGTTGTTGTTAGTCCAGTTAATGATTCCAGAAACCAATACTTTTACGACTTTTGTTTTACGTACTTTGATTTTATTGTCAGTGGTAAATCTTCGTAGCATAAAAAACAGTTAGGTATATATCGATAAAAACAAAACACTATCTAAGTAGAATAGTGTTGAAGATTTATTTGCCATATAACCCAGTTTTGAATTCCAGTTCAATATTTTTGGCGTTGGAACCCAAAATTTTCTTTTTGTATTAGCGCTGATTCCCAAATTTTAATAAAGTAATTTTTAACAATAAGAAAACCGACTTCGAGCATGAAAGAAACTAAAACGTAAAAAATAAATTTACTTAGCACAAAGTAATTAGTATTTTGATTTAGTTAATCAGAAATGATTAAATAAGTATTTTATAATTTTAAAGTTAGTGACAATTAAAACAATAAGTAATACTATATTATTAACAATCATATAGTATTTGCTATTGTAGTAAGGTTCATAAAGTATTTGCTTGGCACCAACTGCAAAATTATAAAATACTTATTTAATCATTTCTGATTAACTGAATTAAGTTTGAAGTCGGTTTACTTCTTGTTAAAAATTATTTTATTTTATAATTTTTAGTGATAAGTAGACCTAAATTTTACTTAGGTAATATTTTTGTACGAACTAAACATTTTGTCATATTGAACCGTATGAAGTAAGCCCGACATGACTGCTGTTGAGGAATTCCCTCGACTGTCTATGTTCACCTGTAATGGCACTTATAACCCCCTATGGGTGCAAAATTCTCATCATGAGAAATAAATTAAGTCCAAACACCAAGTAATTGCTGTAAATCGTTGAGTAGCTCCCTCGACTGTCTTTCGGCTCCATCATCGGATCGATTCCAAACCTTCATTAAATAGTAGTGCCTAAAAATACTTAATGAAAAACATAACAAATGCACTAGTCACCACTACGATTTTCGAAGGTGCCGCTCGATTTCTCTGGGATGACATCATCAGATCCTGGTTTCTTTATCATGGTACCACCTTTGAGATATCTCCTTTTCAACAAAAAGAAAAGAATTATCGAAATCGGTTCATAAACGACAAAGTTATCCGCGAACACACATAAAAAAATATATATATATACGGTCGAATTAATAAACCTCCTCCTTTTTTTGAAGTCGGTTAAAAATGCAAGATAATCACATTTTATTTTAATTTTTTTGTTATGGGATCTAAAACTGGGATCCAATGAAGATAAATCGCGTTGAAGGCACTTTTCTGTTGTCGCTGCTCATGTTCGAACAAGATATCTTAACCTCAGTTGCTACAGACCTCTGTAAAAGACCCTGCCAATGTCGGCAAACTGCGGGTCGTAGGGTGTATGTAAGTGATTAAATAGAGGTACACCTTATAATCGTTTACGTACCAGTACAATATAATGAGAGTTTTCACATTAACGTACATATAATCGTTAAATATAATGTTCATTGCTAAGTTGTAATAAGCACTCTACTACAAGGATATTGTATAATAATTATAATTCCACATTTGCAAAGTAACTGATGTGACAACCCAAGTTAATAGTTAATTAGACAGCTTTTGATTGGCGAGTGTGTCTGCCTTTAGGTTGTATTCTCAAAGCAACATATATGCCACCACTAAATAAGTAATTAAGAGTAAGGTATATCTCACACAAAGGGTGTGGCAAAAAGACACGATGAGATAGGTACATCTGTTTGATCTTTGTCTTGTTCTCATTCGCATAGGTTTAAAATTGCTAAGTGATCATTTTAATTCTATGACTTTTATCTACTGCGCTACATTAGGTAAACATAACAGTGTATTATTATTAAACTGAATAGGAGAGAACTAGATTTAAATACGGACAATTTCGTAAGATTGATATTTATATGGAAAGGTATTTATTAAAACTACTTTGTCGTACTTTTTGTTTCTTACCTACTTGATTAGTACGATGTACCTGTAGCTAAAGATTGTATAAAGAAATAAATAGTCCACTAATAAGATTACTCATTTTTCTAGACTTGTTCAGCGCAGGATTAGAAAAAAAAATTGGTCTAGTAATCTTTACGTTTAGTGATGGTAAGTGGTAACTGTCGCTCATAGACGACTTAGAGTCTCTGGCATTGCTTCGGCTATGCCAAGGACACTGCGAAGCCGAAGTGAAAGGAGTGGGGTAGTACAATACAATAAGGAAAATCCTAGTACTATCATTTGCTCGTGTAAAGATAACAGCGTGTGGGTGAACTTACTAGAGAACCTACGCGCAACTGACTACCAGAGTTAAACACTTATTCTATTTTGCCTCCTTCCATCGTCTCGCCGGATAATTCGGTACTCTCATTTTTACACACCCATATTTTAAATGAAAGAATTAATTTTATAACCCAACAAATTTTATTTAATAGTAATTAATTACTTTAGTACTTTAATAAGTAGCGTATATAATAAGCTTATAACATACGAAATTGTCTAAAATTGTACTGATTTTTATATGGACTTTGGAGTCTGCACTTCTTTACAGTACACAGGTTTTAATGAAGATCGCTTGCAAACATTCATCTGAGCTACTTAGGAGGACTTAAATCTATTTTCGAACAAGACTGAACTTGTATCCTAAGATATAAAGGAGAAAATAGGCTCTCAATTACATGTGACTACTGGAAAGACATGACTATGACTTTTGTCTATTTAATGTCGAAAAATATGTATTCATATGATATATTATGGCTTATCATTGTTATGTATAACCTAGTATTAGTTTTTATCACCTTATAGTATCTAAACACTTTCCAGGAAAAATAAGGATGGGTAAAAGTTATTATAATAGGAATAAAAAAAACCTATAAACACGGCAAAGGTACAAATAAACCCTCGTTTCTTGGTGGTCATACTGGCATGTATCCATATTACCAGCTGTTGGGACATAATAATCTTAGATCTTGATGGGGTTATAAAATGGAAACTAATGGACTCTGACCTCAAGACTTATCTTGTTTCTATTTAATAATAACCAGTTGTTGTTTTGTATATTTATAACGAAGAGCTATAATAGTTAATAGTTAACCAATAATCCACATAATAATTGATACTTCAAAATATGGTAAAGTTCTTGAAACATGCACCAATATTACTAGCTATTTACTAGCTGTTGCCCGCAGCTCCGCCCGCGTGAATATTGGTTATATCTCTGTTTATACATTATAGGTTTTTCATAGAAACTATCATCCTCTATCAACCCTTTCAAAACATTTTTAATTTTTTTTGTTCCCTGAGGTCTAATTTATTTTTATACCAAATTTCATCAAAATCGGTTCAGTGGTTTAAGCGTGAAAGCGTAATAGACTGATAGACAGACAGACAGAGTTACTTTCGCATTTATAATATTAATATGGATTTGTAATTTATGTACGTACATAAATATGTTATTATAATAAATATGTTGTATTCAAACCTGTCGGTAACGATAAAAAAAAAATATCGATACTTAACCAGCTCATAGAATTTGGTCAAGGCCGACAGTCAGCTGGTGCACTGCTAACTTCAACCACACACATTTAACTTTGTATCAGAAATCTGTATTTTGCCTCTACATCGTATATATATATCAAGTATATATCAAGCTGAAGAGTTTGTTTGCTTGAACCACGGAGCAAATATAAAGAGGAGATGCCCTAACAACTGTCGATCTAACAAATAGTGTCTCCGTCGTGCGGGGTGCGGGGGGAGTGGAAACAGGGTGAAGCCACATAGTGGCCAGTAGCCAAAGCAAATCGATTTCTACATGGGCAGATGTTTTAAGAGTTTTGCTATATTTCGCTAGGTGTCGCCGATTTCGTAACAGGGCCGGATTAGGGATATATTCTTTATACATTTTTAGGTTCCTTTAATAAAATTACATACAATTTTGATGGTACAAAATAAATGTTGCTTTGAAAAGTAGGTACATCATAATATTTTGGTAAATTTATTGAAAGATATAGGTAAATTTTTCAGATGTTGTGATGTCCTGCTTAGTAAACACGAGGTTGTAAGTCCGAAACCGGGCAAGTGCCAATGTGACTTTGCATTTTCTTATGTACTTTCTAAGTTTACCTTGGACATTACTGAGTAACAATGATGGAAATTATCGTGAGGAAACCTAGACCTACAAAAAAAAAACTGAAATTGTCAATCCATCTTGAGCAAGCATGGCGATCAAGTCTCATGCCTTCTCTGTATGAGAAAAGGCCTTTCTCTGTAGAGGGATAATAACGGGCTGGTATGATGAATAAATTTATCAAATCCGAGGCAGTTCGTGCAATTCCTAAATTTATTATCATCATTTCAGCCTTTAAACGGTCAACTGCTGAGTTAGGGCCTCCTTAAAGTACAACGGCAAGGGGATTGGCCTGTTACACCCAGTGCCGTAAATAGGGCGGTGCCACCGGTGCCCAGGCACAGGGCGTAGACTCTGGGGGGCGCAAGACTGGCCAGACCAGGCAGGACTATTATTTTTTCGGTTTGCACCTGATAAGTGCCCGCTGCGCGCTAGTGCTCGATTCCAACACATACGTACCTACATGCCAGTATCATCAGAAACGTCTATTAAATTAGACAAAACATCGCGCTCATTATTTTGGCAGCGCACGAGCGTATTTGTGTTGTTGTGAGCGGTTACGGGCGGGCGCGGCGCTATAAAGATTTTTTTAACAATGCCAGTGACTGTATCTTCCTGCGAAAGATCATTTAGTAAGCTAAAATTAATGAAAACTTACTTGCGCTCGACGATTGGCCAAGAAAGGTTGACGGGCTTAGCGATTTTGTCGATTGAACGCGACATAGGAAGGTGTCTGTCGTATGAAAAGGTTATCAACGATTTCGCAATGAAGAAAGCGCGAAAAGTAAATCTTTAAAAAAGTTTATGGCTTGCTTTAATAAATCTTTACTATCTGAACTCATTCATTTGTGGTCTCATTTATTTGTGTATTGTGTAGTTGTGAATAATCTTCACCAATTAAAAGAACACCAAGGAAAGAAAGAAAAACATTAATTTTATTGCCACAGCACAATACATATTCACGCAACACATATTTACAAACAGTTCACGTTTTTGCTCACGTGAATACAATAGATATACAAAATATAAAAAATCTTGATTAGCATAGCTTTCTATTGGTGAAAAAATTGTGCGTGCAATTTCTTCTTTTAATTTTTTTTCCCTTTGTGTATCATTAAACACCATAAACTCACCAAGAACATAGGATACTGGCGTTTTCGTTCGATCCTGCATAAAAATTAAATTAGCACATTTTCAAAATAACATTAAAAAAGCCCATATTCTTATACACTTTACCTTAATTTTATAATAATTCAAAATATGACATAACCATTAACATTATAAATTTTCAGTTATTACAAACCCTAAGGTTTGTTGTCAAATTTGGGCACGCTCCTTCTTGTAACACTTTTTTGTGGTAATAAAATCGTTCGCAGCAAAATGCAACGAGCACATTTTAGTATATTTGGTCGGAGACCAATCTTTTTTATTTAATGCGTCAATCCATTTTTTTTAATTTTCTTTCGACGGGTCTCTGGAAAATTAAACATAATTATAATAAAATACCTTTATTAAAAATATACACTACCTTGATTATATGTACCTATCTATGTACTCACAAATGTGAGTTTGAGTTCACATTACAGTCTCACAGTTCTCATTACGTCAAAATAATAATATAGCGCAAAAAATACTGAGTGCGTCTCTGGAAAGCCTCTAGCGGCATATGGAAAAATTACTTGTTTTGCTACTTGCCGCTAGAAGCGAGGTAATCACCGAACATTCTAGACTAAATATGTCAAAAATTTAAATTAAATATTACTTACGAGTGGAAAGATATCTTATTTTCATTTGATTTTGATTTGCTGGAGGAACTTTTGCACGATACAACACAGCACTTCATATTTACTTGGTTTGGAGACCGATAATATATTTTTAAGTCTCCTATGACGAAGCTGTTACTCGCCTGACGACAAGAGTTGTACTGACGAAAGCGACACCTGGCCGTCAGTAGTTCAACTACGGTATGACGTCAGTACCCTACATTTGGAGACTAAGCTACATTGATTACAACATCTCCTCTTTATATTTGCTCCGTGGCTTGAACGCACTAATCTCTCCAACTTTCAGTCGGATTTGAAATTTTTTGTACTTGATAGCGATAGCTTCTTGAGAAAGGCTAGCATTCACAGGCTGTATAACATCACGCTAGGAGTCACGAGAGCAGAGCAGTACCAAAAATGTAACTGAACGCGGATGGAACCGCGCTGCGGAAAGCTAGTATATAACATAAAGGCTTAAATTTCGTCTCATTTAGTCGACAGTTTTCATTCTGTACTAATGAGCGCACAGTTAATATTGCTAAATCTCATTCGTTTCTGCTGACTGTGCAATACATATAATATGCTTAAACATCACGTCGTCATCAGGGTGCCGAGTGCGAGTTGTTTTTACGTTAACGCGATCGAAACGTTTACCGCGTTTGGCTCTCTGATTGGTTAAAAGCTGGGAGCAGGCCAATCGAAGCGCCAAACGTCATAAAACCTAACGTAACTCGCACTCGGCACCCAGTATGTAGTATAAACTAAAGCCGCCGATTTTTCCTGTCTGTTTCTCCGCTAATGCCTTCACTATCGCTTAAAGCCTTTCTTCTGAAAGTTTTATATGCGTATAGTAGAGAAACGCCAAGAATTTCAACGGTTTGTAATGATGTTGTAAAAAGGATTAAAGTACCCATGTGCGAAACAGGGCGGGTCTTTAGTAGTAGCACAGTCTTATTATTACTAACAGTCAGCCGACTGATTTTGAATTGAAGATTTTAAAATGACTGGCCTGTTGGTCTAGTGGTTAGTGACCCTGATTGCTAAGCCGGAGGTCGTGGGTTCGATTCCCACCCAGGACAAATCTTTGTGTGATGAGCATGATTGTTTGTTCTGTGTCTGGGTGTAATTTATCTATCATATGTATGTATTTACAACAAAAAAAAGTGTATATTAGTAGTTTATCAGTTGTTTAGTACCCTAACACAAGCAAATATAATTGCTTAATTTGGGGCTAGATGGCGCTGTGTGAATGTGGTAGAATAAAAAAAAAAATTAGATTTATAATATTAATAGGATTATGTGGATACGTGTCCATATTGTCCGCTATGAGGATTAGGACACTGTACGCTCACTACTATTCTATATAGCCCACCATGCTTGGCGGGCATTTGGGTAAAATAAGGTGATATTCAGTACATAGGGTGACGCTGCTGTTCATTTTCTATCATTTCCTTTGTCTCGTCTGATATCATCGACTGAACGACATGGGTAGGTTCTATCATAAACCGAAGACGATATGGTTAATATATCTATAATGTTACAATAGAATACCTACTTTGTCAACCTCATAGAACCATCTTGAAATTCTGTCACGTTACTATACTGTTTAGAAAACACACAGGTGGTAACATAGATATTAGTAACGAGGGAATTTGTGTCTTGGTACAACGTCTTAAAGTTTAGTGCTTGTTTACCAGCGAAGTTGTTTTTGTGCATGAGTATCTTATCGAGTGTTTATTATTAGCGATCCTTTTGTTTGTTGTTGTTGTTTATCAACAATATTGGGATACTAAAATGTTTTCGTGATTAAAATCGTGTTTCAAAACGGTCTTCGTCTTGGTAGATAATAATATTAATCAGTGTGTGAGTTGTGTTTTAAAAAGGTATTTAATGAGATTTAATTTTAAATCTTAATATAACATAAATAGTAACTACCGAACTACCAAAGTGACTCCACCCCGCCTGATGGTAAGCAGTCAGTGGAATCCAGAAGTGGTGGCCACCATACCAAAAGCTATCGTCTTAAACTGCTGGTATAGTGGCCTCCACTATGGCGGCTGGGAATGGGGTTAGAGGAAGGGAATGAGGGAGGTGAGGAAAGAGGATAGGGGGGAAATTGGGCCTCCGGCACTCTCACTCACCGAACGAAACGCAGTAGTACGGATACTACTACTCTTAAGTCGATCTTCTATGAGAGGGTAGTACTTCCCCAGACGATCCGGCCCATTCATGCTGAAACCAGCGTGGATCTACTACCGTCTAAACTAGTAACTAGTTTAACTAGTATAAAGAGAAAAGATTTGGTTTTTTGTCTGTTTGTTTTGTTTAAAAATATACGTTACCGATTTAAAAGTTCTTACACCTTTAAAAATCTATAAATTCAGAGGGTACATATGTATGGAACACAGTTTAAAATTTGTCCACTCCCACTGCACTTGAGCAATAAGGTTTAATAAAATATATTATGTTATTAGATTTAAGGAGTGTGCTATAATTTGTTTGGGATGACTTAATTCTTAACCCATATAAGTACTATTTTTCAGTGCCAACCGCTGTCAATTAATGGTCATAGTAAAAAAATGGTACAATAACACTTGTGTGAAAGAAGTAGCTGGATATAATATATCATTATATTATTATATAATTTTCTTCTTTTTATTTAAGAATCTCAAATGTGCGTATTACGTTTTATCTTTGTATCATTTTAAAATCTGACTGCTAAAGAACGCTTAATTTGCTGTAATTGAGGGAGGCCTATTTCCGGTAGTGGACGTCTTTTGGCTGATACGATGAATGAACGCCTAACTTATTTTATTTATATATAAAATTTAATGCACATTATGTACAAAGTTGGAATTATAATAGGTATTCTCCAGCCAACCAAGACATACACAGCTCTTTTTATAAAGCTGTAACAGTTTAATATAATAAAAATAATGTGCTACTACGTAGAAGATAATATGAGAAATAGTACACTGAGCCACTATACTTGTTGAGCATGGCATGGCAGTGACATTTTCAGTTAGTTTGACAGAGTAACTACTATGATTAATTAATTACCTATTTATTATTTTTAGTTTTCTTACTTGATTAATGTCCCCAGTAGCAAAATTAGTTTTAGTGCGATATTTTAATTTTTTTTTAATGTTTAAATATTACGCAAATACCTACTACATTTATATGACACTATGCATGGCGGAAAAGTGTATACCGAGTACTTTATACTGGTCTGACATTTTATTTTTTTACCAGGAATGAGAATGAAATATTATTTTATTAGGTTTAGGGAACGCTCGTAAGCCATGTTTATAAAATTTGTCTAATTTGTACCTACTAATATTATTCGACGAGTAACTTTTGGGGCTCATATTAACATTAATGTTTAAATAAGCATGTTAAGTATGTTAAAAGTTCAACTTTTTGTTTGCAATGTTTAGAGGTACGAGTATTAGGTACGTATCTGTTATCGACGAATTTATTCGTAGTGCCGCTGTTGTTTGTTGTAAAAGCCTTGTCAGGACAGCTCCCATAAATTTTCCTTTCGCCTCTTTTCAAATCTGTACCAATGAGAATGTTGATATGTTATCTTTCACATTGAAATTAAAACGTAGTAGTACATATTTTGACCGCTTATAAGCAGCGGTTTATACAAGACTACTCTCCACATATAATTTTTTTTTTACAATTGCTGTCTTCTTTCCTCCGGTTCACTATACGGCATTTAACTGACGAGGATTTTACTTACGTATACTGCAGTGCATTATCTATTGTATCGTTAACAAGCTTGTAAAATGGGCTGACCTTTAGCCTTCCAATTGTTCTTTTACTAGCGTCGAGATGGTACTCAAATTTATTTGGCGGCTTATCAATGGCCAAGGTTGCCCCGTTTATCTTTAGATGTATTTTATTTGCAGCAATTTGTGGTGAAAACAGATGATTAATTTTTTTTGTGTTGTCATATTGCAGCCTCCGTCTCTTTCCCTATATATACAATTACATTAGAATTGCAAAATTATATTACAAATTACATTACAATACAATTTGCACCTGCTGTTAGTCTTAGGATTATAATAGGTATCTACTGCATTCACATCTAGAATGCTCTTACAATCAGTTTAAAAATGGTTTAAAATCAAGATACCTACTTTAAATAACCCTAAAACACTGTTTTACAATAAAACAGCAAAGCTCTTTGTATTTCTACCAACAATTTTTGGTAAAATCGTCTAACTTCGTGAACACAACATTAATCAAAAGTGAAAAGTGTTTTAAAACTTCTCAGTTTGCTTCTTAAGATATTCCGTTCGCTAATTGAATTCAAAAGCAAACCATTCACCTACGAATCGAAACAGTCTCCTTTGTAATATCATTATTTATCATGTTTTGAATACCGTTTTCATATTTAATATTAATGTAGTCGTAATGGCGTTACATTTGACCGCTTATTTAACTATGTTGATTTTATATAGTTTATTTTATTAGGTTATACAGATATTTCTTCGTTTTTGTTGCTCTATATTACGGCTTTGGAGCTCTCAAGTCACTTTGCAGGCAAAAATAACGTTTTTAATGCCACTCTAACATGAGCGCTAATTTTAAATTGGCGATCTATAGCAATTTGTATAATGAAGACTTCAATAAATTGACGATTTTCGACCTTATACTATGTTACGTATGCCAACATTGTTGTATAATATAAGTAAGTAGAATAATAAACAGTATAAGAAAAATAGGTATGACCATCGTCATTAATGGGTTAATAATGTCAATGGAGTTTGAATCTCTATTTGTATTATTTATACAATATTTATCTAATAATGCAAATACAAATTATTACACTTTTGAAAGGAGAAATTAATGTTATATTTATTATATCGGTAATAATTTAACCAGTATCGATTTTCATCAGAAGACTCGTCAAACATGCTGCAAGGCTCATATAATTATGTTACACTGTATGTGAAAACTGAAAAGTGTTTTATGTTGTAAAGAAATACCCGCCTGCGTGGGCACTGTTTTATGGTCGGAGACTAAGTTTAGATACATTTTAACGGTAGGATATATTGAAGCTCTAGTTACACGAGGCAACGTATCACAAAAAGTAAACAAAACCGGTGTTTTATGTTCTGGTTTTTTGCGAAACCTTTGTGGAGTTGTGTGATATTAATGTAGCTATGTTACTTTTATTTTTAAAAGGAGTGGGTCTTGCACATTATTATTATTTTTATGAACGGTTTTAAATTAATATATCATTCTGCAAGATTCATTCTTTTTTTTTATTTATTTTAAGAGAGCAGTGTATGATTACTGTGAACTCTCTTCATTTCAATACTTTTATAGTCCGGTGTCCCCGTGCAGAATAGTTTTAAACACTTATCAAGTCACAAGAAAAATGGTAATAAGAAGATTAATAAGCTTTACATACGTTTTTAAAATTGCTACATTACAACTCTTTTAGAACTCATAAACAGTAGCGCTCACCTGTGAAAGTCCTTTCAAGGAACAGTAACACTATACAAAGTTGATGTTTTATATTTAGGTTTTTAATTAAACTCTTGTATTGTGTGGTATTAGAGTAACGAGCTTTTCAAATTGACAATACAGGCTTTAAACGCCATAAAACTTGAATGGTATACGACAGAAGTTGAGATAGAGTAATATTTTTAAAATAAAATATCTTTCGCTCTAGTTTGGTTGAGCTTTGTTTTCAAGAATTGACATTTTAACAGACAATAGTTAGTCTTGTGATACTATTTGTATCGTACAAATAGAGTAATAATAATATATAATAAAAATATATATAATATAATAATAATATTCTACCACATTCACACAACGCCATCTAGCCCCAAATTAAGCAATTATATTTGCTTGTGTTATGGGTACTAAACAACTGATATACTACTTATATATATATTTTTTTTTGTAAATTCATACATATTATAGACAAATTACACCCAGACACAGAACAAACAATCATGCTCATCACACAAAGATTTGTCCTGGGTGGGAATCGAACCCACGACCTCCGGCTTAGCAGTCAGGGTCACTAACCACTAGACCAACAGGCCAGTCAATATGGCCGAGTTATTTAAACAAAAGAAGAACAAAAATAAAACAAAAAATGTTTATTTTATTAGTTTAAAACGTGACAAATTTAGAGCAATATAATAACACTTTAATTTAAAATAAAAAACTATTTCGTTAAAAATATTAGTAAATGAAAAAATCAAGAGAATATTAAATGAGGTCGTAATACGGAGTCATATTTGAGGGCAAAGTTTTCTCAACTTGACGCTTCAAAGTTTTATCAACTAGCCTTGTTCTTAATTTCATCGCCAAAATAAAGTTTTGATGTAAGTATGGATGGAATTAATCAAACAAACGTCTGTCGCTGATTGTTTGCTTTTAATTTTATTTTGATCGATCGTATCCATTGTTGGCAATTTTATTGGAACAAAATTTCAATTTGTCTCTTTCGTTATGATTTTAGATTTATTCTCATGCCTTTGATAGAATTTACGTGAAATATACACTTTAAATTAATATTACTTATATATATGATTGGATATAAGAGAATATTGTGAGGTCTTATTTTAATTATAAAAAGCAATAATAATTTGAATTGTCTTTGAAAATTATTGAAGTTTTTTTGTCAAAAGTACATAATAATCATCGCAAATATGTAGGTATTTTTTATCATTCATTTATTTTTTTGCACTTCACAATAAAAACTTTAACTATAGTAAATCTCATACTTCTTCATGTTAAGCAACCTATTCTAAGAGTACCCGTAAAATGGGATACAAAAATTTTCGGGTCTTAGTAAATATAATTATGAATGATTCAGAATGTAGCAAATATTGGTCTTTTATAAGATACTTTACTTTTGCTAAAATTTTAGACACATAGATTTTCTATTTTTGTTGTATCAAAATATTTAAACTGAAATAAAATTTGAGTGACTAAAGCCTATCTTAGGCCATTTCAAATTTGCAACCAGTATCATTATATAATATCATATATTAAACAAGAACATTTATCTAAGAGCGACGGATAAAGCCACTCATGTAGTCAGATCAAAGATATAATTTTATTATTTTGCTAGAAAATCGTAAAGTGCAAATATGATGATTATAAAGCAGGCAAATGAAAATTGATCATTTATTCAGGCATAAATGCACGTTGTGTCTTAATACGAAGTACCTAACGCTGATGAAGAGGTAGCTTAGCGAAATTACTCTTTTAAAAGGTTCCGACAAATTGAGAACCTCCTCCTTTTTGTAGTCGGTTAAAACGCAGTAATAAGACTGAAAATACCTATATTTTATAAAATATCGTGATTGACATATTAACACTACTTGTGTAGTGTTGTAGCTGATGAGTAGAGTTTGTTACTTATCGTATTTGCGTTACAGGTGCTTACAGCATGAACTATTGCATCACTTAGGCTTCAATGTTTGTTCATCCCATCAAGTTGAATGCATTTTATCTAAACGTAAAGAGTGATTTTCTTTATGTTCATATACATAATACCGTGATAACAGATGGAATTCGATCCTGTAACTTCGTAATAAAAGGCTAATACTGTAACTATGAGCCCATTACTAATTTTAATATTTACACAAAGATTTACTTGCCTGTGCAAGACTACCTACTGTAATTAATCTAGACGATTTAACATGGTGTGTGAAAGTAATGTCGTGTTAACTTTAATTGTTCGATAAATCACTTTGGAGAGAGGTTTGAGAGTGTAAACATTATTCCCTAGTCGGTGTATTACAATTATAATTGGATAATGATAAGCTTCTAACTTATAAGACCTTTAATAAACCGCAGCGACAATCACCTAGTTAAAAAATATTTTATTACGGAAAACCGTTGATGAATAATTGATTGATTGATTGATTATAAAACCGTTGACGCTACATTGCAAAAATTTGCAAGCCATTGCGGTATGTTACACGATTATGAAATACGAACTGTATAAACTCTCAAGTTTATCCAAATATATTTAAATGGTAACAATATAATAATAATAATAATAATAATAATAATAATAATAATAATATTCTACCACATTCACACAGCGCCATCTAGCCCCAAATTAGGCAATTATATTTGCTTGTGTTATGGGTACTAAACAACTGATATACTACTTATATACATTTTTTTTTTGTAAATACATACATATAGATAAATTACACCCAGACACAGAACAAACAATCATGATCACCACACAAAGGTTTGTCTTGGGTGGGAATCGAACCCACGACCTCCGGCTTAGCAGTCAGTGTCACTAACCACTAGACCAACAGGCCAGTCAATATGCACGTTTTAAATAGTTTTAGAAAAACAAATAATAATGAAATTCGTTTGGTTGCTACGATAGTACATATTTTTGCTGACAGCACAGATGCCAGACAGTTTCAAATTTATAACAACCCAATAAAGTTTGATAATAAAAATAATAAAATATTTGCGTCGAAAACATAGTGAAACATATTTTCATCGGCAACAATAACAGAGAACAACAGACTACTAGCACTAGTTATTTGTATATTCTTCTAATTACAATGTCAGTTACGGTGTCTATTTATGAAACTGCTAGCTAAGTTCTTGAGCAGAAATAATAATATTCACAACTCAAGAACTTCGTTAATAATAATATATTAATACGTTAGCATAAATATTTCTTATAATATCAATAAATTAATCACTACGTTATATACGTATAAACGTATGTTTGCGTAATGTTAGTAAACTATTCATATATGACTTTCTATAAACAAAGGCATGTTGTAAACTAGCGTGTTAAGTTACATCGATGGTAAATACTCCGCTGCTGTTCATAGCATGATGTTACATATAACCTTTCTTTAGAATGCAGTCGCATGCACTTTTACTGAATCACCGCGGCGGTCTGAGATATTATTATTGTTGTTATTTTAATTTTATACCATCACCACACTATTTTGATTGTGAGGATATCTACCTCGATTTTCATCAAATTATTCGTTTGTCACATTCACATCCAGTCGTCATTCTATAGAATTCGTTTCTGTCACGGTGGGTCGCTGACGAGGCACGCTTGTTTCGCTCTTTCAGCTCACCCGATTAGTTTGCTTTCTAACATTTTATTTTTGTTAACATGGGGACATACATTTGCGTCATTCAGTAAAGTAGAGCGGTTAAGTCGCCAGCCTGTTACCGGTAACCGCGGCGATCCCAAGTCGAATAAGCGCGTCACAATCTTATGACTAGAGCCCATACCTGCTTATGCAATATGCTTTTACAAATACCCCTAAACAACGATCTGAGCACTAATATTACGTATAGTAACAGCTTTTACACTTAGCGTAACTCGGCGAAACGACCACCATAATGACTACACCATGTGCCACTTCCAAGCAAAATGAAACCTTAACTGATTTTGTATAAGATAAGAATTGCTGTGCAGATGTATTTTATTTGACATCTTTTCTACTTAAGCTGTGACTTGACTAACCGTATTTAATTTTAAACCAGCCTGATTTGCCGTAACAGTTTCATTCTCATCAAGGAAATGAGCAATTTTAGAAAATCCTGATACCTATCTATTTCGGGCTTTAGGATAGTAGCAGTGGTTTTAAAATTTGTTTAATATTGTAATAACAATTATAGCATTCGCTAGTGAATGCCCTTGAGAAAGTTTTTTAATCGAGATCCTTTTGCCATGGGGCTCAAATGAATTAAGTGATTTTGCGTTTTCACACGAATTTACGAGTAGGTATTTTTGCTGGACTTAACTGTCCTATCCGCAAAGATCTTTTTTTTTTCTGTTTATATTATTTGTGATGAGCGTAAAATGTTGGCTATCAACTTTCCATTGTTATATTAGAACAAAATTTGTAGTCCCAGCAGTTCAATCAACCGCTCTTTATTGAACTGATAGGAATAAAAAGTTTCACTAGTTAATTGATCTGATAATTGAATCTCTGGAAGTGAAGGGTTTTATGTCAGCCTTTATCTGAATATACTGTTTATACGGTAGTAGATCCACGCTGGTTTTAAAATGAATGGGCCGGATCGTTTGGGGACTACCCTCTCATACGAAGATCGACGTAAGAGTAGTAGTATCCGTACTACGGCGTTTCGTTCGGTGAGTGAGAGCGCCGGAGGCCCAATTTCCCCCCTTTCCTCTTTCCTCACCTCCTTCATTTCCTTCCTCTAATCCCATTCCCAGCCACCATAGTGGAGGCCACCATACCAGCAGTTTAAGACGATGCTTTTGATAAAGTGACCATCAGGCGGGGTGGGTCACTTTTTCATGTCATATTCTACGCAATTTATTCATCCTTTTTCGTCCGACTACCGAAGTCAAGGAGGTTAATGTTTTTCGAGTGTATGTATGTTTGAATGTGGCCATGTATGTCTATTTATTTGGCACGCTCTACAGCCCAAATGGGTTAATGGATTTTAACATATTATTATGAGTTGTCATTAGATTCGTATTAATCTAGATGAATAGAATGTAGAAGGGGACATAATATTTCAATGTAGAGTCAGTACGAGAAAAAAAATGGATATCTTTTCACTTTGTTTTAGGCAGGCGGGCTTTTTGTTTTTTAATAATACATTATCACTCTTGTTGGTTTCTTGCTCCGATTTCATCCTTCTACGCTTCTACGCATGTCTCGTTACTAGTAATAGTTACTTGGGTTTTATTTCTTCTCATAACATATCTTTAATACTCGTACTAACATAATTTCATCGTCAAAAATGTGGTTCTCTAATAAACCAACATGGTTCGTCTTCAAACTCCTACTGTTGAGGTGTGTAGGATTAAAGTCACAGCAAATATTGGCAGTGTCATCGACGTTTGCCTTGAAGTTCAGTGAATATAGTGTCAATTTTGAACCAAGTGCTTTGTGCACGTATCAAAATGTGCATCTCTGGCTGCCGCTGTGACAGGAATAAGAATATTTTTGTAGGTTGTAGGAATATTTTTGGATATATTTTGTTCAAAATCTTTTGTACAGAGAGTCCTGATTTGTATGTCAAGTTGGTGTATGTTACAGTTTAATAGGTCAATAATGAGATATGACAAGCAACAAAATTAGAACGCAGGCAGATTTTAGAAAAACGCGAAAGATAGTCTGACCATAGGAATAAACAATATGTACATCTCAGCCAAATAAATCTGTCCTTATTATATGAGGCTTAATATAGCTTGCGTATGAGAGTAACATACATCTGCCTACCCCTTCAGGGAAAACGGTGTTGTTATTCGTATGTACTATTTAAAAATTCAGATGATGTGCATTGAACTCTGCTTCAGAATGTTTTTTATGTGTTATGTAGGTTGTTAGCTCCTGACGGCTTGCGCGGAGTGTCGCCAAGTTGGAAGATACCGCAAAATGTAACGTTGACTCAAAATAGTTTATTGATTATTACGTTAAATATGTGACTGATAGGCTTCAAATCAATTTGATGCCGTATCTCTGCAATTAAATTTAGTAGAAAGCTGTTAAAAGTAGGCATAATATTAGGTCAATTTTCTAGAATTAACAAAACTTCGTCAAACTCCGAACAGATTTTTCGTGGGTGTTTAATTTAGTTCTTATGACATTTGAACATAGAAGCGTGAGATGGCTCGTTATTTTGACAAACTTCTTCTATTATTTGAAAAATAGAAAATAATTTACAGATTTTTAAGCATAGGCATTATAATATTATTGTACTCTTTATATAAGTATTTGTTGATAAGAGTGGCATGTGGTTAACTCTCCACTACTATTAGAAAGTAAGCTGATACAAGTATTTCTAAGATACAAAACATTTGAATTCGAATGGCCAAATATTTATTGTTAATATGTATCCATTAATTGTATTGCATTTCCGAGTTATTTCGGTCTGATCGCCTGAATCTGATACCCTGGAGATCGGTTTATTTTAATTTTATTTCAAGTGTTGTTAGTTGACTTTTGATAAAAAAAACTCGGCTCGTTGAGTGATTGGTGTTTAATAAGTTCAAACTTTTATGATAAAATATGTTAATATATTTCTACAAAATCATGTCATTCGCAGAAACAGACTTCGTCGTATGTCTTTGCTCCAATATAAGAAAATCAAAAGGATATTAAAAAACCTCTTCATGCAAACGCGTATTATTAATTCGCACGTGGAAGGGTGTCGTCTCGGCGTTGAATGATTTTGTTACGATTTTGTCACTCTGTCGCTCACGTTTTACTAAGAGGTTATCGCTCTTATCAGATAGTACCTATGTGTAGGCGTTTTTGCGAACTTATTATACAAACGAAGGTTAGTACCTAGTAAAAGATATAATGTTTTAATTCAACAAAGATCTTGAGTTTAGTAATTCGCAAGGCGCCGGATTGCCGACAATAAGGTTCATTGCCGTCACAAGTAAAAATATAGCACTATTTTATAGCCCAGAATAAAATATAGTACCTAGTGTTGGGTGATATATTTTTATTTCTCTGTAAGCATATGATGTATAAGGTTGCTTTATAAAATGAACTTAATATTTTTAACTTTATTGCTGATATAAAGTTAATATGTTTATTCGGTAGATAGAGCGTTGAATGATTCCGCTGTTTGTAATTTTAATAACGGTTTTACGTTAAGCTGGGATGAGTGAAGCGGAAATGTTAAATGATAATGATATGAAAACTAATGTGGAAAAATTTAACTTGAAACGGGTGAAAAGACTTTTAGGGTAAAAATATTTTCTCATATACGAGCAGAAATTTGAGATAATAATTAGGCGAGTATAATTGTAATCATTTATATGCCGATAATTACCGCTTTAGAATTTTAGTCTGTGGGCTGTACAATGGTCTAAACAGACGTGGGAGGATACTGCTATTAACCATCGTATTTTCCTGTGGGTTACGATATAATTTCTGCGATTTAAAACGCCCAAAGGCATTCATAAAGTAAACATTCTATTTAAAGTTACGTGGATTTGAAATTAAAAACTGCGCAGAAATAGTACTTAGTGACCTGCTAAGAGATAATTGGCGTTCTTTTTAATAGCTAATACAGATAGCTTAGAACTACATCGGGTCTAAAATACCAAACACAAAAATTCACTCAAATAACCAAGGATATCCACGAAAAGAATCCTACAAAACGATTTAGTTAAAAAAAATAGAACTATCGTGTCAAAGCACGTCAACGGATTCAGCAGATTTTACTAAGCTTTGAATTCTCGAAAGCGACGTATCTATGCACTATTACGCTTAAAATCGGTTGTTTTTACAATCTCTAACGAGCGTAGTTCAAAAAGGGATATATTATGTATGTTATGCCGAATAGCCGATAAGAGAGCATCATTTTTTTTATACAACTAAGGTGGCAAGCAAGTATACGCTCTGCCTGATAGAAAAGATATAAGATAATATGTACCTAAGTAAGTTACTGTACCCAACATGTACTTGCAATTTAAGGTTTTATTCGCGTGTTGTCGAAACTATAAAAAATTACTGCTTCCGTGATAATTCTGTAATTACTAATAGGTAGTTTATCTATCTATGCTAATATACAAATACTGCGTCCGACGGTCATGCCACACGGAGTGAAAGTACATTAAATATTTAGAAGATAAGATAATTTAATGAAAGAAGACATCATTTATTTTTAATAATAAGTAGTACTACGTTAACAGATTTAAAAAAATTTGCTTGGCCCCTCGGAAATCGGGAATCCAACTATAATTTCAGTAAATAAATCTATTTAAATCACTTATAATTATATAATGAAAGATCTTGCTTGTAGAAAATGAAACTCTAGGTCAGAGGAGTCCAATAGCGATCCATTTGAAAGTTGAAGTTCGAATGTCATGGACGTAGAAACTTTGACGACTTGAAAGGTTTATGAAGATCTTATCGCGGCACCGCTAACCTAGTAACATTGTCCTCGTTTGTGACAAATTTGAGACTAAATCATTTTACTGGGAGAGATTTTAGTAAAGACCAACATTATTGATTATTTCGTTGAATAATTTTGTAATACGTTATTTATACTTTGTATGTATTCGATCATAAACATAAGTCTGTAACATCAAAAAATAAGACAAATACAAAAAAATAAGTTACACTGTTTGCTCTTAATGGCGTGTATGTCCAGTTTTTTATAGAACGTAGATGGCAAACAGGTATATAGCCCTCCTGATAAACTACAGGTTATAACTTACGGAAACCAAGTTGTAACTGGTTATCATAAGTAAATAAGCAAGAAAGCATAAAGTCGTGAAGGGAATAGGGGGAAGAGAAGGAAAAGGAAGGAAACTGGAGCTGTTTTAATTGGACTTTCGGTGGTCTAGATATTTTGTAAGAGGGTATTGCTTGCAAGACCCGATCCGGCCCATTCATACTATCGTAAAATGTGTCCGCTTTAGAAAATAGTCGTGATTTGAAAAGGTTTATGAGTCCAAACGAAAGTCAAACTGAGCTTAAACGACAAATTGTGTTTGGGTGTAATATTGTTACGCTAACATGGGCTTACGCTTCATGCGTTTATGCATATATAGTTGGAGGGTCAGGAGATAGATCATAGGATGTTATTTTACTTATCTTGCATATGTATTTTGTACCGTCAAGGCTGTTTGCTAATGTGTTATTTATTAAGATTGATCACTTTCTGATTATCCTAAACAAATATTGATATTTACACAGCACTTTCTATACTCAAAAGTAATTGGTCATTCTCTAATGACACAATTGACTTGAAATTTATTGCAGTCTGTTTTATTTAAAAGCTTGTACGTATGACTTTTGTTGTCTGATACTTTGAAAGGTAAAGTATATTTATTTTTTAATTATTCTTCTCAGCAATCTCTTCCATTTGATACCCATGTCATGACAGTGCATAAAAATAATTGGTTCATAATCGCTGTCGCCATTGGATTTGGTGGAATTTAAAATGAACCCATGCGTTGTCATTCTGCTGGAAAATGTCAGCTCGGTCCTCAAATTCTTAAAGACAAAATCTACTACATTAAACTCCATTACATATTACCCTTATTACCATGAAAAGAGGCAAGGAAGGCATGATCATTGATCATTATTTATACAATTCGGATTGGTCATTTCAAAATATCAAACTTATTATTATAGGTCCAGATTTACTCACAATATTTAACTTATAAAATGTTAAACTTAAAAAATGATTATGACTTTAAAATAGTCATAATGTTACTTGCCGGATTTTTACACCACAGAAGAAGTAAACCAGAACATCTTGATCACTTGCCAAACTTGTCCGATAGTTTATAAGGTTGATTTGCCATTAAAAACCTAAATAATGTAATAATAGTCAATAGTCACCTATATCCATTAATCTACTTAATAGTAACGTTCACTAAACTATGAAAAATCGCTAACTATCTCCGGGTAGTTGAAAGAAAGCCAAGTCTGAAAAGATTAAACCAGTAACGAACTGAAATAACCGTTGATCGCGGTGCTAATTAGTTTTAGTTCCACTCAAGGCACTCGTTAACTAAATATATTTCTGCTAGTAAACGATGGACAGGTTGTTCTTCTTTATCTATTTACTATCATCCCGGCTGTTCAGGGCTAAGAACGGAAACGATTTATATAATTACTTCTCTTTAGTTCAGCTCCTAATTACCTTTCGGAGGACCTTGCTATGTTTTTAAAAGATATTTGTTCATTGCAGGGGCATTGTGCTGCGATGAAGAATATAGATTGGTGCGACACTTGATGCAGAAGTATGACGCATCAGTGAGGCCGGTTGAGAACTCCTCGCTGCCTCTTCTTGTCACCTTTGGAGTTTCCCTGCATCACATTATAGACGTAGTGAGTATTATTTGTATTTTTTTAATAAATAACAAATATTTATTATAGCTCTGGTCAGACAGCGAGGTTAGTTAGAGAGGGCAGAACGGCAAATTAGGGATTTGAAATCGTATTTTCGTTGTTATATGTATAATTAAAGCTGTGTACATTTACCTACGTTTATTTAGCTAAAAATACAATCTTGCTTGTACATTCTGGAGTAGGTCCTAGATAGATAAAACATTCAAAATTTAAAAAAATGTGTATTAAGGGCAATTAAATGCTGCTATATGCTATATTAGTATTTTTATGCTATATTAGTATTTTAGTAGTAGAGTAATAATAAATTATGTTCTCTCCATCCATCTTGATGGCGTTTTAATACTACTTGTGTTGGAGTATGGAGTAGGTACTAAAAGCAATCAATTAATAATAATACATTTACAGTACGTGTAGGTACTATATGCTATTAGAAACTGCAAACTTGGTAAATGTTAAGATGATTATACCATTAATATCTACCAGAACATGAAACAATGATTAAATAAAATGTTAATTAATTAATGTTAACCATTTTTTTTTGTGTGAAACGCATTACGCGTACGCACCCGCCTGGGCGAGGCGGGGGTTATGTCGGACTCTCCGGCCACAATAAAACCCACGGTGTTCCTCCAGACGGCCAGAGTGTCGGGGTCACGGGAGACGCTCGCGCATTCATCCACGGCCCCGGGCCACGGCCCGCTTAACGTGAGCGGGCCCCGTCTGATTTGGAGAGCCTAGCCCCCCTTCCTCTATCTAGAGGCGTTAACACGTACGCCGCCTTCTCGGGCCTGTGCTGTTCGAGCGGCGATTGCCCAATCGCCGCCTGCAGGCATCCTCCTACGGTGGCTGGATTAATATTAATTAATTAATGTTAACCATTAATTAATATTAATTAATTAATGTTAACATTAATTAATGTTGATATTAATTAATTAATGTTAATATTAATGATTAACATTCATTTTTTTTTCATTTAATTAATATTAATTAATGTTCATCATTAATTAATTAATATTAATTAAATAATTAATTAATATTAATTAATGATTAACATTTTCATGCAAAAATCCTAGTTGTAATAACAATGATTAACATTAACACCAACAACTATTTTGAATTTGTCTTAAAGCATTAGCTTAAAATTGATAAAATTGAATTACCACATTATAAAGTAAAATACTTATTAACATTTTATCATATCAGCCAACAGACGTCGCCTCATCACATTTATTCTTATGATAATCCCGTGAGTATAATTTGAAATATCTATGTGGCCAGTTTAATCGCAAGTAAGCAACACAGTATCTGTTACAGTATACAATATTATAAAAATTATGTCTAGTGCTTATTATTACTGTACTTACTTTGATAGCGTAAGGATACCCCGTATCTATGTATGCATAAATTACACAAACATTATAAGATTACTTGAATATTTTCAGAGTTCTTGCGTACATTGTAATAAAATCACGTCTTCGCACTTTGGAGGATTTGACTCGACGATCATCGGATTATATGGATAATTTGCGAATTAAAATTGTCTCGAATAGGTTTTATCGGATAGGATCATTATATTAGAGTCGTGTTTGTTGTGCGATCGAGTACGGACGTACTTCCGCTGTGAATTATTAATATAATTAGTGCTGCGCGGCATTAGCCGTTGCTCGATATCGCCGCTATGAGTCAACAACTTATAGTGAACGAGTTGTTGGCATTCATTCAACATGCCATTGACACCATGGACGAGGTCAGCATTATGCAGATCTGTGGGTTCAATTTCAAGCAAGAAGACGTCAGTAGTAGCAAAAAGCTGCTGTACCAAACGCTGCGTAAGCTGGATCAGATGCCGTCTCGACGGAGGGATGGCACTGAAAAAAGCATACAAGACATCATCACCTTGTTAAAGGTTACCGACCCTGATGAAGTGCCTTTTTTCGTGGCAAAGGAGCTGCATAAGCTGCCTCCTGTCACGTTCGACCACGTTGACGTTACTAGGCTTCTTAAGGATAGAATATCCTTAAAAACGAGTCTTACCGAGCTGCAGAACAAAGCATCGGATAATACCATAAGTGCCTTACGTGCAGAAGTAGTGTTGTTACGAAACGCTATTCCTATAAGCATGTCACCTGAGGCTTCAAAAGTGAATATGCAACGTGGGGCACAAAATGCATCCGTCGGCAGTTTTGAGTCGGCGAGTGCAGTTGCGTCACCGGTCGCCGATACTGAATGCGGTGCAACTTTTGCAGCTGTTGTTCCTGTCTCATGTGTCACAACACCGGCAAACGTATCGAATTCCGTAGATACGTCAACTCCGAAGCGTGCCTATGCAGATATTGCTGCCACCGGCAAAGTCACCGTGCGGACAACACGACTCGAAAAGAAAGGGTGCAAGCAGACGAACGATAAGCCTGTTCAGAAGACCGTAAAACGACGGGCTCTGGTAAAGGACACGTGCGACAAGGATGGCCTTATCACAGTGGAGAAGAAAAAGAGGAAATTGTCGAAATCAATGCGGTACAGGGTTAGCAGGACCGAACATGCTGATACGTCCCGCAACACCGACAACGATTATGTACGTGTCTCGATTACATCACTCTACGAAGGCCGAGGAGATCGTGGAGTATATCGAAAAGAAAATCAACTGGACTTTGAGGGTCGAGAGGTTAGAGTCGCGCCATAGCACGAATTTTAAATCATTCGTGGTGCGAGTGCCGACTCATCATCTTGAAATTTTTCTCAAGGCAGAGTTTTGGTCGAAAGGTATTGTGTATCGGCGCTATCGTGGGAGGTTACACAATACTGAGCCGCGTAATATGACGCCGTAGCTCGTAAGCTGATGCACTCGTATTAGTTTTAGGTTTATATTATTGTATGTATGTTAGTTTATAAGGTATATATAAATATGGATTGTAAAAAAAAATGATCCGTAATAAGTAATATGAATATATTATGCTACTACACAGTTATCTTAAGATTAGAGCACATTTTATACAGTTTTTCTCCTTATACAATCAGATAGTATCAGCTATCAGATAATCATCTTTTAATAAACCTAGGTGGACATAGGCCCTTTATTTAGGAGTCATGTAGTCTATTTCAATTACCTTTTTAGGTTATGGGTCTAGCTGGCCCTAGATATGCTATGTTTGCGGTCACTACTGTAGAGCTATTTCGTTACTGTGGTCATGCGCTAAATTAAATTAAACTTTATTTACTTTTATGACTACTAAATGACCAAAAAAGAATATTGCTCAGAAATTTAAATCTAAGGCTTATAAAATTATAAACATCAATTTTAAAACATAAAAAGATATGTAGTGTGAGATATTTTTAACGTTTTCTGGGCGTAGTCTTTGTTAAAAAAGATCATACATACATAGCTATACGCCTTTTATCCCCGAAGGTGTAGGTACAGGTGTTTAACCACCCACTTTTTACCATTTTTTATTTTAGGTCCCATGTAACAGGGGGCGAGCCCCCTTTATCGGGAACAATTCCAGACTTCGGGCTAATACTAAGATTTTTTCGACAGAAAAACACAATATCACTTTATCCGAACCGGGGATCGAACTCAAAACCTCTGCGTGATAATCTGTACACAGTACCACCGAACCACAGAAGCAGTCGAAAAAAAAAGAGTACTGTATTTATTAGTTTTAGGAACTTTTTTGGACAAAAAATAGTAAACCAGGAGTATTGATTTTTATGAAAAAGGTAAAAGGCATTATAAATAATTTGTGTAATAAGAAACTTCTATATTGAGTTTTATATTTATGAAATGTAGAATAAGAATGCACCATAGTTACTGTGGTTAATTTCGAAAAGTTTACCGGGTAGCACCTAGTTTAACAAAATATTTTCTTCACGAAATTTATACGGTTAAACCATGAGCTCACATCGCCACACACAAAATAGTCATAAAACTCCGGTCGCAACTAAAATTAAAACGGTCTTAAAATTCTTCAATTAATTAAATGAAGAAAAATATGAGAGCATGAATTCTGGCTCCAGTTTTTTACGCGAATAGCATTTGTAATCGTAGTTATAAATCTCAACCATATTTTTTCTGTTATCAAGGTATATTTTATTTCAAAGATTTATTTTAACGTAATTTGCATGAGTAAACCGTAATATATTTTTATTATTTATAATATTATAAATAATCGTTTTGCAAAAAAACTAATAGTTATTTCTAAGTTTTATATCTACGAAAATTACCACGGCAGTAATATTAATAAAAACACCTGTCTTATAATTATTGGCTCTGTAATAACTTGTTATTTCCAATAACAGGCACTACTCCAGTAATTTAAACTACTAGGTTGAGGGTGAAACCAGGAGTGATTTTTGCAAAGTCAATGTACTTTCTAAGTATACCTACCAGTAAAGCAAAACGTCGCGCTGTGTCGAAACATAAAAAAAAATACCTATCAGTCTGAAATTGGATATTCACTTTCTGAGTAAGCGTCGCCGTCGTGCTCAAGATGCATTGCTGTTAAACCAAAATGAGCTGGTGTCTACTACCTGGAATTGTGTGGTATTAACCTAATTTATGTGTATGATGCTGAAAGTGCTTTAATCTGTTAAGGACATCCGTAACCATAAGGATAAATACAAGAAAATATATTCAAGCTTTTTTCGAGTTATTCCGGTCTAATACCCTGTATCTGATACCTTTTCGTGTAGCAATTGCAGATAATTTAAACCGCACATACATTACAGTTATAGACTAATATATGTAAATGAGTAGTTTAAGTTCTTAACATATCAAATGTTGAACAATATGCGTAGGTGCAAGAGAACTATTCTCTGGGACTAGCTTTAAATAATATTTATCTAGCGTCTACTGACGAACGTAGATATCATAGTATCATAATATATTAGAGCTGAATTTAATTTAAACCTTAGTTTCAACAATTTTATAGTTGGATCTTTAGTCGGTGAGATAACACGTTTTTGAAATAGACTTTTTGTTTTTATAAATAGTTTTGATGTAAACTAGCGTGTAAATCAGCAAATTTTATCATTATCAATCAGCAATAACAGTTTTTAACAATATTTTTATAAAGCGTGCCTAAGATTTAAGTGTATGTGCACCATGTTTACTATGGCAATTAGATATCAGCTGAGGAATATTTTTATAAACATCTTTAATTTTATACGGTGACACGTCGACGTTAAATTAGAAATCGTATATGAGTGTTGGGTGTTGTTGTTTTATATGTTTTACGTAGCCATTTTTTGAGATTTTAATATCCATATTGAATACGGATATAATAATGGCCGATTCAATAACCATAACATTAAAATTAAAAAAAAACAATTTCAACATCGACACTTTTTGAACATAGACAGAAAATTGATAGGGAAAAAGTCAAACCACACCAAATTGAAACCAAATTACCAAAGTTTCTTATATTCAAAAAACTTAAATAGGAAAAGCTAGTGGGTTGCAAGCAATCGGTGTTCTGTCACAGAAGAAATTCGATCAATCTGAGTCTCAAACAACGACAGTTACATTTGTTTTCAATTGTTCGGAAACACTTTTTGCACAACTTTTGTTTTTGTTAGCGCTAGTCGGTACTTCAATCGAATTTAATTTTCCTATTATGGGAACATATTATATGTATCGTTAACCATCGGCAAAAAGAGTAGGTACCTTTTATATTTTTGTTTTTATTTAAGTAAATGTACAAACTCAATGCACGATATAACATCAAATGGTATGTGAAAATAAAAATAATTGAGAACGATTAAAATCATTTGAAAATTAACGAAAATAAGTAATATTATATACTTTTAGGTAGATTTTTTTTAAATATATCAACATCGCAAAGAAATGAAGTATCCATTTTAAATTCATAAAAAACAACCATTATAATTGTTCTGAACCAATTAAATGACTGCACCGTTGGTCTAGTGGTTAGTGTAACTGACTGCGACGCCGGGTGTCGTGAGTTCGATTCCCGCGGAAGGCAAATATTTGTGTGATGAACATTTGTATTTGTCTTTAGTCTGGGTGTTTCCTATGTATTATAAGTATGTATTTACAAAAAAAAAAGTATGTATATGTACTATATTTCAGTTATCTAGTACCCATAACACAAGATCTGCTTAGCTTGGGACTAGACGACAGTGTGTGATAGTGTCCACATATTATATTATTTATTATTAAATTTTATACCTTTCGTAGTTAACTACTAACAATAAACTTAATAAGCTAACAGCATACTGGTGGTCACTACTGCAGTATCGCGACCTCATTACACTTCGTTGAAAGAACGAAAGATAGAAAGGTCAGGTAGCTTCTGAGAGAGAGATTCGTCAGATTATTTATCAGAAAATATCTCTGTGAGTTAATTGTTCTAGACAAGATCGTTTCCGTAGGTGAATTCAACTACGGTGTCAAATAGTACAATTGAAGATGGTACTGTGTCAAATAGTTTAGAGCAATTCTCGTGGAACGGACGATAAAATACGATACAGCTAAAGTCTCTTCATTGCGCTAACGGTTACACTTGAATTTAGTACCTACAAAGTGGTGACCCCCCGGTTTCGTATAAGGGTTTATAGTTAGGTATACTTATATTATTTATTTATTATATATGCTTTATTGTGTATTGCTTAAAAATTAATTGTTATTTACGACATAATTAAAACAATTTTTAATGAACTTAACTTTTTTAATAACTATTACTTTTTTTTATATTATATTTTAGCCTACCAAAGTGACTCCACTCCACCTGCAGGTAAGCAGTCAGTGGAATCCAGAAGTGGCGGCCACTATACCAAAAGCCATTGTCTTAAACTGCTGGTATGGTGGCATCCCCTATGGCGGCTGGGAATGGGGTTAAGGGAAGGGAATGAGGGAGGTGAGGAAAGAGGAAAGGGGGGAAATTGGGCCTCCGGCGCTCTAACTCACCGAACGAAACGCAGTAGTACGGATACTACTACTCTTAAGTCGATCTTCTATGAGAGGGTAGTACTTCCCAGGACGATCCGGCCCTTTCATGCTGAAAAAGCGTGGATGTACTACCGTAAAATTACTAGTAGTTTTATACAAAATTTAAAAGTTGAAACATAAACGACAGTGAAATCTGTATTAATATCTGTTGCGTACTTTAGAAGAAACAGACAAAAGAAAAACATCAATATTCCTTTATATTCTTTAGAGATTCTAGTAATAAATCTGTCTGTGGCTCCAATCTTTCCTATCGACCTTTTATCAACGATCCTATCCTGTCGACAATTCATTTATGTTCAAAAAGATAAATTTATCCAACAAACTTTTCAGAAGCCCTCAAAAGTATAATATTTAAATATCGCTTGTATCGTAATTGGAGTTGTTACTTGAAGGCATAATGTTGATTTTACCGATAAAACATTTTGAAAGTAATTTAGTTTGCAAAAGATAAAAAATCATTTTATTGTAATTTGTACTATTAAAATGGATCATAGTTGAGACTATGAATATTAGTTTATTTTATTGCATACCGTAGCTAAGTGTAAGCCCTCAAAAGATCGTAAGATCGTAGTCAAGAGTTGTTAATTGAAGGCATAATGTTGATCTAACGGATAAAAGCTTTCAAAGTAATTTAGTTTGTAAAAGATAAAAAAAAAATGTAATTTGTAATATACTTTTCAATTGGATCATAGTTGAGACTATGAATATTGCTTTGCTTTATTGTATACGTAGCTAAGTGTCGATTACGGCACTCATATTTACTCGTATGCATGAAGTTCAGGGTACACCTAAGTACAAATGTAAGTTTTTCCAAGTTCAAAAACATGGCGATGATATCAGAACTACGAGTATCTATATGAAACAAACTAAAACGAATATCGGCGTAAAGTAATACTTTTCTTTGCTATTACGTTTCGTTCAGTGACTGAGAGCGCCCGAGGGCTCTCGGGACCGTTTCTAATTTCACGATAAGCAACTGTGTGTTAGTGTTTTCTTAATATTGTTTCTGCAATGGTTAGAGAACACAGTCATATCCATAGGTTACAGTATTCACTTATAAGGTATACTTGTATGCCAATTAAAGTTTACAAACATACGTGACTTAAAAAAACCGGCCAAGTACGAGTCGGACTCGCGCACGAAGGGTTCCGTACCATTATCTACAAAAAGCGGTAAAAAAACATGTTTGTTGTATGTGTGCCTCTCTTAAATATGTGTTATATTTTAATTTAATTATTTATTTCTAAATTGAATATATAACTAAATATTCTGTGAATATTTTAAGCGTCTACCTGTTATCGTTATCAATATTGTACAAAAAGGAGCAAAACGTCCCGTTTATAGGATCCCTTAAATATTTATTTTATTCTGTTTTTTTAGTATTTTGTTGTGTTGTTATAGCGACAATAGAAATACATCATCTGTGAAAATTTTAACTGTCAAACTATTACGGTTCATGAGATACAGCCTGGTGACTGACTGATTTATCCTTTTCTCCTCAATAATAGAAAGCAACTGTCAACTTTCGTCATCTCACGCAATATATAAAGTCTATGCTTTGCGCCAAAGAGACAAAGTCCCTCGCTAAACGCGTGTTTCATATATCTCTGCTTACCCTTTTGAATAAAAGCCTTTTAAACAATTTAATAATAAATTCAATTTATTTACGGGAATGTGATGGCAATAGACTACGTATGCTATATTGTATACTTTGCTATTATGTACTACGTATTCAATAGGTATGAGAAACAATATTTCGCCACTAAAAACACTGTTTGAATTATAAGCAAATAGTACAGAACATAAACGATAATAACAACGTTCCCCAGGAAGTTGAGAATTTCCGTCTGCCTTATTTTATTTCTTGGGTAAATTTGGAACGAAATTATTTGCCGCTCACCTTGGTATGTACAACACTATTAAGACATTATCCACAATGTTTGTATAAAGCTGTATAACATGTATCCCTGCGTATTTGGTAAATTTGTGAGAAAATGAGGATACTCATTTCGGAACCCCTAAAGATTTAAGTATGGATCACCTGATTTCAAGAATTTTTATACACTTTTCCCAAAATTGAGACCAGGGTCTGACAGACTATACAAACATACAGTTGATAGATAGGTTAGTTTTATAGACTCCGTAATACTGTAACTGCACTATATTTTAAGTACCTTGCCGCTGGCACGGTGGTCTTCACTATGGCTAGTTTATGATTTTTCACGCCGATAAAAGTACTAAGTATTAAACTATTTGGTTTCAATGTGAAAGGGTGGCACTTCAGTTCCGCACGTGTTGTGAATATAAAGAGGAGAGTGGAATCAATTTAAAGAGCTTGCCAGTTTTTTTTTAGAATTTGCTAATTAGTATAGTTACATATTTTGAAATGATACTAAATATTGAAGTGAAAAAAATGAAGTATTATATGACTACTTCATTTTCTTCACTTCAATATTTAGTATCATTTTAAGGATCGCGAAATACAGTGACATTTCTCTTAACGTATTTCTAAATTTAGACCTCTAATTGACGTACCGTGCCTGGGGAAGTATCTCCGCTTTATAGAGGATTGTAACCGTAGCAACACTGAATGTAAAGAGCATATAAGTATACACTCTATATAATATGTTAAGTTTAAGGAAAATTAGAGCAAACTATAGAACCTGTTTAAATTCAATAAAAACTTTTTTTTGTGTCATGGACTCAAATTAATAAAAATAAGTACCATTGGTTTATAAATAAATGCTCTTTTATATAAATGATAGATATTTATAATTCTTTATTTATTTATGACCATGAATTTGATTATAAACATCGAAAAACTATAATCGGGCCAATAGGAATACGCAAAACTAATTCTAGAGACCGTTATTTTGTAAATACGTAAACAAAACAATAATAAATTGCGGCAAATTTTATATTTTATTTTATCTATTTCTTATTTAGTTGTCTTTCATTATTTTTGTTATGCGATATATTTAGTTCTTCTTTTTTGTTATGCTACTGAGATAGAAATAACTTATATTTATTATTTATTTATTTATTTAAAACTTTATACACATACATGTAAAGGCGGACTTAATGCCTGAGGCATTATCTACCAGTCTACCATTGGGTGATGCAGAGACAATCAATTATATAAAATCCATAACTCTTTGCTATTCGCGTAAGTTGTAAATTTTTAGAACTTCTGTGTGTGTAAAATATTTGCTTTTAAACGGACTTGAATAACATCAACTAGGTACTTTTCGGAACTTTTTTTTACCTATTTCATAATATCCTCTACTAAGTTCGCCTTTGTAGACCGCAATTTAAAGTCTAAAAATAAAAAAATTGTAAATTTTATCGTGCGTAAAACTAAAATAGAGAGAAAATCTCTGTACAAACTGCTTGTAAACAACTTGTAAGCTCCGGCTATGCAGAGAGCTTATTTGAATTAATTTGCTCAGAAAACCTACGAATGCGGCGTGGAAATTATCTCAAAATGAAATGTAATTGAAATCAAATGTGCTCTTGGCTTATTCCCGTCACTTTTCTTGCATTCCAACGTTCATTTTGTAAATAATTATACTCGTATTTAATCGTGTTTTCGAGGAAAACTTTTTTGCATTTTTAAATTATCAATTTGGTCGTTGACGTCGAGGACAACCTAAGAGATGTCGTGAAGACTTGGATACCTTTTGCAATGAATGACCAGAGAGTACCGCCGATAGGGGAATGTAGAAGTCCCAGGGAGAGGCCTTTGCCCAGCAGTGGGGCTGAAAAAATATATATGTACGAACTTCATGGCAATGGAGAATTAGCTCGAGCCACAGTGCTGCAGCTTGAAACAACAAACAATCTGTGATTCCTGCCTCGGTGATAGTTGTTCGGAACGAACAAAGAACATAGGGCGTCTATTTTTCCTCTGAGGATCTTACACGCAACGATTACGTGATCGTTGGATCTTCTTTTTTTTTAATATTTACCTACCAAAGTGACTCCACCCCACCTGATGGTAAGCAGTCAGTGGAATCCAGAAGTGGTGGCCACTATACCAAAAGCCATCGTCTTAAACTGCTGGTATGGTGGCCGCCACTATGGCAGCTGGGAATGGGTATAGGGGAGGGGAATGAGGGAGTTGAATAAAGGGGAAAGGTGGAAAATTGGGCCTCCGGCGCTTTCACTCACCGAACGAAACGCAGTAGTACGGATACTACTACTCTTACGTCGATCTTATGAGAAGGTAGTACTTCCCCGGACGATCTGGCCCATTCATGCTGAAACCAGCGTTTATCAACTACCAAAAAAACCTCTAATGAGTTCAAGCATCCCAAGAGGAATCTTGTTGGGTACAAGAATGGATAGTACCCGTACTTCCGCTTGTACAGGTCTCTTAGGAAAGCTTTCTGAACTTTCTCTAGTAGAAGTGCATTTTGATTTATAGGAATTTTGTCATTTACTTAAACGATAAAAATATTAATCTTATCTTGTGCTTTAGGCTTTTTTCAATATTAGCACCCTGACTTGCTCCGATGTTTTGTGCTTTGTTTATTAAGGTTCAAGTTTCCTCATGTTGTTTTTCTTCCTTGTTTAGGTTCAGTTAAGCCATTAACACATGTCAATCAATGTATAAGATCAATTTTCCAAAACAATGAAATCGGAGCTATAGAAGGCCATGTATGTGAGGAACAATAAATCTATTTACTCCTCTCTTACCCGAATTACTGGCGTTACTTATAGCTTTGAACAATGTCTACGAGTATTTAACCGATAAGAAATCAGTATACTATAAATACATCATTGCAATGATGTTTTATTGCCCTATTTCATAAAACCGTTATCTATTAGAATACATATATTTCTATAAGCTTGTACGTTGTTGTTGTACATTTTTAGTTAAGCTTTATCTGTTTGCTATTATTATAATCCCGCAGAATAGTATAACAATTTAATACATATAAAGATTTTCTAAGATATTATTAAAAGAAGGAAACTGTAAATTTTGCCAATGGTGCGTGAAAACCAAGGATTATGAGCCTATTGTTCTCAGTCTTCTTACTCCGTGATAAATTAATTCCGGATAAGAATTTTAATGAAATAATTTCTAGTCACAAAGTCCTTTTAAAATTACCGCCAGGAAAGCTTTTATCAAAACTACTGTTATAACTGTACGCATCAAACTTAATAGTTAATAATGTGTTTGCTATGGCGGTTTTGTCGCTTAAATCCGTCCTAAGCAAACAAATATAACTAAAATTAAGGCACGTTCATGTTTACTAACCTATTCTGGCCAAGTTTGACCGCGGATTCCATTATCCCAAACTTTAAGTCGGAGCTTTTGCAAGACGATTATTAGACTATAATAAATCTATGCAGTTTTCTCTCATCTGAACTCTTGACCTTAAAATTTTGGAGGAGAACGCGAAGTTTAACGTTAAAGTTGAAGCTTGCCGAATATTACCAAATGACTTTTGTTTTACGAAACAGACTGCATTATTCATACTTCCATACTAATATTATAATTGCGAAAGTAACTGTCTGTATGTCTGTCTGTCTGCTACGCTTTCACGCCTAAACCAATGAACCGATTTTGATGAAATTTGGTATAGATATAGTGATGATAATAGACCTTGGGGAACAACCGCTTATCTTTTATCGCGATAAAATGGCTTGACGGGGTTGAAATAGGGGACATTCACGCGGCCGGAGTTGATGGCAACAGCTAGTTATTTATTTATCGCGATAAAATAGCCTCTTATAGCTGATGTTGCAGATTTTAAACTTCACTTATCGTATTAAAACTCGATATGTACGAAGAATACTATTCATCTCATAATATGGTACTGGTGTTCTAACTTAGCTGACTTTAAATATAATCTGCACTGTCGCATTAGGTGTTTAACCTGTAATGTTACGATTAGTTTGATAAATAAATAAATAAATCTGCAAAATTATGATGGTGCGATTTCTGATGAAGTACCATGGGCAGCATGAGCAGGTTTTTCAAGTTACTAAAAAAAACCGATGATCCGATGAAGGTGTTGCTTTCCTTATTTTTATTTTTATATGGATAAATAAAATGAATATCGCACTGCGATTGCCTACTGACTATATTTTTATACACTAAATTAAATATAGTTTTGCAGCTAAGACATATAATAGCATTGCAGGAGTAATGATTAGAAAACACAACCAAGCCGTTGCCGACCACGGAGAAGGGGATGAGGAAGGAAAAGAGAAACGGAAGAGAACCGAGTTGGTATTTGGGCCGCCGGCGCTCTCACTCATCGAGCGAAACACATTAGCATGAAAACTAATATTCTTACGTCGATCTTCTATGAGAGGGTAGTACTTCCCCTGTCGATCCTGCCCATTCATGCTGAAACCTACTGTACTGGATCTACTACTGTATAAAATGCTCTCAGTACCAAATAATTATAAAAGCTGTTGTGGAGCATACTTGACAGTATTTGGTTCGGCTAAGTAAAACCGATCTAGCTACGAGGGGCTACGCTGAACTACGTCGAGCTACGCTCGCGTACGCTGAACAAGCGATGGTTGAGAATAAAACAACTGATGTCTATAACTGGTGTTTACCACTTTAAGAAGAGCCCTGCTCATCTGCTTTTTGTAGCTTATTCAAAATAATCTTAATTAATATTTTACTATTTACTTCTTCTTTAGTCAGTAACAGAGCCATGCCTAATTTCGATTACATTGACCATCTTATAATTATTGTTGCGACTCGATGCACTAAGTAATAGTTATAATGTCAGTATGTACATATATGCAAAGTTATGCACACTACACACATAATTTACCTGACTGGCAATAAAAGCAATAAATGCGTGCTTAGGTGCACTGTACACACGGGAGTTTCGACGAATTTGCTTAAGCGGTTTGTTCCAAGACAATGCAGAGTGTCACTGCACTGTCATCTGCAGTCTCTTACGATATACCTATTATTATATAGGTTCTAAGTAATATTATCTTCTCAGTTTAATAATACGCAAAAGTTTTGTTAAAGCATTTTTGATTAAACACATATACTGCTGGTTGTTTCTAGCACTTTTGGTAATTGGATAATTGTAATTTTAACTATATAACTATGAATAGTTAATTAAATACAAGAAAATGGCACTACGTGGTAGTTATGCTTTAACAGCATGTTAAGAGTTTTGGATCCCGATTTTATCGCTGGAAACTATAAATGTTAAATCTATAAGCTTTTGTATTATTATATTAATGACAAATACAAAAGATTATCGCGAACCTATTTGGTGAATAAGGTGTCAAACATCACTCATAGCGTCGATAGTGCTTGCGAAGCTGCTCGTGTTAACTGGTAGAACTCACCTATTTCTATTAAAAATATCCATTCTAATTAATATTCAGAATTGAAGCAAATAATATATTACCACAAAATTTATTTCAACAATTTGTCGAACTTCATAAACGTGTCGAAGTAGTCCAAAGTTCTACCACTATATTTCATATGATATCTATACATATAATAAAAATGTAACCGATCGCTGTCTGTACATGGAAGATATATGAGAAAAAAAATATTGGGGCCTTTATCAACGCAAATAGAACCCAAAACAATGATTGTTACAATTTTTGTCTGTTTGTCTGTTTGTGCGTTTGTTCACGCTAATCTCAGAAACGGCTTATCCAATTTAGATATGGTTTTCACTAACACATTGTGGTAAGCTTGTTTCATGTCAATCGGTTCATAAATAAAAAAGTTATGTCAATTTAAAGAATCACGTCGAACATTCTCTGATAGAAACAGAGACTTTAACAGAATATGGAATAGCTGATAGCGTTTTTATTTTTCGGATTCCTCTCATTCTAAACAATCTTCCATTTAGTTTTAAATGAGTCCTGTTTCTAGTGAGCCTATGTTTCGCGATGACAATTAATAAAGCCCAAGGTCAGACACAACTAAAAGTTGTGGGCGTGGATCTAAGTATTAGCTGTTTTTCGCACGGTCAGCTTTATGTGGCTCTATCACGTGTTAGCATTCCTAGCAGCCTGTATGCTTTGATCCCCGACGGCTATACGTCTAATCCATACATCCATACACCCATACATATTATATAAGGCTTTGTCCTGACTGACTGACTGACTAACAGACAACGCACAGCCTAAACTGCTGGTCGTAGTGACTTGAAATTTGGAGGGTGTGTTTGTCTAAATGTCTAGAGGTTGTACTAAAAAAGGGTTTTTTAAATTTTATTTCTAAGTGTGTGAAAAGGGATGAAATCGAATCGTATGAATCTTCTTCATTTTTTAACTTTCAACTTACTTTTGAAATTTTGTTTTGGAATACTTCTACTGAAATAAAAAATATCCTAATAATTTTATTTTAACAGGGGTGGATTTAGAGGGGTGAAATTAGGGATGAAATATTCTATACAAAGATCTTTAGCTTTTGAAGCTAGCGACTTGAAATTTTAAGGGAGGGGGAGGGAGAGAAAGGAGGGAGGAAAGGAGGAATTGAGGAGAAGGAGGAAGGGAGAGAAAAGTGAGAGGGAAGTGATGGGGGAGTGAGAGGAAAGTGATGAGGAAGTGAGGGGGAAGTGAAGAGGAAGTGTGAAGGAAGTCAGGGGAAATCCAGGGAGAAGTGAGGGAAAAGTGAGGGGAAATTGAAGGGGAAGTGAGGTGGGTGAGGGGGAGTAAGAGGGAAGTTAGAGGGAAGTGAGAGGGAAGTGAGAGAAGAGTGAAGGGGTAGTGAAGGAGAAGTGAGAAGGAAGTGTGGGGGGAGGAGTGAGGGGGAAGTGAGGGGAAGTGAGGAAGACAGTTGAGGAAGGGAGGGGGAAGGAACGCGGAAAGAAAGGAGTTTTCGAATGGTGGAAAAAGGGAGGAGAAGGGATAGGAAGCGATAGGAAGGGAGAGGAAAGGAAGAAAAGAAAGGAGAAGGAAGGGGGAAGAGAGGGGAAAACGAGGAGAAACAAGGAGGTAAGGTAGAGGGAAGTGGAGGAAAGGGCAAGAGATGCTGGAGGAGGAGCAAGGGATGCTGAAGGAGGTGAAGAGGAGAAGGGGGAGGGGAGGAGAAGAAGAAGGAAACTGTAGAGAGTGGAGAAAAAGTGCAATAGGGAAGAAGGGGAAGGGGAAAGTTATTGTACTGAAAATTTGCCTTTGTGTATTGTATATTGTTTTTACGAGGGATATCTTTAGGTAGGTGAAAGAGGATTTGTATGAATGGGAGATTTAAAATAGTATGAAAAACAGTAATTAAACAATATAAAAATGTCTATTGAAAAAAACGACATTCACGCGAGCGAAGCCGCGGGCAAAAGCTATCTATATACATAAAAGCAAAAGGTCACTCACTCACTTATCACGAAATCTCAGAAACAAGAAGTGCTAGGAATCTCAAACTTTGCATTGTAGTTCCTATTAGGATATAGGTGCTCACTTAGACGGAATTTTGCGAAATCCATCCCCTAAAGGGGTGGCAAAGTTTATATGAAATTTCTATAGTTTTTATAGTAGGATTACCAAATTACTAGAAAATACTCTTTTTTTAATATTCAGAAACCACCCTTATTAAATGGGCAAATAAGAGTCGCAAGTTTGTGTGAAAGTGGTTTGTCAGTTTTAGCGGTAGCGGGTTTAAACTGGATTCGCCATAGAGACGGATAATACTGATACCTACAATGTACGATTGCCATAAAATCAGGCACGCAATATTCTCATAGAGGCACCCATCTGAATTTTCACGCGAACGAAGTCGCGGGCAACAGCTAGTTCTTTATATATTTGATTCCAACAAGTACAACTTTAAAATTAATAATCTACATGTTTTATAATGCTCGTGTTTTTAGTTTTCTTGCTGAAAACTTGAGAACACTGTACGCGTATGGTTGACGATAACCACTTGGATATTTGTCATCTAAGTTATATGAAGAAAAATATATGGTGTTTAAATTGATGACCGCCTAATGTTTCTTCGAATACATCGAAACTATTTCGACAGCCAATTTCGTCTGGTCATCGGTGTGGTCTCTCAAATGCGGTGCCAGCATTTTATTTTATATTTAAAACATAACAATAGCTACTTTTCTACTCTTCGTTCTCACATTTAAATAACCAAGATAAAGTAACATTTACCCAAGGCATTTCTACCTTTTAAATATTATAATGTTAAAAATAAATAAAATATGTGATATTATTATTGTATAAATCACAACTTGTGATATGACCATAATGTACGCGTAGACACAAAAGTAAATGCAAGCTGCTCACCATGTTTAAATTATTCATGACCCTTTTTAGGTACTGTCCAGTATGTCAAGTTGTCAAGCAAATGTGAATCTCTCGGACGTCTACGATGGAATTCATAATCAACCTTTTTACGTGTATAAAATAGCAGCTGACACAAAATATACTTTTGCGCACTCACTTAAACATATAAATGATTGCTTTGCTAATTAAAAACAGCGTAACTGCATGACTCGAATATTGCGAAAGCGCATTTTATGTTAGACAATTTAAAAGCATTTTTCTTTAGCTCGTTTCAAGCTAATGTGGTTTTATTTCTCAGTATACGCCAGCGATATCAATGAAGCAATAGGCTCAGGTGAGAGCAAAATGTGATTTTAACCCGCTTCTCATGGATTTCTTAGATCGCTATATGAATAATGTATTCGTATTTGTATTCGTATAAACGTACATGCATTTACTGAAGAAGTTTGTTTTGATTTATTTTGGTCTTTGCATACACTGGCAGATTTGCTTATGTAATGCTATTTATCCCATTCCAAACATTGAAGCCTACCATTTATATTAACTTAGAATTTAGCGCTTCAATCAAATGTGTTCATGTAAATAGAATTGTATCTTTTATATTTTTATGTGCTCAAGCGATATTCCACCAGTATAGCCAATTTAAGTCATATTTGCCCAACAAAGAAATGAAAAATTATTAACTATACTATACTATTGTCTTCTGTTAGAAATTAGCCTTCCGCAAAGAGACAACTGCAGCGACAGGACGCAACGACGTGTCCTGGTGACATGAAGCGACGACATGTCGTCTGCTGCTGCTGCGTGTAGTCGGCTACCCAACTTGTACCTTAACGGACAGACAGACAGACAGAGTTACTTTCGCATTTATAATATTAATTATTTACATTTGAACTGAAACTGTTTCTAAGAACTGTATCAGTACAAGGTTCAACCGTGTTGACAACAGCATAGTATTAAAATGCAAAACCTGAGTCGTTTTTATGTAAATAACGGAACTTATGTATTTCTTTTACTTTGGTTTGTTTTTCCTTTGTTCTAAAGTAATTGTTTTTACTTGTTCACTTGCATCCCTTGTCCTTCAATTGTATTGATTGGTAATTTACAAAGTATTGGTTCTTGCTTTAGCTGTTTTTGTTATTCATTTTGTCTACCTACGCAAGCATATTTCATTATAAATCGTGAAACTTTGTTTCTCAGATATCATAATTATTCAAAAACATTATGTATGTATGACAAACAATATTTGATTACACTTCAAATAAAACTTTGTTTTTATTTTATTTTGCATTAATCGTAATAATAGAATGATAAAAATGCTTTGAAGTTTGCTAGAAGCTATACTGTTCTAGTGAAGTTTTAATAAATATTTAACTGGAAGCAACTGTTCTACTCTGTCAAACGCTTGTTATAAAACTCCTCGCGCTTGTTAGGAGTTTCTATTACGTCATGGAGAGGATGTCATCTACATGATAGTCTCGGCTGGGGTGAAACGGTGTCAAATTTAATTACCCACCCTGTAAGCAGATATAAAAGCGTGATTTATTTACGATAAAATTTTACATCTAAGGAAAATTAAACAATAATGCAAAGATCTTAAGTCATTGTTAAAATAAGTATAAAGTGTCGAAACTAAAGGTCCTTGAACTAAGTGATTCGGTACTTCATACATTTGTCGTGATGTGTTCCCTCCAATTTTGATCAATGTCAGAATACTTACATAACTACAACTATATTGGTGCAACTATATTGGTGACCTCGATCACCATCTATCTATCAACGGTCTGCTGCCATCAAGTAGGGAGGACATAATATAGTAGCACTACATGGCAAAAAACATTTCGCTAATTTGGTTACTTTTTTTTTATAATTAAAAAAAAAGCTTGACTTTCTTGAGGTTCTAAGAATACAAATTAAAATTTTAAGAACAAAAACATTTTACATTAAAATAACTTATTACTTAAAATTTGCGTAATAAATAAAGCATATGCTATACTTATACAGTTTGAAAGCTGTGGGCCGAAACTAGTTGGAAATAGTCTCATTATGAATTCGCTATCCCAGAAAACAAAAACAATAGCTGCATACAACAATGCATGCATTCATTCAACCATACATTTTATTGTTCTCATTTCTTTCGCCACATATTCGGTTTCATTCAATTTATTCATTAAAACGTTCAGAATAGGCATTCATAATGTGGCTTAAGCATCTGGGGCTCCAATATTATACTGATTTTATACTATTCTTGTGAACTAACTAACAATATTGATGCTCACACAATTTTGCTGATTTACTTCGCATGTAATTTCAAATGTGACAGTTGCTGGCACGGTGTTGTAAAATAAGTGCGATTACAGAGCTATTAGTGTCTAAACTAAAGAAAGGAAATAAAGGTATTTAAGCACAAATGGATGCTCACTCCGTTCTTATAAACTCATATTTAGATTGAATAAAATGAAGACTTCCACGGTTACATTTTTTTTTATAAGACGTTTTTAATGTCAGTTCTTTAATCAGGTAAAAAGTCAGACACGGGTGCGACCGAAATAAGATCAGGTTGACAAGGAAGACTAACTTTTACCTGATTACTGTGGAAGTCTTCATTTTATTTTAATATAGCCATGTTATGTCATACATATTTATGTATGTAATATCTCAGTCACAGGTGAAACGTTATTGGATGTTCTATAACAATTTGTCATGGTGAGCATGTACCGACTTTACTAGAAAACTTTTGATGATAATATTTCTTACAGCGAGGTAGGCGTTGACAATGGAATATTAGACGAATCTGGTATAGTGAGCCCGTCATTCAAAAGTCAGTGTAGGTCTCTGAAGATGAGTGCAGCAGATAGACTTAAAAGCTAGATAAGTATTTAGTTCAACAATCCTGCGTCTTGTCCAGGCGAAAATATTAGTAGTAATTGCTGTGCTTATACAGAAGCGTTAGTTAATACCTACTGACTATAGTCAGTATAATATTTTTGTTTTACGTGGGTGGTGAGTTTAAAGGAAGCGTTGCGGATATGTTTTTTTAGGAAAGCTTTTTGTATGTTTTATTATATATTGTTACTTGTTGAAATAACTAAAAGTTTTGATTTAATTTACGAATTTGTACAATATACCGCGAAATGGCCATGTATTTATTACGTTTACTTATAAGCTTGATTTTTACATCTATTATTATGTTTAATAAACAAATGTTTGGGTTTTTAATTATAGCTTGATACCTCCATGCATATCAATAAATCCTATAAGTGTTCAGTTTTCGCTTTGCAGGTACAGAATGCGCGAAAAGAACTGACTTATCTCTGCCAAAAGATACATCATGTCATTGATCCTATCTGAAGTGTAGAAAAGACAAATAAATAACAACCACTTGTGTTTCAATTTTATAATATTTGTTCAGATTCACTGACTTCTCAAATATGCAGTACGTGATATTATTTTGCAAACAAGAGATGTTTTATATAGATGTGGTAAAGTTTGTACGAGTATAGGATAAAATGTTTGCCAAGATTTATTTACGAGAATGTTACAACCGATGGATGAGGGTGCTTTTGGACCGGTCGTTGTGGAGATATTTTAAAGAGAGATTTGCAGTGAACGTCTTTCGACTGAAACTATGATAATGTGTGTGTGACACATTCAGCAGCGACTACAACTGCATTCTAGATGTTACAGCGACGCCAAGTCACTATAGTCGAGTACAGCGAATTAAATTTCTAAACGATCGTTAATGATCAAATCCGAAAGCTTGATCTGGTTTTAAAGCATTTTTGTAAAGCATAAAATATGTTTTACATCATAGTCACTGTGCTAGCCAACTTGGGGTTGGCCACCGAGCCAGCGGCTAAGCCGCGGACAGCCACTATGATTTATGGAACACGTTGAGTTATAGTATAAAGTATTACTACAATCTGTCTAAGTCGTCGATACCGTATTTTATTGCAGTTCGTATCGAAATATAAAATATTTTAATACATGACATATCCGTTGAAATTTCCACTTGCTTGCATTTTGGGATCTTAAGAATGTACTTATTTGCTTTTTGTTATGATACGTTTTTATACAGAGCACAGCAATATTTGAGTTCTAAATTAACAAGGCTGACTTAATAAAGCCGATTGAGGACATTTCCCAGTTCGCCTTATTAATTTAAATAAGGAATCTCTCTCTGCCTCCCTAAAGAATTTGGTTGAACAAGCGACACGACCTCGGCTTTGCCCAGATAGATCTCCTTGTTTCGGCCATGTTGTAATTTTTTTATATATAGTATATCAAATCAAATCAAATCAAATCAATTATTTATTCACAAGAATGTAGTGACAAAAAGTGGTGGTAGAAATTAACATAATAGGTACTTATTACATTCTGCCATAACAATGGCTTGTGAATCTTAAACTTATTAATTACTAATATTAAATACAATAACTTTAGATAATACAATAGTTTTTTTTTTTTTTTGTTTTTAATAATGTCAAAATATATTTTTTATGTTAGGATGTCAATTTTTATAGTCAAGTTATAATATTATTTAAAAGTATCTGATTAAAAAGTAGAACAATATAAAATAGTCAATTTTAATATTAATTATTATCATTTTCTTTGTATGTCATATATTCATTTAATGTATAAAAACATTTATCTGCAAGCCACATTGTCAACCTTTTCTTGAACAGCAATAGCGGTAATTCCTTGAACCTATTTGGTATTTTATTATACACTTCTATAGCCTTAATATATGCGTTTTTCTCCACTATATCTAAACGACATCTCGGACGGTGGAGTTTAAACTTGTTTCTATCATTTCTTGCTACCTTATTTGAATATAAACTAAAGTATTGTGGATGCTGTTTTACAAAAATACATAGTTCCTTAACATACATGCAGACCAGCGTAAGAATGCGAAATTTGGAAAACAGTGGCTTACAACTATCTGTAGCCCAAGCTCCAGTAATAGCTCTAACGCATTTTTTTTGTATTCTAAATGCTTTTTCGATATCAACCGATCCTCCCCACAACAAGAGACCATATGAGAGCACTGAAGACACGTACCCATGGTATGCACTGAGTGCTGCTTCTGTAGACACGGTTTGTCGCAATCTTTTAATTGCGAATACAAACCGATCTAATTTATTGCAAACATATTCTATATGAGCTTTCCAGTTACAATTTCTATCAAGTATTATGCCCAGAAACTTTGCTGTAACTACTTCCTCTATTTTATTGTTATTAAAATTTACTTTTAAGTCTAAACGTTGTCTATTATAGCTTTGAAATTGTATTATTTGAGTTTTATTTATATTGATTCTTAAATTATTATTTTCTAACCAGTCAATTATCTTATTAAGTGTAATATTTATTTCTTGTTCATACGTAGTCCTGTTTTCACATTTAATAATTACTGTCGTGTCGTCTGCAAATAAAACTGTTTTATGATTAGTAGCATTGGGAAGGTCATTTATATACATTAGAAATAAAAATGGTCCGAGCACGCTTCCTTGTGGTACACCAAATTTATTAACTTTAAAATTCGATTGACTCGATACCTTGAGATTATTTGCTTGCACTTTACTTATCTCAACGCATTGATAACGATCTGATAAGTAACTCTTTATCCAGTCGTTAGCTACTCCTCTAATGCCATATTTTTCTAATTTGTAGAGGAGCAGTGTATGATCTACAAAGTCAAAAGCTTTGCTCATATCGAGCAATATAGCTGTTACAGGTATCCTGTCATTAATAGCTTCCGTGACATATTTTATAAGATTGAAACAAGCTAATGATGTTGTACTATTTTGACGAAAACCAAATTGTTCTTCTTTTAATATTTGTTGATTTGATACAAAATCGTAGAGTCTGCAAAGCATAACTTTCTCAAAAATTTTTGATATGACCGGGATCAAAGTCACTGGACGGTAATTATCCATTTCTGTCAAGTCTCCTTTTTTGAACATTGGCTTAACAATTGATCTTTTAAGAATTTCAGGAAAAGTGCCTTCTTTAAGCGACAAGTTAACTATGAAACTCAGCGGTTCACAAATAAACCTTGCACAAAGTTTAAGAATTCTAGTATTGACTTCATCAACACCTACTGAGTTAGTATTGTTAAGTTTATTAATTACAGAATATATTTCTAATGGGTCTGTCGGTTTTAAGTATATTGTTTTAGAGTGATTATTATCCATAGTTTTATTTATATTCATACTATTAAATTTAAAATCATTATTATTAGTCAAATTTATATAAAAATTATTAAATGCCTCACTTATGTCATTGCTATTTGTATAAGATTGATTATTATGTGTTATTTTGTTTATTTCTGTATAATTTTTTTGGTCGCCAATATTTTGATTAATGATTTCCCAAACTGCCTTACATTTATTCTTCTTTCTATTGATATAATTGTGGTTGTCTAATTGTTTTGATTTGTGCATGCATATATAAAAAAATTACTTACCTATATTACATATTTTTATTTTTTAACAATTAAACTATTAAATCTTACACTGTTGGTAAACTTGAAAGGTAAGAATATTTATGAATGTACATATTTCCTTAATTTTAATTATGAAATTTTAATATGTACGTATAATAATCTATACCAAAAAATGAATCGCTAAATGTGTTGCTAAGCGCAAATCTCGAGCGCAGCTGAACCGATATCGCTAGTTATTTTTTTATAATATTCCTTGAAGTACGAGGATGGTTCTTACGGAGAGAAAAAATAAAAAAATTGCCTCAAAAGAAACAATTTACTGCATTACCTTTCCTGTGAGTTTTTGTAAGTTAGCGCAATCAAAAGCTAAACTCATTTAAAAAAATGTGGCTCTAAACTACTTATTTTGTGATTGGTTGAGCAAACAAGCTATACTGGCTGCCAAAACACTAATGTAAATGAATTTAATGTCAAAATTCAAGAAGACATTCCTGGCGAAATGAGGACATAAATCAGTTGATACGGCAACTAATGAAGATGATGTCGTGTACTATCCACCGGAATTTTTAAACTGAATTGATTTGCCAGGATTGCCGCCTCACAATCTTCAATTAAAGGTTGGATCTGTAGTTATAATGCTGCGAAATATTATAGTAAATCTAATTATACAGGACTTCACGCGATCATGCATTATGTATTTTTTTTTATTATTTAGAATTAAAAAAAAAATTCAGAAAACCCATGTTGTTTTTCGCATGATCATTTGTATGTTGCCTGTTCCCGTGTTGGAAAACCATTCTGCTCTGTTTGTTTACGCGCCAGGTAATCAAATAAAAAATATTGTGTACCTACCATAAAGTACTACAATAAAAATAAAACTTAATTTAGAATAAGTAAAAATAAAATGAAATATAATAAGTAGGTATCATAATAAGAAATTGTAATTTTCATTGTGATTTTTTAGTGACTAATAAAAGAATTTAAAGTGTTTTATATTTTTTATTTTTTGACATACCTAATGTAATTGTTGACTTAACAACTTCCTTTTTTCTTATTTTATCTTTCTAGCTGACCTGAGGCCCGAGACAAAGTGTCAAAAGTTAATAAGTTAATAAAAATAAATAGTTGATAAGCTAACGCCAACGCATATGTCAATCCAATATTTTTTTTTATCTATTCTATGAATAGAATAGAAATCTTTGACACTTGTCTCGGGCCTCCGGTGTCCCGAAGAGCAGAATAAGTATTAAAAAAATAATAATTATGAATAGACTGTTAGGCGGTACGAAGTTCGCCGGGTCAGCTAGTGTTTAATAATAATAATATTTTAGAATAATACAAGTTTCGTACTTTATCCGTCAATTGTGCATGAAGAGTTAGCTAGTCAGTGGTTGTTACGCATTTAAATGTATTTGTGTAAACAATCGTTAAAAAAACCCAATAAATAAATAAATGTTATATTGCATTGTAAAGTCCCTGCCAGTTGTAAAACAGTCTACAAGTACTCCTGTATTGAAATACAACTTGCTTCTGAAGTTACACTCTTTAAAGGAACATGTTAGTTTCGTTTAAAAATTAAGTTACTTAAAGCTATAAAAATTGAAGTGTTCATTTGTAGCATACAAATAACTAGAACATTTTCTAGTAACTCATCACTAACTTGATAAAAACTCCCCTAACACCCATAACTTTTTTTAACAAACTGCATTCACTATATTTTTATAAAAAAAGACGTGTCTATTTTGGCCTCTGAAAACCTTAAGGAAACGTTGCCTATTTCGCATCACTTCATATTTCCCCTAAATATTTCCCGTGTTAAATGTGACTCGTTACTACAATTTGATTTGGTAGGGCAAAGCAGTGTACACCACGCAAATACATAGATGTGAGAAATTTTAAATTATAATGCAGCATTATAGAAAATTTGTGTCATTTAAAGATAACTCTATGATCTTATCTATCTATACTATTTTAAAAAGCGGAAGAATTATTTATTTGTTTGAACGCTTTGAAAACGGATTTGAAAAAATTTTTTCGCGTATGGTCGTGCAGTTTTTGAGGAAGGTTATTATAGAAAGGATAATATCATGTTACTGGCGACGGGAGCAGAGCAGTAACCAAATATGTAACTTAACGTGGATAAACCGCGCCGGGAAGCTAGTTATCTTATATATGGTATATTTTAATGCGAATCAAAATTATGTCTTTTGCAATAGGCAATCATTACCCATCCATCCACCCATCAACGACTGTTTAGCCCTTTTATGGACACTACTGTAGACACAATAGATGTTTTATTGTCATCACGGCTATATCCGTTTACTGTCCTGGAAAGTGTTAAGAAATAAACAAATACTCGTTAAATGTAGGCATGCATTCAACTCGTACTTTGGCGAGCAGATATTTTCATTGGCAATATGATGTCAAAACTTTTATAAAATTTATTAATTTTAACTTTGATCATACTTATAAAAAACTTTATACTTATAAAAAACTTTTGTAAGATTATACATAAGATACGCAAACGGATTCACATACATGAGATGAATGAAAGCATAGCGCAAACTTTCTCTAATGCAGGTAAAATTAGAAAGTTTGTGACGACGAATAGTAACTACTTACAGAATACATTCTAGTGCAGACTTGACTTTCTTTAATTGTATTTCTTTTATGTTCTAGTCTCATTCTTTAAATATTTCGTCGATTTAATTATATTTAGGACGAAATGTGCTCATTCTACCTTAACCCATGGGTATGTTATATTTAATTGAAAAGTTTCTTGCGCTTCTGCAGATAAATATTGTTTTTAAAATTATTTTTATATTAAGTACCAAGCTTCGAGATAGTTGGTAAATTATTACCTTTCACAAAAAATTAAGCTATGAATTAAGAAGAATCTTAAGAAAAAGAAAAGGAATTCTGTTCGGCGATCTCTTACACCAACGCAAGTAAACATAAAAATGCAAATGTACACATACATATACTACTTTACATCTTTCTTGGTCAATACACCAATGTGCTGAAACCAATTAGGATCTACTACCGAGCAAAATCAGTAGTAATACTGTATTAGTACAAGCACGATATACCTTACAAACTAACGTACAAGCGACACAATAATTCACTCCTTAATTAAGTCCTTTGTCGAGTAAATATACAATATTAGATAATAAGTAAGATGATTATCGTCACCATAATTTTAACAGAAAGACGTCCACTGCTTATCATGGGCTTTTCTTAAAATAAAATAGTTAACTAACTAAATACTAAATACATCTTTTTGATGTCACATAGTCGCAAAACTGAGCAATAATCGCTCTTGTGTAGCAGTTACATCTTATAATGTTGACTCTACGATTATTGACGTCTACACCGTTTCTTGAAGTTCACATCCGCGTTTAATACTCCACCTCGCGTGAAAGTCACGCCACTAATAATATCTATGTTTACACAAACGTAAGAATTGAATTGAGAAGAACATTTTGTTAAAGTCATAAAGGAATTTTGCAATCATTTTAAGAACATAATCTTCAAATAATAATAATAATAATAATATTCTACCACATGCACACAGCGCCATTTAGCCCCAAATTAAGCAATTATATTTGCTTGTGTTATGGGTACTAAACAACTGATATACTACTTATATACATTTTTCTTTTTTTGTAAATACATACATATTATAGATAAATTACACCCATACACAGAACAAACAATCATGCTCATCACACAAAGGTTTGTCCTGGGTGGGAATCGAACCCACGACCTCCGGCTTAGCAGTCAGGGTCACTAACCACTAGACTAACAGGCCAGTCATATGTTACCTATATGTTAAAAATAAATTTATTTTGTATAAGGTAGGTAACATCACTACTTATATTTTCCAAGAAATTCGGCAGCATAATCAGATTTAAACACGAAAAACTTTGTTAGGTCATATAATGATGATGAATTAGCAGGATAATGATTTTTGTACTTGATACAAGTGTTAATATATATCAATCAGATATTAATAGATAATTAACAGAATTCCAAACACATCTAAGTAATTGATTGATATCAGTTATCTGAATATGCTCCTCGTCACTCACTATCATCTATATTACCTGCATTATACTTCGTGGTGTTTACAAATTTATTGAACGAAAGCTAAAACCAATCCTTAGCTTCAATAAAAAAATAAAAAAGGATAAATAAAACTTATCCAAAATCAAGGTTTACGAGTAGAGCCGTTCTTATACACAAATACGTACATGCATACTCTTTATCATATAAAATGTTTGCGTAACATTTATCAAGGTGAACAAGTACATATAAAGATAAATTAATAAAAAGTAAGATGTGTGTATAGTTGGCGCACAATTTGTTTCTCTTGTTTTGCCCACACGATGTGTAAAACAAACACAATAATATTGTTTAGTGCTTGTATTTTAAACATGGATGCATGTGACATTAAAAGGTAGAAAACTTGTTATTTCACTGAGAATTTAAAACAATTTATGCACAGCTATTTTTTACTGTTTAGTTAATTATTTTTAAGGTTTTGCTAGTGTTTGTTTCTTTTTAAGTTTCATCTAAATAGATGTGCTAATAAAGTATAATGAGATATTTGTAGGTACTTTTGTTTCTATTGTAAATAAACATATCAGCTGTGGTTTCTTGTAAATTCACAAACCTACGTATTTTAAATACAATTCCGGACCTATCTATTTTGTTGGTTTTGTTATCTAAAGTTCAGTATGACTCATGAAGAACCTTTTATGTATTATGTTAAATTTTATTATTTAAATTGTTCGTTGTAAAAAAACATATACTAACGACAGGGCTGTACCATAAATTTTAAAACGCAGCATATTAGCGATAGTCCGCTAGAATTTTCTTGGTAGTACAAACTATAAGAATATTAAGCGACAAAGAATCGAAGTCATCATCATAACTTCTTTTGTAGATTAAACAAGCTAGAGAATCAGAGCGTTTGTTTCTATATCTGTGAAAGAACGTATGTTATCTGTGCTAAGTATATTAAAATGTATACTGTAGCTAACGCAATATATAAATGATGCATGGATCGACGAGCTGAATAAAGAAAATACATTGTATGCAAAAGAGATTACATGTAAAGATTCGAATTGCCCTGGTTGATATTCAGCTAAAAACTGCATTGTGAGGATGGATTATTATTATTTGCTATGATAAAAAATGTTGTATTTGTGCTGTGCTGACGAAAATATAGATGAAATGAAACATTAAACTAAATTAATTAAGCTAAAGTTCTGAAATACATCAATGATGTATGGAAATTTATATACCGTAAATTTATCAACATAGAATAAATTCAGTTGAATTTATTTTTAGAACTTATTAAAGACAAGGGCATACGAAGCCTCCGGGAGTACGCGGCGCTTGTTAGCAATCTAATTTTGTATCATATGAGTCTCAAGCGGTAAACGATCTGCACAGTAACGTAACTTACATACTTTGCTTTCGACTTAGCTTAGAATTAAGTTTAATGGTGAATAATGACTTATCTTATTAAAATTAATGTATACCTTCTGGGTAAGCGAGCTCTTGAAAATAAATACTGGTGGTTCTGGTAGTAATTATTATTAGTAATATTGGGTAGTATCAATTGTGGGTACATAAGACTCAAAATATAATGGTGAAACGTGAGTGGTTAAAAACTTCTGCCTACCCCTCCGAGGATAAAAGGCGTGAAGCTATGTATGTATATTATGGTAGTGATTTCATTTACTTATTGACACTCAAATGCTTTACATTTTCGATTATAGCATTGACACTTATTAAAACTACATGAACTTGGTTAAATAGAAAATGGTTTTCTTGAACCTATAATTAGACATAGTTATTACGAAATAATAGAAAATATTGCGTTAAAAACTGCAAGTATAAAAGTAATAACAACAATTTGAAACAAATAATTTTAAATTATCGCTCTACTTTAAACGGACCGAAAGCCACAGTGTCAGAAAGGATAATTTATTTAGGATATTACTCATTTATTTCTTGAAAACGTTTAAGGAAAATGGTTCTATGTTTTACAAGAAGATTTTTTATAAAATGTTGATCACTTATATTTATTATGGTTTAACTTGAACTAGTTTTTAAACTACATTTTAAAACTAGTTCTCGCGGGCGAACGACACGCTCTTAGATTGTTTTTATAAGTAGAGAACACATTTTATTTGTGCCGTTAGTTTTTCTAATTAATATTTATGTCCACTGTTATATATAGGTACTACTAGCGGCCCAGCCCGGCTTTGCACCGGTGAACATTTTTTTAAACATTTTCTGATAAATAAAGATACTCTTGTATGACAGTTTTTTTTTCAGGCATTTTTTTACTACGTTAGAATCATCCTCGTACTTCAAGGAATATTATAAAAAAAGAATTAGCGAAATCGGTTCAGCTGCTCTCGAGATTTGCGCTTAGCAACACATTCAGCGATACATTTTTATATTATAGATTAAATTCAATTTGTTTCAAAACAGTTATAATATAAGACAAAATATGTATGCACAAATGTTTATCCTGTAATAATTGCAATAAAGTTTAAAGATGGCATTTGCCATTTCAAATTCTAACTTATCATTACAAACTACTTTGTTTCTGAACGTGTAATATAATATAATAATAATATTTTGTAAATGAAGAGTAATCTAAAAATAATAATTTCTTTTTGTAAAATTTAGTTTTTACAACAGCTCCACTAAATAAGTCTTTTCACCCTACGAAACACTGGAACACTGTAGCTATAGCAAAACTTCTCGGGTATAACTGTGTTTATACTTACTAGAAAAAGTTACGTTATTAAAGATTAAAGTGACTTTATTTTATAGTTTAGTTATTTATGTTTTGTTTATGTTTTATTATGTTTTGTTGTAGGAGGAGAAAGATCAGTTGCTGACTACAAATTGCTGGATCACGCAGATCTGGACTGACTATCACTTGCGGTGGAACACCAGTGACTTCGATGGCATTGGCGTCATCAGAATACCGTATGAAAGGGTCTGGAGACCCGACATTATACTTTATAACAAGTAAGTAAATACACTGGTTTTTTTTTGTGTTTTTATGAATATCTAACATAATTATTATAGAAGACTTTTAATTGAGATTGCTTTAGGTTTTATTTTTTGTAAAGGGTTTTCCGTATCAGTCCATAGTTTAATATAAAAATTAAATTAAAGATATATTTTTGGATATTAATAGACTATTATTAAATGGTAATAATAAAAACCGGCCATGTGCGAGTCGGACTCGCACACGAAGGGTTCCGAAACATTATCGAGCAAAAACGAGAGAAAATAAACCCGTTTGTTGTATGGGAGTCCGCTTAAATATTTATTATTTTATTCTGTTTTTTAGTATTTGTTATTATAAAGGCAACATAAATACATTATCTGTGAAAATTTCAACTGTTTAACTATCACGGTTCATGAGATACAGCCTGGTGACAGACAGACAGACGGACAGCGGAGTCTCGGTAATAAGGTCCTGTTTTACCCTTTGGGTACGGAACCCTAAAAACTAATATCAATATTAATAATTATCTTCTGGTTAATTGCTATTCGGTAATATCATCATCATTATCAAAAGGCATTCACTGATGTTTCCCAAATTTGATCCCCTAATTTCTCCACTCTACCTGACCTTGATCTAATAAAGGTAACCGGTCATTAAGAAAATAATGACTGTTTATTACAATTTTATTGTAAAAACATTCGTCCAAACCAAATACTGACTGTTAATAAATTGATCAATTAACTAGTCTTCAAAGTAATTTCAGCAAAGGTCATTTGTTTCAAAATTAATCTACCTTAATAAACAGTTCGTACCAAGAATGCGTATCTCAATTAATTATAGTAAAGCTTTCGATGGATGGCTGCTGTTTTCTAAATCGAGACCTGTCGCCGTCATCGGCCTCGTCTCGTAAGACACATTAAGGCCTAATCTCGGTTTTCGGCAAAGATCTATGACATCGTTATCTTATTTATTGCGGATTCCAAATGTCACACTTTCGTAACGATGCGTTAACGTTTTTAGCTGCCATTTAAGTTCTTGCTTGACTTTATGTTTAAGTTACAATATATTCACATAGTTAGACATATAGAATTTAATTTAGGATTATAGCCTGTTGATAAATTAGGGACATAATAGTAAAAAGAGAGATACACATGAAGCCAATACTAAATACTAACACTAAAGGAGTGATGTGATACACATGAAGTATTAATAGATTTAATCCAGGGAAATTTATTTTTGCCATTTCTATCGAGCCATGAAAACAAGCAGAAAGGCTCAATGATGTTACAATAATACACTTGCGCGCTGAAAAATACGTTCCTGCTTTGTTTAGTTATCCAATCTCCGTTGATAATGCAACCGAAATGCCAGAATTTACCATTATAGTCAAGGGACCACTGAGTTTATCGTATACAAACTGCGTTGTATGATTTGGGCCTATACACGCCCAAGAATTCACATTGTTGAAAATAACAATAGCCACTGTTAAATAAATAAATAATTAATTAGATACAGTTGACAGAGGCTTATCTCCCGGCTAGAAACAATTGTTACTAGATTTAGTTAGATCGTTAATTACCTATGTGTTTAGTTGTAATTCATTTTTAATTTGGTCTCTATCATCACGTCATTATCTTAACTTTACCTTTCGGAGAGCCTTATGTCTACAGCAGGAGATCGAGCTTTTCTACCTTTCCCCTTTCCTTTTGTTATAATAGTTATCACGCTGAAGCTAGTTTCTCGTATTTGCATCTTACGATACCTACAGAAAGATGTTGGTTGGAAAGATGACATGGACCCATGCTTACACCAAGACCACACGTCCCTCATAGTATACTACTGATTATTACTTTTTCATCACCTTTCTTAATCTTAACATCATCTCAGGTGATGTAGCACGCTTTGTTTTGCATTTTATAACTTGCGAGTAGGTACATAAACCTAATTAGAATCAACCAAATACGTAACACTAAATTATAGTCAAATTTATTATAACGTGTATGTACATATATTAAATAGGTAACTGTTTGTTGTAATTAATATACTAATTAATAAGTGCTCGGCTCGGCAAAGCGTTGGGGAGCAATACGTTATTGATACATAATGAAAATTCAACAGAACTTTATTGCTAGTATTAAACAAAAGTTACGCGTATTATTTATTTGTGTACCTTCACAGGGTAGCTTTAAAAATATACGAGTAGATGCATCTTTATATGTATATGTTAGGCAGATGTAAGCATACTTATTCAACTGTGGTAGATCTCTAGTATTAATAACTGTTGATATTCTATAGACTTTGAGGCAGACAGTAAGTGTGAGCTAAGAAAATCCAATTCCGTCTGACTCAACACAAAATCTCGACCTGAACCTGAATTTTGGCAAATAGGTATCAGAAATACGTCAGCTGTAAATGGCTTTTGTTACTGGACTGAATTAAGAAGACGAAGTCTGGTGCGTACCACTAGTGAAACTTTACTGCTAAATTGTCGGTCAGTCAAATATTTGCTCCAATTTAAGGTTTTTCGCTTACTTACTTAACTGCCTTAAAACCCTACCAGCTACTGAAAACTTTTGAACTGAGTTTTGTGCTCAGCAACACTTTCCCTCATAAATTAAATCTGAAACAATAAAACTAAAAGTTAAAAAATAATGTCCTTTGCTAATGACGCGAAAAAATTAACTTTTCTTTTCTAGGAATTCTTAGAATCATGGATCATTACGTATCGCGAAAATAACAGCCGAGTGCACAATTTACGAGCCCGCGATTTGGGATAAATCGCTCATATTTATAAAACTAATGGCGCTCTTTCGTTTTGCCTTCTACCTCGTAAATTGTTTAATACAGAACCATTTTTATTTGGTAGGTGGGTTTAAGCAAGTTGTTTGCTCTTTATTTTATACGATTTTGTCTCACGAGTAATATTTTGATTGTGGTTAACGACACACTGAACTGGTAAATTCTGTGTCGTATGGTGTGCGTGGCGATTACGTAATTGCCTTTCAGCTTTATTCCATAAGAGAGAACTTGTCAGTTTTAATAGTGAGACATAATATGACAGAAAACGATGTAGCCTACGATGAATTCAGATATAAGAAAAAGAAAAAAATCAAGAGACTCAAAGGACATTTTTCTTTTGGTATACACCTTATGCCAAAAGATCTACTACGGAGTGAGATCACCGTCAGTAGCTCCTCAAAGCTCCATAGACAAAAAAACAGGTGAAGCTAAAGTTTCTCTGTTATTTGTACAATTATTACTTACTAGCTTGCCGCGGCGCGGTTTCACCCGCGTCTTTGCTTACTGGTCTGCTCTCGTTGCCAGTAGCGTGATGTTTCATAGCCTATAACCTTCCTCGAAAACTGAGCTATGATACGCAAAAAGAATTTCATGTAATCTATTTATATAAAAGCGAAAGATCACTCACTCACTGACTCACGATATCTCAGAAACTACAAGTACTACGGGTCTCAAATTTTGCATCGGGATTCCTTTTTGAACGTAGGTGCTCACTAAGACGGGATTTTGCGAAATTCATCCCCTAAGGGTCTAAAAAGGGTTGGCAGAGTTTGTATGAAACTTCTATAAAATGCTATATTTTTTAAGAATAAAATAAATGACATCTCACATTTAATGCCGGATCCACAAGCTTGCCACTTGGCACGCAACTATAAACATAAACATAAACAAACGCTTGAATATATTAGGTTGTCCAAACAGCGATATCCACACGTTTGCGAGTGTAATGGGTTGTGTGTTTTGAAGAAACAAGCATGTCGGAAGTCCAGCTGTTGTCAGCTATAACATTTAGTTTAGCTTACATTTATTATAAAAAAAAACTAAACGAAAAAAAGGAAAATAAAAGGAAACGAAAAATTTGGCAAAGAAGATGTGGATCATTCAAATTCATAGAAACCTTACAAGGTATGTTTTTTTATTATACTAATTTTTATTAACTGAAATACCTATCCTCTACCTAGCTCTAATATACATATATAACTCTAATACCTAAACTCTATTAATATGACTTCGACAGGTATACTTACAATAAAAACAATCTTCACGCGTCTTTTTTTGGCAAGCGTGTTGATAAAACACGAAAAAAGATACCGACGGTGGAAAGGAATACTTTCTAAAGTGCCATTTTGGCACTTGAGAAGTTATCTTTAGATAGGGTTATTTTTCTGCGTCGACTGGTACTACTTTCGTAGCGATCGGAGCATATTTTTGGCGTTTTAGAAGTTTTTCCTTACCGGCCCCAGTACGAGCAGCATCTAATTTTCAGCCTCCTAAGTGAAGTGTTTCTGGTGATTTTGTAATAGAAGTCTGTTAAGAGTCTGACATTTTGGAAGTATTTTTTCTTGAAACAAATTGTTTTCGAGTAAATATATATGCATATTTGCTTTTCTTCATCTGGCTGTTATTTTGGACATAAGAAGTTTTGTTTATGGATTTTTATAAAAATCTCCTTTAGGGATAATTTTTTTATTAAGTCTTAACTATTTTTAAGAAATTTAGTCAGAAGACAGCATGAGACGAACGCATTAGAAGTATTTCTTCTGAACAGCATTTTGAATATTATGATTTTTTAAAACAATATTCTTTACAAGGTTTTTAAATTAAGATCTGTTCAACATTTTTTACTTTCCAAATATGAGTTAATAGTTTCTAATAAGAAAATTTCCGTTTATTATTTTACATGATTTACAGGAGATAATAATTTTTTGCTGACTAACTTTAAGTTTCTTTTTCTTAAACGCCAACTTTCTTGCGATAGAGTAAAGTTAGGTACTTGCTTTGTATTTGATAATTTAGATAAAATTTTAAACATATTATCCTCCAAAGACACCAATAACTTCCAATCAATAATAAAAAAGTAAACCTCATTTCCCACACTTTGCCATTTGGCGCTTAAGAAGATTTTCTTTTCCACCGTCGAATTACTATTTGTTTCAAAATAATTTGAATTTGAAAATTGAAGCATGGAACGCAAAGGACGTGCCGTTGTCACTAGATAGGCTACCCGAACGAGCACTGAGAGCGTGAGAGCAGTAACGCTAGGGCAGGCGTCGTTGTCGCATGTATCGAATGTACGGATTTTTTCTGCTTTAAACTACTTGATTGAAGTTCAGTTTCTCTGATTATTTTATTTCTGTGCGTTTAAATATTCATTTATTTTACTTGTAGAAATTCTGACACCAAATAAATTTTAAATAAAATACATATTTATATGATGAAAAAAAATGATGAAAATAACTACCGACCTATAACGTTGCTATCTGTAATTGACAAAATAGTAGAAAAGACTATCTGTGATCAAATACATAGATTCTATGAGAAAAATCTTATAATTAATGATTATGAATCTCAATACGGTTTCCAGCGAAATAAAAGTACCACCTTGCTTCTATCCAATTTCACAGATTATATTAATTCCGCTTTAGATTCAAAACAACACGTACTAGCCTTATTCATTGATTTTTCCCGCGCATTTGACACTTTTGACCACAACATCCTGTTAAAGAAATTGGAAAAGACAGGTCTAAGGGGTTCTGTATATGACTGGTGTTCTGACTATCTTAAACAAAGAAAATACCAAGTTAAGATTGCAGATAGCCTCAGTGACACTGTATCTGTGGCATGTGGTACAGCTCAGGGGTCTGTGTGTGGACCTTTACATTTTCTGGCCTATGTGAATGGTATGAAGGACATATTCCAAAGCTGTACATCTTATCAATTTGCGGATGATACGTGCATTCTAATTGCTGGAAAAGATATAAATTTAATAACATCGCTCCTACAAAAGGACTTTGAGAGACTGTGTATGTGGTGTCATGACATGGGATTGGTATTAAATGCGCAAAAAACGAAGTTAATGCATATAAAATCACCCTACATTATATGTAACAACTTTGTGCCCAAAATAGTAGCTCACTCACATGTTAGCCTACACAGCAATCCAGCACAATGTGCTTCGACATGTCCCTCCATTGATCAGGTCTTTACTCACACCTACTTAGGGTTACTAATCGATCATAAATTTAACTGGAGCCCTCACATCGAACGGGTCTGTGATAAACTGCGAGCTGTATTAGCTAACGTTTACGTAATAAAAAACCGCATTCCATACAAATAAAGCTGCTACTATACAATGCGTTCTTTGACTCAGTTGTATCATATGGGCTCTCCAGTTATGGTAGAACTTTTAAATCTTATCTTGACCCCATTTATAGACTTCAACTTAGACTTCTGAAACTCATCGTATCACCTAAAATACGAGCTGATAAGAATGACGAATTGAAGTTGTTCCAATTCTGTAAAACACTTCCAGTGCAACATAAAGTTAAATTATTATTTTTAACAATTCTTTAACGACAAATTGCAACATAGAATAGAGCATTCTGTATATACACGCAAAATCGCACACAACAAACTGGTTTCTACTCGAGCGAATAACTACTACGGCGAGTGGACGAGTGCCTACCTTATTCCACGTTTGATAAATTTGTTACCTGAGTCCGTTCGTTGTGCAATTAATGTTAAAAATATTAATGTCAAGTTAAAACAACACTTCTTGTCACAATTGTAACTAAGTAATATTAATACGCATTCATATGCAAATATTTATGTTTTATAATATCTATTGTTATACATGTACCTACTAACATTAAAAAATAAGATCGAATTATTGTGTCACACACAAACCTTAAAGGTTTAAGTGGCATTTCTGTCAAAAAATATTGTTTTCTGTTTTGTATGTTTTGGTAATAAATAAATAAAAAATAAAAAAAATATATGTAGGTACTTTTGCTTACTTTCAAATGTACTTCAAACTAGAAAAAATTGTTTTATTTCTTTAGTCGCTAAGTACCAAAAAGCAGATTTTATAAGTTACTAGCTGCGCCCCAGGCTTCGCTCGCGCTTAAAATGTGTTTTGTCTCGCTCGGGAACCAGACCGAATTTCCTGATAAAAAGTAGCCTATGTCCGTCTCCGGCACCAATTCTATCTACATACCAATTTTCATCGAAATCGGTTAAGCCGTTTAAGCGCTGAGTGGTCACAAACACACACATACATATACACACAAGCTTTCAAACTTATAATATTAGTAGGATTTAAATTTACGTTTGCTTGAAAAAAAGACGGAGATATTGTAACAGTCGTCGTCGAAGGATTACAAATTCGATGCAGAGTCATGTCCATGTATAATGTAATAGATTGTTTTATCTTTTTTCTTATTGAGAAGTAGACCTCTAAGGGGTTTAAAGGGGGCAAATAAAAGCTAATATGATGCTTAGTTTGATTGCTAAACTAAAACTACAGGTATACATAAACTCGAAGGTTTAGACGTATGAATGGATGGATGATGTATGATGGAAGTATGGATTCTTGTTACTCAATCATGTCAAAATGGGTAAACGGATTTAAATGGGATTCGCCATATATACTGATTGTTACTGATATAAAGTATGATTTCACATTCACATTTTCACGCGAACGAAGTCACGGGCAAGAGCTAGTGTATAATAAGTACATAATTTTGTTTATTACTAAATTGACTTAGATTAGGTAAAAGTGTCAGTTGCTAAACAAGCTCTTAGAATTCGTCAGCTTGTATTGAATGAGATAGTAAATGGCGCGTTTATATTAGTCGTTTCCATTGCAAAGCATCCGACAGAATTTGTAACAGGCGGAGTTGTAAAGCGAGAATTTGTTCAAGCGTACATGGGAATATTGTTTATTTAATTTTTTCAATACCACTTTACCATAATTGTCCTACTTATCTTAAGTGCACAATATATCTGTGACCTATGTTTATGAGATTTTTTGCCAGCGGTAAAATAATAATCCGCCCGGTATTACTTGACCTAAACCTACGATAAAATGTTTTTGCCACAACAAATTACGTATTTTATTATGTGATATTGTAAAACCGTTTTTGAAATAACTTGAATAGGCATACCTGTACTAATATCTCTGTTACAATGCTTCACGCATGTCAATCGCTGCGCTATATGCCTTCCTTGAATTAGCAGCAGATACGACGTCGCGTCGTATGCATAATGGAAATGAGACATTATAGCTTGGGGAACATTTGCATTTCGGCTACTTGTCAACTAAATAGACGAATTGGATTTGTTTTTATTGAGCTGTCAGGGGAATTTATTGTTTCAAAGAATACATCTGAAACGTGTCCTTCGGTCCGATACCACGCCGAGATTGATTTTGCCTAGTGTAAACTTTAATATAATATAAATAATACAATAGACTTCAGAATATTTTTTTTTGTATTTTTTTTATTTACCAAAATGTCTGCATTTTGCCAGATGGTAAGCAGCCAGCCGCAACAATAACCAACATCAAATTTCGATTTGAATATTTATTTTATGAAATAATCCTCAAATTAATACAAGAATAAATCTTTGGAAACAGTTTTACACGATTTATTAGCTTGAAGGACAAAAGAAAATTGTATCCACCTCTTATCATACTTACAAAGGAGCAAAGATCTAAGGACAACTTCCCGGTAAGCCTCGAGGATCTACTTAGTTTTTCTTAATCAATGTCAATGTTGGTGATACTTTAATAATTAAAATTTTGTTATTTTAAGCGATGAAGTCTTGGTCAATCCCATCCACATGCCCATTACTGTGACTCCTGTTAGCCAGGATTAACAGTGAGGAACCCTTACGAACACCACGAGATGAAGTATATTAATCAAAGCCGTTTACAATAAAATTCAGTTTTCAGATTTAACCGCGTCAGTATATTTTAATGATAAAAATATAATACTTATGTTGATTTTAATTAATTCTGTATCATTATACACGATACATTTAGACTAATTAGGTCGGCTCGTATAACTCTAAACTACGAGTACGTAATATGAAACGTGTATACAATTTGACACAAGCTCCGTGAAAATTACAGAGATATTTAAATATATTTTTATATTTTATGTCATTTTGTAAGTTCGAACATTGTAATATTCACGGTACTTTTGTCAAAATGTAAACACGTTTAATATTACGTACTCGTAATTTAGAGTTACACGCGTCGACTTAATTAGTCTAAATGTATCGTGTAATCAAAATACATTAGTGTGATATTTATGAATAAATAAATACTTTTAGTTATCAATGTGTTACTAATATCTCCAGAAACCTACGATAACTGCTTACAATCTGTCTGCCTGATTGTCTCTCATTCATCTGTCTATACTATTATTTAAAGCGGAGAGTTTTTTTGTTTGAACGCGCTAATCTCTTAAACTACCAGTCGGATTTGAAAAATATTTGAGTATGATAGCCAAGTTCTCGTGGAAGGTTATAGGCTATGTAATATCACGCTACTGGCGACGGGAGTAAAGCACAAAGCAAAGACGCGGGTTAAATCGCACCGCGAGAAGTTAGTGCATTATAAAATGCGAGCTCTTTATGTACTCCAAAAGCTCATATACATATTACGATGACATAGGTTTTCAGAGGCATTGCGCTTCGTTTACTTAAAACCCTTCCGACCTCCGTCCTTATCCCTTCTTACCTATGACTTGAGCTGACCTAATTGCAAGGATTGTATGGTTGCAAAGAAATTTGTAATACAATGGTATTACAAATTTCTTTGCAGCCTTTCTTTCTTTTAATATTCCGGCTTCGGACTAAAGTTACTTTCAGATGTTACACGAAGAAAAGGAGTTCATAGTTCCTTAATTTTTTAAATGTAATGTTTATGTATTTTATTTTGCATTGATTTGTAGTTCTTCTCATACAAAAACGTGTAAAATGGCGAGCTTCATGCAAAAGGCTGAAAGGTGATGAAATAGGTTATAGTTATCACTATCAGCTACCATCAGCTAGCATACTGTGATATGCCTGTCTGCCACGTGAAACAAATTTGTAAATTTGCAACATTAAAAAATATATTATTTTTTAGTGGCAAATACTGTTAATTTAAAATAGCATTCCAAAAGTGGTATCTTGTGAATCAGGTTTTTTTTTGCAAATCTTAAAATATAAGTTGAATAATTCAACTTCCTTTAACTTTCTGTAAGAAATGCTCTTGATTCTTGTTCAATAGGTTAATTTATTTGATTTAACAGATTATAGTTACAATGTTCTGATAATATTTACATACTGGCTAGAGCACTACAAATTCGCGGGGTAAAGTGCCAAGTAATCAGTGTTGGACATGTGCATGTGTCCGTGCGCGTGGTTTTATAAACAACTAAAAACAAGCATACTGGTTGATGAACTGTTTTCGTAGCCTATGGGCGCTTGCAACGGCGCGGATTAAATAAAATTAATTATTAAAATTGATAAAACTAAAATAAAAAAAATAACATGTAAATTACCGCCGTGCCACTGATATCTCTGCTTTTTTACAAGTAGCCTTAGACAAAAGTAATCGTTCCCTAAGAAATGGTCCTTGTTAAGCTCGTTTGCCTTTAGACATGCAAATGAATTAGAATTGCTAAATCCAATAAACTTACTAGATAAGTTAAAATTTATATAATTATATGCGAACTGACATTCTTAAGAACATTTTGAATCAACAGATTAGCTACCTTAAACGTTGTCCACCTATCCACCTGGTTTTAGCAGAATAACAGTGTTACCTGTTCAATGAAGAGGTAGCAAAAAGCTGAGCTAAGACCATTTTTGTTTCTCACCTAAATAAGTTAAGTTGTTATTGTGTTATTTTATTGTTGGTGGAGAGCAAAATAAATGTATTTTCTTTCGTTCTTTCTTTCTTTCTATTAAGTTTCTCAACTTTCGCAACAAGATTAGTAAGTCTAATCATAGAATATAATGGTCATTTTTCTTCTCCTAACATTTTATTATCAGTTTTGATTTACATAAGAAAAAGGCTGCCTTGGATAAAGGAATACTTCGTATATAGTCTTAATATGTAATGTACGAATGTATTGTTGTGTATGAAGCAAAGTTTAAATAAGGGTAGCTTAATAACAGACACGATTGGGCGTCGTCGTAATTGTGTGGAGGTGTATTTATGTTTAATTATAGTCTTAGAACCAGACAATTTTCACGGTTATCGGTTTTACGAACAAACTTGCTTATTGCCGCACCAACTTATTTATGTTCTGCTATATTGGATATCTTAGTAAGCATTTTGAGTAGAAGCTAAGACCTGAGACTCATAATGTGGAATGGCTTTTCACCAAATGAACTAACAATGGATAAAGCCAATGCATACATCGGTCTTGGGAGAGACCTATGCTTAGCCTCCCGTGGTTTTTCAGAACAAGGACTTCACGTCATTGATTTTACGGCATGTCACAAAAGTTGAGTTGATAAAAGACCTAAACATCTAGACGGTTATGGTTTAAAAATATCCATCAACGTCTTGATCCATCTTGAACACTGTTATATACTTTATCTATCAAATCCCGTGCGGCACTGCAGATCTAAGCGTGTTACCATATGCTCGCGGGCAAACATTTGGTGACCGTATCACTGTACGAGTTTTGTATACAAACTCAGGTACATACGATGAACATAAATACAGTGCTGCCTGAAGTGTGCAATTTGCCAACAATTTACATGTTCTACATCCACTTGCACTTCAAATGTTTACCGACAAGGCCTGCGGTTTATTTTACCTTATCATTTTTTTTTTTCGTTTTCCTTATATTTTTGCGAAAATATAAAGCTTTCCCGTTTGTTACAGCGCAGACCCAAACTATCGTTCAGCAGTGATCAACACGAATGTGATAGTAAAGCACACGGGCGAAGTAACGTGGCTAAGTCACGGCATATACGTGTCGGTGTGTGATATCAACGTGGAACAGTTCCCGTTTGACGTCCAGCTGTGTACCATGAAGTGGGCCTCGTGGACTTATGATGGGTTTCAGGTAAGGCTTGTGAATATATTTTAATAAAATAATGATAATACCAGCCTATTACTGTTCTATTGCTGCGTGAAGAGCGCTTCTCATACACAGAAGGCATGAGCAATTGAGCATTGATCACCACCCTTGCTCAAGGCGGCTTTTTTTTTATTGGACACGTTGCCAGACGTGCCAACAGCTTACTTAATCGTAAGTGGTAATGGCCGCTCAACGACGTCTTCAATGCCAGGGACTCTGCGAAGCCGCTGCCTACTGGAAATAGATTGGAGTATGTGAACGAAATGAGGAAGGCAAAGTAAGGTAAGAAAAGTGAGTAAATTAGGCCTCCGGCGCTCTCACTCACCGAACAAAACGCAATAGTATCAATACTACTAGTCTATCTTCGATCAGTCTTTCCCAGTCGATGCGGTTCAATTATGCTGAAACAAACAAAAGCAAGGATCTATTACCGTGTAAAATTCAGACCTTTTTATAAGTTCAGTTGAGTGAATATATTTTGAAATGTAAAACGTCTATTGAACCTTTTACAAAATTCACAATTGAGAAGAATAGCACTTTTGAGACACATTTATTTGTCTACTAGCTGTGCCCGCGACTTCGTCCGCGTGGAATAGTGATTTTCGACAGCTTTTTTTGGATATATCTTTTGGTTTGTTTTGAATTATAAACATCTTCGTTTAGGTGAATAAGAAAAATCTTTACAGTAAATGCTTCTCTATATACGATTTTAGACGTATAGCCATCGGGGATCAAAGCCATACAGGTTGCTAATATTACTTACACGTGACAAATCCACACAAAGCTGACCATGCAAAAAACAGCTAATATTTAGATCCACAGTCACAACATTTAGTGTCTGACCTTAGGCTTTATTAATTGTCATCGCGAAACATAGGCTCACTGGAAACTGAACTCGTTTAAAACTAAACGGGAAATGGTTTGGAATGAGAGGAATCCGAGGAATAAAAACGCTATAAGGTTTTTTAAAATATATTAACCTGCCAAAGTGACTCCATCCCGCCTGATGGTAAGCAGTCAGTGGAATCCAGAAGTGGTGGCCACCATAAAAAAAGCCATCGTTTTAAACTGCTGGTATGGTGGCCTCCACTATGGTGGCTGGGAATAGGGTTAGGGGAGTGAGGGAAGTAAGGAAAAAGGAAAGAGGGAAATTGGACTCCTGGCACTCTCACTCACCGAACGAAACGCAGTAGTACGAATACTGCTACTTTTACGTCGATCTTTTATGAGAGGGTAGTACTTCCCCGGACGATCCGGCCCATTCATGCTGAAACCAGCTTGGATCTACTACCGTAATACTACGGTTAGGTCTAATTGGGCCCCTGTACAATGCCGCGGGCGTCCAGCGGCACCACCATTTATACGGGTCTTACTGGCCGGCGGGTTGACCCACACCACCCACACAATGACTCCACGGATACTCAGCTGGTCCCACACATGCTGCGAGGATTGTCATCTCTGCATCAGTTGGGCCTCCGGCTCTCGCACTTACCGAACGAAACGCAATAATATGGATACTATTACTCTTACAACGATCTTCTATGAGAGGATAGTACTTCCCTGGTCGATCCGACCCATTCATGCTGAAATCAGCGTAAATCGACTACTACTATTTCGTAATTCACTTTAATTCCACCTATTCCGTAATGAGACGTGTTAACATGTTTTTATCATAAAAAATAAAATGTCCAGAAAAATATAAATCTAACTTTTATTTACATTTTAACTGATAAAGTATTTACATTTTAATAAAGAAATAAGACGTGTTAACCTAACTTAAAAACACACTAACCTAAGCTAAATACATACCACATTATGACGTGATTATTTAAATTGGCATAACTTTTTTATTTATGAACCGATTGACATGAAACAAACACTAAATGTTAAGTGAAGCTTACCACAATGTATCAGTGAAAACCATATTTAAATCGGATAAGCCGTTTTTAAGATTAGCATGAATTTGAAACTCGATTTCCCCCTGACTTTCCCTTCCCTTTCCCCTGACTTCTCCCTCACTACCCCCGCACTTTCCCCTCACTTCTCCCTTCCTTTCCTCTTCCTCCCCCTCCCTTCCCCTCCCTCCAAATTTCAAGTCGCCAACTTCAAAAGCAAAGATCTTTCCATACAATATTTCATCCCTTATTTCACTCCTATAAATCCACCCCAGTAAAAAAAAAATTCTGAGCGTATTTTTTATTTAAATAAAAGTATTCTAAAACAAAATTTCAAAGCTGTAATTTATAAAATGAAGACATTTTATACAATCGATTTCATCCCTTTTCATACACTTAAGGGTTGAATTTTTAATAACCCTTTCTTTGTACACTTTTAGACATTAAGACAAACACACCCTCCAAATTTCAAGTCGCTACGACCAGCGGTTTAGGCTTTACGTTGTCTGTCAGTCAGTCAGTCAGTCAGGACAAAGCCTTTTATAATATGTATGGATGTATGGATTAGACGTATAGCCATCAGGGATCAAAGCATACAGGCTGCTAGTAATGCTAACACGTGATAGAGCCACATAAAGTTGACCGAAAAACAGCTAATACTTAGATCCACACCCACAACTTTTAGTGTCTTACCTTTACTTTAATTACTTAATTAATTAATTACTTTAATTAGTCATCGCAAAACATAGGCTCACTGGAAACTGGACTCGTTTAAAACTAAATGAAAGACTGTTTAGAATGACAGGAATCCGAGGAATAAAAACACTATCAGCTATTCCGCAACCTCTTAAAATATCTGCTTCTATAAGATTTCGTACTAAATTAACGAATGTTCGATGTGATTCTTTAAATTGGCATAACTTTTTTATTCATGAACCGATTGACATAAAACAAACACTAAATGTTAAGTGAAGCTTACCACAATATATTAGTGAAAACCATATTTAAATCGGATAAGCCGTTTCTGAGATTAGCGTGCACAAACGCACAGACAAACAGACAAACAGACAAACAGACAAAAATTTTAAAAATCATTGTTTTGGGTTCTATTTGCGTTGATATAGGTCCCAATAGTATTTTTTCTCATATATCTTCCATGTACAGACAGCGATCGGTTACATTTTTATTATATGTATAGATTAAAATTTACGTAGTCTTCATTCAAGAGGCTTTGATAATTTATAACCGTCCCGATCTTATCAAGTATTTATATTAATCTCAGTTATTATGTCTTTATACAATCTGCAAAATTAATTAAGAGGGTACATTATTTTCAATTTACAAAATATAACTAACGATCCACCATGGCTTGCTTTATTATGTAGATATATATAATTATCATAAAACTAACCGTATCAAAATTAGTTATTCGCGAGAATAATGTAATTTTTAGTATGAGTTACAATAATTTATAACACTCAACGCTATTCCTCTATCTAAAGTACAGTAATATTATAATGAAAAAGTATTTGATTATTTTGTATATTTGTTTGTTTGTATGTTTGTTACGATTACGTAACCGATTAAAAAAAATCTTCACCTTTAGAAAGCTACAAACATGACGGGCAACATAGGCTATATTTTATTATGTTTAACATATTTCAATATTTTAAGAGCCTTTGTAAACCTGAATGATGCGATATGACACTATTGCAATGATATTCTGAGTAGGCGTTTGTTGTGAGACCGAATGAAACTTTTGATAACGAAGCGAAGGAGGACGTCTAGCTCAAAATTTAATATCTGTATTAGAAATAAAGTATCGTTAAAGAGAGCTCTTGCTACCGTAATAGCTATTTGTAACGGATTTAGATGAAACTTGGCTATTAGTAGACTACACCCACGAAAAGCGTAGGCGTATTCTTATTCCAATAGTACTTATTATACATTTACTATTACAATAGCGTTTTGCTTGAGGCCAAAAGCTGTCTATTAATAAGTCATGGTCAGTGTTACGGCTAAAATAAAAACAACGTATCCTAAAGAAATATATTTAATATGAGTAGTATACTAACGTATGTAATTTTGTAGACATTTTCTATTTTAATCCACCAATGACTTTCTATTTTAATCTACGGTAAGGCATAAACAGCTAATTTTATGTGAAAGTTTTTAAAGCTTGTACGTAATACGTTTTTTCAGTCCAATAGACAATTCCTAATCGTAGGGAAATTCTCTGTCGGAACGGTAGATGACATGTATGAAAATGATACAATTATGTCGATGACACCTGAAGCGGAGGTGGAGCGGTTGGCGAAACGGAACTAATTCGTTAAAACAAAAATCTGTCAAATTTTAGCATATACATGGAATGAAGTACTCAGTTGTGCTTGACACAAACTGCAAACATATTTTATTGTAAATGGAAAACCCCTACTTTTATTTGAGATGAGTTGTATCGGTTTATTTATCTTGGTTGCTAAAACTTCTTTTTGGAAAGTCACACACAAAAAAATATTTCGAAATTTAAGATTTTTATAGCGGGAACGTGTTTTGATAATACAATGCCTAAAAAGAAACAAGAGACGTAATGACCTTTTTAATCCGAGCAGAAACATGACGTTTCTCTTTCTTTAAACAATAACTACGTTGCTGTAGTTTAACAAAAGAAGTCACCTCATTACTTGAATCGTGCTGGTATACAATAGTAACACAAAATGTTAATTTACGACGGTGTAGTTACTGCAGCTTTAAAATTAAAACAACCGCCGGGCCGTGCTTTCTGCGACACTTACTACAAATAATTGCAGTAATATTTGCCAACAAAAGTTTTCTTTTAAGGATTTTTTTTAAGTAAATAAAAAGATTTTAAAGGAATATAAACTTGGCAGCAATTTTGCGATCATTAGAGTACTATACAAAAAGAATTTAACGTCTAGGGTAAACATAGTATTGCGTGTGTAAGCTTGTGCGACGAGTGCGAGCGCTAGAGGCCAATTTTTGCCCTCACTTATTTATTTCGCTTTCCTCATATTCGAATTACTTTAGAAGAAACTTTTAATTTTGATATGTTAAGACTCTGAATGAGACCTTATAAGCTCGGCAGCAGTATTTAGGCACATACCCTGAATAGAGTTTTAGTGCATTTTTAGTGTATTAGTACCATCATACTAAGATACAGTTTTATAAGGAATTATTCTTTTGCATACAAAATTACCACAGAGCGGCAAGCAATATATTTTGCTATAATGATTGCCTGTTGCCTGTGAGTGTTTTACGTATAGACACCTTGTCTAATCCTTTCCTTCTTTGGAGTTAACCTTGTTGCCCAGAGCACTTAGACCATTTCGGTCTTTTATATTATCATATTTGTGTCTACTAATATGTCTGATACCTACGTGCTTTAAATATTTTGATTCTTACTAGGTATGTCTAAAGGACTAGTTTTTTTAAAAACCAACTATTATATTCTTAAAATAGGTGCAGCATTTTCTAATTTCTCTTAAGTCTGCTCTGATAAAAGTTTACTACCAGTTGTGACATTATACATTTTGATTATCTAAGTTGGAATAAACTGGGCAATTGACATGCTTACTCTTTATAACAATCTTAATTGAAGAAATTGTTTGATATTTGATGATTGTTTTGATAAAACCAACAAAATTCTTTATGCATCTTTAAGGTACACTTTTTATGTAAATAATATTTGGAGACTATTTTAAGATGTTTTAATAAAAAGAAGAAAAGAATGATAAATCGTATGTTATATTGAGGCTTTTACGACGGTCGGTACTTATAAATAAATTACATTTTATGTGTTTTGAGAATTAGTAGAGCATGGGTTGTTACAGTATGTGGTATCTATGAATATACTGGAAGATTGCGGTTTGAAGAAGCTACTTACAAATATCATAAAAGCGTCATTCTGTAGTATATATTAGTACTAGCTGTGCCCGCGACTTCGTCCGCGTGGAATAGTGATTTTGGGCAGCATTTTTTGGATATATCTTTTGGTTTGTTTTGAATTATAAACATCTTCGTTTAGGTGAATAAGAAAAATCTTTACAGTAAAAGCTTCTCTATATACGATATTAGACGTATAGCCATCGGGGATCAAAGCCATACAGGCTGCTAGGATTACTTACACGTGACAAATCCACATAAAGCTGACCAAAAACAGCCAATATTTAGATCCAAACTGACAACATTTAGTGTCTAGGCTTTATTAATTGTCATCGCGAAACATAGACTCACTGGAAACTGAACTCGTTTAAAACTAAACGGGAAATTGTTTGGAATGAGAGGAATCCGAGGAATAAAAACGCTATAATGTTTTTTTTATATATTAGCTTGCCAAAGTGACTCTACTTTGTCTGATGGTAAGCAGTCAGTGGAATCCAGAAGTAGTGGACACCATTCCAAAAGCCAAACTACTGGTATGGTGGCCTCCACTATGGCGGCTTAGTGAGATGCTTTTTCACGCCCCGCTTTAAAGACCCAGGATCAAAGTTAGATGGAAACTCATGCGCTGGCAAAGAGTTATAGGCTTTAATTGAGCGACAAAGGTATGAAGTGCTCAACCGTTTGGTTCGAGACCCTTTAGATTGCACTGTGAAAGAGTAGCACTTCAGTCCCGCACGTGTCGTTCTGGATAAAAAGGGAGGGGGTAGGATAATTTAAAGAGCTCTTGAGAGACGGCCATTGAGGAGGCGATGTCTCTACGCAGCTGTAAAGGCTCAAGTGGCCTCCGGGCTTCCGATGATACCGACTGCTTGCAAAGGGCCCCCGTACTCTCTCGAAAATGGTCGCCGGGTCCCACTATCCGGTCACCAACCTGCACGACGAACCACTCCGGGATTATGCGCAACCTGGTGGGACAGCATCTTAAGGTGGTAATTTTTTTTTTACTACTATGTGACTCCACCCCGCCTGATGGTAAGCAGTCAGTAGAATCCAGAAGTGGTGGCCACCATACCAAAAGCCATCGTTTTAAACTGGTGGTATGGTGGCCTCCACTATAGCTGCTGGGAATGGGGTTAGGGGAGTGAGGGAAGTGAGGAAAGAGGAAAGGGGGAAATTGGGCTTCCGGCACTTTCACTCACCGAACGAAACGCAGTAGTACGAATACTACTACTCTTACGTCGACCCATTCATGCTGAAACCAGCTTGGATCTACTACCGTAATGCTACGGTTAGGTCTAATTGGGCCCCTGTACAATGCCGCGGGTAGCCAGCGGCAACACCGTTTATACAGGTCTCTCTGGCCGGCGGGTTGACCCACACCAACCACACAATGACTCCACGGATACTCAGCTGGTCCCACACGTACTGCGAGGATTGTCATCTCTGCATCAGTTGGGCCTCTGGCTCTCGCACTTACCGAACGAAACGCAATAATATGGATACTATTACTCTTACAACGATCTTCTATGAGAGGGTAGTACTTCCCTGGTCGATCCGACCCATTCATGCTGAAATCGACTACTACTATTTCGTAATTCACTTTAATTCCACCTATTTCGTAATGAGACGTGTTAACAAACATGTTTTGTCACAAAAAATAAAAATAAAATAAGTCCAGAAAAATATAAATCTAACTTTTATTTACATTTTAATAAAGAAAACAGAGGTGTTAACCTAACTTAAAAACACTAACCTAAGCTAAATACATACCACATGTATGACGTGATTATTTAAATTGGCATAATTTTTTTATTTATGAACCGATTGACATGAAACAAAGACTAAATGTTAAGTGAAGCTTACCACAATGTATCAGTGAAAACCATATTTAAATCGGATAAGCCGTTTTTGAGATTAGCGTAAACAAACGCACAGACAAACAGACAAACAGACAAAAATTGTAACAATCATTGTTTTGGGTTCTATTTGCGTTGATAAAGATCCCAATAACATTTTTTCTAAAATATCTTCAATGTACAGACAGCGACCAGTTACATTTTTATTATATGTATAGATAGATTATACATATAAACACCCAGACCAATGCAAATAGACATGCTCATGCTACAAATATTTGCACTGAGCGGGAATCGAACCCGCGATCTCACAGTCCATACACAGTACCACCGAAATACAGAGGCAGTCGATTTCCCCCTGACTTTCCCCTCCCTTTTCCCTGACTTCTCCCGCACTACCCCCGCACTTTCCCCTCACTTCTCCCTTCCTTGCCTCTTCCTCCCCCTCCCTTCCCCCTCCCTCCAAATTTCAAGTCGCTAACTTCAAAAGCAAAGATTTTTCCATACAATATTTCATCTCTTATTTCACTCCTATAAATCCACCCCAGTAAAAAAAAAAATTATGAGCGTATTTTTATTTAAATAAAAGTATTCCAAAACAAAATTTCAAAGCTGTAACTTAAAAAATGAAGACGTTTCATACAATCGATTTCATCCCTTTTCATACACTTAAGGATGCAATTTTTAATAACCCTTTCCTTGTACACTTCTAGACATAAAGACAAACACACCCTCCAAATTTCAAGTCGCTACGACCAGCGGTTTAGGCTTTACGTTGTCTGTCAGTCAGTCAGTCAGTCAGGACAAAGCCTTTTATAATATGTATGGATGTATGGATTAGACGTATAGCCATCAGGGATCAAAGCATACAGGCTGCTAGTAATGCTAACACGTGATAGAGCCACATAAAGCTGACCGAAAAACAGCTAATACTTAGATCCACACCCACAACTTTTAGTGTCTTACCTTTACTTTAATTACTTAATTAATTAATTACTTTAATTAGTCATCGCAAAACATAGGCTCACTGGAAACTGGACTCGTTTAAAACTAAATGAAAGACTGTTTAGAATGACAGGAATCCGAGGTTTAAAAACACTATCAGCTATTCCGCAACCTGTTAAAATATCTGCTTCTATAAGATTTCGTAGTAAATTAACGAATGTTCGATGTGATTCTTTAAATTGGCATAACTTTTTTATTTATGAACCGATTGACATGAAACAAACACTAAATGTTAAGTTAAGCTTACCACAATATATTAGTGAAAACCATATTTAAATCGGATAAGCCGTTTCTGAGATTAGCGTGCACAAACGCACAGACAAACAGACAAACAGACAAACAGACAAACAGACAAACAGACAAAAATTTTAAAAATCATTGTTTTGGTTTCTATTTGCGTTGATATAGGTCCCAATAGTATTTTTTCTCATATATCTTCCATGTACAGACAGCGATCGGTTACATTTTTATTATATGTATAGATTATTATATCATTATAATAATAATAATAATAAATTTATTGGTTCAAAAACTTTTACATTCACAATTTTTAACTTAAGGTAAGTAACTATTTTACAATTATGAGCTCAACAATGTACAAATTGTGTCTATCATTTGCCTCCGCAGCCGAACTAGGTGTGAAACCTGTGCCTCAGCATACGGCGCCTCTAATCCTCGGTTTAGGTTACATTATTTTATTTTGGCCCACATCACAGAGATACAATTATTGTTAGTAAGCTTTATGTGAATATAGATAAGTTTTTTATAAACAAAAGCAAATAATGTAAAAATAAACTAATAGTGTAGTGTAGTGTAGTGTAGTGGTCCTCTGCATGTGTTTAGTGAATGGATGAGTGTGTGTGTGTCAGAGGGTGTGTAGAAATTATTTGTAAATTAAGTAAGAGCGTAGAATTTGATGTAAGTCGAGAAATTTTCAAACCAAGTTGATCATCACAAAACGGTAATTAGAGATTCGGTTTCATGGTACGATAGATTGTTCAGCCACTGGATAACAGTTCTTTTGACCATTAGTAAATTTAGAGTGTAAATACTAATAATTTGATTTATTTTATTATAGATATAAGAACCTAAAAAGGGATAAAACCTGCGTATGAATGAGGTTTTAGGTTGTATGGCCCGCTCACATACTGAGCGACCCCTTCGTTTATGGAATATTTCAGCAGTATACTCTAGTTTAGAGTGCTGTTTGATGATGATATTAAGGAGAAAAAGTTGTCGTACAGTAAGGACCTCACAGTACTCGTATAGTAGTTTGGTTGGGTAACGAAAAGGTTTGAAGGTGGCAACTTTCAGAATAGTCCTTTGGGATATCTCAAGTTGTTTAAGAGTCGTTTTAGGTGCTCCTCCCCAAGATGTAATGCAGTAAGTGATCAAAGATTGGACTAAGGCAAAATAAACCTGTTTAAGAATTGCAGAACTGGCTACATATCTTAGGGTTTTAAAGATGTAGGTAAGCTTACGTATTCTTTTACTTAAAGCTGTTATGTGCATTTTGAAATTGAGATTTTCATCAATTGTAACGCCTAAGTATTTGATTGATTTTGTACGTTCTAATGGTTTGCAATCACATGTAGTGTTAGGCGATGTATCAAAAGGACAAGTATGGGCAATCAACTGTTGATCAGTGTTTAAGGATCCACGAATACTGAAAGCAAGATATTTAGTTTTATCAACGTTTAAGCTTAAGATATTGTTACGCAGCCATAGATTAACCCTCTCCAAGCCTTGTTGGGCTAGCTGAAATGTCTCACTCCATGTTTTAGCCGCGAAAATGAGGGCAGTGTCATCTGCGTATGAGATAATTTTGCCATGGAATAAGGGGAGACTTAGGAGGTCGTTAATATAAACAAGAAAGAGAGTTGGCCCAAGAATACTGCCCTGCGGAACGCCATAATTTACTAAAACTTCTTTGCTTGTGTGCGAACTTATCGTAACGCATTGAGTTCTTCCTCTCAGATAGTCTCTAAAAAGCTCAAGTTGGATTCCCCTAATCCCAATCCTTTCTAGCTTAAATAAGAGGATGGGGATAGAGACCGTATCGAATGCTTTGGCTAAATCCAAAAATATTGTAATGCATTTATAGCCCTTATCTAATTTATTTGTTAAAAAGTCTGTAAGATTGTTAACTGCATTATCAGTCGATCTGCCTCGACGAAAACCAAATTGATGATCAGATAAAATGTTATATTTTTCTAAATAGTTTATTAATCTATTGTTAATAATTTTTTCTAAAATTTTAGAGATAGATGGTAAAATTGAGATTGGTCTATAATTTTCGATACGATCCCTATCACCACCCTTGTATATTGGACGGACTTGAGCCCTTTTGAGATCTTTGAAGACACCTTTCGATAAACACAGATTAAAAATGTGTGTCAAATGTGGGACTACTATATTTATATGTTCCTTTAAAAACCTATTCGATAAGCCATCGCAACCCACAGAGCACTCGTTTTTCAATGAGTAAGTGATCCTATATACCTCGTCCTCATCGGTGTCAAATAACGCAAAAGAGTTGGGATGGTGTTCAAAAGGAATGTGACTTTCTCCTGTCATTATGTAATATATATAGTTTCTGTAGTAATTAGTAGCATATTGATTTATTTACGACTGCCAATTGGTGTACATTACTTTGTCATGTCGAAGTGTGTGTGTGGGACAGCCTAGTTCCGGAGATGCTTGGGTGAGGTCCATGTCTAGCAGAGAACTTCTTTGATGATGAATATTCGGCGTAATCAAAATAACAAGGCGATCTGCTTAACCACCATACATAAAAAATAAATGAGTAGTAGTATAAGTTTCTTACGAGGAAGCCTAACTTTTTTCAATCTTACTTACTACGTGAGGCAGAGTTATTATGATATTTAAGATATATATGATTTCGCCCAAACTTATATACAGCAATAAATTCTTTAAGAATTGTTAAAAAAAGGCAGAGTAAAATTAGCTTAAAAGGTACATCTTTAAATAAAACTGTTTAATCTATTTCATAAATATGTGATAAGTTTTAAAGAAAAGTTTTATGACGACAGCAACCATACATTTAGTTTATCTCATTCAATACCTACATTATATAACTAGTAGTTCAAGCAACATGATAATTGATTAAATATTTCTATTGCCTGTAGTAAAAAAATATATACAAATCACAATAGCGGTAATAATACTGCTTCATGTTATCTCGATGACATTAGTCATATGTTTTTTATATCAATACACCACCTGAAAATACCTATCTTTCTCTTAGACATCACGCAAACAAATAACTATTTAGAAAATGTGAAAAATAATGTTAAATATGTAAGAGCTCTTTATTACATTATCACACTTTATAAATAGTCACAAAAGACTTTAAATTGAATTTACGCACAACACTGTTTTTGTGTAGAAAACATTTTTTTACAAACAAAGAATTTAATTTCCTTAACAGATATTAAAAAAAGTTATTTTTCAATCCCCTTGCGGTGAAAATTGACAAAAATGGGAATTGTTTCTTGAAAAGGAAGCTCTCGCTTTTCGTGGTTTCGTTAGAGGGCATTGAAACGAATTTACAAGTTTTATAGATTCTAGATCTATTGGTGCGATGAATAAGGGCAATATAAATAATGAAATATGTCTGAAGAGACAATGGCATGACTCTTTCTTTTAGTAGTCTTTTATTAGAAGTAAGTTACTACAACAAGTACGAGTATACCTATATGTCGTAAAACAATAAATAGGTACAAAAAGTTACCTAAAAATTTTTTTAGCTCTAAACAGAAATTATAATTATTTCGCGACAAGAATAATTTCACTGATATATAATGCTCGAAATGGTTATAAAAAAATACCTCAAATTAAACCTACAAATTGTTATGTACAATTCAAAACTTCTTTCTGATTTTAATTTTTTTCTATTTAAGTTTGGAATGCTTTTATTATGTTAGAAACTTTGATATGTTTTTGCTATTTCACATAATTTTTAGGTCTCTATCAGAAGACCTACCTAGCATCGAGGTCAATTGAAATTTCAATACAACATTTCTACTGTAAGTTTACTCAAATTACTTCAATATAATCTTGCAAAACATGTGTCATACATCTCTGCAGTTTGTAGGTTCGGTCCCCAGATAGAACAATTTGTGTGATTTATTATTGGTTGTTTCGAGTTCAAGTACATACATACATTTGACGGTGATTTTAATGTTTAAATCTCCCCGGGATACAGGGTTCGTTCGAAACCTTTTTTTTTACTAGAGGGAAAGGTAACTAAGTTTTTGGTAACAATAAAATTCATTTCCATAAATGGTAATTTAGATGAATTAAAGAATTTTATAATAGCGGTATTATTGTAAAAAAGAATAGGCGTAAGTGCCAGTACCAGTATCCTCACAGAAAAACGGAGTAGCTCGGATTACTAAATATTAAAAAGGAAGTCGCTGTTTTCCTGCCTGTTTCTCTACTTCTTTTGAATTACCCAGCGGATTTTGATATGATTTTTATTATCTTTCAGAGTATTTCTGCCGGAACGTTTTTAAGTATAATACATGCTTAATTATAATAGAGAAACACCGAGAATTTTGAGTAAATATGTAGTAAAAAGTATAAAATATATTATTATTACGTTTTTACAGTTTTTACGGTAGTAGATCCACGCTGATTTCAGCATGAATGGGCCAGATCGTCCGGAGATGTACTCCCCTGTCATAGAAGATCGACTTAAGAGTAGTAGTATCCGTACTACTGCGTTTCGTTCGGTGAGTGAGAGCGCCTGAGACCCAATTTCCCCACTTTCCTCTTTCCTCACCTCCCTCATTCCATTCCCCTAACCCCATTCCCAGCCGCCATAGTGGAGGTCACCATACCAGTAGTTTAAGACGATGGCTTTTGGTATAGTGGCCGCCACTTCTGGATTCCACTGACTGCTTACTGTCAGGCAGGGTGGAGTCACTTTGGTAGGCTTTAAATAAAAAAAAAAATTTCTGACGCCTATATTAGGCGTTTAAAAAGATATTTAAAATTGGTTCTCGATGTCTGTAAACTCAAACGTGATACGAATTAAACTTTGTTCAAAGTCGTTCCTGTCGCAAATTAGTTATTCATTTGAAATGTAAAGATCGACTGGCTTTCTCGAACTTCGCTATGCTTATGCCTATTAATAGGTGTAATAGGTATAAAGTTTTTTATACATCTAGTGTTTAGTTTGTGTATTAATATGAAATTGTGTAAAGACGCTGATCAAAACATGATCAGCGTCTTTGTTCGTAAAGTCAGTATGAGTAAAATTTTCTAATCGGCGGCGGCGTCCTAAAATTGTTGAGATTAGCACGTTTAAACATTACTTATTACTATTAATAATAGAAAAATCCGAATTATAATTACATTTTTTAACCGACTTAAAAAAAAGGAGGAGGTTTCTCAATTCGACCGTATATATTATATATATATTTTTTTTATGTTTGTACGTCGATAACGTCGTCGTTTATAAACCGATTTCGATGATTCTTTTTTTGTTGGAAAGTAGATATCCCAAATGTGGTACCATGATAAGGAAACCAGGATCTTATGATGGCATCCCAGGGAAATTGAGGGAAACTTTTGAAAATCGTACTGAAGACTAGTGCATTTGTTATTTTTTCATTAAGTATTTTAAGGTACTACTATTTAGTGAAGGTTTGGAGTCGATCTGATGATGGAGCCGAAAGACAGTCGAGGTAACTCGACACCGATTTACAGCAATTACTTGGTGTTTGGACTTAAATCATTTCTAATGATGAGAACTTTGCACCCATATGGGTTTAAAGTGCCATTACAGGTGACCATAGACAGTCGAGGGAATTTCTTAACAGCAGTCATGTCGGGCTTACTTCATACGGTTCAATATTCTAAAATGATTAGTTTGTACAAAAATAAAACCTAAGCAAGATTTAGGTCTACCCATCTCTGAAAATCGTAAAATAAAATAATTTTAAACAAAAAAAAACGACTTCAAACGGGAAGGAAACTAAAAAGTTAAAAATAAGTTAACGTAGCAGAAAGTAATTCGAATTTTGATTTAGTTAATCAGAATTTTGAAATTCTATAGAAAATGTATTTTTTTTACTATGCTATTCTTTAGTTTTAAATTTCAATTTAAAAATAGAAGACATTTTTCTAAATTCAAAAAGCCTATTCCGTGTTGATGTTATGTATACGTATATTGAAAAGTAATCAATAATAAATACATATTGCAAGAGTAGAAGCTTCATTATGTTGAAGAGGGTCATCTTGGCCACGCGCTAGGCTTTCAGCTTAAGAACAATGATATTTTCTTTTTTTTTACAATAAACGTGACATGTAAGACTTTTTCTAATCACAAAAAATACCCCATACCCTTTGACCTCGGCGGCGTCCTGTGTTTTCTTCTACTATTTAGTCAAATATGTATAATATGTATGTATTTACAAAAAAAAAAAAAGTATATAAGTATGGTATATCCGCATTCTAGAACCCATAACACAAGCATATAACATGCTTACTTTGGTCTAGATGGCGTTGTGTGTAGGCAAATGTAAATTAAAGCACCTAACAGACGAACACAATTTCTGATTTCCACAAATGAATTAGAGCAAGTCAGTTGTGAGGCTTAAGCTACACGCACTTCAGTTACACGTTTCATAAAAGTTTTATGGTTCACAAACCTATGCCAACATTTTAGTAAATGTACCTCGTGACATGTGCGATGTGACAGTCTCGCATATTTCAATTTACAGGGCAGGAGGTAAAATTGCTAAGAATTTTATTCGACTTGGGTTTATGAATGCATGCATTTAGCTACGGACCCGCGTATTATTTTTCTTAATACTGCACATATAAAAATTTTCAATAAACTGAACTTATTTGTAATAACCATACTTAGGTACGAGAACACCTTCATTCATTATTTATTAATTTCAATCAAGGTGTAGCAAATAAATAACTAGCCGACGTCACGCGGTTTCACCCGCGTGGTTCACGTTCCCGTTGGAGTACGAGAATAAAATATGTTATGCCTATGTTACTCAATGATATTTTAGCTTTCTAATGGTAAAAGATTTTTTAAAATCGGTTCAGTAGTTTTTGAGTTTATTCGTTGCATACAAAAATACAAATCTTCACTCTTTATTTTATTAGTGTAGATGTGTTATAAGCTGTAGATTATTGTACTAATGATTTAGTACAAAATTAGTAACTAAGTATAGAGGTTTCAAGTTTTTTTACCTGGTATGTTGTTTGTTTAACTGGTTTATTTTATTTTCTTCCATGGATGTCGTAAGATTCCTTTTATGACACTTACGAGAGAAAATAGAAGAAAATGCGTTGTTTCTGTATTCTTACACATCAGGTTAATGAAATGAAATGAAATATATGTTTATTCATTTAAGTTAATTAAATTAACACTTATGAACGTCAAAGTTTACAAAATGTCAGCAAATTAACCTACAGCCAGTTCGCTGACGAAGTAGAGCCATGAGAAGAACTGGCAAGAAACTCAGGCCACTCTTTTTAATCGCCAGGTTATTACAATTTTTGTAAGTTACAGTTTCAAGTAGCATGCAAAGTGACGCAGGCAATACACTTAACTCTATAGATACTTAATTACTTACAGCTTTCTATGTTGTAAAGAAAATTAAAAAGTAAAATGTGTGCTTTACAGGCTGCCTCAATTTGCATATTGCTACAAAAGGTAAAGGCAACATGTGAACTGTGATAAATGTTTCTATGTAGATATTATATAAACTGTTAATTTTTGGTATAAGTATAAAGTAAGATGAACTTAATTTACCACAGGAGTTCACAATGTACCTCTATTACACAATCACAATGTAAAAAAATTTACCAATACTAAGTATACAATTTTAACAAAACAATACAAAATGTGTACTTAACTGTTCAAATATGGCTCGGGCATCATGTCATTTAAAATTAATACAAAAAAAAACATTTTATAAATTATGTCAAAATGTATCAATAAATTAACGTCAAAAAATTATTTGTTAAAGCATACGCGTTACTCGGTTTCGTGACAAGAAAATGAAATGTGAATGTGTTTATTAACACTTTTACCTTATAAAGGCACTAATAATGTTAACAAAGTTCATAAATCGGCTTAGCATATTCGCTTCAAGATATAAACTAGTCAAGTAGTCTGAGTCTCGCGATAACTTCATACCATCGATTTTACAACCGGAGTCATAAACCACAAGTGATTGTAAAAAGATATAATAAAGCAGATGCATTTCATGACGAAGATTAATGCTAAAAAGATTGAACTCATAAAATATATCTATGCACACAGTTTATCAGTTTAAATTTTTGAAGCCTCGAGTTTAATATGTTAATGGACTATCTCTTTTAAAATGGGCTGTCATTGTACGTCTAGGATTTAGATATTTATATGATTCTGAGTCTATATTCGTAGGTATAGGGTTAGATTTTGAGCTGTTCCAATATTGAAAAAAGGGCCATTGTACCTTGGTGGTTTGTTATTAAAAATCATTTTCCTTTTTAAATATCATGTATTGTTTCTGAAAAGCGTTAAAAATATTATAACATAATTTGTTTTATCACCATCATGAGGATTATTTCAACTGATTGACAAAATCGTCTCTATGACCAGTCCCGAGCCGCTCTTCGGTGTAAATCTTCGTCTTGATTTTCGTTCGTTCGTTTCAATATGTTGTTGATGTTAGGTTAATCAAACAAAACTAAACTAATACTGACTTAATTATTTCTTTTCCCAGCTGGATTTGAAGAAACAGTTCGACGAAGGTGACACAACGAATTACCAAACGAACGGCGAGTTCGACCTGGTGAGCTTTGATGCTATCCGCCACGACCAGTACTACTCCTGCTGCGTAGAGCCTTACCCTGACATCACATACATCATCAAATTAAGGAGAAGACCTATGTTCTACGTTTTTAATTTAATTCTGCCCTGTCTGCTCATTAATGGCATTGGTAAGTGAAATATACTTTGTCTTATTTAGATATTTATTATCCTTAATTACTATCAGTAAATCTTAATTATAGTGATAACAGAAGTAATTTTAAAACATAAAATAAGTTGAAAGCTAAACCATGCGTAATACACATTAAGAACTAGAAAGTAAAATAAAATATGGGTCCAAAAAATAATTACCATCTAAAGTACCTAAATATTATATGCATAGATGACTATAGTAAATAGCTGGAAATATACTTACACAAAGTGCGAATCCGTATGGGCTGCAAATGATATTCCATTCTCCAGACCAGCATTTTAAATAATTTAAAGTTCGCATCCATAAAAATCTAATTAAAATTTCTGCAACCTGTGTATAATCCTACCTTTAAAATTAGGAACTAATATGAATCGACGATCATATATATTATAATAATAATAATAATAATAATAATAAAACTTTATTTCCAAAAGTAAGTACATAACATAGTTTTAACATTGACCCCAAACTCGGCAAGCCTGTATCTTGGGTGCCAATAAAGTGGATTTACCTATAGATTTGTAACAAGATTAACATTGTTTAAATATTTAGCTGTTGAAATCATACAATGCAAAATAAAATAAAAAAGACAAGGAAAAAAAAAAAAAAAGTGTGTGTGTGTGTGTGTGTGTGTGTGTGTGCGTGCGTGCGAGCGTGCGTGCGTGTGTGTGTGTGTGTATGTGTGTGTGTGTGTGTGTGTGCGTGCGTGCGTGCGTGAGTGTGTTGTCAGAGTGGTGCGTGCACAAACTTATTTCACAACATTAATCATCTTTTCTGCCTCATCATATGATAATTTTAATAGCCAAGACCTTAATCTATTTTTTATCTCTTTACGAGAGCAACTCCCAATGCTACAGTGATTTATTACCATATTATAGATGTGAGGATGCAAATAGTGTGGGAGCCTTTGCGCATACGATGATTTAACTGCGGGTGTAGGAACTCTGATTTTTCGTTTGGCTAGTAAGTTGCTTAGATCAGACCTTTTCGAAGTTATTATGTGCATCTTAACAGTTACGGTTAAAATGTACAGTTTCCTTACGCTCATTATGGGGATTTCTGAGTAAAGACGTTCTGTAGGGAAACGATAAGGTTTTTGCAGTAATGTTTTAAGGACTGCACGTTGTGCTCTTTCGATATTTATCATGTGAGTTTTTGCCGCACCTCCCCAAACACTTATGCAATATTGTATGAGCGACTGGCAGAGTGCTATATATACTACTTTTCTAACATCAGCAGGTGCGCAGTCTCGTATCAGTTTCATAATATATATTTGCTTGCGAACACGTTTCACTAGATCCCCAATGTGAGATCTGAATGATAGGTGCTGATCGATTATCACATGAACAAACAATTTCGGTATTAAATGTGTTTTGGCATACGCCTTTGTGAATCTTCAAACTCAATGACGGTATTTGGGTTGCAAGTGTTTTTCTGAAGACAATATATTTGTTCTTATTAACGTTTAGTGTCAGCAAATTCATGTCAAGCCAGTCTGCAATCCTTCTCATTCCTGCTTCAGCTGTATGGTAGACGTTTTCCCAATTTTTTCCATGACACAACAATACAGTATCATCTGCATAACAAATCAGGTCAGCATTCCGAATTGCAATTTTTAGTATATCATTTATGTAAATAGTGAAAAGTGTTGGCCCAAGTATACTGCCCTGCGGCACTCCAAAACTGATTTCCTTTTCACCACTTACAACGTTTTCCACTCTGATGCATTGGCGTCTATTATTTAGATATGTACAGATCCAGTTGAGCGATGTACCTCTTATTCCTGTTTTTTTCTAGTTTCCTAAGTAGAATAGGAATTGAGATAGTGTCGAAAGCCTTGGTAAGGTATAAGAAAATTCCAAGGCAATATCCTCCACCATCGACATGCTTAGATGTTATGTTGGTAAGCAGTTCAACCGCATCTGTAGTAGACTTTCCTTTTCTGAAACCAAATTGTCTTTCAGACAGTAAAAAGTTGCTCTCCAAGTAGTTAACTAATCGAGTGTTCACTAGTTTCTCCAGTATTTTAGAAAAGATGCTAAGCAGCGATATTGGTCTGTAATTTTCCGGAGAGTTCTTTTGTCCGGCTTTGTGGATAGGAGATACCAATGCTATTTTCCAATAATCAGGGAACACTCCTGTTGAAATACTTAGGTTACATATATAAGTGAGTGGATCCAATATAGTATGCCTTATCGCTTTTATTAGAGACGGTTTAAACCCATCGAAGCCAGATATTGATATGAATATTGATGACAAATATTTGCAGAGGTTATTCAACAACATTTTGACTGTAATTATAAGTAAATAGATCTATGAAATAAATAATTTAGATACTTACCTATATTTATAAAACCGACAAGTGCGAGTTGGACTCGCGCACGAAGGATTCCGTACCATCCTATTAATTCTATTATTATTATAAATGCGAAAGTTTGTATGTGTATGTGTATGTGCGTATGTGCGTGTGTGTGTGTGTGTTATTTGTTACCACTCAGCGCCTAAACAGCTTAACTGATTTCGATGAAAATTTATATGTGGTGATTGAGATTCGGTGCCGGAGACGGACATAGACTACTTTTTATACCGAAAATCGAGCGGGCGAAGCCGTAAGGCGAAGCTAGTTATCTATAAAAACAGCAAAATAATCGTGTTTGTCGTATGTGAGCCACCGTTTGTTATACTTTAAATTAAATTATTTATTTTTTAAGTGAATATACATATAACTAACTAAATATACTATGAATATTTCAATCGTCTACCTGTTGCCGTTATCAATATTAAGCAAAAAATCACGTTTGCTGTATGGAACTCCCTTAAATATTTAGTTTATTCTTTTTTTTAGTATTTCTTGTTAAAGCGGCAACAGAAATACATCATCTGTGAAAACTTCAACTGTCTAATTATCAAGGTTTATTAGATACAGCCTTGTGACAGACGGACAGACAGACAGACAGCGAATTTTTAGTAATACGGTCCCGTTTTACCCTTTGGCTACGAAACCCTAAAACTATGGTATTTGATAATAGTAACATTTTATTTTTTTGAATTGAAAAGTATCTTGCTAAATTTGTAAGTCAAATGCAGATTTAATATTTTTTTGCCAAATGTTGGTAGAGCTAGACAAAAGTTACTTAATTTAAATTCGAATTAAAGGTAACATCAATTTTAAATGTTTATTAAACAAATTTATACACTTTTTGTAATTAATCAATATTAACTATCAATTCAAATGTTTTAATTAGGAGTTTGATAACTGACTTTGATGTATGTGTATTTAAATGTAAACAGAACAGAATTAAATTAGCTCATAGCCTATTAAAAATATCTGAATCATCATTCAGCCGATTTCATTCGATATAATTTGGGTTGGACGTAATCAATACGTGAATAAAAGTTTAGTACTCTTAGCACTTTAAACGTTGGAGATGGGAGGCGTGATACGTGTGTACACGACAACATCATCAAACACTCGAAAACGCAAAATGTCGGATCCCGTCACATGCACACTAAAGACAAAACTATCTCATTAACATAAAATCACTTAACACTAATAAAGATCGTTTGACACCAACTGTCATGTACCGTGGCGATAGAGGAATGCGCGCTAAGGCATCACTCGTTTAATGCTCTAAGGAAGTATTTAATACAACGATATCTCTACGATCGCCATTCTCAGTTTACTGACAATGCTTACGGGTAATCAGAACTCTAAGAAATCTTTCAACTGGTCTAACTATCTCATGCCGGCATTGTTCAGTAATTGGGTTGTAAAAATACCGATATTGTGTCACTACCAGTTACTTTTGACGTCGACCCCAATTTTGTTGGAAAAAAGGTCCCCGATAGAAAAGAAAATAATTATTTAGGACGTTTTTGTCAAAAAACTCCATAAACGCCTTTAGATCAGTATTTTTATGTGCAACAATTAGTGCTATCCGAGTAATATAATAATGTCATGCAAATGCATTGAATAATAGTATGGCGTAGGTATATGATAATTTTCTACTGTTGCTAGGCATTGCTTACTATTCTGTCACCATATACCGTTTGTAAGATCTTACGTATTATTACATGTAAAATATTTTCATTGCAAAATGAAAGTCTATCTAATTTAATTATACGAGTATACTTCTTAATTTAGTGCTAGTTGTGTAGGTACATGTTTGTAATTTCTTGTATTTTCTTAGTTCCTTGTATTTGGTATTGTATGTAACTAAGAAAACCCTTTAATCGAATTTTTATTCCATGATGTCGACAACAATGCCATTATAAGTTTAAAGTAAAGAATGTTTCGAGAGGAAATGTTGTCTTAGGACATCAAATCAAAATAGAGTCTTGAATTTTTTAATTACAACCTGAACTCACTTTGCCTTAAATTAGTCGATATTTTTGGCTACACTTGTTGAACTAGGATTAAGGTAGGTATATCCCAACCTCTACACAAGAAAATTATGTTTTTCCTTTTTCACTTACTAATTTTACCTACATAATGCTTTTCAGGTATCTTAAAGAATGTTTTGTATTGTAAAATAAAACTCTCTTCCCGTCACTTTTCGTGTCTGAGAACTTAGTAAACTTAGCAAATAAATTTTTGTGCTTCGTCGACGTGTACACTATCAGTCAGAAATGATAAAATAAAATCCTACTAAAACTAAATACTTACTTCATTATAACGCAATATACATGTGTGTTAAAAACTTAATTTTAACTCAAACTTCACCAACATTAATGTAATCAACGGTCGAGCCATTAAGATAAGGCATCCTAACGGACGGCTCGGTAGTGCAGTATTTCTGCAGTTATATCAACATTACTTAGGTTTTGTGCTTCTATTTGGTAAGTACCTAATGGTTTCCAGTGCACCTAAGGAGAGTCTTGGGATGCGTACGGTCATAAGGTGGCAGCGGCACAAACAACTACGCTCGTAGTGTTTTCAAAATCTATAAACGACTTTTACCGCCTAATAAGAGATGAGTCTTTTGCAGGCCTGTTACCAAATACAAAAAAGACTTGATATTAATATTTTCTGTTTTTGTTGTATTGTTTTAATAATTCAGTTGCAATGATCGTTGACCACATAATGATATGATTTTAATTACTAACTAGAAAAAAAAAAACATGCGATTGCGTCAAAGTTATATACTTTTTTTTTAAAACTCATATCTACCTCTTCTAATGGACAATTTTCTATGCACGTAGTTCTTTATTAAGAATGCACGACAAATAATACGATTGAAATGTTTTTATTCTATCTTTTTCTCTTTATTTAAGGACTTTTATATTTTTACAAGGACATGTTATAATGTGACAAAGTTACAATAAAATACAGAAGTTTGACTTAACAAATCCCAAAACGTTTTAATCGAAACTAGAAGTAAGTCTCTTAGACATCTCAAATCTTCAAGAGATTACGCAAGCGAAGTTAAAGCTTTAGAACATCGTTTTACCACAAGAGGCTTTTTGTGGATTGCCATCATTCCATAATTGATTAAGTAGGTACCATCTTTATTTTGGAATAAATGGACGCTGTTTTTGTACAGCGAATATTTACGAGCATAACTTCACATTATTGTGTTACTGAAACTCAATTTACGCGTAATTCTCAGGTTTGCCAATAAAAGTTGAAAATCGAGTTAGTAATCACAGAGTATTTTTCGTCAAGTGACCAAACCTAATCTGAGGCGAATAGCCTTTTTTTCGAAGCTAGTTTTTCTGTAATATTATGAGTTATATAATGGGCGTGACAAACAACAATAAATTCGAGATAATCGGATGTTTAGGCAAACAAATTATACTTACGCTTAATGTGAACACATTTACTTGAAGATATATCAAGTCTTTTGTAAACCATAATTATAATAATATGTTGACAAAATTCGAGCTGCCTAACAAATATTTTGTTGAAAAGATACCATCTTAACGCGAACAAAAGTGTCTTAAGATTCTTGAGTGATACTAATAAAAGGTATTGTTTCTCCCTAGCGCTTCTAGTGTTCTACGTGCCATCGGAATCAGGTGAAAAGGTGACCTTGGGCATAAGTGCACTCCTATCTATGACTGTCTTCTTGATGACCATACGAGACACGTTGCCCCCTACTGAGAAGACGCCTCTTATTAGTAAGTGGATTGTAGTTTAGTGTAATAATATGGAAATTAAAAATAAGATTTGTTCTTCTAGGTCGTATTTCTTATCATTTTTTTTCAATATTTCACAATTAAAGTGTTCATGTTCATATGCGGCAATTTAACGGCGTATAAAATACATCTTAATTTGGTTTTCTTGGCAGTCAATCCCGCTAACCAAAAGTTCAATTTCTGGCGAAGAATAAAATTTAGAGAAGTATGTTATAAGTAGGTTATGTGTAAGAAAACTCAAGCATAAATCTCCTTAGAATATTATATCAAGATTCATGCGTGGTATTTTAAAACTATGTAGTTATAATTGTGTTGTCGGTATTCAAGTTATTGTTATACAATATTGAGATAAAATGTTTTAACAGTTTGACAGTTGCTATCAAGAACTTGGTAGTCCATTGTCTGAAATTAACGCCATGTTTGGTACAAGGTATAAATATAATAGAAAGTTATTGACAGTTATGAACATATTTCATATATTATGATATATGGCACGTTTTGAATCTCGTTTGATGATAAAATAAATCTCTTTTTGCTTGTCACTTTACAAATAAAATTCCTGCTGCTTTACGTATGAGAATAGAAGACTGAGGAGACGTAACAGTTGATTGGTATGGTTCACGTTTAGTTTCACTTAATGTAAATTTACGACCAAAATAATAGAACGATTACGTATGTTTACTAGGCGTATTTCGTCGTCAATTTCTTAGCGATATAATTGATTATATTATTATGAATATTTGTACGGTTTTACTTAGAGGTTTTAATTAGTTTGTATGTTTACAGGTTTATATTATGGAGTAAGCACATGCCTAGTATCATTTTCAGCATCGCTGTCCGTTGTCACACTTAACATATCTTACAGGCGAGTTCTATTTATAGTATCCATACTAATATTATAAATGCGAAAGTAACTCTGTCTGTCTGTCAGTCTGTTACGCTTTTACGCCTCAGCCACTGAACCGATTCTGATCTTACTTTGATATAAAGATAGATTAGACCTAAAAATGGCTTAAAGAGGTTGAAATAGGGGATGAAAGTTTGTATGAAAAATCGTCATGTTTAAACAGAGATATAACTGTGTTAAACAGAGATATAATAACTGACATTCAAGCAGGCGAAGCTGCGGGCAACAGCTAGTTATTTATAAATAATTATAATCTTGGTATAAGCACAAGATCGTGCTCAGCAGTCACCTAGGAAGTCGTTAGTGCTTTTTGCTGGTTTCTTATAACATACAATATAAGCTGTTTTCGTTGTCTATGTTGCTTGAAACTTCAAAGCTTCATTGTTGTAGCTTAGAAGTCAAAATATTTCACATTGTCCAACCAGCGCCCGCCAAAGCTTTTCCCTTTGCAAAGCTATATTTTAACCATATTGACCAATTTGATGGGTACGGGTATGGGTGCTAATTGTTATGAAGTTTATTGAACATTTGATATCCACTAATTGAATTAATTAATCATCTACTTAAATGCATGCAAATAAACGCCGCAAATACAATGAATGCGCATAATAAATATAAAATTATGAACCACTTTATTCATATTTGCACATGACGCAGGCTTATTGTTATGGCATTTACGGAGCTAAGTTATAAAAACAAAATATGATATGTATTGATGTGCCTACTTATGTTGATGAGTGGCAAAGGAGTATACTTGAAGCTTGTAGCCTTAGATAATTTGTTGATTGCCTGTTCAGTTTACTTCTTTTTTTATGGTTGACTACATTAGTGATGTTACCTACTTTATCAGCATCGATACTAAGGTTAACTATTGTATATTTGTTGACAATGTATAGGTAAACAAATGTTTAGATAAGTTGCTCAAGCAATTAGTAACTGTATTTTTACCACGTGTAAGTGTGATAACAGTTTGATATATTTTAGAATCTGCTAGCTTACAATGGTGTCATACATTCTTTATTAGTGTCATTTAATTAACATGTTAATGCTCTAAGTTTAAAGAGTTTCGCATTGTGTGAACGTATGGTGTTGCTCGTAGAGGAGTGAGAGGGCAGCCGGTACCGGCGGTGGTGCGGGAGTTGGTGCTGCAGCGCCTGGCCCGCCTACTCTTCATCAACTTGGATACTGACGCACAAAAGGTAACTAACATTTATATCATATCATTTTTTTATATCTATTGTTACACGTTTTTGAATAATAGTGTATTTTAATGATTAATATACGAGTAAGTCGAAAATAAGATTGGATTCTTTTGTAGTACCTACTATTAATGTTTCAGCGTAGTAGAATCAGTGCTTTGTATTGAATTTCTTCACATCATGCTTCTTCTTCTTCTCCTTTTTTTTGGCAACAGAGCCGACTATTTTGTCAGCTATTTCTGCCAGCGTCAAGTTTAGAATAATATTCTTGTTGATGATATTAATGGTATATTACAATGATAAAAAATAGAGAAAATGTCCACATACTTCAGTCAACCCCTAGAGACCTTTAGCGGTTGACTGTTATACCTCATATGACATGTCGGTACTTCAAAATAGAGTTTTTCATATGTTTTAAGTACCTATAAGTTTTCAAAAAGGTTTATAAATTTTAAGCAACGTTCCGTAAACATAATTTAGAAGGGAAATTTTGACGTAAGTAAATCGATAAAAATACCGTAACGAAAAGATACTTCACGTAAAATTCCTTATCGCTCTTCGAAATCATTTTCCTACAAAATAATTCTCCCGAGAGTTTGTTGCTATGTTTGTATTTCTAAAAGCTTGCCTGCGAAAATCTTTTATAATAAATATAAAGTTTATATCACCACCATATATTATAGATATACCATGGTACCATATCGCATTCATATTTACTTAAACTTTTATATTACTCTTTCTACTTTTAAAATACTTGAAAACTTTTACTTTTCGACGTAAGATGTGACAGGTAACTAATATAAAAACGATATTTTGTTAGCTTTCAACCCTCTAAGGTTGCCTTCGGCGTCGAGCCCCTCGGTATATTTTCCACTCAGTCTATAACTATTCTAAATGTTGCCATGGGACCGCGATGCCTCGTAATAATAATATTTTGTAGCGACAATAGCCCCTTGAGAAATAGAAACAAAAACTCGTACTAAAATGTGAAATATATTAGTTGAAGTACTTTTTTCGGTACAGATTGTCTCTTTAGTATTAACTGTCATGAAGAGTAAATATCTACAAATATAATATATTATGTCTGATTCATAAATACTAATGCAGACTATATCAGTGACGCGGTGCAATAATACTTTTTTTCTTTTACAAAAATACGCTGAACTATAGATTTATTTTTGGGTTGGTGAACTTCATCCAACCTCAAATCTAAGACAGTGCTGAATGTATGGAACTAGGCTTGCTCTCTGTTACATCTCTAAATTTAGTCTTCGGCATTTTTGTAGAGAACAGATCTGCCATCGGACAAAGACAATTTTTATGAATGGATTTTTAACAAAATGAATTATATTATTATTTTTGAATATTTAAATCACTTTAGGCAAATATTTATTTCAAAGGTGCGCAATGTTAGGTAACAACTAATTTAAGTAAGTAATAAATTATATAAAGATGTTTTATTAAACCTGTATCAGGTACAGATTCGACCGATAGAGGTACTTTACCAATCTGATTCTCAAAACAAACAATGTTACTACTGTAGCTTTGATACAACTTGTATCATGCAGCAGTTATACGAATTTATTTACACCGAACAAAATATTTAAAATATGAAAATTAATTGACATTTTGGGATTATTAAATTAACCAAGTTTCAGTCGTCCGTCCATCATAGCGCTTCGTGACAATTAAAAGTTCTCAATTCACGATTCACGTTGATGATATATATAACGTTAAGCTGAAAAAATACAAGTATTGGAAAATGTTATTAAAATGAAGTACGGTCTGCAAAAGAGTTAGGGTCGTAGAACAATTTGCGACGTAGATAAAGCACCATTATACTGTTTAACTTTAACTTGATATCACAAAACTATTACCTACATTAGGCGTGGATGTGAAGATTTGTGCCGTGGCAATATGACGACCTGGCAAACTAACTCCTTTGACGTGTGAACATAAATTTATATCAATATTTAACTTTGCATGTGCCTGAAAATTAATGTTAATGATCTAGGTACTTAACTTATTTGTATTTCAATTTGGCTATCGTGATATTGTTTTAACATCGTTATGAAACAAACGTTTAGTTTGTTCTTGTATTTCTATCTACACATCTTTATGAAATTACCTCAAATATTGAAGTATTTTATGTTTAGCAAGCGTTGAGTACCTAATTTTCTAGCGCCGTCGAATATTATAGCAAAATCAATATTTAGTTATAACTATATAGGATCTTCATATAGATATCTCCGTCCTAATGGGTAAATGTGCACTATTAATAGATCTAGATTAATATATCGAGTATACTTAAGTAATATGTACCTGGATGACTCGGATAAGACGACATAATACGCGTATATCAGATATGTGTATTATTGTGCATTCCTTCTTTGTTAGATTAAATAATTATTGACTCTCGATATCTAGCAACCACAGCCTAGCTATACAAATTTGGTTATTTTATAAAAATTGTTCTGGACATAGGTACGTTTATTTTGCTGCTAGAAACAAATGGAATTTTCATCATCTAAAAAAAAAACAAAAACGAATTTAGAATATGCAAATTCATAAAATATGTAGGTCTATTTAGCAACCGCAGTTTAGATATTAATTACACATTTGCAAATGACCTACAGTAAATATAACAATATTTTTTATTTGCAACCTGTATAAAGCTACTCCACAATTATTATGTTATGCCATTATCCTAATTAACTTCTCATACCAGAGGCCCTAGACAAGTGTCAAATATTTCTATTCTATTCATAGAATAGATTAAAAACAGTATTGGATTGACATAAGCAAACGTCAACGCTTATGTCAATCTCATAATTTTTTTTGTCTATTCTATGAATAGAATAGAAATCTTTGACACTTGTCTAGGGCCTCTGTTGTGACATTGGACAAATGGATATTTTTACTTAGGTATACTTATACTTTAGTCGTGATTACGGCTTAGTGGTTACGGCTCTCGTCTACACGAGGTTGTGTATTCGAAACCGTGCAAGTACCTTTGCTTTGTCTAATTCATATGTACTTTTTAAGTTTACATTGAATTGACTTATTATTTGTGCGACAAAGGAAAACAATATAGGAAACTTGGACAACATCTAAAATCGCCAATTTGCTTTGAGAAGGCATGGGGTTTTATAAATATCTTATGTATAAAAGGAGCCTTCAGCCTTTAGTGGGAAACAATAATGAGTTTGGTGATGTCATAACTCTTGCAACCACATTTCATAGGGACACATAGATGTATGTCTCTATAATCTATAAAACAAAGATGGTACAATAATATATATTCATCTATAGACAGGTAGCTACTATCTTCGCACTTACCGCCGATATTGACCTATAAAGTCTTTATCTTGGTCCACTCTACTCGTATATATAAGTTCGACACTCCAGAAATAGCACGATCCCTGCTAATTTAAAAAGGTTGTATAATAAGAAAGAGGTTTTATTACTATTCATATACGTAAAGTAACATTTAGAACATTTTCCTGTTGATGCGATGGTCATATTAATAACATTAAGGATAAAATCTAGCTCTTGATGCAATTATTACAAAAGTTTTCTTCTGCGAACTTTTATAGGTGTGTGCGTGATTTTTACATTTTCTTGTATTGTAATTACTGTCCTTGCCGACGTTATGTGTCTCTTTCTTTGCCTTGTACTTAGTTGATATAATAATGAGTTGTTTATTATAAGTGTGCCTAATTTGAAGGTTACAAGCTGCAAGAAAATTACCTACGGGATAGGAAATTCCAAAACACAGGCCGTCAATGAGACTGTCCAGACGCACAAGTCCATTTCATCCACAAAGTACCGAGACAGCTTAGAGAAAATTATAACTGGTGGCAGCCGTAGGTTTTAAATTACTAAATTCAAATGTGCTAACCAACAGAGAGTTTAGTCAAGTGAAAGATATATTTAGCTTATTAAGTGACTAAAGCTTAACTTTAGTCACTTAATAACAGGCCTCTCACATCTCAACGTTAAATTTACTCTACCAGTATGTGTATTAGATATATCAATTCCGTGACATTATTCAATATATCGTTCGTAAGGCATAATACATTTTATTATGGTTCTTTTACCACCCATGCTCTGCATTGTCATAATCACTAAAATGTCATTGCTTGTGGTGTCGTATTGGCCGGATCCTGACCTTTCCTATAATATGGCGAGAGTGATGATGGCTGGCCCGTGTGTCATGCTCGTGAACGGGTGCTACTTGGGATGACTGGTCAATCTTGGCATGGCATATATTTAACATTTAATATTCAATCCAGTATTACCTTGTCGTGCAATGTGACCAGGAGGTGCATTTACCAATTTAACTAAAATACGTAGTCATATACCATACTAGATGAAACTAAATAATTGAAATCCTCTCTTTTCTCTTTGATCTTAGTAATTATATTAATTGGTTAATTAATTTGTAATAATTACTTTGTATGGTTCTTTGGTTGCGTTGAATGTTTAAATTGTAACTCATAACTGTAATTATCTGGCGATTGAAAAGAGTGGCGTGAGTTTCTTGCCAGTTCTTCTCACAGCTCTACCTCGTCAGCGAACTGGCTGTAGGTCAATTGGCTGACTTCATGTAATGTTGACTTTTCAGAAGCATCATACTTTATGATCAAAATGAAATAAATGCTTTGACTTTGACTATACCTGGAGCTGTTATTTGAGCAACATGACGCTCATGGTACACGTTAGCTATGTCTAACGTGACCAGAAGAAACGGTGGTGCAAACTATTAGTGAATAATTAAGTATAGGTATAGTAATGGGCTAATATACCTAAAAATATTATACATTATATGCAAAGCTATTAAAAAATGTTTTGTCTGGTTTGCGAATCGAACTCCACTTGCGCTTCCATTGTGCGAAAACCACCAGCGCTCCAAATTCTATCTTTATTATATACCTACTTGCATACCCAAAGATCTATTTGTTGTTCGTGGTTTGTATGAAGGAACAAATTTATCACGTCATAATGAGATTGTCGTGTTATCAGGGTGACGGCGGCGGCGCCACAGTGACAGCAGGTGCGGTGCAGGTGAATCCTCGCACGGGCTCGAGACTCAAAGCAGAAGTACGTTGCGACGGAGCCCAGCTTACGCCTGCCTCACCACGCTTCGCGCGTCACAATCACAACCATCTCGGTAAGATTTTCCAATTATTATCTACTAATACTTATAACATTTTCTTTTCACTTGCCATCCAGCGTAACAGAAGTTGTTTTTTTTATTAACTTACTAGCGACCGATCCGATTCCACTTTCACAACACTCTCGTTAATGTGTTTTTACGACATAATTACAAATATTTAAAATTCTCGGTAATATATTATGCATGTATGTATTAAACATATACCTAACTTTCCGACGGTAGTAGATCCACGCTGATTTCAGCATGAATGGGCCGGATCGTCCGGGGAAGTACTACCCTCTCATAGAAGATCGACTTAAGAGTAGTAGTATCCGTACTACTGCGTTTCGTTCGGTGAGTGAGAGCGCCGGAGGCCCAATTTCCCACCTTTCCTCTTTCCTCACGTCCCTCATTTCCTTCCCCTAACCCCATTCCCAGCCGCCATAGTGGAGGCCACCATACCAGCAGTTTAAAACGTGGCTTTTGGTATGGTGGCCGCCAATTCTGGATTCCACTGACTGCTTACCATCAGGCGGGGTGGAGTCACTTTGGTAGGCTATACTATAAAAAAAAAAAAAAAAATAACATAACATGAAAGAAATGGTCTTAACGTTATTGAAAATTTATTTTTTAGTTTCCATCAAGTTTGAATGTGTTTTTTTTATATTTAGTAATGTAATAACACTGGTGGTGACCTAAACTGTGGATTTATACTTACACTCAGTTTCTGAAAGGCTGATCAACGAAAAATTAACTAATCACTTGTTAAATATCATGTGAAATATCTAAAAGCATATTGTAAAGCAACCCAATTGGTATCTACATCACATTTATTTTACTATAATATATTACACACTAATACATACATACATTAAGCTAAAACAAAATGGCTTAGCAAATTAATTTTATATTGTATTTAACCATTTTTATAAAATTGTCTGAAGACATACATTTTTCGTGTTTGAAACGACCGGCGTCGTCCACAAATTTGCCTAATAAGATTAAGCATAAAGCATTTTTAATTTTGCAAATCTGTTACAGGCTTACCTTTACTGAAATGGTGGCATTAAAAAGCACCAGTTGTAGTAAAGTTAGTACAACTTGTACCATTACTTTAAATAATTGTTTTATGTAGGACTCGTTCAGACTTTCACTTTTCTCTAGATTATTGCCTACAATCCCCTCTTACAACATCATGGGATGAGGTTTTGGACAAGAAACACACAGCTAGTAATGTGTGAAAAATAAATTGAAGAAAAGTTGATCTTAGTACTGCTGGTTTTCGAAACCTGTCTTTACGTAATTTTTTTTTCGTTTTTTTTTATTACACTGTGGCCTTGCTTATGGCAACCTCACCGATTGTCATTTTTTGCACGCACTGTCCCTGTATCAACGATCAAACTATGATCGCCAAAATATTCTACATTTGCAACTTATCTCTCCAGATGTGCGCAGGACTATAATATATGTAGGTATAAAAATAATCGCACGTATAAAATTATGTTCTTTCTAGTTAGTAATCTAATCTACATAATATTAAAGGTACCAGCTGTCCCTAATGCGCAAAATCAAGCATTTACATATCAATATCTTAAGTTGGTTGTTATGTAATTTTTTACCTACTTATTGCTTAGGCATTTAATTAGTGTAGTACTTCAGAGCTACGAGATGATTAGGTTATGATAAATACGTTGTAAATTAACGGGATATTACGTACTCTGAAAACTTCAGTGTCAATTAGTGCTTTCTTAATTAAGACTAATAGCTATCAGTGAGTCACTAAATGGTAATGGTACACAGTAAACACAGAAACGACCGACACGTAGCGATGTGCGTGTCGGTTATTACTTATTATTCTCGACGGTGATCAGTGATATTAACAGGTAATTCTACTTCCTGTTATAGATTAACAGTCGTAGGTAAGTCAATGACGCAGAATAAGGGTATCTTTTTTTAAATCTAAGGTGACAATATACTTATGAGTAAAAGATATACCAAGAAATATTGTACGGTAGTAGATCCACGCTGATTTCAGCATGAATGGGCCGGATCGTCCGGGGTAGTACTACCCTCTCATAGAAGATCGACTTAAGAGTAGTAGTATCCGTACTACTGCGTTTCGTTCGGTGAGTGAGAGCGCCGGAGGCCCAATTTCCCCCCTTTCCTCTTCTCCCTCATTCCCTTCCCCTAACCCCATTCCCAGCCGCCATAGTGGAGGCCACCATACCAACAGTTTATGACGATGGCTTTTGGTATAGTGGCCGCCACTTCTGGATTCCACTGACTGCTTACCATCAGGCGGGGTGGAGTCACTTTGGTAGGCTATAATATAAAAAAAAAAAAAAAAAAAAAAACAATATATACGGTAACTGCTTACCATCAGGCGGGCCGTATACTTGTTTGTCTACTTGGTCGTAAAAAAAAAAAAATTGAAAACACAAGATTTTATAAATTGTTATCTATTTACATTCTTTATATACCTACCAATAAAATTATCAATATTTCTGCTATTTCGTCTACCTCTCCGTAATGAATAATAAACTATTTCTGTACCTACGAGTATATTTTGTCATTGTTTTATCTGCTCACTGCTTCATTAATAATAAGAATATGACAGCTTGACATCTTGATCAATTTATCAAATAATTAATATCGTCTTTATAGACCTAAAATATTGAGAACATTTGCAATCAGAACATCGATTTTGATTACAACTTTTGACTTTATTAAACTTGGCAAGGGTTTTTGATATGAAATGACTATTTCGAGTGAACTACGTAGGTAGGTAGAGATCGCCCATAGAAAACATATTCTTACGTTGGCAAAATGAATGTGCTAAAAAGACCCATATTAAAAGTACCCAGGTACTTTAGACCCGGAAACGACTTTCATGTGTGAACAGGCTACTGAATGTTCAGGAAAGAGAGGTATGTTTGAATAGAAGCAATTGCCGTACCGTAATTTCTGCCTGCTCCTATAGTTACCAGTGAAATTTGTCTGTTTGTGTGATTGCTTGTGTTAGTAATATAAAGGTAATAATGTTTATTTTACACAGTCATTACGACTTGATAGCTTGTAAAGTCACTAACATTTATTCATTTTTATTTATTTATCACAAACTATAGTCGTAAGTTTGCAGGCTAACCTAATGCAATAGTGTAGTAACATGTGTAGGTTTGTAAACTTTAAACACATAAAGTTTTAAACCTTTAAATTTATATATAAATTTATATATAGATATCACAAAACTATTACCTACATTAGGCGTGGATGTGAAGATTTGTGCCGTGGCAATATGACGACCTGGCAAACTAACTCCTTTGACGTGTGAACATAAATTTATATCAATATTTAACTTTGCATGTGCCTGAAAATTAATGTTAATGATCTAGGTACTTAACTTATTTGTATTTCAATTTGGCTATCGTGATATTGTTTTAACATCGTTATGAAACAAACGTTTAGTTTGTTCTTGTATTTCTATCTACACATCTTTATGAAATTACCTCAAATATTGAAGTATTTTATGTTTAGCAAGCGTTGAGTACCTAATTTTCTAGCGCCGTCGAATATTATAGCAAAATCAATATTTAGTTATAACTATATAGGATCTTCATATAGATATCTCCGTCCTAATGGGTAAATGTGCACTATTAATAGATCTAGATTAATATATCGAGTATACTTAAGTAATATGTACCTGGATGACTCGGATAAGACGACATAATACGCGTATATCAGATATGTGTATTATTGTGCATTCCTTCTTTGTTAGATTAAATAATTATTGACTCTCGATATCTAGCAACCACAGCCTAGCTATACAAATTTGGTTATTTTATAAAAATTGTTCTGGACATAGGTACGTTTATTTTGCTGCTAGAAACAAATGGAATTTTCATCATCTAAAAAAAAAACAAAAACGAATTTAGAATATGCAAATTCATAAAATATGTAGGTCTATTTAGCAACCGCAGTTTAGATATTAATTACACATTTGCAAATGACCTACAGTAAATATAACAATATTTTTTATTTGCAACCTGTATAAAGCTACTCCACAATTATTATGTTATGCCATTATCCTAATTAACTTCTCATACCAGAGGCCCTAGACAAGTGTCAAATATTTCTATTCTATTCATAGAATAGATTAAAAACAGTATTGGATTGACATAAGCAAACGTCAACGCTTATGTCAATCTCATAATTTTTTTTGTCTATTCTATGAATAGAATAGAAATCTTTGACACTTGTCTAGGGCCTCTGTTGTGACATTGGACAAATGGATATTTTTACTTAGGTATACTTATACTTTAGTCGTGATTACGGCTTAGTGGTTACGGCTCTCGTCTACACGAGGTTGTGTATTCGAAACCGTGCAAGTACCTTTGCTTTGTCTAATTCATATGTACTTTTTAAGTTTACATTGAATTGACTTATTATTTGTGCGACAAAGGAAAACAATATAGGAAACTTGGACAACATCTAAAATCGCCAATTTGCTTTGAGAAGGCATGGGGTTTTATAAATATCTTATGTATAAAAGGAGCCTTCAGCCTTTAGTGGGAAACAATAATGAGTTTGGTGATGTCAATTCTGGATTCCACTGACTGCTTACCATCAGGCGGGGTGGAGTCACTTTGGTAGGCTATACTATAAAAAAAAAAAAAAATAATAACATAACATGAAAGAAATGGTCTTAACGTTATTGAAAATTTATTTTTTAGTTTCCATCAAGTTTGAATGTGTTTTTTTTATATTTAGTAATGTAATAACACTGGTGGTGACCTAAACTGTGGATTTATACTTACACTCAGTTTCTGAAAGGCTGATCAACGAAAAATTAACTAATCACCTGTTAAATATCATGTGAAATATCTAAAAGCATATTGTAAAGCAACCCAATTGGTATCTACATCACATTTATTTTACTATAATATATTACACACTAATACATACATACATTAAGCTAAAACAAAATGGCTTAGCAAATTAATTTTATATTGTATTTAACCATTTTTATAAAATTGTCTGAAGACATACATTTTTCGTGTTTGAAACGACCGGCGTCGTCCACAAATTTGCCTAATAAGATTAAGCATAAAGCATTTTTAATTTTGCAAATCTGTTACAGGCTTACCTTTACTGAAATGGTGGCATTAAAAAGCACCAGTTGTAGTAAAGTTAGTACAACTTGTACCATTACTTTAAATAATTGTTTTATGTAGGACTCGTTCAGACTTTCACTTTTCTCTAGATTATTGCCTACAATCCCCTCTTACAACATCATGGGATGAGGTTTTGGACAAGAAACACACAGCTAGTAATGTGTGAAAAATAAATTGAAGAAAAGTTGATCTTAGTACTGCTGGTTTTCGAAACCTGTCTTTACGTAATTTTTTTTTCGTTTTTTTTTATTACACTGTGGCCTTGCTTATGGCAACCTCACCGATTGTCATTTTTTGCACGCACTGTCCCTGTATCAACGATCAAACTATGATCGCCAAAATATTCTACATTTGCAACTTATCTCTCCAGATGTGCGCAGGACTATAATATATGTAGGTATAAAAATAATCGCACGTATAAAATTATGTTCTTTCTAGTTAGTAATCTAATCTACATAATATTAAAGGTACCAGCTGTCCCTAATGCGCAAAATCAAGCATTTACATATCAATATCTTAAGTTGGTTGTTATGTAATTTTTTACCTACTTATTGCTTAGGCATTTAATTAGTGTAGTACTTCAGAGCTACGAGATGATTAGGTTATGATAAATACGTTGTAAATTAACGGGATATTACGTACTCTGAAAACTTCAGTGTCAATTAGTGCTTTCTTAATTAAGACTAATAGCTATCAGTGAGTCACTAAATGGTAATGGTACACAGTAAACACAGAAACGACCGACACGTAGCGATGTGCGTGTCGGTTATTACTTATTATTCTCGACGGTGATCAGTGATATTAACAGGTAATTCTACTTCCTGTTATAGATTAACAGTCGTAGGTAAGTCAATGACGCAGAATAAGGGTATCTTTTTTTAAATCTAAGGTGACAATATACTTATGAGTAAAAGATATACCAAGAAATATTGTACGGTAGTAGATCCACGCTGATTTCAGCATGAATGGGCCGGATCGTCCGGGGTAGTACTACCCTCTCATAGAAGATCGACTTAAGAGTAGTAGTATCCGTACTACTGCGTTTCGTTCGGTGAGTGAGAGCGCCGGAGGCCCAATTTCCCCCCTTTCCTCTTCTCCCTCATTCCCTTCCCCTAACCCCATTCCCAGCCGCCATAGTGGAGGCCACCATACCAACAGTTTATGACGATGGCTTTTGGTATAGTGGCCGCCACTTCTGGATTCCACTGACTGCTTACCATCAGGCGGGGTGGAGTCACTTTGGTAGGCTATAATATAAAAAAAAAAAAAAAAAAAAAAAACAATATATACGGTAACTGCTTACCATCAGGCGGGCCGTATACTTGTTTGTCTACTTGGTCGTAAAAAAAAAAAAATTGAAAACACAAGATTTTATAAATTGTTATCTATTTACATTCTTTATATACCTACCAATAAAATTATCAATATTTCTGCTATTTCGTCTACCTCTCCGTAATGAATAATAAACTATTTCTGTACCTACGAGTATATTTTGTCATTGTTTTATCTGCTCACTGCTTCATTAATAATAAGAATATGACAGCTTGACATCTTGATCAATTTATCAAATAATTAATATCGTCTTTATAGACCTAAAATATTGAGAACATTTGCAATCAGAACATCGATTTTGATTACAACTTTTGACTTTATTAAACTTGGCAAGGGTTTTTGATATGAAATGACTATTTCGAGTGAACTACGTAGGTAGGTAGAGATCGCCCATAGAAAACATATTCTTACGTTGGCAAAATGAATGTGCTAAAAAGACCCATATTAAAAGTACCCAGGTACTTTAGACCCGGAAACGACTTTCATGTGTGAACAGGCTACTGAATGTTCAGGAAAGAGAGGTATGTTTGAATAGAAGCAATTGCCGTACCGTAATTTCTGCCTGCTCCTATAGTTACCAGTGAAATTTGTCTGTTTGTGTGATTGCTTGTGTTAGTAATATAAAGGTAATAATGTTTATTTTACACAGTCATTACGACTTGATAGCTTGTAAAGTCACTAACATTTATTCATTTTTATTTATTTATCACAAACTATAGTCGTAAGTTTGCAGGCTAACCTAATGCAATAGTGTAGTAACATGTGTAGGTTTGTAAACTTTAAACACATAAAGTTTTAAACCTTTAAATTTAAGTTGAAAATCGTCAAGCTAGCGTATACAGAGAGAGATATAAGACATTAACATGAGTATATGTGTATTTTACCAAGCTTGACAATTTTTAAAGTTCCTTTATATGTGTAAAGTACACTGTACATATATAATATTATGCGCAGTCTCATTATTGCACTCCAAAAGAGACTTCAATCACTGTTTAACCGTTGTTTCTTTGTGTGAAAAATGAACAGCGCTTCAAGAATAACTAAGGTTACAACTAGGTATTCATTCCAAAAACTAAATTTTCTCGAACCAAGTGCCGGGAACGCTATTGTAATGATTATCTAAACTAATAATTTAAAGAGAAAATATTTGATTTTTTGTATGTTTGTTTGTGTGTTTGCAACGATTTAACTAAAATATATTTTACTGTTTTGAAACATTCTTTGACCTTTAGAAATCAATAAATGGAGCGAGTAACATACGCTATATTTTACTATGTTTAACATATCTATTTTTTATTAATTTTCAGTATTTCAATATTTGTAAATTTGCTATACACAAAGACAGTAAAAGTATTTTTACAGTATACTGTAAAAATACTTTTGCTATAGCAAAACAAATCGCAGTTTAGTAATGACTAGCTGTTGCCCGCAGCTCCACCCGCGTGAATGTCGGTTATATCTCTGTTTACATTAGCGATTTTTAAACAAACTTTATTTCCTATTTCCCGTCCCATTCCTATTTCCCTTTTAATCCTTTTAATCCTAATAAAATTTAGCCTATGTTGTTCTCCAAGGTCTAATCTAACTCGGTACTAAATTTCATAAAAATCGGTACATAGGTTTAGGCGTGAAAGCGTAACAGAGACCGAGTTACTTTTGCATTTATAATATTAGTATAGATTACTACTTTTTCCGAAACGGTAGGCAGGTGAAATAGACAGAAGTTCCGCTAGTGTAATAGGTCTTATGAATTAGAGCATGATCCTATATAGAACAGAATAATAAAATCTGTGGATTCACAATACAATATATTATTCCTGCCTGGCACAGGGCATTAGTTTAATTTTTCATTTTTTGTCGAAGTGTAATTTATCCAAAACAAAAGTTTATTGCGGTTAAGTATTCCCAGGCGATCATGTTTATAAACTCTTTAGAATATTAATGTTTTGGCAAGCGGCTTTACCCGGTTTTGCTGGAACTCGATGTTATGTTTATTTAAAGTTGGTAGACCTATTCTTAGGGTAAAGGTGTTGCCAAAATTACTATTTTATTATTGATGATTTTTAAGTAAAGGTCATGGTGGAGATCATCATGTTAATTTGCTATTATGACAACAAGGACTCAAGCGTAGTAGGTTCAAATACGAAAAAAATAGCTATGTAACTGGTAATCTTTATTTAATTATATTTCATTTAAATTTATCTGTACTTTAAGAAGCTTTTTTTGTAAATCAGATGTAATAAATTGTTTCTTTTATTGTCTTAAGTTTTGAAATAACCCCTGCAGTTACTTGATACAGTTGTACTTATGATAAATTCCTTAAGGTAGTTATTGATTCTAGTGAAATTAATTAAGCTTTCGAGCTAACAAAGTATAAAACAAAATTGTCTAAAATAGACAAAATAATCTGAAGTTGTTATTTGAATTAAAAGGAATAGGGTATAGTAGATATAGCTCTTATTGTTCACTAAAATATTTTTCAATTGAAGTGCTACTAGTGTTTCTTAAAATCTTTCGAACAAATACAGATTCTTTCCTTCTTTTTATTTTTTTTATTTTTATAAATACTAAGGGTCTTACAATTATTTTACTGGGACGGTGCTCAGTAAAGATAAGCTTCAATTAATTATATTTTTTTTGTCCAATAATAAATGAGTTGCCTATCTAGCACAATAATTGTCAAATATTATCTTATCTCTGAAAACAATTAAATAGATAATAACCAGACTAATGACTAACTCAGTTTTACCAACGTATCTAACATAAATGAGTTTTAAAACGTAATTCTGAAAGTTAAACCCGATAATGGACTACAGCTATTATTCAACGGTCAATGTTATTATCGAAAGAAAAACTCCTATCTTTGATAATGATTTATATTGTTGTGGTAATCCTAAGAATATTAATAGCTCTGGTCAAAGTCGATTTATTCACAGCTTTAAATTGACACTTAATTACTATTACCATCAATTACTTGGCCGACTTAAAATAAATACGAAACAAAAACTTTTACGCTAAATCATTGTCAGTAAACCCCTAGATGTATTGAATGAAAATGAAGGTACGAGATAATTATTTCTTCTATATAACTAGAGTAAGTTGGTAACTGTTTCTAAGCTATTATTAACTTGTATTACTTTTGTAACAATCGCAGTAGTTATGTGACTTGCATCTTATGCATGAGAAAGTAAACTTAAAACCCTCCTCTTAAACTGCGCAAGTGAAGTTTTCAAGTCATAAATTCTCCTTGAAAAATTCTAAGATACGATTCTTTAAATATAAATCGAATACTAGCAGTCTGCCTTGAATAAACACTGTAATTTATGCTTACGCCATTTCTATATTAGAAGACGCCTTTGTTCCGCAATGGGTTGGTAGCTTAATACAGCTATACTAGATAACCATAGGCTATTATCGTCATAAGGATGATAAAACTATATAACATTTATTAATACTAATTAATGATATTATTAGAACTTGGTCGTTTTCAATAACATCTGCTAACAAGTTTACGATAACATGAATTAGGTTTATACAAACCCAGGTAACTATTAATCAATACCTGAGAAAGTCAGTCTATAAATCAAGATGTCAGCCCGTAATAGTTCACGCATTAACACAGGCCTCACCCGTTGACTAGTAGAACAAATGATCGTAGATAAATTGTGTAGGTGCAAAATTCGCAAAATTTAGGATTGTTGATTCCATCGAGATTACTGTATTAGGCCGTACTGACAACGATACGCCTGTGTTTAGATATAATGTTGTAAATTTGCTGGCTATTCTGATGTCTCCCAGTCAAGACGCTTGTGATGCGAGTGCCGACCGACTATCTGCACCTCGTCATGGAGGAAACCTTTTTGCCGTAAGGTGTCGTGTACCGTCGCTTCCGCGGACATGTGCTTCATGAACGTACAACGATGACGTAGTGCATAGGAAGTGTAGTTTATAAGTTTATATTATGTATGTATGTTAGTCTTTAAGGTAATTATATTATGGGTTTATGCGACCTGAAATAAACGATATTATTATATTATTTACTTTAAAAACTTTAACGTATCTGCTCACGTCGTAAACGTAAACCTGTCTACAGAACTCAAATCAGATTTACACGCCAAAACATAACAAACCTTGTCTGTATATCTTCGAGTAACTATAAGTATAGTTCCTTGTTTATGTAATCTTTGAACGCCAAGCCACCAGACGCTGTTTTTTCTACGCTCTTCTCATGAAGAAGGCAGGAGCATTAATCACCATGTGTGCTCAATTTGATTTAGAACTAATATTGAGACTGACATGACTTTCGTAAGTCTTCTTCACTATGTTTATAAACGTGTCAATCAAAGCATACCTACAAAATAGAAAACTAGGCAGCTAGACGGTCATAAAATAATAAAAAAATATCTGGCGAGGAATATATTCGTACACTCGCAGCACGCACGATTACAGACATGTCAAATCTGAGACGTGAACGCAACTGAAAACCTAGCACACGTACCTATACTTTTTCACGGCCAGTAAATAAATATCTGCATGTTCGTTTTGTTTCAATAGAGTGCAGCCACGTGTTGTCCTGTTCACTGAAAACCGCTCCTTAGGGGATAATATATGTTGTCCAACGAATGTTTGCTTCTAGTTCTGCAGCCCCAAACAGATTGCCAAATGTCCAGCTCGTTGTTTTAGCTCGCCAACAAATCGTGTTACACTAGTTAAATATGTTGTAAATAGACTATCCATATAAGGAAGAAATTTAATGTTGGTTATGAAATAGATAGCTAACTTTACGTCAAATTATTACGATTTAAAATAACACAAATTAATCCATAACAAGACTATTAATACATTACAAATTAAGTCATATTTTTAATGATATGGGTGTCTATTCCTACTAGTAAATAAATATGATATTTAAAAATAATTTCCTGTTTAGTTAGTAATTAAAATAAGCACAAAATATAATAATGTCTTCTTTGATATACCTGCGCTCATCTTGTAAATCTTAATTATTAAGTACTGAAGTCAATCTAAAATGAACATGCAGTGCCTTAAGGACGAAAATTTGACGAAAATGTTAGAACACTACACAGATTAGGTATGGCATGCTGATAGTTAGAATCTATTATAGTAAGTATCTATATTTTTATTATTATACAATTATAGGCTGACTAACAAGCACACTTTTGTAGCCTGATGAATGTTCAGTTAGTCTATAGCAGCTTTTAAAAACTTGTGTTAGTTGTACAACATTTACAACTAAAATGAATGCATACAAAGTTATGAAGATGATAACGTCGCCGTGAACAAAGGAACAAGTTTAGACGCTTGCCATAATCGTATCTCTTACTTTACTCTGTTATATCCTTTAATGGTTATATCCATGAAATTTGGTCCATCTGCAATACAACAATATTTGTCTATTTATGACAGTATCATTGTAGGAATAAATCTTGGCAACGATCAGGGTATAAATATATTTCATTCATAAGTGCACATAACTATTTAATGTATACTATAATAGTTTTTTGTATATGATTTGCATCTTATACGGTCTCGAGAAACCTCATATAAACATGCCACTGGTTCTAACACTTCGTTTTATCTTTTGTGTTCCCAGTTCAAACGCCGGGTTTATCGTCGTAGCCGTATTATAAAAAAAAATGCACTATGGTAGAATTATACCTCTCATTAAAACTCTCAATTAGCTGTTTCTACCCAGTGGGTACTCTTAGTTGCTTGCCCGTTTTTTTATTGAATATAAACTTCAGCGTAGTGTAATGTATGCGTGGTTTTGAAGTTTGCAAAAGGTTTTCAAGTATGCTGATGTTCTACGCGAGTTATAAAAAAAGAACTAAACTTCATTAAAGTGAATTGATGTTTTCATTAATAAATGGTACTTACATTTGATAAAAGCGTTCATGTAAGTGTTTTAATCGTCTCGTTGGATTATAAAATAACAGTGTCTATTTTTGCTTGATGGTTCCTAAGCATTAGATACGTTCGTAATGGTTTAGTGAATCTCTTTTGAGGTTAAACCACTAGAAACTACACAAGTACATATTATTGTGACTATTTTAAAATTATACCATAATAATGGTGCCCGAAACACCTTTTAAAATACTAGACCTATCTAGAACAGCCATGATACAAATAGTAGGCATTTTCGCCTTTAGGTATACCTTTGCATTTAAAAGCGTGGTTTTTTTTTTTGAATTTATTTGGGTAACCAAACCACATATTACTTTTAGAAATTAACATAACATGAAATCATGATTGAGAACTAATCTATAGCTACTTATATAAAAGAAAAGGAAACAATAACATATATTTCTTAGGAAATATAAAAAAGGGAAAAAGAATATGAAAGCTACAATAAATTACAGTACATTTGAAATTGTGCATGCTTAAGTCTATATCAGTCTATGTTTGTGTTTATTTAACATAATTTTATTATGTGTAAATTATTACATTTTTTTAATATTTTCTAACAGAAGTTTTTTATAAGTAAGTTCGTTAGTGAAATACAGTCATAGCCACTGTGACAAAGATCGTATAGTGACATTGCTTCCAGGTATAGACGCCAGTGTCGTAATGTTATACAGTTATATTTTGTAAGCAAATCTGTATAGGAAAACCTACTACTTTTGCATTTGTAATGCATATAGCGTAGAAACTTTTTTTTTGAACCGCCTCTAAGGCAACAACATAACGTGTTTTTTTTTTATATTATAGCCTACCAAAGTGACTCCACCCCGCCTGATGGTAAGCAGTCAGTGGAATCCAGAGCGGCCACTATATTAAAAGCCATCGTCTTAAACTGCTGGTATGGTGGTCTCCACTATGGCGGCTGGGTATGGGGTTAGGGGAAGGGAATGAGGTAGGTGAGGAAAGAGGAAAGGAGGGAAATTGGGCCTCCGGCGCTCTCACTCACCGAACGAAACGCAGTAGTACGGATACTACTACTCATAAGTCAATCTTCTATGAGAGGGTACTTTCCCGGACGTTCCGGCCCATTCATGCTGAAATCAGAGTGGATCTACTACCGTAAAACTACTACTACCGTGCTTGTAGGGAATGAGACATCTGTTACGAAGTAGTTATTATTATTTGTGTTTGTTGTTATTAGGTGGTACAGCAACAAACTTGGGAGCAGTAAACACTGGTGGAAGTGGAGGTGCGGGCGTCACGTGTGGCGAGTCGACCTGCTCAGGCGCATGTTCACGATGTTCTTGCTGCGGGTGCACCCTACGCGAGGCTGCAGCCAGACACGAGCAGAGGGTCGCTGCCAACGAACGTTTAGAGAGGGCTAACCTTGAATGGAAACAGGTGAGATGATTAATTGCTATTGGCTTATAGATACTGGACTTTACAAACATCGACAAAATGATATCGGAGGTACCAGACAGTGGATTATTTAACTGCGTAATAAAATAAAAAAAAAATTACAACGGGTAGCACAGCCGAATGAGATAATAATCTTGTGTCACCCGACTGTGGACCTGTGTATTTAACTGTAATAGACATAGTTTTTGACAACAAATATTAAAAATTACTCGAATCGTAAAAATTATGATTCCTTACGAAAATGCAATCCCAGAAAATCCTTAGTGACCGCAATGTACTGACGCCGATCTACATTACGGTATTGCGAGTTAGGACATTCAATGTAAGAGTTACTAAGCACAAAATCATTAATCAACAAATGGACAATACCTATGTGCAAAGTATACATGTTTTTAGTCGTTCAAAGATTTATAAGTCACAGCTACAGATAATTGAAAGAGTCTTTCTCCAGTCACCTATGTAACGAAAAGTATCTGACGTTTAAATTAAACTGTTATGTCCCCTAATATCAGCAACAATGTGGTTTAATCGATACAGATGAGAAAATAATTAAAGTGACTTGATTAAATAAATTCTGAACACATGTAGCAATTTGATTTTTTTTGTCCAGGTTTCCACACGTTGTTTTCTTCTATCGTAAATGTTAAAGGTGAACTTGGAACTCTTATGTGTTTGCTTGATCTATTTTATATGATCAAATTTTTGCTCATATAAAATTTGCTCAGCAAAAATCGTGTCACTATGAATTTTCACTCCTGTTATGTTACATAAATCAATAATAACATTACTGATACTTTGAATCTCGTGGTCAGTTTACAACTTACTTTACTACTGGTGTGAAGGTTTAATCGCCGCATCACAGGAATCATGAATGTGTGATGGGTGATCCAATAAAAAATAAAACATCCGAAGAAAACGGTTACTATTTTATTTATTGCTTATTTTTATGATATCCAAGGAAATCGTATCACTTTTTGTTGGAACTAAAATGTGTTTTAGTACTAGCGACCTGCCCCTGCTTTGCACGTAGGTGTTTTCATGCTTTTTTTAAGATAACAAAACGTTGCAATTCTCGGTTTTTCTTTATTACAATGTGCATAATTTATTATCTATACCTGCAAAAACTTTGTACCTCTTTTTACAAAAATTGCGCGGACGGAGAAGTATGAAATTTCGCAAACTTATCTATACTATTATATAAAGCGGAAGAGTTTGTTTGTTTGTTTGAACGCGCTAATCTCTGGCACTACCAGTCGGATTCGAAAAATTCGATTGGCGTATTCTAGCCCAGTTCTCCCGGAAGGTTATAGGCTATGTACTATCACGCTTCTGGCGACGGGAGCAGAATAGTAAGCAAAGACCCGGGTAAAAACGCGCCGTGGCAAGGTAGTAGTTTTTAAAAAGATTTTTTTTTAAATTATGCAAAAAATACATTAAATCAATGAGTTAAATACACACTACCATATATTTGACACATACCCAAATATCCTTAGGATACTTTATTATTTGAGAGTAGATTCATATTGTTTGTCCTTAATATTTAGTTATTAGTGAAATACCGCTCGCTCAATATATCTAATATAAATCTAATCTAAAATCTGAATATAAAAAGAAAATTGTGTAGCAGTAATCTAAATTAACAATATTTTATACTAAAGTAAAAAAAAATATATAACTTACCTATTTGTTATTGCTAATTCAAATCCAAATTATCTTTTTGTATATTTTGGCTACTAAAATCTTTTTCTCTTATCGATTTCAGTAAATTTTAAATGTGTACGAAATTTCATTTAAAAAGTTTTTTTTAGTTATGATTGTGGATTAATGGATTTAAAATGCAGGTATTTGTTTGAAAAAAAATAAGCAAATTAACAGTGTAGCCTTGGCGAGATCTGTGATAAATTGATAATATATAAGTGTCTGGCAATAGAATCATAATAATGTTCAAACTTATAATTTTAAATTAATAATGGTCGAATTGCGGCCACTGGGCATTTATAAATTATTTATAAAGCTACGGAGATAAATGTTTAAACGATAGTAAATACCATATGAAAATCAGTTGTGTGGTATAGAAGAACTTAGCAGAGAAACAGCGAGGTAAAAACATCGACTATTTAAAGATCTATTAATTTATAATTGTGGATCTTAATCTGATACGAAAAACATAACATCACTTCATTTATAAGTACAATAAATTTTCTTCAGTTTTGCGAATCACATATTAAAAGCTGTCCTAATTAATAGTTCATAAATGATAAAGTCGCAAAAACTTCATAGTTCATTTCTAGCCATACCGACATTTTGAACCTATTAAATGTAGAACTTCCTTTAGGCATATTAACATTAATGAATATATTACTAGGTTGCGATAGCTCATTATGAATTAAATAAATTATTGTTTTCTGTATAGATTGCGAGTACGACATGATATATGAGTATTTCTATTCGGAATATTTTCAGTTTCGTGCTTTTAACTATTCTGATACCTACGGTAAATATTGTGTTATTGTGGACATGAATTACGCTAAATTTAGCAGATAAAGAGATTGGGTAAAAATTGTGTGTTATACAAGACAAGAAGAAATACCTCAACTCTTTAGAATTGTGCCTGGAATATGGCTAGGTTCGCCTATAACATGGGACTTACATTTAATACAGCTGGCGATTGGAAATACTTATGCATGCAATTACTATGCATTCTGCAATTAAACGGATTAAAAATTCTTACACAAATGCATTTAACATTTTGTGAAAATTTTTAATCCGTTAATTCAAAATCTGAATTATTAAGTTACATGTCTTTTTGAGATACAGTAATTGTAAAGTAATCTTTGCAACCTCATACAAAATTATGTTCAATTTGTTGTTCAAGATATAATCGAATTCCGATTTGCATGAAGCAAGGTAAATTCTCCTTAAAAGTAGCGTGTATTTTCAATGGTTTCCTTGACGCGTTCTTACCGTGCCTCCTAATATGATATTGCATAATTCATGAGACGCTCGCAATAAGGAGCAATCCTTGTATCGCAGGGATTTTGTGGAAATATTTTAATTGGTGGTACACCTCTTATTATTTGAGTATTATTATTTATAATGTGCACTTTAAAGCTTCTATTATAAGGGTATGTATTAAGGCGTATAATTATTAGAGCTGGCTTACTTGTTATGCGTCTTTTAAGCTTTTCTTAAAAAAGACAAACTGCTGGTACTTGCTGCCAAAAGCGCAGTAACTTTCTCGGCTGCTAATTATTTTTTACTCAGAATCACTTCGTTGACGTCTGTTCGTCGGATCGTTTGTATATTAATCTGTTAAGACTCTTTCTCTAAAAAGCTGTATCAAGCGATAGACCTCTAAAAAACAGTTATAAAATTAAATTAACAGAATAACCAACATTAAGCTACGGTCTTTTTTAATTTACAAGCGTGGACCATTATGGCATGCAGAACGAAAACAATCGTTCAAAATTGGTTACTTGCTTTTGTTGCGGTTTCTTTCAGTTTCCATAGCGTTCTGCCATTTTCACGGAAGTATGACTTCATATTATAGCCCACTTTTACACTCCGTATATTACTCACTCTCTGTTTTTCACTCTAAGTTTATGTACCTACTTATGACACGACATTTAAAGATTATACGATTATACTTACAAATATTTCACTGAATTTAAATATATTTTGTTTCGGTTTGTTATAAAACCAAAGGGCTTTACCTTTTTAACTTGTTTTGTCCCACTGCTGATCAAAGATCTCTCCATAGTCTTCAACATCTGATATAATTACAATATTATTAGATAATTATATCGAAAGTTTAACTAAATTAGTTAGTTATAAATGAAGGCACATATTTATTACTAGCTGCCCGCAGCGCGGTTAAACCCGCGTCTATGGTTACTGATTTGTTCTCGTTGCCAATAGCGTGATGTTACATAGCCTATAACCTTCCTCAAGAACTGGGCTATTATACGCAAAAAGGATTATCAAATCCAACTGGTAGTTCCAGAGATTAGCGGGTTCACACAAACAAACTCTTTCGCTTTATATAATAGTATAGATTTAGAGATTAAAGAGATATTAATACACGATTTCATTTGTTATCAAGAGCAAAGCGACATATGGTTGACACAGACGTAGACTATGCAAATGTTTAATAGTTAAAATAGTTTAGTTGTAACAATAGGCGCCGAGATGTTTTCGTACGCCATTCATATTTGACTTGGGTAACCGTGTATACATTTAGACAGCTATGTATGACCGAAATTGTATTAAATGTGTTGATGAATGATGTTGGCTAAGTTGGGATGAGTAACCATATACATAGGTACATATATAAAAGAAAAGGAAAACATAGTTGGAAAAAAAACTTGCCATAAATATTACCGTACTGAACAGAGTCTGCAAAAACGGTTCTAAACTTTTTTATTAGCAATATGAACTCAATAAACAGGACTAATCTGTCAGTAAGCCGTTACTAGCTAATTGAGTGTAATCGAACATGTTGTCACAGACGAGGGCTTAGCCTGTCTTCCTGTTTCAGCATTAATCCTAAGGCTGTTGATATCATATTAATGACCAATATTCTGTATGCTGTACTTTTCCATTTGGGAACGAATATGAAAAATTTTAATTCGTTTGAAAAGTTGCATTTTGTGGTACTTATCTTTTTTAGTTTAAGCTTCACTGAATGTCATAAAAAATAACAAATACGAATTGAACAATTTACATACGTTCAATACTTTTATTCCTTCTGGATTTACGAATAAAATCTGAATGTCAAATTGTCCGTAGAATATAGGTATCAATACCATATTTTATCTCCAAAATTGTCGCGAAATGGCGCATACCGTCACAATGTTAGAAGTTTCACGTTATAACGTAATTTAATTTTCCTTGCCGATAAAATAAAGTTGCTGAACAAAGAATTACTTTGATTCAATAACAAAAATAATATTTCGATAATTTCATGAAATGACCTTAGCCCGTACGTAGAGCTAAGATGCTCAACTGGATGTGTCGTATACACTTTTGATTCCCGTCTACACAACTGATTGATTCATTGAGAAAAACAAAATCCCTATGGTACAACGTACGAGAAGTTGAATCTTAGTACAGCTGCGAGTCCGGAAATATTTTTATTGATCTGAAACCACAACTAGTATGCTCAAATTGATTGTGATATGGGCACTATTAATTTGTTTGTAAACAACTACTATCTTGTTTACCAATTGCAGCACATTATGGGAATGCTTATAAGTACCACTTAGTAGTATATCCAATTCACATAAAATATAGTTGAAAACATACATAGGTAATAGAACTATTGTTGATTGAAGGGCTTCTATGTGGCAATTCATATATTTAGAAGCCATTCAATCAATAATTGTCCTAAATTGCCGATGATCATTTCGAAAATGGCCTAATAAAATCAACTGTTTACATTTTGACAAAGAGAGATTATCAGTCTTATAGTTGAAAAAATTATGGTTGTGATAAGGGAACCAAAGGTTCTTTACGGCTCAACTAATTTATCAAATAGTTGTGCCGTTTGTCTTGTTTGTGCCATAGATAAGTTAGTTGTGTAGACGGGAGTCAAAAGTATCGACGACACAACCAGTTGAGCATCTTAGTTGTGCTGCGGGTCAGTCACAGCCAAAACCGAAGAAATTGAATAGTTTATTCCAACAACCACATTTGTCTCTATTTCACAATATATTAACTTTAGCTTACCTTAGTATATAACATTTATTTAATATCTTTTTATATTGAAATACCAAAAATACATAATATTTGTAATCTAATAACTAGTAATAACAGTCGACAAGAACGCACTCGTGCGGCGAGCATAACTGCGAAATGGCATTTGTTGCGTTCTTCTTAATATGTCGACAGGTTTGCAAGGGAATAGAATGATTCATAATTATATGGTACAGATTTTATATTCAATATGTAAGTGCCTGGAGTATCATCCTTTTGAGCCCAAACAGGTATTTGTTGGGTATTATAAAGGTGTAGGACGGTGATCCGAAAAATAAAATAAATTCCCTACATTAGGTTGAGCGGAAAATCATTCGCAAATCTTATACCTTAAAATGTTTTTAAAAGGGCAATATATATTTAGGGCGAGGGAATACGGATTCTTGTAATATTAGAAGTTTAATTCGTAAGTGTCGAAATTTATTGATTGGCCAATTTACTGTGGAACTCGTGGGATAAATTGTTTTAAGGCAACAGAAAATGTATCGATGTAGCGTAAACCAATAAATAAAACATTATGCAAAGAGCTCGTTTGCTTGCCATACTAAAATAATCCGTAGCATTGCATTTGTTATCGATGCCTAAATCTTATAGAATGTTATAATAAGAACTCTGTACATTGTACAAAATTACCTAAGATTTTAAACTGGCTGCTTAGATTAATCTTAATTGTATGTACACAAAAAATATGATAGCTCCACGGAGTAAAAAAACCTACTCCAATATTTTTATGGAAACTTTTAGTGTGAGCCGGTTGAAAATAAAAGTACTCCTACCATTTTCGTTTCGTTTCTGAGTAATATTTTATTTTTATGATCTTATATTTGACATTTTTTTTTCCTTAGGTGGCAGTGGTTGCTGATCGAGCACTGTTAGCGGTGTTTGTACTCGTTACGACGATCTCAACGGCGGCCATTTTGTTGCCTCAGCTGAACAACCTTCACGTTGGCAACACACCTCTCAAACCACCCATTTAGAGGCAAATACCTAGCACATTTCGGAATAAAGTCAACCAACGAAAACACCTGTCAACAAATAAAACGTACGCCCAATTAATTGTCGCCACACCTTATCAATAGAAATAGTCTGATAAATTCAATTATTCTGATCATACTAGAGGTTGCTAGCTGGTAATAAAACAGTTTCTACTATGACTTTATTAGAAATAAACAGTGAATATAACATTCACATGTGAAATTTAGTAAAAGACCCACTAGTAAGCCGCTGTCGCCTTGAGCTACAACAGGAAGCAAGAGCTTTGAATAAACGCCTTTTTAAGTAAGCGGACGGCATCTACTTACTTCAGGATACTCTAGGAACATTTGTCGTGAATAAAGCTTTAGTTACATCATATAATGTACTTATACGGATGGTATAGTCCAACTTGAAATGAAGTTGAGTTCTGTTTGCTTTCATTCTTAGTATAAATGTTGACTGTCTGCGGACTTACGCAGTTATAGATATGATAGTTATATAGGTTTAAGTGTATTTTATAATGTGAAAATACATACAAAGGGGCAACAAGGAATGTTTAAGATATCGCAAAAAACCTCTTCACATAAGTTGCGATTTAATTAACTGTGCTCCGGTATATTGTGTGTCTACGTGACGATTTCTTCAGAGGGGAACAATGGCAACCACCACGCCCTACCAATGATATATAATCGCTGAGCCCTTTTCTCCTAATATCACTTGGTACCGTTTTACGCCACTCACAGAATAATCGCTGTACCTAATGACAAATTACTTGTAATATAAGATTCTATAAATTATTATAGCAGATACTGGGTGTAATTATTTATTTATTAAAACTTCATACGATAATACCTATCTGAAGCATTGGAACAGTAGCCAAGTAGGTTACTCTTGAAACGCCTAAGGATGTTAGATTTAAGAACATATAAAACGGCTCAGCGTAATAAACGGCATTGTAAGGATTCTTACATTGCGTTAGGTAACGAGGTACCATGATACAATTTCTCACCTGGTAAACGATTACCAGGTGAGAAATTGTATCATGAGATTGCTTCTCTCTAGACTAAAGTTGCCTACCTAAAAGATGTTAACTGAAAGCATGTCACTTCAGGCATCTATTGTCTTAAATCATGCATTTTAACGCAGTTAGACTTTAGACAAAATATCTAAATTTTAATCGCGTTATATGACAAAAATGTTTGAAAATAAAATTGTACACATATTCCCAACACATTACTGTCATAGTGGACTTTTTTGTCAGCAGGGAGCGTCTAGGAAGGTGTTATTTTTTCATGAACAAAGCAAGCATCCTAACAGAGTAAGCCTGAAATTAGTGTAAGTATACATTTTCTAATTCTATCTCAATTCCAAGGTTAGCTTGTATTTTGTAAATTGCGAAGAATTTCACAATTTGCTTACTCATCTTACGCTCAACTTGATTTCACTTATAATTTCAATTTTCCTTTGTAACGAATAAAGATTGACGTCTGACTATATTTTGTATAAAATGTAAATGTATAGTAAGAATTATTTGTGCCAAAGTTTAAATGTCAATTAAGATGTTATATCGCAGTAATGTTGTTCTACGAGAACAAGAAGAGTATGTTACGTGATATTTAAAAATACAAGAAAAACACAGAATACATATATTTCTCGCTCGAAAAAATTTGGAATGGTGAATTATGCCAATTATGTAGGTATAATATTAATAATATATGTTGTGATGCTCATATAGTAACAGAAAGGTCATTTTGCTCAAATCATAAGATAAGATGGTTGCCAACTCGCTTTATCGTAACAAGCGAAGCGTACATTGACTATCGTTCTTCTCCTATAACAACTTAGATGTGAGAGAGAAACGTTGAAATGTTTCTATAACTATAAAATTGCTATATGCAATTTGCTGTTCTACAATTTTGCTTTCAAAACACGTAGGAATTTATCATAATATATTATCGCTAACAAGTGAATTTTACCGTTTTCCCGATATAATCCGATACCTTGTTTATAAAGCCAAATTCTTCAATAATATAGATATGGTTAGGTAAATATGGATACAATAACTTAATAAGTTAAATCAAGGTTGTTACAAAATGAATATGTATTGTAAATAACATAGTGATATAAAGAAGAGTTGTTTAATAAGCAAAAAAAGCTGTGGTTTTACTATGAGCTATATTTGTAGAAGTAAATCTCATTTAAAAGTAGTATGTAATATGTATAGCTTAATGTGATAAAAGAAAGTATCATAACTTATTCTGCAACAGAAGTGCTTTGGCAGCGGTGGATCGTTGCCTTGTTGGTTCGTCTGCCACTGCAAGTAATGAAACGAATATTTTATTTCAAGGAAATTTGAACAATATAATTATTTTGTTTTGATAATGACAAGTGATCACTGTAGTGCTCTTTAGGTTTTTCATAAATACATTTAAGTACACAAGTTTATAGATTACTGTGTTATAAGTACAGAATACATATTGCACGAAAAATATCTCATAGTGAAGTAACAGCTTAATTTATATTGTACAAAATAAGAATAAAATTTGTGAAACAAATTCTGGTGTTTACTTTCTTGTTAATTTGCTACTTTAACTGAGTAATTGTAAACAGCACCGACGTTTTTAAAACCTTGTGTTGTTGCTCATGTCTTCAAATAGATACTGAGTAAATAGTAATTATTAAAATGTAAATCCTTAATATTATTTCACCTACCTCTTAACTTGAATCTCTTCGAGATCATCGAATCAGGTATAGTGAAAAGATTCGAAGATACATAGAACTTATCAACCTAACCTAGCAGATTAGTACCGAATGAGTATGAAGTTTGAATTGGCAGTGTGCAAACATAGCACGACGAATAGAAATGTCTGATAGTACCTAAAAGCAGGGACTGAAAGCGGTTACGGTAAGAGGTTAAATTACCTCAAAAATATATCAGTACTGATTTAAGATAAAGGTTGACCTATACCGATACCTTTTTAAATAAAGGTTAGGCTATATTTATATAATTTTTCGGTACCGGAAATCATTCGAGAAGGTGCAACGCGGGATGCAAGGGGTCTATGCAGCGGGGCGCGGCGGGCGGCGTGCGCGGCGGCGCATCAAAGAAAACCGTTATTAATTAAGGTTTAGGTATTGCTACCGATATATTTATAAAGGTTAAGATACTGCTACCGAAATATACCGGTATGCATTTACAACCCTAAAAAACCGCTACAGGAAAAAGAAATGATATCGAAATATTTCGGTAACTCTTATTTAACGGTATGACGTCATATCGAAATTTAACGGTACCTTAATTTTTGGGTAATTCAGTCCCTGCCTAAAAGGATTCAAATGGACAGCAAGGACCAGCATGTGATGTGCATTATGAAATGCGTTGGTGTTGACAGTTTACGAGAGAATATCAATGTCACCGATCTACATTCGCTTCCAAAGAACGCATTACCGCATATGTACTATGTCTATATCAAGTAGCGATGTGTAACTCATGAGTGAATTGAAAAAAAGATGTACATCTTTCAAAAATATTTATTAATTCACTAAATCAACCTGGTTTAAAATACATCTTTAAATCTTTTGATTTAGTTTTACTTTTACTATTTCAAGTGTGAAGGATGTAGATTGAGACGACTGTATAAGAGTTATATTGAACAAAAATATAGAGAATTCTTAGAATAGTTGCACACGCATGTACTGATTCCTTTAGCCGCGCATAGGAAACTATTTCTTATGCCTTTATTACTAAGTGCATAATCAAATGAAATAAAATTCGTTATTATTTTATTAAATTGTTACTTTTTAAATGAGTGGAACATAATTCTAAGCTACTAATATTGCTTGGATTACGTTGGTTATTTTGGTGTGCAATTTTTAAAAAGTGTATATTTTACCGAATAGTGAAATAAGTGGACATTAACATTTTATTCGTGCGGCCTATGGGTGACGTATACAAAACGAGCCTACAACGTATTGCGCGTCCAATATAACAACGCTTTCAGGATGCTGTTGCGGCTGCCGTGGCGTTGTAGTGCATCGGGCATGTTCGCTGAAGCTCGCACAGATGGTTTTCACACAATCATGCATAAAAAAGCGGCTTCCTTGCTGCAACGCTTACGTAGCAGTAGTAACGGCATTCTGAAAATGATCGTTAGCAGAACTGTTCTATACAGCGGCACTGGGTGGAAGTAGCTATAGGTGCGCGTACATAAATATTTCATCACATACCAACTTAATAGCATCATGTACCTATAGTGCTTCCATACTGAGTCTCGTGGGCGTATTGTAACCGTTTTCACTTGTTTACTTACTAAGAATACTAACATAGACTATAAGTACGCTTTGTTACTAACTCATTACTAAACAATTTATGGACTGTTCATGTCTGAAATAAAGATATTTTATTTATTTATTTATTTTTATTAATATTAGTTATCTGGTTATTTCAATTTTCAGACTTAGTATATAGTTATTTATAAATACAGGCAGTACAAAAAAAGAAAATTATCTCCATAGCAACGCAAACTAGATAAATGCTGTATCTACTTAACCTACTTAGATGATACGATATCATACCAACCGTATCAGTAAAATAATTATTAGATTTTCATTCAAATACATCATGAGACCAATTGTAATTCAAAGATGTAAAAGAGTTAAAGATTTAAAAGAGTTATTTAAATCTTCAGAGGTAAAGGATGTATAAATCACAAATCTGTTAGATGATTTAGTTTGCGCATGGCTAATATCAAGTGTTACTTTTCATACTTGATACCTACTGGCGATCGACGTCAATTTCTCAAGAGTATTGGCCAGAATTAAGTGATTTTAATACATCAAATATAATTATAATTATTATATTAAAACAAACTTTATCTCCTGTTATTTATTGGCATCGCTTAGTTCTATTTGTAAATTGTTAATGAAGGCTCTCTAATAATATTAAATAGACCTCTGCTTTGAAATCTGCTTAGTTTAGCCTAATTTATGATAGAAAATGCTAAATTTATATTACATTTTTGAAAGCCTCCGTGGCGTAGTAGGAGAGTGCAGACGACACTGGTGTGTTTGAAAAATACGTCTCGTTGAGAGTGACCGATGTGAACTAGTCAAAAACGTTTCACTATTTCTTATCTATAAGTTTATCTTCGGCCTTCAAGCTCAACTTGTCGGTCGGCTACAAATTGATAGTACAATTTGTAACTTTACCAATACTCCGAATAACTCATATAGAATAGCTGATATAAATAAAACCCAGAGACATTTATAAAACTTACAGTTGTCGCAACATGACGCCTTTGTTCATGTATGTTCCTTTATTTTACATTGACTTATTGCGTCTACAAAGACGCTCGTGTGCCATGCGAAGTTGAGCTATGCGTTCTACAGATAAAGTATAAATTAGTAGTGTTACTTACTTTTCTTGTGGTTTGAATTTTAAAGAAAATTTTAAAATAAATAAACTAACAAGCTCGATTCGCACATGAGTCAAAAATTTTTGGTATTTACAAATAATATTTATTTCGTGGTTAAGTAAGTCTTTGTCTTCCTTTTGTGACTTTAGTAGTTCAATAAATTTTACAAAGTAACTACAAACCAGAAACAAATCATTTTCATAGGCATAACAAATGGACAAAATGAGAGCATCCAAATCTTTAGTAGCTGCTCCGCTGTCGCTTGCATACATGGAAGCGATACCAGATATTTTTTATAAGTGATAGTAATGAAAAGGGAAATGGAAGAGGATCGAGGCAAAGGGTAATTGAGCTGACGCCGGTACTATTACTTACCGAGCGAAACACATAAGATATAAAATTAATTATTTAGCTTAGCTAAAAGGGTTACTACGTGTGCTAGCACTATGTTATTATGCTAGCACACGTAGTAACCATAGTGCTAGTAAGTTTGTAAAAAGTAAATGAAAAATCGTAGCTTTTGCAATCAATTAGCAGTCTGTCATTCGATCTGATTATAGCTTACCCTTAGATTCAAAGATTGCCAACAAATTATAACGGCACATTTTTGAAGTAATATTTATTTTATAGCTAAAAGGGTCGCCTTATCCTTAAAACTTTCACACCCTCGTAACTTTTGTAGCGAGGTTGCCGCAAACTTTTCTAGTAAATACTTTCTTTGTCGACAAAAATGTAGTAAGTCAAAGCCGAGTTTGAAAGTAAGTAAAGCGCATGTTATTAATTTAATATAGGTACCTACTAATATTTTTTTTACGCCCTTTCTTTTGTAGTGTGCATAACCCTAGAAGGAAAGTGTCTCCTAGAGTGATATGAGTAGCACGAATACTTAGTGCCTAAATTGCTGTAAATGTGCGTCGCATTAAAAAGTTTGTGCGTGTTGTTGTTTTGATATAATACGCAAAAAACGATTCCTGCTAGGGTAATGTTTTTCTAGCAGGAAAATTCTAAACGAATGATCGGAGAGAGAAAAGTTTTACTTCGCCAGAGAGCTTATATTTGTGCTTAAATGTGCGCCGAAAATATAATCTGTGCGTCTGTAGGTTTTCGAGATATTCCACTTGCTGCTGGAGTAACGTTTTGCAGAATCGCGTATCTCGAAAACCATTATATGTGCGACTGTAAAATAAACGCACATCGATTAGCCCTTTGTTTGTGCCTGTTTGTGAAAATTAGATTTAAGAAAATATCTATAGTTTTTAAGAAATCGCGCTTTCTTAAAAAATCGAAAAATAATCGTAGCAAATAAATTATGAAACTTACAAGCTCACTGAAAACTGTATTCGTTCCTGCTTGACTCATAGAATAACCACAAAAAGTTTCAGAAGTGTAAGTACATGATCTATTGAATAATAATACTAAAAGTCAAAATGACGGAGGCAGAAATTTGACGTCAATATACAAGAAACTGGCTCAACCCAGAAGGTGTGCGTTTATACCAAAAGCTGGTGCCTTTATTCAATTAATATATTGCAAAGTTTCAGCTTGGAATGCTTTATATTTAAAAAGATATAAACAAAATTCAAAACTTGTAAACAACGGCAGGTTAACCGACCGAATTCGAATGAATACAAAAAAGCGACGGTTTCATACATATTGCTGACCTTCTTAATTTAACTTATTGCACCTGAATTGTAGCCCGTACAGTCGCGATCAAAAGCTTGTTTGCAATTTATGCTTATCTATATGATGACTTAATTTTAGGGGCTAATTGTGACCATATCAAATGAAAGAGGTTATTGATGTGCAAATTATTATCTTTATTCTTAAAGTAATTATGGTATCATGTCACAAATCAAGTTATCTACCTATAAATCTTAAAACATTAATAGTGTAATCAAAATTAAATTATTTGTAATTATTGTGTAGTCATTATTACCTACATACGTTTTTTTTAATGTACATTTATTTAGGGGTTCTTATCTTATCATTGGGGTTGGACATGAATAATTTTCTTGATTTGACTGTTAACATCGAAGGTTCACAAATTATTACAATGCGGTATTTGGCTGGTATATAAATAATAATATAGGTAGTTACTTAACAATATAATAATGAATACTTAACAACATTATCATAATTCATCAGACTGTTGAATGACACATAAACATCCAAAAAGCCGCCAAATTAAAATAATGTCATTAAGCTACATGACATAACCTTTAATATTTAGGTTTCTAATGTATTAGGATGTAGGGTAAATAATATATAAATATCAACTGTAAATAACAAACATAGCACATAATAATATGATGATGCTTATTTGCGAATTTAAAATTTATTTTTATTTAGATTGGTTTTACGAACGTTTTGTAACTTATGAAATAGCTATCACGGAAAACACAAAGAGACTATGTAGGTGCCTACCGATTGCCTACTTTGTAAATATAGGTAAAACCGGTTAGGCAAATTATATGTTTAATTGCTAAATACTTAATATTAAATTTTAGTTTGTCTTTTCTGTAACCTATCATTAACATCACAAATCACTTGGTATTGAATCTTTATTAAGTAAGTAAAACAAAAATAAATTGATCACTGATTCACATCAAACATACTAACACAATCAAATGTTAAAAAATGGCCAGGTTTGGACAACATAAGATTCAAAGATATCAAATGTATCGCTAATTATATCACCCCTGTTATTACACACTTGTTAAACAGATGCATTGCCACATCCGCATATCCTGACCAGTTGAAAATCGGATTAATTAGGCCTATTTATAAAAATGGTTCGCACACAGACGTAAATAACTACAGACCAATCACCATATTATCCTGTATTGATAAAATAATTGAGAGATATATAGGCCAGGAAATTAATAATTTTTTGACAAACAATTGCATAATTAATGACAGACAATACGGTTTTCAAAAAAATAAAAATACATCGCAACTTTTGCTGAACTTTAGCAATGAAGTCAACAGGCACCTGGATAACCGAGAACACGTGCTCGTTGTCTTCATTGATTTCAGCAAAGCATTTGATATTTTAAATTACAATACACTATTTATGAAATTACAGCAAAATGGTATACGGGGCCCGTTGTTAAATTGGTTTAAAAATTATCATAAAAATCGATACACGGCTGTGAGTATAGCTGGCTCTTTGAGTAACATGATTTCTACTGAAAACGGCACGGCTCAAGGTTCAATTCTTGGCCCGACCGAATACTTACTTTACGTAAACGATATGTGTAATATATTCTCCGAGGGTTCTGTATATCAGTTTGCTGATGATACATGTTTAGTAGTGGCGCATAAAGACCTACTTAAGGCCCAGAGGATCATGCAAGGTAACTTTGATCTGCTGTGTAAGTGGGCTCACGATGTAGGTCTTGTCATTAACTCAAAAAAAACTAAGTTAATGCACATGCATTCTCCGCTACTCACATCGCCCTGTGTGCCAGCCATTGTTGGCCACGAACATCTGTGCCTTCACCAATCGGTAAATTCATGTAGTTGTCTAACTTTACAAACAGTTTCTGAGCATACATACCTGGGTCTAATTATAGACAATAAGTTCCACTGGGGACCCCATATCGATCATGTGTGTGGCAAACTGAGATCCGTCTTGTCAAAATTATATATACTCAGAAACAAGCTACCTTATAAAACGCTTAGAACAATGTATTTAGCATTAGCAGACTCCGTGATTGGTTATGGTCTAAGTACTTACGGGCGCACGTACAAAACCTATCTACAGAATATTTATAAGTTACAGTTATCCATTTTAAAAAATATAGTGCCCAATAAAATAAAATTAAAATTTAAAGATGATTAACATGGTCTATTTAATCACTGCAAACTGTTAAGTGTATTCGATAAGGTGCGAGTGAGTGTGCTGAGCGAGGAATATGATAACATTAAAAAAGTAGGAAAAAACGTTAGATCTAAATCATTACGCAGTTTATCGTACTTACCAGTCTATAAGAAGGGTAAGTTTAAAAATGTATACGGGATACCGATATGGGAATACATGCTGCCTTGCATCATGAATAGTCTTCCCGTAGAAGTCTGTGATGGCATAAATGCACAAAATTGTAAAAACAAGTTTAAAAAAAAATTATTAAGTTCTTAGTTTTGAAAATGTAGTATTTAAGTTTAATGTACCGAGATGTTGTGGCTAACATATCACTGTTAAACCCACGATGGTTTGTGTGGTATGTCACTATCGCCTTTGTATTATATTGTTTTAATAAATAAAAAAAAATAAAAAAAACATCACAAGAAAAAAAAAACATTACCTATTAATATAAGTCATACCATAATTTAATTTAATTGCCTGCTCTCAAATAAAACATAACAAAAACAATAATGGCGACGAGTAATTTTTTGACTCGAATAAAATATAAATATATTACGCAACTAAATTAGATCGTTTACCAAAACTCTTAAAATGTCATCCATAGATGCATATTTAATTTAAGAGGTTATTACTCAAACTACAAACCAACCAATGAGAAGTCATGAAATGCGTCGTCATTGGTTAATTCAATTTAATTCAAAATTGACGCTTTCTATTGGCGTGTCGTTCAACTCTCATTCGAATGTCCTTAAAATTAAGCAGTGCTTTAGTAGCGAAGAAAATCAACCGCGTGCGTCTGTGTGCGTGCGTGTACATAAAAAGCAGTAGAAGCTTGCATTTGTTTTTTTAGGCATTGCTGTTTTCTGATTATTCCATGACCGTGGCGCTGTTGTATCATAGATAGATATACATATTGCTGAGTAAAAATTTTTTTTTATATATATTAGCCTACCAAAGTGACTCCACTCTGCCTGATGGTAAGCAGTAAGTGGAATCCAGAAGTGGCGGACACCATTCCAAAAGCCAAACTACTGGTATGGTGGCCTCCACTATGGCGGCTTAGTGAGATGCTTTTTCACGCCCCGCTTAAAAGACCCAGGATCAAAATTAGATGGGAACACATGCGCTGGCAAAGAGTTCCAGGCTTTAATTGAGCGACAAAAGTATGAAGTGCTGAACCGTTTGGTTCGAGACCCTTTAGATTCCACTGTGAAAGGGTGGCACTTTAGTCCCGCACGTGTTGTTCTGGACAAAAAGGGAGAGGGTGGGATTAATTCAAAGAGCTCTTCAGAACACTCTCCATGGTAAAGGCGATAGAAGACGGCCATTGAGGCGATGTCTCTTCGCAGCTGTAAAGGCTCAAGGGTCTTAGTAGCCTCCGGGCTTCCGATGATACGGACTGCTCGCCGCTGCAACCTATCGAGTGCATCCAGTAAGTACTGTGCGGAGCCATCCCAAAGATGAATGCAGTACTCCACGCAGGAACGAACCTGTGTCTTATAAAGAAGACAGAGCTGCTCGGGCGTGAAGTACCGCCTCACCCTGTTCAGGACACCGAGTTTAAAGGAGGCGGTTTTAATGACGCACTCGATGTAGTTCTTGGGGTTGAGATCTCGGCTGATGTCCATACCCAGGATACTTAGGCTATCCTGTAGTGGTAACGCTGTGTTTTGAAGAGAGGGAAGGGGAAGGAACGGAGATTTTTTTGCAGAGAACGCGCACACCTGTGTTTTCTTGGCATTGAACTCGACCAAATTCTCACAACCCCATTTAGAAATGCGGTATAATACTTGGTCGAGCTCAGCGACAAGTTCTAGGCGTTTTGCCTCGATGTCAGTCTGTTTAGCCGCAGGATGTCCGAGATATTGCCCATGCACTGTACTATCATCTGCATAGCAATGAATGTTGCCAAGGGAAAACATGTCATTGACATGCAGAAGATACAGAGTGGACGACAGGACGGACCCCTGAGGCACCCCAGCGTTGACCTGCAAATAATTGGAGGCCGATCCGTCACAAAGGACTCTAATGCGGCGCTCACGCAGGAATGCGGCAATCCAGTTGCACAGCTGGGGTGGCAGACCATATGCTGGAAGCTTGGACAGAAGCGAACGGTGCCAGACTCTATCGAAGGCTTTGGTTATGTCAAGGCCGATGGCCAAGGACTCGCCATGCCTGTCCATAGCTTCACCCCATTGGTGCGTGATATACGCTAGAAGGTCACCCGTAGACCGTTTTGACCTAAAGCCATATTGTCGGTCACTAATTAACGAGTGACCCTCTAGGTAGCGGACTAGTTGGGAGTTTATTACCCGCTCAAGCACCTTGCAGAGAACTGAGGTGACAGCTATGGGTCGATAGTTGCCTGGCTCGGACCTATCCCCTTTTTTGGGAATGGGTTGAACATTCGCCTCTCTCCAAGCCTCCGGCACAATTTCCGAGGAATAAGATAGGCGGAATAGGCGCGTCAATGCAGGAGACAACTCCGCTGCGCATTTCTTAAGAACCACCGCTGGAATACCATCCGGTCCGCTGGCTTTCCGAACATCGAGCGACCTTAGTTCCGCCGAATATTAGGCATAACGGAGTCGCAGCCAGATATAGTCGGCGGGTGCAAGCCACGGTCGTCGATTCGGGAGTTAGCCGCAAAGAGTTCTACAAGCAAGTTTGCTTTCTCTTGCGGCTCGTGGGCCAGCGATCCATCAGGACATTTCAAGGAGGGCAGCGAAGGCTTGCAGAAGTTGGATTGCACGGCCTTGGCTAGTCGCCAGTAGCTACGGCTACCCGTAGGATGCGAAATGAGTTCTTGCCCAATCCGTGCAATGCGCTGGGCATCCGCTCTGATGTAAGCCCTCTTGGATTCCCTAGTGGCTTTGTTGTACGCTGCTTTTAGGCGATCCAAGCTAGGGTCGCGCCGTGCTCGGGCCCTGATCCAAGCGCGGTAAGCCGATTCTTTTTGTTTAACAGTGTCGGCGCACTCACGGTTGAACCAGGGACGCGTTTTGCCGGCACTGGTGACATCTGAGGATGGAATATAATATTCCATACCTAACAAGATCTCACCAGCGACAGCAGTAGCACTTTGCGACGGATCCCTGTCTTTAAAGCAGCGTAATGCCCATAGGACGGAAGCAAAGTAATCCCGCATACCGTCCCAGTCTGCTGACGAGTAGTGCCATAGTCGTCGCTTTACCTCCGAACGTCGTGGGGGAGCAACAAGAGGCACTGAGGCGCAGACCAAACAGTGGTCGGAATTACCCAGTGGGGCGTGGACCGAAACACTGTATTGGTCTGGGTGACTCGTCAGCAGTAGGTCTAGCAAAGAGGGCGCTTGACCTGGAATATCTGGTATCCTGGTGGGATGGATTACCAGTTGCGTCAGGTCATGCGTGAGAGCGAATGCATGGGCGGCTCGTCCCGCATGGTCTGTTCTGAGAGAACCCAACCAGGTCTCGTGGTGGGCGTTAAAGTCTCCCAGAAACACCAATTCCGCGTTCGGAAACCGCTCCTGCGCTAAGTCTGCCGCCTGACTCAGATGGTCAAAGAGTCGAGTTGTCTCCAAATCTCCGGAGTGGGAACGGTAAAGGCACGCGTAGACCCGGCTCAGAGAACCATGATCAACGTGAAGCCAAAGGATGGGGTAGGATGGGTCCTCTAGGCAGCGCAGACGGCGAACGCAAACATCCGCCCTGACGAATGCGCATACTCTGGCCTTAGCGCGAAAGCGCTCCTCGAGCACATAGCCCGGGTAGTGCAGGTATGCCGTGTCGTCAGGGCGGCGTATTTGTGTCTCCGTTAGGAAAAGCAAAGCCGGCCGTGCCGTCTCGAGGTGTTGGTGGACGGCGTTGAGGTTTGAATGGAGTCCACGGATGTTAGTGAACTCCACCTCAAATAGCGGGTTGGTGGGGGAGGAAGATGCCGCTGTTAGACCTGCTGCTTTTTTGTGTGCTGCCATGTTGGAGGGTGAAGGGAGGGGCGTGGAAAAGATGACTGCCCTCGCAGCAAGGCTAGACAAGGTGCCGAGTATTGCTTCGTCATTTAACTGTGTGGCATGGTGGTAGCCGATCCGCCGGACGGAAGGGCCCCCGTACCCTCTCGGAAATGGTCGCCGGGTCCCACCATCCGGTCACCAACCGGCACGACGAACCACTCCGGGATTATGCGCGACCTGGTGGGGCAGCCTCCTAGGGTGGTTAGGCCTAGTTGGGCCCCTGTACTATGCCGCGGGCGGCCAGCGGCACCACCGTTTCTACGGGTCTCCCTGGCCGGCGGGTCGACCTACACCACCCACACAATGACTCCGCGGATACTCAGCTGGTCCCACACATGCTGCGAAGATTGCCATCTTTGCATCAGTTGGGCCTCCGGCACTCTCACTCACCGAGCGAAACGCAATAGTACGAATACCATTACTCTTACGTCGATCTTCTATGAGAGGGTAGTACTTCCCCGGTCGATCCGACCCATTCATGCTGAAACCAGCGTGGATCTACTACTACTAAATAATGGTAATCTATCTCTTTTAATATAATGTATTATGCATATTGCTAGTTAGGTAAAAGTATGAGGAATTTATTAGTTTAGGCAGTGCCTTTATGCCTCTAGGGAGTGCACGCCACTGCATAGTATAGATAAATTACACCCAGACACAGAACAAACAATCATGCTTATCACACAAAGATTTGTCCTAGGTGGGAATCGAACCCACGACCTCCGGCTTAGCAGTCAGGGTCACTAACCACTAGGCCAACATTTAGGTATCTTCTTACGGTTTTGATTGTCAGACTTATTTACAATAGGATACGATAATGCGATATTTTTTACAGGATTATGATTATATTAAGCATATTGTATGGCCCGAATATTGCATTAAATATCAATATTACCATATATCGTATCGTCCTGGCATCCCTAGCACTAGCCGGTGGCAGCGGAAAAGCGGCGGTGCGCGGCGTGTCGGCAATTGGAAATTTTCTATTATCCTACATGGCTATAGCATAAAACAATAAGTTTTATGCTATTTATGTAGGTATTTTGTCTTTTTTTACCCTAAATCAATTTATTGGTATTTGTAAATAGGTACTTTATTCTACTGATATTATAGGTACGTATGTCTGGATATTTGTTCTTCGTTCACACACAAAATAGGTACTAGGTAAATTTACTTCATTTAAATATGGCAATGAAGATACCTTATTAGTTATTTATTACCTTGGAATAGCACTTACGATAAGCACATAATATTATAGTAATTAATAATGTGCAAATTCATGAACAGCTAGTAGAATATTTCAATGCTAGGTAATTTTTCACTTGTCATTTTCTACGTCAGTGTACTAAGGCCCAACATGTGTCAACCGGTTTGTGAGTAAAGTTATGAAGGTTATCGATATGTATGAAACCGTCGCTTTTTTGTATTCATTCGAATTCGGTCGGTTAACCTGCCGTTGTTTACAAGTTTTGATTTTTGTTTATATCTTTTTAAATATAAAGCATTCCAAGCTGAAACTTTGCAATATATTAGTTGAATAAAGGCACCAGCTTTTGGTATAAACGCACACCTTCTGGGTTGAGCCAGTTTCTTGTATATTGACGTCAAATTTCTGCCTCCGTCATTTTGACTTTTAGTATTATTATTCAATAGATCATGTACTTACACTTCTGAAACTTTTTGTGGTTATTCTATGAGTCAAGCAGGAACGAATACAGTTTTCAGTGAGCTTGTAAGTTTCATAATTTATTTGCTACGATTATATTTCGATTTTTTAAGATAGCGCAATTTCTTAAAAACTATAGATATTTTCTTAAATCTAATTTTGCACAAATAGGCACAAACGAAGGGCTAATCGAAATGCGTTTATTTTACAGTCGCACATATAATGGTTTTCGAGATACGCGATTCTGCAAAACGTTACTCCAGCAGCAAGTGGAATATCTCGAAAACCTAAAGACGCACAGATTATATTTTCGGCGCACATTTAAGCACAAATGTAAGCTCTCTGGCGAAGTAAAACTTTTCTCTCTCCGATCATTCGTTTAGAATTTTCCTGCTAGAAAAACATTACCCTAGCAGGAATCGTTTTTTGCGTATTATATCAAAACAACAACACGCACAAACTTTTTAATGCGACGCACATTTACAGCAATTTAGGCACTAAGTATTCGTGCTACTCATATCACTCTAGGAGACACTTTCCTGCTAGGGTTATGCACACTCTTTTGTAATGTTCTAAAATTATGAAAAATATCATATCATATTAGTTTAGTGTACTATTATATCTTTGAATAACAATGCAAAAACCCTCCATTGCATTCCTATACATATAGCAAAAACATAAATGTAATCAAATAGTTTAAATTACACGTACAAGATACCTAAGGCCGCTATTAGGCCGCTATTAGACTATCATAGAAATATGATCAAAGATGTGTAAGAGCGGTATTACATTATCATATAAATATGATTTCATATCTGTCAAATTCTATCTAATTATATGATAATGTAATACCGTTATTAGACTATCATAGAAATATGATCAAAGATGTGTAAGTCATTTTTAAATGAATTACATTATCATAGGAATATAATTTCATATCTGTCAAATTCTATGATCATAGTTCGACGACCCTCAAACTATGATCATAGATAATCACATGTAGTTATTATACCATCATATGTTCTTCATTTAAATGACTTACACATCTTTGATCATATTTCTATGATAGTCTAAGAGCGGCCTAACTATAAACAGTCGTATATGATCATTTGATCATATTAGTTCTGAATTCAATATGAATAAACTTCGAAATGCTAAAAGACGATATAGGCACTTGAAATTTAGCTTCTCGGAAGCAATACATAATGTTTACAGACTGGGGAATGTAAACAAAACGTTGCCGAAATACTGGATCCACGTTTGTTTAACTCACCATTATCTGACTAAGGTCAAGGCCATTTTGTAAACCCTATCGACCCATTTTGAATCACTTCAAACTAACAAGGGTGTCTTCAGTTCAGTGAAAGAGAAACGATTCCAAGTCTGGATATTATGGTTCATAATTGCAGTAATTAGTCGAATGGAATATTGGAAGATTTATTAAACTTTGATCACAAGGCAATATGAATTTTGTGGATAGTTTAATTAATATAGGTGAAAATCGGTTTTTGATAAAATGAGTTAAAAACGGTTCAACGTAATGGACAATATACTATTGATTACAGTGGAAGAGAAGAAATAAATTGGAAGCTACTTGTGAAGATTGCGAAATTAATACTAATAGATTAAACAATTTTGAGAGCTTAGGTAATTTATAATCTCTACTAGAGCATTAACAATAGTTAGTTCAGTGAATTTGCATTAGACGAACGACGTGGTACTTTAGATAAGTAATCGATTTGCTTTTTGAATCATTAATTCATTATTCATTCATTAATTCATTAAATATCCTAAATTAAAATTTATAAAAAGACGAAGAAGAAGGAAATATATAAAACAGACATATATGTTTCTTATAGAAATCCGGTAGTAAACGAACATATTACGAATGGTAAATGGCAATCGTGAGCTATGAACATAGCAACTGAATTCTCTAAGAACTGCAGAAAAGAAAACACAATCAAGGATTTACTGACCGTGTACGGGAAAGGGATCAGGAACGAAAAAGGAACATTTTTTGAATTTGACATTTCAATTAAATTTTGGTATGGCATTACACTGTGAGGTTTTTACGAATATGAAAAGTGATCTTTTTTATCAACGGTCACAAAAGTTATTGTAAATTGTAAAGAGGTTTATTGTAGGTAATAATAATAATATTACACCAACTGCACACAACGCCATCTAGACCCAAAGTAAGCATATATTATAGCTTGTGTTATGGGTTCTAGAAATGCGGATATACATACTTAAATACTTTTTTTTTGTAAGTACATACATATAATACATAGAAACACCCAGACCAATCCAAATAGTCATGTTCATGAACACAAATATTTGCACTGAGCGGGAATCGAACCCACGACCTCGGCGTGGCAGTCCGTACATAGTACCACCGAACCACAGAGGCAGTCAAAAAGTAGGTGCATTAATTTATTAAAGCGTTTCTTGTTGTAGCATACCAGCTATTTCAGACGATGACTTTTGGAATGGTGGCCACCTTTTCTGGTTTTCACTGACTGCTTACCATCAGGCAGAGTGGACTCACTTTGGTAGGCAATCCGATTAGGAAGGTACCTTTATACTTTCAGAATTCACTGTAAGCTCTCTTTAGTGTAGCTATATTCTTGTTAGTGATTCGAACACACTCTGCTATTACTGCACTGCACGTTACTAGTATTACATAAGTCCTTTCTATGGACAACATAAATACGTATTCAACTTCGGGTGTATTATATGCGTATCCTTTATTAAAATTTATTATCATTATCCCTATATCTTCCTTTTATTATTTAAGATGAGTGTAGTATGTATTGTTCCATTCATTTTCATTAGATCGGTATCCATTTCCTGACACTGCCACATTTTATACAATTTATCTATATTTATAAGCTTACTTACCATCTTTCTAACTTTTACTTACCACTGCCTAATCAAGTAATCCGTAAGTATACCTACCTAAGAAAGCTTCTAATAGAAATCAATATAAAAGCTACTTCCTTAACACTCAACAAGCGCCTTCTAATTAAAACTTGGCAGACAGTGTGGTATTCTTTATATCCTTGTTACGGTAACGATGTCCGTACCTAATTGGAATTATAGATAAAGTAGTGAAATGTTAGAAAAATGCGATAATTTTTTTTTAAAGAATGAAATATGGAATATTAAATTATTATTAGAGAACTGCGAGTTGTCAAAAGCTTACTTTTATCACAGTAACGGGTTTATCTATAAGCCGAACTCAAAGTTAAAATAATAAAGTAATGTACCTAACGTAAGTATTAACTTCTAAACGGATAGTAGTAAGGGTCTGAAACTTTGCATAATATATAGTGCATTTTGAAACATAAACATGATCGCCACAATGAATTGCGCAGCATAAATAATGTGCTTACATTGCACAGAGCGAATTATTTTATTAATTCACGTATTGCGCGGCTCTAGCCGCTGCGCGAATCCGCCGCTATGAGTTCACAACAACTCATAGCCAACGAGCTGTTGGCATTTATACAGCATGCCATTGACACTATGGACGAGGTCAGCATTATGCAGATCTGCAAGTCCAGTTTCACTGAAGATGAAGTTAGCAGTGGCAAGAGGCTGCTATTTGAAACCTTGGACAAGCTCGACGAAATGCCTTCACGCCGAAGAGATGGCACCGAGAAGAGCGTTCAAGACATCATCACCTTGCTAAAGGTGACCGATCCGGACGACGTACCTGCTTTCGTGGCGAAGGAGCTCCATAAGTTGCCTCCCGTCACGTTCGACCACGTTGACGTCACCAGGCTGCTTAAGGACATAACATCTTTAAAAGCGAGCCTGGCTGTAGTACAGTCGAAGCTGGAGGCGTCAGACACCACCATAAGTGACTTACGTGCCGAAGTAGTGTTGCTACGCAGCGCTATTTCTACAAGTAGGTCACCTGACGCCTCGAACGTGAACACACGCCGTGGGGCACAGAACGCATCCATCGGCAGTTTTGAGTCGGCGAGTTCACCTACGTCACCGGCCGCCAAGAATGCATGCGTTGCATCGTGCTCCGCCGCCCGCGCCGTACCTACCGAGGCTACGACGCGTGTAGTAGGTACGTCGACCCCCAAACGTGCCTACTCTGCAATTGTCGCTGCAAACAATACTACTATGTCACAACCATCATGACAAGTAGTTATTGTAAAAGGGGGTAAGCAGAGTCGCTCTGTACCTAGCACGACTATAGGTGCAAAAAACACGAAGTGTGACGAGGAAGGTTTCATCAAGGTGGAAAAGAAGAAAAGGAAGCCTACTCGTCACAACCTGTGTGGTACAGGTCTGACAGGACCCAGCATGCTGCTACGTGCTGCAACACCAACGACGCAGCTGTATGTGTCCCGCCTACACCACTCTACGTAGGCCGAGGAGATCGTGGAGTATATCAAGGTGAAGACAAACCTGATCTTGAGGGTGGAGAAGTTAGAGGCGCGCCACAAAACCAATTTTACATCGTTCGTGGTGCAGGCTCCAACTCCACAGTTAGAGACCTTCCTCAAGGAGGAGTTCTGGCCGAAGGGTGTCCTATATCGCCGTTTCCGCGGCCGGCTACTTGACACCCCGCAGCGAAACACGACGCCGACCTCTCGTATACAGTAGTTTTTAGTTTTAAATTATATAAAATATGTATTAGTTTATAGTTTTTATTTTGTTATTTATGTATTGAATTTTTATGGGCTCTAAATGCCTGAAATAAATGGTTATTATTATTATTATTATTATAAAGTGTGCAAAAAGTGTAGTGCTTCAGAAAGAATTATGTTCTAACGTGGGTACTCTTCAACTGTAAGTAAAATGAGAACAGGAAACTGCTAGCTGATGAAGTCTAGTTATTAAATAAAGATAAAGACTCTAAGAACAAAAAATGTGTTAGGTAAGTATAAGATGAGAGTCTTGTAATGTACGATCATTAAGTCAAAATGGTCATTAGGTTCAAATTAAGAAATTTTTATATTATTAAATAAGTAAATAATCTAGAACTATGTGTGTCGTTTTATGTGACTACGAGAATAGGTAAGTACGATTTTGTGGTCAACTGAGCCCACAGGCCGTTTAGCCCGCGGGCTCAGTTGACCACTTTGGGTTTTTAAGGGTGACTTAGCCCACTAGGTGGTTAACTCAGCCCGCGGGCTCAGTTGACCACCTGCTGCGGCTGAGGGTCTACTCAACCTGTGGGCTCAGTCGACTACTTTCTACCATTTCGTGGTCAACCCAGCCTACGTTTTCCTACGTTGACACAAAATCTATTTAAAATTACTATGTATAACTATCATTAATTGCTTCCTTAGTTTTCTATAAAAATTTAAAGACGTGAGTGGTTTTTTGTATAAGTAAATTTTATTGTCCATCTTCTTTTAAATAAAATTATTCCTTTCCCTAAAAATGAATAACTAAATGGCTATATACCTAACTATATAGTGATGCAATGCCATATTGCGATCAATCTAATCTGTATAAAAAAAATACACAATCCTATTTTATTTTTGTTTTCAAAGTCAGTTAGAATTTCATTAATTTTATCATTTATCCCAATGACTTCATTTTTAACCCCCGACGCAAAAAAGACGATAATATGTTATAAGTTTGACGTGTCTGTATGTGTCTGTCTGTAGCTTCCTAACGGATGAACCGCTTATGATTTTTTTTTAATTTGAAAGATGTTTGATGAAAATCAGTTCAAGATAGCCGCCGCCACAAAATGGCAAAATTATGACAAATACCTAAAATTATTTAATTATTTAAGAATGTTATGCAATCTCGTTGCGAAGAATTTAATGATAGATAGTAATTTTAAATATATATTAATATTGTGGCAACGTAGGGGGGATGTGGGCTGGGTTGACCACGAAAGGATAGAAAGTAATCGACTGATCCCGCAGGTTGAATAGACCCTCAGTCACAGCAAGTGGTCAACTAAGCCCGGCGGCTGAGTTAACAGTCTAGTGGGCTAAGTCATCCATTAAAAACCAAGAGTGGTCAACTGAGCCCGCGGGCTAAACGGGCTGTGGGCTCAGTTGACCATAATATCGTAAGTACCATTAAAAGGACATTGTCATATCACCGATGCTCTCGAGAAACATAATAACTTTGGCTAGTTGTGGACTTATTCAGAGTGAAGAGAAGAAATGAGTAATTTATTTAAACTCAGAAAGTTAAGGAGAATCTATTCTTACTCTTTAAATAAGTAGATATACTTCGCTGAAAACCAGCGCTGTTGCGCTTTGAAGCGCCTTAGCAGTATGCTGAGCGACGACGGCCAGTATTTTGCGTGGATATGACGCACATCTGCACGCGAGCTTGTGTGCAAGTCCATGTTACTGTTTTTTGCTTTGTCAGTTTTATGTTTTTGTTTATATTGTTTTGTAACTGTGTTTTATAAATGTTTGTTTTTGTTATCTTCTTCCATTTTTTACTTGCCCATGTCCAGCAGTGGACGTCTTTCGGCTGATATGGTAATGTGATGGTGATCTGCTCACTTAAACATTTTAAAGTCTTGGAAAATTAAATCAATAAGTGTCCATTCAAAATATTGAGTATTCATAAATTCCATTTTTTAACAAAAATCAGCTTCAATATAAAATTTAATTAAAACCAGTGATAGATTCTACAAAATTCTGTCGGTCATTTGCAAGCGTAATCAATTGTAAGGGACATTTCGGTACACGAACGGTCTCTGTTATTTACAACTCTTAATAGATTTACCTATATTCCCCGAACGAAAACTTAATAGTTAAGAATAAATAATTATAATAATACCAGCCTGCATTTTTTGTCCCACTGCAGGGCAAAGGCCTCGTCTCTTATAGAGAAGGCATGAGCATTTATCACCACGCTTGCTCAAGGCGGATTGGCAATTTCAGACTTCAAAGTCCAGGTTTCCTCACGATGTTTTCCTTCACCGGCAGTCAGAAATGTCCAAGATAAACTTAGAAAGTACATACATATGATTTGAAAAGTCACATTGATATTTGCTCGGCTTCGAACCCACTACCTCGTGTTTACGAATTGGGTGCCTTATCCATTGGGCCATTTTGACTTAATAGTTAAGAATAGTACATTTTATTATAATACCGTGGTCAAAAGCAGACTGATGAGACGATGGCTGGTGTAAGCTACTCGAAACGTCAAGCAAAATAAGGTATATACCTAATGCCTGATCGCGTGATTTCCCGTATATTTAGATATATATTACTTATATCATGAAACGCAAAATTTTAAAAGTAAATAATGTTATCCAAATTATCACAAGCCCCATTACAATAAGCATAATAAAATATTGTACAATTTATTTAGCAATTTCCTTATAATGTGTGGAAAATTGGAAATCGCAATATAAGCGCAGTTAGGGCACCATTAATCATTACGGGTTACGCGACCCCAGACGAGCAATTTTGTAAACCGTGAGATAGCAGGCGTTTTTTAGATGTTCACAACCTATACATTTATTAGAACACATGATTTCTGTAGTCTCGTACTTGTAAATCACAATGTTCAATGTCAAACAATTTTACGATATTATTTGCGTAAACATTAAAATATTCTTTTATTCAACCATTTCCTTTTTTTAACAACATTGAATTTCTACTACTATTATAAATGCGAAAGTTTGTGTATGTATGTGTGTCAGCTAGTTTAAAATAAACTCGTTGTGAAGTGACTATTAAATTAAAATACAAACTAGTATCGTTTATCATAAAACTATGCTGTATTATCGTATGCAGGTGCACTTCTGTAGAAAGTTCGTCACTGTTTTGGGTGGTGATGTCACCTTTACAAAGTCACGTGACTGGTAATGCGTAGACATAAAGTAGTGCTGCTAGATTGAAGCCTGCATCAGACGCTTGTATAGACGCTGAAACAAACGACTAGCTGCCGCCCACGTTCCAAGTTAAGGGTAGGAATATGCATTTTAGGAAAGGTTATCGATAACTATATTTTTTGAACGTCTGCATATAGACGTTCTGTGTGTATGTGCATAGGTTACGTGCCTATTTCGAGCAATTTAGATTTTTACTTTTTGACACATACGAGTGAATTTAAATGTAACAAGAGAAGCAAGGCTGTAATTGTAGTTAAACATAAGTAGCTAAAAATTCTGTTACAAGGCATTATAAACGCCTCTAAAAACAAAAGCTGGGTTTATAAAAAATAATTTGGAAATCCTAAGATAATGACCTTTCTTAAATAGTAAAGATTTAAATAATAATGTTTAGGAAGCAATATGCATCAGGTTACTAGAATGTAAAATACAACAAATAAATCTTAGTGGTTTCAGCACTCAAATAACAACTCAAACAGATAATCGTAAATAAAATTACCGTGCCAAATAAATACAATAACGTCGTAAATTTTAGGTATAAAAATGTATCACTTTATCGATACGATCTATGTGCAGCACTATTCCGTAGTACAATTGCGAGGCCACAAGCTTTGTGTCAACGACGAAGCCTGGAGTACATTTAGCTGACATTCCTTTGGACATTTAATGTGTGTTGTACACATATATGAGAACACAAATTTTGATTTATATCGCTAGTTCTAGAAACGTATTGTATTAAATCATAATAATGACATTAAACTGCTCTAACAAGATTATTCGCGGCAATATTAAATCATTCTTGCTTGAAGAAACAATATTTATTATTAAGTCTATTAAGTATGTTCAAGTTTGTTTAATTTACTTGTATATATTAAACTAAGCTATTGATTTTAAATAAAAATATGCTCAAGTAATTATTATTGTTTATTTTGGCTAGTATCGCCAAACACTCATAGTTACTTGTGCTATCATAGGCGTATTTAGAAGGTCCATAATGAGAGACCATGACCTAGATGCTGCAAGTAGGCTACTTCCAATAGGCTGTTTTGAAAATCAATGAGGACGCAGTCCAGTGCGGAAACGTCTTGTGACTGAGATTATGTCGCTTCTATGTCTTCTTGACTGGCCTGTTGGTCTAGTGGTTAGTGACCCTGACTGCTAAGCCGGAGGTCGTGGGTTCGATTCCCACCCAGGACAAATCTTTGTGTGATGAGCATGATTGTTTGTTCTGTGTCTGGGTGTAATTTATCTATAATATGTATGTATTTACAAAAAAAAAATGTATATAAGTAGTATATTAGTTGTTTAGTACCCATAACACAAGCAAATATAATTGCTTAATTTGGGGCTAGATGGCGCTGTGTGAATGTGGTAGAATATTATATTATTATTATATTATTATATGAATACAATATAGATTGTATTCATATAGAAGCGATACACAATTCTGCTTAGTGAGAAGTATTCTCTATTGCTACTGATGCAGTAAGTACTTATTTGGAGTGAAAAATGTTGTACTTTCAGTAGTAAGTACAGCGGTTTTTCTATTTACATTCTGGCAACAGAAGATGTTTCTGGAGTTTAGAATAAGCGTAAACTGAGTTTCAGCCGCTTCTGAATTCTCAGATAAGTGGCTTACTAGCCCGAAACTATAAAAAATATTTTATTGAATTCTGAAAAGATTGTAAACTATAATAAAATATAAAACATTTTACAGTTTTATGACCTCTTTCACTTACATATAAACCTTTTCAAAGTAAATTGTTTAGAAAAATATACTTCATTTCACTTTAATATTAAATGATATGTGGAACATGTGCGATGGATGCTGTTTATCATTAAAATATAATGTTGAAGTAAAAAAGTTTATATTTTCACACTAAAAACTTTATCGAAAGGCTATATTTTTCTATTGGTTGAGGAGTGAGGAATATATCTACATGCTTATAATATAGTATGAACCACAGTATTATTCATCAATGAGTTAGATTATAATTTACTATATAGAGTAATTACTTAGATTTTTTAGCTTACAAGTATTTGCCTGTTCCATGTTCTTGTAGACTATTAAAGGCCTCAACCATATCTACTGACTGTTTAGTGTCATGTTCCAGCTGGCAAGTAGCATGATTCGAGTTTTTTAAAGGAGTAACTATACTTTGCAACATGATATATTATATTTCTGGCTATAGGAACATTTTTTTATTTGATGACCGTTCAGTTGTCAACCAATCCGTATAAAGAAATATAGAAATAATGCTTTGTTTTGTAAATCAATATATTTCTAATTCACGTATGAAGCCCTTAATTAGACCTGCGTCATGGTCTTCATATAGATGGTTTAAAACCATGATGAAATTTTGACACAGGATCGGTCTAATAAATTGACGTTGCTAACCGCGAGTGTGAGTCTTGGAACACTGTTAATATTTCAGCAAGATTGATAGGTCATACAATCTATTGTAATAAAAATATCGCTCAGCTCGCACGAGTTAAACTTTAGTGGCTTCAGTTATACCTTTCAACAAGATTATAAAAATTCATGTTAGGTTCTGAATAATTCACAACATTTTAAAGTGCGGTGTGAAAAGCTTACTAAGTTTTAAAATATTTGTTTAAAATATTCATGTATTCGATAATATTGAGTGATGGGTTTATTACCTACGTAGTCTAGACAAAAATAGAATTAGGTATATTTTATACCTAATGTAGTTAAAACGTGTAGTAGGTAAGTACTCTTAATAATATGAAATTAATAAATAGCAGTGTCATCTCGTATACGTGATTCTAAGACGTGAATTGGCTTTGAAGATCTAATAAATAATTTTAATATAGTCAATATTCACCTTACATTCTTCGCCTTTTGCCGAAGGTATTTAATTTTACACTACTTACCAGAACAAAGTAAAAGAATAGCCGGATAATATTTTTTTTACAACATTTCTTCTTGAAACCGTCTCAGTAAGCAAAATTTTATAGTATGAGTAAATCAACTCATTATAGAGTATAACTTACCTTCTCAAAGTAAACATATAGTAAAGGTACAGTTTGAAAATGTCTTACGTAGGTCACAATGAACGTAGGGAACGGGTGACCTAACGGTGCAAATGTAAAATACAAATCATAGGTATAAAGGTTTCAAAAGCGAAAATTTAAACAAAAAGCCAGTCATAAATTTCCAAATTCAATAGAATTTTTTATATTCTTTTGTTGTCTATCACAATAGAATGAAATTACTACAGGCCTTAATTAAAACAGCGTATTATTCAAAACCAATAATATAACGTAGGTGTTTCATTACTAGGTATACCGAAATATCACAAATATTAAAAATGTTTTAAACGCAGTCTAGGCGTATTTTTCTTACATTATAAATAGTACATGCTCAGTACTGCTGTTAGCCCTACCATTGAGCTTTCAGTAGTCTATTTACATAACTATCCGAAAATAGGTGTACGTATGAAAAATTTTCAATTGATCTATTGCTGAGACTGTTACGTTGAGGTGAACCGTTAGCCTCTTAGGAAATAACAATGTCTCCAATTTGTCTGCATTACTTTAGCGAAAAGTTTAGGCAACGCAATATAACAGAAATAAATAAAAATATTGCCGTAGAATTTCAATTAGAGACTTCTACTGAAGAATGAAATAGAAATAAAAGCCACGAATATATTTCTCAAAGTAAAATTAATATAATATTTGTAAATAATGCTTGCATAAATAAACAATGCATTATTTATTTATTAAAACTTTACGTACATAAGTATTATACGGACTTAATGTTAAAAGCATTATTTACCAGCCAACTTTAGATAGTGCAGGGATAAAATTAAAATTATGAAACTGTAAAGATGGATTTAGATTAAACCTAACTGACGTGTACAATGTTCATCGATCGAAGAGTGTTAATTAATAAGTGCAAGCGGATTAGCCGTCAGAGGGAATAAATAAAATAGTGTTACGACGAATAACATACGCTAGAACGTTCGCAAGTACGTACCTACACGTATAACAATAGCTCATCGGCGGTAGGTATACTACGCGTCGCATCCACAGTACCTACATTCATTGTTTTGTTAACGAGATTTGTCGGCAACTTTGTAGTAATAACAGGAGGGTTCTAAAAATCTATTGAATGACTATAAAAAGGATTCGAACGTCGGCAAGGACATTCAGTTGTGATTACAGCGATCTCGAGCGAACATCTAAGTGATACGGAAGTTTACGTAGAGCGATCTACGAAGCGTTAAGTGCAGTATATGTGTTTATTGCGTTATTTTGTTACTGTTAGTGTATTGTGTGAGTCTTGAGTAAACTCATTGTCGCGTAACTGGCATTTTACATTGAACCCCATCCTGACACGTAACAATAGTCCACAGTTAAAATTAAAAAAATAGGTAGTATTTTTTTTAATACAAGGTATGTAGTAAGTAGTAAAGTAAATTAAATTTGAAACACTTGCTTTATAACTATATATTATTATTGTCAATCATAATAATAAAATATCTTTCTCATAAACTAAAGTGGATAAGCTGTTTTCATAGGCAAATACGCAATACACTTCTTTACTTACAGCTAGTATAGTAACAATTAAAAAGCCATGAAGAGGTAGTCATAACAATGACAAATCAGGTTATATCAATCTTAAGCAAATTGGTAAAAATTCTCGCAGCCACGGCCCTAATATCTTATTTAAGAATAGTACTCGTAGTGAGTGCCCGTAGTTACTTTTAGCTACTTGTCGTATAAATTCCCTGACAACTGTAGTGTATGCTACAATGTTTCTTCAGCAAAAAACAGGCTCATGTGTCACATAAAATACAGTGTACACATAGTTGCGTTGTTTTATATGGCTTCTGGGATCTACGACTGTGACCTGTATAAATTTTAAATATTGAATACGTTATGAAATACATACTGGCTGGTAGGCAAATACTTTTGAAAACAAAGTAGTTGAAAGTGCCAGTATTTTCCGATGTTCATCATCACCATCGTGTTAGCCAAAAGATATCTACCGCTGACCATATAGCCCTCTACCAATGTCTGGGAGAGGGCTTTGGTCTCCCATCTAGGCGTGGGTCGCCCTCATCCATCATTTTCCCTACAACCATATACGGTCATCGCGGTCCAACTAACGAGGGGTCTGACCACGCTGTGCCTTCCAATTTTCCGATGTTAAAACTCTAAAAATAATAGAAAAACAGATCATCATATTTCAGCTAAAAGATGTCTGTGGTGCTGTGCACCTGATGGGTTTTGTATAAGATCTAATTTTACTTAATATTTACCTATACATTAGTTGTAGTACTTCAGTTAAAGTTAAACTTTTCGTTTCTTAAAACTATACTAGTGTATGACCTTTTTGAAAATTTATAACAACCCTTGAAATGCAAACTTCTGGTACGAAGTACTAGAAATTGAATTAGGTACTTAGGTTAGTTAAACATTCCATAGAAACTTTACGTTAATCAATATTTAAGACATTAAACGTTGTAGTAAAAGACATTAAACGTTGTAGTAAACACACTCGTCACAGTAGTTTGTCCTCTATAACTGATATTAATATTCACAGACGAAGGTTTAACAAAAAAATATCAATTTCATATATTTTTTCTATCGCTAATCGCTTGTAATTGAAACTGTAAAATAGGCAAACAACGAGCTTACAAAAGAAACTACAATACTTTACAGACAATCTTTAATCCGGCACAATCTCTATTTCCCAAGATTAAAAATAATCTATAGTTGTAAAAAGCAATATGAATCCGGACTACAATGGCAATGAAATATCGATACAGCTCCATTCAATATAGGTTTTTTAATCATCAGTTAAAAGATTTTGTTGTCGCCACAAGATTTGAAAGATGGATATTCTTCGAACACTACCTACTATTTGAACGTGAATGTGCGGACACTTTAAGAATCAGTCCTACACTGAATATAGATCCATATTTTCACGAGTGTACCCATACATAAGACGCGGTAGCTTTTCTGCCATGAGTTAAATGTGCGTTTCTTTTACGGGCACTAGCACTACAGGTATTTTTATTTTATTATATTACATATTATTATTTACTTTGTTGAAATTTATTATTATGTTACTAATAGTTAAGTACTGATCTTCCTGTGCTCCTCGTTTCATATTAAGTAGGTACAACAAAAGTTTAATTTTATCCGCTGTCCATTTTCCATAGAGCCAAAGACGATAAAGCGGTGACTTCGATTTCTAAAACTAAAATTAACGTCAAATGTTATAATTCTTTTTTAGAATTCTTGTGTAGAAATTGCGAAAAACGCATCTAATAATACAAAGACCTGTCAATATTACTTCTATAAAATCATAATTATCATATTATTGTCCATCCAAGGGTCGCCTAGAATCAGTTGCTTACAGCAATAAGAGTGTCCATTGCACATATTTCAAAGAGTAAAAATGGATTTTCTGTACAATAGACTGTAGACGTATTTATTTTCTCTAGTATTACGCAGTATGTTACACCCACAGGTTATAATAACTATTTTTATCCGTAATAGACCGTTTTATTACAAAACGAAATAATGGTCACGGTGATGTTAAGGGTAGTGAGTCTATCTCTCAAGTTAAGATTGAGTGTGCTATTGCCGATTGAATAGATTACGTCCACTAGCGAGAAACATTTCAATAATTCATATGTTATTTCTGACAACCATTATACTTGCTAGCCCTCCCAGTATATTTCGTTGTCATGTGATAAGTGCCACTCTTTCATAGTGGAATCTAAGAGATCTCGAACCAAATGGTTCATTACTTCATACTTTTTTCGCTTAATTTAAGCCTTTAACTTTAACGTATGTGTTTCTATCTAATTTTGATCTTGGGTCTTTTAAACGGGGCGTGAAAAAGCACCTCTTATAGCCGCCATCATGGCAGTATTTAGTTTTAGAATAGTGGTCATGTATCTGGCATCCACTAACTGCTTTTCCATCTGGCAGAGTAAAGTAACTTTGGTGGTGCAGTAACTTTAGTAGACCGATATAAAAAAGTGGTAGTTTCTCACTATGTACAACAGCACTGTTATACAAGGCTTTGTGAACGGTGATAGACGCATTGGAGTGGTGGAGGAAGCCAATGTAGTGTGAATTGATTTCTCATATGAATGGCTTTTGGTTCAAAGGAGAACGATTGTGTATGTATTTCTCAATTAAGTAAACATAGCTACGTTAATTTGTACTGTTATTATTGTTCATGGCAGTTAGCTAGTGGTAAAAAAAAAAATACTGCATGACAGCGTGTGTAAGCGCCACTGCTGTTCGTTATTACTGATATTTACTTTAATCGCGCTACGTTTTCTAGCACAGGAGTTAGTTGTCTTTAATTTTTTTTATAAAATATTTTTAAATGTATATCGAGATACTTTACAAAAATACAATTACGGACACAATAATGTATTATAGGAACATGTACTTAAATTCTCTATGCTAAATTCGTTTTTTGCATAGCTTATTAATCACTTGCGTTATTTTTTTTATATAAATCATAAATTGAGGAAGTTTGAAATTATCTTCAATGTAAGATAAAAATGTAGAAACATCAAACAAGACTCATTGTCTGGATTGTATCGAAAAATAGGAAATATGGTAAGACTTGTAAATTGGAATGTAGAAATATTTAAGAGTAGGATAGTAGTCCAGTCAACAAATACCTAAAAAGAGGGTGTAGAGTGCATGAGCGAGTAACTTGGCAATATCTTCAGAAACGTGTTTAGGGTGATCAGGGAGTGATCATACTAAAATTTCCCACTCCTAGGAGGTGAGCTGGAGGGGAGGGAGGGGTTTAAAGTACCCAGTTTTCACTTTTTTGCTAATATCTTAAAAATGGTGCGACCTAGAGAAAAATGTTCTTCTAGCGAATGAAAGCTAATAACATTCTCTAAAACTTTTATCTTGTGCACACTTTCCAATTTCCAATAGTTTTTAACCTACGCGCTCTCAAAAAATAGAAATCAATAAAAACAACGCTTGTGGCATAAGATTATTAATATTTTAAATTCGCGGAATGGCTGGAGGTAAAATATTAAACCAAATTTATTTTTTAAAATATTCACCTACAACACTACGTGCTATACATTCATCAGAATGATTAATTAATTTGTATACACTACCGTAACAAAATAATTTGTCTTTGTCTAAAAAATACGCTGAAACGGTGTACGTTACTTCTTCATAGGTCAAAAAATTCATCCCCTAAACGTTTTTCTTAAGTTTTGGTAACAGATAAAAATAGCTTGGAGCCAGCTTAAAACGATAAAGTAGAAAAAATAAAATATTTAAGGCCAATTTATGCAAGGCAGCCAATGAAACGTGACTTTTATATACTTGAAAGTTTACGTGGAAAAGCTGGACAGCCTTTGTAATATGGCTTGGTGTTCCTTTTTTATGTCACTGCATGGAGTCTTACTTATACTCAAGTTTTTGATTATCCAACCAAATTACATTCCTAGTAAGAATTCGCGTCAATAAACCATGTTTATCCACAATACAGAGGCTCAAAAACTTACGTGAACATTTCACAGGCTGTTAGTTTGTGCATTCTCGGTACTTATCTTGCAATGACTTTTATCATGGCACAATGATTATAAAAGATCTAAAAAATTTATTTCTATCTTGTTTCTGTTTCTCCAAACACCTTTGCGTAATGTGTTTTCTTTAGACGTGCATCGTCTAATATTATTTTCTTTACTTTTTCGATGAATATTGGAGTAGTCACTTCAACAGATCGCTCTAGTCGGAGGTGCGCTTTAAGTGATTCTCCACCATACATACATTTTAATAATATGAAAATATAAAAGACTTCTCCATCACCTATTGAATTGGTTTTTAATGTCAAATACCTTATTTCAGATAGAAAATTGCCCTAGGAATTCCTTCAGTAAAATTAAAATACACGAGAAAAACATTTGAACCATTTGATACAAACCTTGTTGTTATTCCAAATAACGACCAACACAGATGTTATTTGAGTTGATATAATAAAAACCAAATAAAACCGAAGTCTAATGAAACTTTTCACTCCAGAGGTTTAATGCCGGTTAAACAGTGAATGTGAGAAAAATAAATTCTAAATAAGAATTTAATAGAATACTTTGCTCTCAATCATTTCTTAAAATACCCTATGATTGTTTGAATAAATTTTACTGTGAAATTAGTTATCTTTTAAATGTAGTATTATGAAAATAATTTACAATAAAACCGAAAGGTCGGCACTCAATATTGAGGTATTATTATTTATAATAGAAGTTGACAGGCTCGCTCCAGTGCAAGCGTCTCAAGCATTTTTTTTTTTTTATATTAATGCCTACCAAACTGACTCCACCCCGCCTGATGGTAAGCAGTCAGTGGAATCCAGAAGTGGCGGCCACTATACTAAAAGCCATTGTCTTAAACTGCTGGTATGGTGGTCTCCACTATGGCGGCTGGGAATGGGGTTAGGGGAAGGGAATGATGGAGGTAAGGAAAGAGGAAAGGGGGGAAATTGGGCCTCCGGCGCTCTCACTCACCGAACGAAACGCAGTAGTACGGATACTACTACTCTTAAGTCGATCTTCCATGAGAGGGTAGTACTTCCCCGGACGATCCGGCCCATTCATGCTGAAATCAGCGTGGATCTACTACCGTAAAAATGCACAATATATTTTATTTTTTTAAGTCATTACAACGACAAACTGGATATTGTAGCTTATTTATGTAGCTGTACTTCTCTCATTAACCTAGATAAAATAATTTCAAAATTCAAATCTTAACTCTATAAAAATGTATTTACAATTACGCCAAAATCACACTAATGTCGTGTCGATACCGAAGCTTTACCAGTACCTACTGAAAATATGGATGTGTGGGAGCAATATTCTCATGAAAATATATGCACGGTCTTAAACTGCAAAGATGATTCAGAGATCATTAAATATATTGAGGATAGACCCCTATGGCTCTCTGCCTAATTGCCGTAATTAATCAGGGAAGCAAAAAAGTGCTACGCTTCCATTACACATCCAAAACTAAGTTTAGTGAAAGTTAGCTTGCGGATTTTTTAATGAAGATAAAAAGCCTTATAATTGATTTTATGATATTAGGCGATGTGAAAGGCCTAAATATCTTACTGTAAGTATTCGCATTATGCATTTCCATCATAACAGCCAAAAGACGTTCATTTCTGGATATAGGCCTTTTCCACGTTTGACCATACCATTATACATTTAGGTCCGATGTAATAAAGATCGGGGATATTTCTGTTCACGTATTTTTTTATTATCTGAAATGATAAAAAAACATGGTTAAAATATTTGGCCAAACACCACATGGAGAGCAAATAATTTAAATGTTATATAGAATAAACATCGAAATAAAGGTTTTGCTTACGTAATTGGTTCTGTTTCATTTGATTGATTTTTACCTAGATGTGAATGGTGAAGGAAACAAGCTCTCGCAAACTTAGAAATCATTTTGGTTTGTATTTATATTCACGAGTAGTAATAATACCTAGTAGTAGGTCTGCTAAAACAAATAAAATAAATTAAATGGGCCTTTAAGTTAAATAACACTATTTATTACCGAGTGAAGTCATAATTAGGTAATTAGCTTCTAATGATATACTAGAACAATAGATTCATCGCTCCTCTGAGGCAATCTCCTATTCAATAAATATTTAGCATTAACACAACACACAAAGGAATACATACAATAACGTTCCCTCAATACTAGTAAACTATAGCCTGATATTTATATGTATAATGCTGAGTTATCTAGTAATTACTTTAATGTATCATTACCTAGATTTCCACGTGTTAATAAAAGCTAAAATTGCATGAGGCTAATACTCTGATGATCACAGTATTATGGCGGAATTAATATTATTATTATCACGTTTGAGTTGTTGACTTTAGTTTTATAGATAAAAGCTTTTGCTCTAAAACAATGTTTACTTTATATTAATGCAAAATGTAGTTAGCATTAATTACCAAATCGCGTTTTTATCAAATGTGACAACCTAATTTAAACATAGTGATTCCCTGTTTTTTTAAGATGCACATCACTGTATGGACAGCCTCATGTTCTACGACTCTAGTTAGATTCTTACACGGAACAAAACTTTACGATTAATAATCTGTTACTAGGTATTTTGTATCCGTTAATTAAATGTGTGTTCAGTTGTAACACAGTGCTTGTTATAAAAATGAAATTAATTAATAGGTAAATATGAAATCGTTGGTATATTGAAATACTACGCGATCATCTATCATAGACAGATATCTTCTTTATTATGATTAAGCTATTCTTAATAGACACTTCGACCATTGGGATCATTGAGATATTTTTGTTATAGTCGTAGTTTTAGTTCCCCTATACGTTTCTCTTCGATAAATTAGAGTACTTGTGATATTGGTAGGCATACTCGCCCCTTTTCTAATTTTTCATTTGGAATTACCGATCTAGGTGGCGAAAATGGGGAGAGGGCTATGTTCAGCTTTTAGCTGATACGATTAATGTTGTTAGACACAAACTGGTAAACTAAATATTCAAAAGTTTAACACCGATTTTATTATATAGGTACTAATTAATAATAAAGAAAGCAAACCTACTCAATATCAGTCTTGAATCTCACGAATCATCATTCATGCACCTACGTTGTTAAAATCCCATAGACATTACACAGAGCTCAGTTTCTTTTCATAAAACCGAATGCCTATGCGAAGTTGATTGTACCTAACATTTTGCGCAATTAGAGGCGATTACATCTCGAGAGCATTGAATCGCTGAACGTTGCTCCTAATATAAAAGTAGGTGCAGCTGCACTGTATTAAAATTTGAGATCTAATGAATTATCTATATTATTGGTTGAATAAATTGCTTGTTTGATTACATTTTTATTTGTTTTAAGCCCTAAAAAACATTTATTTTCTATATTGTTTCAATTATCTAATCTATAAACAGAATTTTTAGGAGTCTACATCAATATTAAGTTATATTGATACCAGTTATCATTGCTGTGCTGAAATAGTTATAAAACTAATCTATTAAACCTATTTTATAACATGTTATTAATTTCTTTTCCAATACAAACTAGAATAACACATGTTTAACTAATAATAAACGACACTTCTAAAATTTCCATACACATATTATTATGTTCAAATCTCGGTAGTGATGCGCTATAAGCATTTTATTGTTGCTCGTTCGAAGTTTGTAGACATACCACAGATTTTTAATAACACATTACGTACTCACTCCCAGAGACGCTCGTACACGAGCTTTCTTATACTTTCATGTAATAAAGAACATAATCTTCATACAACCTATTGAGGGCAAGAAAATAAAAAGGAAACTCTTCGTAATAGAGAATAGTTAAACGATTAGCGTTTTCCTTCACTATTGTGGTGACAGTAGTTTATCGTTGCAATAAAAAGTATTATAAAAAGTATTTAGTAACTATACTAATATACACCTATGTAGGTATTAAAGTCTGATGATAGCAATGAATCAGGCACGTTTTCTATCCAATGAAAGTAGAAAACGTTCAATTTGTACATAACGCGAGCTGAGAGACAAACTCTCCTGACATTCGGGGACAGCGTTTTCTCATCTCTTTCCGCAAGAAATATTTAATCGTCATCATTTCATGCGTCATCATCGCCAGGCTAAGTCTGGGTCGACCCAATCGTTATCTGAAGGAACTTACTCAGGTAAGTTGCCTATCCATGTTTTAATCGATTTAAAAATTATTTATCTAAATTAATCATTTTAAAACTACTAAAAACATTGCAAACAGTATTTATTGCAAGTTTTAAAACAATGGGATAGTGTTTAAAAATACTAAGTTAATAAATCTAGTACCTATACATATAATAAATCTAGTATACATAATAATAAATCTATACATATAATAAAATTGAAGTGTTTGTAATATTGAAATAACCGTTTTTACTACACGTATATGAATATATATACGGTACATATAATTTTTGACTGTCTGTCTGTCTGTTTGTTCCGGCTACTCTCTAAAATGGCTGGACCAATTGTGACGGGACTTTTATTGGCAGGTAGCTGATGTAATAAGGAGTAACTTGGGCCACGTTTATTTTAGAAAAAATCATTTATTTTAGAAATATAAAGTAATATTGATCAACTGTTAGGCGGAACGAAGTTCTCCGGGGCAGCTAGTATATAAATAAAACTTCTTCAGGTCATAAGTTGTAGATAAGTTCTATAAGACAAGAGACGATTAGAAAATAGAAAATAAAAGTTGAAGTAAATATAAAACATCACAATATTAGATAGGTATACAATTTTTAAAAATAAACAAAATCGTATATTGGCCTAAAAATATAGACTTTGATTATAAAAGAAATTAAGCAGTCACCGACACTCTTAATTAGAGATCCATCGATTATACTGATTGAACGACTAAACAAACTCGATTGAACAGAGTAAAGTTTACTGAATCCCCAGTGTTTTTGATTCATCAAATGAACAAGCCGTGTGTTTTTAGAAGATTCCGGCGGTGTATATTGATTACGTGTTTAATCATGCTAGTATAATTACAAAATCTTTTGTAATAGACTTAAGGACTAGAAAAAAGAGTAAAATTAATTAGTTAATCTTAGATTTAATAAACTTTCGTCAAACAAGAAAGTACAGTGTTATTAGCAGAAGTATAACTAAGGTACAGTATTTATAACCCTTTTTAAGTACACACGCAAGTAATAATCATAAACTTAATCAATCAACAAACATTAAAATTTGACGAATTTCTACAAAATATCAATACTTTCTATGTGTTCTCTATATCGTGTATCGGATTTAAGTCTGTAAAGAAATTGTTATTTATACATTACAATATACTTAGTTATTTTTATGTTTCACATTTTTTAATAAAATAAAAATTGCCAAATTGGTTCAGCCATTCTCGAGTTTTAGAGAAACAAAGGAACTGCATTTCATTTTTATATAAAAAAGATAAGTGAAAATAAAATAAATCTACATATTAGAAATTTAGTCGCACTTTTGGTAGTGGGTAGTAGCAATCTCGGCCAGCCGCCACAAAGCGAATCTCGATGTCTCTCGATGCTAGATAGCGGTGTCAGAAAACCACTTACCAATCGATTTTGTAATAGAACAATGGCCTTTTGAATTTCATCGTCTTTCTTTGCCGGTGCAGCGATATCCACGCTAACAAACCGGTGTATTTAGTACACCTATATAAACATAAACGTATTATCTATAACACTAATAACAGTAATAACTGACGTCGGTATTGATAAAAGTTGTTTACTCTGACCACCAATCCGCATTCATGACTAATTATTATTTATCACCTTTTAATCTTCAATAAACCTATTTCTTTTTTCGACAGACCTTTGTTTAACCTCTATTTTTCTAGAAATTAAGTATATTTATAATATTATGTAGGTATCATTAGTATACTGATGTATTTAATTTATTTATTTTAATCGTTGTAAACAATAAGACAGTGAGGAGGTCCAGCCACATTTTCCTTAATCTCTTCCCGAGCCCTCATTCTTACTCTAATTAACACAGCATGACATGACAAGAAAATAGGTACCTAGAAGATCATATAGTAGAACTATAACCTAATAGGGGTGTGATTCTGCAATGTAGTAGGTACCTAGGTAGCATGAGAAACTGGGCCATAACAACGGCAGGCACAGGTACTAGTGGCTTTGGCAATTGTGTGTTCCTTGTACATGTACAAATTTTTAAAAAATAAAAATACACATTTAAAAATATTATAACTTAATATGCGAAAGTTTATCTATATGTTAGAAAAATATTAAAAATAGTGTAGGTACCACCGGTATCGTTATTATCAGTCATCTAGTCGGTCACAGTCACTATTCACACCTCATTGATTAGGGTGACTGTTTACCAAAATGATAATAATTTGTTTGACATTTTAGCTATATTAAAAGGAAATTAGTTTGCCAACGTTTTCACGTTGGAAACTCATTTCTATATTTTTTAACTTTACTTTATTAAACAAACTGATTTTAAAAATATTTGTCCAAGTCATAATCAGTCAAACATGTGACTATATGAATGACTATTATGAACATCATGCTAAAAGTATTTGTACATATTTACACGATTACAGTCAGAAAATATGAGAAAGTTAGAGGACTTTAATAATCTTGGATCCTTAGAGTTATTGTACCAATTTAACAAATGGTAACTATCATTTGTTAAATTGGAACAAAATCTGGTAAGAGGTAACTATACGACATGTCAGAAAGTGACGATTTCAATGTTCACGTGGGAAGTATACCAGATAAAGAGAAATGTTGCTGCCATGTCGTATTAGAACTCAAGGAAAAGGCAACGGACAGGACTGGTTGGAGGAGATTGCATCAATTGCAACGATAAGAGCAGAGCTCTTAAGTTTAAAAAAAATATACGAGTAACTAGGATATGGTATTTAACAGAATACCTAAAACTGTATATACGTTATTTTTGAAACAATAGCACAGATTACAAAAATCCACTGTTAATTATAGGTTTACGTACTAATGAAACAATTATCACAATGAACTCACACTGAAGACAAAAACAAATTAACAGAAAATTATAAAGATTTTTCAATGTTTGCAAAACCTCTACCATTAATTACTTAATTTAAATTCTGTCAGTGTCAGTTCAATTAACTTTATTTTCTGCGTAGGCGTTATGAATTAAATTATAAATACATTTGTTTAAGTAGGTACTGATACTGCTATCTTTACTGTGACGAGAAATAGAGGCAGCTTAGAAAACACGTATACTAAGTATAATTATAGGTATATTGGATTGTTTTTCTTATCATCGCAAAGTCAGTCATAAGAAGTCAACTGTAGGATAAATTTTTATAATCGCAACGTGTGACAGGCGGATTGTCGACCAGAAAGTAACCCAGGTAGGTATGGTTATATTTATTTAATATTTAATAACAACACAAATTTGTCGTGTCTCATAAACCTTGCATTATAGGATTTTTTTTTCAAATTTAATTTAATTGAAACATTTTTATCATAATAAATAAAACTTAAATTTATCGAGGTAATGAGTCCTTATACTGAAATCGGTCAAGTGGTACTATAATTGAAGATAACACAACGCTAGAAACACACACAAGTCGAACACTTGTGAATATTACATGTATTGTAATACAAATAAATTAAACGTCTATAGTCTTTAAAATGGTATAGAGCAAAGTCGCTTTCCTTCTGTTTGTTTTTCGGCTATCGTCTTTTAAGCCATGCAACGTATTTTAATACGGTTCTCACTTTGGCTTAAAGCATTTCTTATGGTAAGTTTATAAGTAATACATGCATATTATTATAGAAATAAGAAGAGGAAATCAAAGACTTGTAATCGTGTCGTAAAAACACTTTAGAACCCATGTGTCTCGCTAGCACAGTATAAGTTAACATTAAGTTACAAAAATAAATTCAGGTCTTTAATCGAGAAAGGTTTCCAAATGTAACAAGCTCAATCTACACTTATTATTAAGCATAATAATACATATTATAAAGAGGAAAGATTTGTATTATGGTAAGCAACGAATAAACTCAAAAACCGACCGATTTCAAAAATTAATTTTCCATTAGTAAGCTACATTATCTATCACTGAGTAACTAACATAGGCTATATTTTATCCTCGTACTCCCACGTGAACGTGAAATCGCGTGACGTCTGCTAGTGTGTCTTTATAGCTCACATGTAAGACAAGACGTCTCATTGTTGCAATATGCCGTCACTCGAAATAAAAAACAATCATTAGCTTTAAGGCAAACGTGCTCGAGCTACATGGTCGTGAGTTACACTGTTGATACTGTAACGTAATGTATTGAAAAACACATGTCATGATTCTTTGTTATGGTTTTCGATGCCGTCATCGATCAAGTAATTGGAAAAACATAGTGAGTCTTAGCATATTAACATTACGCCTTTTTTATCTCACAAAGAAAATGTATGGATTGATTGACTAAAAGAAATATAAAGTATACCTACATATTTGACGACGCCTTTGGCTACTCTGTGCCTTTGGTGTTATTTAACGGTTCGATGGTACTGTGTACGGACTGCCACGCAGAGGTCGCGGGTTATATATCTGCTCAATACAAGTATTTGTTTACATGAACAGAACATGGCTATTTACATTGGTCTGGGTGTTTCTACGTATGTCTATGTATGTATTTCCAAAAAATTGTATTTTTATCCGCATTCTAGAACCCATACCACAAGCTTTATTACATGCTTAGTATTAGGTCTGAATAGCGTTGTTTAGTTGTAATAATTATTACATCACAAGGTGGACTGAGTCCCGAATACGGGTACCGAGCACCTAATGGATAATGGCATCTCACTACCGGCCAAGGCGGAGAAAATTGGGGAAGGCCTATGTCCAATACCTAGTGGACGTATTTTGGTTCATATGATAATGATAGGTTTATCATTTCTATCGCGTGATCAAAATGACAAAAATGTAATCGTGAGCTTTAAAACACCACGTGCGACGAATATACAGTATCATAAATGTTATAATAATAATTATAATAACTGATAATAGCACAAAACAACAAAAGGTTATCTCACTGTCATATTCCCACATTATCTCGGGGACATTTAAACTGTGACAAAAACTACAAGATATGAATATTATACCTATTGGCGAGGTTATCACTTTTTGAGAATAAGCTTATATTAAGACATTTCATTAATTTTAGTCGTAATTGTAATTTTCCTTTTATCGTCATAGGTCTATAAACGAGTACGAATGTAGGTATATAAAGTATTATTTTCCGTACCTTTTTCTAACCATATTGAACTCGGAGTCCATATAAACATTTAAATTAAGCGACTGCTGACCTTTTCAACTCAATTACTTACCTACTGAGCATTACTGCATTCGATGATTAGACTAATAATATACATGATACTAGCTAGTCTAATCATTTTATCGTAGAGCGATAGACATTATCTACAGGCAGATCTATCCATAATTATTGCTAATAGTTTTATATGACAACTAGGTACTGACTATGTACTTTCAGAGGGATGAAGGGATCTCATCCGTTAAGGCTATGTCAGGCGGATTGATTCGAACAGTAAGTTGATATTTAGTGTGAAGGTAGGTTACACTACTACTTCTTCTTTTTCTACTTTTTTTAAAACAACTCCCGCACTAGAAGCAAGCCCTTTGTCGCGAGGGACAAACATGCAAATAACGGACACAAAGTACACACAGACTCGGAACAAATATTTATGGATCACACAAAGTTTTGTCTCGTGTGGGGATCGAATCCACAACCTCGTGCACAGCAGTCGCTTGCGCTCCCACTGCGCCACGGAGGCAGTCAACAGGAGGCAGTACTTGTTTTATGGTATTTCCATAGCCACCTTTTATTATCACTAGAAGATATTGAATAGTAGTTATCTGTTTATTTAGATCGAAGATCAGTCACCAGTGGGAACGACGCCAGTAGTGTCTGGGGATAAACGAAATAGTCTTTTATGTCATTTATGCCCGACTGCCGACGTCAAAGAGGGTAATTAAAATGTTAAAGTCAGAATGTTTAAAAAATCAAAAAAAAATACGAAAATCTAGTTGTAGCCACAACTACTGGAAATTATATAACATTTAACATTGCCAAAAAATGATTACGTAAGTCGACGGGTGCCTTATGATGATATAAAAAAATCTGTATCTATTCTACAAATTAAATATTTATTACAAAAAGAACTACACGGATAAGTCTACATTATTTTATAATTATTTTCGTATTTTTGACAAACTTTCTGCACATTCCGAAAGTAGGTATATCAAAGAAATTCAAAATTGAGCACCGTTTCAATGTAATAAATTGTAATAAAATTAGAAGAAATTAAATATTTTAATATAGAGAGCCGAATAATTTTATGAATCCTGATTTCTTTGAATCAATAAGTCATGACGGAAATATTCAATGTATTAAACGTTTTAGTGCTGTAATTGCCGTTATTACTATTACCACGAATGCCAAAAATAATACGGTACAACTAAATGCGTCTTACAAATTAATTGTTTAATAAAGAGACACGGTATGGATATAATTTTAACTCAATAACATTACGCTAATTTAGGAATTTTTTGCAATGCTTTTGTGGACTATCCAATCGAACGAAATGTTAAATTATCATTTTTTTACTATAAAGTGAACGATAGAGGAATTATTTATTTTATGTATTTGTAAAAGAGAATATAGAATCATCAAATAAAAATATGGTTTAGAACCAAAGATTTAGTAAAGAACAGTATATTTTAAAAAAAAACATAGATACCAAAGTTTTCACATCGAATTACGTATGTCGCTCTCAACGATCAACTGTTGAGCAGTAACCCACCAGGCACGATCTTCGCTCACCTAGCTTGGTTAGATGTTTCTTTATTTTCGTTGGAGGTGTGTCTACAAATCTCTCTGCAAGTCTATACGATACATAAAACGCATTACTAAACGCCTCAGTCGTAAAGAAAAAAAGAAGAGTTTTATTCTTAAATAAATCCGAAAATAGTTTTTAATTAAATAAGCATTTATAATTTTAGTCTCGAGATACTGTGATTTGGGAAAATCAGACTTAAGGACGACGAGTTATAATTAGTGTTCGTAGTCTTTAATGTGGTCACATTGAGAAATGGTCATTGTGTGCCAGAGGGTTTAAAACATCAAGAGACCGTCAAGTACAAGAGTTCTAAGAGTTGTTGACAAAGTGTAAAGTCGTTTGTAAGAATTCAAACTCTCAAGTCCGAGTATGTAGATCAAAGACATTGCATGTTATGTTCAATGTAACTATTCTCGAGAACAATGGTTTGATTAAAAGTAATTGATCAAGTGTCTTTTTAGTCCAAGGATTTCTATTCTAGTCATTATTGTTTTATTAATTTGAATGTCTCTAAGATCTTGATAAATTGTTTTGTGTTGTGAGAAGAAACTTTTAGTACTTAATAAAAAAATGTCTATTCGTCTTCAAATAGATCAATGGTTAATCCAACACGTAGGTAATCGCGTTTATGAAAATTTTAAATGAGATTAAATTAACTTAAATTTACTGCATTTACCTACATGATTTCTACATTCACAGGTAAAGGTGTCTACTACGTATAATACTCTCTGTATTCTATAATATAAATTATTTATTCTGAAAGACGTATTTATAATATAGAACTAACTAGGTTATTTTTGCTAGTAGGTAGGTTATATTTATGAAGGTCATTATGATCCTTCTTGGTTGGCACCGACTCCAAAATAACTGATTAAAAACTATAAATAGTAAAGTATTATAGGTATCAAGGATTGCGTTGATTCCCCTTTAATAATCTTTGCTATGAAGTAATTAAAAAAATATTTTCTACTTTTTAGTTAAGAATTGAACATGTAGGTATTGTTTGAAGTCGGTTTTACCATTTTTTTTCTAAAAATAATTTTATTTCATAGATATCGATAAAACGATTTGCTGTAAATTCATTGTATTTTACTTACGATGGATGACTCTAGCGTTAGTTAAACAAGTTCCGTGCAATGAGGGACTTAACATAGATACTTACTTGGATAATTTCTATGTTTGTAACGCAGAGTTGCTCCGATATGTGCGGGCAATCTCCCATGAGCCGAATCGAGGCCCCATTTAAAATGTGTATATATAGCAAAGAAACACATAGTTTGTCATAATTGCTTTTAATAAATTAGAAATTGCACATAAAACAAATAATAACTCAAGGCTAGTGAACATGACAATTTAAATCGCAGATATTTTAAGATAATTGTAGATATTATGATTAAAGTTATTTAAAAAGTAGGTACTATGATTTTATTAGGGTCAAATAGATCACGTTCCAATTAAAAGCGATTGCCAAAATAAACAACTGATTACAAGTTAAGCAAAAAAGGCAAATTTTAATGTAATCAAGTTTTTAGAGGACAAACTAGTAATGATCTTAACAATGTTAGTCAGTATTCACACCAAACAGACTATTAGCAATATGAGCGTGGTTTCGTATTTTTTATTCATTTACGTAATAACATATCGCGTAAATTCGCTGCCTACACAGGATAATTTCAACCTATTATATAGTTAACAGTAATGAACTCACAAGTATTGAATTATGACACTTTGAAGTAAAGGTTTGCTAAACCTTCTGTCATTGACTTCGCAACAAAAAAAATCAAAATTGAAATAAAGGCGTTGAATTGAAATAAACTTCCGAATTCACTGCATGCACTTACGATGTGACGGGCAGTCACAGTGACGAGGACAATAGTGACGAAGGTGAATCGAGTTAGACGTCATGGCAATAATAGCGCAGACGGTTTTGCCTTGTAATATCTAATTAATTAAGTTGGCAACCTTATATATTTAGAAATATGAATAAACGTATCGTGTTTTAGTTTAAGCTGAACAGAAACCTTGAGACGTGTAATCTTAATCTGAATGACTGTGACTTAATATAAACAGAATATTATAATATGAATGCAATCAATATTATCTCCAGTGCATTTATAATTTTGATTCAAATTGGTTCGTACGAATATTAAATCTTAAATTGTTATTCAAAAGTTAATATTATTCTATAAAATCATAAGAAATAACTGTCAAAAGTCTATTTACTATTTCAGATATCCTCGCAAGGATTCTTTGAGGCTACTCTTTATCCTCAATTGCCACTATCCTCATTCTTTTGATAAAAAGACTGCATAATTATGATATTTAAACTTCTGGCACTCTCTCAGGGTATCTGCCTGGTATATTGTCAGGATTGTTGGGATTGTACTCCCAGATAAGATATTCGGGCTCATTGAGGTATAGAGGTGGTATCTCATCACTTGGTTCTAGTTCTTGGCCAACTAGGGATCGGTTTCGTTTCAATAGTTCATCGACCTTTGCTTGAGTTTCCGCGGATATATCTAAAGTTAAGAAAATGCATTTGAATTATATTTTATTAACTTAAACTAAATTATTTATCAAACTATATTATAAGGGATGTTTACAATACGAGTATTAAAAACACTTACTAGTTCTACGTAAATCAATATTCAATACTTTTCTGTTCTGTTTAAGCGCGTCAATAAGAGTCTTTTCAGCTTCTCCAGAAAGATCGTTAGCTGCTATATCAAGTCTAGTCAAGCCTCGATTTAAACTGAGTATTCCAGCCATCTGAACAAAAACACAGGTGTTACCGTCATAATTTTTATTTTATTTTGAGTACCTTGTTCCTCGTGATAAACCCTGTCGTTCTTCCTCTTCGCTATTACTTCGAACTCTTATTCACTGTTCCAGTCGTTACAGCGATTCTTTTACCGTACAAGCGGTAAGACTATGGAACTCTCTTCTTCATGGTGTTCGTGACAGTCCTACTATGGATGTCTTCAGGAGAAGAACAAAAGAACACTATCTATCTTTTATCAATAAATAATTTATCTATATTATATATTATTTATAGGAATATGTATATATTTATTATGTATGTATATATATTTTAAATTATGTATGCACATATTTATTGTAAGTTTAGATTATAGGTATACATTAAGGTACTTAATAATATTATTATTCAGTTGTACACTTCATTTACTCTTACACAATCACTATTTCCTCTACCACTCTGAGGTTTGCTGGGAGAAAACTCATTTATGAGTTAACTAGCCTTTGTACTTGCTCTATTTTCTGTCATTGTTTATATGTTTATTATGTGTACAATAAAGTATTAAATAATTAAAATTCAAATGCCATTGCATGATTCAAATCGGTACCGTAAAACCCACAATAAAGCCAAGTAACGACAATATTTATATCTATAGACAAGAGCTAAGCCGGAATATTTTATCTATACAATAAATCCATTTATCTAATTTGCAAGCTATTTTATTAAAAACAAAATAAATACGTATAGAACACACCTTTTCCGCAGATGGGCCGCTAAATCCACACGAGTTAAGAATTAAAGTTTGAGGCTTTTCCTTGGATCTAACGAAAGAAGCTGCAAACATTGTTGCACATTCTAAGGACATTGGATTTAAACTGAAATCTGAAAGGAAACGAGAATATTAGAAGGTAATTAAAACAGTAAAAAAATCAGGAATAAAGAGATCGAAAGTCATCAGAGGGCCTAGACGAGTGGCATAAATGCTAATAGAATAGATTTAAAAATGTATAGGATTTACAAAAGCTAACGACAATGTTGGCGTTAGCTTATGTCAATCCAATCAATACTGTATTCTATTAGCATTTATGCCACTAGTCTAGACCCTCAGGCATTCTTTTAAACTTACATCAAGATTAATTTCTAGTTTTCAAAATACAGTTTTATGTATAACCTAATTAAAAAAATAAATCATAACAGTTTAAGCTGATTTTACCGAGAAGTTCAATCGGAGCAGCAGGTTTCATTTGTATAGCATACGCTATACCCTGTATGCCAGTTTCTTTAAATCTATTATTTGCAATTCTTACAATTTTCACGTTTTTATGAATAAAAATGAAACCACCAAGCGCTTTCATCCCATAATCTCCAATCTTGCAATGATTAAAATCTAATTCTTCAATACTTTCCTTCTTTACTAGATTTTGAAGAATAATTTTTACTTTAGGACAATCTAGATTGCTTCTATTGATGCGGAATATTCTTAAATGTCTCAATTCTTCTAGTCCTCTGCAGAGTGACTCGCAATCGGCCATGGAAAATTCAAAGTATCTTGGATGATATTTATCCTCTAAACCGTTTAGACCAAAAACTAAAGATATTTCTTGAAGGTTGTATAATCTAATTAGCACTGGTGCTAGAGGTATGTGATCGTAGACTCTAGGAACGCTGAATTCACAAGTGTCTTCTACTACGTCTGGTACAGGTTTTGGTGGTAAGGGTTGACGAGCCATTTGCATTTCGTTCAATCTCAAATCGTAAATATACGGACTAACCTGAAATCAAAATGAATATTTTAATAAATATTGATATTAATAACGGAAATAATTTATATTATTATATTATACTTGCAGATTTAGAGTGAAATAAATTAACTAAGCATGTATGTATATAAGTATAGAATCACACATCACACTTGAAATAGGATGAACCTGTATGTGAGACATTATAACATTTACAACTTAATGTAAATATTTTCCGATATTATTTAAGAATTATACTTAGGTATAGCATGTTTTTATACTACATATAATATTATTACTAAAATTAAAAGTTATTCAATGAAAGTTCCTGTTTCTAAATTGATGTTTTAAAACGTGGGTAAAACAAAAAAAACTTTTGTAAACTTGGAATTCCATTACCTCTTTTTTATGATCAATGTTTGTTAAAACTTTGATCATGATAAACGGAAGTTAAAAAATTAAGTAATTTTAGGTGGCATTGAACAGTCTAAATTGTTTGTAGAAATAAAAACCGATAGGAAGGTTAAAGGTTCACGAGTGGCGAACACAAACACTGTGTACGGCGAATTTTCGCAGATCCAATGAAATCAGGTCTCACAGACTAGGTCTTTATAAAGTCTTTAGTTCTTTGATCAGCAGTGATTGCCAGAGGAACTATCAAACGAAACCACTGAAAATAAAAGATTCATTTCAAATACCAAAGTAGCCAGTTCAACAGCCTCGTCTTCTAAAAACAGGTCTGGCTTAACGTTTTCCAAGTAATCTTGAAGACATGCAGACAAAAATCTGCCTTTCCAGTATTTTACTCCCATCTCTTTTTTAGATGGGAACTTGGTGTAGAACGATCTCTGCCAATATTGTTCGTCCTAAAACCAAGATAAAGTTGAAGTTCAACCAAATATTTCATTCATTATTTCAAGTACCTATTATGTTGTTTAGAATTGGTAATTTATTAGGAGTAACTTGATGATTACCTTTATACACGGCACGCTAAACTTCAATGGAATACTAGCTGGATACAAGTCCATCAGCAGATCAATGTCTTTTTGTAGAATCCTGTTTAAAGGGTTTATTCTGTGAAATATCTGTGATAAAGCCAGGGCAGCGAAGTATCTGAGTGATGCAGGAGTGTAATCATCGTCCCATTCAAAATCTTCGGCGACTATTTTACGAGAAGCTTCGCCAGCAGAACTTTTTAAGACGGCTGATGAGGCATATGCCTCTCTTGTATTTACATCAACTACGTATGGTATCTTCATTTTTAAATATTTTGGTTTGATGTTATGCTTTCAACTTCGACAATCTGAGAAAAGGTGCAAATTACAAATAAAACAGTTTACTGTGATGACAGTTTTATCCAATAATATTTTGACAGCGCTTGATGGAATGTACAATCTAAACAGCAGATAATAGTAGTCTTTGCAGCAGTTGCGGACAAAAATAGTAACTAGATAAAATCGGGATTTTGGTTGAGTGATAACGTTGATAGTGGCGCCACTTCTTATGGTATGATATAGATAACTTGGTCAAATAGCAAACCATCGTGATCATCGCATTCTTTAGTTTTTATTTGCAAAAGGTTTCTAACTGGTTATCAATATAAGTTTGTTTTATTAATACCTATAGTCCTTAAAATATAGCAACCAATAAGTATACCTTATATTGAGTAGTCTCTTTTAATAAATAGTAATGGATTTCATTTTGCCTTGTTGAATAATAAAATATTTAGAAAATTAATATTAACTGAAATATGTTGTATTTACAAGCAATTCCTGTAAGAAACATTAATTCAAACGTTTATATTTTACTGAACGAAGTTCACCGTATCATAACATAAATATAGAGTCGGGTGTTTCCGGAGATGTTCGTGAACGATCGGACCAAAACAAAGTTGGGCGCTCAGCCGGCACCGCATTCATACTGTTTAGTTTGTTGCCGGTCATATCATATTGTATTATCGACCTGCGTGCGCGACTCTATCATTCAATACCTACAATATTTTTAAATAAATCATTATTAATTAAAATTTTAATCAGTTAAATATATTTTGATTAAATTTGTAATACAATGGATTCTGCGAATAAAAATTCATCTAATAATCGTAATAGATCTCAAAGCTCTAACTACAATCCATGGAATTTGTTCAGCACAAGAAATCGCACTGAAAGTGAGACAAGTGTGAGTTCCACGAGTTCACAAAATAGTCAGACAAGTAAGTTTGAACATTAAATAATTATTTTGGGGGACAAAAACATAAGTATTTGAATTGATTATTAAGTCTAACATTGTCGAACATAATATTTCGAGTTTCAATGTTACAATTATTGTTTTGTATACCATTTATTTTAATACATAAACATATTAGATGGATTAAACCCAGATGCATCATGCGGGCAATGACAAAACAACGTTTATCATGTGGGCCGGGCCCCCTCTGCTGCCTGCATCACAGCTCGCGTCACGTCTTTGCATACTAATAAAAAAGTAAGGTTATTTAGTGAATGTAAACCGGTTGGTTTTTAAGTTCTCGGTATTCGTTGACTTATGTTAACATTATTCTGCCAAAGTTTATGAAAATAATAAATCAAAAATTACTCATTAATTTTTGTATACTTTATGAAGATGCATATTAAATAATTAAATATAAAAAAAACTATTTATACAATAATAATATTTATTTTATAGTAAGTATAGCAAATACTTATTAGGTAATAGCTATGTAATGAGTGTAGTATTTTATCAATAGATAATATACTAAATATAACATTGAAGACATTATTGTGTAATTCTTGTTTCTTTCTCAAACAAAGAGCCATAATCGGTATAAAACCTCTTCGTGTTTTAAATGTGGTAATGTCTTATTAGTGATGTCACGATGGTATTCTATACGTCAACCTTGGCACGCCTTTGTGCCAATGTTGTGAGATTTTATAGCATTCATATATATATTTAGTTTTAATCAAATACATGCACTACCCTGAACACATAAGGTTTTAAATAGCATACATATATTTTATAAATTGGTGAGAATAAAAAAGTCTGATAACCAATTCTTCTTATTCTTCTCTCTTTATTATGGCACCTGAGCAGACGATTGTGTCAGCTATTTCTGCCAGCGTCAAGTGTAAAATAATCTCGTTGATGATTTTAATGGTATAATACAATGTTAAAAATAGAAAAATGTGGATGAAATTAAATGACAACCATCTTCACCATTTTACGTCGTTCTCCAATAAAAATACTTACTGCATCAAAAAAAAAATCCGATCGCCAATTCAGTCATTGTTTTTGTGTAGACTTTATGAATGACGTGAAAATTAAAAATGTGACCTGGCGATAAACAAATATTTAAAGTTTGCGTACCTTTGACATTCGTTGAATTTTCTTTATATTTTAAACATAATAGATAAATTATGATGTATAGCTATAAATATTTTTTACTACATAGACTACTTGTAAGCGAAAGTTTGTGTGTGTGTGTGTGTTTGCGCCTAAACGGCTGAAATGATTTCGGTATCTGGTGCCCGAGTTACCTTAATTAAACACATAACACGCGGGCGAAGCCGCAGGGCGTAACTAGTAGATACCTAATTATCGTGGTTTTGGTGTGCTTCATTTGGTGTAATACAAAGTTGATATGCTTCAAAGAATACCCCAGACAATGCTTGTTCTTGTTAAATAAAATTCATAGTATTCAATCAATACAAGAATAATCGCATGATCAATAGTAGTTTTGTATAGGTATTTATTATGCAATATTGTTGTTAGAGTAGCTAGAGTAGTAGTAGAGTGGTCAACCTGTTACTCATTTCCACTTACTTTCACCTTTAAAAAGTCCATATAAATATAGGTTACAGAATTCAGTTATTTTTATAATGACATTGCTTTAAGGAATACCTATTGATGGTATTAATATTAAAATCGCACCACCTAAATTATTAGTATTAAAAATATTAAAATAAAATCGTGTCGACCAAGATTACTAGATAAAACGTGACATAATACATTTTATAGACACGTTTCCGATAAAATATTGTAACATACGTATAATTATAAATAAGATACATTGTAGAAATAAAAATAAAACACATTGTAGAAATAATAATGGCTCATACATAAAACTCAGAAGTGTTAAATCTCGTAAAGTTAGTTCTAATGATAAGACACCTATATTACAATTTGTGCGACTTATTCTCACTGGTACCCTTCATCCATTTTTGTAACTGAAATCATGTAATCAGTTGGGGTATCTGTTATTTACATAAAACAAGCATGCAAACACTGCCTTCGAAGAAGCATAAAAGAACAATGAAAGTAAACTAACATAGGCACCTTAATGCATTTGGGTTTCAATAGATATTTAATAATTTATAAACCCGGCCAAATTAATAATAAATTTGTTGCCCAAATTTATCAACTAGATAATACAGGCAGACGGAACAAATAATGGTAAAATCCTTGAAACAAAAACCCACAAAACACTCGTCATTTATTTTTAATCAATAGATAATTAGTTACACATTGGTTAACCTAGACATGCGTTAGACAATTACGCATTAGACCAAGATTAAAAACTTGATAAGAAGTTATCTCAAGCATACGAACCAATGCCCATAAAAATTCAATGTTATTCGGACTGGCCTGTTGGTCTAGTGGTTAGTGACCCTGACTGCTAAGCCGGAGGTCGTGGGTTCGATTCCCACCCAGGACAAACCTTTGTGTGATGAGCATGATTGTTTGTTCTGTGTCTGGGTGTAATTTATCTATAATATGTATGTATTTACAAAAAAAAAATGTATATATATATGTAGTATATCAGTTGTTTAGTACCCATAACACAAGCAAATATAATTGCTTAATTTGGGGCTAGATGGCGCTGTGTGAATGTGGTAGAATATTATTATAATATTATTATTATTATTATTATTGTTATTTACATATCTACAAGGTCCTAATTTGTGAGGCACAAAACGTGACTTAACAAGATAATATATCAATAAAATAAATTCAAAAGTACTTCCTTGAACAAAGTCAATGTAAAATAAATGTTACCTACGTTAATAACGGATTTATAAATGATAATTCTTTGGACATTTTATTACTAGCTTATAAGGCAGGCCAAATCACAGCTACAGAAGCCAGTCCCAATAGAAAAGGATTGTGTCAACTATCCAAGATAACTATTATAGATCTCCAAGTGTAACTAATTGCTCAAAAAGAAGTGCACTCTCTATCTCCTAACTCCTGTACTACTACTACCTACTCCGATTAAATATACCCAACCTCGCTGATTTTATTAACTGTGAGATGTTCATTTTTGGCTATTGACCCGCAAATGTAATTGGAATATTTTGCCATAATCGTCATTCTTGGCAGATAGATCTTTTTATCGCAGGACGCTACTGCCCATTCTGCACTGAATTTTTCTGCCGCCTCCTAAATGATAGCTTCACTGCTGTTATTCAGTTGACTGATTAAGCCACTGATGAATCATAACGGTCGTGCTCGATTGTTTAAATTTTGCTAGCAGACGGATAGACCATTACAAAATTTCAATTAAATGAATGTGAATGTTTAAGATGAAGATTGTTACTTAATCATTGCACGAATTTGGATAAACCTTGGCACGCAAATAGAACATGTTCTAAAATAATGCATACTTTATCTCTAAAATACGTTCTCTTAAAAAATTCGTTCTAGAACATAATTTTAATAGTCTCTAATTTTTGGATTGAGTGAAAACTGAAGACTGATTGCTGACTTTTTTTGCATAGTTTGTTTTTGTTCTTCTGTGGATGTCTATTATTGATTATATAGATTTTTTTTTCTCTTTTTGATTCTTATGTAATTAGGATATACCTACAAGTGGAATATTTTAAAACAATATAATACCTCTCTTTCTGAGGCGCGGTTTCACCCGCGTCTTTACTTACTGCTCTGCTCCTGGCGCCAATAGCCTGATGTTCCATAGCCTATAACCTTCCTCGAGAACTGGGCTATGATACGCAGATTTTTTCAAATCCGACTGGTACTTTCAGAGATTAAAGCGTTCAAACAAACAAACAAATTCTTCCGCTTTATATATTTGTATAGATAAGTACATTATACAATACATACAATATAGTATATAATTTATCTTAAAACGTTTCTCAACGACCAAGCCTAACATTAGGTACAGGTATTGCTACAACTTTTCCCAATTCGGAAGTTGTTGGCCAGCAGTAAATAAAGCATTCCTCCAACATTACACTGTACGAACCCAGTTTCTAAAATCATTCTTTACCCACGCTGTTTTCGTCTTACAAAAATATCACTGAAGAGTTTTTATTATCCCATTGCACTCAACACTTGTAACGGCTGATTTCGGAGCTTTAAATATATTTAGCTCGAAAATTCGACATTAGAATTAAATACCAGCGTTTATACATGCTGTTTTTATATTAGATACAAGTTTTATAGGTGCTTCCAATAAACTTTTGTCACCAAATGGCTAAATGTAAATAAACGGTAAACCAAAAATATGACCTTGTGAATGGTGTTTATCACTTCTGGATTCCACGAACTGCTTACCATTAGACAGAGTAGAGTCACTTTGGTAGGCTAAAATAATAATAAAAATTGTATCCACAAAGATAAATTCAAGTTAATATACAATGCTAATCAAATTAAGAGATTGACCCCAAAATGTTATACCTAATCAGTTTTTCTGAAAGGGTTGAAGTTCATATCGTAGTGGGCTAAATTTGTGATTCATTATACAGGTTTATTATTATGTAGAATTTATTTACTCTTTAGTAATATGTTTACAGTTCTGACGACCTGAGTACTTATTAACTATTAGGTATACTCTAATTTTAAAATTATTCTCTAACTTAACAGATTTCAGTTATTTCCATTATACAATCTATAAATGAAACGATATTGGTACTTGGATAAATTTATACTGCTTTGATTGTTACAATATTAACTTGGTATTATAAATTCACAATTTCCTTATCTATTAAAAAGTTTGTATTAATATTAGCCATTGAATATAACGATAGAACTATCTGCCAGTTCTTCATTGTTTCATATTTGCACAGGCGGTATTAACATCAGTTAGAAAGGAAATGAATTTGAGTGATTTGCATAAACATTCAAAATAAGGGACCACGGTGTAGAACTATCCATGCGTAATGTTTGGAGATGCTTCTGTCATGTAGAATACCCGGATCATCCTAAGAAGTTGAGGACATGCTGTCTCTTTCACACTTATTTTTTGTTGAAATTTAAATTACCGTGTCTTCGTTTACAAACAACTTTTAACTTATTACGAATGAATTTTATTTATCTAGCTAACGGGGATGGAACTCTATGCATGATTGGTTTGTTCTGAATAAATTTAGGCCCTAATAAAAATTGTTAATCGTGCAATTTCTTGCGAAGTTTCACTGTTTGCTGATTTCACTTAGTGCAATACATTACTTTAGGTAATTTCGAGTAATGCAATCGCAGCGTTCATAGCGTAAACTGGTACAGTATTTAGATTACTATGTTCACACTTTTAAGTTGAATCAGTCAATTATTTGGGTCATATCGCCATTGGTATTAAATAAAAATTTTATAATTAGTACTATTATTAGTCGAAATCCTATTCTTTGTTATGTAATGATCACAAAAAAAAACAAAAAAATACTAAATCAATAAATAATCTATTAGGTACCAAACGTGGGTAAGTACCTAGTTACCCAAATTTTTGGTATGCTATAAATTCATTGCGGAATACAGTAGACTAGTTCACGGAGCACCCTGCTTATTCCTTGCTTATTCTTGTTTGTAGTAACAGCGATGGGTACAATAGTTCCATTTGTACAATAAAAATGAAACAGACTTAATATTTGTTATATAACGAAGTAGCTAGGATTACTTACTTAAAGTATTTGAGGCCAAGGGAATTTAATTTAATTTCAGTTTATTTAAATAATAATGGTGGGTAACGACTGTAATGTGCTGTCGCGGTTATTGACGTAACATTCGATAGTTAACTTATTATTTTGAAACAAACAATGTGAAATAATTATACTTATCTACTGTAAGTTCAGTAGTATTCTATGGCAAGTATTGTCGACTGTCGTTGTAAAGAGTAGATGTTTGAACGACAGCGGAATTAAAATCTTGGTTAACTATTCTGTTATATAAATTTGTGTCAACCTTTTTTTGTAACACCAATATTTTCATTGCAGGTACTCAGTTCGCAGTTGGAGCACTACAGAGGCAAACAAGTAAAAATAACGAGGAGTATCTTTGGATGATGTAAGTTTCTATTTGAGTAACCTTTCTAGTTTTAAGGTTAGATATCTTTTTTTCTATTTAAGACTGCTAAAGACTAGACTACTCCTGCTTTAGAGAACGAAGTCTTATATCACGGGAATGCTTCGGCCGTCTATAGTTCCTATATATATCCACTATCTAGAACCTATAACACAAGCTATAATTAAGGTGGTTCCGACGAAATTTCGACGAAATCCGCGACTTTAATCTCGATAATTGAGTAGATTCTAATGCTATTTATTCTTTTTTTTTTTGCCAACAATATACTTTAATTCATGAACTTTAGAATAGTAGAAGAATTATTTACAATAATTGATTATATAACTTATACCAACGATATTAAAACAACGTGATTTCACTTATTTCGAAATATTACTTTTTAATTACTATAGTTATAAATATAAAAGTTATATTGAATCAACCGGAATAAACCAAATGTCAACTCTGTAGGTTTATTTCATTTATTAGGATAATGTTTCAATAGTTATTGATAATTTGGCTGAATCAGCGTCGCAGGGGCTCTGCGCGGGCGACGGGAGGCAGAACGGCAGAGCGGCGCAAGCCCTTCTGACGGACGGACGTATGCGGTTTTTTTTTAAATTATTTACGTAATTCAATAATTGCAAATAAATAATATCAAAAAAAAATATTGTGTGGATAGATTTAGTGTTGCAAATAAATTAGATTAGTTATTTAGATTTTTTTAGTGTATTAAATACGTAGGTATTTACCTACATTTATTATTATTTTTCATCAAAATGACTAAAATTTCACGACTGAAACAAATACAAATGCAAAAGATTCAACACAAGAATATCCTGTAAGTAGGTATATACCTATCTTCATATTTTTAGTAAAATACCTTCTTTGAGATACTGACCTAGGATATCCTTTAATTATGTTTAGTTCCACATAAACTAGGTAACAGGTGGTGAGCCTATTGTCGCTCGTGATAAGATCAAGGCAACACCAGGCCTCAAGAATCAGTAAATTCCTGCTGTTATATACCCTAGGGGTATGAATATGAGCTTGCTACAATATTGTCTATGTCTACTATCATTTCGAACTAGGTGTGTGGTAGGTGGGCACATGAGTAAAATATCTAACTTGGATATTTACTCATGTGGCAAGGGCGCTTTCCGATTCCGACCGACGACGACGGCGACGCCGGCGTAGGTACGAGGTGCTTCGGTCGGAACACGAACGTCGGCGTCGGTCGTACAACTAGCATAGAACTCAAATTACAATGATTATACGTGACATGCGTCGGTTTGCGACCTAGTTAGGTACCTACACAAAACAACCATACACGCTGCTGTTAGCTACCTAACTATCTACGTTATCTTGCACGAGCATAAATACCTATACATTCTATATATACATACGGTGTGTACTTGAATATTCTATCGGTAAGTAATACCGATAAAATAATTAAGTATTTACCTCGTTAGATTTTTTTTCATGAGCTGATAAAATCAGTGATATAAGATACTAGGCTAAAGTAAATACCTACCCTTCTACTTTCAATGCATCTTATTTTGATTTATTTATTTGATTGCAGGAAAGGAAGAAAAAGGCTTTACAAAACGTCTTAGTCTCTAACCAAACTAAAATATTTGAAGACTGTGAAATTATCACAATTAGGTAAATTAAAAATCCTACTCTCTGTTCCTTTATTATCGTACTATATGAATTTTTAATCCTAAAATTAAATAATATATTGTTGAGTGCCTACTGGACATAACAAAACTAATACCGTATTTTTCGAGTGATAGGTGTATGTAGAAAGTAATAGACCCGGCACGGTGGCACAGTATAAAGAATTCTACTCTTTTTTGTACAGTCTTTACCTAACTAGGTAAAGGCAAAAGAATTATGTTTTAGCACTCTATGTATGTATGTATGTATGTATCTTTATTATATTATATTATAAGTGTATGTACTGTAAAACTACCCCGTGACGTCATCCGCATGGATCCGTTACTTAGCGATAATATTACATTAGTTCTACTTTACCGATTTTGCATTATATTATACATTTAGAATACTACAATATGTACGTACATACAAATATATGTATGTACACATATATTTGTATGTACATATTGAAGTAATCTATACTTATAATGAATCTCTAGCGAGGTAATTTTCACGGTACATCCAAATGACTCAAACAGTGGGTACTATGCGTCTACTTTGGCAATTGTTCGTGTTACTTATTTTTTTGTACCTTACGTACGGGCACTTACTAGAAGATAATCAACATTTATTTATTAATTTATTTATTGAAAAAGTATTTACAATATCATTACAGATAAAAACCCAATACGATATCATAAAAAACCTAAAATTAAAAACACTAATTACTAAATAAATATATCTACTTATCCAATACTATACATTTTTGTGCAACATCCTTGAATTTTGATAGGGTACATTGAAAAATATCAATTTCTATAGATATAATGATATACACATAGGAATGATGACGCTTTGTTTAAAGCATGTGTAACTGAAAATCCTTATCAGCTCCATCATTTGAATTCAGTTTTGCTGGTGAATGGTGCTGTTTCAAATTCAGTGCAGTGGTGGCCATACAGAGTAAAGATACTGTGGAAGAAAAAGGAAATAAAGAGGACCGAGAGGTAACTATGCCTTCGGACCACTGACTTTCAGACAAAACTTACACTTTACGTCGTTATGTACATCTCCAGCCAAACCGTCCCGCTTATTCTAAAAGATCTACTTCCGTAAAATTTTTGCTGGCTATACAATATACAAAACGATTTACTGAAGTTATATTTGTGATATCCAGATGAACCGAAAATAAATAAGGAAAATGAAAATATGTTAATTCATATAGGTTAATTAAATTAACACTTATGAACGTCAAAGTTTACAAAATGTCAGCAAATTAACCTACAACCAGTTCGCTGACAAAGTAGAGCCATGAGAAGAACTGGCAAGAAACGCAGGCCACTCATTTTAATCGCCAGGTTATTACAATTTTTGTAAGTTACAGTTTCAAGTAGCATGCAAAGTGACACAGGCAATACACTTAACTCTATAGGTAATTAAATACTTACAGCTTTCTATGTTGCAAAGAAAAATAAAAAGTAAAATGCGTACTTTTTACGAGGGATATCTTTAGGTAGGTGAAAGAGGGTTTGTATGAATGGGAGATTAAAAATACTATGGAAAACAGTATAAAAATGTCTATTGGAAAAATCAATATCCACGCGAATGAAGTCGCGGGCAACAGCTAGTCTATAATATGTATGTATTTACAAAAAAAAGAAGTATATAAGTAGTATATCAGTTGTTTAGTACCCATAACACAAGCAAATATAATTGCTTAATTTGGGGCTAAGATGGCTCTGTGTGAATGTGGTAGAATATTATTATTATATTATAGTTATAAGGTGCATTTTATGCTTTTTGTTTAATTATCTCAATTTTGGCATATGTGTGGATTGGTTCCTTTTTGCATAAGTAGGTCCAATTGTTTTTTTATGCTTATTAGTTTAAAGTGTAAGTTAAACTTACTTGTGATTTTTATTATTAGTATCTACATTTGTTTTTCTTATAAAGTGGTTTGTAAGTCAATTAAAATTTTATAAAAACCATGTTTTAAATTTATAATAATTGATGTGATACCTATAATCTTGTTTTAAGGAAAGTTTTGTGTTAGTTTTAAGTTTAAAAAATGAGTGTATTTTAATAACTTTTAACTTCAGTTTGATCGATAATGATCTAATACTTTATAATTCTGTTGCGTTAAAATGCCGTTAAACTATAAGGTTTTAAGTTTAACCGCGTTTAAGCGTAACAATGAATCAAGTTTTGTACTCTTATTTAAACACATTTATAGACTACCAGACTTAAAAGCAGTGAACGGACGTTAACCACACGAAAGTTTAACATAAGGTAGTTCCACAAGTATTAATGATAAGCTAAATTGACATTATGTGCTATACCGACATTTTAGTTACAATTAAGTTCTTTTGTTATTAGGTTTTTAACAAACAATATTTTTTATGAAATAGAGACACTAAAATGCCGTTACGCTAAGCGTAGTGGCATTTTAGCCGCTGATCTATTAGATTTTTGTAACACCAATGGTATACTAAAACGCAAAAAAACGTTTTATTATAAAATTTAATTATATTTACAAACTGACAGGAGAATAAATTGAAAGTATTTCATTTGATCTATATCTTGGAACCTTTAAATCTCAAATAATTGTTGTCATTTGTAAGTGACAACGGTTTCAATTTTTGCCGCGTTTTTTGAGTGTTTACTCAAAACTCGACTTTGGCAGTTAACGGCATTTTAGTTATACTACGGCAGAGCTGGGTTTTGAGTTTATTGGTTTAACCCACAGTAGTTATTTTTATTTCTACTACATATTTAACAAACGTCATGATTCTAAACACTCATCTTTGCTTTCGCTACTATATAAATAATAAATATATAAATAATATATACTAAAAAATATACATACTTACTAAACGAAATAATAAAAGATACTAAAAAAATAATTCATTATTTTCGCGTCTATCAGATTTTAGCTCTGCGGTTTCGGACAAGTAAGGTCATTGTCTTATAGTTGTGCTACTGCTACTTGCCGCTAGAGGGCGGACTCGCACGCAATGTTTTTTTCGGGTGAGGCGCGGGGTGGTGAGGAAGCGAAACGCTCAAGGTCATATGTGACGGGACGCCCTTAATGCTTACTTTGGGTCTAGATGGCGTTTTGTGTTATGATGATATTATTATTAATATAGTTATAAGTAGTTTTATTTCATACCGTTCACATAGGTATTTTCATCTAAAGTTAACCAAATAATAGCTAGGACAATATTGTAATTCATTAACCCTACGGTTGCGTACTTACCAAGCGTAACAAATAAACACCTATTGTCATTAGCCTGTGAAAGGACAAAAGCACTTTTAGAGATAAAAAAACTATATTAACCCATTGTATAGTATGTGGTAATGAACGAGATACGTAAATGTGTAAGAGAGGTAGGGAAATTTTTGTTAGGAAAATTCTACCAGTCTTACCGGCAGTTTCTGAAAGGCTGATCAACGAAAAATTAACAAATCAACTGTTAAATCTCATGTGAAGTACCATTTGGGTTGCTAAAAACATGAATAAGTAGTTAAATTTCATCTAGTTAATAACTAATTAGATCAAATTAAACTAATTATCCATGCTTTTAGCATGTTTTTAGGTACTTCACATGAGATTTAACAGTTGATTAGTTAATTTTTCGTTGATCAGCCTTTCAGAAACTGGGGGTATCTATCTAATTCGTGTTGTGCTTCTGCTCGTGGGTAATGATTACCAATGTGCCTAAAGAAAATACTATTATAATGAAATGAAATGAAATATATGTTTATTCATTTATGTTAATTAAATTAACACTTATGAACGTCAAAGTTTACAAAATGTCAGCAAATTAACCTACAGCCAGTTCACTGACGAAGTAGAGCAATGAGAAGAACTGGCAAGAAACTCAGGCCACTCTTTTTAATCGCCAGGTTATTACAATTTTTGTAAGTTACAGTTTCAAGTAGCATGCAAAGTGACGCAGGCAATACACTTAACTCTATAGATACCTAATTACTTACAGCTTTCTATGTTGTAAAGAAAAATTAAAAAGTAAAATGTGTGCTTTACAGGCTGCCTCAATTTGCATATTGCTACAAAAGGTAAAGGCAACATGTGAACTGTGATAAATGTATAACTGTATAAAGCGGAAGAGTTTGTTTGTTTGTTTGAACGCGCTAATTTCTGGAACTACCAGTCGGATTTAAAAAATCTTTTTGATTATGAGCCCAGTTCTCGAGGAAGGTTATAGGCTATGTAACATCACGCTACTGACGACGGAAGCAGAGCAGTAAGCAAAGACGCGGGTGAAACCGCACCGCGGCTAGTTAGTTAATACCTACATATAAGTCAACAACTACACAACGCAATTCTAGACCCAATTAAGCTCATACTATAGTTTGTGGTATTGGTTTTAGAATGCGGATAAACATACTTTTGTTTTTGTAAATACCTACACAAAAGTTGATTACAGTGACCGCTTGGTTTTCATCATTGACAATGAAAACATAAAGTTTTTCATCTTAGACATAATACTGTGTATTGTTAACGGTCTCGTAAAAATTCAGACAAAATAGACAAAACTTATCATGTATCTAATAGAAGGCAATCAATGAAACCACAATAACCAAATACAAATTGCAAAAGGTATTAAATAGATCATTTGCATCAACGTGGTTTCAATTTGGTAGTAGAGGTTTGATTGACAGTACAATTACAGAAATTATATTTACACTATATTAGCTCAGATCTCGTTCATTCAATAGGTGCCATATTAACCAGCTGAACGTGCAACCAACGAACAAAAAGATATGAATTGACATGCATGATCTATACTTTGCAACAGAATTTGTGTACTTCTATACTTATCTACTACCAAAGCAAAATAATCGTTGGACGTCTTATAAATTTGATCTGATAAATCTGTATAAATTTTGATTCTGTTTTCTGAACAATCGAAACTAAGAAATTAAAAGTCAGCATCGCTTTAATACAAACAATTTTCGAATCAATTTATATTGATTTTATCTATAAACGGCACATTGTTATGTACTTGTGTATCCATGTTGTGACTGCTCATAATATCAGTACTAATCAGTACCAACTTTCATCTTTAAAATCTTCAGAGCCACCATTTTTGATATAAGGGTTTACGCGTCATGAGTGGCATCGTCGCAATTTAGTGTCATATTTCGTGGCGTTCCATTTTTATCATTTAATTTCAGATATATTTGAATAATATTTTTTGTTATCATGCTTGAATTAGGTGACAGCTGTTTATAAAGTAAGTAACCTTAATGCTCACATTTATTCTACAATAAAATTACGCAACTTTTAAGGGTCGAATGGGCTCGTAGCCAACTTAACTTTTGCTTTAAAATAAAATTGTAAGCGCAATGATTTCTAACTTTTTATACAGCTTTCACCTCATTCTAGCATTTAAACAGAACATATTTTTAAAATATAGCTTCGAATATATGATATAAATTGAAAACCACGGAATATGACACTAAATTGCGAAGTTGTCACTCATGACGCGTAAAGTTTCCTGCCGATGATTTTCTTACCATACCCACCATTTCGATAGATAAAACGATTCGCATATTTATTTTTAAAGGCCTATATTGCGTTGGATGTTAGGTTCATAAAATACTATCGTTCTATCCCTACACTTGACATTATTTCATATCAAACCACATCAACCGGTTTATCAGATCTTTGCTACTTCATCTCCATAATGTGCCAATTTAGATGAAATTTTCTCAATCGTAAATCAAACGTATTTCTTGATGTAATGTAAGTGAATGGCATGGTGGTACGTACATATCTCAGGGTTGGAGATTGGTAGATTGACCTCTTTTTCTGATCGTAATATTTCGCTGCGTAGTTTGATAGGCTTATTGTTTATGTTTTCACGCAAACTACATCGGTAATGTACTACTAAATGCAAAGACGTAGGTAACCTCCATTTAATCCGGTAAATTTTATGCAAACGACACGACAATGACCAAAGAGATGATATTTTTCAGTGTTTGCAAACAGGATCGGTTGCTGTGTCAATATTATTTCAATTAGGTGGTCCTGAGTCCTTTCATGTAAGTTTAATATATCTTTCTTGTTAAGTGAAATTAAATTTATCTAATGTAATCTTGTAGTCGGCAATTGAGAATAAAAAAAAATCACAGCTACTTTGACATAGGTGACTACAATGACTACATTTTGGCATTAACCTTTTTTATTATGTGAAGATAACTGATAAGAGTAATTGTTTCTTTTAATGTAACATTAGGCACAAAAACAATAAACTTAATTAAATATATTTGGTACAACTCAATCCTTTTAAATAATATTTATAACTAGCTGGCCCGGCGAACTTCGTGCCGCCAGATCGACTATTAAGTCGATCAACATTACTTTATTTTTCTAATATAAAAGATATTTACTAAAATAAACGTAGCCTAAGTTACTCCTTATTTCATCAGCTACCTGCCAATAAAAGTCCCGTCAAAATCGGTCCGGCAATTTTAGAGATTAGCCGAAAGAAACAGACAAACAGACAAAAATTTAAAAAAATGTTATTTTGGTGAATGTACCGTATATATATTATTCATATACATGTAGTAAAAAACGGTTATTTCAATATTACAAACAGACACTCCAATTTTATTATATGTATATACGATAAAAATCTATCTCTTTGCTAGTGTCTCTCACAATTCGTAGATACTAAATATTGGGGTAAAAAATAATATTCTATTATCATTCGCTAACGCCGTGAATGGCTTTATTCTAATCCACAAATTAAACTCAAAAGATAGTGAAAATCGTATAGGTAATCAATCATTGACCGATACGTTTATAGTTTTGACCTAAATATCAACCATTTGCGTTCCTCATAAATATACCATGTTGAGGTAAACCAAATCGAAAGATCATGGTGCATGATTGCAAAAGACGAGCTTATTAGCAATAATGGTAGGTCTCGAAGGTCGTTCAGTTGCGACTGCGAGGTATTTCTGCAGCGGATGCAGTGTCTCATGCGCTCACAGATAACTCCATGTGTGAGAAGGAGAGGCAGCATGCCGGCGCGGTGTGGTTCGCTTCCCCTCTCGCTATGTCGAAACCTTTGGTTGCATGCGCGGGCGTGCGGCGACGAGCGCGCGGCACGCCAACATTGACGAAGTGCAAACGCCGAACGAAGTTGGACCGCACAACTTAAAGGAATATTGTTCTGTTAAAAGTGACAGTGAACTGATAATAGCACGTGTCCAGCGGTTGCGCCAGGAACCACCATCACTGGCTTCGGTTTCGGTTAGTGCCTGTTCCTTATCTGTGCAAAAAGTCTCTTAATGTATTTTACTTAGCTTATTATAGTGCTGATTCATAAAAACATATAAAAACAAAGAAGTGTGGAACTATAGTCCGTAACGATGCGTCGATATAACCAGTTTGTGTGACGTCCTTGTTACTTTTTGCCGGCGACTTAATCTGCTTTGTATGAGAGATATGTATGTTTATTGGCTTCTATAGTCATTTGTGAAATGTATATTGGTGCAGAAGTACGTGTATATAGTGTTTAAAGGTTTAACAAACGTTGTCTGGTGATTAAAAACAGTTTAAGTATTCGATAGTTGTGGTTATTAGTTAATTGAAGTAGTGTTATTTTAAATGAGTAACAGATGCTGTAGTATAAACTAATAAGTAATACGACTGTTGCAATATTACACCGATTTGGAAACCGGCAACATATTCGTCGTTCACAAACGATATTTTCAAGGTAAAATCGATTAATTTGTTGTTCTTGACACTATTTATGGTTACTTGTCTCATGTGTTTATCTACCTATGGTTATTAACTTTTAGACTTAATCATCAGTTTGAACAACAAATTTAATAACTTAACTAAATGTTTGAACTAAATAATAGTTATGTATTATTCTTTACTTATATAATCTTTAGATGTATTTTTATTTTATTTATTAATTTCTTCTTTGATATCTACTGTATTTTCGTTGCCGACTTCCAGTCCTTTTTACGGATAAACTAATGCATATTTATTAAGTAGAGTTTTAATGACATTAAAACATTATTAGGTGATATGCCGCCGGACCATTTGTAAAGTATCATAATCATATCTCACGTCCTCAAACTTAATTAACCTACGTTTGAAACAATTGAATTCGTAATTAGATATCTAAATAGATGTAAATACTAATTGGGTTCCAAATTAATAAATAGGTAAAATGTGAAATGTAAACAAGGTATAGATAAAATGTTAAATATAAACATCGTATTAAGTCAGAAATAGTTGCTGGTTAGGTCAATGAACTAATTCAGGTCGACAAAAACATTTCATTGTATTTTAATGTTAACACGAACGTTTATGCAAAGCCGTTAAATACCTTTACAAGAACCTTTAAGAGCAATTGACATCCCTCAAGAGGTTCGAGGTACTTTCGAATTTAGTTTGGAAATATTACTCATCCTTACATGGTGTGTTACTGAAAATTAGTAGTGTTCTGGTAACGTTGTTAGTTAAAATGTTTATCTAAGTAGTCTTAACTTATATACGAGTAGCTAGTAAAATACAATAGAATTAATAATTGCTTATTGTACACCACATTTTTTTTTCATTAAATACACTTACACAACATTATTTATAGGCAACATTATTATGTGTAAGAATTATATATTTGGAAGGTGGAGTGTGTGTGCGGTAAATGTAGTCGTGTATGTTCAGTTAAGATTAATTTATGACAATGGTGTATTAGCAGACCATTAGTATTACTTCTACTGTCACGGTCGAATTGAGCTCTCTAATGAATTTCATTGACGATCTCTCTAATCTACACATTTAATGAGATTGTATGTTTTTATAGACAATCTTGTTGGAAAATTCCAATAACATTATGCAAAACATCGCAAACATTAGATATTAGTTTATATACCACTATCACACCTGACAGTCGACCACATGGGTAATTGCTTTACCACTTTTAGAAAAAATCTATCATAAATAAAATTCAATAAGACTCATTATGCCAGTGACAACTGTCACTGTACTAAAGGCACTTGCAAGCAAAAATAGACATTATTGCTTTGTGACTTGCAAATGACATAAAGGTGGTAAAGCTATTTTATGGTCGACTATAGAAACACTTATTAGGTAAATAATTGACATATATTGCGGCAATACAACAAAGAAAATTGTGGAAAAATTTTCTCTGGTTTGAAAAAGTTTTTGTTGGTTGTCGTATCGATGAATCTGTTTTGAGATTCAATAGATAAACAACATATTACTACCTATGGAATCCCCAAGCAAAATTACTATGTTAACTCATAAAAAAATCCTATAACTGGAGGTCATATTTAAGATGGTAGATACATGCGACATAGGTTCTTCGATACGACATACAAACAAAAACTTTTTATAAAAAAAAAACGGAGTAAATCTGTTTTACAATTTACGTGTACTTTCGCACTATGTCACACATTGTCGCCAATGTAATTTTTAATCTTTTTAATATGTTCCGTTCAAGTTTATTTTAACATTACTGACATTGTTTGGTGAGGAAAACACAACATGATTTTGAACTTAAAAAAATAAATCTCAAAGATCCCAGGGAAGTCCAAATCATAAGATGAAAAATTTTAATTTTAGCCGTATTGATTAATATCAATGATCAATCTCACAACGGTCAACAACAACAATCTTGGCAGCACTTCAATACATTCCTCATGAACATAATTTAGCTTCTTCTTTCTAAAACCAACCATGAATCAGAAACATGATTATAGGTAGTGTTTAACACACGTGTAATCTATTTCATACGTATCTACATATTTTACATTACGGGCGTCTGGCACATTTCAACAGTTTAATAAAATATATAGATTAGGTAGGTTGAATCGAGTACGACAATTTCGTCATAACTTCTACTCTTTGTTTTTTAGATACATAATTATTATTTAGTATAGGTACTGGTTTTTGTTTCAAACGAGGAAACAGCCTACGTGATGTTAAGTGGTAACTGTCGGTCATGGGTGACTCAGAGTCTCTGGCAGTGCTCCTGCAATGCCAGGGACTCTGCAAAGCCGCTGCCTACCGTGAAGGGAGTGAGGTAGGTGAATTGATTGATGGAGGTGAGGAAAAAGGAGATTTGATATAAATAAACTTTGCTTTTTTTACGCATAAGTCTGTAAAGCTTTGAAATACCTCTATAGGTCGGTTAAATACAACTATTACAAAGTAACACATGCACGTTTAAAGTAAACTAAATACGTCATTCAAATATAGAAGGTCAGACTAATGCATAATAGGTAGTGTGACAGATTGCTCAATGTCCTTAACACAGTAATACGATGGCACAGTGGCCTTCCACTCAGTCCACAGCCTCATTTCTTTACTTACCATTGAACTATACTATACATCGCACTTTGTAAGAAAAGAGTCAAAATACGCATGTGTACCTTATCTGAACATATCAACATGTTTTATTAAATCTTACATCACTTTTCCACTGTAGGTGCAATGTTATAGCTTAATGCCGATTCATAATGATTAAATATGACATACTTTTTACAGGTTTCTCAATATTTGATATTCACGGTCAAGATCACAATTTAAACTACCTATTGCTGAATGCTGTTTAATGTTTTTGAAATGTGGGTGCGTAACTAACTAATTCATAACGTGACCCAGAATTAAATCATGATATACCTATTAAACTGCTATTAATTTGTATATTGTACATGATACTGTTAAATTCTATGATCAAAAGAATAAGATTTAATATGGTGGATGTATGAACAGGGTATGAACAGTTGACAAGACACTAGAATTCTATCTTAAACTCTTTATATTTGTAAGTGGCGTACAAAGCGACTATAGATAATTATATTTAGAAAATACATCACTCTCTTGGAACTATACTCGAAGTATACCAATAGGCTTGCCCTCTATTATATGAGACCGAATATATAGGTGGCGAAACCTTGTAGTAACACTTCCCTTTCACTATGGTGTGTAAATACTTTTCACTTCTGTCATTATCATACTTATTTCCTCTACTTGTAAGTCGACACTAACACATCACATTACTACCCTGAAGACGTCATTTACACCTTCGTTTGTCATGGTCAGTAGAGCAGCACGGTTGGTAACAGTAAGGTTAAGAGACCGGACGGCTAATTTAAATAATATATTAAACTAGTTGCGCCCCACGGCTTCGCCCGCACGTTAAATATGTGGTGTCTCCCCGGTAACCAGACCGATTTTCGGGTTAAAAAGTAGCCCAGTCCGTCTACGGGACCGAATCTATCTACATACTAATTTTGATCGAAATCAGTTCAGCCGTTTAGGCGCTGAGTGGTAACAAACACACACACGTACATACATAATATAAACAAACTTTCGCATTTATAATATTAGGATATAATATTATTTAAAAAAAGTAAACCAGCTTGATTTCCTACCAAAACGCGAAGGAAATTCACTCTTTTTAAAAAATGACATATAGGTAAATGTCATTTTGTAAAGATCAAGGAACTAAATATTTTATTTCGATCTGTTTCTGTGTCTTAACTGTTTTGTTAAGACTTCTCACCGTCGTGTTTACTTTTTAATCCCTCAAAATATCAAGTGGTTAATAGTCAACCTAGTGTCAGGAATTATTCAGGTTGCCCATAGAGGCATCCGACTTTAAATTACGAACTGACCGACTTGATGACGTATTTATTTGTATTTGCCACTGCTGTTCTAGAGGTTAGAGATACAATTACCATACAGGACAAAACTTTGTGTGATTGAATGATCAGTTCCGTGTCTCGATTCACTTACTGTTCTATAGTTTTATGTTTTGAAATGTACCTAACTATAAGTATAGGTTCATAATTTAATAAAAAAATATAAAATATAAACCATTACTTATTAAAAAAATGTTTAACGTGTCACGGTTAATGATTATAATATTATATATAAATTACGATATAATAATTCAAAAAGATATACAAAACGTTATTTGTTTTTAATGTGTATTTACGTATTTGTGCTTCATAAGATAAATAGTCTGTAAACCTTAGTAAGTAAGTTAGTTTTTCTAAAACGCAACTTGTACCTACTCCAAGGCTTTAGAAAATGCATATTATGAAAACCATGTATGTGATAAATTATAATGTACTTACAACAATATATGTAATTTACTTTGACCGAGTTTACAAATGGGCTAACATCATACAGTACATGCTCATTGTAACTTACAACATTATAATTGTTCTGTATAGTAAGAACATAACAACATAATGTGTAATATTATCGTATTCGTGGTAACTATGGTAACTAGCCATCTCTTGTTAGAGAGGAAAGGTATGGGTAAAGGTATGTTCAACGATGAAGTATTTTCAGACTGATGAGTCAAGTCATCTCGCTTCCTTCAATTTGATTATTCAAACATGTTTCTTGAACATTATCCTCATCATGACTGGCCTGTTGGTCTAGTGGTTAGTGACCCTGACTGCTAAGCCGGAGGTCGTGGGTTCGATTCCCACCCAGGACAAACCTTTGTGTGGTGAGCATGATTGTTTGTTCTGTGTCTGGGTGTAATTTATCTATAATATGTATGTATTTACAAAAAGAAATGTATATAAGTAGTATATCAGTTGTTTAGTACCCATAACACAAGCAAATAAAATTGCTTAATTTGGAGCTAGATGGCGCTGTGTGAATGTAGTAGAATATTATTATTATTATTATTATTCATGTATGGGATGGTTTGGTTCTAGGTAACTTGTAAGTCAGGCTGCCTGCCCTTCATCTAGCGCCTTATCAGGTCGATGGTACTATCGCTGGGTACTACACAAATTTTGTGCTTCTTCTATTGTCGATTCATGTGAAAGACAACGCAAAGGCGGTCTCTATGTTATTACTTTGGTTCAGCGTCTTCAGACTTATAGGTGGATCAGAGAATAAAGCAGATTTTACATTTGAAAAAAATCCTGTATAAATTAGTAAAGTATGATACCTAAATCTGAATTCTAATAAACCGCACTTAGGATAATTTGTTCTGAATATCAAATTCGCAAATCTCTCGTAATTTGAGAAGCTCACTTCTGAAATTACGAGATATTTTTATTTACGGACACTTTTTTCATCACGAAGATGACTTGCGCGTTGTCATAATAGCCTTTAGGGACGTATATCATTTTGTTCGGACATTGCCAACATCCAAAAGGTATATTCACAACATTACATAATACGTCATCAAGAATGCCTTGTTTTATATCAAATATTAGATTAATTTAATATTATTGTCATTATCATTAGTTAACGTGCTTTTGTCCCAACTATAGCAGCATAAAATGTTTGTATAGAAATGAATAGAGCCCCTAGTGTCAACACTGGAAACTTAATTTATACAGCTGTCATCGACGAGATTGCAGAACGATAAAGATACAATACAATACTTATTAGTAGTTTTTTTATTTTGTTTATTCTAGATTGAAACGTATGTTTTAATGAATACTACAATAGTAGTGATATTAATGATGATAAATAATGTTTATTTATTATGTTATACTAAGTTTATTTTTTATACCTATTAGTCATAACGTCGACGTTCCTGAATTAATTCTAATTATTAATTCTTCTACTACTCATACATTAGAATTATGTATAACAGCAGGGATATAATGTTTTTATTGCAATCGAATGAAGTGCATAATATCGAGTGAAGTGCACTCAACAACTCAAAGCAAGGTTTAATGAAAAACATAATATGGAGAAAGGGCACGGTTTGATCTGCATTGTCAAGTCCGGTATTAATCTAGTCAATATAATTGTAAATTATTTTGACACTTAATGAAATATTACCCAATCAAATGCTCATTAATAACATTAATGTATATAAAAAATATAAATATGCAAAAGTTTATTGATAAAATTTATTATTTTACATGCAAAATGCTTTTTAAATTTGTCGCTGCTGTCACAAAATATTGGCCTACATTAAAGTACCCGTGATTTATGTGATGACTTATTTTTCTTAGTCATCACTTTTATTAAAAATATTAAAATGCACTAGTCTGCACTAGCCACATACCTAAACAATACCTATAAATATACATATTATTTTTGCCCGACTGACAGAGTCAAGGAGGGTAATGTTTTTCGAGCGTATGTATGGATGTATGTATATATGTATGTATGTTAGTATGTATGTCTATTTTATTGGCACACTCTACAGCCTAAATGGCTTGATGGATTTTAACGTATGAGGTGTCATTAGATTTGTATTGATTGTAGAAGTGACATAGGGTATATAAAATTTCAATGTAGCGTCAGCACGAGAAAAAAAATGGGTTTCTTTCTTTTCACTTTATTTTAGGCATTCAGGCTTTTTGTTTTTTAATAATAAATATTGCTTGTTATCATCACTTCATTCCGTGGACGACCATTTGACCGATGCTGTCATATCAATCTTTCAAAATTCTCAATGTATGGTATCTACCTATACTTTTGTTTTCTATATTCAAATAACAAAATACATACGCTGATATTTCATTTCTGTATTTTCATTTTAATTCTAGCTTCAAATACACTGTTAATATAACGTATAACGTACTTAAATAGGATAAAATAGGCCCCACAACAAACTGATTCGTAATCAAACATTCAAGTATTTCAATTGTTTTGGTTAATGATCCATTCTAAATATTCTATCGGCATTACCCATAGGCATATTGGATTAACAATAGAAATGGAAGCAATTTACTTAATTGAAAATTATACTTTAATATAATTTTACTTTATCTTTCTGTCTCATGTTAATATAGTCAGCGTTGTTCAAGGGTTAAATAACCTGGACAATGTTTTGTGCTTATTTTTTTGGCCAAAAGAAAAGCCGAATGGAGCTCACTGTCTCAAATTGGAGGCCTCCTAATACCTATGGATTTATGAGATGCTTTTCAGGCCGCTCTTAAAAGACCCAGGATCAAAATTAGATGGGTACACATGCGATGGTAAAGAGTTTCAGGCTTTAGTTGAGCGATAAAATCATGAAGGGCTAAACTTTGTGAACATTCACTTTTTTGATATTATGAACTACTAATCTAAATACGTGTTGTAACCAAAGTTAACCCAAACTAAACGTAGATGTAAAGCTCGGTCCATTTAAGGAGTAATCCCTGTTGAGTTTTAGGTAGAAAGGTCAGAAAACCTTTTATGTCCACTAAATATCTAAAAGGCTTGCTATATTTAATTTGCACTAAAGTTACATTAATAATATCGTGCATTATTACAGAATCAGAAACGTATTTTTATAAAACAGTATTTATCTAAAATGACGTATAACCAAGCTAAACTTTATTAGTTCTAATTAAAGCAGATATGCATTAAAACTTAAAATACACCCAATAAATAAAAATGGTAAATGTTATACCTAATATTGGTAATATTCAATAACGCAAACTCAAACTCAAAGCATTTATTTAATTTTGATCATAAAGTATGATGCTTATGAAAAGTCAAAATAACATGAAGTCAGCTAATTAATCTACAGCCAGTTTGCTGACGAGGTAGAGCTGTGAGAAGAACTGACAAGAAACTTACGCCACTCTTTTCAATCGCCAGATTATTACAGTTTTTTGTATGAGTTAACAATTTTAACACATTAACGCAACCAAAGAACCATACAAAGTAATTATTACAAATCAACTAATTAATTTAATTACCAAGATTAAAAAAAAAGGAAATAGAGGATTTCAATTATTTAGTTTCATCTAGTATAGTAATTTGACTACGTATTTTAAAAAAGTAAATGCATCTCCCGGTCACACCATTCGGTCTAGCTATACTCCTAGCATTGTTCGACCGAGTCGTGTTAGGTATCCTTTCTTTGGGAAACGCCTAAGTTCTACAACGGTTGTCATCAGACTGATATTAATGTGGACTTTGTCGAACCGTAAACTTTGGCTAACGTAACAAAATTTTGAATGCAATACGTTTTCCTATTTAGGTCCACAGCACAACTTTAAGACTTAGAAGGGTTTATACTTGTACATTTAATTGGCGTAATGTTTTGGGTCTGAATTAGTAAAGGTTTAGACTTAAGGCAAGCGTATCTCAGTACTCTGCCTTGTGAAATATTCTATAAGTCTCGGTTATGATCTAAAGGCATTACTTCCACCCCCAGCTTAGCCCTTACTGTTTGCTGATAGTAGCTTATACATATAATTATTTACGTACCGTTCCCTTGTTTTGCTTACTTTGCAAATATGCACAATTTTGTCACCGCTTTTTGGAGAATTGTAGTTAGTAAAATCAATGTACAATACACGTAAATTTTATATAAATTTTTGTGAGGATGAGGACTGATGTTCATAGTATTGCAAGTATTAGTACCTTCTTACTTATAAGTATTCCTATTTCTTCCTTTAGTCGATACGAAAATACTTTTTAATTAACAAATTTACCTGCTGTATTCTGCCTTCTTGCATACTATTTTAACAAGAGACACGAGATACACAGTTGAACAAATCCCACTTCCTTAATATATGTCCAGATTGTTTCGATTGAAAATATCCAAAGCTCAACCTTAACTCTATAACAATGTCAATTCTAATGAAGTTAGATTCAGCAAACCTTACGATTTAATTTCACTTGATACTAGCAAAATTATTTGACACATTCGGTATCTCAATCGCTAGAATTGAAAGAAGAAAAAAGATGATACGAGTATAATTCTATAAGACTTTGGCGTCTATCCGCTCCCTTGTCCGATGGAATTCATTACAAAAGGATTGCCAAACACTTTATCATTCAATCTAAACTATTGTAACTTGGTAGCAATATATTTCTTGTCCATTTCCTTTGTTGTATTTATTTAACGATTTAATAGTAATGTATGCACATAAAATATTTGGTAATGCGAGCTATTTAAATTCGGTAGGTATACAATGTTTAACAAGAATTTTAATTAATTTATGTCTTTTGTTTTAGTACTATAGTTGCATTTTTTCGTTCTTATTAGTAACATTAACTAGCAAAAAAACATTTAATAGTACAAGTATGTAGTGTTTGTATTTGCATAATAGACATAATATATATTTGCTTATACAAAGTATTTTCTTTGTCTTATCTAAACATACAAGAAGTCACTTTTAGTATTTGCTATAAGATACTAAAAGTTCCTTCTGGTATGTTTATCTTGCATAAAGTAATTAATTTATTCCACAAACAAAAAACTACTATATTAAGGAAACTATATGACTTTGCTAAAGCAATATAAAGCCAATTAAGTTTTTATATGTATAAATTAAGTAAATAGTCAATTTAAAAATTCTCACGAGTTTTATATCAGCACGCATCTTAGCTCAATACATAAACTATATATATGTTTAAGTGTTTGCCACGATGTTCAGCCGCGATATTCACGTAGGTTTCACCTGTCAAACGTAGTGAGACAAAACACGCGATATTTTGAAATTTTGAAATTTCAATTTAGAAGCAGTAGTAATATTTTTAACCGACTTCAAAAAGGAGGAGGTTATCAATTCGGGTCGTATGTTTTTTTTTTTGTTTGTATGTTTGTTACCTCATATCTCGGTCATTTACGAAACGATTTGAAATTTTTTTTTTATAAAGTTGTAAATCAGGTTTTTGATACGAGTACGCAGGTTCTAAAAAAGTGAACGATTGGTTGATCTAAAATTATTCACAAAAATTACCTTTTCATTTTTTTGTCTAAATTAATATTTCTTCTAGATGTTTCTATCTCAATTGCAATGCTTTAATTATGTGAGTTTATCTTGGCAATTTCACATTATATGAAAACAAAATCGGTGACGCGTAACACGTTGTTAGTACGAGTAGGTATGTTTATTTAAACTAATCAAATAAAATGTTTTACTTTGGTTATCGGTACAGATAATTTGCAATGATATGTTACCTACTTACTTGGGGACTACTGAAATATTGTCGCTTTGCTAAGCAAATTATTTAATATTACTTTGAGATATTGTCAAAAATATCAACATCCGGGTTGAGCTATTGATAATTTCAATGAAGAGAACATTATTATAAATAAATCTTAGGTTTATTTATAATGTTCTAGAGTAGTGAAAAGTAAAACGCTTAATTCTTTTTTCTATTTCTCCGCTAATTTCCTTAAAACCACGTTGTTCATAAGGCTTTTACTATCATTCAGACAATTGGTTCGGAAAGATTTACATGCATATTAAAGTTAAAAAATCTCATCTTTTCTATCTTCTTTCTTTCTTTATATATTATTATTTATTGCTTTATTATCATTAATCACTTCTTCTTTTCCCATAATTACAGCAACTGAATTAACGAAGGTATCAGATATTTTTGAAAACTATAAGTGTAAAAGCTTTTGATATAAGTCACAATGAGCCAAACGTTCACAGGGATCCGTTACAACTTTATTAATCTGACGAACCGTTAAATCTAGTTAATAGTTTGCCGCGCAAAATATCGAAAGCAGAATTATTTTCCTCTTACTTTAACTTGCATTTGTTGACATCTCGAAGTCAAGAAGATTTAACTGAATAACTTACAAATATATCGGTGTAAAACCTAAGTAAAATCAAGTAATATACATATAATTTCACTACGTTTTGCGTAAACATTTCTTTGAGATAAAAACCAACAGGTACATTTTACTAGTTATACATAATTATATAGATTATAAAAAAAATCTGAAATTGTCAATCCGCCTTGAGTAAATGCGGCGATGCATGCTCATGCCTTCTCTGTATGAGACGTCTTTGCTCTGCAGTGGGACAGTATGTTTTTATCAAAAATATTGTCAATATTAAAAGTTTCATTTAACTTAACGACGACGCTGATGACGCGCAATTTAAAAAAATGCTGCGCAAATCTCTGCGATTGAATTTGACCTGTTTGCCTTTTGACGACTGTTATCTCAGGTGCACTTTGTTCCTCAGATTATTCTCCAGTTCTACTAAATGGTAGAATAACCTCATAGGTTATCGAATAGCCGTTACATGAAGCTGAATGTAAATATTATACTGGTAACCGTTATTAAACGCGGCATGACCTAAGGGTTAGATATAAAAAGTTCCCTGGAGGTCGAAGTCCTCTGGTCTAAGCAGAACTATAAGATAAGAAAATGATAGCCACAAATTAAATAGTGTTATTTTCAATCAAAATTAATAACCTTGACTCCACAATGAAATTCGAATTGAAAATCAGATGGCTACTTAAAAACATGAATTATTATTTTGAAACAATAATATCGCACGTACTAGTCGACTGAACATATTTTATAGTCAGTATTGTAGTTCCCAGGTGTAGAAATAATAATGGAAACATCGCCAACTTTTTCGTACTGATATTAGGAATTTCTTGGCAGGAATCTATACAATTGTTACTCACTGATGAATCCCAATAACATTAGTCTTAGTTACAAACATTAGAATAACAAATCAGTGGAATACATTATGGTAGAAGATACTTGCTGGTTTTAATAAACGCTTAATAGACCTTTACTAATATCAATAGTGTCCGAACGCCGCCGCGCCGTAATCCTAATTTGCCCTCAGGGACCGCTTTCTTTTTGGTCTCCTTTTTTATTTCCAGAGGCCCTAGACAAGTGTCAACGATTTCTATTCTATTCATAGAATAGATAAAAAAATGTATGAGATTGACATAAGCGCTGGCGTTACCTTATGTCAATCCAATATATTTTTTTATCTATTATATGAATAGAATAGAAATCTTTGCCACTTGTCTAGGGCCTCTGTTCTGTTAGTACGATAACCACCTAATGTCCTGTAGCAGCTTAGTTACATGTTGTGCATAATTTGCATTTTGGTGTCGGCATGTTCGCACAACCACAGAGCTTGACATTCGTCTTACCACACAGACGTATTTTATAGAACGAAAACTATTTAAGAATTTGTATTCAAATTAGCATTCCAACTTCAGGAAGCTGGCGACAAATAAACAGAAAAATCTGATCGAAGTACAAATTAAAAAGTTTTCTTATCAAGCAGACTTCCTTTAACAATGATTTCTTTTTTGTTTCAGGTGGCGTTCTTAAGTGAACGCACATCGAGGACGGAGTCTGCAAGAGGCTTGCAATGAAACTTATTTAGCTATTACGTTTACTTGATATTGAATTCTTAATTATGTGTTGGGAAACGCCTACATCGTACGTTTAGTAGCGTAGATATGTTTGACCAAGTAGCATTATTCCCCACGTGGTTTCTGATGGCATGGCTGGGCGCTTGGCTATTATTTAGCCCGTTCGCAATATTTTTTGTCATGTGCATACCACAATTACCACTGTTAGTAGTTAGGAGAGCTTGCCATATACCTTTTGAGTATATTTGATACTTTGCAAGCTCGAATAGTATGATATAGTCATGTATTTGTAGAATTAAAGATATTGATAAGATTGTATAAAGTGTAAATATTTATAATGAATAAATTTATATTTTGTGAAAGTTTGTTTTGATTATTGTTACTTCTAGGTACACCTACCTACTATTGTGTATCTTACCTTAAGTTTAAATTAAATTTTACTCAGAGCTAGAATTAAGTATAGACACATATAATAATATCAGGTGATCTACTTCGCTGTTCTCAATTTTCAACGTGGTAAATAGTATTTCAAAGGCGGAAAAGAATCATCTTTATGTTAGGCTGTAGACATCTATAGAAAAAGTAGAAAAGCTTTTCTCCTAACTAGTCTCAAAAGAAACATCAGAAAGCCGTCCAAACATATTTTGAAACCGTAATTTGGTATTCGTAAGTATCAAAAATAGAATGGAGAAATAGGTACCTAGAAAACGGAACAATCGAGGTCTCAGCTAGTAAGTACCTATCTAGTAAGAAACTAAAAAAATCGTTAACAGAGGCCAGAGGCCCGTTAACCGACGAGGTTGGTGTAAATACAATTTTTTTAAAAATTATATAAAAACTAGCTAAACAACAGCGCCTAAAATGCGCGCCTAAAATGATTTTTGGCTCCCTGGCGAACTTTTTTTTTTTTTTTTTATACGACTAAGGTGACAAACAAGAATACGGCCCGCCTGATGGTAAGCAGTTACCGTAGCCTATGGACGCTTGCAACACCAGGAGCATCACTAGCGCGTTGCCGACCCTGTTAAAAACCTTTTAACTCCTTTCTTGAAGAACTCCATGTTGTAGTCTCTCGGGAAAACCTCGACGGGGAGCTCATTCCACAACCTTATCGTACGAGGGAGAAAGTTTCTCTGAAACCTCACTGTACGGGACCTAAAAGGTTCTAAGGTGTGAGGATGAACTCCCAGCCGATGGCGGGAGGTGCGATGATAAAAAGTGGCCGTTGGCACCATCCTAAACAATTCCTCAGAACACAGCCCATTATACAGGCGATAGAATACACATAAGGAGGCAACGTCTCTCCTTAAGCCTAGTGATTCAATACCGCCTGTTAGCCTGGGATTGTCGACAACTCTTACAGCACGCCTTTGGACCGCGTCAAGCGGCCCAAGCTGGTATCCGGGTGCTCCCGCCCAAAGATGGCAGCAGTACTCCATGTGGGGACGAACTTGAGCTTTGTAAAGCAATAGTCTTTGCCCCGCACTGAAGTACCGCTTCGCCCTGTTGAGCACACCGAGCTTTTTGGAGGCCAACTTGGCTTTAGCCTCCAGATGACTGCGGAACTGGACGCTGCTGGAGATGTCGATTCCAAGGATCTCAAGGCTTTCAGATGTTGTAAGGGCTGTGTTTTGGAATTGCGGAGTATCTACAAATGGAGCTTTTTTAGCGGTGAACGCGCAGACTTGTGTCTTGGTGGGGTTAAATTGGACTAGATTTAGTCGTCCCCAATCAGAGACTCTGTTAAGAGTGCTCTCGATTTCAGACACAAGTCTTTTTCGACTTTCCCCCACAATGGAACGAGGGGTGTACGCCCGGCCCGTGTAATACGTATCCCCAGTGCTGTCGTCCGCATAGCAATGAACATTGTCGATGGACAACATATCATTGATATGCAGCAAAAACAGCGTCGGGGATAGCACGGAGCCTTGCGGGACGCCAGCATTTATGACCAGGCTATCCGAGCAACAACCGTCGACGACAGCTCTTATGCTTCTGCCGGTCAAAAAGCTGGCAACCCATTGGCACAACCCCTCGGGGAGTCCGTAAGATGGTAACTTCGACAGAAGGCTCCGGTGCCAGACCCTATCGAACGCCTTCGCTATATCCAGGCTAGTAGCCAGTGCCTCTCCTTGACTCTCGATGGCTAACGCCCAGCGGTGCGTGAGATACACTAGAAGATCACCAGTTGAGCGATTACGGCGAAAGCCGTACTGACGATCGCTAACCAGATCGTGATCCTCTAGGTATCCCAAAAGCCGCTTATTGATAATGCGCTCCATCACTTTTGAGAGAAGGGAGGTTATAGCAATAGGCCTGTAATTCGATGGGTCTGAACTATCGCCCTTTTTGGGCACCGGATGCACATTGGCAGCCTTCCACGAAGACGGAACTCTCCTAGTGGAATATGAAAGTTCGAAAAGACGCGTCAGTACCGGACACAGCTCAGGGGCACACTGCTTAAGCACCACTGCGGATATGCCGTCTGGCCCACTCGATTTATGGACGTCTAGAGAAAGCAATGCCCGCCGGACCTCTTTCTGTGTAAAACAGATTTCCGGCATTGTAACGCCACACCAGGGGATGGTAGGCGGTGTGGCCTCTCCGTCGTCCATAGTCGAGTTAGAGGCAAATAGAGCGCCCAAGAGATCGGCTTTCTCTTTTGCACTTTGGGCCAAGTTATTATCCGGCTTACGAAGTGGTGGCAAAGACGACTGACAAAAATTTCCCTCGGCAGCTTTAGCAAGCGACCAGAAGGCGCGAGTCCCAGAGGGAAGGCTCGCAAGTCGCTCGCCAATTCTGCCGACGAATTCGGATTTAGCCCTGGCAATTACCTTTTTACTGGACCTCGAAGCAGCATTTAATTTGCGCTTCAAATCAGGCGCACAGAGATCCTCGCGATTTCGGGCCGTAGTCCAAGCCCTGTAGGTAGCCTGCTTGAGAAGCCTAGCTTCCTTACAGGGCCGATTAAACCACGGTCGTTTCTTTACCCCTGCAACAGGCACCAGCGGGTTTGGAATGTAGCATTCCATGCCCGCTAGGATCGTGTTTGTCACAGCGGCCGTGCAAGTTTCAATGTCGCCTGACTTGAAACACAGCTGCTTCCATGGGTATGACGCGTAGAACTCACGCAGTCCATCCCAGTCTGCTGACTTATAAAGCCACATGCGTCGCCATGCGGTTGCCCGAGGTGTGTTAGGCAACACGCAGGGTACGTGGGCCCGGATAAGACAGTGGTCTGATGAGCCCAGAGGTGCTTCCACTGTGATGGTATATCCATCCGGGCGTGAAGTCAGCAGAAGGTCCAGTAAAGAGCTTGTATGATCCTCAACATCAGGTATTCTCGTTGGAGAATGTACTACACCGATAAAAAGTAGCATATATCCATCTCCGGCACCGAATCTATCTACAAACCAATTTTCATCAAAATCGGTCCACTGGTTTAGGCACTGAGTGGTAATAAACAAACATACATACACACATACAAACTTTCACATTTACAATAATATTAGGATTTAAAATAAAATAAAATGTACTAGCTTTATTTTATTACGTTTACGTCATTCTTTCAATCAACAAATTCTCAGAATTGCAATAACACTAAACATTTGCGCTGTAGGTACAAATTTAGAAGAGTTCTAGAATATTCTAGACATAGATTAATTTTAATAAAACAGCAGTGAATCATTGGACAAAAACACTTATTTCGTGTTGTGTAGAATTGCTATGCATACTTACCATACCTTTTCAAACCAATGATCAACGAAGAAGTGCGAGGAATAAAGCAAAAAAAAAACATAATATCATGTTAAAGTTAACTGAGATCATAACAATAAAAATAATAACTATAGAGCCTACCTGTCACGGAATTAGAGTTTGAGTTTATTCACAGAAATAATCCTCTTTATTAAAGAAATCCATACCTACATGCCTCGTCATACTTAATATTAGAAGCCACAGAACAGTATGCTAAATTTACGCAAGTAGGTAATCGATAACAAAGAGGTTTTAATAGTTATGCAAGTATTTTAATTAATGATTGAAGACAGAACTAAAGATTGCACAGTTAAGCTAGTATTTTTTTGAGACAAGTTAAAGAACCAACCTAATCAAAACGTTACAGCGTGCAAGGGATTTTGGTCAATTACACGTATCTATCACATATTTTATTTACCTATTAAACCATTTTAGCTATTACTTAAACCATGTCCTAAAGTCATGGTCGGTCATTTCAATAAAACTTTATATGAACTATCTAATAATAACTCTGTGAGATATGTTACAGTTGACATGGCTTCGTAACAAGATCAATTGTACACAATTAGAAAGAAGTATTTGATTCACTGCCGCTTTATCAAAATTAATCTATGTCTAGAATATTCTAGAATTGTTCTAAATTTATTCAACGGAAATGTTCAGTGTTATTGCAATTCTGAGTATTTTTGTTATTTACAAACAATAACAACCTATTTACATGGATAAATTGACAATAACAGATGTTTTTGTCAATTTATTGAGGGTGTTTAGGAAAATGTTCGCTACCAGTTGGCGTCACTTCAACTTTCACATTGGGCCAATCAGGGGTTAACTTTCAAAAAGCGCTTGACAGCTAGACCATATTAGTTAGTGCTGCCACCTCGTGGGCGCCATTTTAAAAAACCCTCTCAGCAATTTTATCTGTCCAAAAGCACCTGAATTATACAATTTGTAAATTAAACATTAAAATTTCCGAAATTAACACTGAAAAATATTTGTTTTGATAGCGCTGTTTTAGATGGAATGGTAAAATTTTTCATAAACACCCTCATTCTAACCTAACGAGTGTAAACATGACAAGTCTATCTAATCTAGTATCTTGCGCGTGAAGCAATGTTATACGATAAACACATCGTTTTAATTACTTATACAAGTTACATTTATCCCCGTAATTCTAGTGTGTAGAGGAGCAAAGTACACATTACTAGGACTATGAATAAGACGTAGTTTATTATGTGCAACGAGTGTTTGATGAGGTCATGGTCCAGCTATAAAGTCTAACAAGTTAAACAACTGGCTCACAATGTACCTAGACAGACAGTTGTCTCATCATTACTTTGGTTGAACAATAACTCTATATTTATGTAAATATATACACAAGGTAGGTATACCTATACAAGTTAGCCTTTCTACCTTTATTGAACTGAGGTAAGCAGTGATGTTAACAATTTATAATTTATATTCTTTTCTCTTCTTACTAGTAACTACTTTGAAACCGGCTCGTCCTTTGAATCTTGCATGATAGATTCAAGTGAACAATAAATTTGCTAACAATCTGATTGAATGCATATTTATAGATGAATAGTTAATACAGTATTTTTATTAGATGTTATCATTATTAAATAAGTTTAATTAAATAATCAATAAACAACTTACTGTCTAACTAAGAAATAGCTTAGGTATCTTAAATTTTTCAGGCTAATAGTTCATAGCGTGTTTTGGATTATATTTGCAATTGCTTAATTTTATTTGGTAGGTAGTGTAGCTAGTGTACATGTTCCATACAATATTTACTTTTACCTAATGACAGCATTTATTTTCTTATCAGAAGTCTTATACTAGCAACACCATTAGCTATCTCTTCCAAGAATCTCAACGGCAAGTACCGCAGTAAAGTGTAATTTAGTACTCAGGTATCACTGCTGAAGGAAGCTCTAGATTCCGGAATGACAGCAATAACATTGCCTTTTTTCAAAATTGTGAGTAAAATAATATTCTAGATTTAAGTAATACATAGATTATATTGATATAATAATGAAAATGCGAAATTTGTACATAAGTCGGATATCAAACATTGTTGGAGAAAACTGCAGCCACGGTAATACTATCTATTACCGTGCTGCAGCCATACCTCTGTGACACCCATCAAAAAAATGGCGTCAAGCATATTATCGACGGTTATTATTATTTTATCGAAACTTAAAATTCGCGATTTTTTTATTTGTGAAATATACTTTCCTAATTCTATTTTTTACATTTCACTGAAGACAATAATAAAATCCTGTAAAAATCTGAAATTTAAATCGTTAGAATAATATTATAATTCTAAATTATTAGGTCCTTGACAAACAACAGACTTCTACTTGCCTTGAAAACATATTTTCAAAGATTGCCACTAAGATCTCATGTTCAAACAGTGAAAAATCATACAACTGCAACTGATCTCAGTAAGTAGGCTTATGATGCACGTAAAATTAATTATCAAATGAATTTAACACATAATTCGTAAGATAAAAAATTATAATGCTTCATTTACCGTATAAAGCTAAAATCACTGACTAAACCCAAAATTTTGAAAATTATTTGACTTAAAAACATTCATAAAAAACTTAAAATTGGCTGGTAGGATTTTAGCAACAAGGACTGTTTATTATTTATCATGAGAGCAAATGGAATGTTGTCCGCCAATCCTGGACCCGGTCGGTCCCACTGATTTCAAAATATCAGATAAAGCTGAGTCACTTTGTAGGAAAATATTGAATAAGTTATGAGAATTACTAAATTATTGTAAAACTAGCAGTGTTTCACGATTCGGCGTCTAACCTACATTTTTCTTATTTGTTCTTTACCCGGAGGTAATTTAATTAATTTATAGTGAACAATAAAAATCTAGCTAGGAAGTAATAATTTAAAAAAATGTGTGTGTGTTACCGAATGTTGAAATGCAGTTTTTTATTTTATTAAACAAGGAATGCAGATAACATATTGTACAGCTCAATTTGCATATTTTTGATAATAAAGATTATTTTTGTTGTCATGGTTATTAATAATTAATTGTTTTATTTTATGGATATTTGTTTCGCTCGGTGCGTGAGAGTGCCGGCTGTCAATTACCTCCTCGGTCCTATTCCTATTCTGTTTTCCTCCCTTATCCCCTTCTCCATGATAGCCGTGTCTATAGGTTACGGTTATCACTTAGGTACAATCAGGTAAGCCGTATGCTTTTTTTGCCACCAAAGTTGTATAAAAAAAGGAACACCGTCCTTTGAACAGTTTGCGGTCAATTCTTCTTTGAAATTTGAGTTGAACTATACCTACCTTCATTGTAATTGCAACTGAAAGGCAATTTACTCTGCTCTCTTTAAAGAGCTTTCTTAATTAACGGTGAAAACCAATAACCATCAACAGGAGCAATAACTATAGTCAATTACTGCTTCTGTACCTATACGACAAGCGATAGTGACTTGTGATAATATTACACTGTGATCTTCTAGCGTAAAGTTATAATAATAATAATACCACAACAATTACATAACGCCATCTACACCCAAAGTAAGCACATATATTAATAACTTGTGATAAGGGCTCTAGAATGCGGATAAACATACTTAAATAGGTAGGTACTTTTTTTTGTAAATACATATATACATAGAATCACTCATACCAATGCAAATAGCCATGTTTATGCAAACAAATATTTACACAGAGCAGGAATCGAACCCGTGACCTCTGCGTGTAGTGTAAAGTAGGTATATAAAACTAATTTATGTATTTTAATCAAATAATAAATTTTGCAAATATTTTATTCAGTAATGTTTTATTGTCGATGTTGATAATCCTACTAAGTCACAATGTATTTTGCGTACCTGTGTAATAATTTTGCCACACCATACATCGGTCTAGCCGTCGCGCGTCTTCATCACCACGGTAATACTATATATCATCACGGTAGTCGGCATTTCTATATTGTTGACACAAAGGCACTAAGATAATTATATTATTTATCTATCTCCACAACTCCTTTTACGCTGCCAATCTTAATGCGATTTCTCGAAAATGACTTTATTATGCACAATGCTGAGAAATTGGGGCAGATAAGTAGTGTTAATATACAGCTTAGTATTAAAGACTAAATTGAGTAGTAAATCATATAGTTATATGCATTGACAGGTAACCAATACATTTTTTTTATTTCGTATCTACTACGCCTATCTATCCAATAAGTAAAATATTAGCGAAAATTAAATTAGCAAAAATAATTTTCATTTGTTTTTTCCAAAGGAGAACTAGTAAAACAAAGCAACTAAGCGTTCATTTACTAAAATGAAATATTTGTTAAGCGACATCTGTTAGAATATTTGAAAACTTTGAAGAGTATCTCAGTACGAATTCTGAACAATTTAACCTTGTAACATGAAGGCAGTTTGTTTGGTACTCATCTGGTACGAACAAAGCTAGCTAGATGCCACTTTGTTCAAGTTTTATAATAATTTTAATGGGTTATACAATATTATGCTGATTGCTGTGAGAATCATTACTAATCCATATATATCTACTAATATTATAAATGCGAAAGTAACTCTGTCTGTCTGTTACGCTTTCACGCCTAAACCACTAAACCGATTTTGATTAAATTTGCTATAGAGATACAATAGACCTTCGGGAACAACATAGGCTATCTTTTATTGCAAAGAAATGGCTTGAAGGGGTTGAAATAGGGGACGAAATTTTGTATGGCAAATGCGATATAACCGAAATTCACACGGCGGTGCTGCGGGCAACAGCTAGTTGTATAAATAAACCTTCTTCGTTTTTTTACTGGTTCGCAAATATATACAATACAATATTTTCAAAAATTTGGCATGTCACGTTGTTCTTTATTACTTACAAAATATCATTTTTAAATTTTGACAACTTGTTACATAACATGTGGGTACTAACTCACCTATTAGATACACATTGGACGACATGTTAAGCTGTGGTTTTACGTTCTAGTTAAAGGCAACTTTTAAACCAAGTGATATATATTATAATATACCTATATTCTATGACGCAAGATTATCTAGATATAAGTAGATAAATTTGTGCAAAAGAAGAGATATTCTCGACCTAACGTTCCTTTATAAACTTTTTAATGGTTATGTGGACTGCCCTGAATTGGTCTCTCAATTAAAAATCAATGCCCCTTCCAAAAATCCCCGAGTTAGCCGATACTGTCTGTTTCATATTAATACAAATAAAACCAATCTAGGAAAGTTCTCCTCGCTAAATAGAATTCCCGATCAATACAATACAATTGCCAAATTATGCCCCATTGATTTATTATCCGACAATTTTAATCATTTCAAAAATACAATTACATATTATTACATATTATTACACCGAATCAGAGAGGACTTAAAGTATGGATCTGCCTTACTCTGTAATATGTAAAATTAACATTAATTACCTATCCTACATTTTTATTACCTATTTTCATAATATGTTATTGCACAATAAGATTAATTTTGATAAACCTAGAATTAAGTTTAAGTTTAAGTTTAAGTTTAAATTAAGTATGTTAAAAAAATTTTAAGAATTAAGTTTATAATTAACCCTGTTGTAAGCATGCTGTGGTTGTCTGTAAATGTTACAGCACTGGCAATGCATCTGTATAATTCTGATGTCAATAGTTTAGAACAGTGTATGTAATGTAGACAATCCTTAAATAAATAAATAAAATAAAATAAAATAAAATTTAATACCATATCTGACTATTTAGGTACAATTAAGAATACATAAAAGAAAACAGTTTTAGTTTTTAGCGCTCAACTTATTTAGATACTTAGGGCCTGTTTCACCACTAGCTGCTAAAGTGTCTGATATATATCTAACATATAAAACATTTTCTAGTTAAATCTGTCTTATATTTTTAAAGGGTGTAGGTATTTGTCAGTTAAGGTTATCAGGCACAGATATTTGAGTACTATCTGTCAGTTAAATTTCGAATAGGTTATCACGAACTATAGCAGCAAGTGGTGCAACAGGGCCTTACAGCTCTACCTATTTAAACACATTCAAAGATTTTTGTGGTAGGCCACAACAAGTTTTCTCTATGCAGCTTTGCCGATCGTATGGAAAACGATGGAGAAGGTTGCTGAGATGAGAATGATTTTAATAAAAATTATTATGTTGGTTAATTGCAATGTAGGATTATACAGCGTCATTACACTGCAACAAACTACATTATTTATATTCGATAAATATTATATGCAAAAAAGAGACTACAAAACTGCCACCATATTAACGGCAACCAAGCACCGCTGGATAATTATGAATTTGAGATTGATCAGGACTTTGAACTTTAAACCAAGCTTAATAACTATTATTATAAAACTAAATGGCAACACAGTCACAATTATTGTACTGCCAGATAAAATCTAATATTTGATCATTCACGGCTATTACCTACTGAATTGCAAGGTTGAATTATCTATTATTGCTTCCGCATTAGAAAACTAATATCAATATCTATCTAACAGAGGTATGAGGCTGTGTAATTCATGTATGACATGGAATAGTTTTCATTGTGTGTTATTATTAGGTTTTCTAACACGTTGCGTAACTCTATAGGTCTATGGACGACTGTACCGAGGTGCGGCGCTCTAACATACATTTCTTACTATGCGACGGAAGGTGTTTTATAAGTTTTCTATGAGTATGAAAGAGGTAGGTATATATTTGTCAATATTTTTGGAAATATTTCAAATTAAAGAAAAAAACATGGCAAAATCATGTTTAAGACGCACAGCGACCAATTTATTTGCATTATTTGCGGCTTGAGCAGTATTTGCACATAGACAACGACCTCACGTAGCACTGTATGTTATCAGGCCGCAATCATAGTGTAGCGAAATGACAGCATGCGCTCGACGTGAAAAATATTTACGATAAATTTGCTACAATATTAAATAAAGTTATGATGAAGATGTAGGTGGAGAGCATGACGCACCTACGGACAGTATTGACTTTACTTATCGTATTGAACGTGTTAAAGATAATAAATCCAATTTTATAAAATTTTAATGACTGTATCAAAAAATTCCTCAGCCTGAAGTCGCACCATGCAGGACACAAGCCACTTCCAATTTCCCTAGTGTCATCACGCTTGCTAAGCGGATTGTTTACGGCAGTAAAGTGATTTGAGTACCCAATTACCGTTATGACCTCAGACATCTTACGACTCTCTGGATTCCACTGACTGCTTACCATCAGGCAGCGTAGAATCACTTTGGTTGGCTGATATAAAATAAATAAAAGCTCTCACTGAGAGAGATGGAGTGGAGAAAAATAAGTGTTACTTTGTTTCGTCATTCTCTTATAATAAAAAAATTACTTGATCCTGGCATAACAATAAAAGTGACACAGAAAAAAAAACTAAATGTTATAGCACAACACAAGGCACACAAACTAGATTACATTAAGTAAAATATAGAAATAATAATTATAAAGGTGTTTAATGAGAACGACCCAAAATTAAGTAGCTTATAACACTTGTCTAAGCGTTGACGGTTGTTTATTATCTCATAAAAGTCAGACAATACTATGAGATAACTGCTTTCGTAACCGCGGTAAGGCCTTGATCTAAACTTAAGCTCACTTTTAGACGTTTCCTAAGCATTTGATGCATATATGAACATAAACGAGCCTTAATCCTTTTAAGTGTAATCTTAGATTGCTATCGCCCAAAACATGATAAATACGGATTAGGTAATGAAATGGTAGTTGTCAGTTTTTTATAATCGTTTTTTACTATTGGCAACAAAATGATTGTAATTAGATTGTTGACCCACCTAATTAATGTTTTGTTTGATTCTTTACTTACCATCCTGGTCCTAAAAATCAATACGGTGCCTTTCCTGAAGAAGATCTGCTAGCTTTGAATAAATTTCCATTTACTTTTTTTATGTATATTGTAGTTATAACTCAATTGTAGTTTTTATTCATTTATAATTTTCAGATCATCAAACAACTTGTTCGGAGGTCGATGACTTAAATATTAGACAGTAGAGTTTGCTCTATTATGAATATGCGAGTTATTTCCTTTTCTTCGTTGATCTTTGTTAGGGGTGGAAGACTTTGATGAATTTGTCTATTCAAATATCTTTTAGTTTTTTAAGGATGTTAAAATTAAATTAAATATAAATGCACATTGTTTTACATTTTATTTATAGATTTAACCTCATATGCTGTCCAAGTTTTGTATGATGAATTTAAACTAAACATTAATTCATTGTGCAAAAATCAACTTTACAGTGTTGATTCTTATTTCCTTTCCCTTGTGTAACCACTGATTAAATGCTCGGACTCCTATTTTTTTAGCAAATTATAATAGAATTTAATTTGTTAACTGAGATTCATTTCATGTTTCATCGGAACAATAATAGGTTATAACGTAAGCAATCTACAAAAGGTTATTATAAGATCCGCATGCAAAATGTTTAACACCGAATTGTCTTTATAGGGTTAATTGTTTATACTTAAGCAAAGCTTATCAGTTTACGCAGTGGACAAAGCACAACCGTTGCATTCGCGAACAAGGACGTGGACGAAGATATAGTATTGCTAGATACGACGAATTATTAGTAGGTAAGGCACACTACCTACCTAAAGTCGTGGGTACTTCAAGCTTGCCACTGCACAGGACTGGCTAAAGTAAAATTCACAAACGCAGGACTACACCCAGCAGTGGGTTGGTATGGGCTGTGCGTGATACTTAGGTAATATGACGACGAAAAGATGACGAATCATTACAGCGTTCATGATAAAATTACTTACACTTTGATTTTGAGAACTTTCTAACAAACATCAGAGTCAATTACACTATCTTCTACCATGCAGTCGTAAATAGATCATAGCCCACAAATGTTCTTTTAAAGGTTATGACCGCAATTATCTAGAACAGCTGACGAAATATAGGCGTAACACACATCTGCATATTCCGGTACGGAATAGATCAAAACGACATGAGGCTTATGTAATGTAAATATTTGCAGACACAAAAGTTTAATCTAGGTTAGAGTTGAAGGTTGTATGTTAACCTAAACTAATCCTAAATACAACTCGTAGCATTGAAAATAGAATCTGCAAATAATCATTGCCACAGTGTATCTCTAGTACATCGGTAGTTCATTAAAACTGGTCACGGTCATCCTGTTACGCATCTGCAATTAATAGACGTAGGTTCTTTTTAAATATTGATAATTTTAGTTAACGATAGAACGAAAATTTTATATCAGATAATATCTTCAGCTTTTAATTTAAAAAACTAGATATATAAAACGCACATGGTAATATGTTAGTGGAATATAATTTTTCTTCTTAATTTAGCGGCAAAGATAATTTGAAAGTAGCTTTGAAATTTGCACATTATAAACACTACCTACTCTTTACATTTTTATATCTGCTTTATTGCTTAGCTCTCACAAGTACCTAAATGAGGTAGATAATGTTGTTCATGGCAATCATGATAAGTAAAATAGTTAAAGTAGATTTGCTAATATTGTTAAAATGTTCAGTTTTGGTAAATATCTAGTTAAAGATATTTAAGTAAACCACGACTAAAACGTATCTTATAAACTGAGTATCATACAAATATTTGAAAAACAACACAAGTTTTTTTTTTATATTAGCCTACCAAAGTGACTGATGGTAAGCAGCCAGTGGAATCCAGAAGTGGTGACCACCATACCATCATCTTAAACTGCTGGTATGGTGGCCTCCACTATGGCGGCTGGGAATGGGGTTAGGGGAAGGGAATGAGGGAGGTGAGGAAAGAGGAAAGGGGGAAATTGGGACTCCGGCACTCTCACTCACCGAACGAAACGCAGTAGTACGGATACTACTACTCTTAAGTCGATCTTCTATGAGAGGGTAGTACTTCCCCGGACGATCCGGCCCATTCATGCTGAAACCAGCGTGGATCTACTATCGTAAGAAAGTATACTACTTTCACTAATAATTTTGTTAATCTAAGTCCTGTCATTGTGAACCCTTTAAAAAAGTTCAGAATTAAAGTACTGTCACAATAATGTTTCAAAGTTGAACACGGTAATGTATAAAATGACTACTTGTAGTGTAAAGTTCTTCTAAACTCGTTGAAAAGATTAACACGGGATTGAATATCACAAATTTGAACATTTTTACAGAGATTATTAAAGTAGGTAGGTAAGTATTTTTTAGTCTATCTATAAATGTTACGTTGATTTGTACATTTTACACAGTAAAAATGTTTTATCGTACACAGAGGCAATAAACCAAAACTACAATTTGTTTTAGTGCTTCTATATTCTAAATACAAGCAACAGTCTTGAAAACCGTGTGGTATATTCTATGACCTTTGTACCTTTGTGACCTACTGGGCATCTGCGGTAATATTAGGTACGAAGCTAGTCAGGCAACTGTGTAATATAAATAAATTTTTGAAAGTCAAGTGATGCGAGGAACATATTAAGCTTTATAAAAAGCAGCATATTGAGGCGTAAGTCGTGTATCTTATTATGTGATACCTTATAGTTTTCCTCTTGTCTTGCCAGGTGATTACACACGACTAATTATCTCACTACAGTAAACAATGAATGCACGCAATGACACTTCCATTCACGTAGTTCGTTGTTCGAATAGGACTTGCGCGGGCGCAACCACTGTTCGCCACTCCAACACCATTCGCCGACGGCGCGCAACATGGCCTCACATCTCTCATTGCGCGTAAGTATTTACGATTTTATATTAACATGCTACAAACATCGTTACTTAATATTTACGTTTTATGTAATTTGAACTTTAATCGCCAAGTTAGGTCATAATCGATTCGTGGTATACCGGTTTCAAGTTAATATTAACTCTTCTAGGTTCGGTTCCATAAAAGCAATGTCATTTAGTAAGAATTCGCGGCTTTTCTTTTTAAGTGACATATTGTTACATGGTGCGTTTGTGTACTAATCGCAAACTAAATTAAATTTATTACGTCATTACTTTTTATGACTTAATACAAAAAATAAGTTTGTTTCTAACGTTTACTTCTAATACAAACAATGAAATTCTTTAGTTTAAGTTGCATTGCATAAATTTATTAGAGTACCAGCGACGGCTTTGCGTGCATAATACATAAATAAAAAACTAGTCCATGTCACTGTCTCTGTTTATACTATGAATACAAAATTGCTTTTGTTAGTTTGTCATTCTTTCACATTATCGGAGCAACGTGCCATAAATCCGTTTGATTTTTGTACGATAATTGTAAGGGTTGGTAAATTGATACAATACTTCTATTATATTTTTTGGAATAACTAATGTTTACAATTCGTGATAATTTTCCATTTTCTCTCATAGGTTTTTGTTTACCGTACGTGTTTATATAGTTTACAATTTGCACTGTTGTCTGTTACATTGTATTCACTTTCTTACGACACCCACGTGGTGGTTTCACACTGTAGACTAAAGACCATACGGCCAACATAAATCTCTAGTTTACGTATTGTATATTAAACAAAGATTGTGTTTTGCTTATAACTGTCAAATTATAACTATAAAGTTTGTCCCCGTATACTCAAATGTATGCAATTAGATTACTTATTCGCATTTAACGAATGAAAATTCGAGGTCCTTTATGTAAAACTTATTATAGTAGTTTATTACTGTTAAATATATTCTAAAAAGGTATATAGGTTATCATCGATGTTTCAGCCGGCTCAAAATCTGTCAAAGTGGGAATGTTTAAATAAGGTCTATGTCCAGTCAAATAAATTGCAACTTAAGTAACCAATACAAATTGGGCTTTGTGATTAGGTGTTTGGTGGACTAGATACTAATATTATTTCGACATACTCTTTTTAAGAAGAATTTAGAAAGAAAGAAAGAAAAAGAGAAAGGAAAAAGCTGCTACTTCTAACGATAGTAGACCCATGCTAGTTTCAGTAAAGTACTACCCTCTCATAGAAGATCGACGTAAGAATATTAGTTTTCATGCTAATGTGTTACGCTCGGTGAGTGAGAGCGCCGGCAGCCCAAATATCTCCTTGGTCCTCTTCCATTTTCCTTTTCCTTCCTCAGCCTCTTCTCCGTGGTCGACAACGTCTTGGTTCTGTTTTCTAAGCATTATTTCTTTTGCGGTGCTTACCTTAGCATCAGGTGGGACGTATGCTTGCTTGCCACTAAAGTTGTATAAAAAATACTTAGCTCTTCATAAACCACAGATTAAAATAGGCCATCAAGTAAATCGGCATTGCAATACAAAAAATATTATTGGCGCAATACATTTTCATAATGTTAGATCATATCCGATAAAAGTCGACGGAGGTTCTTCAGACTGTAGCAGACGGAAACAGTCTAGATTTTATTACCATTATGATGATTATTATTACAAATCTTTTGTTTAAATATGAAATAAATAGTTATAAATACAACCACATACATGCATACATTATATATTTTTTTAATTATATTAAATTACATTTACCTAGTGCAAATGTTGTACTTTGTAACAACTTGCTCGTGCAAATGTTGTACTTTGTAAGAACTAGCTCTGTATCTCAAGGTACGTTACAAACATGCAATAAAACAGACACAAATAACACTCAGATTAAAAAGATTTTTTTTTAATCATACAATTTTTTGTACCATGTGTGGATCGGAACCACAAACCCGTCACAGGAGTCGCAGTTCTCGTAATACATATCTACAGTAAATGAATCATCTAGGTATTTACGAATGCTGTTTTTTTAATCTAGGTTATGAAACACATAAATTTCATGTGAAAACATTTTGCAACGCCCCTAGACTTATAAGCTCATTATTGTTGCGACATCAACATAGAACAATGTCAGTTGGGATCGCGGACATTTTGCAATTGCGGCGTAAACTCGTAAATTCTGTTCGAACAAATCACTAGTCGGCTGCAATCTTCGGATCAATTTTTGATGGCTTTAAACGTGATGATTTAATGTCGTGGAACTATAATGTGCTATGATTTTCATTGATAAATAGTACAATGATATTTTCAGTGTAAAGTGTCCACTGCTGGGCGCAGGTCTCTTTTAAAGAAATGAGATAGCCATACCACGCAAGACCGCTGTAGGTACGAGCAATTTATAGTTGCCGCTTTTAACCCTATAATCTCTTAATTGCCTTTTTGGACGCCTTTCGAACCTTTTAATAGACTAAAAACCACAGTATAATTGCGATCAAAAACGAATCGACTTCCGATAGCAATAAAATAATTTATAAAATAGTTTCATCATTTTAATTTTAAAAAGAACAACATTTACACTAAAGGATAACAGTCAGATAACAGATCACGGTAGTAGATCCACGCTGATTTCAGCATGAATGGGTCGGATCGTCCGGGGAAGTACTACCCTCTCATAGAAGATCGACTTAAGAGTAGTAGTATCCGTACTACTGCGTTTCGTTCGGTGAGTGAGAGCGCCGGAGGCCCAATTTCCCCCCTTCCTCTTTCCTCACCTCCCTCATTCCCTTCCCCTAACCCCATTCCCAGCCGCCATAGTGGAGGCCACCATACCAGCAGTTTAAGACGATGGCTTTTGGTATAGTAGCCGCCACTTCTGGATTCCACTGACTGCTTACCATCAGGCGGGGTGGAGTCACTTTGGTAGGCTATAATATAAAAAAAAAAAAAAAAAAAAAAAAAATAACAAACCGCTCTTTGTTATATTTCCTATTTTATTGTTATCTGTACTAAGGTCATACAAATGCATTTTATGATCTAAGTTAAAAAGTTGAGTGTATAATAAATAATTATCTAAAAATTTAAGCCAAGGTGATACTTTATATAAATTATAGCTCTTATCTTAGCCTAGCCGTGATATAAATGATAAATTGATAACATCAACTTAATTTTTGAATCTAATACATACTACAATTAATAAATGTAATTATTTAAGAACATTATTTTTTGTTTAGTATTACTAAGATGTTATACAATAGATTACAATAAATTTAAATTTTGCAACAATTTGGCGAAAGCTACATTACTTTATATTACTTCTTAAGATATTTTATTTTACAAAAGAGTTAAGGACTAATAAACCATTCGTAAATGACAGATTAATATTAAATTTATGTGTTTCATTTACAAGGTTAAAAGTAGTAGTAATACAAGCTTGTAGGGAATACATAATTTGTATTAAAATCATGCCTAGGAAGGCAATACCTGTTGTTTTTATAAAAATATAAAAATATATACATCATATTCTCGTCCATCATTTTCCTTTTCTGGTTGTTCAACTTGAATTGCGAGTTCATTATCATTCTCATTGCCTGTGACATTTCGCTTTAAAGCTTGAAGTACCTACTTATGATACGTAAATATTTCCTTATTTCATGTGAATATGTATATTGAGGTGCGCGCTTATTACACTATCGTCGTAATCGCCCATATCGTCCTCAGAAATGCCGCGCTCCCTCATATCCTAATATTTATTATGGATACTGATGTACTATTAAATAGTACTTTTAATTTTGCCTATATAATTATGTACAACTACTTATTAGTATATCTAAACTATATACCATATTCCAATTTTTTAGACACTTGGATACTACTTTGAAAAATGTATGAGATTGACATAAACTAACGCCAGGCGTTATGTCAATCTCATATATTTTTTAATCTATTCTATGAATAGAGAAGAAATCTATGCCCCTTGTCTGGCCACGTACTTTCTGTTTTTTGGGCTGATTTCTTCAGTTTGACTTAACTGACATAGCATTTATTGGTTTTATTAGTTTCGACAAATTAAGACCTTTCTTCTTGTAATAGTTTTAATGTATAAAGTCTTAAGTTATAAAGAAATAATCAACAATAAAGAATCAACAACATTACGATGGCGCGGCCATGACTTTCAATCCTAAATATTTATCTAGAACTTCTAATTATTTTTTCGACAATTTTCGACAAATTCAGTCTTCAATATACAAAAAGAATTAGATCTCTAACCCAAGCAGTTGCTGAGATCTCCATGACCGCGCAATCGTACACGTTACGTTGGCGCGGCCAACTTAAAACCCTTATAACTTCTTTATTTCTACTTCGACAAATTTTTTGTTTGTACCCTTCGATTTCGACAAATTCTGACAAAATATTGGGCAAAGTTATTTTCTGATTTGATAACTTGGCGGAGCAATCGTAACGCACACCTTAACGCAAAGCCACAATCGACAATCTTCAGTAAGTAGGTTGGTCCCTAAAACTCAAATACTTAATAAAATTTAGACATTTTGCAACCTAATCATAGTGCGCGTGTTTATTATCGACTATGACAGTTCAGGCTAGTTGTCTTAAATCTAGTTTATTTATAGAATGAATGCTATGGCGCTGTTCATTTTTTTTGGTCCGCTCTTGTCAATATTTAGTTGTCAAACTAAATACTAGAAGCACTGTTCATTTTTTAATACAATTGTTACGCGTTTTCTGTTAATATAGACACGTTAACCTAAGGTAGCGTAGGTAATTCAAAATTTGAATTTATTTGTTCATTGCCCAAATATTTATGCACATAACTGAAATTATATTTATAATATAAGAGTCCCAGTTCCATATGTTCACAATACTGTAAATTGAAGCTACTTCCAAAATCACGAGTTAATAAGCAGCTACTTCAACAGTAAACTGATTAAAAGTTATCATTAAATTTTTACAGCAAAATACACAATGACCACAAATTGATTTGATTGATAGTAATTTTTTGAAACATCACTAATTAGACAAAGTAGAAATCGCAAATAAATTAAACAACACGCCTACATCCTTGATTAAAAGTTACCTTTAAACACCGTATTAAATATTTAGATAAGTAGAAACGTAGGTCAAATGTATTACAGGCGTAACACTAAATCTAATCACGTATGTATTCACAATTTAGCGGTTAAAGTAGTCTTGCTACTGTCGATCGATCGATCGTTGCAAATTTGGTTCAAGACCAATATTAGTGTTGTCTATAGATTTTTGTGATCCTGAATTATTTTATTCGTAAAACTAGCTAATAGGTATAGTTCTTTTGTGACTCGTTGCGAATAATCGTTCTTTAGTGCCGCAACCATCAAAACAAATATTAAGTACTTACTGCACTTTTGTTTTTTATCTTATATATCTACTCATCCTTCGGGCTCTTTAGAATCAAATCCATGAATGCTAGTATGTTTTTAATGGAATTGTACTTAAGCTGGGTAGTATTAATGGTAGGTAAGTATTTAAGTTATAGTTACAGACAGTTTTGAAGTTCTTTAGTTCTGAATTTAAGTGATAATCGATGAAGCGAAATAACGAAATAATAATTATTCAAGAATCGGTTAACCTGCAATATTACGCGAATGTAAAACTGGCAAGTTTTATCAAAATGTCAACCATAAGAACAGTAGTTTTTTTTCTAATTATTTAACTTATAAATAGCTTACACAACGAGCGATCTTTTATAGCATAATAACCACATTTTTTTAAAAATCGTTATTTATACACTTGATAAATACTGCAACCTAATTCTAACCTGTATAAATTGTATACCTATTACATTATTTTTAATGTACCAAATTTCGAACAGATTAGGGTCATATTAAACCTCTATTACAGAAGACACACAATGGACTTTACAATAGTATTTATTTCAATTACCTTTAGTCACTATGACAGTTAAAATCTATACAAACGTGAACACTTGTAAAACTTGTGTACTTTCATACAATTGTTTGAATAGAAACCGAATCGTAAATGTGTGTTCATGCAATCATGATATTGAATCTAAATACTTTGCTTTTGCGCTAATTTCGACTATAGTAATTTAATCTTATTTAGATTATTTATAAGCGCTAACGGATTCGGTCACCTAGGGCCACGTTCCTTAACGTTAATGAGCGTTTGTTTAGTGACAGAAAACGTAAAGAGTTAATGAAAATTGACCAGCACCTCTGATATTTAGCCTAACACTAAATATCTTACGCTGTCTTTGGTGAGACAAATATTGTTGGAAACAATATTGAAAATTTATTTATTTATTCATTTTATATTTCACTTACCTACTTCAATTTCTGATTAACAATATTTGTAAAAAACTTCATGAGTATATCATAATAGTTCACATCATTTTTCAATATTTCTTCACGATTACGTTTAAAAATTTAATACCTCTATGGAACATAATGCATAATCATAACGCAAAAAACTGGGTATGTAAAATTTTGGGTTTAACTTTAAACTGAGCAAATTGCATATAGTAAGAAAATGTCATTTAAAATAGAAAATAAGCTTTCAAATAACAAACAAATTGACAATTGTTATTTCAAATTATGTAAGTGACTTGAAACCCTTTTTGATTTCGCAATAGAAACTCGAAGGGATTTAGATGCAATCTTGCGCGCATCCATGCCGCTAGTGTCGTTGACCTCCGCCATGAGAATGCACAATGATGCACAATCCTCTTTGTAAATGTTGCACCATTTTATCTTTAATATTATAATACAAAAGAGTATAAATTTTATTATTATTTATATTTTTTGATTATTATTTTTGATGTCCTTTATGGTCTTACACTGGCTTTTGACCTTTATGTATTTCTGCGTTACATCCATATTATTTACGTAGTATGCGCCTCTTACTCTTAATTAAGAACATTATATAAGTACTTAGGTATATACCTAACATGAACAGCATAAACCTACATTATACGGTACGTGCGTTGGTCGGTTGATATTTTATTTATAACATACAAGTCAGCAAAAACAACGGAAATTTATTCAGCTCCACGCATTCGATTGGCGAATTCGACGAATTTTAGGCTTGCTTCACACTTATTCCTACAGCCTTACTAAAACTAATTTACTCATTTCTGTCATATGGTTAATACATTTTAAAATAGAGCAACGAGAAGAACTAGTACAAAACTCAGGCCATTATTTTTAATTTTCAAATTATTACAATCTTATTATTAATTCATTTCTTCTTAGTGTTTAGGGTGCCCTGTAACATAATAATAAGTAATATCAAAAGAACTGGTTAAGACACGCATGTTGATTTAAATCGGTTAAAAATAAAACATGTTAAAATCATTTAAAGAATAAAGGGAGAATCGGTGAAAACATAAAATATTTTTGCTTTCAGTTTCTATCATCATCAGTCTAAAAACTTCAACTGCAGGATAACGCCACCCACACACTCATCACTGTAGAAAATATTATGGAAATCATGTATACTTTATTGGATTCAGATTATATTAAAATACGTATGAAAAAAATGTAAATTTACCCTAATTGACACAAAACCTATACCGGACTCGATTTTACTTGGAAACTGTAACAACGATGACTGAGCGATACAATGACATACCACTAGCCATATCCTTTCACCGCTTAACGACTTATGAAAAATCAAATATGTTTTGAAAAACTAATTTTACGTTTTTAGTTTCTGTATTCCAGCACCATTTGCAGCATTTTAGAAACAACCAGTTCAATTCAAATTCTGGGAGTTTAGGTGGTCATCAGCCTTTAAAAAATTAACATAGTTTCTGAGGTTTATTGTATTGTATAACATAATTATCTATGGATTACAAAGTCAACATACTAAAATTTCCTTGCTACCTGTCCAATGAGCATGGTTCAAACACATTGACGCAAGACATTGACTGCAATTTCTATCGTACGTCGTTAATGTTTATAAATTAGTCATTGTCGGTCTGCCGAAGTCTAACATAGGTAAAAGAGACAGCTTAATCGTCTATTGTCTGATTAGTTAGCGATACTTTATGTCGTTTTCCGGTCGATCATCGACAATTTAACAGATAATTCGTGATTTCCTCTAAGTCTAAGAATGTGCATTATTGTATGTTTTGTACGTAACCAAGTTTGCAGAACTGTGAGCATTAAAAACCTATAGAGCACTGTGTTATCAACAACATAATTATTCGATCACAACAATAACCTCTTAAAGAAAAGTGCGGCAAGTTAGCGATGAATGAGGAGTGCTTATTATGCTCAATTATACTTGGAATGGCCTTGAAAAAGATGCTTGGGAGAGCCGTTTCGGTTGAAAAATAATGTGTTATATGATAATTTTAATACCATTAATCTTAAACCAAAAAATGTATACATAGTTAAAGGATGCTATATATTAAGGAAGAGAGAGAGCAAATACGAATAGAAAACGAAATTGATATTAAACAAATTCGAGTTAGACGACGAATGATCGTTTAAAGTAGTAACAATAATATGCAGTATGATTTAATAGGTGCGAGTTTTTTACGACTCATTTCTTAGACCTTGATGTTAGGCGTGGTCAAGGCAACGAATTGTGCCTGGGTTCGATTTCCGGATTACAAGCGGACACGACTACGACGCCTAGTAAGTACTGGACATAATATGTAACATTATAAAGGTAAAGATGGCCTTGACAATTAAATATTTAGAGAAATGTACTTAATGTTACTTTGTTAATTATTAAATTAAATTTGATTAAATATGAGTTCGTATAATGATAATTAAATTAAATAGGTACACAACACAAGAGCCATTTAGTTAAATCGACATATCAAAATTCGCATCATCAGAATTATTATCATTCGTCCACACATTTGGTCAGACTGCAATTTTAAAAGTAAGTCTAAACGGTATAGTGTATAAAATCAATTATTATGTATTTATTATGGGTAACAGTTTAGAATTTACATAAGACAACCTTAAATAAATACTGCTACAATTAAAAATGCATTATATTTTATCAACAATGCCAACTGCCAAAAATAATGACATATAATTATAATAATTAATTAAGCACAACTCGCATATTAATTCAATTATGCCCTTGACTTTATTACAACTCTAGAAACTTTGTTTTACAAGGCGTAGATTATTGAACGTCACAGTAACTCACAAAGACGCCAACGCGTTACATTTTATATGTCATTGAATATTCCTACATACGAGCTTTGTTTTGATACTCAGTTAAAAATTGACTTTACCGACTCTGCGTAATGAAAAGCAGTCAGGAATTAACAGTGTTTGTCATCATTACAATTACTATTTCCGCCCATTATGATATTTGATCATAAAACTCACGTTTTTTAAAATAAATTATTTAGACTGATTAACTTTACATAGAATGTAATGAATAGAAAATACTGCATAACAACATAGGTTGTCATTTTACAAAATTCATGATTTTTCCTAATATGTAGAACTTATTCTGCTATATCGTTAGACTAAATGTATTCTTATTGACTAAGGTACCTACATTTATTAAATCTGACAATACGCCCATAAGTCTAATGTGTTGCGTAATAGGGATGCCCGATCTGAATTGATTTTCTGGAAGACCTCAGAACTCAAATTCTTTAACGTCCTATTATCGATTTTACCAATAGAACAAATTAAACAAATTCTCGCTTTTAAATTTTTGTACATAGATCAATCTATTGATTACTTCTCAGATTTCTCAGATAATATATCTTGTAATTCTGTCGATTGAACTACTTATTCCACACCGACTAACCAATAAGCTCTAAGTTTTATTAAGGTTTAAAATAATATTTATACGTTTAAAGAAATTTAATATTTGCAGTACTATGTAATTAGTAGCAATTTGAAGTTTAGGTTTCCTTAAGTGCCTTATGGTTTTTACACAACATGACACCCTGTCATGGCCAGCAAGTATTTCCACGACGGCATACCTGCATGTATTTATTATTATCCGATCATATATTGTAATACATAATATGTCATGTCAACATTTAGCATTGCTTACTACTACTAGCCACTTAACATCAGCGCACTTGTATTTGCGCATTGTCTTCCATATTTTATCTAGAATAATTGTTTATTTTTCTATATTTCTTAGTGTGATAAAAGAGCAGTGTGAACTCCAATCTAGAGTATGAAAGTACCCCATCTCTTTCCATGTTATAAAAAATGTTTAAAGCCGGGTTCAGGCACTATAAACGAGCCTTACATGTAACGTTTCAGTACCGTTTATACGTACAATTAGCGTTTTAGTACGCATTACATTACATTATGAGTTACACTCGTCTGGACCCAGCTTATGGAAATATCAGATATTGAACGTTAGCACCCAATTTCGTTTTAACTGTGTTTACAGTTAAGTTATTTTTCTTTGGTACATAAACAACAATTTGTATGACTGCTAACGATATCAATGTATAAGAACAACTTTCTAAGGACATACAGAACTAATAATAGCTAAATATTTATTTTGTCCTAGTAACTAGAATTAAATAAATATCATATTGAATGTATCAATGTAGTACTTTTAAATAATTTAAGTTCCAATTATTGGTACAAAAAATGAAATGTCAATAGTGGGTACAAAAAATTGGATTGTCATTTTAAGACTGCCGCTATTTAACGATTAGGTAGAGGTGTAGGTCTTACGAATGTAGAGCGTGGATTTATTTTATAACGTAGATTGTAACATAATTTAAATTGATAGATTACATACATAAATGCATTTATTTAGCAATTAATCATAAGTAACGTCTGATTCAATAGTGTGTAGGAGAGTGTGCGATAGATATGCATGTGGTTTTCATACACGGGATAAAATATTGTGTCTATAAATTGGTCCTATTTTGAGTTTAGGTTGTTAAATTAATTAACTCATAATAAATGATCTAGTTCGACTAAAAGTTTAAGAGTGACCTATTTGCATACAATACTGAATACAATGTAAGCACGACTTTCATTGCAAAAAATTTGTAAAACAAAGCTTTAATGTACTACAAGTATTATTAAAGAAACCTTATATTAATTAACCAATATAACTGTTTATCGAATATAAAGTAGAGGTACAGCTCAGCAAGATCTTTTTTAGATTTCTCCTGCGAATCGAAGCTAGACTAGGCAAACATAGACCGCTACTATTCATAATAACATCATAATATATTAATAAGTGGTATGGTATATCTGTGTAAGGACGCAAGTGCTATTTTACTACCTACTCTACCTTTTAAGTATCGTAGTTCGTAAGTTTTTACACACTTATGGATGCGGACTGTTATTTCAAATAATATTGAAAACACCAGGCTTCAGAACCGTACTCGCACTTAGTCTATACACAGGCACTTGCTATTATCTAAACGTATATAATATATGTAAATATTTACAACTAACTGTATAACATAAAATGCCTACAGTGATGAATCACTAATAGACCATTCAAGGTAAATTCTAATTGCTCTTCGCAGTATACATTTATTATAATTCATAAACTAGTTATCTATGTAGAAAATTATAGGTTCGATTGAAGTGTCTAAGAGTGGTATTAAAGTTGTATTGCACAGCAATGTAAAATAACAGCAGAAATAAGATAAAGTTAGTTTGTATTTATTTATTAATACAAACCACTAAAAAAGAAAAATGTAATTATTATTAGTATATTATTTTATCCATGCTATTACAGTGTATTTTTGTGGACACTCCTTCTGTGCATGCACCCAGGAGTTTGAATTACTATTGAGGAGAACAGAAAGTTCAAATAACAATAATATAGTACGTTCTCTTTGAAAATAACCCTAATAACGTTAAAATTAAAACTATTTGTTATCTTTAAAAATAATAGTGGATATTCTGTTATCATTTAAATTTACATTAAAATCATCAAAGAAAATTTGACCCAGTTGCCATAAATGTTGCTGTTATTGCAAAAAAAAGGAGAAGTGCGTAATTTATAAATAAATCCTTTTCAAGCAAAAGAATTTTCAACCTAGTTTATTTATGTATTACTTCACTATCATTATAGGTTTCCCTAATGCAATAGTGTGGAACCTAATTATAATGTGTAATTATAATTTATAGTTGGGAGTAGGTATAATAAATATAGGTTTTTGAAACGATTAAACATTTACCTACCTTTGATATTAAACAAGTATAATATGAATTATGTCAATAAACTTATAACTTTTGCCTTTATTTATAAACTATGTCAAAAATGTGATTCAAGTGGTTCTAATTATTATTTTTTACATTTTCAGTTATTGTGCGTGTTCCTCATAGGAGTACTGGCCGACCCTGCGCCAGGACGAGTGCCGAAGGTGTACAATGCTCTCATCAACTCAAACCAGAACCTAGAGCCGAGTAAGGCTTACCCGGTATACCAGCCAGTACTGCACGACGCGTTCGCCTTCTCCTTCCAACCTTTCTTTTACGGTGGCGATTTGGTTGGAAATGTGAGTTATATTCCTTTTGTTTAAGTATACAGTGGTATGTAAGCATATACACTAAATTACTAAGTATTAAAATTACTACAACAAAGATTGTTATAATATTTTTGGTACTTATATAATTTTACGGCGTAACTACACTAAGGAAAATTTCACAAAACCTTAAATATCATAATCACGTTTATCCTGCAACATAGTTACTCACTTACGTCGTGCTTTCTCAGAAGGGTACTTATTTAAAGGTTATGAAAACGTCATATCGAGTATATACCAGTAGTAGTACCGAAATATCAGATTATGAAATTGTTCACTGCTAAAACTCAAGAATGGCTAGACTGATTTGATCGGCTAATTTTGATCATGAAATATTTGTGGAATATCAGAAAAGATTTAAACGTTGAGAAAAATTGGACGAATTGAGAGGAAAATACAAAAAACGACAATAAGCTGTTAGGCGGCACGAATTTTACCGGATCAGCTAGTGTATTTGAATAAATATGTTGTTTCGCTGTTTTAGGGTTTATTACCACCGGGTTACTTGACACCAAAAGAGCCTCAAGCACTAGAACCTGCACCGAGTTCAACGCCTGAACCACCGACTGGAGCCTCTCAGTCTTCTACAGAAAAAACAGCCGCTACTTCGGAAATAGCCGTAACAGAAGCCGATAGCAAAAACCCCACACCGGCACCACCGTCTCCACCAAACACACAGTCCCCGATTCCTTTAAACGAATTTGGTCTCCCTCCACAAGTCATACCCCTCTCACACATAGACCCTATATACAATGCCCTGCCACAATTCAACCCATTCAGCTTCAGATACCCCGGCATTAGGTTCTACAATCCTTATGACCCTTTCAGTTATACGAACCTACCCTCAATATACCGTCCACTCCCTAACGTGTTAACACCTAACTTTGCTCCTGTTAGTGATAATTATAGTAATATTCCTACTGCAACTGAATCCTCTGCACAAACCCCACCTCCTGAACCGATTGATCTCAATATCCTGAATTATTCATCAAAGGATCCTGCCATTCCAAACGTACCTCCACCCCCACTTCCTCAAGGCGGTCTAAAAACGGATAAATCAGAATAGTGTTAATAAAGAGTATAATTTATAGAAATTGGTATTTACTAGTGACCTCTTGTTATTTAATAAAGAACGAATGTACCTAAATCTTACAACGTAAGTAAGTCAAAATCACTATAAGAGTTGGATGATTTTAATTAAGAAGGCATGCCCAAGAAACATTATCTATTTTTGTAGTTGCACTTTAGTATGATAAATATATTAATGCTGGTTAAAGGCCTTTCTCAGTGAAAGAAGTTTATCATACTGGTGATGCATACTGGTCAAATAAATGACCGCAGTAAGTGCTGTACTGCATGTACTACCAAAATAACACTGCTGTCCGTTACCTGGATATCCCTTATATTGATTCATTTCATTATTTTTAGTAGTAACCCGGAGTCTGGAATTGTGACCGATAAATGGCAACAGGCTCGCCTCCTGTTACATGTCACCTAAATTAAAAAAGGACAAAAGTGGATGATGAAACACCTTTCCCTCCCTCTTCGGGGATACAAAAGGCGTGAAGCTATGTAACAACTGTGAAAACGTCTACAAAAAAGACAATGTTTGCCATTTATACATATATATTATTACTAAATAATGTTATTCTGAAGCATAGAAAGATAACTCAAACTCCATTCCTTTTATTATGGTTACCGGCAAATACCACTCATAGTAATAATATGTGTAAGGTCTTGATGAGTAATAGTACCGTATTCTGACCACACATATGTTAAAATGCTCTGGATGATATCTTACAAAATCTTGTACTACCGACCGCACACGTATGTAGATACAGTCAACATTCCACATTAAATCAGAATAACCCTGAAAATAATTTACTACATAAATTGTAAACTCATACAATAATACAAAAAAAACGGTCAAGTGCGAGTCGGACTCGCGCACCGAGGTTTCCGTACAAACTGGGGAAAAATAACATGAACATTTATATATCTTTTGGTTGCGTTGACATAGAACTTTGATTTTTTTACAGCTGGACTTTGAAAAAGTTCTTGACAGACAGACAGATAAAGTAAGTGATCCCATAAAGGTTCCGATTTTATTAATTTCAAAGTTTAATAGCTAATAAGTGTATATTAGAGGCTTAATTCCATAAGACATAAAGAGGATAAAGACATAACTCTAAAAATGATAAAAATGATTCTGTACTTTACTTCTTTTTTAAGATAAGTAAAATAAAATTTAAAAAAATATTATCATCTATACATAGTATAAAAGAAAGTCACTGGAAAGTTGCTGTCTCTGTTTGAAATTGTTAATCTCGGGAACTGCCAAATTGATTTGGAGGTGTTCACTATTATATTATTTTATATTGTGTGTTACTTCTTTCTACTAAACAAACTAACACAAACAAATGCCTAAAAATAACTTAACCACTAATTTATTTAATTAAATTAAGCCTAACGAAATGTATATACCCGAATAATCATTCTGCCTCTGATGTCGTGATAATTGTAACGTTCGAATAGAACTAATTTTTTATCTGTAGGGCATTCGCCGAAGAAATATTCGGTCTCGACATGTTCTGTAAACAAAATAAGTGCGTTTGAATCATTAACCTTATATCATATTATCTTTTTATAAAATATAATTAAGAATCAACAAGATAAAACTGAGGATGTGACTAAGCAAAGTACTGACTTAGATATTATAACAGTTGTGCTAGGTATATCATGAAAAATATGAATAGAGGAAATTAATATAGTACCTGGAATGGGTTCAACGTCACCGAATACTATACTATTAAGAGCTGTGTATGTCTGATAGCAGAACACTGGACTCGCTGGAAGACAAAAACATATTACATTTTTATATGAAACCACCCATAATCTTAGCTATAAGTTCTACTGTTAATTTATAATTATAATAGCAAAATAAAAATAAGTTTAATGAAGTTTTGGCAAAATATACAATAATATCTAAATTGTCACCTTTGATTGGCCTAGACACTATGGCTTCACGGAATGTCTCCATGGGAAATGAAGCGCTTTTTTGCTCTGAAGATAATTTGTACACATCGCTTTTCTTCATTGCAATACATTGTGGTCGTAAAGCAAGATAGCCAGGACACGAATTTCGATGTGGCTTTTCTGTGATTACGACAACTCACTGCACCGCTCACGATGCATGTGAACGTTTTCATAAGAGCCGTAACATTCACAATGTAAATTTGCATTGTTTTACATTGACCACGGCACTTTGGGAATTATTTTTTCATTCAAAGAGCATTTCAGCTATATAAGTATAACAAAATAAAATACACTGTATACCTTTGGTTAGGCTTAACGAATCCTTCAAAGACACTTACCTATCTATTTAAATTAAAATCTACTTACAAAATGCGCATAATATAAAGAGATGCTGCCAATCCATTACGTGTTAAACAACTATCAGTACTGAACGCCAGTTTACTGAATAATGAGTAACAACAATAAGGCAAATTCCTCATTTTGTAAATATAAGCAGTAAACAAGAGATCATGAAAACAAACAAAAGTTATTTTGATAGGAGGCTTGTACATAATGCGAAACAGCAACATCATGCGCCGAAACACATAACGGCGTTGAGAGCCGTCGATGCTGGCGTTTGACATTGGCGTAGTTTAACACTGTCTTATACCTCAAGAAGCTAAATTCGAAAACCAAAAAAAAAGAAAAAGATATTGGGAAAATGCGACCTCATATTCTATTAAAATTCAGATTCCGGTTTAATTTTTTGAAACACTCTGTATTGCATCGTGAAGTTTTTAATAAAAAATATTATTATATCTTTTTTATTAAAATACTAGGTATATGAATAAGGGTCTTAAATATAAATACTGCCAAAATGACAATAAGAAAAATTAATGACAGGTTACTCCAACGTTTACTCTTTCTTCTAAGAACTACAATTGCATAAAATAAGTAAAACTATTAATTTACATTACGTTATATTTTATTATTATAAACACTAATACATTATTCACAAACAATAAATGAGAGAGAATATCTTGTATGAACGTAAGAGTAATATAATAATAATAATATATATAAATATACCTAATATATATGAAATAATAAATAATTTACACAAGAAAAACAATGAAAATTAATTAATAAAGGATGCTTCTTGAAAACGAATGTTGCTTGTAGCTATGATGTATTTCATCATCAGTTGAATATTATAATATGGCAACATACACCCTAATATATCTTTGTTAAATATATTTTTTCACAAAACATATACGACTCTAATTCTTCTTCTTCTTTTCGTGTCGACAGCAAATCTTTTTATATAAATAAGTAGAAAGTGAGTGAAGTGACAAATTTTATCGAAGGCCTGCTGCTATTTTATTTATTAAAGAATTGAAATGATTCTTAATTTTTCTATTATTCTAAAAGATAATTATTTAAAAACAAAGGCGTGTTTGCTTTTTTAGCATTTTAATATGTCGTAATACTATTGTTAAAAAAGCAATCCAAAGAGACAGTTCCTAATACTATACTACTAGACATTAGCCGAAATAATCGAGATCATTCACGTATTCCTTGGTATTTTATTATTTACAATAGTAATTATATAAAGAAAATTCCTGACAGGTTAACAGTAGTAGTAAAGAATATTTTACAATTGTTAAATTGCAACTTCATGTCGATAAGCGTATGCTTATTATAGACATATAAACTTAACTTACAGCATGTGCAAATTGATAATTATGACGTTTTGTGGTTTCTTTACATATAAAAATACCTACATTAAGCTTAAATAATTTGGGTTTCCTACTAAAAGTTAACTTTGTCACGAAAAAAAAATTTTTTAATGTTCTGACCTAATGCACTTTTCTATTTTGGATCTAGCAATCTTATCTTCTTTTTCTTTATAATCTAATATATTATTTATTCCCAAAGATCCCTTGGCTTATAATAGAAATTCAAAGTCCACTTCAAATGACTGATAAAGCCTACAGGGATATACCATTCAAAGAAATAGAATCTGAATCTTTTCCTGGTATGTATAATTGTAATTCTTGGAACGCATATTTGAAAGCTGTACTGTATGCCTGGGTAATCGGCCGATTTATATGTATCAGATTCCCCTCTGATTATTATACAAGTAGGCACAAGTCTTATTTGGGGCGTCCATCCCTGAAAGAAAAACAATGAGTGTTCGTCTCATTCGAGTTTGATCTATATAAAACTGACTTCTTATAAATCCTTTCAGCTGAAAGACCTCCTCTGCTGAACACTTACCTTTCCTATGTTTATAGCCTCTTCGAACGGTTATGGACCGATCAGCCATCGATTGCCCGCCACCCTTATTTGTGATTCATAAAAATATTTCTTTAGAAAAATAATATAAAACGAAATCTACTCACTCGTATAATGACATTCCCAATAAGATCTTTATCAGTATAAGAAATATTATATATTAAATTTATATCTTTCTTGAAGCAGTCTCCAAAAATATATTCAATATGCACATTACCTACAATAAAAATATTCATAATAATTATAAATTTCATTATTCAGTACCTACCTGTTTTAAGGTAGAGATATTAAAATGCAATACGAGTTTTACAAAGTAAGTAAGTACAAAATATGCTTTCTAAGTTTATTTCGCTCATTTACAGTAAAACATCCTCTACTCGTATTTAAATAATTCCCCGAAAGTGCCTGAATTCGCCAATCTCGAGAATTCTAATTCTAATTTCCTAATGGATTTGAATGCAGTTTTCTCTTTTTTATTGTGCGTGTTATTATTATATTGAATTATTTATTATTATTATGTACATATTATTAAAAATAAATAAATAAACTGAAAAAAACTAAAAAATAAATGAGTCGAAATGGTCCAGTGGATAAGGCACTCGCTTCGTAAACACGAGGTAGTGGGTTCAAATCCGGGCAAGTACCAATGTGATATTTCAAATCATATGTACTTTCTAAGTTTATCTTGGACATTTCTGACCGACGGTGAAGGAAAACATCGTTAGGAAACCTGGACTTAAAAGTCTGAAATTGCCAATCCGCCTTAAGCAAGCGTGGTGATTAATGCTCATGCCTTCTCTATATGAGAAGAGGCCTTTGCCCTGCAGTGGGACATTAATAAATAAACTAATTACGTGATAAACTAATAAATAAAAATATTAAAATTACAAAAATCTACATACTAGCATTTTTCATAGTATGAGGCGCTTCAAGTGTAATGAGTCTATCGAAACTTCTCCAGCTGACAACAAATGTCACTGAAAAACACATTAATATTAAAATAGTACTCAGTAGCTTCGAAACGAAACCAGATAAATATCAACGTAACCTTTTTGAGGTCAGCACATTCGAAATGTATGTTTGAAATGACTGAGACTAATTCAACTTTAATGTAATTGAAGTTCTTACTAACACAAATATATAGTAATTCTTAAAGAACAAAAAACACACCTGAATTTAAAATACTGCAAAATAACAAGGGAAAGGTCTTCATATCGCGTGTTAACTACACAATGGTAATAAAACAAATGAATGTGATACCTAAAGCGGCTGTCTGTTTTGAATTAACTTATTCACTCGTGGTATTTACATTGTTTACAAATATCATTTTCATCCTGTATAAAAAATAAACAGTCTTTCTTGTATAAATAGTCTTTTTTGTATTTACGGTAAGTTAAGACCAAAATATTAAGTACTAAACGTCCGCCCTTGCTTCGCTTCAGTATCAAAAGTTTCAGTCGGTCTCACAATAAACGCCTGCATAAAATATGATTGTAATATTATCTACGTCTGCGACATAATTATTGCTATATTGCAAATATACTTTTGCAGTATAGTCATTTGTATTGCAAATTTATAAATATTGAAATTCTGAAAATCGCTAAAAAATATGTTAAACATAATAAAATATAGCCTATGTCATCCGCTTCATTTATTGATTTCTAAAGGTGAAAAAGTTTTAAAATCAGTATAGTAGATTTTTAAATGAATCATTGCAAACAAACAAACGTACCTACAAAAAATGAAATCATTTTGCTTTATAATATTAATACACTTTGGCATGCATGAAACCAGACACAATAATACAAAAATATAAAATAAAATAAAAATATAAAATCTATTGTTTGCGGTCATCGGTGAACGACGTCGCGCTTAAAAACTTAAGTATTCAGGGCAAAGTTGCAAAAATGACTTGAAATAATAATCAACCTAAATATAAAGGGCTCAAAATTATTTATTTATTTTAATATTGCAACAAAATAATGTATTTTAGTTTCAAGCGTATATAGTTTTAATGTTCTGAGTCTGAAACTCAGTAGATTCGATTTACGATGTGTGTGAAAGTTTGAAGCTGAAGATCGCTAATATAAACCGGATATAGCGCATAATATGGCAGATCTGTCTTCAAGCTAATGACGAGATTTTTTTTTTTTATAATCTTTATTTATTTAGTTTTTGTCCAACAAGGCACGTCAACTCCATTGTACTTATTCTAAGAAATATACCAAATACTATGTTAACTTAAATAAGTCTACAAAACTTAATACATAACTCAGATGTAGGTTTTGCTAAAATAGATAACATTAATCCAACATCTAATTTGTTTAAATTAAATTCGCTTATAAGGCATTCTCTCTCCCGTTCGTTCCGGACACAATCCATCAAAAAATGTTGTACATCCTCAATTTTGCCGCATATGTCACAATTAGGTGATTCAGCTTTTTGCATTAAAAATGCAAATTTTGGTGATGGATAATGTCCAGAACGATGTCTTAGTGCTAGTTTAATATATTTCCTACTTAAATTATTACTAATAAACCAAGGATAATGAAGAGGCTCGTTTTGTATTGTCCTATACCAGATTCCCTTTTCCTTGGATATACTCTCAAAGTAAATTTTCCATTTACTAAATACAACCTGTTTATATTTTGATAAATATTCCCAATAGTCAGGTACAAAAGTAAATTCCCTGCCCATATCAATTGCTAACTTGGATATCTGGTCAGCCTCTTCATTACCCTCTAAACCTATATGTGCTGGAACCCATTGCAATATAACTCTGTTACCATTATTATTAAGACAATTAATAATATTAAGTATATCGTAGGCTATCGATGCACCTCTGCAATCAGAGGCGCATCGAGCCATATGTTGAAGAGCACTTTTGCTATCCGTAAAAATTACAATATTATTAAAACTATTTTCGAAAGAATAAGAGAGCGCATTAAATATTGCAATGAGTTCCAGCGTCATTATACATACATCTGTGGTAATCTTAAAACTAGCCTTGTAATTTATATTTTGATGGAAAAATGCCGCTCCCTGTCCCTGTTTACATTTTGATCCATCTGTAAAAATTTGGCACCAACCATCATATTTCTTTAGTTCTACTAAAACCTCACATTTTAATACTGCTGGGTGGTACAAGTGTTTGGACTGTTTAACACATTTTAAATTACTTATAATAATATTTTCAACATCTATATTTGACGCCCATATATTAAGAGAAAATATTTTAACTACATTTGAACTAGCAATCGATGTTTGCTCTAATTCTCCAAGTATCAAAGCTAGTAGGGGTTTCTTTTTCTTCGTCCAGTAATTAGAATTACAAAGCGACCTGAGTTCTGAAATTGTTTTTATGCTTATGTTGCCAGAGTACGACATTCCTTTTAAAATAAATTTGTATGCTAAATATTGTCTCCTCAAAAATAATGGTGGAATATGCAATTCGCTCTGCATCACGTGGATCGGTGTACAGCCCCCTACTACTCTAAGCGCTTGGTTTTGTAGTTTATCCAACTTAGAGATGTGAGTTTTAACACTACAGTCATAAATGAAACTACAGTAATCTATCCTACTTCTTATAAGAGAAATATATATTGTGCGCATATGCCTAGTATGAATACCAAAAGAGCTACCTACTAATACTTTTAATAAATTCAGATATTTAGAGCATTTGTTAATAGTCTCATTAATATGTTCATTCCACCGTAAATTACTGTCTAACCATACACCCAGATATTTAAAACATTGAACTTGAGCTAATGGTTGTCCGTATACATTCAGAGTGGGTACAACCCTTCTCTGACCTCTACTAAAAACACAAAAGTTGGATTTAGTAGGAGACAAATTTAACCCTATTTCATCCAGTGAAGCAATAAGGAAATTCAAGGCATTTTGCACATAGCGCTCGCATATTTTGATTTCTGTATCTCTAAAATACATAACAAAATCATCCGCATATTGGGATATAGCAACATTCTGAATCTGTGTACATATCTTATGGGAAACTAAGTTGAAAAGCAACGGAGAGAGAGGGTCACCTTGAGCTAAACCTCTATTAGTCCACCTGCAGAGATTTGTACCATTATCAAATGATTTAAGTTTTAAATGTCTCTCATGCATATAGGACCACAAATATCGACATAATTTAGATCCAACTTGTAATTCGTCTAAAATCTTTGTAACCGCATTAATTGAGACATTGTTATAAGCATTCTCAATGTCAAGAAAACATGCTAAAGTAGGCATATTTTCTGTCATTTCTATTTGTATATAAGAAACCAATCGTGTAATCGAATCTAAAGTAGAGTGAGACTTTCTGAATCCTGCCGTATGAACTGATAAAATATGTTTTTGTTCTACATACCACTCTAAACGTTTAAAGATCATAAGATGAAAAATTTTGCAAAGGCACGATATTAATGATATTGGTCTCAATTTAATATTCGTATTGTAGTTACTATTAGCTTTGGGAATAGAAACAATTTATACATCCCGCCACTGATAAGGAACAATGCCGTATTGAAATATATTGTTATATATTTGAAGTAAAATATATTTACCTGCATCTGGTAAGTTATAAATCATTGAATATGAGATACCGTCCTCTCCCGGAGCTGTGTCCTTTTTCTTTAAACAACTGACTAACTCATGAAAGGTAAATTGTGATTCCAAATTATCATTTTTAGATATAAAACTAGGGACTCTATTCGATACATTATCTGGGGTTAGAGAATGTAACAATTCTAATGATTCTCAATAGATGGAAAAGAACTTTGATGTGTGATACCTTTTATCCATTTCATTTGTCGCCACATCCCGGTTACGGAAGTTACCTCATTGATTGAATAACAAAATTTTTGCCAGCTAAGAATTTTTTAATGACGAGATGTTAGGTAAAACATTTATTTAAAGTACGTTAAATATTTGGTCAAATTGATAAGTTACTATCAAATTGTATGCATAGTAAACTATGAATAGTATAATTATAAGCACAATGGTTATTTCATTTTTGCTTTTATAAATTAAACTTCTGAATACGTAAATGCTATAAATTTCTTTCCAATCCCAATGTCATTACAATTTGTTTGTAATGACATTGGGATGTCATTACAGTTTGCACATGGCAAAGTTTTATGGTGTGTAGTAAATTATAAGTACCTATTGTTCGAAACAATAGTTAAGTATAGATATACCATAAGAATTTTAAAATTGCTCCTTTTAGCATCACCCATACTTTTTCAATCCGAATAATTAAATATTTGTTCTTAAATTTATATCTGCTATAAGATATACCTCTTGGAACTTTATTTTGGGACATAATTTATGCATTATTTTACTAATATTCGAATATTAGACGTATTCCGTAAATTACATTACATGTACTATATTTATTAAGTAAAGTACCTACTATACATCTCTACATCACCATAGGATTAGTTGGTAAAATACACCTATGGCAGAAACCATATAAATACATACTTTTCAATGAGATGGTATCAAATTAAAAAACTGTTGTGTCACAACTTTACTAGCTTTTACCAGCGACTTAACTAATAGGTAAATATTGTTTTCTTTCTTCTTGTAAATTACATCACTACCTACTACTATACATTGCTTCACACAAACTTATTATGTAGTTTTATCTCTTACTTAAATTATTAGATTGATATTTGCTAACAAATGATTCACATGAATAAAAGGCATATCTCATAGCAGCGCAAAATCAATATGTACAATATTGAGATATCATATCTATAGTAGGCGTCAAGGATAATGACAGTGGTGTTAAATATATATCAATCAGTGTGAAGTGTACAGGATGTGTGGCAAAGCAGATAAATATATTGTTGAGAATAAATATAATAGCAGAAGGGCTAGAGAGCAAAGATTAGTTAAACCAAATGTGACAAACTATTATGGAAAAATAACAAATAAGTATATGATACCTAAAGTGTTTAATGACATAGATTTACTAAGACAAACCCCTAAAATAAGTGTCAACTCTTTAAAGAAAAATTAAAAAATGTACTTATAGACTAAAAAATAAGATATTAATATAAAATAGAGTTGTAATAGCTGTAATCTCTCACATTAGAATTTATAATAAAAATAAGTTAAGTAGAACATAATTAGGTTATGTAATTAAATTATGAAATTATGGTACTATCTGCAAAAGGTCCGGTTCACCACTCATGGGTCGTGAATCGCTTGCACGCGTTGCGCATGGGCTCAGCAAGCTTCGCCCTAGAGTAGAGCAGCGATATCGCACTCTTCTCAGAGCGCGGAAGTTTGGCGAGTTTAAAATGTTAAAGACTTGTAACCGGTTTAAAGAAAATAAATAAAAAAAAAAACGTAAGTCGCAAATAAAGTTATTTCTTCAGATATTTAAAGAAATAAGCTTTATTTCCAATGGTTTTGCATTGGTTTTCAGTTTGCAATGGAATAAGAGTAGGAAAATTTTTATTCAGGCTGCTTTCTCTAAACTTTTCTCTAAGCTTACTTTCTTTCTCTATTTTACTTCTGTCAATTTGTCTCTGGCCTCTGCAGGTTTGCAACACCAAATTAATATATGCAAGGCTTTTCTACTGGTGAACCTGGTTTGAAGATACATATTTGAGTGCGTACATAGAATTAGGTAGAGAAATGCATGTTCATGATAGACACAAACAGTCAGTTTTACTCATCATTATACCTTATAATATTAATATATGGGATAGGGCTGCTGACATTGAAACCATTTTTGTTATTCAAAAACGAGCTATACGTTCTATTTACAAACGAGGTTCACGAGTCACCCTGAGAGAGCGATTCGAAGAGATAGGTATATTGTCAGTTGCATGCCAATATATAAAATATATATATATATATATGCAAATGTTGTTTATGTTAAGAGTAACATTGGTCTATATACTAGGAATTTCGATGTGCATGAGATTAACACCAGGGGTATGCATAAACTGGTTGGCTCACACTATCGCTTACATAAAGTCCATAATTCGTTTACGGGACTTGGTGTACGTTTATATAATAAATTATCTATCGACATAATGGATAACCCCTTAGACAAATTTTAACAAATTGTCAATAAACATTTAATACTTAAGGGTTACTACACTATTAATGAGTATCTAAATGATAAAAAGTCATGGGATGTTCGCTTGACGAATGAGTAAATTAATTTTACTCTTAATTTTATTCATAAATTTTAATGACATAATTATCATAATTATTCCATGAATGACATTTTTTATTATTAATAAGAATGACATGCTATAACAAATATTTTTTTGACATTAGTTCATTGATACATTTCGACATAATATTAAGACATGATGCCCGAGCCATAATTGAACAGTTAAGTACACATTTTTTATTGTTGTTGTATACTTACACCCAGTTTCTGAAAGGCTGATCAACACAAAAATCTAATGGTAATGTTAGTCATTCCTAAATCAATGACACCAAAAAGTCATTGAAAATGTACATATTTATTTTGTTGCTTAAATTATTAGATTGATTAGGTACGTTCCAAGATCAATAGTACTGTTTGTTAAAATTATAAATTGTGATTTGTGAAATAGAGGTACATTATGAGCTCCTATGGTAAATTAAGTTCATCTTACTTTATACTTATAGCAAATATTAACAGTTTATATAATAACTACATAGAAACATTTACCGCAGTTCACATGTTGCCTTTACCTTTTGTAGCAATATGCAAATTGAGGCAGCCTGTAAAGCACACATTTTAATTATTATTTTTCTTGACAACATAGAAAGCTGGAATTAATTACCTATAGAGTTAAGTGTATTGCCTGTATCACTTTGCACGCTACTACTTCATCAGCGAACTTGCTCTAGGCTAATTTGCTGACATTTTGTAAACTTTGAGGTTCATAAGTGTTAATTTAATTAACCTATATGAATAAACATATTTTCATTTTCATTTTGCCTTTTCATATCAAAAGAGTCAGAGAAAAGTCAATTGCATTTTACAGGTGCCGAGAATGGTCCGATATTTAATTAAAATAGTATGAAGCCAAAAATAAAATCGTAGTTTTCAAACACCATGAGTATCATTATAGATGAAGCTCTATCTATACCATAACGCAGACGTGAAATGTCAAATCACGGTTGGATATTGATAATACACCTGTTTGAGTTTGTGCAAGTGCCGAATAAATGGAAAGAAACATCCTGCATCATGAATCTGCGGTATTCAGTTATATTCATCTTTATTCTATTTCATCCTACGCTACAGGTATCAATAATCTATCTGTTTATATGTATGTTATAGTAAGATTTATAGTCAATCTTATACTTCCACTATTACGATTATTTAAGCATTCACATAACTACATATTACGAATCCCATAGGGTTTAGAGATATATTTTAGGATGTTTTATTTAAGGCGGCATGGCACGACTTAAAATAAAATGTTATTATACGTTTATGCTAGGTAAAACCTACGTAATATTATGAGAAGTTAATTATTTACAGACTTGTCCTGAAGAGGTGTCATCTGTTGGAATAAGTGTAACCTGGCATGAAACGACCTCAGCAAACAACGTTGAGTCAGATCCACAGTGTTATCATAATACTACACTAATAACGAGAAATTGCTCTGGATCAAACTGGATACCAGCACTTAAAGATTTGACGCCATGTTTGAAAATCGTGAAATATTTTGATCTTACTTCCTGCCCACCAGGATTTAATAAAGTTACGGAAGAAAATAATGATTACTGTTACCAAATTGGTGAACCTGCGGCTTGGGATTATCCTTGTCTGGTCAGTGGTGGTGCTTCAGTGATATCTGATATACCTTTGGCAGATATTAAATATTTAATTAACACTCTAAAAGCGACAAATACAAGCAGATATTTTTGGTTACCCGGTCACAGACCAAAACACTTTCAACCTATTATCTGGACTATTCCTGGCCCAAATTGGGGCCAAAGAGTTTCAGAAAATAATTCTTTGGAATTGCAATCAAATTTTGGTAAATCTTGTTTAGCATTAGATATAGAAAGAAATTTGTTGATAACTGACACTTGCTCGAAAACGTACCCAAGTTTATGTTTTTATGTCAATAATCTTCACTACCCAGCAAAATGTCCAATGGGTTACCATTCATTTAGATTCACACCCGATCATGGCGCATGTTACGGTATTGCAATACCAGATAAATTCCACGGCATGTCCTATAACGATTTTCTCAATAAAATATGTAATAAACCAATGTCAGACAAAGAACTTATAAGTAGATTTATTTTTAAGCAAATTGCTGAAATGAATAAACTGCCAAATGATGTGTGGTGTTGGTTCAACGCATCTCATGATGACTATTCTATAGATACTAGTAATTCTATGAGATTTCAACATTTCGAAGGTATAATTAATAATGCAGGGGTTCTGGGTTTCACTGACTCAAATGTTAATTTGTCATGTATGGCTTGTGAAGCTGAAGTTGTATATGCTGAAACAGAACTAATGTTTGAATATAATGAGATTCAAAATATAATTTATCTTACAGTTTACCAACCATGTGGACTATGGAAATATAACGAAAATGACAAGGGAATCCAATGCTTCTCCAATGCAAAGGGTTTCGTTAGAGTCATCGCGGTTAAAGATAACCCCTTAATTGATATAAAGTCTATTTCACAAGATCCGGAATTAGGACAAATTGAAAAAATTGTTTATGTAGTCGATTTAGTCACTGATAGTTCTGCCCAGTACTGGTGTGAAGGTCATACTTTTAATTTTTCATTAATTACTACAAACATTTTGACCGTTAATCCAAGAAGTAATGAAATTCATGTATTTTCTTTAGTAATACTACATTATTTTTCGATAGATGATGGCATAATTAATGTACCAGATTTAATTACAGATATAACTTACATATTCCAAGCTCAGAAAGTTCTTGTTATGGATATTTCTGACTATACCCCAAACTATGTGTTTGTCGTATTACATTTACATATTGATATTGATGACGTCTATGAAGATATATCTCATAATATACAAATAACTTACGATAGATTGAAAAGTATAGCTATATTAGAATTGTCAAATTACAATTATACATATGTAAATATATCCAGCTCAGTTTATTGTTTGCCAACAGTCTCATCAGGTATGTTTGTATTAGATTGGGATATAACTCCTATTGGTCATATCGCCGCACCCAAACAATTTTGTTTGCAATCAAACGGACTACCTGTAAAAAGACATTGTAAAGGATCATATATTCTAGGTGGATTTTGGGATGAAGTAGAAGGTCATTGCGATGATACTTATGAACCATCTCAAACAACAGCTTTACTCTATAGCTTTTTAAAAACACCTAACATGTATGCGTCAAGATTTTTAACAGAGGGTCTTACTTACATTCTGAATGATACTGATATAATAATTCCAGCAGATATATTCTATTTATCTATGTCATTGCAACAAATATCAGACATTGCACAAGAAAATGCGTCATGTATAGAGACAACTGATATAGAACATATAGCATGGATTATGGATAGAGTATCAATCCTTGATTGTGAATATTTACGATTAGCTCAAACATTAAATTCAACAAATGTAATAGTTGATTCAATTAGTGATATAATTGAAGTAATTGCAAAAAATAATTATGATGAATTATCTGAACAAAATGCTGATATTCAACTTGCTGTCGAACCGCTATTTGTAGTACAAATTAGTTATCCAGATTCTAACAATATAACGGGGATAGCTATAGTTAATAAAACATTATCAAGTGATTTTAAAGATATGGTAATAATTCCTTTATATAAGAACACTACACTTCGAGACGTACTAGCTATTGAAAATTTAGAAATTGCTACTTGGTTACCCACAAACGTGTTAGATTCTCTAGTAAAGATTAATAAAAAAACAGATTCAACAATAAACGATACTAATTTACATGTAATAATAACGATATATCACAATGATGCTGTTTTTCAAGAGATACATGAAGATACTCACATGGTGAATAGTAGAATTTTAGGATTGTCTATTCCAGAATATATAACCAATCTGGAATATCCAATTCCTATTTTGTTTAAACAATTTAATAATTCTACGTATTCTTATTGCGGTTACTGGGACTTTCATCCTGAATCGAACAATAATTTTCTAGGATCTTGGAAAAAACAAGGCTGTTTTAGAGTTAAATCCATTAACGGTATTACAGTATGCGAATGTTATCATTTAACCCATTTTGGACAATTATTTTTCTACGGTGATGATGACGATGAGGATAAAATTAGTCATACACATGCGTTAAATGTCATCACTTTAATTGGTAGCTTTCTGTCGTTAATTGGTATCACTGGAATATGGGTAACTGCATTAATATTTAGTAATTGGAGAAAAAAAGCTGGCACTAAGGTACTTTTACAATTATCTACAGCTATTGCTTTACCCTTAATATTCATTATAATTTTTAATTTGAATTATTCTATATTTGTTAAACGAAAAAATAAGTATGCGATTGCTTCCAATATGAAAATACCTTGTATAGTTTTAGGTGCTTTACTACATTTTTCTATTTTAGCCAGCTTTATGTGGATGTTAATAACGGCAGTTTTACAATTTATTAGATACGTCCGAGTTTTAGGTGTACGAAGACCATCACGATTCATGATTAAATTTACATTAATAGGTTGGGGTATACCACTATTGCCGGTTATAATCACACTGTCATTAGATTCTCACAATTATATACCAGCAGTATCAATGGTCAGAAAAATATGTTACCCAACTGGCTATTATCTGATTGCAGCTGTATTGGTACCGATCTGCGTTATACTCTCTGTCAATATAACTTTGTTTATTTTAGTACTTCGTGCTATTTCTAGAGGCACCACTGATGTGAAAATGAAATCTACGGACATGGACCTGGCCGGTGCACAACTAAGAGTTTCTATATTCTTGTTTTTCCTTCTAGGTCTCACTTGGGTTTTTGGCATATTTTCTTTTTCTAATAATATGATGTGGTCTTATTTGTTTTGCTTGACATCTACTCTACAAGGATTTGTTTTATTTATTTATTTCGTTATTTGTGATCCAAATACTAGAGGTTTATGGGTGACATTGATGACACCGCAATTTACTACAAACTCGCCTAGAAAAAGCATTACAAGTATAAGTACTGAATAATTTGCAACAGGTGCAAGCTATTACAAGGTAGGTAGGTACAGATATGCCCGTATGTCATCTTAATATCAAACTTAATTAAGTTTTTGAAGTTATCTCTTCAAAAACTTGATTAAGTTATGTATGTTAAAGTTGCAGAGATTGTATGTATGTTATTTTCAAACTTAATCAAGTTAATAAATTAAAGTTAATTAGGTTTGAAAATAACATACCACAACTTTACTGTACTTAATTAAATAGTTTTACTTTTATTTTACATTTAGATTACGTTACGTTAGATGTTACGTTATATATTAAGTAATTTACGTCATAGATAAACTATTATTGTCGACATGAGAATAATGTAACCGTAGTTTTTAAGTATATAGAATTGTTATTAAAGTATACTAGTTGATTTATTCTTTGTTTCAACCCAATGCCAAAAATCAATGACTTACTTTACACTGTTTTTGAGGGGCTGGTAAAATTTTAATTGATTACCTATTTATCTTGTCAATAAAACAAGAGTAGGTACATTTTTGTTTGGAAATTATGATTTCATTACTCCTTTCTGCACTACATGTCGCTAATGAGGTAAAAGATGCAGTCAGTAACGTGAGCCTTAATTTCTTTAATTACCAAAAATAAAAGTTATATAATACTGTTACACTTCAAATGACGCCGAAAGCATATTTTCGATGAGGAGACTCATGACCTGACATAAATGCTTGGTTTTGGCTTGTGTCCAGCGTTAAATGCATGATCGTAGTTAATATTTGTCGTTCAGCTGTGTAATTTCCGATTTTATAAATGCTTGTTATTCTGTGTCCGAAATGGAATTCTCAATATTACTGTAGGTATGTCCTGTTTGTAGCTGTAAATGTTGATTTTGCTATCCTAAACACGAATCAATATCAGTTCTTAACAAACACCTGTTAATAAACATTAGTCTCATATGCTCAGGTGGACGCTTAGAGAATTTACATTTTAGTTTTTAGTAGTGATATGGCCAGGAATATAATTCGTAAAATATTATTATTGCTATCAATGGGTAAGTTTTAAAAAGTTAATTAATATATCGATAAGACTTAGGTCATAAAACTCATAAGGTTAGGTGTACTTTGTATCCGTTAATTGTATGTTTGTAAAGACCACGCGACACAAGGCTTCTTTATCTATTTAAATAAGTTGGCGCAATGGGACGGGATAAAACAGGAGTACTCTACAACGATACTGGACGTAACCTCTGTTACCTATATATCGGCATAAAAAAATTGAATGTCATGTTTAATTGATGATATCTTAAACGAATATATATTCAAATTCCTTAACATCAACATACGACCTTTGATAAGTAAAATAATAATGATATAAACATTTACTGGTTAAATCCTGTCGTTTCAAAAGAATTTTTGTTTTTCAGAATTGGGTTTGAATTTGTAATTCATTATATTTTAATCAAGAAATATGAATATTCAATGTAAATATAAAATGGCTAATTATCTGAGGTTTAATTATTTAGGGTTTGTCCAATGGACGTGGTGTGACATGCGTGAATTCAGTTTGTGCCATGACGACTACACTCTGGATCCACTGGATGGAGTGCTCGATCAATATACATTTCCATGGCTGGGCGTCCTATATTATAATCATGGTTTGTTTATTTTTGCTATTTATAATTACAATATATTCCAGGTATTAGAATAGAATAACCTATCAGTTAAGATGTTATCAAAGGAAATGTGCTTGAGCAGGTAATCTGTTACCGGTGGTTTTAACATTGGTCATAATCGCTTGTTTGATATATTAAATTATTTTTTATTAATTGAAATCGTAGTCTCCATGATACTTCACTTCTGAACACCACAAATAAAATAATATATCAGAAAATTTGCTGGCAAATCACGTCAAAGTACAGCCGTCAGAGCTTATGCAAACGAAAGACAAAAACACTGGCAAGAAACTCAGGTTTCTTATTTTAATCGCTTTATAAAAGTTTAATATATCATGTTATAGCAACAACAGCCTGCCAGTCAAAGCATTTTCCAAACAGAACCAGAACTTTAGCCCATTTCTTTCTATGGGTTTCGTAAGAAGCGACTAAACACCAGCAGAGTGGCCTATGACAGCATGATGTGAATAAAGCTATTAATATAAAGTTGTTTGATAACAGTGGAGACGGGTCAGATCTATCCTTACAAAGCACCGCGTGTGGTCCTCATTCAGAAACAGTTCGTTATTGGCACTGCGGCAGATGTGAAGTTTCTACCTAATCAGTACAAATTGTATGTATTTCATTCGACTACGATAATGAATTTTAGATTATACATTTTATTATCTAAATCTAAACTAATATTATAAAGAGAAAAGATTTAATTTATTGTATGTTTGTTTATTTCCAACGATTTTACTTTAAAAGTACTTTCCGATTTAAAAAATTCTTTCACATATAGAAATGAATTAATAAAACGGGTAAAATAGACTACATTTTATTATGTTTAACACATTTTGTCTTTGTAAATTTGAATGATACAATACGACACTATTGCAAGGATGTTTTCCGTAGGCGTTGTGTGGCCGGATGAAACTTTTGATACCGAAGCAAAGTGAGGGCGGACGTCTAGTATATAGATACATTTAGAAAAGAAAAATCCTAATATTCAATGTAGATATCAATTGCTAAAACGGGCTGAATTTTAATTCCATGTTTAAAGCATAGAATTCAAGGAATAAAATAGTCATTAAAAATGACTGTTATTTTCAGAAAAGCAACATTTGTTAGGTATATACCTATTTGGGAGGACCGTCAGTCACTATGATAATTGTGTATTAATTAACAGTTTTGCGAAAAGTAATGTAAATATTTGCAATAACCATTTTGTTCCTATTCTATTTATCCGTTGATATCTATTTACCTTGTTTTGGTCGACTTAGGAAAATCTAGATCTCCGCGCCAACTTATCACACAATGATTAACGTAATATTATTAGTAATACCAGCTCATGACTATCCTACTATAGGATAAAGCAATGGCTTTTAAAACTGTTTACCTTAATATATTGTAGAGGCAATGTGGTATTCGGCGATTATGAACGAGACGAAGAGGACTGTGGGTTAATATCTGAAGAATTAAAACAAGGCGCCCGTTGCCCGCGCGCATCTTTTGAAATCCCTGTTATCGATATCTTGCCTAATCCAGAATATGCTAGGTACATTTTTATATATTTTTCTAACTGCTGGTTTTTAAAGTATCGTGCCTCAAAGAAACAAGCCGAACAGTTACTCGTATAGTACTTTGTTGTCCACCGTAGATCTGAATGTCAAGACCCTTTATATCAAAAACTATGTAAGATATCAAGCTGAAGTTACTGTAGGAACGTTATAAAAAGAAATAATAGGGCTACATATGGAATTGATACATAATTTGTCTCATATTTCTTTAGTAGAACTAAATATACGGGAATTCACGCGATCATGCATTAGGTATTTACATACCTTATTTTGCTTGACGTTTCGAGCAGGTTACACCGGCCGTGGTCACAAGCAGACGTCATCATATTTCTTTTGCAATTATTTATTTTACTTTGTATTAGGGTACTAAATAATGACATCAGAATGACTTATTCTGTATTTTTTTAGTTTTGGCGTTTCTGGCACTGTTGCTTTGATCAAACTAATGGTACCCGTGAAATCGCGTAAGTAATTAAATCCTATTAATATACATACAGTCTCAGTTATTAAAGTCGTAAAATATAAATCTACACTAAGTATGTGAATTTTACGTTTACTTCAGCTAGAATTTGGATCCACACCATCTCTTTCTATGGGTAGTTAAGAGGTGACTGCGGTCACCAAGTTAATGTATTCTTGCTAATGATGAATTATATCCCTCGTGTATAAAATAATTTTCTGCTTTTAGAATATGTTATTCCACTATGTCTTCCTTTAGTGGAAGAACGGATCAAGAAAAAGATAAACCCTGCTGTTTACTTAATAGACTACATAAGTAGTAAGTTTTTTATATATATATATATATTATGTCATTTATTACTAGCATATATTTACGAGAAAGCAGTGATATCGCCGATCAGACACAGATGCAGAACCGCTCCATTTTTGACTTGGTATAGGGAGTCTTGGTGAATACCAAAATATGGACATCAACTTACTAAATATCACCTTACTGAGGTTTGGATGAGGTCTATATCCAGTAGTAGAGGTCTTCATACTGTTACTAATGTATATTTGAGAATAGCTAATTTTTTAAATTTGCCATTAATCCTATAAAATATACATTGAGAAACTATATTTGCCACAGATGTGCCGCTGGACTTTGAATTAGAAGACATGGCCAAGAAAACACTAACATTATATACCAAACATCACTGTAGTCAATTAGAAGGACAAAAGGTAAAGATTTAATATACAAAGCTATACACGCTTACTTTAGGTTTAGAAAGCCTTGTGTAGTTGTTGTGTTATTATTATATGTATATTATTTATAATTATATGATGTTGCACATTTTTGCTACTAAATACTAAGATTTTAGTTTAAAAGCAGTGTTTTTGGCTTATTCTACAAATAGGTATTCTCATTTCTTACTATAATACTCAAAGACGCAAGTTTTTCGTTTCATTTTAATAAGATTTCTATGCATGTTTAATCAATCTATACATTACTTAAAAATTATGAATATTTTTAGAAAACCATACCCAACTGGTCGAAGTCTAATCGTAAAATGGGCAGTACTCCAATAACCCATGTGCTGTGTACTACTGGATGTGGTATTCGTTCAGGTGCACCCATCATTAGTCGGTCGAGTTCGGGCCGCTTTGAACTTATAGGGTTAGCGACTGGCGGCCCACCTTGCGTAGAAAGTAATATGCGCGATCGGTTCAATGCATACCCTCCACTGTTCGTGGACGTGTTTCCATACACCACATGGATTATAAACATGATCACCGCACATTACATCCCCAAAGCTTACCCTCACAACTTCAGGTCTGAAGGAATGAACTGTGAGTTTCGAATTTAATGTTAATAGTCATTGTTGTACTACAATACTGAAAGAGACAAGAAAGATGAAAAATTGTCTATATGTATTGTCTATATGGCCATATGGTCTTCTGTCTATATTCCATTTTTCTGTGCATTTTTTAAGAAAATCTCAGGTAACAGGAAAGAGTGTCAGCTGCGTAACGTAACACTCTCTTTGGGAGAATCTTAAACTATAAGAGATTTACTATAAAATATTTTCAATTAATAGTGCTTTGTATGAGGGTGGCTCACAACCGGCCAAGATGGCGAAAATTGGGTAAGGCCTATGTCCAGTGATGAACTTCTTTCGGCAGATTTGATTAATAGTGTTTTGGCTGGATAGGTAATGAGGATGTGTAAGAGACATCATACAAAAATATAAATATTGAATCTATCATAATTTCAGATATGGGTTATCAAAGAGCAAAGACTTGTTTTTGGTCAAGCCGTTATTACTTGTGTGGTGACTGTATCAGAAAATTGATGTACAGAAAAAATGTTGCATTCTTTTACTTAGAGAAGTTCACGGTTATCTCTGAAGGAGATAGAGCAGATTTACATGTTGATTTACAGGTGAGTGACAATTATACATTTTCGTAGCATCTTACCCTACTCCCTGACCTGTTTTGAAAAGCTGTGCCTCGTTTGATTTTCTTTGAACGGGCATGAGAAGTGAACAATACAGGAAAAACCTGTGACTATAAATAAATATTTAACTTTTTATACGTCACACACAACATCATAACCTGTTTTAAAAACTGTGCTACGGTTCGTTTTTAAATGCTTTTTTTTATATTACAATTTCGAAAGCCATCGTCTTACTGCTGGCATGGTTGCTTGCATTATGGCTGCTAAAATTAAGTTACATTGTTTACATGTCCAGGTATCTGCGGGTGCTGAAACAACAATAGAATGTGCTCGAATAAGGTTTCCAAGAAAAATAAAGAACATTAGTTTGACCGGTATCGGTAGATTCAATATAACTTTACGTTTTAATTCAGAAAGATTACCAAGTGAATTTGAATTTATTATGGCACTTTATGGTAAGAATAGCACAATGAGCAACTATTTAGAGTGGCTACCGAAGAAGAAGGGTTAAATAATAAATTCGTTAGCTAAATTGAAAAATGATAAATAATGACTAAAACATTTGTATTTTTATTACCTATTATTCTAATACCTGCGTCCTACTTACTACTTAATCAACCCTTCAAGGTAGAAAATGAAGTAGTACCTGATATTCTATCGCTCTTTTAGTAATGTGATAGTTTTCAGTTTTATTTACATACATACTGAGTAGTACATAAACTAACAGCTGATGCTGTGGCTAACGATGACGACTGAAACACTTTCTGAATCAAAAATTTAGGATAATGGTAATTATTCCTTATATAACAGCACAAAACCAGCACAAGTGTCGATATATATATTATTACAAAAGTATATTGACTAGGTACATTATTTACACTCATTAACAAATGATCACATATCAAAAAATAATAATAAAAAAATATTGCAATGCCTTGTTAAAAAACAAAAATTGATCTTTTTCCGCTAGTAACCTTTAGCCGTTCCCAGAACACCCTATCAAAGTTTTATCACTGGTCAATCCGATCAATGGTTTCAGAATGCATAGAAGTGATTATTGAGAAATGTCCTGCGGTATGTTGACTCTTCGAGTAGTCATATGATAAATTTTTTATTGATCACTGGTATAGGAGAAGCCGAGTCAGTCAGACCAAAGGTATCATTGTTAATCATTATCCAGTCTCGTATTTATTCTTTATGTCAAGAAAATCGTAATACTGACCTTATACAATAGTAACTTGCAAACCATCCTTAAACAATATTTTATACATTAGAATTTCACATAAGGGTCTAAGGTTTCTTCTGCCATTTCTCGCAAAAATGGTGTGAGCTCATCAACTGTTTTGTAACCTTTTAGCACATTATTTATTGTGGTCGCTATTAATTTCATTAGTTTTGGCAGCTCGTGAAATGAAATATAAAAACCTGAAAAATTTATATAAATTTACACTTTTTCTGCTATTCACATACATGCTAAGATAAGTTTACAATGGAGAACAATTATTTATACTAATATAATATTATAAAGCGAAAATATTTGATCTCTTGTATGTTTGTAACGATTTAACTAGAAGTCTACTAATCTGATTTAAAAAAATTCTTTCACCTTTAGAAAGCTACAAATATGACGGGTAATATAGGCTATATTTTATTTTGTTCAACATATTTTTAGCAATTTTCAGAATTTCAATGTTGTGAATGTGAATTTGCAATTTAGCAGACATTAAAAGTAAATTTGCAGTAAAGCAAATATTTCACAAACCGTATTGATGCTGTATTTTATGTAGGCGTTTGTTGTAAAAGATAGCTTTGATACCGATGCAAAGCCAAAGGCGGGCTAACCTGCGATAAAGACATTCTAAGGAAATTATTATTTATGAAAACCGAAAATGGTTTACGAATGTTTAAGCACATTATTAAATTAACACACAGTAGACACCGATAAAACACTATAATAATATTCTATGCTTAATCTAAGTGTAGATAGCATAATCTGTAGAGCTTACCTTTATGTACAGACCTTTCATGATAGTTTTCCATTTTATAATGACCATCTCTTACGTCTCCATAGATATAGGGACTTAAATCAAGCTCTGGCACGTATTGTCCTGACTTTAAAATTAAGATCAATATTTATGTTAAAGCTTAAGATAATAATATGCCTACGCCTTTCTAACTTAACACTAAAATAATGTCACTCAGTACAGTACATAATGGTATTACATCTGTTTCGAAGTTCTACATTTTCTTTGTCTAAGAAGGTTTAGCCTATTCCGATAAACTCGTAGCATAATTATCCCAAAGCAAAAGATTATATTGCTATACCTTTAGCTCTAATAACATTTCGAAGTGTAAATTATTTAAGGACTAAAGCAAACTCCTTGATACAGTTGAAAGATAATATTTAAAAGTTTTATAATAATTTATTACTTTTTTACTCACAATGTAAACAGGCTTGGCCGAACTAATAGACCAACAGCCTAAAGAAATCACAAGCACTACGAAATTTTGTAATAATGACATCATAAGTAAGAAGTAAAACTAATGTAAGTTTATACGAACGTATGCATTAGATAGTACTAAAATACGTTTCGTGGAATGCTTTAAAAGAATCTTAGAAAATTAAATCTGTAGTGATCCGTGGATGTAGTACCAAAACGATGGTAACTTTAATATAAATACGCGTGACTTAATAAATTATTTTGACAATTAATTATTACATTTTTATAAAGGTATTATAAATATTCATTATTCATACATATGTTGTTTCTATATCAGGATAATGCGGTTTTCGTATAAAATGAACTTTCATACAAAATTTAAATCCAAATTTAAGAGAATTAACTAAAAACTTCGGTTTATTTCTCATCCGGATAAGTTTATAAAATATTCGTCCCTTTCGGAAATTGTCGTAGGTATTACAACATTTAATTAAACTAAATTGGATGTATAAACCAAAAATTGGCAAATCAGGAAAATATGACAATAATTTTAAAAATTGTAACATAGAAAAGAGTTTAGCTACTAATCTTGTATTTTAAATATCAACATCTTTCAGTAAATCTTTTTATTTGGTAAAGAAAAAATATATTTTAATGTAGCTTTTTAAATGTGCTTAACAGCATCATCATCAAATTATCATAAAAATTACACATAACTTAATTACAATTCCTGTTAAATAAAAGTGAAATGAAACATCAAAATAAAAAAGAAACAGAACCCGATTAGATGACAAGAGACGTTCGCGCTTTTTAAAAAACAGTACAATCATGTTGACAAAAACAAATAGTTTGATTGAACAATAGTTACGTCATACATAAAGACTTATTATACTCCTAGCTTGCCGCGGCGCGGTTTCACCTGGGTTTTTATTACTGCTCTGCTTCCGTCGCCAGTAGCGCGCCGTTACATAGATTATAACCTTCCTCAAGAACTGGGCTATCATACGCAAAAATAATTTTTAAACCCGACTGGTAGTTCCATATATTAGCGCGTTCAAACAAACAAACAAACAAACAAACAAACAAACATACAAAAGCGTCAACCGTGTGCGACGAGTCCATATAAAGTGTATGGAAACAGGAAATATGTGACGGTGGCGATGCTTTGTGGCTGTGGCCGGTGGCCCCTGTGTGGCGACCCTAATGGTCTATAGACGTAATTATAATAATAATAATAATCTCGCAGAGAGGCTTAAGAGGCTCGCATTAGGTGGATGGGTCAAGAGCCAGATCCAGAAGGCAGTGCTACTCGACACGGCATTGTGAGGAGGTTTCTATCTCTGAAGCCCTAACCGCCGGTGGCTAGGTCCCTGTACCCGTTGCCGGTGGATCTACAATTTTTATATTTTTAAATGTATGTTTTTTATATACTTATATTTAAAAATGTAATTTTTGAGAAATTATTTAAATAAAGGAGAATAATAATCTTTATTGTACACACTACATAATAATACAAGTAAAAAAGAAGACAGCATTCAAATAGGTAGGTAAGTACAATGGGCGGTCTTATCGCTTAAAGCGATCTCTTCCAGACTTATTCCAGAATTATTTCCAAGTAAATTAATTATTTTGACAACATTATTGTTTAGTTATTTTTTTATAGAAATCAAGCACGTTTCTTGTTATTAGAGCCATTTAATCGAAGGGTTCCATTTCACTTTGATTGTTTCGTTTTAAATTAACTTGTCGGTAACATTAAAATTTATGATGCACTCACTTTGCATCGGTATCTAACATTGCAGTACTTGTATGGTTACCTCGTTTTAATACTGCACACACGGATCACTAGGGGTTTTGTGTTTACAGATTCTTTTAGAGCATTCTGATTATACGCATTTTATGAATGCATTCGATCGTAATTAATTATAACTACGTGATTATTTACCTTATAATGTCTTTATTGCAAAATTCCGTAGTGTTTGTGATTTTATTACACTGTTGGTCTACTACTATTACAGTTATGATGGCAAAGTACAAAAAATCGTAGAGAAATCAAACAACAAAATTTTGCATAGGTCACTCAGGTATATAAATTATTTCCGTTTTTCGAATAACTAAAGTATAAAATTTAATAAATAGCTCAAAATTGTACAAAATTGTGTTGTGTGAAATATTTAAAAAAAAATTAGACGCCGAGTTTTTTTTGTTTTTTGCATTTCCTAAGAAATTTTACCACATTAGTGTATATTTTTTTACACCATCGAAAAGTAGAGATTTCAACGAAAATAATGCCTACCAACTGTTTTACAAAAGTCAAAATTTTAGACGTGACATTTCTCGATTGATAATAAGGGTGCTTTTTCGATATTTAGTCAAAATTAGGTGAAAAATAAATATTTAAATTGAAAAAAAGTTACCGTATATTTGGAACATGAAAAGGCAAGTTCGAGAAGAGATCAGAATTATTAAGGAAACAACCATATTCAAAAACAAACTGCAGAACTTGTTGATGAATAAATGTTATTATTCAGTGAAAGATTACATAATTTTAGTAGTAGTAGATCCACGCTGGTTTCAGCATGAATGGGTCGGATCGACCGGGGAAGTACTACCCTCTCATAGAAGATCGACGTAAGAGTAATGGTATTCGTACTATTGCGTTCAGCTCGGTGAGTGAGAGTGCCGGAGGCCCAACTGATGCAAAGATGGCAATCCTCGCAGCATGTGTGGGACCAGCTGAGTATCCGCGGAGTCATTGTGTGGGTGGTGTGGGTCGACCCGCCGGCCAGGGAGACCCGTAGAAACGGTGGTGCCGCTGGCCGCCCGCGGCATAGTACAGGGGCCCAACTAGGCCTAACCACCCTAGGAGGCTGCCCCACCAGGTCGCGCATAATCCCGGAGTGGTTCGTCGTGCCGGTTGGTGACCGGATGGTGGGACCCGGCGACCATTTCCGAGAGGGTATGGGGGCCCTTCCGTCCGGCGGATCGGCTACCACCATGCCACACAGTTAAATGACGAAGCAATACTCGGCACCTTGTCTAGCCTTGCTGCGAGGGCAGTCATCTTTTCCACGCCCCTTCCTTCACCCTCTAACATGGCAGCACGCAAAAAAGCAGCAGGTCAAACAGCGGCATCTTCCTCCCCCACCAACCCGCTATTTGAGGTGGAGTTCATTAACATCCGTGGACTCCATTCAAACCTCAACGCCGTCCACCAACACCTCGAGACGGCACGGCCGGCTTTGCTTTTCCTAACGGAGACACAAATACGCCGCCCTGACGACACGGCATACCTGCACTACCCCGGCTATGTGCTCGAGGAGCGCTTTCGCGCTAAGGCCGGAGTATGCGCATTCGTCAGGGCGGATGTTTGCGTTCGCCGTCTGCGCTGCCTAGAGGACCCATCCTACCCCATCCTTTGGCTTCACGTTGATCTTGGTTCTCTGAGCCGGGTCTACGCGTGCTTTTACCGTTCCCACTCCGGAGATTTGGAGACAACTCGACTCTTTGACCATCTGAGTCAGGCGGCAGACTTAGCGCAGGAGCGGTTTCCGAACGCGGAACTGGTGTTTCTGGGAGACTTTAACGCCCACCACGAGACCTGGTTGGGTTCTCTCAGAACAGACCATGCGGGACGAGCCGCCCATGCATTCGCTCTCACGCATGACCTGACGCAACTGGTAATCCATCCCACCAGGATACCAGATATTCCAGGTCAAGCGCCCTCTTTGCTAGACCTACTGCTGACGAGTCACCCAGACCAATACAGTGTTTCGGTCCACGCCCCACTGGGTAATTCCGACCACTGTTTGGTCTGCGCCTCAGTGCCTCTTGTTGCTCCCCCACGACGTGCGGAGGTAAAGCGACGACTATGGCACTACTCGTCAGCAGACTGGGATGGTATGCGGGAGTACTTTGCTTCCGTCCCATGGGCATTACGCTGCTTTAAAAACAGGGATCCGTCGCAAAGTGCTACTGCTGTCGCTGGTGAAATCTTGTTAGGTATGGAATATTACATTCCATCCTCAGATGTCACCAGTGCCGGCAAAATGCGTCCCTGGTTCAACCGTGAGTGCGCCGATACTGTTAAACAAAAAGAATCGGCGTACCGCGCTTGGATCAGGGCCCGAGCACGGCGCGACCCTAGCTTGGATCGCCTAAAAGCAGCGTACAATAAAGCCACTAGGGCATGCAAGAGGGCTTACATCAGAGCGGATGCACAGCGCATTGCACGGATTGGGCAAGAACTGATTTCGCATCCTACGGGTAGCCGTAGCTACTGGCGACTAGCCAAGGCCGTGCAATCCAACTTCTGCAAGCCTTCGCTGCCCCCCTTGAAATGTCCTGATGGATCGCTGGCCCACGAGCCGCAAGAGAAAGCAAACTTGCTTGTAGAACTCTTTGCGGCTAACTCCCGAATCGACGACCGTGACTTGCACCCGCCGACTATATCTGGCTGCGACTCCGTTATGCCTAATATCCGTATTAGGCATCGTGATGTCCGTGCGGAACTAAGGTCGCTCGATGTTCGGAAAGCCAGCGGACCGGATGGTATTCCAGCGGTGGTTCTCAAGAAATGCGCAGCGGAGTTGTCTCCTGCATTGACGCGCCTATACCGCCTATCTTATTCCTCGGGAATTGTGCCGGAGGCTTGGAGAGAGGCGAATGTTCAACCGATTCCCAAAAAAGGGGATAGGTCCGAGCCAGGCAACTATCGACCCATAGCTGTCACCTCAGTTCTCTGCAAGGTGCTTGAGCGGATAATAAACGCCCAACTAGTCCGCTACCTAGAGGGTCACTCGTTAATTAGTGACCGACAATATGGCTTCAGGTCAAAACGGTCTACGGGTGACCTTCTAGCATATATCACGCACCAATGGGGTGAAGCTATAGACAGGCATGGAGAGTCCTTGGCCATCAGCCTTGACATAACCAAAGCCTTCGATAGAGTCTGGCACCGTTCGCTTCTGTCCAAGCTTCCAGCATATGGTCTGCCACCCCAGCTGTGCAACTGGATTGCCGCATTCCTGCGTGAGCGCCGCATTAGAGTCCTTTGTGACGGATCGGCCTCCGATTATTTGCAGGTCAACGCTGGGGTGCCTCAGGGGTCCGTCCTGTCGCCCACCCTGTATCTTCTGCATGTCAATGACATGTTGTCCCTTGGCAACATTCATTGCTATGCGGATGATAGTACAGTGCATGGGCGATATCTCGGACATCCTGCGGCTAAACAGACTGACATCGAGGCAAAACGCCTAGAACTTGTCGCTGAGCTCGACCAAGTATTATACCGCATTTCTAAATGGGGTTGTGAGAATTTGGTCGAGTTCAATGCCAAGAAAACACAGGTGTGCGCGTTCTCTGCAAAAAAATCTCCGTTCCTTCCCCTTCCCTCTCTTCAGAACACAGTGTTACCACTACAGGATAGCTTAAGTATCCTGGGTATGGACATCAGCCGAGATCTCAACCCCAAGAACTACATCGAGTGCGTCATTAAAACCGCCTCCTGTAAACTCGGTGTCCTGAACAGGGTGAGGCGGTACTTCACGCCCGAGCAGCTCTGTCTTCTTTATAAGACACAGGTTCGTTCCTGCGTGGAGTACTGCTCTCATCTTTGGGATGGCTCCGCACAGTACTTACTGGATGCACTCGATAGGTTGCAGCGGCGAGCAGTCCGTATCATCGGAAGCCCGGAGGCTACTAAGACCCTTGAGCCTTTACAGCTGCGAAGAGACATCGCCTCAATGGCCGTCTTCTATCGCCTTTACCATGGAGAGTGTTCTGAAGAGCTCTTTGAATTAATCCCACCCTCTCCCTTTTTATCCAGAACGACACGTGCGGGACTAAAGTGCCACCCTTTCACAGTGGAATCTAAAGGGTCTCGAACCAAACGGTTCAGCACTTCATACTTTTGTCGCTCAATTAAAGCCTGGAACTCTTTGCCAGCGCATGTGTTCCCATCTAATTTTGATCCTGGGTCTTTTAAGCGGGGCGTGAAAAAGCATCTCACTAAGCCGCCATAGTGGAGGCCACCATACCAGTAGTTTGGCTTTTGGAATGGTGTCCGCCACTTCTGGATTCCACTTACTGCTTACCATCAGGCAAAGTGGAGTCACTTTGGTAGCCTAATATAAAAAAAAAAAAAAAAAAAAAAAAAAAAACTGACAAATCTCTTTTCAATTACACTATAGGTACCTAAATCATGAGGTGTTCAGTATTTTCGTCATTTGATTGCATGTATCAACTATTATTATCCAATTTTAATATTTACTCTATCTAATTATTGTATGCCCAATGGGCGGGACGACATAGCTGAACTAAATAATGTAACCTTAACATCTGTATTATGTACCTATCTATGATTCACAATAAAGAATACTATGGCTAAGTTGTCACCAAATTTCGTGAAATAAATAAATTTATGTAAAAGATAAAAATAAAAAACCAAAAACTTGGTTATTTAAATCTCAATTCGACCGTATATATATATATTTTTTATGTGTGTACGGGGATAACTTCGTCATTTATGAACCGATTTCGATGTTTCTTTTTTTGTGTTCTTGAAAGTAGATATCACAAGTGTCGTACCATGATAAGGAAACCAGTATCTGATGATGGCATCTCAGGGAAATCGAGAGGGCTTTTGAAAATCGTACTGGCGACTAGTGCATTTGTTATTTTTTTCATTAAGTATTTTAAGATACTACTATTTAGTGAAGGTATGGAATCGATCTGATGATGGAACCGAAAGACAGTCGAGGAAATTCGACAACGATTTACAGCAATTATTTAGTGTTTGGACTTAATTCATTTGTAATGATGAGAACTTTGCGCCCATATGGGTTTTAAGTGCCATTACAGGTGACCATAGACAGTCTAGGGAATTCCTTAACAGCAGTCATGTCGGGCTTACTTCATACGGTTCAATATTCTTACATGTTTAGTTCGTACAAAAATAATACCTAAACAAAATTATTTAGGTCAACCCTTCACTGAAAACCGTAAAATAAAATAATTTTAAACAAAAAAAACCGACTTCATACGTTAAGGCAACTAAAAAGTTCAAAATAAGTTTACTTAGCATTTAGCAGATTTAGTTAATCAGAAATGATTTAATAAGTATTTTATAATTTTGAAGTTGGTGCCAAGCAAATACTATAAGAACCTTACTACAATAGCAAATTAGGATGTATAATACTTATAGGTAACTAGTTATTGTTTTACGTTTAAAGTCGGTTTTTTTTTGTTTAAAATTATTTTATTCACATAAATTTTGAGATTATGTGAAAAAGTGTGAATAAAAGATTTGTAGATCTTTTTATTACCTACAACTTTGCCATTTAGCTTTTTCCATAGGACTTGTAGTTTTGCCGGAAATACAGATAAACCTAATTGAACCCTTAAACACTCACCCCCTCCTGTTGCCCGAACTCAGATTGCCCGTAATTTATCTTTCCTTTCATTTTTATCATATTATCTTCTGTTTCCAATTGGTTTCATTCTACTATAATATTCACCCACTTTTTACTATTTTTTTTTCTACCCTAGACTAATATACACTTGGCAAAGAAAAAATCAAAACTCTGCCGATTTTTTGTTTTTGGTGATGATTATACAAAAAAACAAGAATTAATGGTACAAAAAAATCATTTTTATAGTTTGGCCTTTGCAATACTGTACAAAAAATAATTTAAAGTTAGATTCTTAATTGTTTAACCAATAAATTAACTGCAACGTTGTTTTGATACAAATGGATGTTCAGTTTCGGAGTACATTTATTATGCAAACATATTGTAAAAGTTAACGCTTATAGATTTATTTGTTAGTTATTTGCACGTCTGATAAACAGTTTCTTTACCTTATCATCACCTACAAATACCTAATATTTTTATTTATTTTCAGGTTTTTATATTTCATTTTACGAGTTTCCAAAACTAATGGAATCGATGGTTGATACCATAAAGAATGCAGTAATAGGTTAAAAAAACAGTTGATGAACTCAAACATAACTTTATCAGTGAGCACACAACTGAGCGGGTTACATTAACTATAAATTATGTTTTTCCTTAAGGAGCTACGTAGGCGATTGAAGAAATAGTTATGTAAAATTAGATTTTAGGATAATAAAGGCTCCACTTTTATACTTTTTAAAGAACTTGAAGCTGCGATGCGAAACTTGAACCGGGTATACCAACCTGGTAACCAGACTTTAACAAAACCGTGGAGGAAATATTGTGCTCGAAATGTTATGTCTAAAATCTTGGGCACTATAAAATTGTCACATTTGTCAAAGTTGTATGTCGTTACCAGCAAGGAGCACCGTACCTACCTAAATATATTTATATTATTTATTTCATTTTTTAATTGTTAAGAGTAAATTTCATATTAGATCTGTAGATATGTATGTAGAATGTAGATATATACTCGATATGATTAGGTCATACATACTACTAAATCGACACTTTGGTCTTACAATATGCTGTTATTTAAGGAATAACAAACATTAATCTTAATCTTAGATTTTGAAACTGTTTTTGTTTTTATTGTACACAGTCATCATCATTACCCAGAACATCTGTTATAGGTGTTTGTTGTGCGCTTGTAGGTTTATGTGACACCCATTATGTTCTCATAGATATGTTATAATAATACACCCACACTACTAAAATGTGGTAGAATATCAAACGCTATTTTATTTTTCCGTTTTAAAACCTTACCTTATCCTCTACGAGTATATTACCAAATCATATAAAAATTGTAATGTTCAAGTCTGTTAAGGGCTATCTGTTGGATGTTTACATTAATAAGTACCATTTCTTGATCTAAATGTATAAATGAGATTGACTTTGATCAAGATAACTAAAAAACTTACAATGCGACTTTATCTGTCCTACTGGTTGTCCATCTATCACAGCTGCTTGTTTTAGTAGCAAAACTTATCCAATTTGAAATTGTAGATAAATTTGTAATTATGTCAAAACCTGTTTTAGTAAATAGGGAATAAAATTAATAAGAAAAATAAAATTAAAATAAACAGATGGAAAATTTTTAAATTACACATTTTATAACTTTTTTGTTTTTTGCAAAATAACTGACAATTGAATATCATAACTCTTATTCTGAAGTTTGCAACGTATAAAGTAAAGAATAAGCCCTGTTAATACAAGTATAAACTAAAGCATAATATAATTAATACTGATTTTTGTGATTATACTTAGAGCGGTATTACATTATCATTTATATATGATTTCATATCTGTCAAAATATGATCATAGATAATCACATGTAGTTATTATACCGTCTTAAGTTATTCATTTAAATATGACTTACACATCTTTGATCATATTTCTATGATAGTCAAATAGCAGCCTTAAAACAAAAATCCGATATTGTCAACAAATTGATTTATCTATACTGCAATACAATTTAGTACTCGTATTGTTGTAATAGTAATATTATTCAACGTTAGTATAGAATATTCCTTATTGCACAGCCCAATTTAAAAACAACTAACAGGACAGCTAAATATTACATTAGGTAGTTACTTAGGTAATAGTGCATTATATTGTTATAGCAGGATCAAAGCTTTCTTCTGCCATTTCTCGGAAAATTGGTTTGAGCTCACCAACTGTTTTGTAACTTAATGCATTTTCTAACACAGCCGTCATCAACTGCATTAGTTTTGGCAGCTCGTGAAATGAAACATAAAATCCTGAAAATATGATGTAATTTTATATTTTTCCTAAGACACACATGCATAGGTACTCATATATACATATATTTGACAATTATTTAAATACAACATGCATATTATATATTATTAGATAATTTAAGTACTTATATTGATCTAAGGATATTATCTTTTTCTAGTAAGTACACGCACACGATTTTATATTTTTATAGCTAAATTTGATGAATACAATTGTTATTTATAACAATTAAACTGTAACATTACTAAATTGTAGGTACCTACATTGTATAAACACTATTACAGTTTGCAAAGGATTAACTGTAACCTTACGTTTTATTTAGGCGGATAGCCACTGCAAGAATCGAGGTGGCATTGCACCACAAACGAGGACGCTTCTCTCTAAAGTTGTACGTGTACCTAGGCAAGGGCAGTACAATGATGCGGCGAGCATGCAGTGCATTGCTCCTCAGGCCGGAACGCAGCCTCGACAGTATACACCTTACGCACCAGGCAGTCACTCATCAAAAAGTGTTTAAAGAATGTTTGGTAGTAGTAGCAGAGTGTACAAAACTACATACCAGCTTTTGGTTCATGTTTAAAAGTGTCTTCCATTTTTTCATGATAATCTCTACTATTGCCATAGATTTTCGTGTAGATATCAGGATTTGGCAGATATTCCCCAGGGTTTTCCTGAAATTATTACTTCTGTTATGATAGAAACGAAGGTTCATCTGTCCCCCTGTTAACAACGCCGGGACAGATGAAACTGGACAGATGGGAATAATCCGGATGGATAATTGCCTGTTACCTTTATTACTACTGAACATAAAGTCTTCCCTTATTATGTCCGCCGTCCTCTTTCATCAAATACTCAGTAACTTTACCAGATCCATATTGTCAGAGGCCTGTACACTGCATATGACTGCATCTTGTGATTCAAGATCGCTACATTAAAACGAGGCGCCACCTCATCCTACGACGATCTATGGTGATATAGAAATCAAAATAAAAATATTTTTGATTAGACAGCTGGTCTACTCATGACCTGTTCTCTCTGTCTCGGTTTGATAGTTTTCCAAACTTATTCAATATATTAAATTATACTATTAATTAGTTTTACTCTACTCACTCCGATAACATATTCAGGCTTGGCCGAAGTAATAGACCAACAGTCTAATACAATCACAAACACTACGGAAGTTTGCAATAAAGACATTATTTATATATGTAATAAAATTCATGAACCTACAATCAAATGCACGAGTTTTACAAAATGAGTTTATTCCAATGCTATAAGTAAAAGAATATCTGAAGACAAAGGCCTTAGGGATCCGTGTGTGTAGTATTAAAACGACGTAACGTACGTAACGTAACGTATTATACTTATTTCCTATTAGTTAGGTATACTTTTCTTGTTTCTTAAAAATCATATCAAATAGCAAACAATTCATCCGTCCAATGGGGTTTTTAGTGTTTGTGTACAAATTATTGCAAATGGTTTAACTAATAACAAATAATGATAGCTTATTTTGTCTAATTAATAATCGTCCTGCTGTAAACCTATCTATCTTGTAAAGGAAAAAGATACATTTCAGTAATCTCTGATAAATATTACTGATAACTTTTTCAGAAACTGCAAATTTAAACATTACGACAAAAATTGTAAACAGAACCCTTCAATTAGACGATAAGAGACTTTCTTGCTTCATATAAAACAATAGCGGAACAATCATGTTGTCAAAACAAATAGTTTAGATGGACATAATTACGTCATACATAAAGACAATTTTATTATAATTCAATACGAGGTACGATGCATAGGATAAGGTCAGGTGTAGGTTGTTTATAAAAAGTATTTGATTTGGCTGTAAAGTAAATTGAGAAAGATTATTTTTACCGAAATTTAAAAGGAAGGTAGGTATAATATAGGTAAGATTTTATCAAGAGGCTTAAGAAATCTTAGGTAAACCCAAGAATTATACATATGGGTCTAGTTTTCATAGATCGTAAGTCAGTGACAAAATAAATATTTTTTGGTGTTTAATATTTCAGAATTTTTCATCAATAATTATTTATTTTGCCACCGACTCACGATTGATCAATATCGATCAAAATTCTAAAGTACTTATAGCAGACCTGCAAACTTGATATTAAAATTTAGCATTAAATTAGCTTTTAGTACACAATGAAAGATAATATGAAATAATTACCCCTTCTACCCTTAAACATTGTAGAGATAAATATAATATAATAATTTATACACGCCATATTGACTTGCAACTTAGTGTTAATATTTTTCAAAATAAAACTAAAATAAGTAAGTACAAAAAAAAATTTAAATATTTATTTTAATTATCTTACATAGGTACGTTAAATGCCAGTTCTACACACGAATCATTGACGCACTTGATAATTAATTTGGTAACAGTAATTAAATTATACTTAGTTAAAATATCACAGCCACTACATAAGTATAGTACTGGAACAAAATATGGAACCACCCTATCTCTTTCTGTAGTAAAGTTGTCGTAAGTAATTAAAGGTATACTGGGCAACGAGTAGCAGCGTTATTTGCTTACTAAATAACACCTTAGTGGTAACCAAAGCTGGTAACTATAAACCCCTTCCTTTGGTAGAGATCTATAACCAGCAATAGACTAGAGATAGAAAGTCATATCAATGATGATAGGATAACCATCGAAGTTGTCTGCCATCTCTAATCTACAATACTGTATTTAATAATTAAAAAAAAATTCTTGAACATTTGAGAGAGATAGTTAATTTCACTATAATATACAATACTAGCTGTTGCCAGCGGTATGTATACCGCTAATATTTAAACATACACAATATCTTTATTAATTATAGAATAGGTATGTGTTATTCTGATATAATGTTATTCTTAAGTTTCATTCAGTAGATTTTGCGTGAAAGAGTTTCACGTTAGTGTGATATTTAAGAATCTTTGTTTATAATCTGTGTATTTGGTGCAGCCTAGCTGCAGTAAAAAAGACTTTATTTATGTAGATTACATACACTAGCACGCGTAACGCCATTCAACGGACTTATGTCATAAAAGCTTGACTACGAGTACGGGTATTGTACATTCGACACAATAGCGTGGTAAAATGATGTGACCACGAGTCTGGAGTGGTCATATGATAATGGCCAAACGACTTTGAACGGGAACACAAAGAAACATTTACTTTCAGTGGATCCCAAGATTCTTAAATGAAGTTTGCAATCTGCTACTTACACAACTCTTGAACTAGGAGCAGTAGTAACAGTAGCAGTCACAGAATACTCCACATACTAGTAGTAGTAGGTGCAAAAGACAGTACATTCCAAAAAAAACAAGCAAGGACGTCATCGAAGTATTTTTTTTTTTATAGTATAGCCTACCAAAGTGACTCCACCCCGCCTGATGGTAAGCAGTCAGTGGAATCCAGAAGTGGCGGCCACTATACCAAAAGCTATCGTTTCAAACTGCTGGTATGGTGGCCTCCACTATGGCGGCTGGGAATGGGGTTAGGGGAAGGAAATGAAGGACGTGAGGAAAGAGGAAAGGGGGGAAATTGGGCCTCCGGCGCTCTCACTCACCGAACGAAACGCAGTAGTACGGATACTACTACTCTTAAGTCGATCTTCTATGAGAGGGTAGTACTTCCCCAGACGATCCGGCCCATTCATGCTGAAATCAGCGTGGATCTACTACCGTAAGACCTACTTACCTACCGTAGTATTTTATTGTCGCGCAGATATCATTTCATCATACGAATACCCAATGTGGCTTTCATCATGAATTTGTTTAATAACACATTCTCTCATTGTTTTAAGTATACTTCTGTAATAATCTGTAACATTTAAATTAATGAAACGACGAACCATTGAACAAGCAAAAAGAGCTGTTATTAAAGTTGCGACTTTCCATCCTATCCTATTCTCTACTAAACTCTTATACAAATTCTTTAACGTGCTAACAGTACGACAACTTTTCATTTTCCATACTTTGATAAAACAACATGATGTTTATGTCATATGAATATTCTTAGGAATAGCGTGATAAGAGAAGAATGTAGATTGAATAATGGTATAGTGGCAAAAATTGAAAGGAGTATGCTAAGGTAGTTTGGACATGTGGAAAGGATGGATGGAAGGAACGAGAGAGAGATATGAAGCGGAATTGCCTGGGAAAGTTGGTAGTGGTCGCCCTAGACGAACGGGGACCAAATAGGAGGTTTATTGACAAAGGGCACCATTACAAGCACCTATATGTATAAGAAGATTAATGAATGTTGAAGAGGCAAAGAAGGTATGTTTAGATCGTGGCAAATGGCGTTCTATAGTTTCTGCCTACCCAATGGGAGACAGGCGTGAAGTAATATATTTATGTATGTGTAGTTATTTGGAAATTTTACAGACTTTTTCCCTCACAAATGTACTCCTAGTAATTTTTCATAAAATATACAACATAGAATGTTACAAAAGTAATAGAATATGTTAAAAAAATATATTTCACCAATAATATCTGCATGTAGTAAGTATATTTCACAAATATAATACCTTTTAATACCGACCAAGTGGACGTATTTCGGCTGATATGTTAAATTATGATGAATGCCTTTTATAGTAATTAAAACAAGTAACTGGGAAAACCAACAGCCGAACTGACAAAGACGCACTTTAAGTTTTCTTGGTCAAAGTTAATTTTATCCAAAATCTAACAGATTTTTCTTTTCAGATTTAAAACAAACATTACAATTTTTATATTTATACAAAAAGAAAAGGTTCTATCCGCAGGTTAGGTCTACAGACAGATGGTGAATTTGCTTTATCGCCTTGTTACAGATGCAGAGCTCCATTTGATTTTAAATACATATTTTAATTGAAAAGATGTAAGTACTTTGACCGCAAAACATTTTTCAAATGAATAAAATGAATTTTTGTCATTGCCCAACACAACGTGACGCCTCTATGTTATTTTCATATTTTCTTTAATTTATATTTTACATATTACATTTTAATTATACATTTTGTTTATGTACACAGTTTAATCAACTAAAATTGTTATTTACTAATAGGTTTACATTTGATTTGCTTAACACTTAACATCGTATAATTTCAGATTTCCTGCCAAGATCCAGTCCAGGGGTTTCCAGATACGAAGATCCATGTGTCGCCCCGTTAATACATTCGTCATCCCATATATGTACATTTTAAATAATTTGCTCATAGTCAAATCAGATTTTTGTGATTGTGATTCTGAAAAGTAGTAATTACAAATCAATTGAATTTACCACATATGTTGTATAAACAATATTTAAATTAAATAAACCAAAACGAAATAATAGTGTCCGTTTCGCAATTTTTATTTTACTTGTTTACTTATTAGCTCAACTGAAGCATGAAATTAAACGAATAATGCGCAAAGTAAATAATTATATCTACCTATGAGATTGAGAAGTACAGGGTCTATCAGGAATTTTCGTTTCTGTGTAACCAATTTAAGAAAAGCAGAAGAGATATAGTAAAACTGTTCAATGAATTTGTTAAAGATATAGAAAAAAAAAACATTACATTTGTCGGAACAACATAATATATATGATTAATCTTGAATTAAAAGTCTTACTAGGGTTGTCATCGCCGTCGTCATCTCTTTTAATTCTGTTTTTCTCTTTCTTTGTTTTGCTAACTTTCAGATTTTGATCATTGTTTACGTGCATTTGTGTACCAATTTGTGGGAGCCCTTTCATATTTTTTAGAATCTGAAATTATTATAAGTTATAGATACAAAATAAATATGTCTGTGACTACACTATTTGCACAAAATGTAAACAATTTAGATAATATGCACTATATCTTCGTTTTAGTTATACTCACTTCTACATTATTTGGAATGACAGTTGAATATTTAATAACACTAACAGAACCACAATCACATAAAATCGCAAAAGTGGACGCTAGAGCCCCTAGGAACCAATACATTTTGAAATTATTACAGAAATACATAGATCAGTTAGTGCGACTTCAAAACTAATAGTGACAATATTTTTTTATAACAGGTATATATGATTGCCCTTTGGGGATCCAATGGCAAATGTATACCCTAAATCGTGTAGGTACCGTGTTAATTTTATTCTCCCAAACAGTTATATTATACTTACCTACTTCCTACAAAAAGTGATATAGCTTAAATTTACTAAAAGACGATGCAAAATACGTTTTGTAGATCTTGATATCTAAGATCAAATTAAAAACAAAACGGATGGATGGCTACTAGAAATAAAAAAGGCGATGCAAAATAGCAAATACAGTCTGATGCGATAGGCAAAAATGAGTCTTTCTCGTTGATTATCACTTCTGAGGCACTTAATGAATTGAAAACTATTAAAAGGATATATAAAAAGACAGAATCCTATTATTTAAACAGACCAGACACACTTGACTTTTTAAAACAATAGCTGACACAATAGTGTTGACAACAAACAATTGAATACATAATTAAACAACTAGCGAAAATTAAGCAGTTCTCGCGTCATCAGCGTTACCATAAAATTAAATAAACTAGTACATTTTGATAAGTAATTGTGCTCGGTGCCTCAGATTACTTTGGAACTTACTTTATTACTGCGTAGTGCTAAGTTGGTAAAAGCTGCATCATTTTAATTATTTCATTTTAGTGTAGTTATGCACATAGTAATATAAGGTAATAAAAAAATAAGATGTGGATATTTTTCAAAGGTTTATTACAATGTAGTACAGTGCTTTAAGCACTGGAATGAAAATGAAAATCAAGGATGATATTTTTACTTTATATTTTTTTTCAGCTATCACATGCAAATTTTTAGTTTACAGTATTTCGTAAAAAAGTATTAGGGCACAACACCCATAATGAAAACAGTGTAATGAAAAATTACACAAAGTAAATTTAACTTCACGCCAATTAAATTAAGATGAAAATTATTGTATTTATTATTATGACCTTTTTACATAAAGTGTGCGATGTATTAATTAATTAATAATTAACTAATACATTTAATTCACCAGACAAGGTTACAAAAATAAATTATAGCTTCTGAAGTTACTGTTTATTAATTCTAATGTGAAATTTTAGGCGGATTCAATCGATACCGTGTCTTCGTCGTTAAGTCCTTTCTCATTATTGGCCTGCGCAGGAAACGATGCAGGTGCTTGTGACGGTCCTTGAGAGAAAATGTTTTGTGGGAATGCTGGAGGTTGAGGATTAGGTTGATATTGTGGGTATGTGGGCACAAATCCCTGAGTATTGGAAATTTGAGGAAAAGATGGAGAATTATTTGAAGTCTGAGAGGCGAAAGAAGGAGGTAGCCCTTGATTATATTGCGGCAGTTGTGCTACTGCTGAAATTGTTCCTTGGTGTCCTGATTGTTGAATTTGGGGATTTGTTGGGAAATTTGAGAAACTATTGGAAGGAGCAAATTGAGGAAAAGCTGGTTGAGATGGTTGAGATTCTGCAAGCATTGGTTGTTTTGAAGATGATTCCAAACCTTCATTGTTTTGCTGTTGATTCAAAAACTCTGCTGAATCAATGACTGCTGAGTCGCTGTCTCCCGCTGTCTGTGCAGGCTGTTCATTTGATGGTGTTGGTAAAGCTGGATTTATTTGAGCCGGTACACTTGGGGATGAAGGCGCACTAGGAAAAGCGGGCAATCCGGCAGCTGATCCAAATCCAGGCAAGAAAGCAGCGGGCGCTGGATAATAAATATGTGCTGCTGGAATATATGAAGGGCTTCCAATAGAGTAGTATCCAGTTGGTAATGGTGCATAGTTCGGCTGTGGCACGTGGTAGGCAAATTGTGGAGGAGCCCCAAATGAATAAGATGAGAGGAACTGCAAAGAATATAATAAACGTTGAGTAAAGTTTGGTTCATAAAGAACCAAACTTTACTCAACGTTTGGAAACGAGTTTGGATTTCATATTACAAGTTTTTAAGTAATTATATATATCAATATAGCCTACTCTACACTAGACTTTAGAATGTAAGAAATAAGTTTATGGATTAAAAATAAGGGTAATGTTTTCTTTAGTGAGAAATGACTTTTTGTCACGTCAAAAAAGTTCCATGTTCATGATCTACTACTACTTCATTTGCTACTGCGATGGCATTGTTTTATTCCAAATGACGCTCACTGCAGAACGTACATCATATTATGTCCTGTCTGAATGAAAGGGTATTAGCAATAATTTAAAAAAAACTTTTCTTTTTCTTCGTTTGACTACCATTGTCCGGTTCTACGTTGTACGTTCTTCACTTGCGCTATCAGTGAATGTGATAGCAATGTAAAAAGCGGCTTACCGGGTTAATATACTGTGAAGTAGAATAAGCGTTGATTTTCGCGCCCGGTACGGTTCTCAGGATAGTAGCAGCCACGGGCACAGCACCCGGCCAGCTTATTGCTCCGGCCATGGCATGCCCCACCATGGCGCAGATTATAGATATTACGATTACCTGCAAATACAGATAGCTTAGACAAAAAGAGTATGAGTAGAGAGTACCAAAATACTTACGTAAATGTAGCGTGTATTCATTAATATTAGTTATGCGTTTTAAGTTCTGATCTGCTCAGTTTAACAGTATTTACGGACTTTCTGTTGATAAATATCTAGTATCATCAAGTTTTTAAAAAGACAAATTGCTGAATAAACACAAAAGAAATAACCAGCTCAAGTATTTCGCTTATGGGAATGTAGAGTATGAAATGTAAGTTTACAGGCAGAATTTGCCATTGACCTTTACAGGTCCCAACGTACTCAAGGTCGACAATAAATATTAATCCCTGTTGGACCGGGTCTTAAACTTGATATACTACATAATGATTAAAATACAATGTGACTAGTTTGAGGCAGTGTAATTATATAAAAACTAGACGTTGTAAAGAGTAATTTATTGTTATTATGTACTAAGTAGACGCCAATCACAATTAACGAACTTTTAGTAATTATTAAATAGATAAAATAAAAGTTTATGCTTGAAAAGGTCTATTGACCTATTAATGTTAATGTTGACTAAATTAATTGAAATACAAAACTGCCACTTCCTTCTTCTTATTTGTATAATTAAATTTATTTTCACGTCTGTCGTAACTAGTTACAGATTCTTTATTGTGTACTAAACTTATTTGCCTAAAAATTTGGGATATCTATACTATTATGTAAAGCGGAAGAGTTTGTTTATTTGTTTGTTTATTTGAACGCGCTAATCTTTGGAACTACCAGTCGGATTTGAATAACTTTGCGTATGATAGCCCAGTTCCTGAGAAAGTTTATAGCCTATGTAATGTAGCGAATCGTGCAAGGACTCTTTGAATTCCTTGTTTCGGACCAGTGCTGTAAATCGACGAATGTCTTTTGTACTTCGTCATTTAGCACCACGAGGTTTTATGATAGTAGTTTGCTAAAGCAAAAACAGCTCTTCAGTGTTGCACACCGTGGTGCGAAACACCGAAGTATAAAATAGAATTCGTCGATACACCACACTGATCCAAATCACTTTTAATCTACCATCACATCACCAAAACTGTAATCTTAAAAAAACTATATTTTTTAGTAAACCAGGTAAATACTAATAGTGTTGCCTTCTTAACATTTTAATCAGATACAAGGCCTGAATATGGGTACTCTTTGTGCCAGAATTTCGCAATACGGAGGTCGTCACACGCATTAGTTTTAACTACAAGCTTAAACCATCTTGCATTTTCAAGCATGACTTTATTTAAAGTGAATATTTATATTAGATACCAAACAGCTCTATAAAGGTACATCATAAAATAAAAACTGACTACCATAGAAAATACCAATCAGAACTAAGAAAAAATAAATAAAACATTGATAGGAAATAATGCAGTAGTAAATAAATAAAAATTAAACTTAAAGCACACAAACAAATCCTCTATTCAATTAACATTTTAATAAAGTAATATCCAAACACAATGCAAAGTCACTTAAAACTTTGAACACTATACACTAAGTCACTGAGCACTTAAAGCTTAATTATACTAGTGTGATCCAAGGTTGGCACGTACCTTCATATTGAAGTTACTAGTGCTATCTGTAATACGCTCAATGATCTTCTGACAAGCCTTTTATACAACGACTTGCCCCGCCTACTTGTAAAGAAAGTCACATACTAGCTCACCGCGACTTAATTGTAAACACATACGTTATGGGCCCAATTTAAATTCGAACGTAGATTTTATACATAAGGTAACTTTTTTTTGGTCTTAAACACCAAATATTTTAAATAACTATTGTTGTGATACAGACATTACATTAAAGTTTAAATCGCAGACTAATGTCTGTGAATTAAACTAATGTAATGCTTTGTAATATTTTTAATAAGTTGTCCCACCAAAAACATCTTCATGTAAAATGTTGCCAAGAAGAGACCATATTATGGCTCACACTGTCAAAAAATTATCAGATGTCATGTAGAGCCAAGCTTTAAACTCCGCCCGCTATAGTAACTCTACAAGCCTTAACTTTACTAAGTCTACGGTCTCCTTGCCCGTGTTACTACCAATGCTACTACCAGTGGCCAGGTCGTTTCGTTACTATAAGATCCATAACGTTTATATTGATGGAGTAGGAATTACGATATATTATCAACAATTCTTCTAATATAAATAAAAAATATATATATATTTATAAAGGTTTGTAAAATTGTAACAATAATTTAATACGACGTAGCTCTCATAATTATATTTTTATAATATTATTCCCGTATAAAATAATTCATTTATTGCTCATTTTTGGCTTCGGTCTCGTGTCATCCCTGATAGCCCCCCTAGGCGAGACATCAGGATTTTTCTTGTCGTCTCCCTAGGCTGGGAAGATATCAGAAGTTTTCTTTTATATTAAGAAATACATAAAAGTCGTAATAAATAAATATAATCCATAAATTACGACAAAAAGTACAGTAAAATAAAATAAATAACATCTATAAATTACCTTGATCATGCTATAACATTATTTGATTCTTAATCACGTAGGTACATTACACTGCAATAATCAATAGTCAAAGCATTTATTGTCGCTTCGGACACAAGGCACAACCCCCACTTCATATGCTGTCCACTGAGCGCTATCACCTAGAACCATATGGTAGTAGATTAAGTGGATGGGCAAAAAGCATTTCCTACCACACAGTCATTGGTTGGATTAAGTATCTTTTCGTCTTATTTCCAAGCACTAATAGAATATTAAGTACTATAATTTATTAAATGTGGAAAATTGCACGATTCTGCAGATTTTGAGTGTCGTTCTTGCGCAGGGCCATGCTAATTTTCCCTGTATAGTTCCTATGTTTAGTATTACTTTCTGGAAATATTATTTTGGTCTTTGTGGTCTTTGACCAGTTGCAGAATGAGTGAAAAGAGACAGCTGATAGGGACAAGTTTAGTGGAACAGCCCTTTATCCCATTCTCTCTCTTTCTATTCATAAAGAAATGTGTGAGACCGAAGTGTAACCTTTTGACAAGTGGAAGCTAACAAGGGGCCTCTAACCAGACATGTTGCGTAATAAAAATCTTTTAACTGTTTACCAGCCCTAGACTTCATATTGATATTGTCAGAGGAAATTGATTGGGTTGGGACAGCTTAGTAAAAAATAGGGAAAATCACAAATGCGTATCAGAAATAACATGTATATTTTCCTTCTACTAAGGATGACTACAAACATTATAACAATATATAAACATATATGTATCACATTATTTTACTTTCTTAGGACACTTGTACTAAGAGATCCAGTAGTTTTCTTTTGGCGCGAACCAACATCTAGAATAGCATTCAGTGCAGTTCTGTCAACATCCACGCGTTCATCAGGGTCAATCGGAGCTCTCACGCGTTCCTTTCTGGCTGCCCTTCTCGACACTTCATTGATCTTCTTGGCAAAAGATTGTTTTACTGCATTCTCCATACACTGATCAGCCTTAGCCATTGCGTCTAAATCTGGTACTTCTGAAAGCTTTTCGCCACGACCAGTCATTATTACGACAATAACTAAAAATTAAACAACAAAATCGATAATTTCCTTTTGCGGAGTAACGACCAAGATGCCAATTTACTTAATTTTTTAAAAGTTAATAATACTAGGAATGGTCAGTGTTATGATTATAGCAATAAAAATTGTTTTGAAAAATGTTTGACATTGAAATAGTCATTGGTCATTCCTGTGTTCAAAATAAGAAAAAATTGTTCATCACTGCCAGTAAGTTAGATCAAAAATTTAATCAATACTACTTTAAACATAGTGGACACTGCATGCGTAGTGAAGCTTCTGTTATTCTGTCCTAATTAATAAGAATAAGAGTAGAATAAAGTAGAATATTCTTCTTGCACACCACGTCATATTGCACAAATAACAGAACAGCACAACAGTAGCTAGTGACAATGGGCGGTAAATGCCAGTTATTGCATCGTAAGAGTTTACAAACTTTGTATGGTATCTGATTCGTTAGTCCTACTGCAAAATTTTGTACTAATGTATGTCTACCAATCAACCATACAGTTTAACATTATCGGGTAAATTATATAAAACAATCTCATTGCCTTAAAAACGTACATAAAGAGCCATCTTCAAGATTGCCGTAATTTTTCGTCATTTATTGACCTAAACCAATTTTAACTGTTCGCCAATTAAGTAGGTACTATTTATTTTGAACCCTAAACATTGTTCAAATCTTGCTGTTGTATGACTGACTTTATACACATCAAGCCCGCAAAGATAAATCTATCTATCTATCTCTTTTTTAAATAGAGAGAGATAGAGGTAGTCGATTGTTTGTTGCAAGGACTTCTACAACTTCAAGACTAAATTATGTTTATATTGACCCTAGTTTATATTGGCAATCGAAGGACGTCGCAAACAAAAAGGACGTGACAAAACTGCCGATAAATGGGTGCGACTCTTTTGCCTTCGAATGTTTATATTCTGTCATTAAAGTTACTTTCATTTATTAATGTTATGAGTTTAGTGGTTTAGTTATTTAAAATGCCAATGAGAGTAGTGTTGGAGGTCGGTAGCCTCTACTAAATGTCATGGTGATTGCAATAGATTAACCATATCTGGAGCGAATACATCGAGTTCAATACAAGTGTATTAATAATTATATTAAAAGTTGTCAGTTAACGCCATGTTCGCTAGTGCGTGTTTAATAAGTGATCTGGGTTTACTGATGGCATGATGACTTACAACATAAAAGCAAAGGCAGGCATAACTTGTACATCTTTATAAGGTTAGTTAGATTGTTCTTCAATATTCCTATTCCGGAAAAGCTGATAAATATCTAATAGAGTTGATTTTCTTGTAGGTATATAAATTAGTTAAAGCTAAACTCGTTTTTGCTCATATTACAAAATATTTGTAACAGACAGTGTTAGTAACAATCATTTTTTTAACACTGTGTTATAGAGAACAGGATCATGGTATTGGTTGAGTAATTCAGCACATATTATGGCATCTATAGAATCCTATTTCACTTTGTTTGCAAGCCATATAAAAATGTGAGCATGTAGTAAACCTCTTTTTGCTATTTTACGCTGTAAACGAAAGCCTTAGTCATCTCGAAAATATGTTTTTTAGTCAAAACATCTATCATTTTTTTTACTTTTAATTGTAAGATTCTTGCAATCAAATCATGTATGTCGTGTGATTTTGATCTAGAAATAATTCCATTTTTATTTCTGGCCATTCTGGATTACAGGTGAATGTAATTATCAAATCTGGTTTGTGTCTGCCGAAATTTCTATCATACGTCATAGCGTCTTGACTCTTTTCATTCATGTATCGCGGCGATCTCGTGAATAAAGAAGGCAATATAACACATTGACCTATATCAGAAGCATCAACACCTTGATCATTGACAACTGTGTCTCGTTGGTGTATATATTCATCGGCCCTTATTTTTTTTGGTTTCTTTTAATGAATCAAGACTTTCAGATATTATTTTTGCCGCCATGTTTGTTAAACAATATTGTTTAAACAATCTTTTAAAATAATGTAAGGTGTTCAAATAATTTAAACCCACCATAAGCCTAAAGGCATAAAATTGTATTCTATCCACGATACTGTTTTAGGTCGTGTAACATCATTTTGCTGGTGAATATTGATGCAATATCCATCATCTCCAAGTGGGAATAGTAGTCGATATTGTAACGCATCATATGATCTGTGCGTCTCTAAAACTCTTTGAAGACGACCACCTCTAGCGTTTAGCTCGATATGAGAGATATTGAGATAAACCTATTTATCCTTATCTACTAAAAGAACAGCCACTTCGTCTACAGTTGGTTATATCGACCACGCTGAGAGCTGGAAGGTTTAATATCAGCGTGAATAATTAGTTTTAGCTCGTGCGGTGGCATATTTTTAACATTATATTTAAAACTTTGCATATAGCTATTATAATCATGAAGTTCTTTCTGCAAAGAATCAGTAATGTAAATTCGGAAACATGGATTTAAATTTGAACGCAAAGATAGCTGATCAGCTTGCTAAACGAAATATATTTGTAAAAACTCAGGCTGCGCACCTTGAGCAGGAAGCAGGTTTCCTTTGAAATGATATACCTACTTATCCTTGTATTTTAAAGGTAGGCATAAAATTACCCTCGCGAAATTTTTGCGCACCAAAAATGATGTCATATGAAAAAGTATATTATATTGTCTTAAACGACATTTTAAAAAATGTGATGCATTAAATACCAACTCTTTGGTGTCTACTGCACAAATCAGAAATTAAAAACACAACTTGGTACCTACAATAATAACACTGGCTAATAAATAATATAAATAGACGCATAAAATCTAAAAAGCGTCCAACATTTTAATTATAGGTTATAAACTATCGAAAATTGATAATCTGTTTAAATAAACTATAAATAATAATCTGATATGTATGAAATCTAATAAATAATTAATAATTAATTAAATATTACAATAAAGGCAAAGCTGGTATAATTATAGCGACTCTCCTGTAATGATTGAGTAATGTCAGGTAACAGTGTCATTAGCATTAGTCTATGTCATGACGACAGCTTTTGTATGTTCACAATATATTTATTTGGATATTTTTTCTAGCATCTGAGTCTCCCGCCCTATCTGAAGACATTGCCAAGCCTAAAAGGAAAAGTGAGTGTTGAATATAACCTGATTTGTTCAGTGCAAATTTGATTTGTTTAGTGCAAATGTGATGTGTTTATGTGAAGTGGTCTAGTCTGGTTTTTGTGAGGTTTACTGTATGTTTATTGTATAGTAAACTGCCCCGTGGAGTCACTACTTCACGGGGCAGTGCTTGAGCACAATATATCTTACGTTGAATGGGTATGTTATGGTAGAGGTAACACGTAACGCATAAAGCGTCTTAGAATATGAGTAATTTATTAATATTATTTGTGCATTTCACTTCTTCTTCTTATATTTAACAGAATCACTTACGAAACTATGCTACACACTCTGTACCTAATGCATATTATTTGTTTTTTCTGTTTTAGAGAAAAATAAGTTCACAAGACACTCGAGTAATGGTAAGTTGTATGGTCAAATAATTATAATTAATGCTTTAGTTCACAAGCATGGGACAAGCTTAAAAGACTAAAGAAGAAATTTAATGTTTATACTTTGAACTCGGAGCCTAAAGCTAAAAGTACCGCTCTTATTATTCTACCAAATAAAATCCTATTAATCCTATTAATATTATATATGTGAAAGTTTGTATTTGTGTGTGTGTGTGTTACCACTCAGCACATAAACGGCTGAACTAATTTCGATTAAAATTAATATGTAGATAGATTCGGTGCCGGTGACGTACATAGGCTACTTTTATCCCGAAAAAATCGGTCTGGTACCCGAGGGATACAACAAATCATATTTTTCACGCGGGCGTTGCCGTGAGGCGCAGCTAGTATAATATATGTATAAATAAACAAATGACTTCTTAGTGATGACGTAAGTATTTATCACCACGCGTGCTCAAAGCGAATTTGGATAATTCTCAATATCTAATAAAGTAATGTAAATCATTATAATTAGAAGTTTACAAGAAGTGTTAGTATTAATGAGCGGTAATGTAGCGGCAAAATATTTCCCGCACGAAGAACGTCGCACTCGGCCGCTGAGCTCTGCGCTTTTCACCGTGAGTCGCGAGTGGGGATCAGTCGGCCGGCGACCGCCGCGACGCGCTGAGCTCGCGACCCGACGCTCACAAACACACTGTTTATTTACAAACAGTAACATTTTCCAACTGAAGGGACAACACGCATTCACGTACGTTTATAGTACTTACATTATTTACATTAAATCATTATCCATTACACTGTAAATATCCTCACGTTTGCGATCAATGTCAACACACATTGTTATGTTTCTATATTCACGAGACGCCGATTTTCCGTTTGCTCTTCGTAATATCTGAAACAAGCTTCATTAAATTGAGCTGTATCTCATGTTCATTTAAATAACCGCATACATTATACATTTTCTCAAAGTAACTTACCGAACCGCAATAAAACCGCAAATACAATATTGAGTATTGAACGTATCTTGGAAAAATATAAACACATGAATTTAATTAATGTAACTTGATATTTAGGTACCTACACTGATTATAGTTTTAATCGTTATATCATAACAATATAAAGTTTCGCCGCTCATTATGTTACTAGGGAGCTTTAGTTCGTTTAACAAAAGCTATACTGACTGTGTAGACTCAAAAATACACTAAGGAAACATGTGCCAAACACAACGTTGTATACAAATTTTTTATTGCATTTGGAAAGTCAAACGTAATGTGAATTAATTTGAAAAGAAATATACCTATTTAATTTGCCAAAAGCACAATTAACGGTTATTTTGGTCAGTTATTATGGCTAATTTACAACAACTAAATTACAACTTAATACTAATCACAATATTTAAACGCACGTACGTAGCGGCACGACATTGGCTCGGAAGGGATAGGCACAGGTGTATTACACCCACGTTTTGTAAAATACAGTGCCATATGAGCGAGCGTGTTGGTTACATTTCAAAGATTTAATGTATTTTTCAACATAATTATTTCAAGTAGCCTCGTAATATACCCGGCAACTATGAGTACACGATTTACAAATTTAATATATCTTTTAATAAAATCATTGATACAATAAAAATATAGTATTAAAACTACCGACAAAAATTATATTAAGCTTTCTATGTTACTATTTAATTGAGCTTAATCTAGTTTAGAAAAAACCGCTAAATTATAAATTTGCCTAATTAATAGATACCTACATAATCATTTATTTTACGTTACTAACTTAATTTAAGTAGAAAGTATTTTTAGTGGCCAAATGTTACTGAATTGCATAAGGTAAAGATGTTGAGCTTAGTATATATTAAGATACTCAACAGTTTAATTTTTAATACTTAATAGCAGAGCACTTGGATTTTCCGTGCTCTATCTTTATCACAATTCAGATTTTCTCACAATATCTATCTTCACCGTATCACTAATTAAAAAGTAGGTAACACGTGACTTTACTTGGTTAATTAGGGACATTCGGCCGCAACCATTACACGATTACTACTAAATTACTAAGGTTTCCCGAACTTGCCATGTATTATTTATTCATAAAAAGATGTAATGTGACGTAGTCCTGTCAATGGAACAGGTCATGACACTACTGGTAGTGCCAATCAGTAGTGCCTAAGGTAAAAAGGTTCATTTAGGTTACCTTCATAAATAAAACACTGATGAAGAACAATGAGATCTGTTACTATATTAGTCGGTAGTATCAATCAAAAACCTTCTACACCTACTGATAGACACACTATGACATCGACAGACATTAAGAAATAAATAATAGAAAAATCCGTCGCCTGGTTATTTAAGAATATTCGAAAATTAAAAATTAAAGTAAAATGAATGATCAAGATGTTCAGGGTCTTTGCTTGCGGCCTTTGCACTGTAGAAGTTCATGAAACTTACAATCAAATAGGCTAACATCCCGTAGGCAAGACAAAAATGTTAAATTGTAACACTGTGCCTTGCACGTAACAAAACATTTTCAGGCTTCAAACGACCAGACCGAGGGTATTGATCCCTAATAAAACCTAAATATTTAGTTGTAACATTTTGACGTATGCTTGATGATTATATTATAACAATGCGTTGGTATACTAATTACATAAATATCAAACTTGTCCTACATGGCGATAGCCCTACAAGTGTCAAACATAAAGTTATTTAGTAACCTCAGCGCCCACCAAATTGATTATCGAAACTATAGTACATGACTGTACATTCGTAACTTCGTTTTCTCAGAAGGTATAGGCCACAGGTGTGTTACAACTACGTTTTACCATTTATATTAGGTCAGTAATAAATAGGTGATCATATTACAAAAAGCCGGACCAAATTCCAAAAAAAAATGTCTTAGTCGTCTTGTACGACGACAAAAGACTGAAAGATACAATTCTTGTCCAGTTTGCACACAGACTGAGCTGTGTTGGGCAATTCTCGTATTATGTTACCATGATATGTGATAATATATAATATTAGCCCGACTTAGATGTGCATAAGCCATCGCTTTAGAATTAAGCTGCATTGAAAAATCCGTTTTATTATGATGGCCCATTTAGTAATAAGCCATTATGATCCCTAAAAGAATTTACTAGGAGTTTAAAATTCTATGTAATTGCAGCATTTCGCATGGCGGATGAGGCTACGACCGACTGCCTGTTCGAGAGACTTCGGCTGCACCAGCAGCGCGCTTCCGACTCCATCGAGGTGGCGCGGGCTATCTCCTCGAGGATCAATTCGCGACTTACATCTCACGGTAATACATATGCTATTGGAAGTTTAATGTTGGATTAAGCTTATCATTGCAGCTTTAGTATCTAGTCAGCTAGTTGGTAAAGCTGGTAGTTGACAACGTTGTTGAATGTTCAAGAACATCGGCTACAAACAAAGGCAATTTCTATTACGAGTCTTGTTATCTATCTAAACTACCAATGGTGTAACATCAGAAGGTTGTTAACGATAAGGTAGGGTCTACTAATATTTGAGGGTAGACCCTCATCGATGTAAATTAGTTATACTTTTACGTATTCGTTCGATTAGTGAGATATCCGAAGCCTAAAGTTCTCCTTTAGTATTCTTATTATTCTTCTATCTTACGGTCAGCAATGCCATTCGTTTCGCATTTTTAGCGTTTTTTTATGGTTCTGTACACAAAGGGTAAAACGGGATCCTATTACTAAGACGCCGCTGTCTGTCTGTCACCAGGCTGTATCTCATGAACCGTGAGAGTTTGACAGTTGAAATTATCACAGATGATGTATTTCTGTAGCCGCTATAATAACAAATACTAACAAACAGAATAAAATAAATATTTAAAGAGGGCTCCCATGCAACAAACGTGTTTTTATAAATAATGGTACGGAACCCTTCTTGCCGAGTCCAACTCGCACTTGGCTGGTTTTTTTTAGAATCTCGTGGTGCCATGCAATAAACAACTTTTTACTTTCTTTATTACCCACATTAATGTACGTCTATGATTATCACAGTATTTATAGCAAAGATACGAGCTTTTAGTATTTTAATAACTTTAGGTTATATATTTTTTTTTAGTTTGTGAATTACACCTACACTGTATCCATAACTACCATGTTAGGGGTAAGTAGTCAGCTCCTATTTATGCCTATCTCTCTTTTCAATTTAAGTGTTTCTCAGTTTCAAGTCTATCCATAATTTATTGTGCTGACTCTGCAAACAGTATTCCATATTTTGTTTATAGAATAGAATAGAATATTTTTAATTCCACACCATATCTATACAAAGCGGAAGGGTTTGTTTATTTATTTGTTTAAACGCGCTAATCTGTGGCACTACCAGTCTGATTTGAAAACTTCTTTTTTCGTATGATAGCCCCGTTCTAGCGAAAGGTTCTAGGCTATGTAATATCACGCTACTAGCGACGAATAGAGCAGTAATCAAAAACGCGGATGAAACCGCGCTGCGGAAAGCTAGTAAATTATAACACAAATAATAGAACATCACAGCAGTAGGTAGTTACAATGGGCGATCTCACCGGTAAAAGCGATCTCTTCTAGACATCTTTTGGATGTCAAAATTAGACAACATTTCTTTTAAGACTTTCTCTCTCAACCCTTTGCATGGAATTTGAACTCTCAGCGCCGAGAAAAAGAAATGGAACTTGCTGCATTATGTTATTTAAATTTCTTAATATAAATATTGTTAAGGCATCCTTTATGTAAAGCGATTTAAAGCTAAAGTAAGCAGTAAAATAAAGCATTGCAGCTTTACGCGACAGTGTAAATGCAGCGAGTATTTATAGGTATCTCCGCTTCATTCGGTCCAAGTATGGAATACTTAAATAAACATGACTCTTTATAGATGAGTATTATATGCTATGGACATATTTGGTTCAACTGAACTTTCAGTCGGTACCGAGTAGCAGATAGTTTTCTTAATTTTGCTTGACATGTTACATTCGGCGAGTATAAAAATATACAGAAACATTAGCCAAAAGAATTGTTACGCGGTTCAACTGAATCTTTCAATAGAAGTGTTAGTTTGCCGTCTATTTAGCGTTTAAACATTGACGCATTGAGTTCTTATGCCCGTGTAGGTATAGTGTATACTTTTAAGAACTAAATGTATTAAACGTTAACCATGGTGTTAGTTATTGAAGTAAAGCAAATAATTTGTACGTGGATCTCGAAAATTTTTTTTAGAATAGACCCTACGTTCATCAGTGAACGGTTTCAAGCTAACAAGGGTCAAAATAATATCACAGAAACAAAATCAAATTGTTAATGCATGTAAGCTGCCTAATTCTAAACCCTGGTTCTTGAAAACGGTTCTTTCTAAATTCAAAAGAAAAGTTTTTGAATTAGATGTAATAAATGCTATTCATAAACCCACTTAAAGTTCCAACCAGAATGAAAACCCTTACAATTTTCAGAGTTTTCTAATTACGAACAGATGATAATAATAAAGTTGGTGTTTAAAAACACTGACTACGATATTTAAACCGTCACTTCATAATAAATTACTTCAAAATAAATTTTAATTTCAAAACAAAACTTAAATTTAAGCATAGGGCAACACCATGGCTCATTTAATCAAATATTTCACCTGCGTACAATACCTACATGATTATAAATGAAAGTGTTCGATATCACGATACGTTATAAACATTGTTATCTGCAATATCTGATATTATGCCACTTTATAAGCCGACTTACTATATTAGCTGACAATTTATAACTATGTAAAAAGTAGAACATTTTTTTTTTTAAATAGCAGTATTCTTTTAATAATACTTACGTTTTAAATTAATTTTAAAGGTAAGTACTATATATAAGTACTTATGGTAAACGCAGGCGTGGCTGAGCGCGTTGCATTCTATTCTTCTTTTGATCACAACAAAGTTGACAGTTACATTCGTGAAAATGTCTAAGAATAAAAATTCATGATAGCCGTTGTTGAATGTTTAAATGATAGTCATCTCTATTGGATTTTTCAATAGAGATGACTATCATTTAAACATTCAACAACGCATACAGTTGCTGTCAATTTGGTGAGTCATAGGTCTCTTAAAAATCCAAATAAACGAATTCATGATGCTCCTGGGAATCGCTGTCTATTTTATGTTATTTTGGGATATTTTATTCCGTAGATTTGACTTATGATAATTAATAGTCAGACAGTGCGCTATCAATGGGGTTTTTTGGAGAGTCTTTCTTCTGGAGTCTTTTATGCGATTAATCACTTCAAAATAGTTTAGATATTTCATCATGAAAAATCACATTCTCTAAAAAGTCTGTAAATATTTCATTGCACTAACGTAGACAATTCAAACCTAAAATTATTTAAACAACTTACGCTAAAACAATACCAATCGATAAAACCTTTCTAACTAATCCGTCTAGACAAAATTAATAAGATATCCATTACCACGTGTGACTAGTCGGACCCATTCAGTTAGTTTTATTTCTACCTACGCTATATTACGTTACGTTGACTGCATATTGGCACTTGTCCAACAAATTATTTAACGGTGCTGCTCGATAATACCCAGAGAAAACACAAAAGTGACAATTGAAGCTTGCTCGGTAATGGAACGACAAAAAACCGACAAAAAATCACTCACTACTACGTCAAAATACTAAATATGTTAAGTGATTATACGGACATAAAACAAACTAAAATTCATAATTTGTAGTATAATTTGCAGTATAGACATAATTTATGCAGCCAATAACTAGGTGATTGGAGGATAGGCTTGGTACAGTAATAACGCTTGCAAGCTTTACAAACATCGAAAACGCGCACGCCAATTTGCTCTGTAACAATGATTTTCAACAAACTTTTGAACAAGATATTCATAATGGATAAATGCCTGGACTAAATAACGCTCGACATAAAGGCATGATTGACAATTGCAATGGCAGCAACTCTATCATGCGATGCTGCTACCGGTTCTTTATCGGATGATTTTCCTGCCTGATTTTCGTGTTGTGACTGTCATCCGATTGATTGTACTCATGAAGTACATTTATACGATGGCTACGTAGTATATACTTCATGATTGGTCGGGGGCACTTTGGTACTTATTTACAATATCCTGAAGTTCATAAAATTAGGGCACACGAAAATTGTGTTGTAATTTTCAATCGCCTTAACCATTCCCATATCGGGAGAAACTTGAACAAAACTTCTTTAACTAAACACATGTGAATGTATTATTTGCGTGACGTGGAAGAGTTTAATAGCCCTCAGTTTACTAATGCCACACTTAAAACTTTGTTCTTGGTTCATTGCACCTATTCAAACTTCTTTGTGTTAAATGTTACGTTTCGGCCTAATTCTCGGTTAATATCGTTTGATAATAACAAACTTGTAACTGGTACGGCGACTATTAACAATTTTCTGTAGTTGATGAGCTACGTAGTGGCCCGGAAACGTCCTATAAACTATGCCATTATAAAAATAGATCGACGCAACGATAAAACAAACTTAAATACAGCAGATTCGCCATTGTGATAATGTGTTGAAAGCTTTTTGGGGTTATCATCGTTTTAATTCTACGTTGAAAACGAAGGTAAATTATTGATGAAATTGCAAAAATACTACAATTTAAAAGCTTTTACTAAAACTTGAAAACGTTAAAGTCACCGTGAGTGTTACGTTTGCCAACTAAAGCGATGCTTTTTTAATAAATATGATAGAATATTATAAAATGACTTATAACTCTAGAGGAAACACAAACAAATAATATTTTTGCAAATATGAAATACTGCTCTAAGAACTGAAAAGAAATATAAATATGATTAATAAAATGTAGCACACAAACACTTAAAGTAAATTGAGTAAAAATATAAGACGTCCTCTTACGTCCGCCTTGTGGTAATTAATTACGCACCAGCTTTAGATCAATTTTATTAAAAAAAACTAGCTACGCCCTGCCGTTTCGCACGCGTGGATATATTTCATTAAAGTAACTCGGGAACCAGACCGATTTTCGGGATGAAAAGTATCCTATGCCCGTCTCCGAGACCAAATCTATGTACTATACAAATTTTTATCGAAATCGGTTCAGCCCTTTAGACGCTGAGTGTTAACAAACACACACACACTCACACATACGCAAACATACACCCAATCTTTCGCAATTATGATATTAGTAGGATACACCAACACAACGTGGCAGATATATCTGTTTCTATCGTAAATAAAATAATAATTAAACGGCTTAGAAATTAAATTTTGACACTTATCCAAATAGTATTTTATTCTAGAACATTGAAAAGATTTGACTAACAAATATAAATTATTATAGTTATGAAGATGTATTTTATTTCAATAAAACGCGAAATTTTTTAATCTTCTGTTAAGTTTATTTACAAAAACATAATATACGGTGGCAGACGAGACAGCAGCATAATATCTAACTTGTGCAGAGCCAGAGCTCAGCCAAATGTCTGTTTGTTGTGAAGTTATTTTACTCTTAAAACCATTTGTTATTTAAAACAATTTGCTTTGTAGTCGTCGACTTTAGGCAATCTGCTATTTAGTGAATTTTACATTTTAGGCATACTATTTCATCGGCGTCTCTCATTTAGAGCTAACAGCTTTTCAGGCAAAGTTCATGTTAGGTATTCTGTGTTTAAATATAATGCCTTCCTTGGCATCTTGCGTTTACGGTAGCTTGATCAAAAGGGACTTTAAAACTCTGCCTTTGTCTAAAAGAAAACACATAAATCAAAAAAAAAAAATTTTTCCTATTAATTAGTGAAGTTATACTTGCTGTTGATGTCTCTTCTTTAAACAAATAAATGTTAATTTTGTTGAAGACTTCTTCAAATTTCTATCTTAAAGATTTTAGTTAATACAAATATTGTTCTATATTGCAACGAAATAACTCATGATTTTACGAACTGATGGCAACGGCGAATGAAACACGTTGCGTGTTGGACAAAGCCAACATGACTTACATAGAAAGCTTTTTTATTTGTGTAGTACGGTCACCAACAAAAGTAGTTAAACTTTTTTTTTTATTTTAAGCCCAGAATTCGAGGAAGAGCGGATTTTGAATACTAATAAGTTTTCATTAAGCAAAATTTAGCATTTAAACTTCAAAAATGTTAGATACTTCTATCGCTGATTGTAGCATTTTTAACCGACTTCAAAAAGGAGGAGGTTATCAATTCGGGTCGTATGTTTTTTTTTTTTTTGTATGTTTGTTACCTCATATCTCGGTCATTTATGAACCGATTTGAAAAATTTTTTTTTTATTTGAGGGTTTACTCTGAAATTGGTCCCATTTTTTTATTATAAGAAATGGTTCAGTGATTGTATGTTTGTTACAACTGAACTCGGTGATTTATAAACCAATTTGGAAAATTCTTCTTTTATTTGAAAGGGTATACTCCGAAATGGGGTCCCATGTTTTTTTTATAAAGAATGATTAAGTAGTTTGGCTTCAATTTAATATTAATTTTGTAACAAAACGTTTGCAAGAAGTGAAGACGTGTAAAGCAACACGTCGATGTCTTTTGCGACGAATTATCTGACATTGACATGTCCTTGCTACAAGTGCGAAGTGATTTTCAAAATTCATTTTTTGTTAGAAACGAAGTGGCCCTGGATGAGTGACCATTTGCGTCATTTCATTTACAGCGTCTTCATTCTTTAGAAGCAGTACACTATGATTATCACTATAATTTGGTAGTCGTTAATCCAAGTTGGAGGTCTTATGGTCGTGAGAAATTACAACAGCAACGGGCGACCTTAAGCCTGCCTTTACAGCACCACTGTTTATTTTTTGTATATCTGAGCGATTGCTCTGTCAGTTAAATTATGATTTTTGATGATTTTTTATTGTTGGTAGATCATCACTTTTTTGTTTTGATTTGTGGTTTCTGGGATTCAGGGTTTAGCGATCGAGAAAGTGTTGACAAGGACCTTATATCTCTATTTACAATCTTACCTCTCGTCTCTACTTTCTTTCAAACGGCGCGGCGCTGTCTCATTTGCGCAGCACGTTTAGTAGGTCTACCCATATTGAATATATTTATACACAACTAATTCCCACTAAAAGTTTAAAAATAAAATTATTTTTAGAAAAAAAATGAAAACCGACTTCAAACAACACCTACATGTTCAATCCTTAACTAAAAAGTAGAAAATAATATTTTAAGTACTTCATAGCAAATAACAATATAGGGGAATCAACGCAATCCTTGATACCTATAATACTTTTCTATTTATAGTTTTTAATCAGTTATTTTGGAGTCGGTGCCAGCCAAGAAGGATCATAATGACCTTCATAAAAATAACCTACCTACTAGCAAAAAAAACCTTCTTGATTAATCTATTAATATATGAATGAAAAATATAGATTTAATACAAGAAATCGAACGGAATCTGAGTAGGTGCGCGTCAAATTTTTTATGTATCTGAACACAACTATCAATGACGTCTGCGTTCACGAGTATGACCGCGTTCAGGTAGTGCACTCAGGCATATCCCCCACGCGTGCCATTACCGCCCCGTGCATTACAAAAGTTGGTTGCAAAGGCAGAATTAAAGATCCTTCTTGGCTGGCACCGACTCCAAAATAACTGATTAAAAACTATAAATAGAAAAGTATTATAGGTATCAAGGATTGCGTTGATTCCCCTATATTGTTATTTGCTATGAAGTACTTAAAATATTATTTTCTACTTTTTAGTTAAGGATTGAACATGTAGGTGTTGTTTGAAGTCGGTTTTCATTTTTTTTCTAAAAATAATTTTATCGTATACAAAGTATAACTATTCCGGAAAAGCATCGCCTTGTACGGCCACTCGTTCCCATATATTTGCTACATTTGGAAGCAAATTCGCAGCCAAGTAGGCTAATGTTTTCATTACACTCACACATTTAGCTAACCGTATAATTTTTATAATATAGTAAAATTCAGTCAACGACTGCCGTGTTTCTGTTTGGATTCCGTTTGTTATTTCATTCAATGTCGAGTCACGCTTTAAGAACTGCTTTAGTAGTAGTCGATTGCTGACTTATTTGTCACTGCATAAAACGCACAAACTGGCAAACATTGGTGCGGATTTTATTAGGTTTCAATTAACTTTTTAAGTTCACCTGCTTGATCGATCAAGGTCAGTTGATTTACATTACTTTTAATTTATTTTATGTATACTGGAAACATTGGCTTCTTCTGATAATACGGCTACATAAGTCGCATTTTTGACCGCAACAATCTAGATTTCTTTTGAAACGCTAAGATGACAAAAAATCATAAAGTGCCATTATACTGATAGGCTCTCGAACATGTAGGTATACACCAACATAGTTCTGACATATCACGTCGGATCATTGAACTGTCTGGGTACTTAAAATCTATCCAAAACATTGATTTTGTACAAGTTCTCAGTTAACAAGCAACTTTGACCGCTGACCCTGGTAGCCAAGTCATTAATCGATAGCCTCGTCACTAAATGAGCACGCATAGCGTTTTTGCAGCAGTAAAAGCTGCCCTCAGCGTTTATGTCTACTCCGATATGATCCTACCGATTAATTGAGTTTTGATAACGGCTTTCGTTTTCATTTTTTGTTAGCGTTTGGCATTTGTCTAGCCAATTGGATTTATTGGTGCAAGATTAGCTGTTCTGAATGCCAGCACTTCGATCCTCGGGCTTCTAGTACTTCCTTTGTTGTAGTCATAGATATCTTCAGAGTACGTCCTTAAGTAATACTTAAGTTAGTCTTAGAAAGTGCAAACTTAAAAAAGTCACATTACTTAAATTGGATTATATTCTACAAAGTCATGATAAATAAGCTTCGGGGGCCTATATCAACATAAATCTATGTAGAAGTGTCACTGCAGCAACATCGCGTGCAACTGAAATATAAAGTTCCCAGAGGTTTGGTGCATTGGGCCTCGGCCAAAACACCCCGTACCGTCCGATCCCTACCTAGGTACTCAAATACCATTAATTTAAACAACGATATTCGAAACTTATCACCCGTTGTTCAATTACAAATGGTACTGACGGTACCAGGGGGAAGTTACCACACTTCGTATTCTGTTTTCCGACAACTTATGTAGGGTGCGAGGTAAGTGTTAGTTGCGAGGCAATGAATTGTTATTTTGTTTAGTTTGTTTGTTTTTAAAATACATTTCTTATATGTACTAAAAAATGGTGTAAGGAATATCTTTGAAAAGCGAGCAAATGCTTAGTATGTAAATTACGTAAGAAAAATATGTAGTAACTCGTAGTTTATTTTAGCAAGTTTTATACAAAACCAGCGGCTCGTGCCTATTTCATCCGGAATAATATAATAATCTATATTCATCTAAAATGTATCTTTCAAATATTAAAAGAATTCGATCACAAAGCATTGATCACAAAAGACGTGTGTAAATGTTTTAATAATTGACAAAAACAAAGAAATATTGGCTATAAATAATAAAAAGTATTCAAAGAGTTACAATTAAAGAGATGTCTGCACAAGCAGATCTATTTTTATATCCGAGTAAATCAAGATTCGCCCTGACATAGGTCATTGGTCAGACGACCAACGCTCCCTACAGATTGCATATAGAGCCACATTTGGTATATCGCATTCTTTGAGCGTATAGGTACTTCTGTATCTTACAACTGTGCAGAACAAACTTTTTGTAATAAATAGGTCTCCACGTAATTATGCGTGGCATGCAAATTGGCGATGGCAGAAATAGTCTTATTACAAGAAGATGATAATCTAACAGCTATGTCATGTGATGAATTGACTATTATCATTCGGTTCACTCTTTATGCTAGTGAAGTAGGTATAGTACGAGGTAGGCAGTGAGGCCGTCACTTCCCGACGCCTGCATAGTTGCGTATTTCTGTTATTGTGTAAACTCTGTAAGGTGTAAGGCACTGTGCTAAGAGCAGTAAGGACGTCATGATTTTAATAATTAAAAAAAAGACTACAGCAGTTATGTACATGCTTTAAATGAATTTATCCATTTTAGGTTCTAATATAAAAATCTGTCACCTTTTCTATTACATTACTAATGACTACCAATAGTGCGTTTGTCTGTCAACAAAATCTATAATCTAATTTAAATATCATAATAAATGTATAGTAATGCATGTCAAAGCACTTAAGTTAATAAATGTAGACACATTAATAACGCGTGTCATTAACAATTACATGTAGATTGATTGTAAACAGCCATTACCAATACAAGGCGGAACTATTTTAGCAGCTCATTAACCTTCTAATGACCCATTAATATTATTCTATTTCAAATTAAGTAGTGTACTAGTTCATAAAATATACCAAAGTCTTGAGTGTTGAAACAAAGCCAAATTTTCAGCATATATGTGACCAATATGGTGTTCAAAAATTTAAAAAACGCTGAGTATTTCTTCCATGTCAGTAATAAATAAATGCTATCACTCAAACTGATATGCGTTATAATTATTTTGGCCGTCATCATTAGGCATTCTTGTACACCGATAAACTGTGGGATGGAGTTCAGAAATGCAGAACAGATTTCATATAGGTTTATTGCTGAAACATGGTACCAAGACTGGCCTAGTTCATTCCTATTTATATTTGTTCGTATGCATTTACGTATTTTAGTTTTTCGTTAGGAAACAGTGTCATACACTGTAGTAGTTATTAGGATACATACAATGCATTTCTTTACAAGCTTCCTTGTTACTTTTATAACTATTTTTTTCACTCACGATGTTAAAAGACTCACAATATTGTGATTATCTTTATAAATATTTAATATCGCTCATACCAACAAGACTACGAGTAGGTCTAAGTACTGTGATGATGAATTAGCGCTACTCTGAGTTTTATATTTATCCCTTTTTAACTTACTTTTAGAAAAGGGACAAAATATTCAATAGTTACTGCGTCGCTAGTCTGTGTAAGGAGATATCTACGATATAACAATATTATTCGCAAAGATACTATTGATTTTTAAATACTCTACGATATATTGTAATAGTATTTATATGAGAAAGCCCAGTGAGTTATGCTTAGCATTTGTTTCATTCATCATCATCATCATATCAGCCTAATGACGTCAGCTGTTCAGCAGTGGACGTCATAGGCCTCGCTCAATTTACGCCACCCTAGCCGGTCGTAAACCGCCTTCATCCATTGGTTACCCGCCGCCCTTTGTTTTATTATGAAGTAACTTCCGCGGCGCGGTTTCACTCGCATCTTTGGTTACTGCTCTGCTCCCGTCGCCAGTAGCGTGATGTTACATAGCATATAACCTTTCTCGAGAGCTGGGCTATCATACGTTGAAAGAATTATTCAAATCCGACTGGTAGTTCCAGAGATTAGTGCATTCAAACAAACAAACAAACAAACTCTTTCGCTTTATATAATAGTATAGATTGTATATTCATAATGATTTATTTTTACAAAAATTACTGAAGCATTTTAACTTTTAAATGCCGTAATAATTATTTGTCTAGTCTAATCTAAAGCACATCAAATAAAACATGTTACTCTGTAGCTAGCTCTCAATTTGTATTCTGTCTCTGTGCCAAATAAATAAAATAAATCACTGTCCTGATAATACCTATCGCAGACTTAGGTAAACAAAATAAACAACAGAACAGAGAAATCATATTCTCTTGTATCTGCTTTTTCTTCATTCACCTTTTCATTGTATAATATTTCGTTATTATTGCCTAGTTTTATGACACCTAATCTCAGTACATCGGTTGTTTTGTTCGGTACCCGACTACCGTTTTTATTTCGCATTATTTACTCGTATAGCAACATCTTTCAACAACTCTATTAACTCTCTCTCCATTGGTGTCCATCTTTCTCATTCTTTATCTATCGTGTATATCTGCATCTTGGATACTGCATCTTCTTGACGAACATTTCCTACTTTTTGTACATTATCTACTTCTTCTCTTACTTTTATTGGACCATCAGGTTGAATTCGCGTAAAGTAAAATTCCGTAAAAGTTGATTTCCAAGAATGTTGACACGAGCTAGTAACTGGGGACAATCTTGTAATTAATTAATAATTTATATGAAAACATAGCATCATTCACATTTCTGCGATTACAAAGAGAAACCATGCTAAAGTGCTACTTACATACTTTCTTAGGTGTTCACTTAATGCATGTATTCTTATCCATGTCAATTTGGATATGTGATATGAACACTTGGCGGCTGATGACAGGGACAATTGTTTACTATTTTGTTGTTGGCACAAGAAACAGTCGTAAATGATTGCGATTTCTAAACATACATTACATGTATGTAATACAACATGTTCTTGTTATTCGGATCAAAATAAATTTAGGTACCTATAACTATTTTAAAAGTTTACGCTAAGCTATTTTTCAGCAATTTTCATATTGTTTCCTGCATGCTCGAAGATTATCTAAAAGCCTTTGCGTATGCATTATTTTTCATTTTATTGGGCAAATCCAAAATGCATTTAAATAAAAAAGTTGGCTTTCAAAGCGAAACAAACGATAACACAATTCATGTTTAGCATAGGACATTTCAAACCATCTCCAAATTTTATCTAAAAGAAGTTCGCTTTAAATATGACTCTCCAAAGCGTGTCCGTTCTGACCGATCCTGAGCAGCACTTATTCGTATTAATAAACTAATAGTTATATGAATCATTAAAATATCAAAATTTATAGTAACATCTCTAGTACCTGCTGGTCTTAATTATTAATTAATAATATTGCCTATCAATAACCTCATTGATATTCAGTTTAGCATCTTTTGGCACTATCAAATCACCAAACGACTAGGCCTGAGCTGTAGCGAACCCATAGCCAGAGGGTTTATGCGTCATGAGTAAGCATTATGATTACTTTTTATACACCTTTCACCTAATTCTAGCATTTAAATAAAACATATTTTTGAAATATAGCTCCATTATATGATAAAAAATGAAACCACGAAAAATGACTCTAAATTGCGACGTTGTCACTCATGACGCGTAAACGCTCATCTGTTCGAAGTTAATACGACACGAGCTTAGGGTTGACAATTGCTACACTACTTTTTAGTAAGGACGACACCCAAATAGGTTCTGACAAACTGAATACATACAGTACTCAAATTTTCAGCGTAGCTACGAGTATATTAATGTACGTTAGCCTGCTCAACAGTATACCTCGCGAATAGCATTCAAAAAATTGACGTGATTGCACAAATTGTTTGCGTGTATACGTACCATTAGTGTGCATAGTACCCAAATTGGGTATATTTGGGTACTATGCACACTAATCATACGTACGTTGAGGCACTAACGCTTCTAAAAAGGAAAACTAGTGGAAGCGTTAGTTTCTACAGACAGTTTATTTAAACGCTACACGAGGTCATCGACCGTGGTTTAGGTAGGCAGGTGTTGAAAATAATCGCGCTGTTGATGTATTATTTTAACCACTGACACCGAGAGTCTGGTGATTTGTTTACATCGTTATAAATGACACGATAACTACGTTCGTTGTAGGTATGTCTGATTCCCACTTAGGACAAATATTCGGGGTCATAAAAAGGTTCGTTACAGTATTTTGGGCGCATTTCGTTGCGATAAATTAATGTTCGCTAGTGCAGAAATCGTCATATTTTGATTTCGTGAGCGTTTTTCTGCCACCCAGTGTAGATTAATATAACATTGATAAATTGGTAAACAGCGTGAAAAACAATATTCACAGATGCGATTCATGCGATCCTTACCGTCGTTCTTCCGCCGTATGTGTTGCTATGGCGTCAGCATACTCTGGAAATGAGAGACTGCTCGTGCCGAACCGTCAACGTGACGTAGTAGACACGCGCGTGCCTCGCTGGCATCACGCCAGGAGCAACGAGACGGCATGTCATTGTCACTACAACCCCACTAACCCATCACGACAAACATTTTGATAGATAAACATCGCTGTACTTGAACTAATTTATAACTACATCCGTAATCAACGATCAAGATTTTAATAGTACATTCATAGTAACATTATACTTTTATACATTTCACTGTCTATCGCTGTCTGCTACTTACATGGCTAAACTGCTGTCAGTTGTAGACGTATATGAACTCACTTATCTTTAGGCCACTACTTACTGTCTCCATCGGACCAGAACACTTTGACCCTTTGAGATCTTTTTACAATAATCCATACTACAATAGACCCTTTAATAAGTTCGTTGAGCTAGTTCTTTTAAGTACAAGTATATATAACATTTCCTTCAAAAAAGATATGCTGAGGTATATAATATACGAGAATTCGTTTGCCAAATGTCTCTGTCATCAGTTAGGTACCTACTTATTAACGCCTTTGTTTGATAATAAGCGTTTTGCAGATGGTAAACATAATACCAATACTTTTTACTCGATCCAAAAAACAAATCTCAACGTAAAATATGATGGGCGTTTGTACGCACACGTGCCACTTACCGAAGCACATAAATTTATATGATATCATTACCGCATATATTGTAATAAAAACTCAAGTCGCGTCTATAGCAAATCATGGTACTTATAGTTAAAAATTATACTATTCAAATGTTTTGAATATGCCACAGGTTCGTTTATTATTGATATAGTTTACTGAGTTATTTGCGATGTAATTATACTGGAACGATGTATAAAGATCACTAGGCGACCTCGGCTGCTGATGCTCCAGTAGTTAATATCAAAACAAAAAGAGTCGCGGAAGCGAAATGGTGCCAATCGTCGCAGCGCAAACACTTTGGTCGCACACTCGGGGCTACGACCTACGTTCACATTAAGGTCTATCAGGGCCACCTGCTAAGAAACCACCATAATATATTGTGCCTCTTAGTATACCTGTTTAAAGCATACGCATATATGCTGAAGAAACTTTGTGCATTTAAAAATATACGCAATATCTCAAGGATGACAATATGAAAATGATTCCTCTAGTACTGCAGCGTTTATAGAATACGGTAACCACTTATCTATTAGACAATCATGTCAGTATAAAAAATAAGTACCTAGGTATCACGATATAGGTAGGTACAAGTAGGGTGCAACATCAGTCCGGCTGCAATTCTACCTGATAAGTATACGATATGCGCCTGCCGGTTCTTTGATGTCTGTCACTACGAATATCATTGCGTTATCTGCCCACTAGGTTGGCAGATTGCTCGTTTGCTGCCATTCATAAAAAATAAAAGCAATTCACAACAAAAATATAATTAGTAGCAAACATTCTGGAAGTGCAACTCTAACGCATTTGTGTTTTTGGAAAAAGGGGTGTACTCTTCACGCACCGTTAACCACCCTATATTATGGCAAACAAAACAAAATGCTGTTGCGTTTATAAACTGAATCTAAAACATTTTATCACATATTCTTTACGTACTCAAATGATTTATTAAAAAACAAATTAAATATCTTGTTTTCAGACAAACATGTTCGGCAAATCACACTGGACAAATTATGGAGCAAACAATCAGGAGCTCTTCAAATGCTACTTTCCATTTTAGAAGTGAGTACATGTACCTTTCTGCAATATAATTTGATAATTTTTCTAATTATAAGGTAGTTGATCTCAATCGAGACCAATACAAAATTTTCGATCGAAGTTTAAATGTGTAATGTTAAAATTTTAGTTGAAAAATTATAAATAGTTCTACTGTCTTCTATAGACTTCTGTTTTAAAATGTTTTTGTTTGTATTTTTATTTTACAGAACACCAGGGACACACCAACAGGCACGTACATCACAGCCATACTAAGAGAAGCGCTGTGTTTAAAACAAGGAAAAGGAAAAAAATGTTCAGGTATTTTATTTATATTTATCTAGATTATTATATTTTATTAAAATAGTTTCGGAGCTATTTAAATAAGTATTCAATCTTTTTCTTTTTAAGTTATTTATTGATCAAAGGTTTTCAAAACTCTACTCTCTCTCATTTTATATTTGTATTACAATAGAATTATCCAGTTAATAGTAAATCTACATTTTATTAAGACTGATAAAGGTGTCGATTAATATCAGACGGCCAAAAAGTACTTTCATAAACCTAGACAGATTTTATTTATTTTACCTTAGTCAATTCATTTTGGCTTGCGAACTACCTACGAGTAGTTATCGACAAAAAGCCATTAAATAATTATGGTCCAGTGTTTATTTATTCTCGCACAATGTTTAAGGTAGTCCTTGTTTTCAAACTTTAACAAATATAAATGACCCGTAAATGTTAATTTAACGTACCGCGTAGCTGCGACATTTCAAAGTGCAGTTTACCGCGTTTTACATACGAATACAAGGTAGATTATGCAAAAATACTCTTCGAAAAAATAATTATTTTTAATGGATTAGTTCCTACTGAAGCAGCGTGTAACAAGAAGAAGGAAACCAAAAAATCAGGCAAAGAGAATATACCACCCGCTGTTAAAAAGGGTATGTTTAGTGTGTTGCTTCCCAGTATTGTAAATATGTTGATGATCCAATTTACAAATTTTAATTAATACTAATAGTGAAAATCGAAAAGACTAAAATACATGATTGAAAAACAGTATTTTCCAAGGATTTCCTTAAAAATATATAACTTGGTTGTTGTAATATAAACATATTAAAAACGCGCTTTTTGTAAATCCTCAGCTTTGTACCTACTCAAAATATTAAAGTAGTCATATACTTAATGGGTATAAGTAGACAACCTAGTATAAATAGATGTTTGTGTTGCCGCTTATTACCTTAACTATAGTGAAATTGCATATAACACAAAATGCTAATTCTGCAATTAATAATATTTACGCACTGCATGTATTAATTAAATAATAATAAAAACCTTTTATGAATTTATAGAAATAATCTTCTAAAACAAAGCTATTTCAATAGATTGAAAAGAAACTCTGTTTTAAGCATCTCAGAGAAATTTCATAACATAAAAATAACTGTAAATAAATATAGTCGCTGTTTACATATGATTTTTTAACAAATAATACGCGTCTCATCATGAAAACGACTTTGAAAAACTTGCATACTGTAAATTACAGAACAAAGAAAGTGTTATGTGGTGTAAAGAAGCATTTATTTTTATTGTAGCATAAAAAATATAATTAGAAATAAAAACATTACAGTGAAGTTTAGTATGTATTTCGCTGTAGATACATGAGGACATTATGTCACCTTGAGTTTAATTCCGGTTTTCTTTCATGATATGCTCTATATCTGAAATCCATACATATTATAAAAGGCTTTGTTCTGACTGTCTGACAGACTACGTACAGCCTAAGCGGCTGGTCGTAGCGACTTGAAATTTGGAGGGTGTGTTTGTCTTAATATATAGAAAGGTACGAAAAGAGTTTTTTTTTAATTCAACCACTAAGTGAGTGAAAAGGGATGAAACTAATGTATGCAACTTCTTTTTTTTAATTCAGTTTTAAAAAAAATATTTTATTTACTACTATTAAAATAAAAAATACTGTCATCAATGTTTTTGGCAGGGATGGCTTTAAAAGGGTGAAACTAGGAATTAAACACTGTATCGAAAGATCTTTGTTTTTTAGATTAGCGACTTGAAATATGGAAGGTGTGTTTGTTTGTTCTTAATGTCTAGATAAGTAGGTACTCAGAGAGAGTTTATAGCAATTTATCCCGTAAGTGTGTGGAAAGGGATGAAAATGATTGTATGCAAATTCTTTGTTTTTTAATTTATAGTTTCACAAATTTGTTTTCGGGTACTACTATCAAAATAAAAGATACTCTCATCAATGTTTTTGACAGGGGTGGCTTTGGAAAGATGAAATTGGGAATGATATTTTGAATGGGAAGATTCAATGGGAAGAAGTTTATGAAATTATCTTTGTACAAATTAGTACCTATTGGAATACTTAAAAATGTTGTTTGTTTTTTGTTTTTTGATGGAGGTGAAATATTAAATAGACAGTTCTTTATTTTTGAAGATATAGGTCAATGATTTAACCAAAATTAATAATGGTGTTTTAAATATTTTTGACAGGGATGGTAGGAGGGCTGAGACTACCTTGAGTACTTATATTAGCTGCCCCGGATAGAAACACAAAAATATCGAATGTCTATGGGAAAAGCTATAACCTTGCGAGCGAAGCCGTGGGCAAAACAACAATATTTCGGAACGTGCATAATATTAAACCCCGTATAAAAAGGTTGTGTCGTTAAAGAAAATTCGACCATTAATTATTTTTCCTAAATGATAGTGAAATAAAATAAGAGTAAATGAAAGTTTTGGTTCTTATAAAATAACATTAGTACAGAAAGTATATCAGTGTCGGCGATCGTTCATCAGATATTAAGCAACTGACATTTTAAAGATAGCTTTACGAAATACTCTGTAGCTACTTCTTGGGCTACCCACTGACATTTAATAAGATCTCATTTAGGTGACATTGTACCAATTGCCTACTCGGCCTTGCAACTATATTGGAGCTCAATTCAATTGTCATTTCATTGCACTGTTATATTCGATCAAATTAACATATTGGTGTTATATTTCAACATAGGCAACATTGGCATTTTAACATGTAAATTGGTTTATTTATAGGTATCTATAATGTGTAATTGTGTACTGCGTGTAATAGCAAATTGTGGTGAAATATAAGTTGTAAAAATATTAGCCAAAGCTTTACACAACTAACAAAGTCTAAAATAAAGTGAAAATTCTACGTGATGATTTCAAATTAAAACTTATTCTAAGTTATAGCTGTCAGGCAAATGTATAAAGTTTGTAAAGTATTTTATTTAGCTTTGATTTCAAAGACTGTCTTATTCAAGATTTTATATTTAACGATTTAATTTTCTTTTGCTATTATACCCAGTACAGAGAACTTTAATATTCGCTGCACTAATAGCAACCAAATAAAACAAATGCATATGAATCTGACTAATTGGATTATATACATTTTAAACATAAAAGAGATACAAAAAGTTTCAAAATCAATAATTTCAGCGAACAACCTTGCGAGGCAGGAATGCACACGACACTTCATATCAATAACCGGCACGGAGGCGGTGATCCGCACGATGATAACTACACATGGCATGCAGGACGGTAACGTCGCCACCGAACTGATGCTGCAGGACCTCGTGTGGATCCTCGCCTCGCTCGCGCCGAGAGGTACGCACTTGACGTAACCTACGCTATTGATTCCAGCAAACAACCTGTCGCGGCGTCAATGCGCGCAGGACTTCGTATCGTTGAAGGGCACACAAGTGATATTACGCAGGTTGCTCAGCACATTGCATGAAAAACGAGAGCGAAACGCTGGCTCAAACATAGTACTACAAGATCTTCTATGGATACTTACATCCCTTAGCTCACGAGGTTATTATGAATAAATCATTTATTTTTAAAAAAATGCGACTTCTTAAATTTTATGAAACAATCTTTTTCAGATCCAAAATTCGCAACAAAAGTAAGAATGCTTGGCTGTGTTCGAACAATGCACCTGATTCTAAAGGGACACTTTACAGACAACAAACTAATATTTCCTATGCTCGTTATTATCAAACAATTGGCTAAAAATCGTAAGTTTTAAAGTAAATGTGTTTCCTATTTCTACTGCATTACGTACGTGGCATACCTATGTTTCTAACTTTTTTACTATTGTAGCTATCACCACTTCCATCCTGATTCGTGATGGTGTAATAACGACGTATGAACGCGTACTGGTGAGCCTTGGGTTCATACCAACTGCAAGACTGCGGCTATGTCTTGACGCCATCGATTATTTCAGTAAAAATAGTTAAGTATATAGAAAAATATTTTACGTCCAACAACGTAAGTTACTTATATTCACGATCAATAAGCATTGTCAATAATATATTAGTACAATATACATACATACATACATTGATGGCACAAAATATCAAATACACTACGCAATAATTAGTCACTGTCAAAAATATATCACAAAATGACACATAAACACGCAACACTGCCTTAACCAATGGAATTGTAAATGTTTAAGTCGCTAATGAATTTATGTTCTGTTTTGAGTCTATGTTTGCATGTCCAATGCGTCATTATGTATGTCAGTCGATTCTTACGTGGGAAACTCACACAGAGGTGTGCTGCATGCAGATAGTGAAGACAGGCCTCTGTGGCGTACTCCTCAGGGTATTTGACCGATGGGATCGCTACGAAGGACGCATGAGACTCAAGATTTGTGCACACATTCTCCAGACTCTCCAACACCTTTGCAACATCAGTACGTATTAAATCTGAATTGTTTACTTTTACAGGTGAGATAGCAATACTTTGATACGAATGGCAATAGTGCATGTAAATCATTCATAACCTTCATCACAGCTCGCAACATAACAAATCTAAGTCGAAGATTGATTTGAATGTTGTTATCAGAATATTACTGCGTAACCCTGACTTCCACATAGAAAGATTTTATAGGACTTATTTTGACAATAGACCAATGTATGAGACAAAAATTTTTAAACGCATTAGAGTTAAAATGAAGGTTTTTCTCTATAAGCACGTTTAGAAAACCTGAAAGCCGTTTGTTAAATAATGTAACATTGTTATACGAATCATGTTACAAATATTATACGTCTGATTTAGTATCTATATGAACGATTCAGTTTACAATAAGTAATTTCCATGCGTTATTTTTACAGAGGCGGGTCGGCGAGCGCTGTGTACTAAGAAACACGTTCAGACGTTGCACAGATTTTGTTCGCATTGTCCCGACGAACCAGAGTTTGATGGACTTTTAGCAAGAGTTTGTTCAGTGATAACGTTGTGCTTAAAGCATCAAGCGTTACCTGTATCATCCTCTAGCCCGGCGTCATTCAATCTTAATCCTATTCTAAAAGGTATAAATATTTTCCTTGTACCTAATTTTTCTTTTTTACGACTTTGGTGGCAAACTAGCATACAGCCCACCTGTTGGTAAGTGGCAACCGTAACCTATAGAGATGGCTGTGTTTTCCAAGTATTACGAAAGTAATAATGCTTAGAGAACACAACCAAATCGTTGCCGACCACGGAGAAAGGGATGAGGAAGAAAAAGGGAAAAGGATTAGGACCGAGAGGGTATTTGGGCTGCCGGCGCTCTCACCTACCGATTGAAACACATTAGCATGAAAACTAATATTTTGACGTCGGTCTTCTAACCTAATGCTATTTATTTATTAATACTTCATAGAGAATATTATATAATAAAGACAAACTTTTTAGTCAGTAGTCGATGAAATCAAATTTAGATTGAGACAATAATATGTAGGTAAGGCACAAGAAATCTAGAAAATTAACACTAGAAGTATTGTATTATTCCTGAAAATGTTATATCAAACTACTTTTTCTACATAACTGTCTAAAATTGCATTTGTTTTTCAAATATGGGCTTTGTTCTTAGTTACAAAACGTCGTCATATTATTAATTAATTTTATTATCGATTAATTAATGAGCTACCCTTCACTCAAAAAAAGAATACAAAAACATAAAAGCTAAAATAAAGTATTATTTTCTTTAAAAGCAGGTAATACTATAGGGTTATTTACCAACTCGACACGAGAGACTGAACACGCGAGTACTCAGTTGGTGAAATTCGAAATTAGTATCACATATTATTTCGTCATCTGGATTGAAGATGGATTGGATGGAAGATTTTAACGCGTGTCCATTTAGTGAAATTTGAATTAAATTATTTTTATGTTTTCGTCAACTGGACACACCTAATTATCTTGCAAAGAAAAGGTACGGTCAGGTTAATAATCGCTCATGACAAGTTTTGAACACTTGTATATAAAGACAAGCTTAGATCGTTAGATTTACCCAATCCTAATAATTTACCTAATAATTTAATTTTGTGTGATATTCGAATGATGATTTTAAAATTGAGACACGAGAGACTGGACACGCGTGTACAGTAGTCCACTCGTGTCGAGTTAGTGAATAACCCTTAATATCAAATGAAGATAAAAGAACTAGAAAACTGTTATGGCATAGTGTTTAGGAAATTATTTAGTTACCTAGTAATAATATTGTATTATAATTAATTTCTTCAAGACTGTTTACTAGCAGAATGATGAATATTAGCGTTGTAGACAAACCTTTGTGGTTTATAGCAATGCTATTAGTATAATTTAGTTTAAGTTGGTTACCTATGTAAACAGATAATAAAAATAAATATAACAATGCTTTCAGGTACCAATACATCGTGGCCATGTCACGAAGAGGACGATGGAGCAAATTCCGACACCAAAACCGCAAATTCTGACATTGAAGACGATGTCCCTGATGAATTAGATGGCATCGAAGAGTTTCCAGATATCGATTTTGAAGACTCCGATATTAAAATCGAGGCAGAGGATTCGGATAAGACTATGAATGTTAAAAGTGGTGATAGCTTACAAAGTTCTATGTGGATCAATCCCAATGAGAGAGATATAGAAGACTTGAAAAAGTGCGTACCTATAAACCTACCGAAATTAAATGAACAGTTATTGCTTCTTAGCAACACAATCTTGGCAAGAATAACTGTATTTACTACAATATTAAACTTAAAAAGCCGTGTACTCTAATTAGACTGCGATTACATTTAGTTTTATGAATAGTTCTTAACAATCGGACTTTAATTCTCGTAGTAATAAACACACAGAAAGACCTTGTGCAAATAACGTAACTTTATGGCCAATATTTATGTCAAATCTTTAATCTTCAATTTTAAAATATCGTCTTAATTACATAACTCAACTATTTACAAAAATAAGGTGTTGTCTATATTCGTACTATGTTAGACGCTTTCATAACTTCGAAATTTGGTAAGACCAATTTCTCAACTACTTTATTGCAGACAGCTTGCAGTAGTTAAAATCCTTCTAGCCACGTCTGACATGGCGCTGGTTTAGCAGTTTTCAAACCACGATCTCATTTCAAACTGTATTTTATAGTTGTATTTACTTTTCCAGATATTTTATTTACTTTAAAGAATTTGGTTCATATAATAAACAAATTAGACTTGTTAAGAGTCGCTCAAATTCTCGTGGATCCATATTAGAAGACTTCTTGCTTATGCAAACTGGTCAGAAAAGTGGGTCTTCATTGATCAGTTTGACAGTTGGTGGGCTTCCAACGACCAGTGACGGTGAAAACTCAGTTTCTAATCAAGGACCTACCTTCCAATTCCACAAAGTTTACGAGAGTAACTGTAAGTATTTTAACGGTTTTTATATGGCACGTAATGTAATCGACCTAAATTCTCACCAATATAGCGCTGACAACTTAAAAATTTTGTATGAGAAATGTCAAGCAAATTTAGTTCTCAAAATGAACACCAACGGCGCTTCTAGTTTTTCGAACTGATGTTTTACGCTGTCATCAACCAAGAAAACATGATATTCAAACAAGATGATTAACATTGCACAAACTGTAGGTACTTTTAAGGACTAGCGACATGCATTAGCAGGAACATAACAAAGTATTTTTTTTTTTTTTTTTTTTATGTTAGCCTACCAAAGTGACTCCACCCCGCCTGATGGTAAGCAGTCAGTGGAATCCAGAAGTGATGGCCACCATACCAAAAGCTATCGTCTTAAACTGCTGGTATAGTGGCCTCCACTATGGCGGCTGGGAATGGGGTTAGAGGAAGGGAATGAGGGAGGTGAGGAAAGAGGATAGGGGGGAAATTGGGCCTCCGGCACTCTCACTCACCGAACGAAACGCAGTAGTACGGATACTACTACTCTTAAGTCGATCTTCTATGAGAGGGTAGTACTTCCCCGGACGATCCGGCCCATTCATGCTGAAACCAGCGTGGATCTACTACCGTCAAAAAGTAAAAAAGTAATAAAAAGTCAAAAAGTAAATAAGTCAAAAAGTAGTAAAACTATAACTGCTGTTTATTTAATAATTTAGTAAAATTAATCCACATTTATTATTCCAGCCACAACATCGTACTCATCGTTAAAAATACACAAAGATATAAGTAGATACAGTTCATTTAAATCTATCTATTGTACTATATCGTCAAGAGTGAAGAGTGTTATTCCGTTTGTGAAGGTAGCTTATCCAGACATGATGGGCGGACAAAGTCTCAACCGGCCAGAACCTTTGAACAAAATGGAACGCAGTGCGTGCAGGTAACTATAAAATATATGAAAACTTTAAACGTCTCAACGTCGTCGACAAAAGTATAATAATAATATAATAATATTCTACCACATTCACACAGCGCCATCTAGCCCCAAATTAAGCAATTATATTTGCTTGTGTTATGGGTACTAAACAACTGATATACTACTTATATACATTTTTTTTTGTAAATACATACATATTATAGATAAATTACACCCTGACACAGAACAAACAATCATGCTCATCACACAAAGATTTGTTCTGGGTGGGAATCGAACCCACGACCTCCGGCTTAGCATCAGGGTTACTAACCACTAGACCAACAGGCCAGTCCAGTTATAAAATAGATTTGACCACAAACTGTGGTTAAAAATAAATCCATATTTTAAAGTAACACGGAATCGATTCTTAGCTCTTGGCGGGATTAAAATAGTTTTAAAGTTCCAGGCGGCTCGGGTAATTCTTTAAATGTTCTGCATTACAACATCGCTATGTATCAATATAGATGCAACTTCACATATGCATCAGCAGAAAGGAAGTTGCCCTAAGAAAGCATCTTTGCAATTCATAAATAAATTACCTATATTAAATGAATTCATGATTAATGCTTGCTATTTGTGAATTTAATCAAGATAATAAACAGACAAAAAGATATTCTGTGTAATAGAATAAGCTCATAATTTAAAATATACCTGACAAGAAATATTTACGAAGAAACCATAGGAACTGACTTCCTTAAAATGTTTCAATAATTATTCCAGGGTAAAGTTGCTCTCATGTGTGGACAGAGCTATAAACCCAGAAGCATACATGAACGAGACGGTATACGATTTGGATACACTTCACAATGGATCAATGTCGACTGAATCTCTCGCACATAAGAGGTAAATATCAAATACAAATATAATATATATAAAATAAATGCGATTAAACAAGCAAATTGATTAAATAGCATGATGCGCGGCGACATTGCTTCTTTTGTGCCGACTCAACATTATTTTAGTATACTTACCTACATTACTCATAGTTTAGAAACTTAGTTATTAAAGTTAATAAAATAAAAGCTTTTATCGGCGGTTTTATTTTTTTGTGGCTAGAATCTACTAATTACCACATGTTTAATCTTTGATAACATTTCAAAAAACAATCTGCCTTAAATTTTTTTTTTTTTTTTTTTTTTTTTTTTATTTTTTTTTTTTTTATAGTGTAGCCTACCAAAGTGACTCCACCCCGCCTGATGGTAAGCAGTCAGTGGAATCCAGAAGTGGCGGCCACCATACCAAAAGCTATCGTTTTAAACTGCTGGTATGGTGGCCTCCACTATGGCGGCTGGGAATGGGGTTAGGGGAAGGAAATGAGGGACGTGAGGAAAGAGGAAAGGGGGGAAATTGGGCCTCCGGCGCTCTCACTCACCGAACGAAACGCAGTAGTACGGATACTACTACTCTTAAGTCGATCTTCTATGAGAGGGTAGTACTTCCCCGGACGATCCGGCCCATTCATGCTGAAATCAGCGTGGATCTACTACCGTACTAAATAAACTATTAACTGTTATATAATTTTACTTTAACTAATAATCAACAATCATCCCCTGTTTTCCTACCCTTAGGGTTGGAATTTTTCCAAATTTATATGGATCCAATAAAAACAGTTCTGAAAAGAGGGAGGAAGAAGGAACTGAGATTTTTTGGCAGATATCGCGCACGCCTGCGCTTTCTTGGCATTGAACTCGACCAAGTTCTCACAACCCCATTTAGAAATTATGTTTTTTGCGTTTTATGACGTTAATATGAACAGAGTATGCTTAAAGCTGTCTGTCCATAGAAGTGGAGCGAGGCTGTTGAGAGGAAAAACTTAGAAATAAGTATTAACAAATAGGTTTGCTTAAAATAGCTGCCTCACGCCAGTGAACATCTCATTGCGATAAAGAAAACAAATTTGGCTGTGTACAAAAAGTTGCTATTTACATACAACACATATACTTACATTGTAGTAGTTTCAGCGCGGAGAACATGTTTTTAAGTAATACTGATGAGCAGGAGATATCTCAAGCAAACAACTTCTCGACGAGATTAAGCTTCGAATCAAGATTCGAGTCAGGCAATTTGAGAAAAGTTATCCAGGTAATGATAGACCAGAAGTCTTAAATACTTAATATTAAAGTTTATACTTTTTATTTTAGTAGATGTTATTAAAATAAATTTGAAAAGCAATTCATCATCATCATCTTATCAACCGAAAAAGGTCCACTGATGGGCATAGGCCACCCTCAAGTTTCGCTATGGCGACCGGTCGTGAGCCACCTCATCCATCTTGCCCGCCACTCTTGTAAGGTCATCGTTTTACCTTTTGAAGAGTCTGCACTTGCGCCTGAATCTTTGAAATACCATTAATCTTTGATAATTCATACCACAAAGATCACTTAGCATTTGAAGTTAAATAGCATTACTTCAAGATGTATCCTCCAGGTAGGTCCGAGAGAGTACGAGTTGATCCTGATGCCGGACGTAAATTCGACGAAGCGTCACCAGTGGTTCTACTTCGAGGTGCGCAACATGCAACAAGGCCGCCCATACATCTTCAACATCGTCAACTGCGAGAAATCTGATAGCCAGTTCAACTTTGGCATGAAACCCGTTATGTATTCTGTCAAAGAAGCTGTTTTGGGTAGACCAGGTAATGTATTTTAACTCTTCTTAAACCTTAAATTGCATTAGTAGCCTAGTAAAAACCATTGAAGTACCAAAGTAGAAACTTTCGTTATGAAATGATTACCAACCGTCACTTTTTCTGAACACAATAAACGAAAATTTTATTCTAATTTTTATTTAGATAAATAGTAATTCACAATTTTATTTCAGTCATAAGTCAGTGACCAATAAATTTTATCAGGCGCTGTTAAATGCTAGCAAGTCAGGTTTCTTTCCCACATTCATCATAAATTTAATCGTTAACTACATACTAAAGAATGTGTGACCATAAAATGTAGAGTATGCAATTACAGGATTTTCTCCATTACGACATTCACGACTGCCTCATTTAAATTTGCACATACGGGCCTGAATTACGAACCGTTATAAACTCACAATGAGACAAGATTTCCTAAGTGGGTGAAAGAAAATATTGCTGTGAATACAAATTGTCACCAACTCTTTCGAAGGCATTTTTATGTACCAACATACTTTCTTATCATATCTGTAAATTATCGCCATTATCCATATATGCATTACGTTACTCATTTAATTTTATTCTTAAAGAATGTATGCAAGATGCATTTATTCCTATCTATTATGGGCAAAAGTAAAATAAAGGACCAGTTCATTACTTTTTCATGTAGTTCGCCTTGGTGGTTCGGTAGTACTATGTACGAACTACCACAAAGAATGTTGGATTCAGACAACAAGGTCGCCTCCTGTTGCATAGAGCGAAACGTGTATATTACACGCCTCCTCCGCCTACCTCTGCTGGGACAAGAAGGAGTAAAGCTAAATATGTTAGGTTAGCTCTGAATAATGCTAATCTAACATATCTTGAAAGAGTAGAAGCGCCTATTCCTGCATTGGAAGAATTCCCAATGCAGGGGTAGAGTTCCTTTTCGTACAAAATAAACTTGTTTTTTGAGTATTATTCAATGTTAACGTTTAAACATGATCATTATTATATCAGGTGAAAGACGTCCACTGCTGGACATGAGTCGTCCCCAATTTTTGGCACCGTGGCCGGTCGTATGTCATCCATCGGTTGCTCGACACGCTTATCAGGCCGTCGGTCGTTTTATACATGCTATGCAAAACCAGTGTAAGTGATACTTTGTTGCAGGTTGGATTCGAGCCGGTTCAGACATATGTTATTATCGCAACAGCTACCATTACGCGAACCAGAAGAACAACAACAAGTGCTACCTGACAGTTACCTTCAATATCGATTTTCCTCACTCTAACGATGTCGTGTATCTTGCTTATCATTTTCCCTTTACTTATTCTATGATGATGGTGAGTGATTTTTCTGTTTATTAACACGGAATCACATATAGCATTCAATCTGATTTGCGAATAATTGCCCGACTGCCGAAGTCAAGGAGGGAAATGTTTTTCGAGTGTATGTATGTCTATTTCTTTGGCCTGCTCTAGAGCCTAAATGGCTTAATGGATTTTTATATAGGAGGTGTCATTAGATTCGTATTAACTGTGAGAGTGACATAGCGTATATAATATAGCATTATAGCATTAGCAGAAAAAAAAATGGGTTTTTTTTGTTTTTAGTTTGTTTTAGGCAGGAGGGCTTTTGGTTTTTATTAACATAGTTTGCTTGTTCCATAGTAGTAATCTACCATGGCGTTCAATAGAGTCCAGTTTCATTTTTTTTGTCCCTTTAGTCATATTAGTGGTCGCAATGTCTAATATTATTTCTAATATTTGGTTTAACAAAACTAAAATTTTGAAAATATAATAATAATTTAAACCGGTATTAAAATACTTACTTTGGCACGTAATGATTGTGGTCTGATTTAGTTTTTATATCAATCAATACTAACTGAATATCGTTATGTGATACAGGCTCGCATCTTGCAATGGAGTGCCCAGCTGCCTCCTGGCACGTACCTCCGCGCAGAGCCTCTCTGCTACTCTCTGAATAACAACGAGGTTCCGTTGCTTACGGTATCAGCAGAAGACACGCCATCCAACCCTATAGTGGTATGTCTAGTCATTTGAAATAGCAATACACATGTTGTTTTTTATCTCAAATACATCCTTCCTTATACCTTGCAAATGTAATGATTTCTAAGTACTGTTCTTCGTGTAAAGTGTTAGTAAAAACGATTAAACAACATTCTTCAAGTTCCTTTACTTACTCATGTAGTATAACTTAATTTAGTTGCGTCGTTAACTTGATGAGTTATACTTACGCAATGAGTCTGTACTGTAATTTCTTCTATGTAGAGTATTCAGAGCATTTTGTAGTAAATCTAATTCATAATTATATACAACTAGCTGCGACCCACGGCCAGCGCGTTAAAATACGTTTTGTATCCCTCGGGAACCAGACCGATTTTCGGAACAAAAAGTAGCCCATGTCCGTCTCTGCACCAAATTTATCCTAATGCCAATTTTCAACGAAATCGGTTTAGCCGTTTAGGCGCTGAGAGGCACACACACACAAACTTTCACATTTATTATTAGTAGAATTGGATGTTTTTAATATCTCTGTTGTGTACAGGTATGTAGATTAGACCTATAACGATTAAAAATAAAGATTTTACGAATGATAAAACTTTTGTAAAATCGCTAGGAGTTATAATAATGAGTGTTATGATGTAAATTGGCATAGTCAAAAAGGATAGGACAGTTATAATGTGTATTGGCATCGTCTATGAATTCAAAAAGGATTGATCAGTTCGATTTCGCAAAAAGAATATCGAAAGTTAGACTGAAAAATGAGTAGGTATGTACGTATGGTATACGAGCAATGTTATCTACATTACATCTAAAGCATTTGAGATTGCATTCTCTGTACATTTTATTGTTCTACATTAAATTTAAATCGTTTACAAAAAAATCAGGACAGCGATAGATTTACCATCGTGTACGCGTAACTTGAACAGTTTTAACATTATTGTTTTACAATTCAAGAACCAAACTCAAATCGCAGGTTTATGCCTGGAAACATAAAGTAAAAATGCAATATTATAGCTTTATTGAATGGGAACAGTCATCCAGGGCCGTCTTGATTTTAATTGCACCATTCCAAATTTAACGATAACGTTGGTATTTATTTTATGACTTATATTATTGATATTTATTTATTACTAGCTTTCCGCGGTGCGGTTTCACCCGCGCGTAATATGGTTTGTTGTAACCCTCGGGAACCAGACCGATTTTCTGGATAAAAAGTAGCCATATCCGTCTTCGGCACCGAATCTATCTACATTTACCAATTTTCATCGAAATCGGTTCAGGCGTTTAGGCGCTGAGTGGTAACAAACACACACACACACACACACACACTCACACATACACACATACAAACTTTCGCTTTTACATTATTTTTTATGACTACTTTTAACATTAAGTATGTTGTATTGTACAGGACCGTGAGATAGTGTTTCTTTCTGCGCGCGTGCACCCTGGCGAGAGCAACGCATCGTGGGTGATGGACGGCACTTTAGCATGTCTGCTCGGCGACTCCAGTGCGGCTACTGCTCTGCGGCACAAGTACGTGTTCAAGATAGTGCCTATGCTCAACGTGGAGGGTGTCGTCAATGGGTGGTGAGTAAATTACAACAGATATCCTTATTAAAGTAAAAACTTTATTAACCTCGCTACATCACTATTTTTTAATTCCTGAGTTTCAACTTAATATACTTAACTAGGTACGTCACGTATATAAACACTATCTTATACCGCTATTTCAAATGATATATCCAAACGATCAATATCCTTTTAATTTTCTTATATTAAATTAATACATTTTACGGTTTATCATTTAAACATCGGAGATCTCACGTTTCTACGTTATTTACCTTAGCGAAGTGTAGGTGTACCTATACATGAAATACTCATTTTGTGATATTCGAAATAACGAAGACGGAGGCAAGTCGCACGAGCGCGAGTCGCCAGCACCTTCAATCTTAGTCAAATTATCCCTAACATACCTTCGAAATCCCCATAATCATTTGTGTGTAAACTCGAAATAATACGATACTAGAAAATTCATTTACATTATGTGATATCGATATAACAAGGCGTAAAGTGCACCCTCAACACGCAAGCATCTAAAGAAAACATCTTAAAATTACGTATAAATGCTTCAAATTATTGAAATAATACTTTTGGTAGAATGAATACCTAATTGTCACGAAAAAATAGACGGTCCGGCCGGGCGTACACTAATAGGCGGGGGGTGCCAGCATGCCGCTGGCGTGGACGGAGTGCTCGGTGGCGTCCGGCTCGGGCGTGGAGGGCGCGTCGTCAGCGGGCGCAGCATGCTCGTGGCTCAGGTAGGCGGCGGGATCGTCGCCCGCCATGCCCTCGTCGTCGTCGTACGGGCCCTGCGTTGGCTCCTCCGCGTGCTCGGGCTCGGCGTCGTGCGCGTGCGCGTCGGCCGCGCGGGAATAGTGCGAGTCGATTTGCGGTGACGACGCCAGCCCCAACTTCTTGATATGCGGCGACTGCAGCCCGTCCAGCGACGTAGGGCGCAACTTGCCGATGAGGTCGTTGAGGGTGAAGTGAGTCGGCAGGTGTTCGGAGCGCGGCGGCGGCGGCGACGACGACGTCAAGGGGTGCGCGGTCGTCGTCGTCGTCATTGACAGCGGCTTCCTGCCGGACAAACATACCGACCCTCGCGTTAGAGAGTCGCTTGTAAAAGCCCCAAATAGTTCGAGCGATTAAGCCCGACATTTTTGGTTGTGTTAGCAATAGTTACGACAAATTACAATATTAGTTATTATGCTTGTAAATTTTAACACTATATTAAACACACAATAAAAGTATAATTAAAGTATCACTTGGACAAGAGATACCAAGCAAAGCCCCCTTCACCCACCCACCAAATTATATCGTCAATTTTGAATTTTCTGAAGTGACATACGTAAATAATGTTTAAAGTGAAAAAGACATGATTGTCATAATGGCCAAATATTGTCTGCTGGGTGTAGGGCTCTTGTTTGGTGGTTGGGTTGGCGCAGAGGCCTTATCCCGCGGGCCAGCGCGCTATGAACATCAAAGAATATTCAAGATTTACACTTGAAAAAAATGTTAGCACACTGACTACATCTTAATCTATTATCCCAAATGTTATTTATAACAGTTAAGCATGTCGTTGTTTTGACATGTTGTGTACACATAGAGAACAAAAACTCGAAAGCTGTGTTTAAAAGCCGCTGTATATTTGGTTGGTAAGAGCGCGCGGCTAGTCGGGGAATGGGCCTCCGGAGACGGCTGGCATCTCACCTGGCATTACCCCTGCGCGGAAGACACGGGGATGGAGCCGTAGTTGTAGTAATAGCAGCGCGTCTGCTCGCAGATAAAATCCTTGATCTCTCCGCAGTGCTGCGGCTCCCAGTGGAAAGTCGGTGCCTTCAGCGATACGCATCCGTTCGTCATCACGTGCTCCGTTCTGGAATACCGACTAGATTTTATGCAATTTACATTGTGAAACCAGTACAGGGAATTGAAAATGCATTGCCCTTTATTACTACGCTATTTATAAACGAGTCAACGCAGCCAGCAGAGCGCATCGTGGGAAAAACACGCAAGTCGTAACTGATAATTTTCAAAAAAAAATTATAACTCTGCTTTGTAATATGGGAACTTGGCATGATACGATTAAATAGAATTGGATAATCTAGTAATGTGAAAAAGCTTGTATTGTTGTTAGAGATAAATACGACATTGGCAATAAAATACGACATAGATGTTTTTAATTTGATATATTATGTCGTACCCATGTCGTGCGGTACGCTGTGGTGCGGTGCTGCCTTGAGGCACGTCCAGGGGGTCGATGCTATCAGCCGGGTGCTGGCTGGGCTCGTCGACAGTGAGACGCCGCATATAGTTGAATGTCGCGTTAAAAGGTAGACCCGTGCTCATCCACAGATACATATCCGTGCCTAGATTGTTGCCAGATGTCCAAAAATCGTACTTATTGTAACCTGTAAATTAAAACATAATTTGTATAACACTCAGTTACAGACGCAGTTACAGACAGATTTAGTGATATTATATAGGTACCAAAATTTAACTTACATAATGCACATCGATTCTGGTATAAGAACTAATTATACAGAATCGTCCGTATGAGGTATAAATCTCTGGTCTGGCTTCATACAGTACTGAGTATATTTGTGTACCTATTTGAATTGCGTTATTTATTATATTTGTCATTATAGTCTCACCTGCATTAGTTAGGTATGTTGTTATAGAGTCAGCCTTCTCCTTCGTCTCAAAAGATGCGAGCTGCAAGCCTAATGATCTGCAAAAATAAAATAATTAATGAACCGATTTAACAGATGTTTTATTTATTAAGAGAGTGATAAAAAGTTTAATCTCAATTCCACAACTCAGCTAAATATAAGTAGAAGCTAAATGCTTCTACCAACATGATTGGCGTATAATGGCCATAATAAGTATTGAATGTATTCATCCGTTATTCTTAAATTATATGCAATTAAAAATTTGTCTCGGGCTGGTGTCTACGTAAGCCAACACTATACTTTACGGCAGTTGTACAATTAACTGATGTTAACCATAAACGCTATTCCGCTAAATAACTATCGCTGCTAATAGTATTCAGCTATTAGCTCGTACCGAGTACAACTTACATCGAAGCCTGTTTATCGAGACGCAATTTATTCGCTAAAGACAACCCGTTGAGTTCGTGGCCTTGCCACGTTGAGACCGCATTCCTACCCGCAAGTTCAGAAAACTCTTAGGGATCAATCCCTCCTTTATTAAACCTCCACATCTCATACACTCTATAACTTATTGCACAGCTTCGCTTTTAATCATATACTTTATCTTACGGAATACGTAAAATGAAATGTACGAGAAACTTTTATAAATAATAACCATTCCACTACCACTTACAATCAGTAACTGTCCCAATTAAAGAACGGAAATTATAAAAGTATTTATCGTTTATAACACGTTTGTATCCATTTATTAAAAAACAATTGACAGTAATTGAAAAGCGGTACACGTTTACACTCGATGAGTTTTTATCATGAATTAAATCGTCATAAATTTTACTCGGAGTGAATTAATCATTATACTGAAATAGTTGCTTGATATAAAAGCAAACCATTCCTTAACAATGCCCTTTTTGCTTTGTCTTCTTTATGTATAGATATAGATACGTGCCAGTTTTTAAACAATACAAAAGAAATAAGTTTTAATCTATTATTTAATTTTAAGATACAATTCATATATTGACAATTTAGCTTCTTCATTGATATTCAAGAAGCCGAAAGAAAGTAAAACAGATGTATTCGCAAAAAAAATAATATGTGTTATTCTTAAAATATAAAATCTTAGAAATTGTTAATAAACGCATCTCTGACACATTAGTACCGTTAGCATCTTTTTTTCATCGCGATTAAAGCAAACCGTAGCACGACTCGCGCAGTTTGTAAATTATTCACGGGCCTAGTGCTATTGCAACCGGTGACCGAGACGCATGAGCATAAAACTTGTAGTCATGCGGCACCTCCTCCTGGGCTGCATCTCGTCACGCCTGTCACTAAGGCAATTCGAATCAGATTTTACGATGATTTACCGCGACCTTAATCGATTTCTTACTACCATTATATTCATAATATACTTTGTTTATTTAGAAACAGATTGATCGCGCTTTACACTGTCGTAAACAATTGGAACTGTAAATAGGTCGTGACTGCGACGCGCTGGAAGGACATCGTGACCGAGCTAGGGGCTACTGACCTTTGCAGCAATTTAACCGTGCACGTGGTAAGATCTAGATTGCAGAGTACGGCACCTCTGTAGTGACGTTTACTGCACAGTACCATTTTTGAACAAACCGAAGCATTTTCTCCCATAGGAAATCATTATACCTTTGGAGCAGACTAGCTAACGGTCAATTTATTCAATTGTCGGACCATAAAGAAAATATAGAAAAGAAAGAAAAAGAAAATTTACTACTATAAACGCGCATAATCATCTAAATCTGTATTGTTTAATTTGATATTTACATTATTATTTTTGTTATAAAGCCAGTAAAAATATGTATATGAAAGTGTTTTTAGATTATCAAGTTTAATTTAAGAAAGCTAAACAGTAGGAGGCTTTTAGATCTGGGAACAAAATACGATGGGAATGTTCCAACATTTCTTTCATTAACTTTGTATCAATACTAAGGGCCAAAGAAAGTAGTTCCCGATGGTACCGATATTGTTCTTGACTTTTCTCTGAACCTCGAAACGGTAATGTAAATGACCCTGTGCACTTCCTGGTGGCTTGGCGTCGAAGCACACCTAGGCGCGCTTGTTAACGCGGGCCAAACTCTACTTATGTTACAGCTCGAATAGAACACGACACACCAGATAAAACATACGAAGTCACGATTACAGAATATTTATCTCACGGGACACGCCTCCACACGAAGTTTGAACAGGGATATGCAAATCGAATATAAGAAGAGATTATAATAAAAGATTGTTAATCTCACCTGCAGTACTGATAAGCCAGGAAATAGTTGAGCTCGGGGCTGTAGGGGTTCATCCTCGATATGAAATATTGCACACCATCCAACTGTATGGTCGTTATTCTTTGCGCTAAAACAATAGATAAACATTTATTTATTAAACAATTACAACTCCTCAAAGTCATCAATATTTTGTATTATGGGAAAATCAGTAAATCTTTTTACGACAGCTATGCACCTAACTTAAGTATCATTATTTCTTGTACGATTAGTTACAGTTAGTTTCTTATTAGCACAAGTAAATAATCTCTTTACTCATCAAATCTTATGCGAATATTCTAAAGGTTATTAAAGAATGGAGATTTTAGATCACAATATTTAATTGAAACATTTTCTTTTTGGCATAGATCAATTCGTTAGTTTCCTACATTGCTGGTAAAATAACTGTTCTACACAAATCTTTAAAAGAAGATATCATACAATAGCTCGCTACATGAAAATGAATATGACCTGGATAATGACTCGTCCCTCATTCGGTCATTCATTGGGTTTAATGCGAGAACGACGCCTCTTCATTCCTAAGCCCGATTACACTCTGACAAATTTAACCATGCAGTCGAGCCGAGCACCATTCTATATATTAACACATTACAATGTCTACAGTGAATCGTTGTATCAACTCTATAGATAAGTTGGTCGCAGAATACCTTGTGATTTACATTTGACGTCACATGGCATTGACTCTCCTCCATTAAACATTTAGTGGTAAAGATTTAATATATAAATAGGTATAATAAATCTTTCTCACTCATATCGTTGATACTAAAAAAATAACGTAAAATACTTATGAGGGTTTACGCGCCATGAGTGACAACGTCGCAGCACAAAATTGCGACGTAGCCACTCATGATGCGTAAACGCTCATAATAAACTATTACTATGTGATTTTAAACATACAGATAGGTTCATTTCAGTTTATTCTTTTAATTTTTTAGTATTAATATTAACCCTTTCATGAACACTACTGTAGACATAAAATAATTTTAAACAAAAAAAAACCGACTTCAAACGGAAAAGAAACTAAAAAGTTAAAAATAAGTTTACTTAGCAGAAAGTAATTCGTATTTATACCAAGTAAAACAATAACTAGTTACCTATAGGTATAATCAATCCAAATTTGCTAATGTAGTAAGGTTCTTATAGAATTTGCTTGGCACCAACTTCAAAATTCTGATAAACTAAATCAAAATACGAATTACTTTCTGCTAAATAAACTTATTTTTAACTTTTTAGTTTACTTCCCGTTTGCAGTCGGTTTTTTTTTGTTTAAACTTATTTTATTTCACGATTTTCAGTGATAGGTAGACCTAAGGCTTAGGTATTATTTTTGTACGAACTAAACATTTTGGAATATTGAACCATAAAAAGTAAGCCCGACATGACTGCTGTTAAGGAATTCCCTGGACTGTCTATGGTCACCTGTAATGGCACTTAAAACCCATATGGGTGCAAAGTTCTCATCATTACAAATGAATTAAGTCCAAACACTAAATAACTGCTGTAAGTCGTTGTCGAGTTTCCTCGACTGTCTTTCGGCTCCATCATCAGATTGACTCCAAACCTTCACTAAATAGTAGTGCCTTAAAATACTGAATGAAAAAATAACAAATGCACTAGTCGCCAGTACGATTTTCGAAAGTTCCCTTCGATTTCCCTGGGATGCCATCATCAGATCCTGGTAAATAAAAAAATAAAAATAAAGATCATAAACGACGAAGTTATCCACGTAAACACATAAAAAAAATATATATATATATACGGTCGAATTGAGAAACCTCCTCCTTTTTTTGAAGTCGGTTAAAGTGTGTTTTATTGTTATCACAGCCATTTACGTTTACTGTCACGAAAAGTGTTAAATGTGTTTGGTGAACTAAATTTTGCACAATCACATGTTGTATATTATGATTAATCTTTACATACAAGTATACTAATTGAAATCTGCGATACACGCAAATTTTGCCAAGGGGACAAGCTGGCCGCCTAGGCAAATTTCGAGCATAATTTCTAAAGGATTAGCATCACCTATACAATTATTTTTTAGTAGCCTTATACGACTCACAATTCCAGACATTCGATACAGTTACGGGCACAGTATGTTTAACAACCGAAACTAAAGTTCAACCTTTTCCTTCAAAGTAACGGACACCTTCATTATAAGTCCTTTTTCGTCTGAGTCGTCAATATTGTACGTTCAGTAATGTATTCCCACACATTTCACCAGCTGTTTAATATGTCGTCCACGCCCTAAGTTCATTGTTATAAAATTTGCAAATTTACCTACACGTAATTTTCATATATCGATTGCAATATAATGTATGGTCGTGCCCCATTTACGTAATCAAGTGTTTGCGGTGGCCTCCCACTATGCGACAATGCTAAATATTCTGTCTGTGGTCAACTGCAAAGTTCCTTGCTCAATTAACTTTGATTAATAGCAATGACATTTTAAATATGTACTGATCTTCAACATATTGTTCCAATTTGCAATAATCCATATTCGTAGAGTAATTTTTGCTCTCTTTCTCTCTCTCTCCCTTTATTATGACAATTGAGCCATGCTTGATTGTATCGGCTTTTTTTGCCAGCAATATTATCTACCATGATAAAAGTATAAAAAATTATTATGTTTACTCGTAAATAAAATGTTATAATGTTAAATGTTTACTCGTTCAAACGGTTGAATAACCTCAAAATTACTATTTATAATGTTTTATTTCCATCCGCTTCCTAGCAATAAAATACAAGTCGCCGAACTTTATCATTTGCTACTTGTTAATAAACCCTATTTAATAAAGGCTAATAAAATTATTTATAATTACTAGAACCAGTTCGCATCTATGAAAATACAAAAGACTACTTTAGATAGCATGACAAGAAGATGAAGCCTTTGTTACTAGGGTAAAATGTAGCTGCCAGCAAAATAATAGTGTTATGGTACAGTTGTTCGAGATGCGATTAGTACAGATAATGTCCCATTATTTAGTATTGAAGATTACACAGCATTACACGAACAAGTATTCATATAAATCAAGATAAGTATTCTCGCGAGTGATCATTCTAAAGATGCGCAAAGCGTAGATACCGGTCAATACACCTTGATAATAGATTAGAACTGCAGTGTCATCCACTTTAAGAAGCATCGACGCAAATCTCACGCTCGGCCAAGCACGAAATACTCGGGACTGCATCTTTACAACCACGACCATATTAAACAAGACCACGACCACGCTCACAAACAAAACCAAGATTTTGTTTTCAAAGTAACGACATTCAAAGCTCCTATACCTATGTATAATGTATCACGAATATTTGTAGAAACAGTAAAATTAATGGAGGATACTACGTTTAACAACCTATCTTGCAATATCACTTATCACCAAGTAAGTAATTACTATTACGTAATTAAATGTATCCTGGTTTCATGCTTGTAGGCAAGTAAGAAGCATCACCGTTCATCTGATTTACATAATAAAGTGATAGTCTTAATTACCTAAGGATTGAAAGATGGCTTGCCCCTCGTTCTCACGAACACATTCATAAATACGAGCGAATTTATTCCCGCGCCAGATTTAAACATTTCGATTACCCTGTGATAGACTTGTTAGATTGTTTGATGTTAAAAATTGAAGTGTATCATTTACGACAGCTGCCGTGCCTGATGGTAAGCTGATACGAAAAAACCATGAACTACTAACTTGAGAATGTTTTGTTGTTTTTAAGGGCAACTATTTACACTATATTATATTAGATTAATATACGTACATGTTATTGTAGTAGCAGTGGTACCAGTCACCACCTACTATCAGTACCTACCTAAGTCTTCACGCAAACGATAAATCATCATTTTCGGGCCCATATTAATTTATCTTGTAATTTACAAGAACACAATTGTCCTGACCTCAACTATAAACGTGTGCGAGCACGTGCATGTTCTATTGCTTTCAAACAGTTTATTCTCTAGAAACTCAATGGTATATTGTGTTTGCTGTTCAGAAACCTGAGTTCTACAACTCGGTTGTACTTTGTTATTAGCGGACCTGAGCCTGCGATTGGAATCCATGCATAATGTAATCTCATGCATAAACGATGTCGCGCATTACTTGCTTACTTCGCTTTTACTTCTTATTTGAGCTTTTCTTTGATGTTTTCTGCATTCTGCAGGCATTTTTTTACAACTTTTGCTTCCACAAAGTTCATTTCTGATAAATCTTATTGTGATAAGTATGATCAGAGAAGAGTTTATGTTCATTGATTGCAATCGGTATACAGGTATATACGTGACTATCACCGTTTTCATTTAAGGTTGCATTAATAAACCTAATTCATCCAAATAATTGTAACGTGTTTACAATGCAGTGAATAGAAAGGTAATGGTAAGGAACATTTAGAAAGTGGTGTCTGACAGCGAGACGAGTATGCACTGGCAACAATGAGCGTCGGGGAGGCGGGTCACGTCGCGTGACTCATAAGCGCGCGCCGCATACTGATGAACGACATCGGCACTCCCGTCCCGTGCGCGCATCCTCGTCATCGATACCACTAAGACGTGGATGGCACTGTTTCATATCGTACAGTGGTAGTTTTTTAAGCGCGGCTATGTGACTAGGGCTGGCAGGTACTCATTTCATTCGTGGCTGCCTATCGTTATAGCGAAAAAAGAATTATGAAATACCTTTTATTCAACATGCATTGCTGTATAAGGTTTTAAAGACTTGCAATATAGCGACAAAGTTACATAATTAGCTTATTTCTTGTTTTTATAAACTAAGAAATTACACAGCCCTGGTCCGGACAGGGGTGACTGCACTCGATTGCTGTCGATGGCGCCGGTTGGATATCCGGCAAGCTCATCCACCGGACGCTAACGGACCGCTGTCCAAAAACTTGTCGCAAATGTTGCGCCCGCAGAACATGCCGTGCAATTGCAAACTAACATCACGATTTGCACTTCTCGACTTTTTAGATCGCCAAACGTGACAACTCTGATTGATGATGAACTTATGATGCAGAATGTGCACTTACGGAATATCCCGGATTCACATTAGAAGGAGCCTTACAAAAATGCAAAATGCCTTACAATTAATGACAATCTGATAAAAAATTCTATGAAACACGAAATCAAGAATTCTGAGAAATATAAAAAGACCTTACATAATACGTAACGAAATCTACATACTTTTAAACGTAATTCTTGACAGCAGAATTCTGAGCAGAATTCAGAAGAAACATCTGAGCTGCTTTTTAATGACCGTGTAACATTCAATATGTTCCACAGTAATTTGTACCTGAAGATTTACTTCCGATAATTCTCGTGTATCGTTTAGTTAATAAATTCTGTGTAGGTATATCGTAGCAACATCGCGGATATCGTTACTCAATCAACTATTCGACGGACAGTCGGAAGTTTGCAGATGTAACCGAGGTGAGCTTTTGTATACACAACGCGATCCTAACCGCATTACTAATACTCCTCCGGTCTTATCGATATTCGTTTATATGATGTCTTGTCATCGAATCACACGTTTCATTTAATAGAAACAACTTCCTCCCATTCTTTGTTTTTTATAAAAGTAATAAATTATGACCAATTTTATCACTTAATTCATTGTGTAATCAGTATTTTATGTTTTAATGATTTCACATGCAACTTTAATCAGGCAATTTAGAGTTAAAAGTAGTACCAACAATATTGGTGTTTCTTGTTGCCATGTCATTGCTTATCATGTCGTACTTCGTCGGCGAAGGGAACGATGGCTGGTTATAGCAAGATTCTGAACGGGCGCTTCTTGAAGTGGCTGGCCTATCTTGTTACGGGTTATTTTATAACGAAAAATAACTAATAAAATACTTTTACTTTGGGTACCATGAAATTTTTGTTTCGGTTGTTTCACACTTAGTAAAGACTACCATATTAGCTACTAAGCTAAGTTATATGGTAGTAGCTGCGAGTTTATTAACTTAAACAACATTTTTATCCTGTTCATTGTGTTGACAACTTGATACAACTCTTTCTATGATGGCAAAATTGTAATTATCAAGAATGGCAATTTCATGTTAGTTCTTTTCATGGATCATCTCGAATTGGTTGTAGGCAAAAGCTGTCAACAAATTTTGATTCTTAAGTAGTTCGACGATGTTCAGTTCGACTTTTACTGGCGGTTCTAAATTGACTTAAATTATATCCTAATATCCGATTCCTATCCACATGATGCTTCAGCTTCACTGATGTTAATGTTTGTCTCTATCGTCATATACTTAACCCATTAGTAATTAGTTTCGTTCTTCTAAACATTAAACATAAAAACTGTTCACACCTGAATAACGATAGCGCTGAAGAATTTCTTTAAGAAAATTCTTCACTTTAGTATCTTTCATGACAATAAAATTGCTATTACATATGCATTTACGAAGAACTGCAAAAGGTCGTGCAATTACCATTAGAATGTTGTTACTTCCACACATGAACTTTACAGTTTGCACTTTGCACACCGACGATCGAACTAATGACGATAGTTATATGTTCTAGACCTCTGGACAAAATATGTAATATCAGTAATCCTCATTATATCATAAAATACGAGTGCGGGTCGAGCAAGTCAACTCACATGTGGAATGTCAACTATTTATTTCTTTGGCATACGAATAATTAACATACTTCTGAGAAATTAACTCTGTTCACATAGCTTCATAAAAAACGAGCTTTTGTTCATTTTTGTTGATAGAAATGTTTATCATACCATATCTAATAATACCGAGCACTTATGCAAGTATGAGCCGGTTAAGAGACGTTGCATTTTATGCATTATGAGAATCTAAAAATAAGCGTGTCCTGTACGTAAGAAGTTGGCTGCGTTAAGGTAAAAGCCTCGATCATTATTCTAACGGACGCTTCATCCACACGGGATATGAGTTACTCTTAGTTTTTATGGCTACATTAGTTATTGAGTTAATGAATTAATTGGTTATGAACATGTTACATAAATGTTATAGATGCTTTTATAAGTAACGAACTGTCCAACCGATCCTAGTTTAATCGCTCAATATTTTAAAGTAGAATTCATATAGTCATGTTTAGTTATCCTGGCAGGTTTATGGAATAAATGCAGTGTAAATATGATTAGAAAAAAATAAAACAGTGAGAATTTAAAATGCATTATGAGTACCATCGTAAGATATGAGGACAACATCTTTACTAAACGCAATAAATTATGACCATAAAGAAGGATGTATTAAAATAATATCTTTTTTGTATGTGTAATTTATAACATCGTAAAATATCAGATTTCTTACGTAAATTCGGATAGAATTTATAAAGAGATATAAGTAGTTAAATAAGTTTAGTATCATCCCCTAAAAGATTCAGGTATACGGCCCTACATTCCAAATTTCCAAGTAACATAAAATATCATATTACTTTTTGATGACACCATAAAGTATAATTTTGAAGTAGCTATCACCATATGAAATGATAATAATAATAATACTTATTTGTCAGAATATTGTTACAATGTTGCTACAAATGTTATGATGTCTAGAATATTCTGCCGTTTCCAGCGTACAAATATTTCAATTTCAACATAGTATACCTATGTACCTACTTACAAAATGTTTAAGAATGTCAGTGAATAAGTCTGAAATAAAAGTCAAGGAATACGCGTACAAATATTTCAATTTCAGCATAGTATACCTAAATACCTACTTACTTACAAACTCATTTGCTCACTTTTTTAAATTATTAAATTAGGTGTCAAATAAACATCAGGTAATTTATTGTAAATACGGATTGCCATACAAAACACGTTATTAAGAGAATAAATTAATTCTTTGTTAGGGTACAGAAATTTTTATTTTGTCATTTTTATTATCATTGTCATTCAATAAGCAACTCAAATATATTTTCTTATATGTTTGTGTCCGAAGATACTGATCATGAAAATATAAATGAAACTATAAATAGAATAAATGGAAGATATGAAATAAAATTATGACTGTACGATTACGCCGCGAAATATTATTTCACTTACACATTGATTAAAAGCTTTGTAATCGTGCAACCGCAAACCGTTGGCGCCGGCGGCGGACGGCGGGTTAGAGCGCGCAATACGGCGCACAAGCGTGTGCGTGCGCGCAATGCAATGCATTACATAACGCGAACCAGTTGGCAGATCGCGAGCGCAACCACCCGGCCACGGCCCTGCGGCACACGCCTCATGCATTACACGGTACACCGCGTATATTTCACGGCTGTGCCAAGTTCAATGTTAACTATTATATATCTATCGGATATTGTAAAGAGTCTTTTCGCGATAAGACAGCCTGCGTTCACATTTGAATCGCGATAAACTACATTAAGCTGTAGATTGCGTAGTAATAAACAATTCATTGAACTTGCACAAAAAAAATGGTTTAGATACGTCAATCCTCATTACCAAAAATTTATCCGAAATGATTGATAATTCCAAGACCTAAAGCCTCAGAGCAATCATCAAATTACCTACCTAATCCAAATTAATGTATCGTAAAAAGCGCAATTTTAATATCTATCAAAACTTTTTGATTGTTGGCGTGCGTGGGAACATCGATCGGTTTGTTCGCGGTCGGATAACGATCGGCAGGCAAAAAAGGGACCGAGATAATGGCGAAGGAGCGATGCGAAGAGGCGATCCCAAGGACGGCGCGCGCGACTCCTCTCTCGCACCCGCTACGGAATGCACCTACCGGACTATTTTTAGTAATCAAACCCGATGCCGACCCGGCTCTTATCCCAACCAACACAACGAGAGAAACAAATGTCCATGAGCACCGGTGACTCTACTGAAATTGTATTGCTAACGAGACCGTGGCTTGCGCAATTACAATAAACGTACCTACTGCGAAACAAAAACACGACGGTAACCAAAACATAGTAATCGCGTTTTTCATCTTTCATTTTGTGGTTATTAAATTCCTTTTTCTATGAGTAATCCAAGCTCACGTCCGATAAGTAATTTAATACAATGGTACCACATGGTGATGTAGCATTACTTTTGAATTATAGCGACAAAAAAATTAAATGATGATCACAATAATGGGTGTTAAATGGCCACTGTGAGCTTTCGGCATCCAACGTTTGAAGATTAATTTTAAATTTTATAATATTCTTATGCTCAATTCTAATTTAGCTACGGTCTAGCTGGAATTCCCTTTAATTCCAATGTAATGTTTGCAACAAAAATATTTTATAGTCTCATGATGAGACCATAACAAAAAATAAATTGACATGATTTTTGTTGTAGATATTACGCAACAAATGTAATACAGGTAATTCATACTTGATATAATTATTAAGTTTGTTCCTATAATTTTCTTTGTTTGTAAACGAACGAATGGGTTTATGTAAATTCAAAGCTAAATTAGTTTATATTGATTTAACCTTGTAATAACAAACCGTATAACCGTCAAGTCTTCCTATTCGGGTTCTATTCATTTGTAGATGCTAGAGCGATAACAATAAATTAGAATTGTAAACGTACGTAATACTCGAGATATATAAATCAAAGATCTTCAATTTATTACCTTACGGAGCAGAAGAAATTGTTATCCACCCGTAATATTTCAATTTATGTATCAGATGATATACTTACTTAATATTTCAATCTGTCAAATGAAATCACTGCTGTACAAGTAACTGTTTAGTTTTCATATCATAACTCAGGTCTTGTCAAGAAATATTCAATAACAGCTCGAAATCTGAAATTGTGGCCGGTTTATGATAATATGTGCTCACTCATAACGGAGCCACTGGCGTAATAAACAGTAAAATACATATTTATGCTTATTTCTCTAAAAAGAAAAGGCATATTTTGTGGGGGGAACAAAATATTATAATAGTTTTAGACTAAAAGATTTTCTCCAACATAGAGTCAAACAAAAATATACGGTAGTCGTAGAGCAGTCCCTATACTGACAATTCTGGATTAATATTAAAAGGTTCTAAATTCCTGGAAAATAATCTAATGATCAAAAAAACATATTATACACTAGCTGCGCCCTACGGCTTCGCCCGCGCGTAAAATATGTTTTGTTGTATTCCTCGGGTACCAGACCGTTTTGCGAGATAAAAAGCTTATGTCCTTCTCCGGCACCAAATCTATCTACATACCAATTTTCATCGAAATCGGTTCAGTCGTTTAGGCGCTGCCGCTGAGTGGTATCAAACACTCCACACACACAAACTTTCGGAATTATAATATTAATAGGATATATCACTTACCGATATTATTAAAAAGCAAAAAGCCCGTTTGGCTAAAACAAACTGAGAACATAGAAACCCATTTTTTTTCGTGCTGACGCTACATTGAAATTTTATATATACTATATTGTCACTCCCACAATGTAAACAAATCAAATAACACATCATATTATGTTTTAATCCATCAAGCTATTTAGGCTGTAGAGCGTGCCAAAGAAATAGACATACATACCCACATACGCACATATAAACATACATACATACGCTCGAAAAACATTACCCTTCTTTACTTTGGCAGTCGGGCAAAAATGGAAACTTTAATTTTGTAAAATAAATTCTAATACATTTGACATAGTATTATAGGCTAGATTATTATAATGTCGTTTGTTATTTATCAAGATAATGTACGTATGAAACAAGACAGGCGAGTATCTGTGTATAATCTGGAGTCATTTACGGTACCGGTGCGCGTTGTGAGCGCTACAAGTATGTACGGGGTAGGCGGTGGTTCTCGGCGCACCATAATATTATTCTATGGAAGTGCAACGCTAGATGTCCTGGCCACGCGGCTAGTCGAGGGGCGATGAACCCCCACACCTGTCGCCACTCCCTCCGCATCCCCGCACTATTTTTTCCCAACACCGACTTCCGTTGAAGAGTTTTTGCCGACCTGTCGATAACCTGTCCGATAGCCGCGGACACGCCTCATTAGCACTCATCACTCCCTACTATGTTGATTGGTTTAAAACGTCAAGCTTTTCTCACAGACACCAGCACAAAGATACCTTGATGATGTAATTCGCTGCATTCTGATCATTAGGTACTTACGCTGACAAATGTCATTGACTTCAAATAAGAATTCTTTCTGCGAATGGCTTTAGCCATTAAGCTTTGAACGCAGTAATTTTTCTACCTCAACATTCTCACTCTAAAACCAATGACATTGGAACTTCATACACGGATTTTGGTAATGTTCAATACCAGAAATAAACTAAAGACAATAGAAATTTTGGTGTACAATTTCTATTAGATTTGAAGAGGGTTATGTCTGTTAGTCTGTAGAGGTCGGACAGGAGCGTTGTGTCACATTGTTCTGTCGCGGTTGAGTCGCGCACTTGAGTCAACACGCGAAACGCACCGATCACCACATGCACCGCTTTATGGCGTACCTCAGTGTCGTAAGCTTTGTTGATATTACCTACCGGTTACGACGGTTTATACTAATTTTATTGTGTGTAACAACCTGTGTTACACCAACATTTTACTTTTCATGTAATCATAATATTAAATTAATGGAGTGTTTACAATAGCTTGTATAATTATATTTTCTAAGCCCAACAACAATTAAATCTAAAATTCGTTTCCATAGAAACAGGTGATTTTCCAGAAATGTAGTAAATACTTTTACAAAGTTATTTAATAGAAAATAATGGTACGGGCAGCTATTGTACTCTAATGAAAGTCTAACAATGAAGGTCGAAGACCCGCAGGTCACAGCAACCACCTTGCTAGCTCTACCATGCGACCCATTGTAGCTCTTACATAAGTCGTAGCTACTTTTTGAAAAGCTCAACTACGTGACTTTATTACTTTTTTACTATTTTCTGCTATAGTTTTAACTTATGTACATTGAGTTAATTTTGTTGTGGTCTATTTAATATAGATAGATATAAGTAGGTACCATATGTATATATGTCATTGTTTATGTACCTACACAAGATCAATATCTGTACCTAGTTATTCAGAATAAATAAATATACGTAATTGAATTTAACTAGTAGTGAATATCTCCAACCGTTATGGAGCAGTTTATGTTTCCTGGCCGTATTTACGCTCCAATTTAAACACAAATTGGACACTGTTTGGGTTATATATTGCATATAAATTTTCGACAGTTGGCAGTGAATCAGACATATCCTAGGAGCTTCTTTACAACATAGTGAATGTCAAAGATTTGCACATATATCGAATACAATCTATAACGTCATCAATAAATAAGCAATGATAACTTTGCTAGCTTTGGAAAAAACAAATATGAATAAACGTACCTGCTGCAGGGCCTAGGGTGGCTGCGAATAGCAAGAAGCAGGTGGCCAAAACGGTTTGCATGTTGATAAAATCGTGAGATTTCTGCGGGGAGGGCGCGAATACGTGCTGGCACAAACAGGAGTGCGCACTTGCAACACGGGACACTCGGGCACACTGAACGCGCGCTGCCCGGGACCCCCCCTTATAACAGAGACGCGTCCCGCGCTCACCACCACACGGGACCGCTATTGCGATCATAACTTGTAGCTTAGCTTACAATTCTCTATGACTTTGGAGACGCTGAACAAGGTAGATTCGAAAGCGGCAATGTAGAAAGCTCATCTGTGCCGGCCACACGTGCTTGGTGCGGAGTCGTCAGGCACGGACGTCCGGCGACGAGCGGACGCTCGGCTTGGCGGCGCCCGCGCACCTCAACACGGGAGTTATCTCGGCAAATCGTACCGCACAATAGTTCGCGCTTAATTTGTTCTTGTTGCGGTCGATGCGAATTCTTCGCTTGTCCAAAGGGTTGTCGACGTTGTCGTAGTTTTTTCTTGGGTCACGAAGCGATGCGTCGTGCTTCAAGGGTGTGTCTTTGTTATATTGTCTTTCATTGAGGATCAACCACATAATCAATCAGCAGATATTGTATCCACGCTAACTTATTCTTACAATTGAATTGTGTTAAAAATTTGTATGCAATATTAATAGCCGTAACTTTGCATCTCAGTAAAATTGTCAGTCCGAGAACCTCCAGATGCTTTTGTAAGTCCTAATCTTACTTATTCAATTTCTAGAACCTTATCCTAACGCAATGTAACTGTTGCATGATAAGAGATTTTCACTATTATTACAATTATTCTTTTAGGTTAAATAAAACATTCTTTGTATATTGTATAATTCTATCGATACATAATCCAGCTATGAATATTCCCACGATACTAAGCAGACCTACAAGGTAATATTAATTAGGAACATATTTGACCCTGTGACAGACACACAAACGCGCCCGCCAAGTTCAATGTTAGATATTTGCTGAAATAAAAGCAAATGGGGTAGTCACCGAGCACTTGAAAGCTGCCGCCGCGCCGCCTGTACTTCACCACTTAAGCATGTTGTTTTGAAAGCCACGTTAATTGGTGAGACGCTATTTGCTTTGCACGCCATGCAGCCCCCTCAGCCTTGACATGCTCATACATACGTTGTAAGTGCGCCAGATGCTCTATCTCTATAGTAATAAACTTAGCTCCAACAATGTATGCGCACATTTTAAATGTTCCATCCCAATACAAGACACTGCACTAAAATGAACCTACAAAAGTTAAACTGCTCCAGAGCCTGCAGAAACACTTTCAAGTATTTCTTTTTTTATCGTATTCAAGCGATACCTATCAGTATTGTTTTACATCCGATGAATTACATTCGAGGGCGATACCAGTCGATAAAATAAAATTCACGGTTTTATTTTCATAAAAAATGAAGGTATTACTTTAATAGCTGCAAAAAGAGAAAAAAGTTTCGAGATTCGAACGATACCAAGTTTTTTTATCCGAAGATGTTACTCCGCTTCGAGGAATATTTAATTGAACAGGCGCATGGCTTCGATGTTTTGAATATTATGAATAATAGACCGCACATGCCGCAGAAACAAAACTATTTATGCGCCATTCACAACATGGGCTCTGCGTGACTGTGCTCTAACCGCGCGCTAGTCGACGACGATACCTACGAACAGGTACCTTTAATTGATGTCAACTATAAGCAACTGCGTACAACGTAATCAATAGTGCACTTTCTTTTTAGTTAGAGATAAAATTTATTTTAAATTTTTATCAAATATAGTGCCTTAACTTACCTAAGTAATATAATAAATACCACGCTAAAAGTTAAACGAAGCTGTGACTTCTAAGCAAAGTAAGATCAAAAACTATTAGAAAATAATTTTACCAAAAAACAGAAAAAAACATTTTAAAATAATAATTACAGTTTAAATGTTAATCTGTTTTATCATTTAAACTAAACGATGAACGTTAACTTTATCATTGAAAAACGAAGCAGTGTACTCATGAACTTAGCAAAGATCTTTTTAATCGATAGTAGCTGCTATAATATTATAAAGTTTATGTATGTAGAAACGACGATTATAGCGAACACTATCAATATTTGAAAACAGTGCGATGTGTCACATAGCAGGCGAGGCGCTCGGTCAAGTCGAGCGGTCTTCAATCATAGTGGTCAGCTGCCGTCTTGTGATTTGTGATTATTCTAATGCTTATAAGTTGCGTGCAATGCCTGCGCCTGCAGTGGTCGTTGCGACCACTCTGATTACCGCGATTACGATAAAAATGCTCCATGCAATCGTTTAAATGCCGTTTTAAAAATAACCGTGTAATAGTCAACTGCAATAGCAATGGACACTAAAAATAAAAGTTTTGCGACGACGGTACCCCTTGACGTCCCAGAATAACATTCGGAATATTGCCCGATCATTAAGCTGGGTGCACATTGCTAGTGGTTCTACATTTACATAGATTCTACTATTGAATAAAATTAGTTTAATATTGTAGGTAGCTATTTGAAACATAATGACGTAATGAAACAACATGACCAATATGTTATATGTGACTAATACGCATACAACAATCTCTATCTAATATAATGTTTTTCATCTAATAAAATCTAATGTAGTACCTATGCTGATATCCAGACCACGTTTTCACTTATACCTAATATGTTTCTATAAATTATGTGGCGTCGATAATGCGAAATGTATTGCTCCATTTGGAATATGTTTAAAGCCAGGAATGAGCTTTCCAAGACTAAGCCTATTTAGTCTCAATTTATCCTGGATCTCTTTAAATCTGTATTGTATCGCAGTTCTTAAATTTTATGCTTAGGGCTGCTATCCGTTGAGTTTCTCGGTATATGTCTGTATCCTGCGGCAATTCAATTGTTCAATAGAATTAAAAAATATATCTTGATCAAAAATGTTTTCACGACAGTATCCGGAAACAAAACCTGTTATTATCTTTATATCCTGCATATCAAAGTTTGATCCTGTAGCATTAATATAGGGTTTGGCAACCATTATATCCGTTAAATCTTGCAGGAAAATCAATAGGTACTACATCTTTATTCAATTCAAATGCTGTGCAATTCTATCGACAATAGCCAATAATTACTTTCGTTTGTTTGTAAAGTGTATGGCCTAAAACGTTAAGGATCGTTCTGGCCTAGATGACAGTCAGGGAATACAGAAACAACGATTTTGCTAACCGATGTCGCCATGCTGCCCAATCAGAGTAAAAGTTGTACTGACAGTAGGAAAGGCTGTGTCTGAAAACTTTTCCGTCTTCTTACTCCTCGTTCTCTTGTTTTCACGATGCCGCGCTATGTCGTTGAATTAAAAACTTGGAACTTTCTACTCCAGAATTAAAAATAAAAGTATAACGTGGTAACCGACTTGCAACATAAAATCAAAATGTTTCCCTGGTGAAATTACAGTATCGCTGCGACCGCTACTTATTTCTGCGATTTCTATTAACTACTTAATAAAATTATTACCTGTTAGCCAATCGTTCCGGTGCTGCTCGCGGTTTTTTTTCGGATTTCCCGTGGGATTTTCAAGTTTTATTTACGATCTAAAGGAAGTTAGCTGCTGAATAATCCGCGCTATTTTCAACGACAGCATTACTCTGAGTCTTGTGGTCAAACAAAATTGATAACATCATGTTTATAAATTGCTAAATAACCAGCAGTATCTATATTTTTATTTTGCATATAATTTGATTAAGTTTTTATACGCAGTTTTATATCAAGCTTTGTTTACGAAGACGGTAGGCTAGTATATCATACTATCTGCAGCAAAAGTCGTCTTTCGTAAAGAACCCGCATCAATTGCTTAGTAATAACCACACTTGTGCGTATTTATTAATTTCTATAAATGTGTTATCATAATTATATATATGAAACGTATTTAATAACAACTCGTTAAACTAGACGTAATAAGAACTAAAGGTATATTACGGAATGTGCACTTGTAGTCTGTTCCGAAACGACTTGCTCTATATTTAACATAAACACTAGTTATAAAAACTGGAAGGCTACTCAAACTATATACTTTATATGATCTTGTGCAAATTTTATAGAACACTACTTATGTAGTGTTATGGAGATTGTAGGCATAAAAATAAAAATTATGAGCGTCTATTGGATGTCGTGAGGGTGTAATGATCACCTACCGTATCTGCCTTTTATGTACCAGGTTAAGGGCGCAAAAGCAGGCAAGGAGTCGCAAGTAGTGTGCATACTTTGCCACTTTATCTTGGATATTACTGACATACGTTTTGTAAGTTATGTGAAATTTTGAGGACTCCTAGAGGACGTTATAATAAAAACATAGCAGTCAAAAACTTTCTAAACTCAAAATCCTTCTGTTTACTAGTTGATAGAAGAAGATAGGTAAAAAGCTGTTTGTATTTCTTAACGAAGAGACGACAGTTTCCTTCTAAGATAAAATATAAAATAGTAGAGTACTAGCCAGTAGCAGTTGAGTCGGCTTCCAGTCTCAGCGCAAAAAGATGCAGATGACGTTAATGTATCAGAAACTCCTGGGGTATAATCTAAACGGGTTAAGAAGGTACAGGACTAAGTTATAAACGAGTAAAACAGCTACCATACTAAGGAACAAATCGATTGTCTAGAGGTTTTTACAAACAAATAACAGATACACTCAGATTTTTTAAACTCTATAATTTCTGCCATCATCGCCACGCTTGCCAGGTGCCAACGCAGTCGTAGCATTCTTTTCACAGCCAACTACTACTAGTCCTGTGTTGGTTAATTTGCCTGTCGTCTTCTTATGTGATGATTTGATAGTTACCATTACATTGACTGATGGCGCCACTGAGCCCTAAAGTATACAGGTTGTACTCGTACTCGTATATACTTTAGGGGGCGGTGAAGACTTGCATGTTTGCAATATCATGTCAATAATTAAATATCTATAAAACATACATGTAGATACAATTGTATATAAAATTTTTATGTAGGCACTTACATGTAATTAGCTTGTTTTAATTTATCGTCATCATCACATCAGCTGAAATACGTCCAATGCTAAATATAGGCCTTGCACCATTTTTGCCACCTCAACCGGTCGTGAGCCGCCCTCATCCATTTAATCCTCATCAGTTTATCCTTAGCAGCTTTTTATTAGTTCGGTTTTAATCGACATAATAGAAGCCGATCCTATTTTAAATTATTCCACTTAATAGTTCATGAAAACCTATCGCTTATTATCAGACACAGCTTAGCTTAAGCTGAAAACTGTAACTGAATAAAATAAAGTTTTACATTGTACGAAATGACACGCATGACTGAAACACCTAAGTGTCTCTGTACTTATTATAGCGAAACAACTATTATATAATACAGTCATCGAACCTAAAAGTGACGTGGCCTATCTAAGTTGCGCTACCTGAGTTTAGTTGCTGTTTTACCGATGAGTAAGTAGGCTTTCTAGAGCGCTTACGAAAAGCGTTATGCTAACAGACTGTCTTAGGTTACAAGTATGTAGCGTATTTTCCTTTTTACAAGGTGACATCGTGCAAGCGACGCTCCATGCATTTTAAGCTTCGACAGGCGGGACAAGCTTCTTAACCAATTTAGTGATGTAAAAAAATGTCCAAGCAACAAGTCTATAAGTATTCATTATCGCTACTCTGATAAACATAAAATCTCGCGAAGAGTTGAACGAACTGAAGCTCATTTACACTTTTTTGTTTCCAGCTGATGTTTATTGCCCGACTCTAGGCAGAATAGCGTAAAATTGACAGAACGAATTGTTATAATGTTGTAAGTGCGATTTAAATTGTATTTTATTGCTATTTTTTTCTGTTTTTTATGCTTTTATGGTAGAAACGTGAAGTAGTAAAGCGAAATGTATTTACCCGACATGGTTATAGATTATTTTATGCACCAAAATAATAAGGAAAAAAAAAGTAAAAAAATATTTTAGCACATTTATAAATTCGAGAAGAGAGTGTGCGAAGCGGTAGGCTTTGATATTTAAATTAATGTATCGGTGGAATTTGATTGATTTGGCTTGTTAGCAGATGGAATCTTAATGACTCATGACATCGCTGCAGTGGGTACCGGTCTGAGGCCAATTTGCGTTTTTGGCTCGAGTTTTAAGATCAAAAAGCTATCGACGTCGCCCGGAACATTTGCATGACCAATGACTTTTCGTTACTCTTGCGTATCGATTCATACCGTATCGGAGTAACATGGTGCTCCCTTATCATTTTATAGTACAGTTGAATAAGTAAACAGTGTTTTTACATACCACTGTTAAACTGATGAACGTCTGATTAATTACTTACTATAACAAGTATTTACATAGAGCTGGGGTCGATAAGCGAGCTATCGTGATCGCTTACCAACAAGTGCTAATTTTAAATGATTTATTACCTACCTAACTTTTGCCTCAATTTGTCACAGGTTACAGTATCTCTTCTAAATATCCATAAGTTTTGTAGTAAACAAATACTAAATAGTAATACAACTTTATTTGTGCTTACTTATCTCGCCACGCGGAATACTAACATCGCGGCTATTAACTAAAAATATTCTGACCTAATCTCAATCTATATTTAAAATTTCATAAATAATCTTTGACTGTATTCGCGTTTTGAGAGAATAAACATACTCTTCATTTTATTTATGTAGACCTAATAATCTTTATGCCAAACTAAAACACACTAGATATATGACTACATTTACTCAAAGTGAATTTACTTAACAAATTGTCTGCATAAGTGTTATAAAATTACGTGCATTACGTATTTTCTACAACCAAAACAACCACGTGCAGCTAATAAAATTGATTGCCCACGATAGGCGTAATCTCAACATATAATATTGATTCGCCTGCCGCCGCATTGTCGGGACATGAGTGGTTGTGCTATAGCAATTACTTGGATATTGAAGCTTCAAGACGTGAAATGCTACATCAGTCCAGGTTCGGACCCCGTTATAATTGTAGTTGGCACACACGAGGGCTAGACCGAGTTGTCAGAGGATTGAAGCGGTGGATGCACACCTCACTGCCCCACTATAATTTAACCCCAGCAACACGACAGCACTTAATCACTTTCACACAGTTTAGCTGTATAATTATTCCGCAATTCGAATGCGATAATTGTATTGAAACTAATATCTTTATTTTTATCATAATGTTGGTCCTGTACTATATGCGAGAGAACTTAAAATCTTGAAATCTTTTATCTTATGTTTTTTTATAAGTCTAGTTTGCCTCAAAATCTCTTTCTTTAGTGGATATATCATAATATATACTAATAAAGCAGAAGAGTTTTTTGTTTGAACGCTCTAATCTCTGGCCCTTGTGATCGAGTTACTTTAAACGCAAGATGCCAAAGAAGGCGTTATACCTAAACATAAAATTTGCCTGAACAGCTGTTTGCCCCAATTGAGAGACACCGATGAAGTAGTATACCTGAAATGTGAAATTGACTTAGTGGCAGATTGTCTAAAGTCGATGCCTACAAAGCAAAATGCCTAAGTGGTTAAATGCCTACAAAGCACATTGACTAAGTGGTCATATGCCTACAAAGCAAAGTGCCTAAATTTGAGAAAATTTTAAATGTTTGCGTGTGTACTTAAGATAGCGTTTTGTGCACAGCTGATTAAGTACCTACATAGTTATTTAACATTTTGTAGGTATACATTGGACCACATACACTAAGTTACCAGTTATTTATCCCTTTCTTTCGATTTAGTCAAGAATTACGATTGAAAGGGACACAGCATTTGTGTCGGATTTAGCATTGGATTTCGTTTTGGCTATCCAGCATATACGTAAACATACATCGTGCATCGTTTAAACATAATGCATAAATATCAAATAGTTACTTATATTATTTCTTATGTGCTACAGTAAACTTACATTATTCTATGGAACCGTGTAGTAAAAAGACTACTTGTGAAGTAATTTCATTCCCAAGACTAAACGCTGTATGTAACTATGCACATATTAAACTTATAGCTTCTCATTCATCTTGTATTTTTAACAAACTGCTTCTCAGTCATCTCATATTCCAGGAAAACTGCTTTTGAGTCATAATCAATATATATATATATATAATAATAATATAATAATAATAATATTCTACCACATTCACACAGCTTCATCTAGCCCCAAATTAAGCAATTATATTTGCTTGTGTTATGGGAACTAAACAACTGATATACTACATAAATACATTTGTTTTTTTTTTGTAAATACATACATATTATAGATAAATTACACCCAGACACAGAACAAACAATCATGCTCATCACACAAAGGTTTGTCCTGGGTGGGAATCGAACCCACGACCTCCGGCTTAGCAGTCAGGGTCACTAACCACTAGACCAACAGGCCAGTCTAGTATATATATATATATATATATATAAAATATATATATATATATATATATAATCAATATATATATATAGTGTAGTAATATATAGTCATAATAATAATATAGTCTGTTTACACGATAGTAGATCCACGCTGATTTCAGCATGAATGAGCCGGATCGTCCGGGGAAGTACTACCCTCTCATAGAAGATCGACTTAAGAGTAGTAGTATCCGTACTACTGCGTTTCGTTCGGTGAGTGAGAGCGCCGGAGGCCCGATTTCCCCCTTTCCTCTTTCCTCACGTCCCTCATTTCCTTCCCCTAACCCCATTCCCAGCCGCCATAGTGGAGGCCACCATACCTGCAGTTTAAAACGTGGCTTTTGGTATAGTGGCCGCCACTTCTGGATTCCACTGACTGCTTACCATCAGGCGGGGTGGAGTCACTTTGGTAGGCTATACTATAAAAAAAAAAAATCGTGCTCGTAGACCTTGACCACTCACAGTACAATTATATTTTTAATACCTACATAACGCTACAGTTGCCAGATATTCCTTTAGTCTCCTCTTGCGAGGTCCAATGCGATGAAATGAACTGGATATCATTTTATAATTACGAACGACTACACAGCACTGTTAACAAAATTTAACAGTACACATATCCTAAGTACCTACATTTAAATGTGCCATGTAAATATCGCATTAGCCTAATGGTTCCGATACCTGTTGTATGGACGAGAGTGTGAATCCGGGCAAGAATCAATGCGATGTTTTTAAAGTCATGTGTGCTTGCTAAGATGATTGACGTACGGTGAAAGAAAACATGATACAACCTGAACTATAATAAAAATTTCATAAATGGTCCCGAATGTCTCTACCTATCTCCTTTATCTATTAAAAACAGCTCTACCATAAAAAAAGAACATGCAGTACAATGTTTAGTTAAATATATGTTCCTAATTAAAAGTACTAGCAGTATCTTATCTGTGGTATGCTGTGAAATACCGAAATACAAAGTAATTTATTTTAAAACAGTCTTCAATAATTTAAATCAAGTAGGTAGGTAAAAAATTTAGGTATGGTGCTTTAGTTTCGTTGCATGTTACTATCTGTGACTCATACCAAATATTTAAATTTTCAGACGATTAAAATTCCTGAGTTTTTGCAAATTCTTCTCACGGCTCTACCTTTATCAGCGAATTGGCCTTAGGCAAATTAGCCAACATCTTTTTAGTTATGACGTTTAAAGTATTATGCTTATGATCTAAATTGACTTTAACTGGATAAATAATAGATCATTTTAGATACATACCTAGATTTATTAATTTATTAATTATGGCTTTAAATGGTCTAGTGAATGGGCTGATTAACTTATCAACTATACTAATGCTGCAAATTTAATCACTGTTTAAATCAAAATTTGTATAAAATCCTCTGCAAAAAAAATATTGTACCAAAGTTTGTCAAATTATGTGTTCGTGATACTTGACTTCTTCGTGATTGTAAGTGAAAATAATAAATTATAAGAGAGTTTACTTCAAAAACGAAAAAAATGCATCGCAAACAGAGAACATGGTGTTCATCATAATTATTGCAGCGTTGACGTGTGATATCCTCCTCAAGGGTTCAAGGTTATGAACGTGATCTCGAAATATCGTAAAACCAATCTCTATAGTGCATCTACAGCGGCAATCACTGCTTTCTCACGACCGAATCATTCGCCTCTATATCCCGTTATAGTCCCTACAGATACAACTTTAAGAGCCACAGTGCCGTATCAATGTAAATGAAAGAAAAAATATTTTATGTATTTTATATCCTAAATGTTTTGTTTGAAGGTCGTATTTGGCAAGCAGTTGAGCGGTTCTTTGTTATCTCTGTTGACTCTACAAATATTTACGCTAGAATCTTATTGAAGAACTTGTTTACCCCATCGGAATCGGCTATAAGATACACGTTTCCAAGTATTCTTTTAATTTTCGAATACTTTTATTTCTAATTAATTATTTTATGGTCAACCAAACTTGATGCAATATTTTGTAGTGTCTTTTATTCTAGTCTTTTTAATTCAATATATAAAACCTAAATGTACAAACGTAGCTGTTTTATATAAAAAGTTCATGTAACATGTAAAATAAAAGTACATTGTGAAGTTCTGTGGTAAATTAGGTTCATTCTTACTTCATACTTATGCCAAATATTAACTGTTTATGTTATAGAACCATTTACCACATTTCACATGTTTGCAAATTGAGGCAGCCTGTAAAACACAAATTTTAATTTTTATTTGTCTTCACAAGATAGAAACCTGTAATTACTTACGTATAGAATTATGTGTATTGCCTGCGTTACTTTGCATGCTACTTGAAATAGTAACTAACAAAAAAATTTAATAACCTGGTAATTAAAAATAGTGTCCTGAGTTTCTTACCAGTTCTTCTCATGGCCCTACTCTACGTCAGCGAACTGGCCGTAGGTTAATTGGCTGACATTTTGTAATTTTTAACGTTCATAAATGTGTTAATTCAATTAACCTAAATAAATAAATTTATTTGAATCTTGAATCTAAAAATTCTTTATTTATTTCTTAAATTTAAAATTACTCAATAACTATTAACTATGATAAATTTCTGTCTATTACATATTACCGCTTTAAGCGATATTAACATAAATAAGTACTTAAGTGTTACCAACCTCATACACATCGTTAATGTAGATAGTAAACATGTTAAATATATTACTTATAAATGCGTAACAAGTAACTTTAATAACCATTAGAACTATATTAATGCATAAATTAGTCGTTACGACGTGAAGGCTCTAAACTTAATCACTAATTTACAATGGCAAAAGACATTTACAAATATTGTAGATGATAAAGACAAGTTATCATAAAAAAATGATTGTCTTATAGTCGTATTAAACGTAATTCCGTTGAAAGTGTTCACAAATGGTCAATGTGGAGAATTCATGGCGTTTCATGATGGTGTTTGCACCGGTCCGCAGGCGGCGCGCGGTGTGGCGTAGCTAAAGCTCAATTGCACAATATTAGTGTTGACTCCATTGTGCTTCCGGATTCCCTCGGGATTGCGCTTACCTTTAAAATACATTTTCCTTGCGGACATAGTCCTCCTATTATATTCTATGTATCTACCTACTGTATTGCTGTTATAGGTGTTAGCGATAAATTCTTGTCGTAAAATTACACGGTATGATTATAAATTGTGAAGTGTAAACGTTTCCTTAAATTTAATGATACACCACGTTCATAGCTCGTTTAATTATGCACATGTGGCATCACCTTGGGTTATTACCTAAGGATTCGTACATCAACAACCGATAATAAAGTATTCAGAACCTTCCTGGAAAGAATCTTGGGTTCAACCCGACACCTCCCGTCGCTCGTCAATCAGACTCGCCACGCACGTCGTGATCGCTACAATGACGTGACCACTACTACATATAGTCCACCAAATCTAAGAAACACCTTTTTGTTTATTTTTTGTGTATTAAATTGTTTTCATGCCGCAACTTAGTATAGGATTATCTAAAAAATGTTGTACGGAAACTCTACTTTTTAAGGAATTAATCAAAAATTCAATTTTACCGTAATGTTACTTAGGATTGTTTGTTAACATTGTTTAAATTACCAACGTCAAAAAAGTTTTAGATACTTACCAATATCTTTCCAATGTTGAATTTTGCAAGGGTATTCTTTGTTGCGCTACAACTTATTTTGAGCTTTTAAACTCTAGGTTCTAACATTATGCCGCATTCTTTTTTTAAATCCCGGTCGTTGAAATTGTTTACCTTCATAAAAACCAAGTCTCATTTAAATACTTTTCTAATTATAGAGATGTAAAGACATAAAATGGTGTAGGTACAACAATGTAGTTGAACACTTTTAACTAAGATAGAGTATACTTAATTAAAAGAAAATAATTGCTGTTCGCTTGTTTATATCGAATTGTGAGAGACAACTTATCTTTAAGATGCATCGAAAATATTTCATGTTTGTACGAAGCTTGAGTTGAAGTTCATTTGAATTAAACTTAGACAAGTGTGTGTAAAGAATTCAAAACAAATGAAATATATAGTGCTATACACATAAAGTGCCTACCAGGAATATAACTTCTTCAATGGCCGCAGACAAGAATGGTAGCATCAAAGTGTCTGCTCCAATACGTGGAACTATTTTATGAACCCTAACCTGCACGCGAGCACTTGACAAGTAATAAATCACAAGCATTGAGCAATTCATATAAGAAAGGACTCTGAAAAGAACATTGTATCATGCAAATCCTTGACCTCGCATTTTCTATTCATACGACATTATTATTCCTGCCTCGTATCGCCATTAAGATAGTACGTACAACTTTGAAAGTGGTTACAAGGAAAGTATTCGCGTACAAATCCTAAGCGGTCATAAATAATATGAAGCAAGCGAAGTCAGCTAATGAATTACGAGTGGGGTTTATAATAGCGGGTCGCGCACGGCGCTAAATATTGCGCACGCGGTCGCCGGCGCGCCCGCGGGCAATGCACGCAGTCAGAGCCTGCGCCCTCTCCACTGGGCCACCGCACCACTGCACAACAACCCTCGGTTCACGTCATGCAAGTACGTGGGTAGATACTTGTTACCGCGCCTCAGACAACGCCGATCTTGTGCGGTTCACACTCTGCCTCTTACATCATTGTAATAGACGGATGGATAGGAGTCAACGACACCCGGCGACGAGTCATCGCTGCTGTCATCATTCAACTCGAACGACTGTCTTCTAAACGTACCCTTCGCCGATTATAATGAATCATTATAAGTATTACGATGCACGTTCCGAGTTGTAACTGATATAATGCAATAAGCTGAACGCAACCAAGTGCAAGGAGAGAATTTATATAGGAGGCTACGATGCGCCAAGGCCGCCCAGTCGTGGCTGTTATGTAAATAATGCGCTCCTATGCCTTGCCCTCTGCGGAATTCGACAACTGCGTACATTTGGGGATCATATAAGTAGATATCTTCTCATGTCATCTTTTATCACTTAAGAAAATATCTAAGTATATATAAAAATGTTAGTTTTGTATCAAATCTATACCTAATACGCTCGTAAATTATGTGTAATGCTATATCATATCAAATGCGCTTCAGTATTACATACCTATGCCTTGTATCCGGATGCAATAGACTAAATTCAAGAATGACTTTTATTTAAAGAAATGTTCAAAATGTTCATGATGAAAATGTGCACTGCATTTTCAATATTTACTCGTAGCTACCTTCAATTTACACATCAATGAAGCTATAAACTGGCCTGTACAGTGTTAGCCTCGCTAGCGCACTGATATAATGCCAACGATAACATATTTGATGATGCTGAAGAGATAATATTGACTCTATTAAATTAATACTCTATTATCTACATGAAATTGTACGTTTATACCTGTTAAAATATAGGCTCACAAGAACTTTGGTCAACTATAAGTACAAGTTTCTTTAAAGTGTCGGAGTTTTCAGTCAATGAACCAATGGGCAAAGAAGAAGAAGAAATAAAAGAAGACATATTTTTACATTATACAATAATAATTTGATTTTTGTAGCAGCCATAAATTTACTTGTAATTGTTACTTGGAAAAGGCAGTAGATCATTTATAATATTTACAATCTAGATGTTGTGCCTAGGAAATGTTTAATGTGAGTATAATATATTACATCATTTACGTATTTATGTTATACTTAGCACACTTTGAAGAAAGATCCTTTCGAATTAAAGTGCGAATAATTTCGCACGCACGCTTAAAGACATGGATGAGTTAGGACCCTAATGATACCGTATATACGTAAGTAAAATTGAAATATAGCAACTAAGTAGGAAAATTTTGGTAAGAAAATAAATTATACTTTTTTGTGTTTTCACAGAATATAAATGAAGTTAGATAGCTACCTATTAATCATTTCGGTTTATTAAGCAAATTAAATGAAGTTTTTTTATGAAAATGTTATTTTTTGTGACTTTATAACTCGCAAGTTAGTTATAAAAATTAACGAGGTTTGTGCACTAGCTCTGTGATGGAGACAACATCGACAAATTCGTGAGGCACGTCAAATGATCGCATTCGCGGCTCACGGCTCCTAAATCAATAGAAGTGAATCGCGCGGAAATGTTGAGTGGTGGCCCTTCATGTTGGCTTATCAGGTTCATCAAAGTCACTAGCGAAGCAGACACGATCCGCTGCGAGTACGTGGATTGATTAAAATTCTCTTCGATAAAACGAAATATAAGACACAGTTGATACAGTGCCTATCTTACCTGTTTAATAAATGGTCCAAACAAAATATTAATAAAATATATATTACACTTATTTTATAAATTGCAACGCTAGCCATTAAAAGATAACTATGCCGTAAACTTAAACGTTTTTGGTTTAATTTAGTGCTGTGAAAAGGCTAAACACCCTTGCAAAGTGCTTGTTGAATAATGGTGACTGCATTCCGACAGTGAGGATTGTCGCTGGAGAAAAATGGCGTGTCATTGAACCGTCCTGTGGTAAATTGGTTCGCTTCCGACAACACTCAACAATAAATTGAAGTTATTGTGACGCCGCCATATGCATTTATTTTACGAAAAATGGGAAACAAAGAATAAAGTTGTTCTAAAACTATGGAAACAGGCCATGCCGTAAAGATTACATAACCAAGAGAACACAATTTATACATTCTCTTGCTTCGCGTCCAATGGAATGCAAAAGATGCAAAAGGACGTTAACTGCCACTCCTGCCCACTGATTCAACGAGGTTATAAATACAAGCTAGGCACGTGTATTAATTCCTTAGAACGCTATTTAATAAAGATAACCACGTCATGTTATTGTCACGGTGGTACCGGATAAGCGCAGCGACCGGCCGATTGTCTCGCGAGTATCGTAAATAACTCGCACCGTGTCCGGTGTCGACCACGAATACAGAGTTGCTGACGACGGCTAGCGAATCCAGGGACGCGCCCTCGATGTCCCCTAACTCGGCACTCTCGACGTCGCCTTCCTTTCTTACATCACAAACGAACAAACGCGCGTCTGACGACCGACACGCTACCGTCTGCATCGAGAACCCGCGGTAGAGCGTGCTCTCGGTGCGACTCACAGGAAACAGCCTCCGCGCTAGGAATACGGATGAGCGTGACGTGTGCCGACTTATCTAAACTAAACCCTAGCCCTGTCTCTATCAACCGGCAATAAATTATTACTGTCGCTACGTGTCCATTTAAAAAACTTAGTGGCTATATAAGGACGGTGAGCAATTTGAGCAAAATAACGACCATCTCGGACCAAGGACTCGAATTGGCCTTCGGCTATGAATTCCAGCTGAGGCAGAAACAATGGACATATGATATAAATAGGTGGAATAAATATAAAATGGTATTGTTTATTTGGTCTATTTTACAGGCTGAACGATATGCGAAGGGTGCATAGAGGGCGGGCAGGGATCGAGCGAGGCCGAAGTATTGCCCAGGTCCGATAGCATCGGTGCGCAGCGAGCTATAAATAGATGAGTTGGCAGACCCTTGAACCAGCCGCGGTCGTCACTGAGAGCCGAGAGGGTTATTGCTTAATAACGTTTTACATGTTGTACTTACTTATAGTCAGTAGATACCTACCTACGTCGTGACGGTACATTTACATGCTCATTTTGTAATTAATTACTTAACCTTGCCGAATTTAAAAAAATATTCCATTAAATGGAAAGATAAATTTAGAATAAAATATGATTTTTAATTAAATTGAAAGTAGGAAACCGTCGATACCAATTTACTATTCCATTACAGTATACTACCAGTAACTTAACTTGGAGAATGTAGCAAAAAACGTTGAATCTGCGAAGTGACTACATGCGACATCCCTGTTAGTCACTCCGGTACCGCAACAAACCATCATAAAACACGCTAGCGGGTGCAGCTCGGTTATTCGCTTTCATTCGCGCATACGGACCACGATTATTTTTTCCCCTGATTAGAGTAAAAGATGCGCAACCGGTCGTGGAGCGAAGGCCGTGGCCAGGGCCGAGTGCGAGACGAGGCGCGCCGCCTCCGCGCCCGCTAATGATGCGCCTGCAGCCAGCCATTCCTAATTGGACGGGGGACCGCTCTAGGAAAAATACACACGAACCACGCTCACAACACACAATAATCAGAATTGCAGAACACCACTGAATCATACGAATTATCTATACTAATATTATAAATGCGAAAGTAACTCCGTCTGTCTGTCTGTCTGTTACGGTTTCACGCCATAACCAGTGAACCGATTTTGATGAAATTTGGCACAGAAGTAGATTAGACCTCGGGGAACAACAAAGGCTATCTTTTATTGCGAAGAAATGGCTCAAATGGGTTGAAATAGAGGATGAAAGTTTGTATGAACAAACATCAATGTAAACAGAGATAACCGACATTCACGCGGGCGAAGCTGCAGGCAACAGCTAGTAATTACTTGTATATTTCTGCTGAATCAACTAACGTAACCACAAATATGCAGACCCGTACAAAGTCACTAACGTTGGTACCTACAATATAATTATAAAAATGGATGAATTCTTGGAAACGATTTGGAATTCATATTCTTTCCTTATTATCAGTTATCAAGATTACTGAGGTGTGAATACATATAGGCTGTTCTGAGAAGTGTTATAAGAGTTTTGAGTCACATCAGAGAAGACAATTTAATGACATAACGATGTTTATAAACACCACTACAGTTACTCGTATTCTTTTCTTCGCTGCACACTGTATAGCATGGCGAACGCGATTATGTCAGAACCACGTATAGTATATGAATTGCCCTTTAATAACGGTAGGAGTACAGTGAACAGTCGTGGATTACAGACGCACTAAACTCTACCTAGCTGTACATAATGACACAATCGACGTTTGTTATTTGTTATTTAGCAGCTTGGTTCTCCGTGAGATACGAGGAAGTAGTAACTTATTACCTATCGTGTATACGTGTACAATTTGGTTCTACGAACATTAAATCTAGACCTACTTCCACTAATTATACCTACCAACCAGCCCGTTATTTTTCCAATTCATTATACTCGTACAGATAAGCCATGTGTAATTGCATCGCGTGCTTAGTGTGGATTGGCAATATCAGACATTTATTTTAAATCCAGGATTTTTGACACCTCTGTGACAATATCTGTAATGTCCATAGTTACATACATTCCTCTTCATTTAGTTTGTTGTAATCTAAGATTCTGATAGACTGGCAGATTAATGAATAAGAAAAAGCTCTACAGAAAGCTATAACGTGCAGTGCCCGTGTTTATAAAATAAAGAGTGTCAATAACAGATTCAGTAGAAACGGTTCCAACCGTTTCTACTGAATCTGTTATTGACACTCTTATCAAAATTACACTCTTATTATATCAAAAGATGTCCACATCTTTTGATAGCGTTGCCGTGACGTGTGCGTGCTCTCCGCCGACTTGCGCGCACGCATCGGCCACCGTGTCTCTACGAATTCCTACATGGTCATCCATTTAATTTCATCTAATAGCTTGTCATGTTAAGTGCTCCGTAAAGTTTTCTTTGTCTAGCGTGCGAGTCTTATGAAAACCTGAATCGTTTATTATTTTATATATTTATGTGTCGGGCATCTAATAAAATATTAACCGCTACCATTGAAACGTTGTAAGTAAGCGGAATCGATGCGGTCTTTATGTTACCTAATAAAATGATGACGACTGACTCTCGACCCACGAACATGTCATATCAATTCAAGGGACACGTCTTTGCGCCTTATCGCCGCGTGCTAACTTGTCGCTCATGAGATTTCCTGGTTATATCGTCTCGTCCTGTAAATTGTCATTTCTTATTGCAGCTATCGATGCGGCTTGACTAATGAAGATTTAAATCGACGATGGTGTAAACCGAGTCCCGTTTTGCACCCTTCTATTTATCATACCAAGGTGAGATAACTTTAAGTCCTACAAATAATTAAATATTCCGTTAACGATATTTCCTCAAGAGTGTTTCGGTTCGTTTCTTTTTATATTCTAGGGGCTCATAGAGTATTTGGTGCGAGTGTGGAAAAAACCGCCGCTAGTGTACTGTGATTATCATGGTCACTCTCGCAAGAAAAATGTATTCTTCTACGGCTGCGCAAGCGCCGAAAGTTGGTGCAGCAACGACCGTATGGTACCTGACGAGCCTGTCAAATATTTAGTAAGTTCATTTTATATTAATGTCTAAAAAACTCACAGTGGAAGGTAATAGTGTACCTTCCTATTACTTGCCTCTTTTTTCACATTCGAAACTAATCATTAGCACTCAGAAAATTTTGACTTTAATAATTGGAATGTAATTAAACAGATGTTGCCGGCACTCATGCATCGGATATCACCAGCATTTGCGCTCGGCTCCTGTTCCTTCCGAGTGGAGAGAGAAAGAGAGAGCACGGCGCGTGTCACTGTGTGGCGTCACCTTGGAGTCACCAGGTCCTACACAATGGAAGCCTCCTTCTGTGGCTTTGACAGAGGACCTTATAAGGTTCTTAACAACTTTACTTTTAACACATTTTCTATGACACTTGACGGCAAGTCAAACATGTATTAATACTGATGAAATCCTTCCCAATATCGTGAGATGACATTTGCGTCCACTGTCTTGAACTTCGATATGAGTTTAATAAAAATATGATGGAGAGCCTTCATTTGATATAGCCAAATTTGTATAAGATTAAACCTATTAAAGAGACGGCATCAAAGACATTAATATTATGTGGGATGTTTGATATCAGTAAAATTGTGGCAAAAACGCTTGTCGCGCGGCAATTCACACTACTTAACATACGAGAGAGACCCCGTAAATAGACAGATTAATATAATTTATAAAGTTATTTATGTTTAACTACCTTTTGCCCACGGTTTCGCTTACGTGAATATCGTTTTTCCCAGACATTTTATGTTATTTACATATTTAAGATACGCTATGGGCGGTGCAAATCTGTTTAAAGCACTTCATTGTAAACGATATTTTATGTTTTTCTATCCGAGCAGCTAAATTGATCCGTGAAGATGGTGTACCTACTTACTCAAGAGTAAGCAACATAAAATTGTCCATGCGAGAAACAATTATGCAGAACCTGTTCGTGATGAGTGCATGTGTTTCTGTATTTCACGATTTAAGTTAAACATTATTATTTGCCATACTTTTTTTATTCTCCGATTCATACAATCCTTCATTTCATCTACCTAAATATCCGCGTCCAAAAATATACAGTGACCAAAAGCAAATTTTCATTACAATATCTAAAAAAGAGTTTCCACGCTGTTTAATCTCATTATAACCCTATAGCTACATACACACACAGCTTCGCGCCTTTTATCCCCGAAGGGGTAGGCGGAGGTGTTTAACCACCTTACTTTTCGGCATATTTTTTATTTTTGTGCCCATGTAGCCAGTTCCAGACTCCGGGCTAATACTGAGAATTTTTCAACAGAAAAACCCAATATCACTTTACCCGACCCGGCGATCAAACCCGAGACCTCTGCGTGGTAATCCGTACACAGTACTACCGAACCACAGAGGCAGTCACCCTATAGCTATCCCTGTTAAAAATATTTGGTTAAAGCATGAAATATAACTTTTAAACACTTATCAAAATTATTTAAAATAACTTATCAAAGAACTGTCTATTTAATGTTACCCCTTCTAAACCCACCTAAAAATAATCAATACAACATTTTAATCAATCCCAATACTAATTTGCACGACATAACTTCGAAAACATCATTGTTTTCGAAGTTATTATCGTGCAAATGAGACTAAAATGGAATGAAAAGTTGTATGCGCTCGCGCTCCATAGCATTAATTACTGAAATGAAATGAAATGAAATGAAATGAAATGAAATGAAATGAAATGAAATGAAATGAAATGAATAAAATAATCATATATCATATTATACAGACCACTCGTCTTATTGCTACGATCCTAAGGCTAGCACCTCAACAGTCATATCATTATAGCCATACAACGTTTCATCCCAAATTTCACTTTTCTAAAACCACCCCCTGTCAAAAATATTGATAAAAGTAGTTTTCCTTTGATAGCAGTCTCCCACAAATGTTCAAACCATAAATAAAAAAAATACGAGAAGTTTCTTCTTAGGGATTGAATTTTCAAAAACCCTTTCTTATTACACCTCTAGAGTCTAGACAGACCATCGGATTAGGCTGTGCGTTGTCTGTCAGTCAGTCAGTAGGTACAAAGCCTTTTGTATTATGTATGGATTTATTAGGATCTAGGCTCGTAACATTTGCGTGCGTGCGCAATTAACAGCCCAAGAAAATAAACTATTCGAAATTAATTTCATAATCATACATCGAGTCTCGCGTTACCTCCAATTAGAAATGACAGCGTATCTTCAGATTAAAGATAACGATACTTAGCCCGACATATGAGCTAATACATCTAGCGGTGTCCAGCCTGTCTAGCCCATACTTGAGACTTGATCTGCCTGATATGGGGTATGTCGCTACAAATCTCCTGTCTACTTCAACTACGAGTAGAATACGTCTATGCTTTTGTCGTTTTGTTAATGAATCGGCGATATGTCAAAGTCTAGGGTTTAAAGTAATCGCGATGTGAATTGCTTATGATGTGCCGCTGTATTTACGCAGACGTATTTGAGAGGTGCATAGAATACAAGCAAATGCATCATTAGTTTCGATTTGCTTTCAACTACCTAACGTTATTTTATTCTTTTATATAAGTGTAACTATGTGCTGTCTCCAGGGCTTCCACTTGAACACGGCGCACTTGCAGAGCGTCGGCTGTGACTTCTGTGAGGCGCTCAACGGGCTCAACGAAACCGCTACCAGCATCGATATACAACTCACAAAGGACCTTAATGGGTTAGTAACATTTTCCATATTTTTATTTTTTGTCCCATTTTATACATGTTGTTTAAAAGTAGTTACGCCGCATGGGGTCTAAATGATGCTAAAAATTATAATGTACCTATCTTTACTTCCACCACAGCTTTAACCTGCAAAGATATTAAGCTATAAAATTGCATCCCTCAGGAGTTTTATACATTCTAACAAATGAATGTTGTACCTATTAAAGGTTCTCCCTAGTACCAACCCAACATTAAAAACGATTTATAGACAGATTTAATTGCTTTAAAAAAATAATTTTATTAATATATTTATTTTTAATATAAAGAGGAAAAGTAACCAGTTGATAATAATAATTAGGTAAATATGTGAACGAACGTTTCAACTTCACGTTATAAATGCTAACAAGCTGTTTTCTAAATATTCTCCTGAATAACGGACACTGGTCAATCAAACGCAGCTTGAAGCTAAAGAAACTTGCTAGCAAAACTTAAAAAAATACGTTGGTACTTTACAGCACTTCATTCACATTAAACTATTTTCTTGACAGAAATATCATTGAGATAAATCTGAACGATGCGGGCAATGACAGGCAAGTTACTTCTTAAATTTAGCGAAATTAACCCAGAGTGACTTTTATTTTTATAACAACTCTGCCTTGCATAAAATGGGCTATTTGTATACATTATGCCCACTTGCTCAGTTATTTTCATAACACGTGTCAATCATCACAAACATATCCACTCTATTTATAACTCGACAAGCTTACCCGTCATTTTTAACGTCAGCGCTCTGTGGATTTACAAATTGTTATGACATTCTTTTTACGGCATCTACATCTATGTACTCGTTTACCTACTGTAATTTATTATGTACCTATATTCCTTTAACCGCATGAGCGCTTTATCAAACATTGTTTACACAAGACTCGGACATTAAAACAAAACAAAAACTCGTACTTAGCTTGTGATAATAATCTCATACAAGTTTCGCAACCACCTTTGTGTTCCTCATGAGTAGTTACAGACTACAGTTACTTATGTAAACTGAAAAGAAAATATTAATCTTACGTAGTCGTTTATTTAGTGATACTTATCTAATATAGTTTCACGATGTAATCGATACTACCGATGTGCGATATGGAAAATACTGGTGATTGATTACTTGCAAAGGAATCGATTTAATAAAAGTACCTACCTACTATCAAGTCTTGATAGCCGCTAACATTTACTGGATGAGTTTAACCGATTATAGATAGGGTAGGTACTTACTTACTTACTTACTAAGGGTATTATTCCATATCCTATCGATACACTATTCCCGGGCTATAGTTTTTTATATATAGAATGATAGTTAGGTACCAATTACCAATAATAGTTTATCGAGAGCAGCATTACTAATTTTCATGATGTCGTGGACTTATTACGTTAATAATTCTAGTACCTATACCTATTGTAAACCGTTTTTAGCGAACGATTGATACTAATGCGTAAGTGTAAAACAACCGCTTTTTTATAGGTACAATATTGGGATTTCGAAACCGTGCGAGTATCAGTGTTACTCTCATAAGCTTTCATTAATGTGGGGCAACCTGTAGGTATTAATAACATATCTTCATAAAAATGAAATTACCCAATCACCTTGAACGTAATCAATGTTAATACCTTCTCTGTATGAGAAGAGACCTTCACCCCTCTGCAACGAGAATAGCAAGGCTGGGACTACAAAAGCTTCAATATGCTTTTCGCTTTAAAAAATAATGTTTATTTCTTGTAATAACATTACCTACAATTTTAATAATAACATAAATCCATCATTTTTGTATTGCATAAAAATAAGGTTATAGATCGCAAGATCGCGCAATGTAACAGGCAGTGACAGGGCAACATGGCCGCTCTGAACTTAGCGCAAATAGCGCTGCATTAAGCGTTTTATTGGACAATATAATAATACCAGCCTGACTGTAGGGCAAAGACAAGTGAAGGGTTACGAGGCCGATATAATGCGATGCGCCGAAACTAACTTCAGAGCGACTGAGTTCTAACGTGCTATCTATTCCTCCGCTTGTTGTTTACGTGATAAAGCAGGAAACGCCTGTCTATTTACGGGGTAAGCAGAGACTATAAAACTCCATTTCAAACTTTTGCCTCTTCAACATTCGTTAGGCTTTTCATACACACGTCGTCGATTACAGGTGCTTGCAATTTTGCCCTTTGCCAACATATCACATATTTGGTGTGTATGTCCGTCTAGAGAGAATCCTACGAATTACCGCAGGATTTTTGGCAAATTTTAATATACTAATTATACTTTTGTTTCGGCAGTGAAATAGCGGTGGATAGCGAACCCGGCTCCGGATCAGACAGCGTCTTGAAGACCGACTCCGATGAGGACTTTGATTAATTAGTTAATGGTATCGTAGGATAAGCGCTTAACGAGATACGGTCTTCTGCACACGAACTAAGAAATTCAAATCTAGTCTAAGCAGATCTTCGCAGGTATCTAAAAGCGTAACATGAACAAAATTCTGAAGTTACCTACCTAAAGTTGTAGTATACTTTAGGCTTTACACTATGCAAGTCAGGGCAGGTTTTTGTTTATAACTCATTGAGTGTAATAGAGATTTGCCTTAGAACTTTGTATTTTGTCGATGGTCAATACAAGTTGCTAGTTTAGAGATACAATGTTGATAAAGATAGTTGTTTTCAGAGGTAAATTGATATAGATTTACACTTGTTTAATGTTAGTGTAACCTGGGGTATCATGTTGTGGACTAAATTTGGCCGTGTGTTAAACTGTGACCACGTACACGGTCGTTTTGGTTTGGTTTAATGTGATATTAAATTAAAATTTAAGTGGCTTGTGATCTCAATAAAAAAAAATGAAATCTGGTTGTTTTTCTTGTAAACCCTACTTAAGTATGGACCACGAGCTGTAAGACGCACTGAAGAACGTTGTCTGCCATTTGATTAACCGTCAACCTAATTAAGAAATTTTAATCCTGCCAATTTTAAACGGTAATTCCCATTTCTGGTTTAAAACAATTTATTTTCTCAAAAGTATACATAAATTCATTAGGTTGAGAAAATACATTTTGTTACAAAGTAAATAGAAACAAGCGCCAGAACGGTCTATAAAAAACAAAGTAGGTACGTATTTCTAGGTAGGTAAGTTCATCACAAAGCAATTCAAACATACGTAATAATCGTGAACAAAATTAAAAGTAAACAAAATAAATTAAATCAATAGATAGTAAAAATGTGGGTAACCAAAAAATAATTAATCTCAATATTAACGAAACAAAAGCACGGTAATACTATCTACAGTATTGTGACTCAGCCGTATTTTATAAATAAATGCCTACAGCCGCGCGGTACGTAAACATGCGATAGGGCTGCCCGCCTCCAGCACTTTAATTACATTTGCCTACTTTGTGTTTCCATTTAGTTTTGTGATTGTAAATATACTTTTTTTATATAAACAAATAAAATACTTTGTGAATTTAATAGGAAGTGTTCAATAAAAATAAGTGTTGTTTTTTGATTGGAAATTTATTTTTTCTTGTATTATCCATACACAATTACACACAGTACAATAAACAACTATTATTAATAGTCAAAAAAGTAAAAAGTAAGTCTTTACTTTAATTATACAAACTAACAAAAAAAAAAAAACATGCCCTGAGGTTTTAACACAAGCGTATCTACCATATGATTCATGAACCGCCTATAATATTATATTTTAATGAAACATTTCATTTCATTTCGTTTCATTTCATTTCATTAAAAGGAAATACTTATCCATTAAAATGAGACACATTATGTACCTACCTACTAGTAAATAAAATTATTTTATAGTCTTACCTTTCAGAGTTTCCAAGTAATCTAAAAAGTAAGTATAAAATCGCGCGGTTATTCTTAAAAAAACAACAAACCATCCGTTCGTCACTGCGGCACAGTCGCGACTGTCTACATGCCGAGCGCATGTCGAGTTCGAGGCGCGTAGGCATGGCTCGCGCTTCGTCCGTTTGTATGAAGATGGATTACTGTATATAGTATTACCGTGACAAAAGCCAGCAAGCCCTGCACGTTCCTAGAATGACACCTCATTAGTTGGTTGTAAACAACTATTGCCTTATTACGTATTCGAAAGCGGTTGCTAATATAGTAGGATTGTAATTGTCTATTTTTTATTTTATTTATTAAGAAAAGAAACAAACAGTATTTTACAAAAAATACTTAAGATTAGATTATCTATAGTTGTAGACCTAAAGTTTCCTATAAACAATACATAAATGTAAAGAGAAGAGCTATGTCTATATAAAGTCTATGCAGTATCTATTAAGGTAAGTTTTTAATTTATGAATTTTTGTATACATATCCAATACCGTGTACATGTACATACAAATACTGCATATATGCGCACAATACATACATGTATACACATATTAGATAAATAAGAGTATACTTATGTTATGAATAATAATATATATATATATTATTACCTATTTCTTTATTATCTTTTACTTCTTTTTGTTATCTTGTTTTGTTCATTTTTTTTTATTTTTTTAAATTTATTTTACTTATATATTTAAATATACTTACACCTACATTTTATATATATATATATATGCAAGCATGCTAGTCAGTTAGTTTGTAAAATTAGTAAAATAATATTTAAGCTTCTTTTTGAATAAGGTCATTGACTGGATTTCTTTTAAGTCGTTTGGTAATTTATTGTAAAGTTGGGCGCCTTCGTATTTAATATTTCTTAAGCCATAGTTAGTGCGCGGCTTAGGGAGACATAATTATATTATTAGCATTTCTCATCATACGATGTTGTATTTGTGACTTTTGGTGAACGTTATCTGAGTATGAATACTTTTTCTTAATATTTTTCTTATCAGAATGCATGTGTTATATTTGTATAGCTGTGTAATTGACATTATTTTGGTGGAGCTGTTAATGACGTCAGTTTTAGTTAGGTAATTGATATGAAATAGTAGTTTTATTAGTTTATTTTAAGTGATTTGCAGATCTTTCAGATTGTTTTTGCTCAATTAAATAAGAAAGGTGCGATTTTATTAATGAATTATATATTGTATAGCTAACGGATTTAGGAAAACATCGCACAGTACCCTCGAGTATGCCCATCAAACTGGATAGCTTATTTTGTATTATATTAATGTGTGGTTTAAATGTAAGGTGGCTATCAAGCACTAAGCCAAGATATTTTTCGGAGTCCACCCTTGTTAGAAGTTCACCATTTATGTTTAGCGGTGTGTTTGCGTGTGGTACAAGTTATGAGTTGCTTGCCAGGTCGAGATATAGGTTGTCGGTATTTATTCTACTGAACAAAAGATAGGGAGCATTTATAGGTAGTACCGATATTGGTAATTAATTGTACCTAAGTAACATTTAATTTATTTATTTACAATTAAAGTTTATTAATAATTTATAAGTAATTTATTATATGACAGAAAATGGTGTTTTTTTATTTTCTTTTTTTATTTATAATGTTTCGCTTTGATTTCAATTAGCTTAGGTTTTATTTCAATATTAATTTATCATGACCACATCACAATAACAATGAACCTTGATAATAAGAAAAAACCAAAGTAGGTAATGTATAATACTATAAATTCGTGACTACTAGTCTATTTAGTTAACTGAATAAGGCTTTCGTAGTCATTATAGTTCATACCAGACAGCTCATGATTCATGATTACTTAAAGGATAGATATAAATTATTTTATTTATTCTATTGTATAGAAAACTATTTAAGAATAGGAAAGTCCGTTGGGCAAGGCTAGTGTTGACTGTCATTGGGGGGATAATGGCGTGTTTCCGTCTAACTGTGTTCTGTCTGTCCGCTAAGTATTGAGTTCTCGTATGAGTCGTTAATATGGTGTTTTTGATGAACAATGCCCGCACAGACAGAACACCACAGGTTGCATAAAGGTCAATCGTAGGGTGTCTAAAAGGTAGTTTCCATCCTACTTTCAGTAGCGCCCTTTGTGCCCGCTCGAGTTTAAGGAGATGAGTTTTGGCACATCCACCCCAAGCGACAATACAGTATTCAATAAGCGATTGACAGAGCGCCAAATATACTAGTCGTATCACTTTTTGTACAGCAACATGTCGCAAGTTGGAAAATATGTATATTAATTTTCTAAGTCTTGAAGTGAGAGTATAAACATGTGGATGAAAAGAAAGAACGTTGTCAATTTGAACGCCTAAGTATTTAATGCAGTTAGTGCTATTTAGTGAAAAGCAGTTACAAACTGTATCAGGTAGTAAGTCGCATGAGTGTGCCATTATACAATAGTTTGGAGATGGCGGACAGCAGCCCCTCGCTGACAGTGAAAAAGTCAGATACTTAGTTTTCTCTATATTCAAGGCTAATAGATTTTGGTTCAGCCAGTTGTAGACCACATTAAAACCAATTTGCGCAAAATTAAAGGCGGACTCCCAAGTAGTGCCGTGAAATATCAAGGCTGTGTCATCGGCATAAGTAAAGAAATTACCATTAGAAAAATGTTGATGGCATAGATCATTCATATATATGATGAATAAGGTAGGACCGATTATGCTGCCTTGAGGTACACCGTAGGTGATACAATGTGCGTCACTTGTCCATTCACTACTGCGGAGACATTGTTGTCTACCAGTGAGGTAACTTCTAAACAGGGTAAGTTGTTTACCTTTGATAGATTGTATCGAAAGCCTTCTTTAAATCAATAAATATACCCAATGCTATTTGTTTTTTGTCTATGTGGTTTTTGATGTTGTTTACCAGATCGACGCAAGCTGATAAAGTGCTTGATTTAGGTCAAAACCCGTATTGATTTTTGTGGATATAATTATTGGAAGTAAAATACAGATCTAAACGGCTATGAATATTTTTTTCGTAAATTTTAGAGATAACAGGAAGTATGGAGATTGGGCGGTAATTTCCTGGATCTTTTTCGTTGCCCGATTTATAGATTGGGGTAACTTTCGCCTTCTTTAATGTGTTCGGGAAATAACCAATATCCAAGCAAATGTTAACAGTAATAGTTAGTTCATCTAAGTTTATAAGTTCCTAACACATTTTAGTGCTTTGCATGATATGCCATCCAGTCCAGAACTGGTATTAGAATTAAGGTTATCGATGATTTTACTTATTTCTTCCTTAGTTGCTGGCTCGAATTCTAGTAATGTCCCCTACATCTACTTTTTTACCGTACAATCTATTGTACGCTACATTGTCGTGGTACTCCGCTAGTATATTATTAGCTAGAACAGAACCTATATACAAAATGATACATTTTGCCGTTTTTGTTCCATAGAAGTATATACTAGATCTTCGCCCGACTCTACCGCCATAGAACAAAATGGGAATCATTAGTTTCCCAAAATCTTCCATGACATATTATATGACATTAGCAATGACATTTTTTTTTAGTTATTTTTCACTCGAAAATATATAAATAAATAAAAATAATAAAAGCAGAAAAAATGGATATTTGTGGCAAGAAGCGGCAGTACTCTGTAGATTTTGAAGATTCTCAGTCTCAAAGCATTCTGGTGTCACTTCACGAAAAAAGTAAACGGCAACCACCACCATCACCACCAACCACTAGAGATGGTCCATCTTTTGTTTTCACGGAAGATGGTTGTCATTTAATTTCATCCACATTTTTTCTATTTTATCATTGTAATATACCATTAATATCATCAACAAGAATATTATTCTATACTTGACGCTGGCAGAAATAGCTGACATAATCGTCGGCTCTGTTGCCAAAAAAAAGGAGAAGAAGAAGAAGAACCACTAGAGATAAAAGGTAACTGCGTCGAAAAGCTGGAGTGCTCCCAAGATTTGTTAGAGGACTTTTGCTTAATTAGTACATCGCCTTAATGTGTGTCCTCGAGTGTACACAGCTGTTTATAATATTCTTTTTCATGAAACTGTAAGACTGTGCCACGACCGCGTTGCAAAAATTGTATGTCCTTAAAGAAATGCATTTTTGCATGCAAGCGAGTCAAAGAGAAGATACTCTCATAAATCGATAATCAAGTCACTTCGACAAGTGAAACTATAAATAATTAAATTCTAGTGGCCAGTACATAAGCGGTTAAAGAGGTCACATTTTCCTTGTTCCATAGAACAATTTAAGAAAATATAAGTATTACATGTTCTATAGTACAAAATAGGACAAAATTTCTCATTTTGTTCAATGACGTCATGTTCCCATAGAACAAATGGGAACTACCGATTTTAAACTAAGGTATTTTAAGCGAGGTTACAAAAGCAAAGCATCTCACAAAGCCGCCACGTTGACAGCAGTTTGCCGCGATAATTAGGATGCTGTCCTCTACCTACTCGTGGATTTCACGAATTGCTGACAAAAAGTAGAATTATTTTGGCGGGCCATTAAAAAGAACCAGACCAATTACCAATTATACGTTTTGAGGTCCACGTAATCACAAAGTAGAAATTCTTAGAATTTAGAGAGTACAAAAACATCGTGACCAGTTGGCTGACTATTAAGGCTTAGAACTTAGTTGTCATTGTAGAAAATGGCTCATCAATTAGTTATTTTCCCTCAGGCTGAGAACGGCAACTTCCTAAAATAACAAGTTCCGAAAACGATAACTTCCTAAAATGACAACTTCCTAATATGACAACTTCCTAAAATGACAACTTCCTAAAATGACAACTTCCTAATATGACAACTTCCTAAAATAACAACTTCCTAAAATGACAACTTCCTAAAATGACAACTTCCTAAAATGACAACTTCCTAAAATGACAACTTCCTAAAATGACAACTTCCTAGCATGACAACTTCCTAATATGACAACTTCCTAAAATGACAACGTCCTAATATGACAACTTCCTAAAATGACAACTTCCTAAAATGACAACGTCCTAATATGACAACTTCCTAAAATGACAACTTCCTAAAATGACAACTTCCTAAAATGACAACTTCCTAAAATGACAACTTCCTAAAATGACAACTTCCTAAAATGACAACTTCCTAAAATGACAACGTCCTAATATGACAACTTCCTAATATGACAACTTCCTAAAATGACAACTTCCTAAAATGACAACTTCCTAAAATGACAACGTCCTAATATGACAACTTCCTAATATGACAACTTCCTAAAATGACAACTTCTTTACCCACCACTAGAAGCAGCTCGCAAATCACTGTTTGTAAATCAAATACGTTTTCGATCTGACCAAAAAATTTGCTGACCGTTTAGTGGTAGCAACAAATACTTAGTATAAAATCAAAGCAAAAGGGATAAAAATACGTAGTGGTTAGAGTTCATCTACAAATATAAACACAGTTATAAAATTTCCAAAACTATATTGTTATCATCAACAATAAATCACAATTTATACTAAAATTAAATAAATAATTTGCACTGTTCTGCATTTACATTATTTTAACTGCCAACATTACAATTAACACCGATTAAAAAGTAATGTATTGTTATGTTAACCCATTAAAAATTTAATGAGAAAAGATTACATAAATATAATTGTGTTATAAAGAATTGTCTGATGTGATGATAATAGTATTTAATAATTAACAAATAATAAATTCTAGTTAGACAAGACATTGGGTACAATACAACACTTATAAATATTAACAAAAATACTGATATAAAACGATGTTATAAAAATTATGATTATCTTAAAATAATAGTGCATCAAGCTTAACTAGTTTTGTTCTATGATCACTGATCACACATATGGTATTGCTTAAAATAAACTAAAATAAACAGATAAATCAATATTGTCATTTTTTTAAAGTTACAAAAAGTATAGTGTCTAGTAAAAAGAATTGAAGCCACAGATTACTTAATAGGTTAGACCATTAGGGTCGATAAGGACGAAAAGACACATAAAGATTTATTTAAAAAAAATTGAACTGATGGTGAGCTAAGAACCAGCACAGCTCTATAGAAATGACTATGTTGAAAAAACTGGTTTAATCACCTAGGTCCAACTCCCTAAATATCCAGTTTCCGAAAGCATATTGTCTGAAAGTCCATTCCTCAAATGTTTAATTCCTCGAATGTCTGTTTCCCAAACGTCTATTTACCTGTATGTCTATTCTCCGACTGTCTGTTTACTAAGAGAGTTTGTATAGCCAAACAGAAATATTATTATTACAAACTGTCAGAAGCGGAATTGTGAGCAGGACAAAGGTGAAAGTTAATTATTACTGATACTGCTATCCAGTCAGTGAGCTTGGGGTGCATAGCTATGTAGTACATATATGCAATGTGCATAATGGAAAGAAAGAGTTCGTACGATGACTTCGACAAATTACAAATTACACATTCAGAGAATAGGACATCTAGAGAATTTAACGTTTGGAGAATGGACATTTAGGGAAGTGGACCTAGATTTAGGTTATTATTTTCTTGGCACCATTAATGGTACCTACCATTCGGTAAAGAGTATCGCAAAGCAATCACTTAGTATAATATTCAACCCTGACGACGAGATAAACTGATTAGTTTATACTTTTATCAAAAAAGAATGAAAGATAAAGAAAATTAAATAATTTGGACGTTATGTCATACATTTGCTCGATAATGTTCTTCATCATTTTAATTTTGTGCAATAAAATTATTTTCTAGAATTCATGTATAATTATTTTAAATAAAGTAATTATGAGCAAAATAAAGGGTGTGTCCTTTCATTACAATAAAAAATTCAAAATACTTCTACCCAGTGTCAAAGTAAATTTTTAAATGCTTCTCAATCATACAGTTTAGTTTGAGACTGGTAACATTGCTCGATTCCCATAATAATTTACAAAATACTCATTTACACACGGACAAGGATATAATATTCTGTATTTACAATTGACGCAGTCTCCTCACGATCAGCGAAAACCGGTCGTTTAACTAAGCCAATTTTGGTCTGAATACGTCGGCGTCGGTCTGTTCATCCCGAAGCGGATTCATTACATTGCATGGTGACGATCGAATCGCACCAAATTATATACAAAACAATATTACTCACATCGTCGAACGTACGGTCGCACCGAAGAGAACGGGAATAGGAAGCGCATCGTACACCCTCGAGCGTTCACGATACTAGGAGTGGGATCAGCTCGCACGTGGAGGGAGGCGGGGGTCATTGCGCAGGCGCGGAGTGCGCGGGGTGGGGGGCGGGCGTGGCGGGGGGTGGGCGCGCGCGGGGGGCGGCGCGGCGTTGTCTGGCGAGGAAGGAGTGTCCGGCGGACAGCAGAGCAAAGCGCGTGTCGACTGCGTCCCGGTGGCAGCGCGCGCCCAGCTGGTACCACGCCGAGGCTAGCAGCCGCTGCTCGTGAGACACCTCCGCCGCGCTCCATCTAAACACAAAACAACGTACTTTGTAAACAAATTTATGCTCCTGGTAACGTATTTTTCTGAGTTTATATAGAGTGCCTAGTGCGAGTACTTCTTTCTACATTAACGCGATTGAAATGTTGAATGCGTTTGGCTCTCTGATTGGTTAAGAGTTTGGAGCGGAAAAATCGGAGCACCGAACGTTATAAACGTATCGATCGTGTTAACGTTATGAGGATTTACGCGTCATGAGTGGCAAAGTCGCAATTCAGAGTTCTATTTCGTGGTTTTTAAATTTTTATCATTTAATCGAGGCTATATTTTAAAAATATGTTTTGTCTATATGCTAGAATTATGTGTAAGCAGCACAAAAAGTAAGATAAGGTAGTAACCATAATGCTTACAGTTATTTTACTATGAAAATAATGCAACATAAGTTTCAAATGTATTATTTGCATATAAATAGAACTGTTAACGCAATGATTTCTTACTTTTTATACAGCTTTTACCTAATTCGCTCTTAAACAAACTCGCACTAGGCTCTCTCGACGTTCCAGTAGTATCAGTGTCAGTGTGCCTCGCGCGATTCGCGTTTATACGAGCTTATAAGGGCGTCAATGTTTGTACGACAAGTGCTCGTATACGCGCCTACACGTGCTTGCAAAAACAAGCTTATACGCGCATGTAAAACGTTAGTTTGAAACCGCTCTAGTGGGCTGGTATTATTATTCATACATAACATAGTAGTTACTTACTCATGCCTGTTATTAGGTGTGGCAGCAGCGTCAGGTCGCGACGGTCCAGCACCTGCGGGTGCCGCTCTGGAGTAACCTAGCGTAATGTCCGACAACGACTGTTGAGCTAGAAACAAACATCGTAAGGTTCAATTGACATCATACGAAAGGATCGTTGTAAGATGGCAGTAGAACGATAAGGCACCTGAGGCGCGAGGGTCGAGCGACTTGATGACGTCCTTGGCCTTCTCGAGGCACTTCTTGTACTTGTCCTCGGTGGCGAGCAGGTCGTGGTCGCGCGCCGCCAGCGCCTCCTGCAGCTTGCCGGCGCGCCGCCGCTCCTCGCCCAGCGCCGCCTGCAGCTCCTCCACCTGCAGGGCTGCGGCAAACGTACTGCGTATAGGCGAGCTGCTGACGGGAACGAAGCACGAACGGCACGGCGTCGGCAGAACATACCACTAGCAGGTGTCACGCTGCAAGTGAGCAGCGCGTACAGCGCGCTGACGGCGAATCGTCAATTTTATCTTGCCATTGTAAAATGTACTTTAACACACACTATTTAAAGTCGTAAACTAAACTGTAAATTATATGCCGTGCCGAAGCGGTACTGTTACAAAGTCTTTATGCTTTATAAAGACCTAATATCTCTGTTTCTATGCGTACTTACGAAATACATAACAAAAATCAGGTATGTCACTATTTAATACGACCTTTAAAGTCCAAATACTCAAAAGGCAGACAAGTCTTTTTGTCGATAAAACTACTAGTGACAGAGACAGCATGAGCCACTAAAGTTTAAGTAAAACTTTAGTATTTAAGGGTTAGCGAAATAAAATGAGTAAATCAAAGTAGATACTAACATTTCCGTTGGTTGTCTTCCATGGCGGACGCGAGGCGGGGGTGCGGCGCTTCGAGCGTAGCTTCCAGCTGCATGATGCGCTGGTTCGCTTCCCTGTTGATCGCGCGCTGCTTCTCTAGCCGAGCCACGTAGTCCTCTAAAAGTGCCTACAATACATTTAAAATACAATAATGTTGCGTATTTTTAAAATTTAGAAAAATCACTCTCACAAAGGTTCAACAGATTGCAAAATCTTTAAGACACTTGTCTTTACTATATAAAGGGTGAAAATAAAACGCTATGTGGCAAAAAAAATGATGCTGGCGATGTCTCAGACAAGGCAAGATTTCGACCTTGTTAAAATTATATATTTTTTTAGACAAATATAAACAAAGAAATACATCAAACTCACAAACTAAAAAGGCACAAATAGCCAGATAGATCACAACTATAGCCCTCAAGAAAACCTTTTACATCTAGCATAATAGTAGTAACCCACCTGCACTGAAGCCTGGTCAGCTTGCGCTCCTTGATTCTGCCGCAATAGTTTATTCTCATGTTCTAATCGAATCAATTTCTCCTTCATATCATTAGGTGATGGTAACTCACTCAGTTCACGCGACACATTCCCTTCGTTTGCTCCTGTAATTCAGGTATAACCGGCTTATTTAAATATATTACGTGAGACTAGTATAAGTACATAAAAATCAACCTTATAAGGTAGATTAATAAAAAAAATGAAAATAAATGTAAATACTAGCTTAGTAGTGCGAAGTACGAATACATGCCTGCTGTATATTATTATATGTCATGTATTTTCTACGCTATTTTATAAATAAAGCAATGTTAACAGCATGAGTTTTATTAATTTACACACGAAAATGCGTAAGACATTAAGATTGTTTTACAGGAACAAACAACCGTTTAGTCGCATAATGCCTAATTCGTGAAATGGCACCAGAGTCCGGAAAGGGCTAATTCGTCAAAGGGCTAATTCTTAAAAAGACTTATTCGCGAAATGGCCAACTCATAACAACCCACTGACTCTATTTACCATCAGGTAAAACTCAATAATTCTAGTATGCAAATATACAAATAAAATATATAGAAACGCATGATATAAAATTATTATGTAAGTAAATAACTATTATTTCTGACCTGCAGTAATAGTAGAGCACCTTAGTTCATCGACGGTGTCTCGCAGCGTGTCTCGCTCGTGCAACAGCGCGTCTCGCTCCCGCTGCAGTGACGCCGCGCGACTACTCAACTTCTTGTTCTCTATCTCCAACTTATCAGCCTTCGTTATCTCTGCGTCTAGTTTCTCGTTCAAGTCCATCACCTGAAATATGAAGTATTATGTTTAATCTCTATTTTTAAAGGAAATAATCGATACAATAGTTTCATTTCCCTCGAGCCAAAATTTTCAAAGAGTTGTAATCATGTAGCAGAAAGGTACCCACATACGACGCAGGACATATAGTAGCAAATAAAAATAGAAGGTTTTTGAATAGTTTTCTTTACATATATATTAGACTAGCTTCCCGCGGCGCGGTTTCACCCGCGTCTTTGCTTACTGCTCTACTCCCGTCGCCAGTAGCATGATGTTACATAGAAATATAGAAAAATGTTACTTTTCAGGTTTTTTTTTAATTTTTCTCTTCCTAAGAACCATCCTCGTACTTCAAGAAATATTATAAAAAAAGAATTAGCGAAATAATCGGTTCAGCTGCTCTCGAGATTTGCGCTTAGCAACACATACAGCGATTAATTTTTATATTATTGATATATTATATAGATAGACAATACCTGTTTCTTATATATATCGAGCTGAGCCTTCACGGCGTTGGCCTTAGTGGCGGCTTGCTCGTGTTCGATGGCGCGTTGAACATGTTCTGTATTTGCACGTTCTAGCAATTTCACCTGTAATATAGGTAAAACACGTCAAGTTCTTGTACCTATCTGTTCTCAAACAACGTACTTAGCAAATATCATATTAGAAGAACGCTGCGGTTCTCAATATGATACCTTATATAGCAATTTAAATGGAATCCACCACTCCTACACCTAGTCGGTTTACCATCGGGCAGACTCTTAACACAAATACAAACAAATATAAAAAGAGCCTAAGCTGACCACGGTCAAAGTATTTTAGTTACATCAGCTCGTAGTCTCGAGTAATCGGTTCGTCAATGGGTGACTATTTTCTAAAACACATCGAAATCGCCCTGTGCTTCGAAAGATTATATACATTGTTGTTGTTACATGTCACGTGAACATCATTACACACACTTTTACACTTGGCATAATTTTTAATACCGAGTTATTGTAAAAAAAAATATTGACCAGGGAGGCCTGCGCGAAGTAAATGCAATACAATATTGCGGCACCAAAGAAATTAAATACATTTCTTTATATTAGTTAGGACGGAGTAAACTGTAAAGTATCCATTTTAAAGTTGATTTTGAAGGAGAACATCGTAAGGAAACCTTGGGGCCTACCACAACCTATTACAGTATTATTTTATTGTTACTTTGTGTTTTGTCTTTTTCTTTTGTAACATTAAAAGCAAGGGTAGAGACAAAGTAAGGTTATAATAAGAATGCTATAAGAGGTTGTGGTAGGGCCCCTGGACTTTAAAAGTCTGAAATTGATAATCCGCCTTAAGCAAGCGTGGTAATTAATGCCTTCTCAATATAAGAAGAGGCCTTTGCCTTACAGTAAAACAGTAAAACAGGCTGGTATTATTGTTATTATTTTAACTGTATAATAATTAAAGTCTTACAAAATTTTACTAAGCACCAGTAATAGACAAGGAACTAGTAATAGACATATCTTGTAGAATAAGAGTAGCAAAAGTCATCGAGATATCAATGTAATGCGGTTTTTTTTAAATCCAGTAATTGAATTCAATTTGGCGGTACAGTCCATTCTAAATCTAATTTCGGACAATGTAAACAATCCTCCATATTGCCATTGTCTATGGTTTCATGAATTTACTAGTGATGGGGAAAAGGATGATAAAAATAAAATTAATGTCATCATACATAATTAAATAATAATTTCTCATTCCTTTTTTCTAAGATTTTTAAATAATATTACGTTTACTAATACTCTATTTGCGTAATCGATTAATTCTATTTGATTTGTTATTTTTATTACTCCAAATTGTATTGTATGTATTAATGTTAAATATGGTATTTTATTTTATTGTAACCGTTGACTTATAAACTATAAGATAATAAGACAAACAATTTACCTAATGTATAAATAAATGTAATTTAAATTAAGCATTGACCTCTAATTACAACTATTTGACCACGGACTGAAATGGAATACTGGGATACTTTTGAATATTTTCCCGCCTGATAAAAAATTGTGAAATATTGATTATATGGAATTTGTATGTATGTTACGATTTTATTATACTATATTACAATAAAACAAATGAACTCAGACTTGCGAGGGCAAATGACAAAATATTATGTACCTATGATATGTATTGATTAAACTTATTTCTTCTGATAAATTACAACATTGGTTTTCAAAGACAATATAGAGTACAAAAAAAATAAAACTGTCAATCATTTTGACGTCTTAATTCGACCGCAAAAAGTAATTCGTAATTTTATTAAATAAACTAGATTTGATTATTAATCATTAGTAGAAATAGTTGCAAAATGAAGTATATAGTGAACAGAATGTGTATAAACCCATGTGTCATCGTTTATGGAGTTTTTGATAGAAAAATATTGAAAAAACTGTTTGTTTACATTGTCCGAAAATGGATTTGGTCGATACTGTAGGCACAAGGAGCTCATGGTATTGAAAAATTATATTCGCGGCTGTTATTACGAAAATTATGAGTGAGGTAGGTAGAAGTTTGTCTTTTGATTTATTATAGCTTTATTCTAACAGAACGGTATTTTTGTGCTTGGGTTACGCATGAAATTAAGATGAAAACACACCGTTTTAAGAAGTAGTGTGTTTTCATCATAACTGTCCATCACTGGTGCCAAAAATTTGTTATTATTTTTTAATAACATGAAATACAGCAGAAATGTAGAAAAAACATAAGATCTTCAATTTTCAATATGTATTGTATTGAAACAATTACTATTATTAATGAAATTGGAAAAATACTACAAATTGCGCTTAAAGTGTCCGGTATATGGCCAACAGAAATGAATAAAAATGTTACTACCTTTCTATGTACAAATCGAACACCCTGAACCAATTTTTTATTGAACGTAGATTAAAAACAGTATCGACATAATCAAGGTAGCAGAAAGCCAAAATAGGTGTTTAAGACAGTCCTCGGAAGCAATTTAGGTTTAGCAGGAAATGCAGTAAAATTGAACATGAAGAAAAGGAGTATCATTTGTTTTTACCAAAACTTATCATGGCTGATAAACATTGTTTATGAAAAAATCGTATAGTTTATTACAGTAAATTTACTTAAGATAACGTACGATACGTTTTTATATCAGAAACATGTGTAATCAGATCTAAGATATTTTATCTAATATTTACAACAGCTATCTTAATCATCGTGATGACATGCGCATTTTTCTAAGTTTATTTGTATTGATTAGGTTAACATTTGGTAAGCTTTTTATTCTATGAACCGTGGAGGCGAGTGCAACAGTACCATTTATCCCCGCTTTTACTAGATCCAGCTTGCGAAAAGAATTTTATTATAATTTATAAGAGAATATAAAGAAAATACATTGAGGCTTCAAAACAAATATCTCGGTCTTAAGAGTTGAAGTTTTACAGGGCGATAGGTTGTTCTGTTTTAAAATAAATAAAGAAAAGTCTAACTTGTCGGCGTAAGTCAACGTGTTCCTCCATACGCTTCTTGTAAGAAGCGACGGTCGCTTCCAGTGCGGCCGCCTTTGCAGCTGTCTCTCGTAATGCGTCTAACTCGTCCTTTAGTGTTATGTTCTCTGCGGCTGCCATCTGCAAAATACCATACATATCATTGGAATAGCAGCTCTATTAAAGATAATAACAAAGACAAGTATGAAGGTAGCTAATGTTTACGTTTAGCATAACCATTCACAGTAAGTTAAAGCTACGTATGTATTTCCGACGATGGCTCGCGAGCGCAGCAGCGTCCATCGGCGCCAATCGAGAACATTTTTGCCTTTTTATGACTATGGCAAACAAGTGAATATGTCTAGTCTACACCGAACGCGAACAGTTCTCATTTATTCAAACATACATAATTATTTGGATATAGATGAAGAAACAAACGTGTTATGGAAGTTGCGTCCCACCTGCAGCTCCTCATTCCTGATCTTGTAGGCGGCGAGGTCGCGCTCGGCGGCGTCGGCGCGCGCGTGCTGGTCGTCGCGCTGCAGCTCCACCTTGTCCAGCTCGTCCTTGAGCGCGTCCAGCTGCGCGCGCATGGTGCTGTAGCGCAGCGTGCCCGCGTGCGCCGGGCCCAGCGACGCGCCCGCCTCGTCCAGCTCGCCCGCCCACGCCTCCGCGGGGGACGCGGCCGCGCGCGCCGCCGTCAGCCGCGCTACCTCGCTTAGCAACGTCATCTTCTCCTCTTGGAGGATTTTTACCTAAAACCATGCCGTATGACTGAATATTGTGTATGACTTAATACTATATTAAAATAATAAACATCGAAAAGAACATTGACTTTGGCAAAAGTCTTTGAAACCGACAGGCGTGTGTCGGTTTAAAACGACGAATGTTTACAATCATAATCGTAATGAGTGCGAGCGGTTGAAACTGACCAAATGCAATTTCCGCGCGTATGGTGAACGAAATCAAGCCTCATGCAGCCAAGTGGTTTATTTCTCTGTGACTAAAACCAACAATATCTAAGCACTACTAGATGATATGAATCGCATTACAACCACGGGCAACCGCAACTAGCATTAAATGCACTTTGACGTTCAGACCTGTCAGCGCGTACCGCTCTGCAAGCGAGGAAGATGACAGTTATTCTGAGTTGCTATTCTAGTGTAACATATCAAAATGCCTAAAACGGTTTGATCGGTATAATACGGTCTAACAGCAGACCCTGTCGCTACCGAAAAAAAGAGAATGATAATTCACTTTAGCCTATCCGATAGGATTTCTTACAACATTAGTACGATCAACAAAGCCCGCTGCATCCGATGCGCTACGCTAATAAAAATAGATACATTAACGCAGTGAATTACTGCCGCTTGTATACTAGAATAGTTTTAAATGGAAGCATATTAATAGATACTATTTTTGTACTTCAACTACCCAAGTAAGGAATTTTATGTATCGTCGAGGATTATGGAAATATAAAGAATATTATTTCGTAGTGTGAGCACGACAACTGATTGTCCATTAACAATAATTCAGGTCAGTGAACTTGTGATAAAAATCCGTTTAATATAAAAACTTAGTAAGTACCCTGAATAATAAGATATTGAACATTGATGTGAGACCATGAATCGGCGAGTGTGCCATATTGTTGTAATTATAACATGCAATTGTACCACGAATTCAATTGACCTTTGTGATCAGTTAGATGTACGACAGCTATGTAAACAACTTCACTCTTTGTATGTAGGTATATGCAACAAAGCGCGAATGTTAATAAGGTGGGTACATCTATACAATGTATACAATCTATACTGGTATAATAAAGAGAACTTCAGAATTACTGTCTGATTGGCACTGGCTTACCACTAACCACTCGATAAGAAGAAGAATGATACAGTAGCTCAGCAGATCATGCTGGCAAAACAGATTTAGACAATAATTATATTCTATTTACGCAATAAAAAATAGCGCAAATGCGAGTTCAGAAGAAATAGGGTTTTGACAGACATTTGCTTTATATTTTGAGTTACAGTAAGAAATTATGTGTTAGCATTCCATTTAAAAATTTAAATTGAAGTAGAATAAGGAAGGGTCGAATGGATAAATAGTTGGTAATATTAAATAGATAAACACATAAATTATTCATCCCTCATAGCATTACGCATAAAATACAACAGGTAGGTATGAAATTTGTACCTCGAAAAATAAAAAAAAATTGGCATAAAATAAAACTACATTTGGAACCATATTTGACAGTGGGCAAATTATGGTGGTATTACCCTAGAATGCAAGGATTATTTTTCTTCTTAAGTTATTATTAAGCGTGAATACGCTTAATAATAAAATCAATCAATCATGCGAATGCATACTGCAAAATACAAGAAAATTCACCTATTTCTGAATTGTATTAACAATTCTTTTAATGACTTTATATTTGACTGCCTCTGTGGTTCGGTGGTACTGTGTACGGACTGCCACGCAGAGGTCGCGGGTTCGATTCCCGCTCAGTGCAATTATTTGTGTGCATGAACATGTCTATTTGCATTGGTCTGGCTGTTTCTATGTATAATATGTAGGTATTTGCAAAAAAAAAGTATTTAAGTATGTATATCCGCATTCTCGAACTCATAACACAAGCTATATATATGCTTACTTTGGGTCTAGATGGCGTTGTGTTTAGTTGTCAAGATATTATTATTGTTATTATAACCTCTGTGTGGTTCTGTGAAAATTGTCCGCGAAAGCGACGAAACACTAGGCATGTAGTCAAAGCATGTAGTATGTAGTTAGTTGACCATTGTTTATTTTTATTTATCAGTTTTCATTTATTATTATTTCATTAATCGCAGCGAGATCTAAACTTACTTGAATAGTCACTTATTCGGAACTATACATTTTTAATAGGCAATTAAGTCTTTACGGTATTTAAAACGTAACTAAATTTCTTCAAATATTACAAACATTTTATAGGTTATGCAATGTTAAATTATTTACCACTTACAATATTATGAAGAGAAGCATGTAGTATGTAGTTAGTTGACCATTGTTTATTTTTATTTATCAGTTTTCATATATTATTATTTCATTAACCGCAGCGAGATCGAAACTTACTTGAATAGTCACTTATTCGGAACTATACATTTTAATAGGCAATTAAGTCTTTACGGTATTTTAAAACGTACCTAAATTTCTTCAAATATTACAAACATTTTATAGGTTATGCAATGTTAAATTATTTACCACTTACAATATTATGAAGAGAAGCGCACTCTATATAGAATGCTAAGTATATTATTTAACATTCTATTAATTTTTCTTTTGAACGAATTATCTAACGATAAAATATGTTTTCCAGTATATCCAGTATTAGTTAATCAATAAAAATTGTTTCACTTCAGATATCTAGTAATTCACCTAGGCATTTATTAAGTACATATAAATACATAAGTCATACGAAAAAGTAATAAACCGCTAATTTACGCACCACAATAAACAGGTCTAAAAAGCAACAATTCAAACATTAAAAACTACGAATTACATAAAAATTAAAACACATTTAGATTGCAAATGTAATAAATAACAAAAATCTTTGTATCCGCCTACAGGAAAACAATTAGGTGTCGAACAAACACGAATCTCACGATTGTTCCGCAATTAGTAAATCATACCGATACCTATAGTATAGCGTGATCAAGTGTTCAAATAAAAAACAAACAGACCTGTGTGTCCAGTTCATGACACCTCTGCGCGAGGGCTTCTCTCATGTCCGCATCAGACTGCTCCGCCGGCGGCGCATCCAGATGCACACTGCCACGGTTAGCGCCCAGCGTTAGCGTTTGCAGTTCCTTTCAAACAAAATAACGGTTCAAACAACACAATTTCACTATACGATTAAACTTTTACTTTTAAGTAAACAGTGTACTCCGCGCGACCACTACATTCTATCATCAACAATGACTGACACACTCCACGCCACACCGACAACTGTATCGTGATCCAAGGACATTAAATATAAGTGTAACTAAAACATTCAATTTCTTTACTGCTTCGTGTAACGAGCATGCAACTCTGAAAGCGTTAAGCAAGATTGTATGCTTACTAAATCTTGCATACGTTGATATAGCGTAATGCGCCGCCCATATAATGTAATGCCATCAAAGTTCAATGCATGAAAAGGCGGTCGGCTGAGGTAAATTATTCATTACATAATACAAGCTTAGGCTAATTAGTTCCAGATGGATAATTTAATAATATACAAATAAAATGTTCAACATTTATTTCATACCCTGTAATTAAAATAATTGTTATGATTAGGGTTTTTGAAAAACACGAAAAGAAAAGAGCGAAGACCACGGAAAATTATTATATACCTATAAATTTATTATAGGCTATTTAAACCATTTAGGTAATCGATATATATCCAGTGTATGTAATTATTGTGAAACAATATACCTACGAGTATATATTTGAATTTGATTTGCGAAACGCCAAAGTAAAGTAATAGTATAGACTTATGAGTGGTCGTTCGTCTGTCTATGGGTACACAGATTGTAATTTTGACACTTATTTTACAATTTCTTACGAAAGGAATTCCTATATAGGTACTTAGTTTACCTATATACCCATAAAAGGATTTCTGGCTATTACTATTATTATACTTAATAGAATTCTTCAAGTACCGAATGTCCAAACTAAATCAAACATTGCATAAAAGCAACTAAATTTAAGAAAAATATTGTGATGGTGGCTTTCTTAAAAACAATAAAATAAATGTCTAGTTATAATATTAAGTCACGATTATGACATTATTTTACATAACAAAAAGTCTAAAAAGTAGATATTACTTCAGCGTCGTCACTTTCTACACCGGTTGACTTTTGTTATTAGTTAAAAATTTCATAATTACTTTTTGTGTTATTATGACTAAAGGCTGTTTCAAAACTAATTTTGATGCATAATGTTAATTATATAGCGAGATTCCAACTTCAAACTAGCCAAAAAAACTCAATGTTTGAGTAAAATATAATTTTTATCATTTGGTAGTAGTAAGTACTTTTGTACGAATGTGTACGTTGTTGAATGTGAATGATTGTTCGTATTATAAAGAAACATCATTTTATTTTATTTATGTGTTTGTGTATTATTTAGTTAAGTGAAATAACTTTTTTGGCGCCATCTAACGGGGGAACGCTTATACTGGAAGACAATAAGTAATTACTACACCATTTAAAAACAATGCTAATAAACTTTGAAATAGAATATTTACGAATAGATTTTTTTTAGCTAAATGGAACTTGGCTGATTTCACACCGGCCTCCATTAAGCCATTGAAGTGAGAATAGAGAAACGCCCTCGCTAGCATCAAATTCAGTAACGCCAATTCCATCACTGATTTTACCGCTAGCGAGGAAGTCGAATTTGCTTTTTCTCTGCATACGCTCCTCACTTCAATAGCTTAATGGAGGCCGGTAGTGAAATTAGCCAAGTTCCATTTGGCTAGAATATAAGGGACTGCTTACCTTACTTTCGAGGAATTATGATCAACTCTGTTCACTTAAATAGAAAGTATCCGCAATAGCCGACCTATATGCCCTTTAAGCTTCTCATCCATTGATTTCTATCCCTAATAGATAGACGTAGACGTATTATCAACCATTATGTCTATTTTAATTCAATATACTATTTGTTTTATCGGTTGAGTCGCCTTATTATTTCTTATGTTCCCGTACTGAACATAAAGTGGCGACCTTGACAGGATTTGCATTAAATTTATATGAGGAACAATGCTATGGTTTAAAAGTGATTATACCCATCTATGACAAATGAAAGAAAGCAAACCATTAGGCTAAAGTACTGTATCAAATTTGATGTAATTTCGAATAAATAGGCTAGTTAATAAGGAGTAAATAGGCTAGTTTCAAAACGCCTTGGATGGCAAGCTGTTCACATATGAAATAGAAATCAAACTATACACAACTGGAATCTCGTTTTCTTTTATGGTTAGTCCTCTACTTTCCTTGACACAATTGTTTAAATCCCAGAAGATTTAAATGTAATATTATGAATGAATAGTAATGAAATGATGTATAATATATGATTAAGAATATAAAGGCATACCTGTATGGCTTGCATTATCGATCTTTGGCAAGACAACTCCATTTCCATTATTCTTGTGATGTACTCTTCTTTTTTAACACAGTTGACTGCACAACCTAAGAGGAACAGAAAATATTATACAAAATAATTCTCGTTATAATCACTTTTTCACCTTAGATACTGTGTGATGACTACTGGAATATACATTATATAACATTTGTCCATCCTTCTGTCTAATACTCACAGCTTATACCAGTTGCGGATTTACACATTTGCCGCCAGTAGGCTATTTATATTGAGGTAAAAAAGGATATCTATACATATAATAAAAATGTAACCGATCGCTGTCTGTACATGGAAGATATATGAGAAAAATTCTATTGGGACCTATATCAACGCAAATAGAACCCAAAACAATGATTTTTAAAATTTTTGTCTGTTTGTCTGTTTATCTGTTTGTCTGTTTGTCTGTTTGTCTGTGCGTTTGTGCACGCTAATCTCAGAAACGGCTTATCCGATTTAAATATGGTTTTCACTAATATATTGTGGTAAGCTTCACTTAACATTTAGTGTTTGTTTCATGTCAATCGGTTCATAAATAAAAAAGTTATGCCAATTTAAAGAATCACATCGAACATTCGTTAATTTACTACGAAATCTTATAGAAGCAGATATTTTAACAGGTTGCGGAATAGCTGATAGTGTTTTTATTACTCGGATTCCTGTCATTCTAAACAGTCTTTCATTTAGTTTTAAACGAGTCCAGTTTCCAGTGAGCCTATGTTTTGCGATGACTAATTAAAGTAATTAATTAATTAAGTAATTAAAGTAAAGGTAAGACACTAAAAGTTGTGGGTGTGGATCTAAGTATTAGCTGTTTTTCGGTCAGCTTTATGTGGCTCTATCACGTGTTAGCATTACTAGCTGCTTTGATCCCTGATGGCTATACGTCTAATCCATACATCCATACATATTATAAAAGGCTTTGCCTGACTGACTGACTGACTGACTGACTGACAGACAACGTAAAGCCTAAACCGCTGGTCGTAGCGACTTGAAATTTGGAGGGTGTGTTTGTCTTAATGTCTAGAAGTGTACAAAGAAAGGGTTATTAAAAATTCAACCCTTAAGTGTATGAAAAGGTATGAAATCGATTGTATGAAACGTCTTCATTTTTTAAATTACAGCTTTGAAATTTTGTTTTGGAATACTTTTATTTAAATAAAAAATACGCTCATAATTTTTTTTTTACTGGGGTGGATTTATAGGAGTGAATTAAGGGATGAAATATTGTATGGAAAGATCTTTGCTTTTGAAGTTGGCGACTTGAAATTTGGAGGGAGGGAAAAGGGAGGGGGAGGAAGAGGAAAGGAAGGGAGAAGTGAGAAGTGAGGGGAAAGTGCGGGGGTAGTTAGGGAGAAGTCAGGGGAAAGGGAGGGGAAAGTCAGGGGGAAATCGACTGCCTCTGTATTTCGGTGGTACTGTGTATGGACTGTGAGGTCGCGGGTTCGATTCCCGCTCAGTGCAAATATTTGTAGCATGAACATGTCTATTTGCATTGGTCTGGGTGTTTATATGTATAATATGTATCTATTTACAAAAATAAAAGTATTTAAGTATGTTTATCCGTATTCTAGAACCCATAATACAAGCATATAATATGCTTACTTTGGGTCTAGATGGCGTTGACCTCGCAGCATGTGTGGGACCAGCTGAGTATCCGCGGAGTCATTGTGTGGGTGGTGTGGGTCAACCCGCCGGCCAGGGAGACCCGTATATACGGTGGTGCCGCTGGTTGGTGACCGGATAGTGGGACCCGGCGACCATTTTCGAGACGGTACGGCGGCCTTTTGCGAGCAGTCCGTATCATGGAAGCCCGGAGGCCTAAGACCCTTGAGCCTTTACAGCTGCGAAGAGACATCACCTCCTCAACGGCCGTCTTCTATCGCCTTTACCACGGAGAGTCTTCTCAACAGCTCTTTAAATTAATTCTACCCTCTCCCTTTTTATCCAGAACGACACGTGCGGGACTGAAGTGCTACCCTTTCACAGTGCAATCTAAAGGGTCTCGAACCAAACGGTTCAGCACTTTATACTTTTGTTGCTCAATTAAAGCCTGGAACTCTTTACCAGCGCATGTGTTCCCACCTAACTTTCATCCTGGGACTTTTAAGCGAGGCGTGAAGAAGCATCTCACTAAGCCGCCATAGTGGAGGCCACCATACCAGTAGTTTGGCTTTTGGAATGGTGTCCACTACTTCTGAATTCCACTGACTGCTTACCATCAGCCAGAGTAGAGGCACTTTGGCAGCCTATATAAAAAAAAAATTTATAGCGTTTTTATTTCTCGGATTCCTTTCATTCCAAACAATTTCCCGTTTAGTTTTAAACGAGTTCAGTTTCCAGTGAGCCTATGTTTCGCGATGACAATTAATGAGTGTGGATCTAAATATTAACTGTTTTTCGCATAGTCAGCTTTATGTGGATTTGCCACGTGTAAGTAATCCTAGCAGCCTGTATGGCTTTGATCCGCGATGGCTATACGTCTAATATCGTAGATAGAGAAGCATTTACTGTAAAGATTTTTCTTATTCACTTAAACGAAGATGTTTATAATTCAAAACAAACCAAAAGATATATCCAAAAAATGCTGCCCAAAATCACTATTCCACGCGGACGAAGTCGCGGGCACAGCTAGTAAATTATAAAATTTAAATTGTAATATTTAAATGCTATTACAATAATTTTAAAATTTATAATCACAAAAGTATACACACAAAGCATTTAGTAATTTTTCATTTAAGTACAGACGTTAGAGTATTCAGTATACTATAGGTACTGTATAGTACTAAAATATTGTAATTTTTATTAATTTATCGAAGCTCATTTTCTCAATGAATGTAATAAAGCCAGCCTTTCTGCCATTTACCTCCAGCCTACTGTCTGCTGGTAAATCCGCCACTGGCTTATACTCGTAATTGCAAGGCATGTTTTTAGGCCAGTAAGAATATTTTATAATCAATATAATATCAATAGTTTATATTGGACTACATTATACAATTAAAAATATATACTAAGATAAAATGTTTGTATAATTAGGAACAACAAACATATCTTCGCAGTATTATATGTTTTTTTATGTATTTAGAATTATATAAAAATAAACTAAGAATATGAAAATAAATAATTAACCTAAATTGAGCATGAGCTATTTCGCCAAATTATTCGATTTTAAATCATTCTAAAAGGCAAGGCTGCCAGACAGTATGTTCTACCTTAAGCCTATGGTAGTCCACTGTTGGACATAGGCCTCTTCCAAAATGCATTTCGGCACATGTCCAACTACATGGGCCTTTACTAGGACTGTGGTTCAACTATGAAAACAATTGAACCATAGTTTTAGTTATTTTTCAGTTCTCCAAATGCAATAATATCAAATAATAAAACTACAATTGCAAACAAAACTTATATCATTTCCTGTCATACAGAAAACGAAACAAAACAAACTAAGGTAAATTTTACCATAATTCATCGTTTTCAGTTTGCACCTTACGCCTGTAAGGTAAGGTTGTAAGGTGCAAACCGAAAACGATGACTATTTATGAGAAATACAATTACAATTAAACATGGGTGATATAACTGTAGGCCATGCCTTGGCAAAATTACGCTAAAATTTACCTTCGTTTTGTTTTGTTCTGTTTTCCTTAAGAGTAAAGTAATTTTCTTTTGTTGTTTATCAATTTTATTGATAAACAAAAATACTAATAATAAAAATAAATTAAATTAAATTTAACAAGGTAAAAGCCCTTTTAGGTAAATGATAAATGTTTTGTTAGCAATTGTAGTTTAATTAATTGATATTATGATACTAGCTGACCCGGCGAACTTTGTTCCGCCTTAATGTCAATAAATAATCATTTTTTTTTATTGGAAAAATTCAAAAAAAATTAAATTTCTACATCAATCATTCATAATTATTTCTATATTTTAGTACGGAATAACAAAATTGACGTACCTATAATGACAGCTATGTAATGACGTGTGGATGACAATTTGATATTTGTAAGAAATCAATAATACATAAATTATTTGGAAATGATATTAATCCACTCGATTCATCGACAGGTACTTGACCATTACCGATAGTCAGCAATTGCTCCGAGAAATCTTCAGCAGATGTATCATTAAGCAATGTAACTCTCATGTTTGTTGTCAGTTGCAGTTTCTTCACATAGCGCCATAGGTTTGACGATTTGAGGCAAGCGTTTATTTCGTCGGCAGCCGTAGATCTTGGAATTACTGGCAGTATTTGGCGGAAATCGCCAGAAAGTAAAATCATTGCTCCTCCAAAACATCTCGAGTCATTGCGTAAATCTTTTAATTTTCGTTTAAGTGCTTCTAATGCACGTTTATGCGCCATTGTGCATTCGTCCCAGATGATGATTTTCGATACCGCTAAAACTTTGGCCATTGCTGAGTGTTTTGCAATATTACACGTTGGTTCTTCAATAGTTTGAAGATTTAACGGTAATTTGAATGCTGAATGAGCCGTACGGCATCCTTCTAACAATGTGGCTGCTATTCCAGAAGAAGCAACTGCAACCGCTATGTTAGATCTCGCCCGAACAGTTGCTAAAACTAATGACATGAGGAATGTCTTGCCAGTTCCACCAGGGGCATCTAGGAAATATAAACCACCATTTTCATCATCGATTGCCTTCATTAAAGTATCATAAACTTCCTTTTGTTGGTAATTCAACAGGGGTACATTCGTTTGAACTACTAAATCTAATTCCTGGTGATCATATTCACGTTCCCGTTCCAATTCTCGATTAAATGCGTCATTCATTTCACGATATTTGCAGTATTTCGTATTCTTCTTGCATCACGGCTTTGTCGGGAAAGATTCGATCGTCTTGGTCGCGGCATTATTAATTAAACTTCACTTCACCTAAAAACTTAAATTTTCAACCATACCGAGTTTTATAGTTCACTTCACTGTTTATACGAATGGGCAATTGGGCAATAATGTTAATTATTTATTTAATAGAAATAGTTTTATTATTGATTTCTTACAAATATCAAATTGTCATCCACACGTCATTACATAGCTGTCATTATACGTAAAAAAAAAAAAAAAAAAAAAGTAAAGATAAAAAGTATCCTATGTCCTTCTCCTGGCTCTAAACTACCTCCCTGCCAATTTTCAGCTAAATCGGTTCAGCCGTTCTTGAGTTATAAGTGAAGTAACTAACACGACTTTCTTTTATATATATAGATTATTTCAATTGGACCACTGAAACTAAACTAGAACCGTGGTATAATTATTTTCATAGAGGGGCTACATGTGCCCCGAAATGCCAAAATGTTTAATTTTTCCCGATTTATGGCTATTTGCAACCAGTTTTTGCCAGCCGCGTGTTGTAAATCATAGCTCTATTTAGCGGTGAGGTGTCCTACTCTAAGTAGTGTATAATAATATAAAATAGACTTACTTAAAACAAGTTGTAGCAATCTACCCAAATCAGATGGGTCGGCAGTTTCAGCTATATTTACTACATCTGGCCTTGAAAACTCCTGTAGACTTAAATTTAGAATGTCCTGGTGGTAATCTGAAAATAGTATTTCTAGTTATATGTAGCTTCTGTATAATAAATTTGGTAGTCTTATCAGGGTTATCAAAGGCGTAAAAACTTTAAGCATTATAAATTATCATATCAGTATAATAATGTCCACTATTAGTCTAGGTCTGATGAGACGAACATAGGTTATAAAGTGTTTTTTTATATTGCTAAGCTGTAAACATAGTTTATAAACGGTAAGCACTGGTAACATTTTCTCCTTGAAAACCAACTCTGTACACTAAGGCATTCAAGTCATCATCCGTGTGCCTTTCAGAAGTGACCTGTCTTTAGTTTTATAAACTAGTGCAGTTACTGTTTCACTACAGTTAATTTCTTTTCATTAGTCTACCAAATTGACTTGACTCTGACTGATCAAGTTAGTGGGATCTACCACTCCTAGTAAAGTGGTAGATCCCACTAAGTCTGAAATGGTCTACCATCCACATTGGCTATAGGGCGTAATTACCCTATACGGGGCATATGTCTTTGGCCAGCACTTTGACACATGCTAACAAGATTTGTTCATATATATTGATAAACTTAGTAAATACACAATCTGACTTTAAGTTAATAAATTACATTAGTACTTATTTCGTAATCAACATATAACTATAGTTATTAAATAGCATTTAACATAAATGTAGTTTAATTTATGCTACAGTTAAGATAACCTGCCACTAAAGACTTTATTTACTTTATATATTAATAATAAATATATTAAATTACACTAGAGGTAAGACTATCACTTCCTAAAATGTATAGTAGACAATATTCATTATCATTGTCGTATTATAATTTGGCAACACAATGAAGTATTGATAAGTTAATGGCTATACATTCAAATAAATTAATGTCTACAATGCATTTGGATAAAAAACACAATGAAAATGCAAATTATATAAATCTTTTACATCATATGAATGATACTTAAAGATGTCTAGTTTTAGCAAAATTCCTTAAACAAAGTAGAGCATGCAATATCAAGTAAATAACATGATTTCTAAATAGTATAAAGCAAAGCCACTATGTTTACCTGCCTGTTTGTCACCTAACTTCTTTTTAATCATGCAAATATTTTGTTACAATATTGACTACTATTTAGATAATTTCTTTAGAAATGTTTTTTGGAAAAAACGGTTTCATTAAAGTAGAGAAAATAGAAAATTTCAAGTATTTGTAATCATGATATTATTATAATAATATATTAGTACAGACGACATGCAAGGCCAGGAAGGGTAGCACTGAATCAATGTTTTGTCTCTTCCTAGATGTTACATACCCACAACTCCCTCTAATATTTTCTTGAGGTTGCTAACTTTTAATCTCCAGTTCTGTCCAACATCCGTTTTTATTTTAAAATTCCATGTAGGAGTGAAATATTCTGGTGCTATTTGTGTGAGGGCCTCTGCTATGGCCACACCATCAGATAGTTCTGTAAAAAAGATGTATTCAGACTTAGCAGTTTCATATCTAATAATTAATTATAATTAATATTAAATAGAAGAAATTTTATAAATGATAGAAGATTTTTTTAAAGTCAAAAAATCTTATGAAAACAAAAGGCTTAAGAAAAGTAAATGAATACAAGTATTATGCTTCCAGGTTAATCATAATACTATAACCATCTGCATATATCCATTTGCATATATTTAAATTCTGTAGAGATATGTATCTAGATATCTATCTGTATACATATCTCATCATCAAATCCTAAAAAGTAGTACATACAATATAGATCTTGTTACTCAGTTGCCACACTTCCTTCAGTCTGTGACATTGGACACTTCTGTATCAAAAAGTTCAAGGCAGCATTAGTCACCGAAACAAACATTTACACTTTTTCTAATCAACACAATGTAACCATAAAAATGTTTTCAGTGTGAGCATAACATTTTATTCTTACTTTCGTCCCCAATTACTGAGTATTATCTATTCTATTGCCAACTGATTATCACTGTTTTGTCTACCAAGACGTATTTTCTCCCCGAATTAGTGCAGACCACACATGAATACTAAACGTTTATAAATCATGTATTTCAACTACAATAGCGAAAATAATTGCTTATTAAGCAATAGCACAATCTAAAGAGTGTGCAGCGATTTCTCAATAAAATAAAAACAAGAACTAAGTGATGAAATTATCCACTTAGCGGTCGACGAGTAAAATGTATGTAGGTCGACACAGCCGGATTCCTTGCAAATATTATAATCTGGAGACAGTTGACACTAATTATAAAATAATGGTATTTACCTGATGGATTTCCATGTTTCGCCTTCAGATCTAACGTCTGCAACCACTTAATCAAATTGTCACACAAAATCGCACCAATTGCCTCCATTCTGGAGAAAACAATCACGTCACAATATGAACTAAATAAATCTACTTCAATTTCTGATAAGAAAACATTATTTTTTCATGCTAAAGACGAATTATTATTGTACAAATGGTAAATGTTTTTCGTGGTTCGTAATGTTCGTAACGCGTGACGTCTGCTTGTTCGTTTACAAAGACAGTTTTGTAATTGTTGCTTTTGATGTGACATTTATGTGTGACATTTATGTATCACAAACGTCAATTCAGTTTAAATTTTATTTACAAACCGAATCTATCGTACCAACTGAATTATATTTTTAATCATAATTATTAATTACAGTATATTTTTTATGTTATCTATTTATCATTTACATAGTATAACTAACTATTAACTGTTAAAGAAAATATCATTATAACTTAGGCTCATAGCAAAATATTAATAAAGTATAAAACAATATTGTTTACACACAAAATATAATATTATAAATTAATAAGAGTTTACGCTACATGATAAGAACACAGATTTGCTTTGTATGGAGTAATCTGAAGACATATGTCATATCATTCATTCATACAGCAGGCACTCAGATTGTTAGATCCTTAATAAATAAAATTATGTTATTCTTATTTCCTAGCTCCTGTTTCGCTATTACTTTGTATTCTACCCTCAGAGTACAGTAATATTGTACTGTACTAGCGAGATAAAGGGGCGTAGACATAGAATGGTACACTTTATCAATCTAGTCAGTGTTGCCACATTAATTTAATTAGATTGTCATTAAAACGTAGAATACGATGAATTAAATACTTTGATTATAATTGATATTATTAGCTTGGTCATCGGCGAACTGGGCTAAATAATATAAAGTAATGTGGCCAATCTTTCGACTTTCTCCAGATCGGCCTCCTATTAACCTTTTAACTATTGAACCATTGACCAACTAATTCTATTTGGCAACTAATTTCAAAAATACATAATTAACGACAACTTTTTGTGACATCAAAAATAAAATCTCTGATGATCGCCAAGCTCAGTCACACTTAGGTGCGTGCTAAATTTGGGTAGTTATCAGTAAATAAAAATGAAAGTTATATAAAGTAAAATTTTATTTTTATTAAAACTATTCACTACTTTCACATGCTATCTTATCAGTTGGAAATGGCAAATCACAACCCATATATTTATCATTTTTTATAGCATTATAAATGACTTTTTGCCACAATGGGTCACCTAAAAGTAAATGTGGATCACAAAATAGAAGTACTGCAACTTGAGCTCTAGTTAATGCGACGTTCAACCTCTTAGGACTTTTTACGAAGCCCAAACCATATCTTTGGTCTGTAATAACATGAGATTCAGTTGTTCTGACTGTTGACAGAAGTATGATCGGTCTCTCTTGTCCTTGAAATTCTTCTACTGTGCTAATTTTGGGTCGCGGCAGTCCCATCGCGTCGAACAAAAGACGTAAATATTTTATCTGAAATAAACAAATAATACTTAGTAAACCATATATCAGTTATTTAAATATATAATTCGGTTATTTTTATGAATTACTAGCTATTGCCTGCAGTTCTGCCTGCGTAAACGTCGGTTGTCACATTGTTCACACAAACTTTCATATATCCTATTTCAGCCCCTTCAAGACATATTTTCGCGATAAAAGTTAGCCTCTGTTGTTTCCCAAAGTCTATTCTATCTTTGTACCAAATTTCATCAAAGCGTAACAAACAGACAGACAGAGTTACTTTCGCATTTATAATATGAGTATATATTGTTAAGAGATACAAAACACAAACTCGACACAGACAGTGATTTTTAAATAATCTTGTTTACCTGAGCTACGTACGGCGTGATGATGCCAATGTCGTCTGTAGTAATGTTTTTCTTAAATAGCTTACATACAGTCAGTGCAACCATTGAAGCTTCTTGAGCATTGAACCAAGAAGGACTGTCCTCTGCTCTTGCATTTTGACCTTTAATACCATATACAAAAATACCTCCAGTCTTAGGCTCTTCAGTACTTTCAAACAACTCTGATACTATATCTAACACGTGCCCGACCCACGGCATATTTCTATGGAATTTCGGAACTAAAGATGAGTCATAAAACATTTCGCTAGGTAATTTTATAACTTCTTCCAAAGATCGGTAGTTATCAGTCAATCTTGTAACCAATTTGTCATTGAAACCATTTGCAAAGGCGTGATAGTCTCTCTGATATGGATATGTTTCCAAAATTCTGGACATATACGATTCATCATAACCTAATTCTTGGCAATATTTTGACATAACTACAGGTCCAAGCTGCATGGGATCGCCAGCAAGTATAATTTGACCATTTTCTTTGTCAATAAATGTCAGTGCTATCATGATCTCCGGCTCTAAAGCTTGTCCTGCTTCGTCTACAATGATATGAGTATAATGTCCTTTTGGCAATCCCAGCTGAGCCAGCGTTCCGAGACAGTAGCACGTACCGATTGAGACTCGATGCCGCGCGACATAAGAAGCCGCCACGTTCACATTTACACCGTTCTTCACAACATGACTCGACTTTACTGTGTCTTCCTTTGCTATATTTATCGTCGCACAGTATGGCTTTATTATGTCTGGAATGTTCTCACTATCAACCAAATAGTTTGCAAGTAGTCTCACAATAGAATTTGAAATATGTTTTTTGTAAAACAGTAATCTCTCAGCTATTAAATTTGCTGCACTATTGGAAGGCGTAGCAACTAGTATTCTGCTGTCTGGGTTATGAGTAAGTATCTGTAGTATTGTTTCTATAACAGTGACGGTCTTTCCAGTTCCTGGAGGCCCATATATACAATACGGCATCGGACGACATTCACCCAATAAAATGTTTTTAATGGCTGATTTTTGACCATCATTCAGATATGAATTATACCATTCAATTGTTTCTAATTTTTCAACTGGTATTTGAGGTGGACGCGTTTTAATACGACTAGGAAATAAAACGTCTACACCTAAATTAGAAATAGCATTATTAATTGCCTGATGAGCTCTCCTAAAGACAGTTCTACTAAAATGAAATTCCAAAGACACATCACTTCCTGAGTAAGACTCATGGAATCGTGGATGGAACTTCATTAATATCAAATCACCTTTAATAAGATGGATGAAACCTTCATATGAAGACATATTATCCCATACATCTTTTAATATAACTTTGTCGCCCACTATAAGTGATGGTCTTTTTTCTGCTAGTCCAACTATTTCAATACCTAAATACTCTTGATGTCTATTTAAAAACACTTTCGATATATCATAGTTCCTCATGTTAATAGTTACTTGAATCTCTTCCATGAATAGAAGTGTATGAAACTTGTCTGTGTAATTATTTATATTCAAGGTTTGTATCACACAGGGTAAACTGTTTTCAATTCTTGATATAATTTTATCAAAATCTATATGATATACAGTCTCATTAGAATCACCTAAAACGGCATTCCAAACTTTGTCTGGTATGGGAAACACTCCAAGCTTGACAGCAACGAAGTTTGGTGCTCTATGAAGTCTGACCCCTCTTACAAAATCATTTTTATTCTTTCTTATATCTTTCACCATCATAATCTTGTCTGATTCTGTTTTACGATCACATTCTGACCAATTGTTACCACTCACAGTATTTGACATATGATTATTCAAAACATTTATGTCAATCAATCGGTCTACTTGAAATCCTCTAAACATTACTATTAAATGCTCCTTAGTCCTTCCAAAGAACTTTGGGTAACAAGTAATGGTCAGGCTAAAGGTATGTTTTGGAAATATTTTTCTTGGTTTTGTTAAAAATGGGCTAATATTAACTTGAGAGTCTCTTTTCTTGCAAAGAATTATCCATTTGTTAAGGGCAATCGGTTCATCACTGTTATTTGTGATATTCAAATTAATGGTTGGATTTTCTTGTATATTCACATTTTCAAACTTCAATGGATATGTGATTTGTACTTTGTGTTTGTTTTCTCTTTCCATGCTTTTCTCTTCTATGTCCTCCATCACAGTGGAATTTGTATTAATATTATTAGAGATCATTGTTTTGGTTATATGCATTTTTAACACTCTCCATGTGCATTTACCTTGATTGCTTTCTATCGCTTCTATAACTGCCTGAAATATTACAATATAAGTGTAAGTACAACTATCAACAATTTTGTAGTGTTGATAACAAACTTAGTATGCCATGTCCTATTGACAATTAAAAATACTTGAATTAATTTTGAACAATTTAATTAAGGCTCTGGGAAAGTTTGTAATAAATTGTTAACTAAGTGAACTTTAAAAATGAATAAAAAATTCTTTTGTATTTGCTTATTAATTAAAAATCAGAGCCAACCAACCTTGGAACCAACAGTTATTTCACCAGGATTCACTATACAGTGCTTATCAAAGTATATTAGTTTGTCACAAGTGCCAGTCTCTCCATCCCACTCTGCTATTACAACTGATATCACTTTACTTCTGAGAGCCTTGAATGATATCACTTCTACAACCTGTAAAGCAGTAACATAGTTTTAAATAAAGCCAGTATTGAGAAAAATAAACTCAAATAATGCGATTTAATAACACAAGACAAAGTCACACACTTCCTGACATTCCACACTTAATGAGGTCAAATTCAAAGAAAATGAGAGCACTTTAATAATAGTTTGATTGTTGGCAGTATGTTCCCTTATAACGTAAACAATTTATTTAAAATTTTGAATGTGCACTGATTGTAGAAATATACATTATATACATATAATAGATACTCACAAGATCCATAGAAATATCCGTAGGCTTATCATCATCAAACTTAACTTTGCATAGCAACTCCAGCCAATCGCCTTCTACGGGCACAAATTTAGCAGTTACATTGTCAAGATCAAATTTTAGATTCGAGTTTTTGATAGCAACTATTCTGCCCTGCCTAACGTCTACTTCACCAACAAATACGTGTTCTATTACATTGTAACCGCATTCATCAAACGCATCTTCTATGTCACCCCAATGTATACCATAGTTCTCAAGTATTCTGACAATAATGACACTATCGTTTACATCCTTGTAGCACAGATATGAAACCTTATCGTTAACTTGTAAGTTTAAACCACATTCAGTCGTATCAAAGAATATCATTCCATCTATGAGTATATGATTTTCTTGTGTGTATGTAATTACACCTGGAAAGAAAGTCTATTATTAGACAAAATATTTTTTTATTATTAATTAAATTATATTTATTAAACAAGTAACTGTAACATACAAACTTAATTGCTTAATATGAGTTGCTTAATGATAACTTTGTAGCTTAGGAATTTGAACTGCCTTATGCAAAATATGTGGTGATAAATTATTTGCAGTCATGGAGGTGCAAAAAATGGCCTGTTTATACCATACAATATTATGCCATGTTACTGTTTCAAGTAGGAACAGAACATGGCATACAAAATACCATTTCTGGATTTGAGCTTTTAGTTTGCCAACTATGTAGACGTATAAAGAAATTACTTCTACTAGTACTGACATAATACTATTTTATGGTTGTTCTAGTCTCAATTATTTATCTTGCTTACATATGTTCTAAAATAAATTTCATTTTTACCTGTTCGTTCATAACATGCAGAATTTCTAGGTGGTAGTGGAGTAGCAATAATTTCCTTCTCTTCAGTTTCTTGCTCTTTTAGTTCTAAATGGAACAGCTGTTCAGCTAAAAATTGTTGCTTATCATCATCAGATACGTCTGCAGAGCCGTTAGGGAAGAAATAATAATAGAAAGATTTTATATATGACAACATTTTCTATTTTATGTTCTTTTGTTATTGAACAAATCCTTTTTCAAATTCAAACTCCCATTCAGTAGACTTTAAGTAATCAAGCTCTTTTCTCAATGTTTGGATCCTTTTCTGGTGAATTTCCTTTTGTGCACTTTTTATTGACTGCTCAATGCTGAGCCCAAGATCTGCATGGTTAAGAGACTGATCGAAGTTTTGAATTCTACTCTGCGTTGTATTCTGGAATTTAACAGATGTAATATAGTTTAGGGTTATAGTGTATCCTTGGGGGCTCTATGGAGTTAGGACTTTTTACTGCATCGTGATACTAGGCTAAAAATAAGCTGTTTTTGCTCTTGGCACTTTTTGTCTTTTTTGGTTTTGTAAAATTTCGAAATTGTTGCTTGTTTAGCTTATTTTTCTTCATTTCGTTAGAACAAAACATTGAAACTTACTTGTGGTGTTTCCGGCTCTGACGGAGAATAAGTTGACTGCGAAATATTGCTTGATGTAGACATTATCAAAACATCAATTGACTTTCATATTCGTCACTTAAAAAGTGGAAACTATCGTGTTAATAAGGATTTAATATATTCAATTCAACTTCAATTTCGAAATTCTGAAAATTTTAAACAAACCCATCAAATCAAATTTTGTTGCTTTGCTTCTTTGACATTTTGACAAATTATGTCAAATAGTATTTGACTGGGGAGGGATGATCGTGTCGAATAAACATCGATGTTTAACTAGAAAATATCGATGTTTTGACATCGATAGGTTGACTTCGATAATATAGTTACATCGATGTTTTAAGAGTAAAATATCGATACGTGAACTATTACTTCAATTCAAGCGCCGTCTAGTGTACATTAGGTAATTTAAGTCTACTAACTTAAATCTTGCTACAATTATGATATTCCGAATGAAGTACTTAAAAAAATCGATACAAAAAGGTCTAATTTATTAAAAAAACTTTATTAATATCCACAATTAAAACTTGTTTTTAATTAAATTGAAAAACTAATTTTAATTCAAAAACATATTCCAGTATGGTTTGATGGATTTCTTAAATAGGACATGGCAACTATTGGCAACACTGGTTGTTTTATGTTTGTGAATAACTTGTGAAGTTAGAGCGAATTTGATTTATATAATACAGATTTTGTAAATAATGAAACTTCGTAAACGAAACAACAGGTATGGTAACATGAATATTTTTTATTCTGCGTGTATTATTATTTATTTGTTTAGTTACATTTGCAGTAACATAACTGTTCACACTTTTATTCCATTTCTAGGTTATCTAGTGAAAAAAGCGGATAAACTAAACGAAATCAAATTTTTCTGCTAGCTTCTTTTCTTTTGCATTGAAGGATTGCTAAGGCTTCTTTTCTCGGTGTCGTTGGCTTTGCATGCAGGTGAGTGAATTACTCTAAAAACGCTTTTTGTATGTGGTGGGCGAGTAACGGATGGATTGCATAGGGTTGGGAATGACCAATATTGATCGATATTTTTGCGAACTCTTATTATAAAAAAATGATTAAAGATTATAATTACAGGTATTACAAAATGCCACCAAAGAGTCAATACTGAAAATATTTTGAAAAAATAAATGATACCAGCGCCAAATGTCGCTCATATAGAAAAAATTTAAAAATTTCTAGTAACACTACGAATTTAAAATGTCATATTGATAAAAAACATCCAAATTTAATGCCTAAGAATGAACATATAAGAACTACACCATTCTCAACTCCAACAACTTTTAAGGAACCCAGTCTTGTGCCTTCAACTAGTACTAGTGTTATGCCTTAATCTAGTACCGCTAATATTACATTGTAAATGTCAGAATCAGGGAGCGATTGTGATTCAGAAAAAAATTACATGGATACTGCCAAAAAATTACTCTCCCAACCAACTCTAAGCTCTAGTTTCAGTAAAAAATTTCAATATGGTGATATGGGCTAAAAGGGTATTCAGTTAACAAATAGTATTTTATACATGATTTGTAAAGACGCCCAACCTTTTCAATTGTAGAAAATGAAGGCTTTTTGAATTTAATGAAAACTGCTTGTCCATTGTACAAAGTGCCTTCACGATTCACTTTAAAAAGGATGTTAGATACCAAATATGATGTCATTAGAGAACACTTCAAAGGAAAAATCCAGAAAGTTAGTGTTTTGACTTTAACAACAGATATTTGGACCGACACGATGCAAACTAGAAGTTTTTTGGGAGTGACTGTTCTATTTTGTAATGAAGAGGAACAATTAGAATCTGTTTCATTAGGAGTTTATGATTTAACACAATCTCATACTGCGGAATACATAACGGATACATTATTGAAGACCTATATTGAGTGGAATATTGAAAACGATAAAATTGTGGCAGTTGTCACTGATGTTGGCGCCAATATTGTTAAAGCAATAGAAATTGTATTTGGTAGAAGTCGTCATATACACTGCTATGCCCACATGTTGAATTTGGTGGCACAAAAATCTATGGATAAAACGCTTGATTTGCCTGGCCTAATATGCAGTTAAAAGAATTGTAACATGGTTTAAACAATGTGTTGCTGCTAGTGATGAATTGAGACGACATTTCGATTTGAAACTGATGTGTCCACTCGTTGGAACTCAACATTTTACATGATTGAACGATTTTTAAAACTGCGCCCTGCAATCAATAACATTATAAATTGTCACACCAGTGCACCAGAAATGTTGAATGCAAAACAAATTATTAATTTAACAGAAGTTTGTGAGATTTTACGACCAATAGAAATAATTACCCGTGAATGCTGTGGTGAAAAATATGTAACTTGTAGTAAAGGTATCCCACACACAAGATTACTTACTTTAAAAGTGACAGGCATCGAACCAAAACAGGCAATCGGCGATAAATTAAAAAATAACGTAATTGAAGAAATAAACAAACGATTACTATAAACAGAAAATGTTAATATCCTCGCTGTTGCCACTCTCTTGGTCCTCGATTCAAAAATATACATTTCCAAGATGTATTAGCCTGTTCCAGAGCCATTAGAAGTATTAAAGAATTGATTTCAGATATTGAAATGAATGAACAAATTGAAAATGATCAATTGACAGAGACAACACCCATGGAAGTAGACCAAGCTGTAGATATATGGAAAGACCATTATAAAAATGTTAACGAAAAAAATAATATTTTGTCTGAACAACGTGACGCGAATATGCCTATGGAACTACAATTTTATTTAAAAAGCCCGGTAGCTGATTTAAGGCAAGATCCATTAATTATATGGAAAATGCTAGTATCCACTTCCTAATTTAAAGAAAATAGCTCATAAGTATTTATGTTGCACAGCGACATACACATCATCAGAAAGGCTTTTTTTCAAAGCTGGCCAACTCCTGTACCAGCAACGGAACATATTGAAGGGGAAACACCTTAGTTATTTTTTTTACAAATACTGGGAATGCTAACTTACTTGTGATTAAATTAAAAATAAACACAATTTTATTAATTTAATAATTGTCAGTTTTATTTATTACCAAAAACATTGATGTTTTAGAGATATCGATGTTTTTCAATCGATGTTTATCGTACATCGATATTTTTGATTCGATGTTAATTTCGATCTAAACATCGATGTTCTTCTAATATCGATCATCCCTGCAAATAACATAAAATATAGGTTACATAAATTTGCATAGATAATAAATATATCAGTGAGTATTGTGCACTGACCTCTACTCTTGCATAATACAGCCATTATATAAGTCAGTGTTATTGCGTTTGTTTTAGTTTCTTTTTTTAAATGCAGCATCTTATGACATCATCATATCGGTCTGTTATGTACGATCCCACTGCAGAGAGAAACCTCATTTCATACAGAGAAGGCATTGGCATTAATCCCTAGGCGTCTTAGAGCATTAAACCAACAGGAGTGGACACGCGCTCTATTTCCCTTGCGCAAAAGTCTGCCACTTTCGGCGGGGGACGGGGTAACGCGAGCAACGCACACTAATTACAATGTTAACTACTAATGCATTTTTAAATCGCGTCGTTATACACGCAAACAATAAAATTATTACACACTAGCTTAAACTAAACACACACAATCACATTCACACACAGGTACATCTGTCAGTTTACGCTTCCTTAGCGTAAAACAGTTAGAGCTTGACTCTGTCGATATTTAGTATCGATGTTTAGGATTTCATGCAAGTACGCGAAAGATTTAATTATTTTCATGATTATTATGTTTGCTTATTAAAATGAGCATTATCTTATATTATATAGAACAGTTTTAGGTAATAATAATCTATTATAATTTTAAGGTTTTTTTTATTTAAGCACTTTGAAATAGATGAAAGTAAAGTAAATAGTTCATAAACATGAATTAACTAGAAGTAATTCTGTTAATTCATGTTTATGTCAATATTACAGGAAGAATAAAACAGTGTTTCTAACTAGCACACTTTTTTGTAATTATTATCAAAAAAGCCCGTCATACGGTTGGGCTAAATTTATTTGTTAAACATTGTTCGACAAACAAATCTGGTTATGCGGTCGGGCTCTCCTACTATGTTTACTAATGTTTATTCAATACTTCCGATCCCTGATAGTACGGAACCCTCGGCGCGCGAGTACTACTGGCATTTAGCCGTTTTTTTTTTAAGTTATACTTTTTTTGGCGCGATTGGGAAAAATGATGAGAGTGAATTTTTACGATGCGCGCGCACACCGACAGAAAAAAGCAACACCCTGAAGTTAGTTGCGAACCTTTTACACACTGAAGTTAGTTGCGGATCTTTGTGTGTCGTATCAGTGCAAATAATCTGTGTGAATATATAAAAAATATATTGGCGTCTATATCAATTCAAATATTTATGTATGTATGCGTTGTATTATTATTTGGTATTTTTGGATTGTTATGCCAAAGAAGTATAACTTCTTACGTGCGTACATGGGTACCCACTCTTTTTTTTTATTTTACTACTGCGCACAAGGATGTATGTTCAATAACCACCACCTGTTGAAATTTGTTCTAGTGTGGATTAAAGATTGTAATTAATTATTACGTGTTAATTTTACGTGTATTATTCCTAAGTATGTATGTATATTCAAACCAAATAATACTTTGAATTAATTGTCTGTTGCTATTAAATTTCGTTCCAACTAAGCAGAGCTTGTAATTGGAGGATTTTGTTCTGATTACATAGTAACAAGACACTGACATGAGAATGTATGAGTAGATTTTTATTAGAGAGATATTTTATCTGTTCAGATAACAAAAAAACAACAGAATATATTTCAGAAAGTCTTTATTTAAGTAGGTATAATAAAATACTGAAAAACTGTGCAATTTAAATTAACCTTATAAATCTAGTTTAACTAATCCTTGGTAATGCAATAAGAGGAGGTAGCGCACAGCGAGTTTACTTGCTAAAAACTGAGCTCTCCGCCGCTTGGGGGGTAGGGAGGAGGTAGCAGTGCTGGCAGCACAGAAGGCTTTGTCTTTTAAGCTGTTAGTCAGATACTTGTACGCATAGGAACCCACTTAAATGGTTCCTACAATATTGGACCCAAGCGACTCGAGGCGCTGCTTCTTTTGAAAATCTAAAACAAACAAAAAAAAATTAATTTAATACTGGAAAACCAATATCGATATTTGTGATTAAACTGTCTCATCTCTAATTATGTTAAAGTGTGACCAGTTTCTTAAAAACAAATACGCTTATTTTTGTAAGAAATGAGCAATTATCTTTCGGAATAAAGTGCACTAATCTTGTATATTTGGATTTATAATCTCATTTTACTTGTTCATTTAATATTATTTTGTGCATTACTTGGTAAAAAAAACATTGGTTTTAATTAAAAATAAATAAATATGGGAATGGTGACACAATAATGTACATCCAAAATGAAACTTATTAGATATGTCAACAAGGCGAGATATAAAAAAGGAAAAGTTAGTTTTTATGTTAATTCAACTTAAAATATTACCCCAGATTGGAGTATTGATGATAAGCCTGGCAACACTTGTTGATTAGCATTTTATTTGGTTAAATTGCTAATTTAATGCCTTATTTAATAATATTAGAACAAAATAATACTTACAGGTGGAATGTAATATTATCCTTTTGTAGACTTGATGTCGCTGAACGCTTTTTACACCAAAATACACTGCAATTCGGCATTTCTATTGAGACGCTATTACGCATGCACTGATAGGTGACATATGATGCGGAACGCGCGTCAACTAGTTTTATACATCGGGTATGACCGGTGGGCTGGTACCTTTGGCAGAGGGGTACGCCTGTCAATGGCCTCTCCGGTTGGTTTAATGCTATAAGATGACCGGTGGGCTGGTACCTTTGGCAGAGGGGTACGCCGGGTACGCCTGTCAGTGGCCTCTCCGGTTGGTTTAATGCTCTAAGCAGTCTAAGCTAGGCGTACAGACGTGGTCTTCTTCTTCTTCTCCTTTTTTTTTGGCAACAGAGCCGACGATTGTGTCAGCTATTTCTGCCAGCGTCAAGTTTAGAATAATATTCTTGTTGATGATATTAATGGTATAATACAATGATAAAAAATAGAAAAAATGTGGATGAAATTAAATGACAACCATCTTCCGTGAAAACAAAAGATCGTTTCCAGACGTGGTCATTTGGTTGTTTTTGTCTTGTCTTGTCTTGTTATTGTCACTGTCAAGTGTCAGATACGACAAAGGTGTCAAACTGTCAAACTAATTCTACCAACTAAAAATTGTAAACAATAGAAATTTTGAAGTTGTGTTTGAAATTCAAAATGTATTTTTAATTAACTTGAAAATAGTGGTAAATCTATTTTAATGTGATAAGTAATTAATATACAATTGTATTAATAAAACAACAGCAATATTTGTATACGATGGCTCATAAAAAGTGCCTCTTTACAAAGATAGATTCTGACTATGAAGAAGAAGACTTTTTTACGTCACGATGCTTTCAAGTGGGTTCTGATGTACAACTCAAAGAAGTTCCCTCCAATGGGGAAGAGTATTTATTAAAAGTTATTAAGGAACGAGAAAAATATGCTTCTGTCCTACAGTGTGACTATAAAAAGTTACATAAAAAGCTGACCAAAAGCGAGTCACCTTATTATGAAGAAGTAAGTATTGCTTAATAATGTGATAGTTAGTTCTGGTATCCTCGCCTTGGTGTTGGAACCTAACAAATATTGTTGATTTGTGCCTAGTTCTTTCTTCCCCTTAACCTTTGGATTAAGAAGGCAGAACCTTAACCATGAGTAAAGCAATCGCAAATCCTTGCTTTTAGCCTTATGTAAATTGTTATAATATTGCCATTTAATATCTTTTCTAAATTGTAGATAGTGAATCCAGCAGCACCAGATAACATAAAACCAACAATAGAATGGCAAAACATACAAGTAGCAGATTTCTCAAATACAAGGATGTATATACAAAGGATGCAAGTAAAAGACATGTTGCCTGATGCAATAAAGGATTTAGAAATAAGTAAACATCGAGTTAAAGACTGGCGGCCCCTGTTTGAAGAAGAAGAACCAACTATGACGCATGTTGTTGGACTATCCCAATCAATATTAGACGAGGGCTTAGATATTTTAATTGAAAAGTTAAGTTTAGTTAAATCTGGGCAAACTATAGATTATAAAACAGGTATGTTGATATTACTATTAATATTTATTTTTTATTTTTTATTTTGATTTTCTTACAAACCTGTAGAATAAATTATACATAGTACACAATACAAATACACAATTAATTTTACATAATACAAATTCTTATCAGCTATAGATAGATATTTCATCAAACTTTGACTAGGTTGTGCTATGAGCCATCTGAAAAAGGGTTTTCTATTAGAATAACATCCATTTTCAAGAAATGGCACTCCATTTCTTGCCATTCACAGCACTATGTGACATGATTTGACATAAACTTGTAGCGAAGTACCTCTATGTGTGCCATTATTGCCACTATACTCATATTTTTATATGACTAAGATGACAGCCTTTACTGTATATACCCTATGGATGCTTGCAAACCAGGCATTTCACTTGCCTATTGCCGACCCTGCCGACCTTTTAACTTCTATTTTCTTTTAAACTTTTGCATTGCATGATATAAATTTATAATCATACGGGAATTAACGCGATCATGCATTAGTTGAGTCTGCTTGTGACCACGGCTGGTGTAACCTGGTCAAAACGTCAAGCTTTTAACTTCTATCTTAAAGAAGTCCATGTTGTAATCTCTCAGGAAACCCTCATTAAATATAAAAAAGTACTTTGTTTAACAGTAGTTGAAATTCCAATTAATGCCACATTTATTTTATGTTTATTATTTAACGGTAGTAGATCCATGCTGGTTTCAGCATAAATGGGCCGGATCGTCCGGGGAAGTACTACCCTCTCATAGAAGATCGACGTAAGAGTAGTAGTATTCGTACTACTGCATTTCGTTGGGTGAGTGGGAGTGCCGGAGGCCCAATTTCCCCTCTTTCCTCACCTCCTTCACTCCCTTCCCCTAACCCCATTCCCAGCCGCCATGGTGGAGTCCACCATACCAGCAGTTTAAAGCGATGGCTTTTGGTATGGTGACCACCACTTCTGGATTCCACTGACTGCTTACCATCAGGCGGGGTGGAGTCACTATGGTAGGCTAATATAAAAAAATATGTATTTCCAGGACAATGGATATATACACTACTAGCAGTAACTAGATATCCACATTTGCAAGACACTACTACTAAATTAAGAGCCTTAGCAAGAAAGTGTTTGGAAATCAGGTAATTATTCTTTTAATATTGAATATAATATATTACTGAAGTCGCAAGTGGTGCCATTTGCAAATAGGATAAAGAATGAACATACCGCACCTTTGCACTTCTTTACCGTAACAGACCTATTCACAAATGCATGTCTTTTGCTTATTGCCACAAACTTTAAAAGTGTCTAATTCCATTTCTCCTCATTTGTCATCCTCATTCATCATGGGCTGTTAGTCCGCATTATCATTAGTATAACAGGCAATAATTCTATGCCTCTAGTGATAAGAGGTACAAGTCCCTGTTTTTGCAATGGGACTAGTACCTACTCCTTTTCACTAGAGGCACTGAATTAATCCCAAAAAATAAAGTTTCTAATAAAATAAAATATTCTTAATGAATTTTATTTATTATTTTCAGATCTAGACTAAATCCCGAGGAGGATAATGCAAAAGAATTAGCAGCCCCAATGAATATTTTCATATGTTTGGTAGCAAGATATTTTGGACAAAAAGACTTAGCAGACTAAGTCTATTGTGGTTTGTAAATAAATGTCAATAGCAAGTGATTATTGTGTTTGTTAACTGTTTTTATACCAACCAATAACTTTTTGTAACAATTTTTTAGCATAATGTTTCTAGAGTAATTTTGTTGTATATGTACCTTACCATGGCAGCAATATGTATGTTTGTCATCTTCTTATAGAACTTCTTATAGAAGAAAACAGTCTCTGATCGTCTTCCTACTTTAGTGTGCTACTCTTAGTGACTACAATCACGAAAACGAATCAATGTAAAATAGCTTTTATTACTAGCAAGCCATGGTTGATGAGGTCTTAAATACTTTTACATATTTTGGATGAAATTGTTTATTTTTAAAAGCATAGGGTCGCCGATAGTTTTAAGTATGTAAACTTATTTATTGCTTGTAGTACCTATACCGTATAGTACGTACATGTACATAATTATACTCAAGGTGTAAAGTTGTTCCGCCTACCGCTGCCACAAGGTAGTGGCCACCAACCACTACTGTAAGAACACAGACAAGCATCACCTGCCAGTGATCATAGCTTCCTTATTTGTATACTCCAATTTCAACAAGAAATTTTTCTGTTTTTTGGTAATTATTTTTACTTTAAATGAAGGTATTCTAAATTTTAAGCATTTTTATGTAAGTGAACTATTGGCGGTTGGTACTGCTAAATCTTTGATTCGTTTTCTACTATTACTGTTATTATAGAGGTAGGTAGGTACAAAACAGTCCTGACTTTTACAAATAGGAAAACAATAATTTGTATTATTGAATTCAGCAATAAAAATATTTTTTTTAATTATGTTAATTTTTAGTTACTTAATCACTTAGTTTCTAAATTGGTTTAGGGTTGAACCACATCTGGCACGAAATCCCACTTGCCTATGCTTTATCCTTTTTTGTCATTCATTAATCGTCATTGTGCGATGCCGATCCTTAGTGGTGGCCTATTGGTTAACGGGTGGGCCGCCGAGACTCATTATATAGGTTCTCTTTTCTTATTATCTCCTACCTCGATAATGTCACGTATAGTATAGATTTATTTTCCTAGTGTTGTTACTGAAATACTTAAATAACACCGCCATGTCTTTAGTATCCATTTACGGTCGGTTGGGTATGTTGTATGATTGTTTAATTGTTTATCAAATAAATTGTTTAAAAATAGATCAGAGAGCAAATTGGTAGACTGTTCGTAATCATAGGGTCTATGGTATCATAATTTCTTGTGAATATGATTTAATCTATCTTGTAGAGTGGTACCTACATTTATCAACAATTTATTGAAAACAAAAGATTAACGCTGTGATAATGTATGTACATAAAAGTATGACCGAAAAATCGTTAATTATGTAGGTATAATCGGATAGTATTTACCTATACAGGTACTATAAAACATCGTAGGGAAACCTGATTTTGGAAATGATGGAATAAATTTGCCATGCCGTTTATATTTTAACAATTTTATTATGTGTCAATCAAAAATAATATTGTCAATCTTTTTCTATGATGTACTCTCGTAACATAGGGCGTTCTTTTCGTAGCACGACTCGTGTTGAAAATATAGGTACTTTACAACTGTACAACACAACAGATTTACAAATCACCTGGCTGTTTTGTCCATTTCCTATGGCCAAATGCAGAACTTCTAGTTTAATCTTCTGAGCTATAGCTTACATTCTGACGTTGACATCATTTAGTACTTTCCCTAATCAAAATCTGTAGGAGGCTTAAAAGTACAAAACATTTTGAGTCGTAGGTACCTCCTCTAAATCTCTTTTTATGTGAGGTGGACTCACCGTCACACTATTTATGATTTCAACATCATCATGTTAGAAGATTTTACAAAACATACCTACCCTACTAGCACCTACCTACTTCGAATATAAATTACCTATAGGTAATTTCAAAAAAAGGTTTCAAAAGGTTTCAAATAGTGTGACCTACATTTAGATATCTACACAGCTGCAGCAGTTCTTTATTAGGCATATGAGTCTAACAGCAGTGTGGTACCCATTAAGCCCATAAACTTGCCTTATCTACTCAGTGTAACCAATCCCCAGTAAGTTAGGTATAATATGGAATATGTATGATAAAGTTAGGGAAAAGCAACATTAAATGCTTGTTCTAAATCATCTATAAGATCTTCAGTGTCTTCTAAGCCGACGGATAGTCTGATCAGTTCGTTAGTTATACCAAGTCCTACTCGCTGTTTTTCTGGCACCGATGAATGGGTCATTGTAGTTCTGCAAAATAAGAAAATATCAGAGAAACTTTGTAATGAGAGTGACCTACGTTTTGCCCGGTGGGTTAGTATTGGGGGCATAGTTACCGCCGAACCGTATTTGCCGTAGCAATAATATGGAGTACCTATATAGGTACTCGGCCGCAGAGACCCCAATTCACTTTAGGCTTCGCCACAAAAGGGCCCTCTGATGAATTTAGATACAGGACCAGTCTAGGGCAGGCTACATCACTGGTGAATTTATGTTAATTAGTGTGCACAAGACCTTGGTCATGACTAGGTACCTCTTGCAATTTCTGCTTCGCATCAGACATTGCAAGAGGTAGGCAGACAGGAATCGCTTCCGTTTTGGGTATATCCATTAGACAGAATTACCTAAGTACCTACCTAATTTATTTCTGTAGGCAGAACACTACTTTTGCTGGTGTACCTTGGTAATATTATTAACAAGGTACCTGGATAACCTGGATATTAAATATCCAGGTTTCTATCTTGGTTACTACCTACTTATTGATGGTGAATAGTCTAAAGATAGGGTTTGTCTTAATAATATTTACGTAAACGTATAAAAAAGTACAATCAAAAATTTTAATACCTATCTACACTAACTAGCTATACGGCTTCGCTGTAAAATATGTTTTGTAAAAACTATTGTAAATAAAAATATCTCTTGGGAACCAGACCTATTTTCGGGATAAAAAGTAGCCTAATGTCCGTCTCCGGCACCGAATCTATCTACATACCAATTTTCATCAAAATCGGTTCAGCCAATTAGGCGCTGAGTGGTAACAAACACACACATATGCATACACACAAACTTTCACATTTATTAATAATAATAGGAAAATAGGATTAATAGGATAGGATTGAATTAATATTTATTTAAGTAGGTAAATTAACTACGCTACGTAAAGGCACTAACTAATTATTATTTTTTTAGGAGTTACTTATACCTACTAGACGTCCGCCTCCGCTTTAGGTACTTCGTTATCAAAAGTTACATTCAGTCTCACAACAAACGTTTACCTAAGTACTTATAATATGATTACAATCCTACGTCTGCGAGTTATTATTGCTATACTGCAAATTTACTTTTGCTGTCTCCTGTATTGCAAATTTACAAAAGTTGAAATTCTGGAAACTGCTAAAAAGTAGGTATGTTAACCATCTTGAAAAATATAGCCTATGTTACCCGCTCCATTTTTCAAATCATTAACGTAGATTTTTAGTTAAATCTTTGCAAACAAACATACAAAATATCAAATATTTTCTCTTTATAATAATAGTTTAGATATTTAATTAAAATAGAAACATTCTAATTATAATTATAACATAATAACAATATATTATTATGAAAGCACTTCAAGAAAATAAGTCCTATATCATTAGGTACCTACCATGCTTGTAGGTACCTAAGATGTGGGTAAGATGTAACTACCTTACATAAAACAGCTACTTTTTCTAGCTTTGTTGTATGAAGTCTGTTCGTATCTACCGAGCCCAATTCCAGACTCCGCACTAACGATTAGAGGCACCTACTTACTGAAAATTTCTCGACAGAAACGCCCAATACCTATCACTTTACCTGATTCGAGGATCGAAACCGAGATTTATTCTTGCTATCATGTAGGTAGACACCTAATGTAGGCACCTAATTAGTAGGTAGGTACCTTACTTAGACATAGAGCGGTACTTACGGCAATTCCGCTAAGCTTTCAAAGCCACCCAAACTTTCAGCGAGCGTGAACACTTTTAAAGCGCTCAAAAATGCTTCAGACTCTTCTAACCCACCACAATGTCGGAAACTGAATATACCTGAGAAGCCCGCCGTTTGTTTTTTAGCAATTTCGTATTGCGGGTGGTTGGGTAACCCTGCAACAAAAATAATAAAATGTAGGACTTTCCTAGAAAAAGCAACATGGATAACGACGATGACGAGTTTTAAGTTTAGCGTCATTTCGCAGCAGTTTGAAGATTTCTGTACATATACAACTAGCAATGATCAATGTTAATTTATTCATTTGCCATAAAAAGAGAAGAGAAATCCGTACTATTGCATTTCTTTCGATGAGTGGTGTGCCGAAAGCCTAATTTCCCTCTTTTAATTTTTCACGGTAGGCAGCGGCTTCGTAAAGTCCGCTGGCACTGCAGGAGCAATGCTAGGGACTCTGAGTCGTCCATTGAGCGACAGTCACCACTTACCACCACGTGGGCTGTCCTCGTCTGCCACTGTCAGCAATAAAAAGAAAAATTCTAATAGGTATAACTTCCAAAATTCACAAATTTACCAGCGATCGTTTAGATATGTAGGCACGCTGGTTGTAGTATTTTCTGGTGTTTATACTGTCCATCACCTAGGTACCTACACCTTGCATTAGGTACCTAAACATATAAATGGAACATCAAACACTTACCTGGATGCAAAATTTCAGTAACTTTAGGATGTTTTTGTAACCACTCAGCTATGATTAAGCCAGATTTCTGATGATACTCCATACGCACAGCTAATGTTTTCAAACTTCTGCTCACTAAATAGCAATCAATAGGCGACGGCACGGAACCCATGGCTAAAAAAATATATGCAAATATTAGACTGTCTCAACACCCACACTTAAACAATCTTATCAGACAAACAATGTCGTATCATACTTCTAATACCTACAGAGGTAAGTAAATAGGCACTTCTGACATATTTGTGATTATTCAGGGTCTTCGCAGCAGCAGTTTTATGCATTTTGCAAAAAGTACGCTACCACTTATATACAAGTACTAAAGTGTTGCAAGTGCCTGCCGATCCAGGCTTTGCAAAGGCCAATCGACTGAAACTTCAAGACTGCAAATCTAGAAATTGTATCTAAGTAGGTAAGTAGGTACCTTCCTGATACCGAAGAACTTCTCCAAAGACATATAGCCCATAAAAACGATAGGAAAATGTAAAAGCTATTTACCCTTTTGTAAAAATATGAGCCGGTCTGCAATGTCATCATTATTGACGATTGCAGCTCCCATTACGACATCCGAATGCCCATTCATATACTTTGTTAATGAGTACATGACGATATCGGCCCCGAAATCTAGAGGTCTTTGAAAATATGGTGTAAGGAACGTGTTATCCACTACCAAAATGATGCTTCCGTAGCTTTTGACTAATGTTCTTATTGCTGCGATATCAAGCACTTTTAAAATTGGATTTGTGGGCGTTTCTATCCAAACCATCTAAAAAAAATAACTAAAAATTAATAAAGTTGTTACTGGTTGCTAAGATTATACACTTAATAAAAGTAAATTAGTAAAAAAAAGTTAAGCTCGATTATATAGATAGGTAAGTAGGTAAGTACGACGCGAAGCGTGGGCAGATGTCTCACGCGGTGGACTGACAACAATCGATCTGTTGATGGTCGCTCCCGACTCGGGAAAGGCCTATGTCGCCTTTCGGCTGAAATGGTGATGATGGTTATAGGTAGGTTATAAGTAGGTACCTACTAACCCGTGTATTTTTTCGTGTAAAGTTTCAGCTTTTGTGCAGTCCACAAATGATACCTCAATGCCCAATCTTGCTACGATTTGTCTGAAAGCAAAGTCAACATTAAAAAAATGCGCTTTTGTTTATTTTCAGCTTCGAAGTACCTACTTACTACAGACCACCAATTTTTTTTTCAACAATTCAACTTTTATTATAATTTTAATAGCATTACAAGTTTCCAAAGCAAAACCTGATTATTGAATTTTTTACATTGTTGAGGTATATAATAGAAAAACTGGATGAAACCGAACAGCTTTTAACCCTCATGTTGTGAGCCAGTATCTTACCTGAACAATCGACTTATACCTCCGTAGAGATCATCACTGGCAACGATGTGGTCTCCTCTGCTAAGCAGCGAGGCTATCGTTGTAGTAGCCCCGAGGCCAGAAGCAAAAGTCATGGCATGTTTGCCACCATCTAATCTTGCAAGACATGTCTCCAAAGTATGCCTCGTTGGATTACCAGACCGGCCATAAATGTATCCCTTAAAAGTATAATCATACTAAGTATATTATATAACATACTTTAATTTTACAATTATTACTAACATTTAATACTAACATCTGTACCTAGTTGAGGGTCAAATCGAGGGCACTCATACGCGTAGTAGAATACTAGGTATGTATAGGATGGACCGATCATAGAGAGACGGTTCCTTGTATGTCTGCACCACAGAACAACTAATAGTTCTATATTCTGCACCAAGAAAGCAACCATCAGAAAGGAATGACAACGGATAGTGAGGGGTTCAAATATCGACCACGAAGTTGAGAGAGTGTAGCGAAGAAATGAAAATGAAAAATGAAAATTTATTTATTCACATAGGTTAATTAAATTAACACTTATGAACGTCACAGTATACAAAATGTCAGCAAATTAACCTACAGGAAGGAGGAAGGAGAAGAAGGTAGGTAGATACATATAAAAATCAGTTGTTTTTTATTGGCAGAATTAGTACATACGTCCTTTGTATGACACTTAACTGTAGTAGGTACTTACCTAAAGTTATATTTCGCTGCTTTTGATCCATAATAGAAATAGGTGCAAGATGACCTGTAGGTAGGTATCTACTTTATTGACCCAGAAGGTGAAGAAGTTGCTCTATTATATTTCAACGCATGTTAAATGATCTGATAATGTTTTATGATTATGAAAGAGTATCATAGGATATACGCACAGTATGATTCTTTATTGTTCGTTTATATGTAGTGGATGTTACAATGGGTGCAACGACGGCTCCAGACCACTTATCCGGCTCTTGACTTGTGTGGATAGCGGTGGTGGCGAATCCACGCCTACACTTCAAGAATCCCTTGTCTGCCATCTGATAGAGATTAAATTAAAAGTAAAGATCAGGTATTATTTCAAAATAATCAAATTTTATTAGAATCAATAATAGGGCAAACGGGTAAAATGCCTTGCTTGAGTAAATATCATTTTTACAACCAATAAATTGATTTGAGTATCTTCTCCTTTCGGGATAGAGCGATTTAGATAAGTATACCTACACATTTAAAAGATTTTACTTACTTTCTATTAATAGCAGCTTTGAATACATCAGTATACTTACAGTATGTTACTCCACAGTACCGAAAACCTCTGTATCACAATACCCAATGAGGTTAACGTTAGCAAACAGAAACGTCTTTTTATTACATAAAAACGCACTCTGTCTAAATGGATACATTATTTGTGGATACATTATGTTATGTTGATAAAAGATCGCGTGGCATAGATAGTGTTAGGGTTGGCGCCTAACTCTCGTTAAGCTTAATTACATACTACTAGACGCCAGATATACATTTATTACGTCTAAACTCCTGGAAACAAATAAATATGAATGTTCTTACAATTTGGTGTAGTTGGAACCCAGAAATTAAAAATTATGATATTATTATCTCAGGCCAGGCTCACTTGGGGTTTCGCATTGTCGTGGCGTAGGGGCCTGCCTAGTAACCGTGAAACATTTACCTACATAAAAAATATCCCTACTAGTCAAATAGTTATAGGTAGGTAAGTACTACCTACTACAAATTTTGTGACTAAAATTACTATCGGCGCGGCGTGTACTACGTCGTTGATAGTCGCACGTGTCTCATAAATACATACCACGTCATTCTCTTCTATGTTTAGACAATAATATTCAGGAATAGAATAGCGAAAATATTTGGCAAACTCAAGTAACATTTAAGCTTTTTGTTCAGCTTCAAAATTCTTGTAATTTTCTTAGGCTTAAGGCGAAGTTGCCTGCCTACCTACTATCAGAATCTTAATGTTTACCTAATACTTCTTCGTTTCTTCGCTCTCGCGGCCTCGCTTAGCTTCTGTGGATAGGCAAGCCTAGTAAGTCTGCTAATGAAATAGACAACATACGAAAGGAAACTGCTTTGGTAACTAGTGGACATCTCATAGGCAATAACGTTGTTTTGTTACATTTATTTGTTTTAGTAAATATAAAATTATACTTACGTATGTAATGGAAGCCTACTGTAAGTCTATAAATAGTAGCTCCTGTGTGATAGATAAGTAACGGTCACGGGACCATGCTGGTCAGTCGTACAAATTAAAGAAATAAACTTAATTAAATATATTTTGTGGCTTCTTAAACTTCAGCGACATTGTCGTAGTTATTAACTAGTTCTTTATCTAATCAAAATATCAAAAAGTCTATATTTAATATGGTCGGTCATATTGATGAGAGTTCAACTTAAATTGGACATATATAATAATATGTCTCGGCGAAAGTCATGCATTATCATTATCATAAAATTTTGTGCTCATATTCATTTATCGCATCAAAACAATAATCATAGTTTTACAAACTACGCGGCGCGGTCTACTAGCCTTCCCCGCGCCCGCTATCATAAAAATATTTTTATTTTCAAAAATTTGTGATGCCGAATTTCGATATTTCTTTTTTTAATCAACAGGTGTTCTTGTCTGCTCTAAAATATTATCATTGCCTTACAATATCGAGCACATTGGAAATAAATCTATGGAATCGAAACGCTGAGTGACGAGAAAGTCGGAATAAAGAAAAGGTTACAAAATAAAACTATTACGTTGAATGATAATTACTTTAATATTGATGATAACATACCTATATGTTCCCCGACATAACGCCTGTGAACAAACGAGTAGCCAAATTTCCACACGCTTATCAAAGTTTGATGTGAAAAATATCAGTCTGACTTTCTGACTTTTTCAAAAAGGTTAGGATATAGGGCAAACTCTTAACCAGGTCGTCTTTGTTTTAGGCTCAGATTGTAGCTGACTAAATTGTTCACAGGAGATTTTCTTAAATTTTTGATATTATTTTATTTATTTCAAATCGTCAATTTTATTTTTAATTTTTTCATTATTTCATTCATAACTTTTTTCGTTTTTGACTTCTCGAATAAAGGTAGGTAAGTATATATAAACACAACCAGGCCGTGTCTGGGTGAAAAATATATCTTTGCATACATTTTCAATATCAAAACTTTAGAAGGCGTTTTGTCAAAACTGTGATTTTACATCGGACAGGTTTGACACGGCAGCATTGCTCTTTTATCTATTTGTTAGTCAATGTGTGAAGCAAAAAAGTTAGGCGCTTACTGTAATAAAAATATTTATATGTTGTTTCGTTTAATAGCAAGATAAGTATTCTTTAGTTAATGTACTTACAGAATATAATTAGGACAATAAAAAGCATGAATATAAATAACATGGGTTTTAAATTATAAAATAACCCATGATAATGGTACCTACAGGAAGACTTATTGTCCTTAAAGTTTTGTTTGTACTTAGTTATTTTCCATTTCATTTAATTATTTACTTTACCTGGTAGGTACCTACAACGAATAAGGATATTGTTCTTCTCAAAAATTCACATTATTGTTGTTGTTGTAGGTACCTATTTACCTACTGTATTAATTGGATGAGAACAATATGTCGTGGTCGTCGTTACGGCACTATTTGCCGTAAGTACTGTTGTTTGCCACCTAAGTTTAAGAAAATCTTCATAGTATGTACTTATCTCATTGTGTGTGTGGCATTAAGCCCACCTATGGACAATTGTGCATAAAGTAAATAACTGGCCTGTTGGTCTAGTGGTTAGTGACCCTGACTGCTAAGCCGGAGGTCGTGGGTTCGATTCCCACCCAGGACAAACCTTTGTGTGATGAGCATGATTGTTTGTTCTGTGTCTGGGTGTAATTTATCTATAATATGTATGTATTTACAAAAAAAAAAATGTATATAAGTAGTATATCAGTTGTTTAGTACCCATAACACAAGCAAATATAATTGCTTAATTTGGGACTAGATGGCGCTGTGTAAATGTGGTAGAATATTATTATTATTATTATTATTATTATTAACTAAAAATACTTAGGTACCTACTTAAAGTCATTAAAAAATAAATTAAAATAAAATACGTAGGTAAATTTATATTAGGCACTTACATTCAAATCGACAAAAATGGAAACCAATTTATCTTAGCTTGTAAAACAAGATTTACTTGTTCCGAAGCAATTTGATAATTATTTCGAATGCCCGATAAACGATAAACACCAGTTCTGTAACGTACTTATGTGAAGCTGCAAAAACGGATGGTACGTAGGTAAGTAGGTAATGTAGGTACTTATATTGTTATAATGCTTATTTTCTTTCATAAAAACATAAGTCACATTACATCAGGCATTAAACCATTCAAAAGAACTACGAGTATTACATTTTAAATTAAACATTTAAAGGTACCTACTTACCTAGTAAAATTTTAACTAAATACTATTAGGGAAGTTATTGTCATATTGCCTAAACGTGAGATCATTTCAGTTATGAAAAGAATGTACCTACATCATGATCACCTCTAAATTTAGACTCTTTTGCAATTTTCCTCTTGACAACCAACACATGATATATTGTCACAAAATGATACTTACCTGGCAATTGCGGCACAAGATCGATATTTAACATAAGCTTTTACCTAGCCTTGCCACGTGGAACAGGTTGACTCTCATACAATTTTTAAGGAGGAGGCAGGTCTCCTTAACCGTCATCATTATTTCAGCCGAAAAATGTCCACTGCCTTCCCCAATTTTCGTCACCGCCCTGGTCATGGGCCGCCCTTATCCATCGGTTGCCCGCCACTTATTAGGTTGTGACCGGCAACCGTTTAAGACTTATTATAACATACGTAGTTAGTTATCTATGGAATAGAACGGAGCGACGGCGACGCCAGACTGTTAATTAACACACTTAGCTTGTATTATAATTTTATCAGGTCTATGACTTAAAGGCGGCAGATCCCAAGGCCGTATTACGATAATAGCAATCAATCTTTTATCTTTTCGCGTCATGAGTCTCATGAGGCTTTACGGTACTAGTAGAAGATACACATGATTTGCATTTGATAAGGATAAAAGTAGATAATAGTCATTACCTACTCATTATACTTATACTTTAACACGTTATACTTAAATGCGAAAATAAGTATGTCTTTCTGTTACGCTTTCACGAACAGATTTTAATTAAAATTTTGCATAGAGATACAATAGACTCTGGAAAACAAAATCGTACAAAAAGGTTGGAAAAGAGGATGAAAGTTTGGATGAAAAATGCAATAATCGATATGCACGCTGGCGGCGCTGCAGGCAACAGCTAGTTATCTATTAATTCTGTAAGGTACTTAGGTACTTTCTGACAACCACAATTCGTCAGAAATTACTAACATTCACGGCTTATCATGGCATTAACGATTAGCGTGTAGGTACAATTGTACATTGTGTAAGTATTTATCTACAATAAAAACGTATTAAACTTAAACAGAAACAATATCTAAGTAATAATCTAGACGCAGCGTGAAAACTCCCCTTACAAGTAAAAGTAACAAGGTGGACCGCGTTCTGACACCATTGTGATAACAACAGCAGACTCGGGCCTCAAAGGTGGCGGCTAACGACCGGCCAAAGTGGCCATCATTGGGGAAGGCTTATGTCCAACAGTGGACGTCTTGCGGCTGATATGATGTCGATGATGTTTAACACTTTTTTACAAAATCTTCGCCGCGATCTACACAGTACTTATCGTGTATCGTGTGCCAATAGTTATTATTTATTGCAATCTTCTTATCAACGAAACATACGTTATCTCAAATGCGGGTAGTTTAGGTTCACAACGGTTCAAACTTATAAAAACAGTAGGCATCATAACAAGGCTAATAATACGTAGGTTATATAATGTCGCGGAAATATGTTGCACACCGAAATAATATTAAGTAGTTCGCTTCCTGTTATCTTTATCTTATGGTCACTTCGACCCTGTCTTGTGATTGTTGTGTAATATTGTTGCTATGTTATATGCCAGACTTTCTCACAATGTTTGCCTTTCCTGTATGTTAGTATTGTTAGTAAATAAAGAAAAATAAAGGTAGCGGGCAATCAAGAATAAGAGCGGCTCGGTATCGATCAATGTAGTGTAATATGTCCAGCAGTGTTCGTCTTTCGGTGGAATGATGACGATGTTCATTACAGTAGCTAATGCTCAAGATAAACTTGAAAAGTATGATTACTAAGTACCTACCATTATTTGTTCGGTGGTTTTATACATACCCACCAGCCACCACCCGATTCCAGCCAAACAAAATGTAGATCTACGAGGATATTAGCTAAGTATTAACTAATTTTGTGATAATTATTTAATTGACGAGTAGTGTGAATTTACATTGTCTCAACGTCAAGTTCATTGGCCTTGACCACTTATTTATTAGATTAGGTATATAAGGTACCTACCTACTTTTTAAATTATAATAAGTACCACATGTGTGTTATCTTATATTATGTCGAATAAATCCGATTATTCTCTATTCATAAAAAGTTATGACAAAGCACAAAGAGTCAATAACTTTAATTTATCGTAATCAGTTTGCGGTTATTTCAGCATAATAAGTAGTCTTGCGCACGATACTAACATACATCACTAGTCATGTACCTAGAGGATCTTGAGAAAGTGTGTAAACTTACTATTTCGCATAATTTAGGTACTATAGGTAGTTATGCCTATTTTATCTTTATCTCAGCAGAGCACTCCGAACTTATACTTTGTGATTTATTGTGCCATATTCTTGTTAGTGTAGTTCTTGAAGCAAAGAGGTGACTGGTAGAAGAATTATCCGTCTGGTGTTTTTCTTACCCAGAGTCAGTAGGTAGGTATTCCAGGAAGTTAAATTTTCTAAAGGTTTGCAGTGCTCTCTTAAAAGCTTTTGCCCACGGCTTCGCTTGCGTGGTTATAGTTTTCCCACAGATTTTTTACGTTATTTAAATATTTAAGAGACGCTATGTACAGGACAAATCTGTTCAAAGCTCTTCATTGTTCATCATCTAAAAAAAATTCCTCAATGTTTCATCCTCATAACTATAGCCATCCCTGTCAAAAAGATTTAAAACAGCATATAACAGTTTATTTTCTTTACTATAATTTCGAAAAAAAATTAACCCCCGTAAACCTACCCATATAAAAAAATTAAAAATAGCGTTTTTAAGTATTCCAATACTAATTTGCACGGCAATAATTTCAAGAACAACAATATTGCCATACCTACAGCTTTTCATCCCCAATCTTTATAAAGCCCGAAAAAATATCTATGAGGGTATTTTTTATATTAATAGAAGTACCTACTCCAAAACAAAATTTCAAACAGTAAGTCAAAAAACGAAGAAGTTTTATACAATCGTTTTCATCCTTTTACACACACTTAGGAGTTGAATTTTAGCAAAAAACCCTTTTTTAGTACGCCCCTAGACATTAAGACAAAAATTTAAGTCAAATTTTAAGTCGCTACGACCAGCGGTTTAAGCTGTTAGCGTTGTCTGGCAGTCAGTCTGTCAGTCAGTCGGTCAATCAGGACAAAGCCTTTTGTAATATGTATAGTTAATGAAATATGTACAATCATATTTTTAGTGACACTGCTGCGCATACCTACTAAATAGATAATACGTACTGTACTTCTACCTACTAGATCATGTTGTGGTATACTGTAGGTACATACTTAGCATACTTGTCCTCATAACTCGTAGAGATGCGAGCAGCGCTACGCTGGTATTAAAGAGTAAAGGCTGGTATGGTAGTGCTAGTCCCAGGAGAAATGTTGTGATCCGACGCTGTCACATTAACTATGTATTATCATCTGAATGCAGTTGTAGATAGCAAGGTGACAATGACATTGTGCATTAAAGTATACTTGTAAATAACATGATAATGTGCTTTTAATTATCTTATTTGTGACTTAAAAAAGACTAAAACTAATAAAACTGTCATAAAGTTTACGTCTATAAATTCGTACCTACTTATTTTTATTATATTTTGATAAATTTATTAACATAATAAGTAGGTAGGTAAGTGCCTACTATAAGTGCACCATTAAATCGATATAATTACAATCCAAGCAAGGGTTTAATAACTATTTGACGCTGACTGCCCTACCTACATCTAATTTTTTTATGCCAAGCTCGCTCCACTCTGGCTGATGGCAAGCAGTCAGTGGGATCCAGTAGTGGACACCTACCAAAATAATCATTACTAATAGGTAGGTACCTACTCTTTTAAATAAGATTATGTAAGAAATTAATAATATCTGCCCAAGGCCATATAATTATCTCGGAACAAATCTTTATCAATAATTTATTGACATAATTTTCATATGGCAAAAATTAGGGTAAAATAATTATAATCGGCTTTCAGGTCTACTCACCTCCTTTTTTCTAATATAAATAAAATTATTAATATTTTATTGTATTAAAATTGTTAGTCACCTTCAAATAATCCATAACTTTTCTATTGCTTTAGATAGGTATATAATTATGTACATTTCGGTCAACAAAAAAGTTCATGAAAATCGGGGGAGTCGGGTAAAGTAATATTGGCTTGCATCTTGTTTTAAGGGATACATTCATAGAAATCGTAACACCTATGTAATATACATAAAGGTAGTTATTAATTCTGACGATCCAATAGGTATAGCTAGGTAAGGTAACATCACAAAACGTGCTTTACTGTACCAATTATTGTAAATCAAATCTTAACTATTGATTTTAATATTATAGAGACATTAACTGGATCGTTCACTACGCATATGACCTATGATAAAGTTGTATGCTAATGAATTCTGTTATCAAGCATAAATATTACACAATACGCAAATTGTTATGCAAGTACTTACATTCAAAGTTTGAACAGTTTATTTGTTGTGGAGTTTTCATTTTCTTGAAGAACAATGAAAATAAGTACTTAACTTAGATAGGTAGGTACATAATGGCTAATTTTATCTACCACATGATTGCGAATAAATATTTTATTGGTTATTTAAATATGCATTGCTTTTGTTTTTGCGCGTTTTCATTCGTTACAATCTAGAAATGTACCTTCCTATTAATTCTCTAGTCTATTTAGTTTTAAAGGTACCAATCAGTTTTCAACAATAGGTACTCATCTTGTTTGTAAGAAATCCCTGTACAAAATATGAAAATATCATATTTGATACTACCTGTGCTTTGTGTCAGCATCTCAGTAGAGCAGTTGATGCTCTCTTGATACCTTGATACTTACCTCATAGCCATAATTTATTACCATACCTAACGAAGTTTTTGTTCATCAAATAATGCTATACCTACGACACTTTGTTGCGATATTAGTATTATTGTTTTCCTCCTAAAATATACTCAAAAAAGTGCCTAGATCGTGCCTCGTGATTCTTGACGTAAAAGAACAAAGAACTCCGTCATCTTACCTCTTTTGAATTCTTTTTTTACACCACATTATAATTTATTAATCTCTAGATCTATCTGCATCAAGGCGTTTAGCAGGGGTACACCGCTACGAGAGCCTGGTATTAACAATCTTAAAATTTGTGTTTTTACTATGTACTTATTTATGTACCTATAGACAGTTTAAAATGTAAATACCTACTTATGTTCTAAGCAAGAAACAATAAAGCGATATTTTTCTTAATATTTAGCGATAATATTCTAAAGAATGAGTACGTGATATATTTTGACAGAATATAAATATTTTCAATGATAATATGTGCATTTAATTAAAGAGACGTGAATTAAATGGAATGTTGCATGTCGGCCATAGGTACCTACATAATCTAAATGACGGCATTTTCAATAAAGAAAACAGTCAGTACCTACGGGTCGTCAATTGTGCAGTCAAATTGAGCTGATTGATGATCAATTTATGAAACGACCGTTTATTACTATAGATAGAATGACTAATGTTGTCTTGGTTTGAAATAAGTGACCTATTTGCTGCGTCATGATGACCTACGGTTACAATAGGTACCTACTTAAGTACCTTTTACCCGTCTCGTACTACCGAGGGTTGTACTTTAAAAGTTGAATTTAGACTTCTATGAGGAAAGAAAGAAAAATAGCATGTATAAAAAAAAATTAAATAAATAAACATTTACAACTTAAAACTCATTTTAAGTTGTAAATGCATTTGTTGTCTGATTGCAAATGTATGTATAAAACACTTACCATATAAGTAATACACTGTGTAGGTTTAATATACTAAAGTATTATTATCGTATTTTTGTTTTAAAAGTGAAAAGTTAATGCCTTATCGGCGTCTGCGTCAGGCTGACGCTCCTTGTGGTTGGCACTGAAAATCAGTTCTGGGTTGGGTTATTCTTATCCCAGTGTTTGCTGAGTGTCCAACCAATTTGTGTATAACTGCGGCGTACACACTTACTTTTGTTTTGTCGCATTTTTTTTTTTCTGGAGTAATGTAGCACGTGGTGCCACGTCAAATATATTGAACTAAAGTCAGAACATGAGTCATCAATAGCATCTCATTTGACACTTGACAGCACAGATTATGCAAGTTTTGAAAGTTTGACACAGTTCAAAAACACAAATCATTTTTATTGTTACCACGTTACCACTGCTATTTTAATTGTATTAGAAATTATTTGTTGGACATATTGGTCGTAATTATTTAAAAAAAAAAATTGTTTAATGATATGAAGTATTTGTTTTTTTTTTAAAAAAATGTATTTTTATTTTTTATAGGTATCTATGTACGTCGTCTTTTATATCACAATAAAAGTTTTCTTTCTTTCTTTTCTTTCTTTTTCTTTTGTATAAATGTAGAGTTTCACAAGGATCTTAAAAGCCTAATACCTAGTCGTAGTCGTAGTAGTTGATATTTCTTAAAGTAAGCAAGGGTATTGAAGAAATTGATGGATTTCAGGGAAGACAAGACATCATGACGAGATAGAGATGTCGCGTGAGCGAGTGATTGATGTATTATTGTGGGCTTCACATCGGACGCATCTAGAGTTTTGTCAACATAACTGTCATTGTTTAAGTCTAGTACTTAAGTCATACTTATTAACAACATTAATGAGACAAACATAGATACCTGCTATTAGGTATTTTGTTTTATACCTATAGATCTGCGTCATTAGATCGAACGTGGATAATATCTTGTAAATAATTTATGGGACTAGATAGTGACAAGCAAATTAAGTATTCGGTATCAGATAGGTATTATCCATTTAATATGTTGGTTACACTTATAAAAATGCCTCCTAGTTAGAACGATTTCTATACCTAGAGGTATCTACCTTAGATTTACGGGTAAGCAAAATATAGGAATGCATATATCGATAAAGCCTGATAGTCCTGTCCTGATACTCTACTTCTTTATCTACTAAAGATTTATTTTGCCCCTTTAATGTACTATGACATTTTTATCAAATTGTGTAAATAATTAAAATAAAATTAGTATCACAACACGATAAAAAATTAGAATGTCGTGTTCGTGTGCACACTCTTTGATAACGTTGATTAAGCAATAATTGAAAACATTAGTAATAATATCTATCAGTAAGAGATAGGTAGATGACGTAGGTATATTAGATAGAAATAGATATTGTACTTATTATTGTAACGCCGCAGATAATGATTGTAATATGTAACATCCATCTTTTATCTCTGTTATCGGTAGGTATCTTTTATTTTTAGATTTTATGGTGAGACACTAACTTGCAGCTAATTAAGATAGTCTTTTAACATATGGAGATCAATAAAGGAGTCTAGAACAAATTATTTATTTTAGAATGTCATTGAAGATATTATTATTCTATCCTATCAATTTCATTAGGAGTAGCTCTATAAAAGTTGACTCTACATTATGACCCAATGACAGATAATTGTATAAGAAAATTTAGTATTCTAATTAAACACCAGAGGCGCTGCTAAAAAAAATCTGTATTGTAAAAAATGTTTTGCTGTAAAAAGACAAAGAACTGAAGTAAGTAGGTACCTAGTTATTATAAGTGTTCAGAGAGGTAGGCTCTGAACCATAATATAGATCCATTCTGTGTTGAAATTAATATCATAAAAATGGTAGCCGACGGCCAAACTCATTCCTCTGCGAATTCGTTAGATTAAATTTGTAGTTTCCTTTGTACAATGTACCGCATCATGTTTGAATCATTACCTACCAATATTAAGAAACCTATTATTTACTTACCCAGCGGCAATATTCGATTAATGGGTAACATTCGTCTTAAGTGTCTCTGCATCACTCAATAGGTAGTATGAGTGATCGATTAAAGGTATTAAGCCCGTCAGGCATTATCTACCTAATAATAGGTTTCTACCTGCCGTCTGCCTTGTGTGGAAAACTTGATTTTATTGACTGTTTAACTACCCTGGATGAAATATAATTTTTTTATATATTATAAGTAATATAATTTTTCGTTACACTTATAAATTAGAAATAAAATAAATTCAATGGTGATATTTTTTTTTTATTCATTCAACAGATTCACATGTACTAAATAAAATGTTTAAATGAGCGGAGTCAATTAACACATCATTTCAATACTTTAAATAAATACGACTACAAAATAAGGTGACAATAAATAAAAATAAATCAATAAAATAATCGGAATTATGAAGTATTCCGGAATCGGAATATTATATAAAAAAATAACACTTTAAAATCATTTAAACAATCAATGATTGAAGTGATGAGGTAGGGCAATACTGCGTTGAAATTTATTGACGTCACAAATGGTAAATGAATGCACAAACTTAACCTTTCTATTGATATGCAAAGAAAAATGGGACATGTACCTACATACTATTATCATGTATGTATAAAATTAGATTTTAAAGGAGTAAGCAGGGATGTACCGATTGGATAATTAAAAAGTGGACAAATCCACATGCAGCATTGTATTATTGTACTAGTGGTAGGCCATTTACACGATGCAAATTTTGCAAAGTAGGTTTCTCAAATTATATACCATGTACCGCTTTGCAATGTAACTCGCTATTTTTACCTCGTAGAAGAAAAAAACAGTGTTTTCTTTAATAACTTGTAATATAGGTATGTTTAAACAAGCTAAAATATTTTAGATAATTATTACCATTAAAAATAAATATCACTAAAGAAGATCTTTAATGGCTTTGAAAATAAGTACCTATTTCTAAAGCTAAAAGTGCATAATTAGGCATGAGTACTTATATTTAAAATGTCTGTAGGCACTGTGGTTGTGAATGAATTTTGCATATATAAATAATTTATCAGGTAAATGTATAATAGTGGAGTACTGCGGACGTTCAACGTCTGAATAATAAATAATAAGTAACACAGTAAGTATCGATGTATTGTCTGTTATCACAATTCTAACCAATTGTGACTGTTGTGATGTCTCACAGGAAATACCTGCGCGTTTATAATGCCGTTAAGCATTTTGAAGAATAGTAAAAGATTTGATGACTATTTACATAATATAATCAAATAACAATTCTATAACATTCCTATAATATTTAATAGTAAAATGTTACACGATTCGAATTTTGCAAATCCTTTGCGAAATACCATTTCAATTCTTTTATTTTTGAGTAAAATCGTCACGAACGATATTTTTTTCATTTTTCTTTCGTGTCGTGTAAATATTTTTTACCTTTGTGTGTGTATTACGAAGTGCAAGTCACCTAAAATATAATTCCTAAATTTAATTTTTATATTAATAAATATACAATAGAGATTATTCGTCCTTAAATAAAATAAATATGAAAATGTTTGTGTGTTCTTAATTAGTCGCAAAAAATTAAATTACTTAAAAGTTTTTGCTAATGCTTGGTCCAAATCGTCTATCAGATCTTCAGTATCTTCTAATCCCACAGAAAGTCTTAAGAGGGCATCTGTGATACCAAGCTTCTCGCGCTGGTCTTCCGGAACAGACGCGTGTGTCATTAAGGACCTAAAATAAATGTTCATAATGTAAGAAAAAACGTACCCGCGGTAAAGTATCTAAATTATGATCTGTTCGTTCATTGAGTTTGGTTAAAATTTCACATATTTTCGCGTCAGTAGGTGCTATACCTAAATTTCTTCAAATCCTGCCAGACTTGTATTCATCTTAACAATAAATATTTTTTTAAATATGAACTAAACTTACGGTAATTCGGCTAAACTTTCGTATCCTCCTAAACTTTCGGCTAATATGAATACTTTCAAGGAACTCAGGAATTTTCTAGATTCAGCTAATCCTCCAGCATGTGTGAAACTGAACACGCCAGAATGGCCCTTTGTTTGTTTCTTTGTAATTGCGTATTGTGGGTGATCTGGCAGACCTAAAACCAATCGAATTATAAAAATATAAATTAAAATGAATTATTTATAATATTGCAGTTAATCCTTGTTTACACGATCACGATGCACTGGTTGACAAAGTTTGACGCAATATTGATCTCTTGGTTTGTAATTTCCTTTGTCAAATGTGCATCATGTAAGTACCTAAATGACTTAAAATAATAAATAGAATATTTTTGTAATAACTTACCCGGGTGGTAAACTTCACTAATTTTAGGGTGGTTTTGCAACCACTTAGCTATTTGAAGGGATGATATTTTGTGTTGCTCCATACGCAATGACAATGTTTTCAGACTTCTGTTGACTAGATAACAATCGTAAGGCGCTGGTACAGCTCCCATGGCTGAAATGAAAGGGAAAATAAGTAATATGCACCTATTTCATAAAGTGTTACTTCACTTAGATTCTTAATTAATAGAGCAATTAATTAGAAATCGCTAATAAAGTTATGAAAATAAGTCTTTTAATAGAAATATCATCGTCAGTTCTCTCAATTGCGATACCTACAGTTTATATTTAGCTCGCCAAAAGAAACAGTATTTTTAATTGAACTAAGTAATATAGGTACTTAAACATATTGACTTATACTCTTGATCCCCCAGGATATCAGATTCAGGGGATCAGACCGGAATAACTCGTTTAGATGTGTAGATTATGTCAGTTTTGTTTGAATCTAATAAAACATATTTTTATTTATTTATCCATTGCATATTCATGTACGTAATTCATAAATGACATTGCAACAAGTTGCTCCAGTAAGTATTGTGCACACAACGATAATAACAGATGTATTATTGTGACGTTTTATAAGCAATAATAAGTTAATTAAATGCAAATTATCAGCTGTTTACATAGTGTAATACAAACACAAAATATGTAAACATTCATGACATTAATGTTTTGTTTTCGTAAAAGCAGATGGCAACATCTCTATTTAAATAGTTACTTACATAATATCTTATGATGTAAGTAGGTATTTAACTGCACACTAACTCATTTCTGACTCAATAATAATAATAATCATCATCATATCAGCCGAGAAACTGCACTCCACTGTCTGGACTAGGCCTTCGACAATTTACACCAGCTAGCCCGGTCGTTAGCCGCCCTCATCCATCATCTCAATAATAATACTATGTAAGTACAAAATATTACATATCTATCGAAAGGAAACTAAAAACAATGACGATTAGAGGAAAATAGTGCAGTTATCATGACTAGGGGAAATTTAACATTATCACCATGGTATGTGTAGTGTGGTATGACTTGCGGTTTTCACACCGTGCTACTAATAGTATGACGAAGTATGACTCATGATACGTCATTCATAATGTGCTGTAATGCTTATTACGCATCATATTTTGTGGCGTAAGTTTTTATATACATACCTACCTACTGTCTTTATCTTAGCCATCGTTATGAAGATAAATTTTTAACATGCATTAGGCAAATAACGCTTGTAGTAAGTAATATTTATTAGGTACATAACTTGTTACATATAATTTGGATTAATTTTTTGCTTACCTACATAAGAAAGTTATCCCGAGTAAATAATAGGTAGGTAAGGTACCTAGGTACCATACAAAATATCAGAAATGTATACGATTCATGTTCGGCGTGGCGTGAGTATCTAGAACGTGAAATGGAGCGAAACACTGTCGGAATCGAAAACTACGTAGCAGCTCTCGGTTTCAAGAGCGCCTCATTCATTCACCGCGTTTTCATTTAGACTATAAATATAAATATATATTTATCTATATACTTACCTATCTAATATTTTAAAAGTGTTATTAATTCTCCACTTACCATTTTGAAGAAATCTGAGTCTGTTTCCTAGGTCATCATCTTTAACTATAGCCGCACCCATTATAACATCGGAATGTCCATTCATATACTTTGTTAGGGAATACGATGAGATATCAGCGCCCAAATCCAGAGGTCTTTGTAAGTACGGCGTCAGGAATGTGTTATCTACAACAACGATAATATCACCTCGACTCTTAGCCAATTGGGATACAGCAGCTATGTCGATTACTTTCATCATTGGGTTTGTCGGAGATTCCATCCAGACCATCTAAAATTAAAATTACAATTGTTTAGGATATAGGTAGTAAGTAGGTTGAGTCTGTACCTATCTTGACAAAAAATATTTTATATAGGTACCTACCAATCACTATTGCTATACAAAATGCACGATCGCTACCTACTTACGCACTAGGGCGGATATTTGATAATATGTTCCACAAAATACTAAATAATATAAGTACATAGGTGAACAATAGCCTATCAAAGTAAAAGTTTTAAAAATCAGTATCCTAATAAAAATTATGAGTTTTGGTTTTTGAAGATAGATATACCTACTTAGTTCACTTGAAAAATAAAAGAAACGATCTAAATATTCGGGCAGATTATTATTATTATTATTCTTATTAGTTTTTCACAAAGATAAATTTTCCACTCTATTTTCTACTCATTTTCTGTCATGTCTAGCAACCAACTTGTCTCTGACGCGCGGAAAGACTGACAATTTAAAAATAGGGTATTTTAGGTCACCCCTTCGCCAAAGCTTCAATTTTATAAACTATAAACACGTCACGAAATAATCGATGAGGTAGGTAAGTAACATGCAACCACCGAATATGCCTAGTGTCAATTTATCAGACGAAAATTATTGTTTTCTAAACATTTTTGTCACAACATAAATAGGTACTCGTGCGGATCAAAACTATAAATTATGCGATTTACTTACGTTTCCAAATGTTCACTAAGGACAAGTCATACTAGTATTAGCCAGAATTTACAATAATATAAAGTAATAAACTTTATCGCAAATATTATACAACTTCTAAGAATTAGCCTCAGTAGCTCTGTGTTGAATTTAAAACATTTCGCGATAAAGATTGTTGTCGTTAATTCCATTACATATATATTATGTACTTAAAAATATAAATGCAATAGTTTTTTTTTTATTTGATTTAAATTTAAGTTATCGTCATACACATGTGATAGGCGTAGAGGTTAGGTATTCATGCAACATAATAAGTTTACATATAGAAGTAAAAAATGATTTTAAGTATAACTTTATAAATAATTAGTGCATCATATCTTAATTATTAACTTATGTTGGAAGGTATAGTATTAGATAATGTATAGTCGACCATAAAATTACTTTAGCACCCATAGATTAAATATCGTTTGTATATCAAATCACAAAACAATAATCTCTTAACTAACCTTTGTGTTACTTTGAATGGCTTTCGCTACACTGTTCAAATCAGTAAAATCTGCAAATGTAGTATCAATTCCCATTCTTGAAGACACTTTGCTGAAATTTAAATAATCGTTAAGTAATAATTTCGAATATTTTTGTATTGTCTTCGACATTTGTGTCCTAATAGCAAATTTAAAAAGAGACATCTAATTACATTAATAAAGAATTCATAATCCTATACTTTGTATGTACACACAGTGTGTGTACCATTCAGCGTTTAAACGGCTGAAAATTGGTATATATTATAGATAAATTCGGTGGCGGAGATGTACATCGGACATAGGCTACTTTTTATCCCGAAAATCGTTCTGGTTCCCGAGGGATACAACAAAACATATTTTACACGCGGGCGAAGCCGTAGGGCCTAGCTAGTATGTCATAAATTCATTATTATGTCTGTCGGATGTAAATTGAATTACTTACTTAATGTTTTAAGGCTGCAAAAGTATTTTGGGGTACCTACAATATATTATAATAATATTTTACCTGAAAAGTCTGTTCATGCCTCCGTAAACATCATCGCAGCAAATGATGTGGTCACCCTTGCTAAGTAACGAATATATCGTAGTTGCCGCTGCAAGTCCGGAAGAGAAAGTAATACCATATTTCCCGTTATCCAATGCTGCAAGACATTCTTCCAAAGCATTTCTAGTAGGATTGCCTGATCTTCCGTATTCGAATTCCTAAAAAAATATTTGTATTTAGTAGCCGCCTTTAGAATGAAAATCAACATGTTACTGTAGTTGGTATACATTTATTTTTATAGGTACTTACATAGGGTTCTGCAGGGGCTGGCTGTTTAAATGTAGTCGAGCTTACTATGGGGGGTACTACTGCTCCACTCTGCCATTTCTCTGGATCTTGCCCGGCGTGAATGGCGACAGTGGCAAAACCAGGTTTTTTAACGTGGTTAACGTGGTTAACGTGGTTCACGTCGTTAACGTGGTTAACGTCGTTAACGTGGTTAACGTGGTTAACGTGTTTAACGTGGTTAACGTGGTTAACGTGATTAACGTGATTTTCCATCTAGAAGCAATTAAAAAATATTGAATTAAGTTACGAACACATAAGACGAATCATAGGTAGTCTTTGTTGCGGTCCCAGTTCATTAAATAGGTACCCATTATAGGTTAAAGACTTCTTCTCGTTCAAAAGAAGGCATTAATTATTTAAAGGCGTCTACCTATTATTCGCATCTATACGTATAATAAAATTTGAGTGTCTGTTTGTAATATTGAAATAACCGTTTTTTACTACTGTATATAAATATATATACCTACGGTACATATACCTAAATAACATTATTTACAATTTTTGTCTGTCTTTCTGTCTGTTTGTTCCGTAATCTCTGAAATGGCTAGACCAATTTTGACAGGACTTTTATTGGCAGGTAGCTGATGTAATAAGAAGTAACTTAGGCTACGTTTATTTTAGAAAAATTATTTTATAAATAATAATAATATGCGATGTAACCATTATCGATGTAACATTTACGCGGGCGAAGCTGCGGGCAAGCTATTAAATAATAACGCTGGATGCTGATTCAATAGGCCTCTTTGGAAATCAATTGAGGCGGATATCTAACGGCTAAGATAATACTTAATAATTTTCATAAAAAAAAAAAATTAAAATTGAAAGTTATTTATTTACAAGTAAACTACGTATCTGTTAACTAGTAAATTGTCTTCATTGTTAGGGAATAGCTAGGTGGGTAAATAATTATATAATAAAGTGCGTTTTTAATGCAGTACATATTAGAATCATTGCCGCACTTAGACCACACAACAATCCTAGAAAATAGAGATTGTCAGGAAAACAGACCTCTCATAACACAGTAATTTGCTAAGAACCAGTGGAACCAGTGGCTACGATCTTTGAACTATCAACATAATAATTACCTATTTAGGCAGCGATTTATTATTTTATAATTTATGTTTAGGTCATGATTCATGAATATACGCATTTATTTTTTGTAAATTGGTAGACAGATGTCATGTCACAGGTATAACAAACCGTCTAGATACGAAACCGATATTAAACAATTAAAATTATATTTTGAAAAAGTAACACAAAATTATTATAGGTTAATAATATTAAATGACAAAGGATTTATTAATTTTTTTTTTATACTTATTTTTAGATTACTTTAATAATTATCAAATATTATTTAAGTAAATTTATTATTAAGTACCAACTTTTAATTACTTAGAGCAAATTTAGCTAACTACAATAATTACACAATTTGATACAATTTAATTTGTTACTCATACCTACAAATATTATTAAAAATAGAAAAGCAATTATATACATTAGACTTCAGTTAATATTAGTTGTCTCAAAAATTTTGCACGCTAAAATTCAAGGTTAACAATGCGTGATGGAAAAATGTGATAATGTTTCGTCATTATGAAATAAGTATGCCAAAAAATTTAAATCATGCTTTTATTAAAACTTCTAAGCAATATTAAATCATACTTACATTTATTTCCGATTACAATGTTGCAATTTGTCGTCAGATTTCTTATCTAACCTATTTGCACACCACCACAGGCCTCTGATTTCAATACCAAATGAGCAATATCAGACGTCAAAACGTCTTTTTATTCACCGGGCACCGGTGCGACGTACTTTGTGACGCTCCTCTTCTATCAAATCGCATTGGACGAGCGAGCGAGAAGTGTTTAGGATTGCCAACCGCATATTACAATATAAATAATGCATTGTACCAATTTGTTGCTCAACCTAACTACTTGTAGTCGTCAAATTTACTTTTTATATTTTGCCTTAGTTCAAATAATAATTGACAATTGAAATATTTTCGTTATTACTATTGTGTTCATCCCTTTATCAGTTTAATTTATCTAAATCGTAACTAATATTATATAAAGAAAAGATTAGATTTTTTGTATGTTTGTTTGTGCCGGATTTAACTCAAGAACTTCGTTATCAATTTTAAAAAAATCCTTCACCTTTAAATCACCTCCAAACCTACAAATAGGACGGGTAACATAGGCTATATTATATTATGTTTAACATATTTTTTTAGTCATTTTCAAAATTTCAATACTTTAAGAGCCCTTGTAAATCTGAATGATTCAATACGTCGCTATTGCTATGATATTTTCCATAGGTGTTTGTTGTGAGACTGAATGAAATTTTCGATACCGAAGCAAAGTGAGAGCGGCGGACGTCTAGTATTTTATAATTCGAGAAAGTAAGTAATTAATGTAACTAATAATAATCTACGTCAGTAATATTTATTTCGCATTCTAATTACTTACTCCAAATAATTTTGCGACTTTTGCGTCACATTTTATTTTATACGTGCTTACTACATAAATAAATTTAGCACCAATTATAGGGTGCAGTGCTATTCCAAAATTAATAAATGACCAACTAGTAAGTTTTACGAACAATAAAGAAAATTGTTTTTGTTTATGGCGAAAACAAGTTATAATTTTGGAATATATTTTGTAATAAACATAAATTTATATACTTTATAATTATACTTACTTTGGAATTATATTAAATTTAATTTAATAAATTCCAAATTATCGGTTTAGCTGCTACATCCCTTAGTGTTTGACGTACGGCTGTCAGTGTCATGTCATTATTGTCAAAATGTCAAATTTCAAACAGTGGTCAGAGATACAGTCAGTGGCTTTGTTTGTGCTTTTTTGTTTTTGCATTTTTGCACGACAGTCTGTGTCGACTACTTTTAAAAGTTTCTAATTTCAATCAATGTTTAAAAGTCCTTTCTTTACTAAAAATAAATATTTTTTTTGTTTGTTTTTGTTTGTTTATTGTTGACTTTAAATTCCAAACTAAGTACCATGTTTTTTATTTTTGTCAATTTTAAGTAAAACATACCAATTTAAAGTTCCTTACACGACCATATTATGTTCTAGGTTTTGTTTTTAATATATATGTGATTCTTATCTTTTGCTTCATCGTCGTCATTTGTTTTGGCAAATTGTTATTCGATTCGAATAAAAACGTCAATATCAAATCGTTTTGTTTTACATACTTCAAAAATAAAAGCATGTTCAGAGGTAAGGTTTGAGAAATTACTTTGTCACTAATAATTTTTCTTACTAGCCGGACTGTCCATGAAAATAATGAAAATAAAATAAGTCCATGCTAATGCACCGCAGCGGTCCGACACCAAGCGCCTAAATTAAAAGAGCCCTAAGATATTAAGTTTATTAAATAATCTGATAATATTTATACTATTTTTTTTTTTAAATACAAAAGTAGCAAATAGACCTTTTAGAATATGCTTGTAGCCAAACAGGCAACACTCTGTTCTACTGCTGCAGTGTGTTATAAGCATTTTGGTGCCGCTAAGGATTACTGTAACAACTTTCAGACAGCCACATCAATCGCACCAAATCTCTGAAAGACTGCATACCTGATCTAGTTGTTAATTTTCATTGATTTGGTTTCTCTGTAATTCAGATTGATTTTAATTTACTGTCAGATTTAAAAGAAGAAATGCATTGGTTCTATGTAGGGATCAAGAACTGGTGCTCTTCTTGCGTCCAAGGATTTTAGGGATTAATTGTTAAAGGAAGTGGATGGACCAGGACTTTCGGGACTTTTGGGTATTTATTTAAGCCACTGCTGTTATTTTTATTTTAATAGGTTTAGAATGTAGGTAATGAAAACATACATTGTATTCATTAAAATATTTATTTAATAAAATTAACCAAAACAGAACCATTTAGGTATTCTTTAAAAAAATATTTAAGTACAATAGAAATAAAAATAAATAATTATAAAACTTAACAAGCTATCGGCATTTATCACTCGCTGTCACTATTTTATAAGTAGCTAGTTACTTATGTAGAATGAAAAAAATCAAGAAATGATAGAGTTCTAAGAACCAAACAAATAATAAACGAACATGAAAATTCTTCACGAGCGAATGCTGGAGTATAATCGCGGGCACGTATTTTGATTTTTTATAACTTTGAACATTAATGATTTATCTATACTATTATTATTATATATATTATCAGATGGGAACTCCTGGGATCGGACAGACTGGACGAGGAAGACATAAGAAATCTGAAGGTGGAACAGATGATCAGATTTATCAAGGATACAAGAAGGTTTGATGGGGTGCCGTGCAAAGGCTGGATCAACCACACTCTCCCCAAGGGGAGAACTGGGGAAATGGACGAAGTGGCCTGCAAGCACTGCGGGTGGATCGTCCGTCCGGCTGCCGGTGTCCCCGCTGGAAATAATAATAATAATAATACTATTATTATAAAGAGGAAAGATTATTTCTATGTTTGTATTGATAAACTACTGGACCGATTTCATAAAATATACCATTATTCATTAGAAACCTACATTTACTCTGAGTATGAGTAACATGGGCTGTTTTGTACCACGGGAAAACGTTATTCTGACAGGAAAACTGGTACCTAGCAGTCATCATCATCATATCAGCCAAAAGACGTCCACTGCTGGACATAGGCCTTCGTTGAGTTGCATTCGACGAGTGACTTCTTCCTTGAAATCGGATTCACCTAATCTGACCGTTTGTCCCAGGTATATATATTCGTCAACGAATTTAGGCATCGTGCCTCTGACCGCAATAGGAATGGGTGTTACATGGACATTGGTCATGACTTCAGTCTTGTCCATGTTCATTTTTAGGTCTACTTGTCGAGAGACTACAGAGGTCATCGAGCATTGCACTGAAGTCCTCCACGGTCTCAGACATAACCACGATATCTTCAGCGAATCGAAGGTGAGTGATCACTCACACATTCTCCAGTGCAGCGGTGAACAGTTTCGGTGATATAACATCTCCTTGTCGTAATCCTCCCTGAAACTGGTCTTGAGCTCTGGCCATAATTTGTACTGACATGGTGGCGTTTTCATACAAACACTTTAGCACTTCGATGTATTGATAGTCAATATGGCAACGTTGGAGAGACTGCAGCACAGCCCAAGTCTCGATCGAATCAAAGGCTTTCTCAAAGTCAAATTCAAATTCAATTTATTTGCGAAAATATGGTACAAAAGGTGTTACATCGCTGTTAAACAATTAAGTTTGGCGAGTTTAAAATGTTAAAGACTTGTAACCTGTTTAAAGTAAATAAAAAACAAAAAGAAAATATATACATATAGAGAACAGCACACATCGCCAATAATGATGGCATGCAAATATTTCAAAATTACATATCAATTTTAACTGATATGTCAATATGTCATACAATATTACAAATTTACAATTAATTATTTTATTTGTGGCAATAACAGGAATTTTGGTCATATAATAATAACAATGTCAAAAATATTAGTCAATTGAATGTGAGATTATAAATATAAAATTTTTAAATATATACAATTTTCACTTTTATTATATTATATATTTATCGTTTAAGTATTCAGTTACGTTATAATAGAATTTCTTGAGTAGGAGTTGTTTTAGGTGTTTTCTAAATAGGTTTGGTCTCAGTGCCTTTATTTCCATTGGTATTCTATTATATAATACAGAGGCCATATGATAGATGCTTTTGTGCATCAGAGCAGTTTTGCATTTAGTTAAACAAATTCGGAATACATCTCTCTGTGATCTGGTGGTGGTTTCAGAAGTCAGCCTGTAAAGTTCAATATTTTGTCTGACAAATACTGCAGCCTCAGAGATATATGTATACACAGGGAAAAGTTAGATATTATATTTTTGAAACAGAGGTCTACAAGAGTCTGTTACTTGTAGTCCAAACATGGCTCGTATGCAGCGCTTTTGCATTTTAAACGCTAGATCTCTGTCTGTTGAATTTCGCCAAAAATCATACCTTAAAATTGAAGCAACAACTCTATGGTATGCAGTAAGTACTGTATCAATGTTTGCAATTTGTGACAATTCGTGGAGCGCATAGACCGATTTACTAACTTTTTACATAGGTACTTGTTCAACATGGATTTTCAGTTCAGTTTACTGTCTATCGTAAGCGCTAGAAATTTAGCTGAGTGCACTGCGGGGACTGATTCAGATCTATACTTATTTTTAGGATCTAAAGCATTTTCGCGTTGACTAAAGTGTACCTTTTGTTTTAAGTATATTTACTTGTAGATTATTGGCATCTAGCCATTTAATTATGTCACTTAGTGTATTGTTTATTTCAAGCTCATACGTGTTCGGGTTATTGCATTAATTGGAATAGTACTGTCATCAGCAAAAAGTGCAATATGATGTGTTGTTGACTTAGGTAGGTTATTTATGTAAATTATAAATAGCAATAGTCCAAGGACACTTTTTCGGGGTACACCATATGTAATTTTACGTCTACAGGATAAGTAGCTAGTCTCAATTTTTGTTTTAGGATCAATTCTCGTTAATTTTGTATATTGGGTACGATTTTTCAGATAATTTATTTATTTATTTTTGGAAAGCTTAATACATATTATAGTAAGAGACTAATAATACATATTATAGTAGTAAGTATAATGTAACTTAAGTTGCTAATGACAAGCTTCCGCAATTATTTAACCAATTGGTGTTGCAATAACTAAACAATACACGTTTACACGTTTTTGCGTTATTTAGACAACGTTACAGGTACCTACTAGGTATATCGATAATATTCGTGTATTACATTACAATACATATTAATTAACTAATAATGAACTTTAAATCCATCACATATTATAAGTGTATAACGAATTATAAATACTCACTATATTTTACGAGTAGGTTTAGTATCAGTCACAGTCAGAAATACACTAGTCGACAGGATTGTTGAAGAATACATTATTCAATATTCGCCTCACTGTAGTTGCGCTACTGCAGAAAAAGTCTATGTCAAGATCATCGTTTATTATACGAGATTACACTTCGTGTCATGAACGTCCTATAGTTTGTGGTAGAAAATGGTACATGCAATAACGGTCTCTGCCGAAAGCCCATCAGGTTAGTGCATAGAAATATTTTTGATAAGAGCTCAGGGCTATCGATAGTTCCATTAGCAATATTAACCAACAAGCATATATCGTTAATTTCCCGTCTGTACTCTAGAGGTAGAAAATGATACCTCCGACAACGATGCGAATAGTCGATCGACCACTGTTGGGCCCTGATATCTAGATATCGCAAAAATTTCTTCTGGATGCCTTCAATTCTAGATTTATACACTTCATATTGACGGTTCCATACTTGAGACGCGTATTCTAAATGACTCCGTACAAAGGAACAGTACAATAATTTTAGAGGTTTTAGAGTACGAAAACAGGAAGACGTTCTTATTATGAAACCTAGTGCCTTAGATGCCCTATTAACAATATTTTCGATATGTCTATCAAATAGAAGCTTGCTGTCCTGCATTATACCTAAATCTTTGATGTAACTGACTTTTCAATGATCTTACTATGTAGGGTATATGTTGTGTTAACCGTAGATTTTTGCCTTGTAAAGGTAATATGGTAACATTTAGACACGTTCAACTGCAGTTTATTACGATGACAATAAACTTCAAATCTCTATAATATATCCTCTTTAGCATAAAAGCATCAGACAAGTCGCGAACCAATTTGTGTATTTTCATGTCATCGGCATAAAGTAAAATGTAGGAATTTAAAAAACATGTTTTAATATCGGCAATAAATAATATAATTATGTAAGTTTCAATAAGTTTTTAACTTTTTCCTCTTATACTATATTTGTTCTCATAGTCCACAAACGCTAAGCATCGAAACCGCTGGGCTTACTCCAACGTTTTATTTAAAACAAGTTTCCTAGTTTTAAATAAAACCTTGGTAAGAAATCTTTTATTATGATATCTGAGTGGAGAAATTCAAGTTCTTAATTTTAGTTCCTCTAAAGTTTTTAACTAAGTCTCGAAGGTCCCAAACATCACGGGACGAGGTTTGGTCGTCCCGGTTCTTTAGTCTACTTAAAATACTGTGATTTCCTGGGATTTTCGGGACAGGAATCTTCCCGGGACCATTTCCTAGTTTTATGGTTATATTTATATATATGGAAATTATTATTTAGATCTTATTTATTAGTCAACTGAACCAATCAACTAATTGTGCAAAATGGAATAAAGCATTTAGTTCCTATCAATTCAACTGGTTGATGATCAGATTGATCAGATTTGCTGTCTGCGTGGCAAAATTAGCCACTGCTGCTTGGTGAAAAATTTCTAAAAAGAGTGATGATTAACCCTAATAGGTAACTAAACACCTCTACTTCCTCTCTCCCCTTCTCTCATCTCAGCCAACTTTAACACATTTGCTGTCCAATTAAGGAGACACAAAAGAAAAACAATAGTTATAAATCATATGATACCCTAGCTTTCCACTTTGCTTACTGCTCTGCTCCCGTCGCCAATAGCGTGATGTTACATAGCTTATAACGTTCCTCGAGAACTAGGCTATCAAACGCAAAAGCAATTTCTCAAATCCGACTGGTAGTTCGTGAGATTAGCGCGTTCGAACAAACAAACAAACTCTTCCGCTTTACAAAATTATGTTATGATACATGTGCCAGGGAAACTGTTAAGTTAGAATTGGAAGTCTTTTTGTTGCTAAAATCATATTAAAATAACAGAGATACTTAAAATTGTGTAATGTTTCGGTGTTTGAGGGTGTTTTTCTTTTGTTTATAAAAAAGGTTGCTACCATTAAATTTAATGTCTTAAATATTTTAAATTTTTCATACAAAGTTTCATTCCGTATTCAACCTCTAAGAAATTTTTCACGATAAAAGATAGCCTATGTTGTTCCCGAGGTCTAATCTATCTCTATATCAAATTCAATCAAAATCGGTTTAGTGGTTTAGGTGTGAAAGCGCAACAGACAGAATTACTTTCGCATTTATAATATTACATAGTATGGAATTATGGAAGTATGGATAATTATTAATTACGCGAACATTCTGTGAATTTCCCGATGAACAAATAAATACCAATAATGTATGAAATTTTTTTTTTTTTTATAGTTTTGCCTACCAAAGTGACTCCACCCCGCCTGATGGTAAGCAGTCAGTGGAATCCAGAAGTGGCGGCCACTATACTAAAAGTCATCGTCTTAAACTACTGGCATGGTGGCCTCCACTATGGTGGCTGGGAATGGGGTTAGGGGAAGGGAATGAGGGAGGTGAGGAAAGAGGAAAGGGGGGGAAATTGGGCCTCCGGCGCTCTTACTCACCGAACGAAACGCAGTAGTACGGATACTACTACTCTTAAGTCGATCTTCTATGAGAGGGTAGTACTTCCCCGGACGATCCGGCCCATTCGTGCTGAAATCAGCGTGGATCTACTACCGTAAAAATGAAACAATATTATCCTTACTTTGTTTCTATGTTCATATCTACATGGGAATTAGGTAACTTCATTTGACATGAGCATAACGTAAAAGGAAAATAATTATGATGATATCAAATTTGAATTAGACTAATTATTCTGCTTTGGCGGCACAGTGATAGTGCGTGCGGCCGCAGCAATTTAGGGTTCGATACCCATAATCTTTGTTCCGAGTATGAGTATACTTTGTTAATAGCATGTTTCTATTCTAAAGTAGGTTATATACCGCGACACTGTTACAGGACTTTCTTCCTTAAATGTTAGTTACGTATCTGTCAATTTTACAAAAAAATATAGTGCCTCTTCTATGAGCTATAGCTAAATTAATTTTCGAGATACCGTCATTGGTGAGTTAGAGTGAGCTTTCGCTTCTATTTAGGACGCCCTATCCTCGAACGAACAATAGTATTTTCCAATGACATCAATTATTAATATGAGTAAGTTTGGAGGAAAAACCTGTCGGAAATAACAGGCGTTACCTAGTGTCACGTAGGTAGGTACATACAAATTCGTTTTAAAGCATAGTAACAAAATTCAAACTAATTAGGCAGCACTTCGACCCCCAGATATTTATTTCGGTTTCGACATTTTGCCTTTCCATTCCATTAGCTATAGGTTACCTACTAGGTACTTATCAAACTTGTAGAAGGTAGAACAACGAACATAATTTTTTTTAGAATATTTTACGTTTAAATTAGAGCTGTCTTGAATGTATGCCTGTCCTACAGAAGAGAGCACATTTATCAGCGTCATCTAGGCTATGTTGTGTTCCTAGTAGATACAGACTTTTTATGCTAACGGTAAGCAAAGTTGAGAGCCTATCAATCATCATGACAAAAGCCGCAATTCTGTTGTTATAAAATCAAAATCGACTCAGCAATTTCATGTTACTTACCTAAATTCGAATAATATGAACGTAAAGTCGAGAATTACGTTCACATTAAAATGAAGATCAATAAATAAATAATACAGTTAGCAGTAAAATATTTATGGTATATTCACAAAATATAATTAAAATATTACAAGTACTCGTATTAATACTTACCTACCTACATTATTTACGATTACCTACGACGACCTTTTTACCTATTTACGATTTACCTATTTACGATAGACTTCTATTGACTTAATAATAATTACTGTACTCGCCTTCTCACATGCTGTCTCAATGTGACTTATTCAAAATTAAACTTACTTACTTTAAGGTTTTTTTAAGTTTTTTGTGCCTACTAGATACTTAGTAAAAGAAGATATTGCACAACTGATACACAAGAGTCGAAGTGCCTGGTCCAACAACCTCAAACGTAGGCTACCTATAAATAAAAACCTATAACGCATATATCATGGTAGGTACATGTAATCGCGATACTTTTTATTTCTTTAGAATCAAAGAATAGGCGAATAGCAGGTACCTATATCACTCTCATCCTCTCTCTAACTGCCCTATACCTATATGAAGGTTACTACCTACACATTATTCAAAGATTTTGTTCACCAAAAGCTATTTTAAACGCTTGATCCAAATCTTTTATAAGATCTTCCGGATCTTCTAATCCAATTGAGACCCTAATGAGAGAATCTGTAATTCCCACTGCAGTTCGTTCTTCTTCTGGCATCACTGCGTGTGTCATTGTAGACCTGTAGACAAACATTTATTATAATATATTTCAAACAACTGCAATGCTAACACGATTAAGTTAATTTTAAGAAACAAAAACTGTCTTTAAAACTATATCCCTGTATATACAAACTAAAAAAACTATAGGTAAAATTCCGCAATAAGTTTTAATAACTTGAACAAACCAATACATCATCTATGTATATTTTATGTACCTACCTATATTACAAACATACGATCCGAATTGAGAACCTCCTCCTTTTTGAAATAGGTTAAAAACCGGCCTGAAATGTTATTAGTTCAAAGCCAAAACTACTTGTTCGCTACTGTTACTGTTAGCTTGACCACTGTTGGGCAAAGGCCCATGGATAAGCGCCCGCGAGCGACTTCCATTCTATTCGATCCATAGCAAGGTTTTTTTGTGCTTATTTGTATTTGAAATTTTAAACAGAATTATTCAAAAACATAACTTACGGTAGTTGTGCTAAACTTTCGAATCCGCCGAAGCTAACAGCCAATGCAAATATGTTTAATGAACATAAAAACAGTTTAGATTCCTTTAATCCACCTGAATGTCTGAAGCTGAAGACAGCCGAGTGGCCAGACATTTGTCGTTTAGCGAGCTCATGTTGTGGATGATTCGGCAGTCCTAAAGTAAAAACAATAAGTGCCGACTTATATATTTCGTCGAAAGCTTAATGCAAAGTCAAAAGGTGATAAGTGTAAAGTGATAGGATAATTTTATAGCAATTTTACTCAATAATTTACCGAGGCGACAGACTGACTGCTATATCTTGAGAATATTGAAAAAGACCTTCGAATTAATAACTGTCGACTTGAAAATTGGCATATTTCTTTACTACCGACTTCTTGCCCCTTACCTGGATGAAGAACTTCCACTACATTATCGTTCTTTGATAACCATTTGGCTATAATTAAAGCAGTTTTTCTATGTTGCTCCATGCGAACAGCCAATGTTTTTAAACTTCTGATTACTAAATAGCAGTCTATTGGAGAAGGAACGGCTCCGATATCTGTAAACAAAGTGAACTGTAAAACAAGAACTTGTCACTATTAATTTGGTCAAATATATGTACCTACATAACACTCTGAATATTGCCGATTTATTTTACTTAGGTAATTTCTCTAACAATACTATTTTATTGGCAGTTGTGTACATTTTAAAAATAATTGTTTAAATCTTACACTTTTGTAGAGTTTTCAAATTTTTAGCTAATTCGCCATCTTTTACAACTGCTCCGCCCATAATAATATCAGAATGGCCATTCATAAATTTTGTCAAAGAATACACTACGATGTCAGCACCGAAGTCTAACGGTTTTTGTAAATACGGTGTGAGGAATGTGTTATCCACCACAACAATGATTTCGCCATGGCTTTTAGCTATTTTACTTATTGCAGCCATGTCTAAGACTTTCACTGATGGGTTTGTTGGAGTTTCCACCCAAACCATCTAAAACAATAAATTTTGGGTTTATCACTTATCACTAGTCAAAATCAAGTTTATTTTATATATTAATTTGTATTGTTTCGCTGTTTGAAAGAATTGCAAGGGATAGGTTTGCAATTATTTTTTTAAGTAAGTAAGTACTTATAACCAGGTGATTCAAACTTTTAGTTTTTAAACCTGCACAACCGGCGCGCAGCAATGAAAACTTAGTGAATTTTTGTATCTAGAAGTAGATAGTTACTACAATATATATATATATATATATATAGTACCAATGTTGGTACAAGTTATACAAGTTTACTATTACTTATATATACTATTCCTTAGTATCATTAGTATGAAACTGCGTCGTTTGTAGTGCTTAGGTAAGTTGGTAAATACTAACTTTAGTATTCTTTTGTATTCCCTTTTCCACGTTTTCAATATTTGTGAAGTCTACGAATGTAACTTCAATACCCATTCTCATTATGATTTCTCTGAAAAATTAACACAACTAGGTTTTAGTCGCTGCTACTCAAGTGCTCACACATATAATTACGCCTTTACTTCAACCGGAGTGAGGTATTGTGTTACAAGGTAAGTCAATTATCCTATTCACTTTAAAGTGACTTTCCACAATTTTTGGGATTTCGGATAATTGTAGTACCTACCTACTCGGTATTTCAAAAACCCTAATTAAACAACTCGAGCATTGAACCTAAAAGTTTGTCAGTGGTCTAGTTAGAATTTTATTTATTTTTATCTTAGATATAGGCTGTGTATATATTCTATAATGCTCTCTGCTTTTCGAGTTTTTTTTTGAGTCGTAATGTCCATTCTATTTTTCGTTTGCTTTAATGGTTATCAGTTCTTCTGCACACGTTGGTAGCCTTGCTCTTTGTGTAATGGTTTTTGAATGTCGGTGACTAATTGTGACAAGATTCACTAATACGCTAAGTAAACAACTCATGTCAATAATCAAGCTGCCTTATCAATCAAATTATATTATAGGTAGATACATATGTAGGTACTACCAGTTTTTCAAATAAATAATGATCTAAAATAAATAAAATAACAATGAAATAAGAAATAAATAATGACTCGTTTAATGTAATATGAGTACCTACGTATGTTATTGTTTGTTTATGTTCATGTAAGTATCTAATACCTACTACGTTTGTAAAACTCCTCATGTTAACTACTTAGTGCGAGAATCATTGAAATGAAATGAATGAAAAAATTTATTCGCCAAGAATACCTGAGTTTTTAAGTTTCTGTACCTACTTGCAAGAGAAAAACGAAAGGGAACTATGGTTATTTCGTTGTAAGTACGTCTGATAACCTGTCTTCCAAGCAAAACGTTTTATTTTATTGATACAAGGGTTCTGGAGATTCTCAAAACAATAACAGAAATCAAGTTGGTGGGTACCAAATAGGTATTTGTTTTAAAAGCTCCTATAATAAGCAGGTAAATAATTATAATGTTTTTAAGCAATAACAATAAACAAATGAGTGTTTGTTTTTCGTGGCATTATATTAAATCACTGTGACCAGTTTTCGCTTTCAGAAGCGATTTTCTTTTACCCACAGCTATAGTTACCTACCGTTACTTGTTTGTAGGTAGGTATACATGTATATTTTACCTCAAAATACGGTTTGTGCCAGAGTATATGTCGTCAGACGAAAGTAAATGGTCACCACTGCTAAGTAACGTAAATATTGTCGTCATCGCACCAGAACCGGAGGCAAATGCAAAACCATGTTTTCCACCATCTAATGTTGCTAGAGTACGCTCCAAAATGTATCTAGTGGGATTACCACATCTTCCATAATATATTTTCTGAAATAAAAACATATTAGTACAGACGCTTGTCCTACGTGGATAACACAGTAGGTAATAATAATATAGAAAACAGATAAATAGGTACAAAAACCTTTCTCTAATCTCGAGTGAGTATGTTTGTTTGATCACTCACAATCATCAACGTCAAATGTTACCAAGTTACTTAAAAAACAAAACTAAGAGTGTGAGCTACGATTGCTCCGCCAAGTTATCAAATAAAAAAAAACTTTGCATGTGTGTCATCCATCATTATTTTATTGGGAGAGCCCTATGTCCAGCAGACCCAGCAGTGGGCGTATTTTGGCTGATATGATGAATTATAGAGATTGGCTTAAAGTTTATAGGCATAATTAGAGCATTAAATTTAAACCATGCATTAAAACACTATGACTATAGGTACTTCTGTTGGCGACAGTTTTGGTTGGCAAAATATTGTATTTTATGTAACACAGTAATACCACAGGTAATACGTACATTCGTAACTTCAGGATCTGATAATCTAAATGCAGCTGCTGTCACTATAGGTGGTACTAAGGCACCAGCACACCCGTCGATATTTATATCAGGATGAATAGCTGCCGTTGCAAAGCCAGGGGTTTGTTTTAAAAATCCGTCATCCTTCTCCATCTAAAATGTATTTTGTGATTAGGTACCTGCTCTCCACGAGCCATCAAGATGCCCATCGGGAAACTGCACAGGAGAGACGATCACAACTTGTGTCTGTAGTTAAAAGCTTTTGAATGGGGAATAGGTACAAATCTTATACTAGCTTATTTCGACGATCACCTAAACATAAAGTAGGTACGCGTTCACAGCGAAGAATGGTCTTTGTCGTAGCGCCTCAGTAGTGCCGGTGGTTTCTATTTGTTTTTTTCCGAAAAGATAATGTACTAACCAAAACTCAAAATAATGCGCAGGAAATATAATACCAAATGGTAAAAAGTTTACTTACATTTGAAAATATAAAGAGCTTGCTTTTGAATTATTTTATTATTGGTATTACAAACACAAACAATCGTACAAAGCAGACAAGCTTGCACAACAATACGCGCACTTAAACTCAAGCAACTTGAATAGTGCGCGTGTTGTTTTATTTGCACATTTATGTCGATCTTATCACGCTATCTACTTGCATAGTTACGTAAATAGATTTTTTTGTTAACAAATACTTATAAATAAGGTCGCTTCTGACAATACCTAAGAAAATAAGCTTTATGTAAACTTTTCGCTACGGTAAGTACCTATATTTTATCATTCTTTAGCACCTAAGTACTATTAAATTGTTTGAACAAACAGTGGGGCTCCCAGTTAATATTTGCCACGCGCATTAGATATGCGAGTAGTACCTACATTTGATATGTGACCATTGTCTAAAACTCTTCAAGAGCATGTTAAAGCGTCCGTGCCGGTTGACACATTTAATTTTAATAAACATCCATGCTAATCGTTGCGGGGGAGCTTGTGCGATCAGAAGCCTGAGACTAACCATCGCAAAATCTGTGGTGGCTGGTTACTGGAAGTACCTACCTAACGAAACTATGATATTCAGTTGGAACACGATTTAAACTGGGAGTCAATAGGTACCTACCAATATACCTAATATCTAATAAGGCGTGGTGGATGGCTAAAGCAAACAAGCATGCAAACCGGCGGATGATAAGTAGGTAGGTATTTTGTTACGAACGACTAATCATCACTTGCTCATTGACGCCGTTTAAAAAAGCAAATATTAAAACGGTAGGTGCTGGCAACCGAAATACAGTCTATTTAGCATTTTGATATATTAGCCTATCCTACCAATATAAGTCAGTTGATAAGTAGTCAGCAAAATCCAGAAATGGTGTGCGACCATTCCAAAAGCCATCGTCTTTAACTGCTGTTGGTATGTTTTTTTACGCCCCTCTTAAAAGATCCAGGATCAAAATTAGATGGGAACACACGCGCTGGTAAAGAGTTCCAAGCTTTATTTGAGCGACTAAATTATAAAGTACGAGACCCAAAGAGATATTCAGTACAGAATCTGAAGTGTGTACTTTTAATATTTGAAAGATACAATGATATTTTTTATTTTCATTCCTTAAAATAATATAAGAAAACTCTTTGCTTAATATATCTATTAAGTTACAGAAACCCACCTCTGTTTTGTGTTTTCTAGATAAATTAAAATTTTATTTTTCCGAACGAACTTTATAATGTCAAACTTTTAAAGAATTATTTTCGCGCCAATTTGTATCTCAAACTTGTCAAACTGTGCAAAGCGATTATTTGCTCTTCTTTTAATTTTGTTTGCTTCGTTGTTCGTTTTATTTTATTGAGCAATATCACCGAAACTTAGAAAAGATAAATAATGAAAATTGATAGCAAACCTCTGAGATATGCTCACGCCGAAGGTCATACAGATGTGTGTTATACAGAAAATGGACAGTATGTGCAATCTACTTCGACTACTAAATGTGCAATGCAATTTGATTTCAGAATTAAATGACTTACTTAACTGCTTTTTAGACATATAATAACGTGTGGTAACGACGGAGATGTGCGGATATGGGTGGATATTGAAGATGATGATCCAAATTCACACTGTGTTGGAGAAAATGCCCTGGCAGTGTGTTATAAAGACAAGAGGCTTTACGTGGCTACTGATAATCATGTTGTTCAAGCTTATACCTACCCAGCATTTGACAAAGACGGCATTGTCACTAGGTTTACAGCGCCGGTCACACAAATCAAATCAAGTAACAAAATAGAGGTGACATTTTATTTTTTTACTTTTTTTAAATGTTATTTGGCAAAGATTTTAATTGAATGCCTGTTACTAGGCTCTAGGATGCACATCAGAGAATATGGAAGCCAAGATCTGTAATTTGGAAGGTGGTGCTCCGTTGTTTGTTATGTCTGACCATACAGGGCCAGTATTAAGTATAGCAATTTGTCCACACATGAAGTTTGCCAGTACTGCTTGTGGAGATGGGAAATTAAGGATATGGGATATAGATACACAGAAGATGATCAAGGAAGTGTCATGTGTACCGAAGATAAACACATTTTATTCAGCAAAAGTTTTGTGTAAGTAAAATAAAATTAAATAATACAATTATTGATACATAAAAGTATAATTTGATTAACATTATATGTTTTGATTGGCAAGATGACCAAAATGTGTATGTGAAAAACTTGATAAAGGTAGGTAATAGTGAGTAAAAGTAAAGAGGTGTGAAAAATTATAGTAGAGATCACAGTGTGACAGCATAAATTAAAAAAATTAGATCATTAGAACTTATTATTGTTTAGTTCAGATCAAAATGATACTACCACCTGCACAGCTTGGAATATGGTCCCATTCCATTACCCAACTATGGTATTTGAGATCATACTATGTACATTGTGTATTTACTCTGTTTTGTTAGACAAAAGAGTATTAATTTTTTTTGCTGAAATCTATAAAAAGAATTTAATTATATTATTTGCTTCTATCATTACTTGAATCCATTTGTAAGGTTACATAATTATAATGATTTCAGGTCGAATGGATTTTGAACCAACAGAAGGCAAATATTTAGCCTATCCAAACAACCGTGAGATCATTTTATTGGACTGTGAAAGTTGGGGTCAAAGAATGACATTTACTCACAATTTGGTGGGTATTGCAAATTTTACACTCTAAATTACTTCCAAACAATTGCAATAACACACTTGAGCACTCAGTGGTGTACGGTAATATCAGCTAGTCTGGCAAATTAGGTTGGTAAAATGTGGTGTGACAGACTAACTGCAAAAGTAGCATGACACTTATTGTAATAGTCGTCTCATGTATCCCTAAACCTAGGAGCTAAATGTAAAAAGTTGAAAATGAAAATATCTTGTGATTTCTAGTCAGGTATTAGAACAAGATTATGAGTGCCTTGTCATGATAGTGCATTATATATATCATGGCAAGGTACTCATAAATCTCCATCATCTTCATTGTAATGATTCGTAAGGTAAAGCTTAGTATCCAAAAGAGAGAAGAGTCATTTCTAAATATATGGCAGTAGACAGTAGTCTACTAATAGTTGTTGCTTAATTTATTTGACTAAAAAAATTATTGTTTTCAGATAAAATGTGCAATATCCCAGTGTTTGTTTTCACCGTGTGGAGAGTATTTAGCTGGCAGTACAGTGGCTGGACAGATTGCTGTATGGGAGATAGGTTCTGGTGCTTGTATAGACATAATTGAACATCCGACTTCACACAATGTGTCGGCTATGGCTTGGAATCCTAAAGGTAGGAAATTTTATATGGTAGTCGTTCCTTGTAGGTTTCAACATGAATGGACTGGATAAAACTGGGTGTACACTATCCTTACTTGGAACATTGGTATAAAGCAGTGTTTCAAACATTGTTTTGCTAGGACCCGGTAATTTTCACACCGCCCCTTCTTGACCCACTTCACTTAATACTTTTAAACCTAAGCTGGTTCCATTAGGTAAAATTATATACATTTATTAATAGTTTTAATAATACATATTTTAGTATCGTTTATTTAGTCACAAGGCGGGAATGTTGCTACCTGTTATTTTATTTTGATGGCCCGGTACCAGGTCGCAATCCGGCAAATGGGAAACACTGGTAAAAAGCATTAGTTTGCTTACTAAAGTGCTGTGTTCTGTGAGTAAGAATGCTCAGAAGTATTTTAGCATTCTTACTACTTTCTTCGTATAGACCTTGTGTATTTTCTCAATCTGGCAAAGTGTGTAAATATCTTGAAAATATACATTATATATTATGTATGTGTAACTAAAAAAATATAATTCAGAATGTAATAAATATAATTATAGGTAATGGAGTACTGGCGTATTGTGATGTTGCTGGTCAACTAGGCACTTTAGTGAATTGCTATGGCAAAGACAGCAGTAAGTTTGGCGATGATAATACTGATGACATTGAAATGGTTGAGAGGGCTGATGGTAAGTGTTATATTATACTATTATGTGTACTAGTAACCCGTACTTCACCACTACCAATCTGAAATTCTCGGCTTTTCTTTACTATACAATACATGCATATTCATGTGATAAAAAGCCTAAAAGTACCGGCGTGCGAAGCAGGGGTTAGTCGCTAGTCAATCATAAAAAGCACACACTAACATGTTTTCTTAATATATTCAGCTCTTTATGTTAAACATAATTATTAATTTGCCTTTCACAGACAATGATCTAGATGATATAATAGAAAAGTATGAGAGTGATGATGACAATGCAATATCATTGGAGAAGATAAAGAATGAGACGTTAGGATTCACTAATGTACAAGATGATTCTCGGCCTACGTCCCGACATACGACACATGTATCGCCTTCCACTCTGCCTCCACAACCGCCCTTTCAGCCATCGTCTACACCTACACATCTTGAACATAGGTATAATAATTATAGTGAAGTAAAATATAACAATTTCCTCCCTTTCCTCTTTCCTCAACTTTCTCGTTCCCTCCACCTACCTCATTCCCAGCCACCATACCAGCAGCAGTTTGAGACAATAGCTTTTGGTTTGGTGGCCACCACTTTTGGATTCCACTGATTGCTTACTATCAGGCAAAGTGAAATTACTTTTATAGCAATTTCCCCTCTTCTTTTTCCTCACCTCCATCAATCCTTTTACCTACCCCAATACTAGCTGTCTGACTCAGTTACCACTTACCATCACATTGGTGGTTTGCGCCTCTACCACTGGTGGCAATAAAAAAAAATATAATATTTAACTTTATTTATCATTAACAACAAAGTAATAATGCTCAATATTCAGCCTTGTTGAAATGCATATTAAGTTCAAATAATAATCATTCTCACAGATTTAAATGTAATTTTTTTACAATAAAACAAGACTATTACAAAACAACTTTATTATTTTTAGATACATGTGCTGGAATGATATCGGCATAGTTCGCTGTCATACCGCTGAAAACGGAGAGTCCACTATAGACGTGGAATTCCATGATACGAATCTACATCATGGCATACACTTGAACAACTATTTGAATCACACTATGGCCAGTTTATCTTCTACAGCTGTGGTTTTGGCGTGTGAAACACCAAGGTGAGAATAATTTGTAGGCAGCTAATATAAATATGAATTTAGTTTGATTAATTTCTGGGTTCTGTTTATGAGACACTTGAGAGTTTTAATTTAAAATGGGATGAAATATACTATATGTTACCAGTTACTTACCGTAGACTAGAAAGAAACAGATACCCCCTAGTAGAATCCGTGTACAGGCAACAGACACTCACAATTTATACGAACTCTCGCTAGCATAAGAACTCATTACAAACATTACGATTGGTGCGTTTCTTCACGCCGCAGCGCACCTTTTATTTTTCTACATCGAGACGGGCGGTCTTTTATTTTTGTCAGCTTAACTCAGTATACAGAAAGTATAATTATAATCATAGATACTGCATTAACAAATGTTAATGCAGTATCTATGATTAGAAAGCATTAAAAAAATAATAATAAAAGTTATCGTATACAGTAAAGTGGTGTGCATATCGCTGGCGGGCAGCAGTAAAGAATGGAGCGTGTCATTGCCCGACACAGAAGAAGTGCTGTGTGTGTGCGGCGGCGCGGGCGTGCTGGCCGCCGCCACGCGCGCGCGCCGCCTGCGCCTGTGCACGCCCGCGGGCACGCAGCGACAGGTACGTACGTGCTACGGACACGGGTTTTATTTAGAAAACTGCATTCTAAATAAAACAGGCTAGTTTTATGTTGAATGTATATTGTTACGTGTCAAGATGGGGTTCGAACAAAGCCGACGATTTGTGTCAGCTATTTCTGCCAGCGTCAAGTGTAGAATTATATTCTTGTTGATGATAATAATGGTATATTACAATGATAAAATAGAAAAAATGTGGATGAAATTAAATGACATCCATCTTCCGTGAAAACAAAAGATGGAATCCGCTTTTATTTTCGATTATACAGAACAATGTTGGCCAGTGGTTGGCCATGTCATTTGACACAAAGTAGCACGTATTTGATGAACGCATCGCGCGTTTCGTTGTTTTTTTATATAATCCTATAACTTTACGCCTTTTTTTTCTGACGAGGTAAAAGTGTACGCACATTTCGCTAATTATTTTTGGTCTCATGTAACAGAGGGCTATTCTGTTGTCATTTAACTTATTTTTTTGTACGACTTACTTCTTTACAGGTGATATCATTAGCAGGACCGGTGGTAACATTAGCAGCATATAACACCACGGTGTTAGCAGTGTACCACTCTACTGACCCGGGCGTTTCTGACCAACATCTAGCGATGGATATTATTGCAATTAATGGTAATAGTTTTCAAATAATATGTTAACTTAGACTAAGTATCAGTCAGTATATCTATTTGACTGTATTTAGTTTTTACATTAAGTATCAATGGCAGAGTTATAACTATTATTATGTGTTAATATAAACACACGGCATAAAATCATTATTTATTTGTAATTTAATAGAACACTAACCATAAACCTCCTCAGATAAATCGCGCTGTACTGTACATCTAAGTTGATATTGATTATCTCCACATAAGAAAACACTAGCCCATTATTCTCACTACAAGACAAGGGCTTTTTTTAACAAAGAAGGTAAAATATTGATTAACACGCCCAGGGCGGACTCGCAATTTTACACGTATACGTATACGCAACTTCACACATATACGTATTCGTATAATGTAACGCCTCCAAAATTATCAATTTAAAGATATTGTAGAAATACGTTTAAACATTGTTATTGTCATCTTTTCAGGTCGTCAAGTTAGAAGCAAGACAGTGACGGTACCCCTTAGCCCTGCTTCTAAGCTGTCTTGGCTGGGCACTACCGACGTAGGGTCACCGTGTACGTACGATAGTGCGGGAGTATTGCGCTTGTATGACGTAGCTAGCGGACTGTGGCTACCTATATGTGATACTAACGAACATTCTAGAGGAGCTTCTGATTCGTGGTTTATTGTTTCTGTGAGTTTAAGTATCTACTTATTATTTGTAATGTAATGAGTGGAAGAAAAATGTCTGAGAGAAAGAAAAACATATTATAGTTAGTTATGAATGGACAAAATCACTGAATATCATGGTATATAGATATTTATTGTAGATGCTTTGTAGATGTAATTTCAATAGTGGCTTTTACTTATCAGCTCGCACGCCAACGATCACAAAAGTAAAAGTTATTTACAAATCCGTTATAGTCAGAGTTACCACTCTTGAATTCATTGATTGCTTATCATTTAGGCAAAAATAAAATTCTTAGCAAAAATAATATGTACATGTGTTTTGTGAAAGTGACTCATTCCATTTTTATTTGGTTATTAGTACGCAAATGCAAAGCAAACATGGTTGCGTGTCTGTGTATCTCTTAAAAAGATTGTGGTGTTCGCAGGTGTGTGAGTCAACACAGAAAGTCCGCGCTATTCTTTGCCGTGGCGCATCTTTCCCGGCCACTGCACCGAAACCTATTGTCGCCGAGTTGCCTTTACAAGTAAAATATTTAATAACTAGTAATTATACATTTTTGTAGTCTTGGTCTACACAAGGTTGTGAGTTTCAAACCAGGCAAAATATTGTGACATTTTAAAACTAATATGAAAGGAATAAGGGTGGAAACTAAGGTTTAAAAAAGAAGTCGGAAATCGCTAATCTGCCATGAACAAGCGTGGTGATCTCGTGTCTTCTCTTTATGAGAAGGTGTTACTAATCTATTCTTTATTATATTCCTATCTAATATATAAAGGGTAAAGATTTGATTTTTTTTGTATGTTTGTTTGTTTGTTTGCAACGATTTAACTAAAAACCTACGTTACCGATTTGAAAAATTCTTTCACCTTTAAAAAATAAATAAATTCAGCGGGTAACATAGTCTATATTTCATTATGTTTAACATAATTATTATTTTCAGCCATTTTTAGAATTTCATTATTTTAAGCGCCGTCGTAATTCTAAATGATGCAATACGACACTATAGCTATGATATTTTTTGTTGGAGTTTGTTGTCAGATCAATTGAAACTTTTGATTCCGAAACGAAACGAACGCGGACCTCTAGTAGATGATAAAGTTGTTTGTCTATAATTTATGTATATTTTATACAGATACCACTTTGCGAGATGGATACAGAGAAGAGTCAGTATGAAGAACAATTAGTGCGCTGGGCTCACACTACGGCTGATGTCGATGTTAAGGCGGCGAGGGAAACTGCTCTCAAACTGTTTGCGGTAATTTTGTCTGAAATAGTTATTTTGTTTTGAAATATGAATTTGGAAAGTATAATAATATCGAGTTAGCGGGAGAAGAAAGACGCCAGTGGTTAATGAATCCATCGCTTTTAAAGTCTTTACTTTAAAAGCAGACAAATATCAATTTTTTTTTATGTATTGTCGGCCACATAATATTTGATTTATAACTTTTAACATAAATTAATAAATTTAAAATTCAATAAAAACTCAACATGACAGTGACAATACTTTAGACTTTATGAACCTGGAGGCTTTCACTGTACTGAGGTAACTTGCAAGCAAAAATGGACATTATTGTTTTGCAATTTTATGGTCGACTACTACTATATTTACGAAGTTTATCTTAGACATTAATGATATATGGTGTAAAAAAAACATTGTAGTGAAACATGAACTGATAAATAAAAGTCGATAAACTTCACCTTTAAAGTATTCTCAGATGATTTATTTCAAGTGGTATTAGTAATTTCAATATTATAACATGTATTGCAATTACACAACTACTCTATACTATTTAATTGTTAACTTCAATGATAATATTAAACTTTTTCCAGCTTGCATGTCGTAGCGAGATAGAACAAAGAGCATTGGAACTAATGGAGTTATTAAAAGACGATCGTTTACTACCTCTCGCTGCTAAATACGCGTCAAGACTTGGCCGCGTACATTTAGCAGACAAACTGACCAACTTGGCTGAAACATGGGAGAAAGAGACAGACAAACTGAATGTAGCAAACTCGCATTTTACTGAACTAGACACGCAAGAAACTTATGACGTTACAAGTTCCGAGCCAGATTTGAACGCCAGTTTGATTATAGTGCCCAAAGTTAAGGAGAAGAAAGTCGATATGGATACTAGTATTAGACCTATTGTAAGTATTGTTTTATTTTTATTAGAAGACGTGTTATTTTTTTTATGGTGAATGATAATGAAATATCATAATATCAATAGGCATTTGAGGACTATAGAATAAATACCGTTTATGCCTAACCACTTACGCCGAGCGAAATTTGAATCCGTGCACTAAACAGTCAAATTGCAGGTATATCTAATAATAAAACTTAGTTTCAGTGATCATGTAGTAAGTTCCATTATTTTTATGTTGTTGCCATATTAGACAGAAGTGAGAACAGCAAGAATAAGTTAAATAATAAAAAAAAGAGTGTGTGTACTATGCACGTAAGAAGTTATACTTCTTTGGCGTAACAATCCAAAAATACCAAATAATAATACAACGCATACATACATAAATATTTGAATTGATATAAACGCCAATATATTTTTTATTTATTTACACTGATTATTTGTACTGATACGACACACAAAGATTCCCAACTAACTTCAGGGTGTAAAAGGTTCGCAACTAACTTCAGGGTGTTGCTTTTTTCGGTCGGTGTGTGCGCGCATCGTAATTCACTCTCATCATTTTTCCCAATCGCGCCAAAAGAAGTATATCTTCAATATAAGTGTTGCTCGAGGCAGGTTTATGACGAGCAGTGGACCACACCAGTGATATTTCAGCTTAAATGATGAATAATAAAATTGCCATTATGTATCTCTTTTCCTATGCATATCAGTTTATACTTCATTAATTATTTTCAGCCTATAAAATCATCGCCGGCCGGCGCTCGTAACATATTCAAGAAACAGACGACTAGTAGTAAAAACGCACCGAGTCCTTTAAGTTTGACGGAACGAGTGTTAGTCGATGTTCACAATGGTGCTGATTCTACTGAGAACGAAGATGTAAGTGATATAAAATAAGTTCATTTAAATTTTTGTAGTTGATGCCAGCCAAATCTTGGCTGACATCGACTATAAAATGAGTGATTATAATTATTATTGTAAATAGTAAAGTATTTTAAATGCATTAATGATTTCGTTGATCTGATCTTTGCTTTGAAGTAATTAAAATATTATTTTCTACTTTTTAGTTAAGGTTGATAATGTTTTGAAGTAATTAAAATATTATTTTCTACTTTTTAGTTAAGGTTGATAATGTAGGTATTGTTTTGAAGTCGGTCTTCGTTTTTTTTTAAAAAATATTTTTTTAGACTTGTTTTCTTTCAGCTAATTAAACCTCTTGAAGGCGAAACGTTTGTAGATTGGTTCACTAGAAATAAAACAATATTGGAGCGGAAAAACCCCGAGCTTGGTCCATCGGAACTGACTCGGCATGGTATCAAAATGTTTAAGACTGTACAAGGAAAGCCCACGACTAATACAGAGAACGGTCCTAAAAGAAAACTTGAAGATGAGACAAATGGGTCAGACTCACCTGTTAGCAGTGCTCCAAAACAATCAAAACTTAGCGCATTTTCCTTCCAAAAGAAAACATAATTTAAAAATGACTGTATATATCATTTATTTAATAAATTATGACAAATAGTATTCATTGTTTGATTAACCATTTAATAGTTCAACTTCATCAGGTTTAGGAAACAGTCCTTCTTTGATCATTCTTTTCCATTTCGTGCCATTTGGATATGAAAATTTGTCCAATATTCCTGGTAGGAATTCTGTACTGTATCCGCTATGCTGTAATGAAATAAATAGAAAGCTGTTAACTTTGAGTACTATGTTATTATGTTTATGTAATATGTTTTATGTACATTTTAAACATTATGGCAAACTGTTATTTGTACATATCTTTATACCAATTACTGTTTACATCAAAAGTAAAAGTGTCTGATAATATTTGCATTATTATAAACAAGATAGCATTTAGGCAAATATAAGATAATACATATCACACCATGTTATTATATTTACAATTTAATACAGATATATAATAAAATAGCGCTGTTAGCAACTTAAACCTTATCACTAGTTCAAGGTTTTTGTGGTTATAAACAATACCTTCTATAAAAGTTTTATTTAAGTAGTTACTGCGCCCCACGGCTTCGCCCGCGCATAAAATATGTTTGTATCTCTCGGGAACTAGACCGATTTTCGGGATTAAAAGTAGCCTATGTCCGTCTCCGGCACCGAATCTATCTACATACCAATTTTCAGTTTCAGTTCGGTTCAGCCGTTTAGGCGCTGAGTGGTAACAAACACACACATACAAACGTTCGTATTTTTAATAATAATAGGATTTTAATGTTGCTATTAGCAGATCCGAAATATAGCTAACATACCTACTCTGATTAATTAAATAATTTATTTATTTATTGCACACACAGAAATATACATAGGAAAAAAGGTACAGATATAGAATTATTAATTAATTTAATTTATAGAATTAATTTCTTTTAGTCATTTATTTTTATATTGCCTCATAAAGCAAAGGCTTAGTAAAGATTTACAAAAACATCGATTAATGATACGTAACGACCGACGGTTATATATCTGAGCCTATCATGACCGCTGGACTAACCCACCCTTTTGAGGAAGTAAAAAGTGTATTTCCATAGACCATACAACATATGGACATTCATAATATTACCTTAGGCGCCATGTATCTAGCATTCTTCACAACACAAGGATCGACAAAGTGTTCGTGCTGTTGATCGACGTATTCTATGAGACGGTCTTCCATAGTGGCTGACAGACACGCGTAGTCCCAGAATTGTAGGTGTTGTACCATCTCACATAGACCCACGCCACCCGCGTGAGGACATACTTTGACTGCAAACAAATCATATAAATTTTGATCTCACCACACGAAAGTTTATTCGAGATAAATTGTTTTGTACTTTACCTAAGTACAAAACAATTTATCTCAATAATAGAGATAAAAATAACTGGAGGACGAGATGTTTATACCTTTAAACTTGTCAGCCATGAGATAGACAGCTAGTATTTCGTTGATGCCTCCAATCCTCGCGGAGTCTATCTGGCAGTACTGCATGCCGCCGCTCTGTAGAAACTGCTTGAACATTACCCGGTTGGCGCACATTTCGCCAGTCGCCACGCCGATATTGTACGGTCTAAAAGTACGTAAGTAACTTAAGTACCTAAGAATACTGGGTGGAAGAGGAAAACACTCTAAAATGTCTAAATAGTTGTAGGTAAAACGGCAGAATTATTAACAGTAGGTACTAGGTAGGTATCGATATTAAAATGATTTCTAGTATTTTTTTTTATAAGTAAGTTCTCCTGGCCTGTTTTGCTTTGATTTATTCTTATAAAAACAGCAATGGTTATGTATCTACTTTATGTAGGTACATAACCATTGCTATTATGATAACACTCAAGATATTTATTTTAACATGTCTATCATCTAACAATACCTACTCTAGAGCTTTCGATATAGCAGCATGTCCGAGCACGTCGTCAGGTGAGGTTGGCTCTTCTATCCATTTTGGTTTCAGAGGCGCCAACTTCTTCATCCATTCGATCGCTTCGTTGACACTCCATGCTTGATTGGCGTCTACCATCTATGAATAAAATATGTAGTCAAAGACCAAATAAAAGTCAACCAGTCTGTCTAGGAAAAATAGCTAACAAGAGAAAAGTCGAGGAAAATACTGGTAAGAAACTTAGGACATTTTTTTAATATAGTACTAAAATCTCTAAATACTAGATTCGCAAAACACCAGATTTTCCTTATTAAAGTTACCTACCCATGTAACTACCGTACCTGTATTGTTACTAACTACTCCCACAAAAGATTTTATGACATGGCATAGTACCTACCAGAAACAATCAGATATTATCACACAAAGGTTATTGAAAACTTATTTCCCCTCTTTTCATTTGCCACCTAAAGTACTTAGGTGATGATGTCTTGCTTTTCTTTGCAGACGATTTGCTCCTTGATCTTTCTTCCCTGTGGACATTTTTATTCAACGGACTTTGCGGTTTTACGACTAGGAAGTCCATCTCCATCAAACTGACAGCATCGCACCGGACAGGAACGAATGCGGCCACATGCGCTCGCGTCCGACAGGATGGTCGACGCATGCCCACGACCTGCCGGCTCCGTACGGCCGGCGCTTCGCTTGCGAACGTATACGTTTCTGCGCCTATTCAATAGTTTTGAACATTGAGTGTTGACGTGTTCTATTTTTTAAAATAGTTGAAATTGACATTGTATTCTTGGCTTTTGCATTAGAAGAAAAAGAAAATAATCGTAAAACACCGCGCGTCGCGGCATACCCCTGGGCCGGCTGCGTTTGCCTGTCGACGCACGCGCGCGCAGTCAAACTGCTGTTTGCGTGACTTGATAATATACTAAACACTGTATACAAGATTTAATTTCGTTTAATGATTGCAAAATACGTTCCTGTCTGATGCGATGCTGTCCGTTCGACGGAGATGGACCCTAAATGTCGATAAGGACATTTTGCTCTGAGAACCGCCCAATCCGAATTGATATATTTAGGTACCTACCTAGGTAGACATCTAAATACGTACCTATATATTGTCTACTCACCAAAACTTTGTCGTTGCCGATGTATTTACGGACCGCACTGCACCTTCTGTAGTCATCTTCGAAGTTTACTCCCACTTTGACCTTAAACTCCGTAAATCCGAGCTTTGAATATTTCTCACACAGCGACTTCACTAGCTCATCGCTGTAGCCCATCCATCCTGTAATATTTTTTTGGGACCTACTGTTATTTAAATCGCTACGTTAATTTCATGTGGTAGTTTGTGTCACATATTTTACCTCTGTACTGTAAGATATCCAAACAAAAATTTTCTAACACCAATTATTTAAGGTTTTAGTACTTACCTACTCAATTCGGTTTATTTTTTGATTTTTACATCTAAGCAGCTGTAAGGCAATAATTTACTTAACTTTTAAAATATGGCAACATTTATTGCGGGTTTTTAAAATATGAATTATTTTTTATTAGTCGGTACCTAGGTACTCTCAGAAATAGAACGGGGGTTTACGCGTCCTAAGTGGCAACGTCGCAATTCAGTGTCATATTTCGTGATTTTAAATTTTTATCATTTCTTTCTTTCTAGCATAAAAATTTGTACAAAACATATTTTTAAAATACAACTCCGATTAGATGATAAAAATTAAAAACCACGAAATATGACACTAAATTGCGACGTTGCCACATAGGTACGACGCGTAAACCTGCGTAAACGCTCATAGCCTTAATCCAGTAGTGCAGTCAAAAATAAAAACATAGATACAAATATTTAGATGGTATAGATTTCCTCACGATTTAACTCACCGACTTGTGTGGTGTAGGCCGGGTACCCGTTTTGTTCTAAATATTTTACCCTCTCTTTTTTACCAGCTTGTTTTTTCTTCAATATATTGATCGCTTCTTCTTTAGTGATGACATCGGTAATGTACCGGAAATCTATAGTTGATACCAATACCTAGAATTTAAAACCAAGGGTAGTATTTATAAACAAAGCTCAGGTATTGAGTACGCGTACTTAATACCGTCTCTTTCTAACTACGGTCTCGGGCCCCTAGTTAGATAGAGACAGGGGTATGATTCAAGTGCGCGTACTCAACTCAACACCTGAGATGCGTTTATAAATACGTTAATAAGTTTAGGTACCAATAGGCTTAGTTCATAGAGGTGTCTCATCACACTAGGTACAACAAATCGACTTAGGTAAGTTCCTACTTTATCTAAGGCAGGGTAGTCTGCTATTGTATGTTGGTAAATTCTACAATAATAATTACCTTGTTGGTTCAACAAGGTTTAAAGGTCAAGTTGCGATGTGATTTAATAGCGTTAAATTGCTGCCTGGTTTATTTTAATCTCTGATCTTAAAACATTATTTATTTTAATTCCTGAGGCAGATAAAAACAAAGCTGATATCTTTTAAAAAGTGACCAACTATAGGTATATTAATATCTACGTACCTCTGGGTCCATATCAACAAGAAGTTTCCACAGCGGTTTATTCTCAAGGCGAGCCCATAAATCCCATAGAGAATTAAGAATAGCAGCTGCAGCCAAATGTGCTACACCTTTCTCAGGCCCGATCTAAACAGGGAATTTATATCTATATTAATAATAGTTATTGCGTTAATTCTAATAATGGATATGTAAGTAGTATGTACGCAAAATTTAAGTAGATGAAGGATAAGTATCTGTAATTATTTCTATGTTGGACATTAGCTAACATACGGTGAAGGAAATATCACTAGAAAATCAGATATATTTGAAATTGCTGACCTGTGGTAATCGATGCTCATGCCTTTTCCGAGATAAATACTGTGCCTGTGGGTGGGACCAAATGACTTTTCTAGCTCACAAGATGATTTGACTACCCTCATTCAGTTGACCGAATGAACTAGAGAATTATAGGTGCCTATGATTATACTTCGCTAGCGTACCTACCTACTAGCTATCCAATTTGCTAGTAGGCGGTGGGTCGTCATAGGTAGATACCTACCTATATAAAATAAGCTATAACATTGTAACTATTGTATTGTCACTACTATAATACTTACTTACCCATCTCATTTGTGAGTCATTAGTAATAGTTCTCCAAAATCCCGCGAAGTCTGCAAATATATCGAGCACATTCTTGCCAATAATGAACTTCTTCATGGATCTGATGGCGAGGACCACGATCTCCGTGCCTCTGCCGCAGGTGAACGTGAGGCCGAACCCTTGTCTGCCATTCTTGGTGGTGATTGTGACGTAAGCACACGAGTAGTCCGGGTCTGTGTGCTACCAATATATAAGTAGATATTCATTAGTACAAGAATATAAAGCAGTTTGAAAAAATAAACTATAGCGATTATAAAATAAAATTATTACTATCATTTCTTACTTAAATGTTTATATCTTAACAGAAAACTTGCACGATCTAATATCATTAGGTACCTACCTACTTACCTATGACTTTTGAAAAAGTCATTTAATCTAGGTATGTATCTGTATGAAATAATGTGGGTACTTAAGTACCTACCTATTTACTTACCTAGTCATAATAATGTTATTGCTGATAAACTTTAATGTTGTTTATCTACATTAATAAAATATTTTCGCTTGAGGTCAAATTAACAAATGGAGACCAACATAACAACTAACTTCTTAAAACAAGATAGCATTATGTAAATAACTAATTACCTATAAAGACTTTCTTGTCTATGCTAATATTTACCTAATTGCTTTGAAGAACAAGTTTAGCTAATTATAGGTATAATAGTTATTTACTCACAGATAGGTATATAAAAAAAAATAAAGTGTTCCAAAGTCTGAACCTTAAGTCTAGACTGGCAAGTTCGTAATCATAGTACACTATATCCTACTTATATTCACCCAATTTATGTTTATAATAAACTGGATATTTATACAATGGATGAGGGTGGCTCACGGCCGGCTAAAATAGTGAAACTTGGGGAAGGTCTATGTCCAGCAGTGGACGTCCTTAGACCGATATGATGATTATGATGTGATTGGTACCGCGCTCTACTCACCAAAGCATCAGATCCGTGTGCTCCTAGCGACGTAGGAAACCTCACATCTTTCACGTCAACTTGTAAGATCTCGAGACCAGTGCGATCGTGCGACATTGTGCGGTCTGTCACTAACAATCGTCAACTGTTCGCTGATGACCTAAAAACCGTCTGTTTTCATGTTTGTTATCATTTTAATAGTTACTTAATGTTCTCTCAATACTGATAACGTGTTTTGGGTACGTCTTTATTTCGTAATAATGCTAATTCAACAAAGATGTTACTTGAAAATATCGACATTTAAATTACTGTCCTACAGGGAAAAATTAGGAGACTCGCATGTACTTTTTAAGTCATTTCTGTTCTACGAGTAGTATACAGTTAATTAACCAAATGAAATAGCATCAAAATGCAATTCAAAATAAACGATTTTAAAGTTTAGTTCGCAAAAGAATCAATGATGTGTACAGAAGCCAATATCAGATACAACATCAAAAAGTTTGCAATTTTTTTACGAACAAACGCAGATCTTCATTTATTATTTTAGGATATTTCTGAGGTTTAACACACGGAATAATTAATTAGGTACACTTTCAAAATAGAAATTCTTTTTTCGCTTGTAAGGTAGCGTAGTTACTGGGAGAAAGGGAAAGTGTCTCAAAAATCACTTTAGTTTTCATTTTCGCGAATTTTTCCTGCCCTTGAAGAATTCCTAACAGGGTACACCTAAATGGTATAATATAGTATTTACCTGAAAATAATTTCATATTAATTATCATAACACAGTATAAACGAGGTTTATCAAGGATTCTGATTAAAAGATAGAAAAAACATTTATAAATGTAATTATAAAAATATGTATAATTCTACTTAATATACTATGTGTACTATTGGTTGTTATAATATTGTGTATGTGTACAGACAAGAAAACAGGAGAACGGGTCTGGAATACATAGTCTTTAAATGGTATTTTTAGCTTAGCTTACCACAGTATGTAAAATTTATGGCTTTGTCTAAAAGTATTACCTATTAATATACAACATGTAATTGCAACTGTTATCACCTTACTAAAGCCTGTCATAACTCATAACCGATATAAAAATTAAAATAATTATTTTTTATATTTAAAAAAAATTGCATGGAGTAAATTATCTAAGTATAGAAATTCGACTCTCATATCCCTTCTAAAAGACACTTCATCACAATCACAAAATTAATTAATCACAGATACCTTAAAATGTAAGATTTGTGTAGTTGTTTGTGTGTGTAGTTAAAATCTTCTCTAAAAAAGTACCTAATGTATTTAATATATTAAATTGTAAAGTATTTGTACATACATATAGCATCTTTTAAATTTCAAATCTATGTTATTTATGACTTTTTTATAGAACTCATTTATTTGAGTCAATGTTGCTTTAACCCATTCAAGCACATGTTCAACACTATTTCGCATCCCATTTTGAGTAACAACACAAAATAGGTATGCCTTTACAGAGTTCTTTATAGTCGACTCTTATGTACTAATTGCAACAAAGTATAAAATGAATAAATTACAATTCAGGGGGCCTATCACCACCTCTTATACCAGTATTATTTTAATGTTACTTTGTGTTTTGTCTTTTTCTTTTGTACCATTAAAACAAGGATAGAGACAAAGTAAGGTTATAATAGGATTGCTTTAGGAGGTTGTGGTAGGGCCCTTGGAATAACTTCTCTGTTTCATTGGGCGTGCGGTATCTTATCCATCAAAATCTCATAATATTGGAATAAATGCATATATGCAATTTAACGTGAACTCCTAGAGTAGAAGTAAAGCTCTTAAAAACGAAAACTAGAAAATACTGGCTGTTCCTGAATGAAAATCACTGTAACGCAACAGATAAATCATACATTTTAACGGGAATCAATAAGTCTAATTATCAGTTTCCGTATTACAGAGCATTTTGCCGAATCCCACACCAGTTAAACATCTATGTATAACATTTTGTGACAATTTATAATTTTACCTACTTTTTTTAGCCACTACTGACTGAATTTAGTTTAGTATGCGTTTACATGATTTAAACATACAGCAGTTAAACGCATAGAAAGCTAAAATTCTATACTAAATGGAATAATCTTATGTCTTGCCTTTTAGACATTAAAGAAGTTGCTTATTAAAAAATATATAGGTACTTATCTACAGCAAAAAATATTTTTTCTTATCTTCTGCTAATATCACACTCCATTCTAAAAATCCTGTTGCTTCTGAAACCTCTGGTTACAATATTAATTCTAATAACATTACAATTCTGATAATGTTGGAACAACAATGTTTTAGTAACATACTCTAAAAACTTATCGTCACAATATAATAAATTAAAAACCTATTTATATTGAAATTAAATACATTTGTAAAAAACCTCCCGACACAGGCCTTATTATTCATTATGCCCGGGTTACATGAGGCCAGTTTTTCAAGCCACTTTCAGTAAGAGTATGACATTGGCTGGCTGACCTGAAAAACTTTGAACATTGAAAAAACAGTTTTTCAAGTCCAGTTTTCATTTTTTTATTTTATTTAGTTTTTAAAGCTCCGGGCATTAGTTGTCTTTAAAAACAAAATAAATGTGTGTTATACTAGTGCAGTGCATATATGCACTAATGGCCGGTCTCAATGACCTATCTTATGAGCGTTCACACAAAAGAGTGGCAACGTCGCGATTTTGTGTCATATTTACGTAATTTTAAATTTTTATCATTATATTATAGATTGAAACTTCTATGACATTATTTTCATAGTAAAATAACTTTAAGCATTATGGTTACATACTTTTTATACAGCTTTCACGTAATTCTAAAAGATGTTCTGAAACATTTTGAAACTATAGCTCCGATTAAATGTCAAAAAATGAAAACTACGAAAATATGACACTAAATAGAGACGTTGCCACTCTGTTCTGTGAACGCTCTTAAGTATGTCAATTTTTTATCTTTAGCAAGCAAATCTACGACAGACTTAGTCATTAGTAATATCATCCAGCCCTCATGACTAGAACAATTTTTATTTATAAAACACATTTACACATACTTTATTTTTACTTATATTGTCACAATAAGTTTATTTTCCTTATCCTTTAAAAATCCATTATTATAACTCATTTAAATTAAATTGCTTTTTTATATGTATACTATAAGACAGTCCTTTTTAGCCTTATCTTCATTCCAGATATTTACAATTCTCGTAACATATTAAATTTTCATATATGTACTTATATGTCTTAAAAATGATTTTTGAACTTACATACTTAACGTTCAAATATCGTTATTATTGAGCAATTTAAAAGCAACCTTGAGTTCACATACCTAATATAAATCTAGCTAAGTATTATATAACCACTGGAAGCACTTACATTAGACATATTATTATTGACTTTTTTATTTTATATCTTGTCCATTGCACATGCTGCGTTTAGGAGTCAGCCCACATCTGACGGAAGATGAGTCACTGATCGTCGTCGATCTTCTGTCAGATGTGCTAAAAGCCTAAAGGAACCACAAAAGTTTTTACTTTCAGGAACCAGCGTAATTTGGATTTGGCTACGAAATTTATGCTTTTCTTTTATTATTCTTTAAGATCGGAATAGGCAAGGGACGGTGACGTGTCGTGAACGGTTGTAAATAAATATACTATTTGACTTAAAAGACGTCAAGCCGAGCCTGACGGCATTGTGTGACGTCTTCTATTAGATGGTAAATTAAAACTATTTCACGTGACGTCGCCGTCGTCGTCTTACCCCGTCCTCTGCCTGTTCCGACCTTTATCTTCTCATGGTGTAGTATCAAAGTTACGTATCATTAATGTTTACTTTTTACTCTTCTTATACATAACGGAGAGTTCTTTGACTATGCTCCGTTCGCCTTCCTCCCACAGAAACGTGGCTAAGCGACCCAGTGTTCCATTATCGTCATTGTTTACCCAATCGAGTAATAATTTGTAGCGAGCCTGTAAAAAAATATAAGGATAAACAATATTAATACAAATAAAAGCCATGCGCTGACTACACTCGTTAGTGTGTTAACTTTTTTAACTCGGCGCTGAAAAGGTATCCCGAAAGGAACCACACTCTCCCTCTTCAAGACTGAAATTTTTAACATTTATGTAACATGCTTAACTTAGCTTCCCACTAAGTACTTGTCACGGACTCAACGCATACCGTGTGCGGTCATTTGTTGCCTGGAAATTGAGTGAAGCGTGGTCTATGGGAGTTCGACGTGTGCGTTGTTGCGCTTAGTTACGTTATTTCTATTCTTTCGGGGAGTCCCCCTTACTTTTGTACAGTCCCGTCTCTCAGTGTCCGCCGTAATTTTCTTCATGTGCATTATTCGATACAATTTATAAGAGATATAAATATTGATGGACAAAAAAGTACCCGGTGAACAGTACCTCGTCTGTGCAAGCCTTAAGACTTTTCTAGAAGATTGTTTGGATTTCTACAAGTCTCTGTGACATGTACATTAGCTAGTAACTCCATAAAGACCGTTTAAAGTTTGCAGATTTATTGAAAGAAGTATATGTCTTACCTCTGATATATCATATCCAGCAGCATTAATCTCAGCAGTCTCGATCCTGCCTTGAGTGAAGCCAAGTGATCTGAAGAACGTGTGCCAGTTCTTGCCAAGGTTTTTTGCTATGTAATCCATGTAGTCATGGTCCGGCTAAAATTACGAAATAGATATTTTAGAACAAATTAGTAGGTACTTATTTGTTTTTAACACTCAGTTCGGATAACTATTCGCTTTGTTACTAATGTTGCCCTGGCTGTTACAATTTCGATTTACGAATTGAGCACATATATTTACGTCATGCACGTTATTTGTTTTGAACAACTGAGTGTTCTTTGTGTCTCTTAATGACATGCATGTAAAATTACCCACTATGCAATTATGCATGGCCCTAATGCGGTAATTATCTTTTAAAGTACAAATATAAATATTATAATACTTTAATCTGTTAAATATAAAACAATATCAGCTATAAGCTACTGGATATATGAAGGCAAAAATACTGCAATTTATTTACACAGTTGACTCCGAAAGATAACTGAAGTGATAATTTGTAATTGATATGATACATGGTTTTTTTTTAAATGAATGAAAATATTATCTATGTGTTTGGTCAATTACACAATATGGATCAAAACTGCAATGCAGGTCAAGGCCGGTGTAATCAGGCTATGTAAGCCTGGTTGTCCTTGGCCAAAAACAAAAGGTAAAGTACCCGCATCATACTATCCAGGAAAGTGAATCATTTCAGTTCAAATATTTGTTGCGATAAAATTAGAGGTTGATAAGAATTGCACAATTTGATAAATAATGAAATTAACTGTAAAGCTTAACTTCTTAGTTGTGACAATAAAGAATATTTTTTTTTTTTTGAATAAGTAATTTTTTTTTACAGTAGCTGTTTTAAAACAAAATGTCAGGGAATTCTATCTTACAACATAAAAAAGTAGTTTCTAAACTATTGCATTTCGTTTGATGAGGAAGAGTGTCCCAATAACTTTTAGTTTACTTCCATTTTCTTCTTTATTTGCATTGTTTTTTGAGGACACAATCATAACCATAGTTAACTACTTACCATTAGATAGACCATATGCTTGCTTCCCACTTATTTATTTATTAAAAACTTCATACAAAGTATATTGGCGGATTTAATGCCTGAGGCATCATTTCTACCAGTCAACCAATGCTTATGTGCACAAAAAAAATATGAAAGGACTGCATTTTGCCTGGAAAGGAGTTCAGGATTTGTTTTAATTATCCTATTGCTACAAATATAGCATGGATGCCCCTGCTCCAGTGACCATAGTTATAGGATGCTGGTTATATGTATACAATTTATGGTAAAATGACTTTATTATACAATTAGGTAAGTGAATCACTTTCATTGGGTGATAATGAATCATGCCATAAAATATAAATATATTATTTCATATTTTATTGTGTTAGTTTACTTGGCTATGATTATATATGAAAAAAATGTCTTTTATTTTAATATCAATACCTAGCTCCTGGCCTAAGGAATAATTCCTGTACTATCTACTACATAGATTTAAAATTTAATATCATAGAAACAAAATATACCCAGATTATACACAACTATTCGAAACGAAGTGAGAGTGGATGCTAATGTGTTTCGCTCGGTGAGTGAGAGCGCCGGCAGCCCAAATACCCCCTCCGCCCTGATCCTTTTCCATTTTCCTCTTCATCCCCTTCTCCATGATCAGCAACAATTTGGTTGTGTTTTCTAAGCATTATTACTTGCGTAATGCTTGGAAAACACAGCCATCTCTATAGCCACTTACAATCAGGTGGGCCGTATGCTTGTTTGCCACCAAAGTTGTATAAAAAATGCAATAACTATTACTCTACTATTATTATCATCCAAAATTGTTAAAAAAAGTGTGATAATACCTTTATCTTAGCTTCCATTAGCAAAGTGATTAAATTATCCTTCTCAATTTCCTCTTCATACATCTCTCCTTTGCCAGATCTGTTTTGTGATGATCCAGTGACAGGTCCAAAATAGTAATCATTACCCAATCTCACTTTTGAAGAATTTACTATATTATATACATTTCCAGTAGCTGTAATGAACACAAATTTGGACTAGTTTTAAGAGTATATGCAGAATTATTAATGTGACAAACAATAGGGACAAAAGTTCTTGAGAAGTGATCATTGATTATTATTAGTTAAAACATAATAGGAGACAGCCTCTTACAAGATGGACTAACAAGTAGCATAGAGCTGCTGATACAGAGTGCTCATAGTCATTTTAATGTCTTTTGAAACAGCTGTTTTTAGGATGATGGTAGAGAGATTAGTAGTAAGGATTAGGTGTGATAGCTAATGGATTTTGGGATCCTTCTATATAAACAAACAGTATGTCATACATAAACTGAACATGAACTTGTGTCATTATGCCAATTTTAAACAATAATATTTTTGAGGAAAAACATAATAGACTAACTGACAGACACTAGTTTACGGGAACTGGGAATCCCAAGTTTAAGACTTGGCATGTTTATGTTTATAGATGAAAATGAGGTAACATTAAAGTTGAATTTAGTTTATAGAGGTGTTTGAATATTTTATTATTTGCATTTACATACCTTGAACATTAACAGAACTTGAACCTTCTCGTTTATCTTTACTTGGCACGTCTTCTTCATCCTCTACTTCAACAGTCTTTTTGGATTTAAAGAATTTTTTCTTTGGTTTCTTTTTTTTAATATCTTCTTCTGGCTGTATGATGATTTCCTCTTCCTCGACATCTTCGACCTCTATGTGTACATTAGACTGTTCCGGTACCTCGTTATTAGTATCCTTTGATGGCCGCGGAGGCCGTGGAGCCCTCGGTAATGCGTCAGATTTTAGGTTTTTAAACATTTCCAAAAATTTATTAAAGCTCATAGAGGCCATCTTCGAAATATATGAACTGTAATGCACAAAGAACATTTTCCTTATTCACATTAAAATTCTTGAATGTTTTGTTTTACAACTGCAGCTGAAAACTTACCACAGATATGTATTTTAAAACTTATTTATTTACAAATGTTTTTGCACATCTAAACTTATTATTAAATAATGGAAAAGTCGCAGTCGCAAGCGCAGTATTATTTTTTGTTCTTCTTCTTCTCCCTTTATTATGGCAACTGAGCCGACGATTGTGTCAGCTATTTCTGCCAGCGTCAAGTATAAAATAATATACTAGTTGATGATTTTAATGGTATAATACAATGATAAAAATAGAAAAAAATGTGGATGAAATTAAATCAAATGTACAATCAGTTATTATTATCAATTATTTTTTGTTCCAAAACTATTAAAACTAATGTCAAGTCAAAAATCAAAAAAAACTCAAAATGTCAAGGCAAATTTGAGAACATTTTGACCAAAAAAAATGTCATTGTCAAAGTTGACATTTAGTACCTCGTTTGCTCAAAGGTACAAAATGTTCTTCCCCCGTTTGTAATTTTAGGGTTGGCCATGGACATAGTATACTAAACAGAACTGAGTACTCGCAGCTAAAAACGAGCCAAACGAGCTTTTTACTGTAATACCATAGATCATACACTATATACTGAGAGTAGTACAGAGGCCGTGTGTTTCCCTTTCTAGTAGGGTGACAATAATATTTTTACTAAGTGAGACAAATGTAAAAAAGTCTATGTTAAGGTTTGCATTGGCCTGTGGGTGTTTCTATCTGTATATATAAAAATGAATTGCTGTTCGTTAATCTCGCTAAAACTTGAGAACAGCTAGACTGATTTGGCTAATTTTGGTCTTGAATTATTTGTGGAAGCCCAGAGAAGGTTTAAAAGGTGAATAAATATGAAAGTTGTTAAACGTCTTTTATCTATCGATTGAGGCAATACGAAGTCTGCCGGGTCAGCTAGTGTTTAATAAATATGTATGTATTTTATATCCGTACCCATATCACAAGTTGGGCGTAACCGTTGCAACTGTTTGTGTTAAGTAGCTAGAAGACGCTATTTTCATGAATCCCTTGTTGACCGTAACTCCGACCGTGACTCCAACTACCGACGTCGAGATTTTTGAAGTCAGTTGGTGTCGGCAACTCTATTACGGATACCTGTAAAGATGTTGATTTGTGTGCTCTAATATGCATTTTTCCCTACCACCTGTCTCTCTCGACTCTAGTATTAGATTTTCTACTTTATCTGAAATCTCTAACTTGCCTATACCTGATTGCCCAGTTTTTAATTTGAGCGCTGTCTCTGAAGACGCTGTTAATAAATCTATTCTTGCTATTTCCTCTCCCTCTATTGGTAATGAGAATTTGTGTTCGCGAATGATAATCCTTATTCTTCCGCTTCTGCTACCTATCCTCACGCATATTTTTAATTTTTCGTTACTGTCCGGTACATTTCCTTTAGCTTGGAAACAGGCGCCAGTGGCGCCTATAGAGATTTGTCGCCCCTACTGAACTCTGCAATTCGTTACCCCATCGTACCTACCCAATTATATTAATTACTTACAATTTTTGAGTTGTACAACTTGTATGAACATCAAATAATATTTTGAATTATTAGTTATAGAAATATACTATAAATGTTAATAAAAAAAAATTATTAGCAAAGCTTCAACTTGAATTCAATTTTATTTGCATTTTTTGTTACTTTATGATGCACTTAACATTTTTTCCAATTAATAAATACAATAAAATAGATAACAATATTATTATAATTAGATATGTAAGTGAAATCTAAGAGGTAAGATAAAGCATGCATGATAATTGGTTTTGTGTTATTTTGATTTAATTTATTAAAATTCTGGAAAATATGTAAGATCGAAATTGTAAACAAACATTACAAATAATAGAAAAGTGAAATATGTAATATACATTTATTGATCTAGTCTGATCAAAGTATGCAAGCTAACAGTCGTCTCACGGTTCAAACACAATTCAGAAAACAAATTCTAAGAGTTATCGGTCCTTAGGTCCATGGGGTTGGGCTGGGATATCATGGCTGCTGCTGATGTAATATTAAAGTTCCGGCGTCCCATCCGATAGGGTGATAGTAGGTGCACAGACAGAAGGGTTTTGGCCCGACATAGCCCCGTTCGAGGAAACGAGGTGGCTATGCGTAAACGCATTTCTTCTTTACAAAAAAAGAGCTACCATGGCGAAAAATTAGACATTCGACTCAAATTGAAGACTTAAAAAGAAATAAAAAGTTAATTTCATTATCATAAATGTTAGAGTAATTACTTAACCCTAACATCTACAACTCTAAAGTTTTACTCTATTGACTATGCCACTTGCAAACTTATATTTTTAACTGACTTCAAAAAGGAGGAGGTTATCAATTCGGGTCGTATGTTTTTTTTTTTTTTGTATGTTTGTTACCTCATATCTCAGTCATTTATGAACCGATTTGGAAAATGTTTTTATTTGAAAGGGTATACTCTGAAATTGGTCCCATTTTTTTATTATAAGAAATAGTTCAGTGGTTGAATGTTTATTACAACAGAACTCGGTCAATTACAAACCAATTTTGAAAATTCTTCTTTTATTTGAAAGGGTTATACTCTGAAATGGGGTCCCATGTTTTTTTATAAGGAATGGTTTAGTGGTTTGGCTTCAATTTTATATTTTGTAACAAAACGTATGCCAGAAGTGAAGATGTGTAAAGCAACACGTCGATGTCTTTTGCGACGAATTTTCTGACATTGACATGTCCATGCTCTAAGTGCGAAGTGATTTTTTTTCATTTATTGTTAGAAACCAAGTGGCCCTGGATGAGTAACCATTTGTGTTGTTTCGTTTTCAGCGTCCTCATTCTTTAGAAGCAGTAGACTATGGTCATCACTATAATTAGGCAGTCGTTAAGCCAAGTTGTCTTATGGTCGTGAGAAATTACAACAGCAATGGGCGCCCTTAAACCTGCTTTTACAGCACCACTGTTTATTTTTTGTATATCTATTAAGCGATTGCTCGGTCAGTTAAATTATGATTTTTGATGATTCTTTATTGTTGGTAGATCATCAATTTTTTGTTTTGATTTGTGGTTTCTGGGATTCAGGGTTTAGCGATCGAAAAAGTGTTGACAAGGACCTTATATATCTATTTACAATCTTACCTCTCGTATCTACTTTCTTTTAAACGGCGCGGCGCTGTCTCATTTGCGCAGCACGTTTAGTAGGTCTACCCATATTGAATATATTTATACACAATTAATTCCCACTAAAAGTCTAAAAATAAAATAATTTTTAGAAAAAAAATGAAAACCGACTTCAAACAACACCTACATGTTCAATCCTTAACTAAAGTAATTAAAATAATATTTTAATTACTTCATAGCAAAGAACATTAAAGGGGACTCAACGCAATCCTTGATACCTATAATACTTTATTATTTATAGTTTTTAATTAGTTATTTTGGAGCCGGTGCCAGCCAAGAAGGATCATAATGACCTTCATAAAAATAACCTACCTACTAGCAAAAAAAACCTCCTTGATTAATCTATTAATATATGAATGAAGTAATTAAAATATTATTTTCTACTTTTTAGTTAAGGATTGAACATGTAGGTATTGTTTGAAGTCGGTTTTCATTTTTTTTTCTAAAAATTATTTTATTCCAGGTAAAGAATCGCAAGAATCCTCGTAAACAGATGACATCTCTATGAGTACGGTTTTAGTTGTTTTTGTAATATTTTAAATCCTTTCCGCCTTTCCTTGAACTTAAAAGAACCCTCGTATAATCCAACGTCACAAGCGGTGTTTTTATTTATTTCTATTTTTCTAAAGCGTGTAGCGCAAAAGCTATAACTAGAAAATAGAAAAATGTGCACAGAATTAAAGAATTAGAGAATTTTGTAAGCTTCCATTCGATATAACACTCTCTAGAATGCACCGTTTTATAGATATTAGTGAAAACTCAAAATTGGGCACTTAAAACCCCTTCTCCCTATTCAACTCGTCTCCTAGGGGAGGGGTACCTTTTAGTATGCACTCTCCCTGATCACCCTAAACATGTTTCTTTTCTTTATTTCTTAATTGCTAAATTACTCGCTCACGAACTCTATAATTCTTTATTGACTAGAATATACCTACAGCAGATATTAGGTACTTAGGTGATATTGTGAGGTATAAGATAAATCTTCATCATCAATATTTCAGCTGAAAGACGTCGACTGTCAGTGGCATCTCAAAAATTTCACCACCTCGACCGGTCGTAAGCACCCTTATCCATCAATTGCCCGCCACCCTGTGAGGGGTCCAAAAATAAATTATTATTTAAGATCACATACTTAGTACATTCAAACTCGAAAGAGATTTTAATCGATCACCAAGATTTTTTCGTATATGCACAAATCCACTTACACAGCATTCACTGGGCCCGGTAATGGCAACAGGCTCGCCTCTTGTTAGATGGGATCCAATCGGATATAGAATAAGATACGTGGGTATTGAGGCCTTTTGACCGACTGGCCGAAAAAAGGTGTAATGTTAGGTGTAGTATGACTTTATCAGTACATATACATCATCCGTTTATCAGTTGAGTCGCACCAGTTTGTGTAACAATGTAGTGAGAAAAAAATCCGAAAGTACCTAACACTGTACCTACCTAACTTATTGCAACGTTTTATTTTTCTTTGAGTAACACTGTATCGTATCAGAATCCTGTCTTCTCAATATGTACTTAGCAAGTTATTGAATTAAAATCATTTTTTAATTAAATAAAATAGGTACAAACTAAAGAGTACCTAAATAAAAATACAAAAAACACTTGTATGATACTTTAGCTTCCCACAGTGCAGTTTCACCCGCGTCATAGGTTTTTGCTCCGCTCCCGTCGCCAGTAGCGTGATTGTTGTTTGTTTGTTTGAACGCGCTAATCTCTGGAACTACCAGTCGGATTTCAATAATTCTTTTTGCTTATATTACCTAAGCCCAGTTCTTGAGGAATGTTTTAGACTATGTAACGCTGCTGGCGACGGGAGCAGCGCAGTAAGCAAAGACGCGGTACGGCAAGCTATTCTAAAGATAATGGATATCAGACACAAGTTAACACCCTTGTAGGTGGATTGGTGACTGCAGTAATGCCAATATTTGGTATACAGGTAAAGCTGTTGTCCGTTAGCTGGCCTTACCCTCGTCGCCTCTTAAACACTCACAGGAAGAGGTAGAGTGATAATGGCACGTCTATGGTTACAAGAGACCTTTGAATTATTTATTTGGTTATTTAAGTTAGAGACTAGCTACTCTTTATTTTTGACAAGCGCTACGCATATGCAATAGTATGCCTACCTATGATAAGTACACGAACCGCATTCTAAATTCAAAGTCACATATTTGACATCCATTTTCAATGACATCTCACGCAATTATTAATTTTATTTTGGTATAAAATAATACAAACTCAAAACAAATGGATCAATCAGAAGGTGGTAAGAAATCTTCGTTATCGTTGTCAAATTTATTTAAGTTAGGTCTTTTTAATGCTATTTATGCCAAAGGTTCTGAACAATGTTCTCCTCGAAAAAGAGAATGTCCACCTCCCATAGACCCATGTACTTTACCGCTTGAAAAGAAATGCGATTGTAAAGTAGCCGAGAGCAAAAGATGTACAGCCGGAGACCGAGGAAAGACTGGAGCCGGAGTGACAGGCTCCCGAGTGGGAGTCTGTAAAAAGGAAACTGACGATTTACCGTCGGGGGCGCTGAACCCAGGCCTGCTGAGATACATACATAATTCGGCGAGATACCGTCTACCACAATGCTTTGAAGGAGGTTCCGTTTCCGTAAAACAAAGTACTGAAGGCAATTGGATGTTTGGTCATTCGCTGTCTTTTAGCTCCGTGTCGCCGGGTGGTTACAAATTGTTATTATCTTACGTAAACAAGGACAAACCCACGTCGTTGCCCTATTTTGTGATGGAAGCAGCTCCAGGTGGTCAGATGAGCTTTGAAGTGCGCGTGGCCCCGACAAATCGCACACGAGCCACAGTGGTTGCACAAGTAGCTGATTCAGAGTTTTACAGTTTTGAAAGCATATTGGACGCATATTTTAATAATTTCACTGCTTCAATCATTGCTGTTAATCGGGAGTTTATTGCTCTACATTATTTGCAGGTATGAAGTACCTAGTAAATAACAAAATTGTAACTTGCTCGTAGCTAGCTAATAAATCCACAAAAGTTATACTTAAAATTAGTTCAATGTTACTTTCTTAATGTCAATAATAACTACGTAAAAAAACGTAAACGTATAAAACGTCTAGTGTATTTAGATAAGATATGCGCGTGTGTGTAAAAAAGAAAACAAAAATAAATCTCTTGCTCTTCTTTATACTTAATCAAGTACCTAATTATTTCTAATTCTTTAGTTATTATGATTATCGGTGCAGGCATTAACCGATCGACTGTCGCTGGGAGCAGAGATTGTAGCCCGGGGACAGTCTGCGGAGTTAAGCTCGGCGTCAGGTGCTGCCCGTTGGGTCGGTGACCAGCATGCTGTGAGCGCCACCCTTGGCAACAGAGGCCTTGACTTGTGCTACGCGAGGGTTCTTAAACCTTACCTTACTGTGGCGGCTATGCTTGAAGTAAGCTAACGTCACTACTTTGTGTGACAGCTGTGCTTGAGATGAGCTATCTTATTTTATAACTACCTATACTACTCTGCTATTGAAAAATGATGTACCTACCTACACACTAGATTCGTACTCGCCATTCGCTTCACATTGTTATTTAGTTCATAGCAAGGTCATGAAACTACTAGCATCATTGTTTATGCATTGCACATTAAAAGAAAACATATAATTGCCATCTTGCCATGTTTGCAAACCCACTACCTTCTACCTACCTATAAATAAACAGATTTGTACCATGTGGTTATGGGTATCTAAGACTGAGTTTGTAGTAGGTATATTTATTTGTTATAAATAGAAGTACCACATCTAACTATAATTACATTAAAGGTGGGATTTGCTATCCGGCGCGCCGTCGCGACGCTGGCATACGAATGGCACGCTGATGAGTGGACAGTAAGAGCTTCAGCAGACTCGGACGGACTTGTAGGCGCCACGTTACAACGAGCTCTCGGTGGCCAGAGAACCAACCTGGCCTGTGCCATCTCAGCACTTCTCAACCACCCCAACAACAAGTTCAGACTTGGTTTTGGGATCACCGCCTCTGTTATTTAGAGAAATTTCTATAAAACCTCAAGATAAATGTTTTAAAATTTGTAACTGTGTTGTAAAATTTAGGTGATTGTAAATTTAAAAAGTGCATAGTTATGTATGCTCTCAAATTGACAATTTATTTAAAATATGGCCGATAAGAATTGAGACGTGTAAACGTGTGTTTTGTCAATTTACAAGAACTTTTGAAAACTGCCAATCGGCAAGGAATGTACTCAATGAATTCTAGAGTAACGTCATTATATTATATTAATTTGTAATAGGTATTTGTTATTTGTAATGATAGGTATTATTTGCAAAAGTGCGAATTTTTATTGACAATATTTACCTACATTTAGATATAATTGTATCTACAATATTGTGAACAGTTGGTTTAATTGTTAATTTAATTTGTAAATAATAAAAAATTTAATTGCTATTATAAGCTAAAGCATTTTTATTTATTATTTTCTTTTGTCAAAGTATAAAACAACAAAAATCATACGATGTACATACCTTATGTTTGTGCTGGTGCTGATTGATATAATAAACATTTAGTCACTGCCGCCGTTGTCTTCACATCTGAATAATGCACACAAACACTAGAAAATATCATTAAAAATTCATTTTCAATGTAATGATAATGTAGGCGTGTATTATCAGCCGGCGGCTACGTCTGTGCACCGGTCTCCGTCGGCGCGGCGCGGCGGCCGGGGCGGGCGCGTGCGCGAGCTCTGGGCGGAGTTAGCAACGCCACCCTAACGCACGCTGTTCACAAAACTAGTCTTTACCTCACTGATATACGACAGCTATTGAGATAGATGGAGGGTGAGTGGCGCGGTGTGGGCGTGCGAACTGTCGCCGCTGCAGTGTGTGTCTGGTAGAGCGTGGCGCGCGGCGTGGCGTGCTCGCGGCAGTAATGGTGATGGAGCGGCTGGCGGACTTCGTCAGCAAGTCGCTGGAAGGAGGCGAGGCGCCGGCACCACTACCGGAGCCGGGCGAGCCCGACGATTCCGATGACGTGGAGGTGGACATCACCGAACTTGAGGACAAGGCACCGCCACCTAAGAGGCCACGCAACTGGCTCCTGTCTCCCGTGCCGCTGCAACATTGCAAGCGAGAGACTAATCACGACGATGATGATGAACAGAGACATGGTAAGTGAATAGCTGCATCTATATAGTTAAATAAACCTAATCAGGACTACAGTGGACGTGGAGGGTCATGGTAGTGTTTTATTTTTCAAAGCTTACTTTGTAGATAGGTAGATCGATTTCAGACTTAAGTTACTTCATTGAAACACCATTATGGATGTCTTCGTATTTATTTACGAACCCTTTGAGAAAGTTGAGCAGTGTCAACCCATAGATTTAGTATGTATTATTTTCTTGGTAGTTACACCAGATTAAGGCTTAGTGTGTGTAGAAGTAGCCATAAAGATAGGTAGGGTGGCAGACCACATGTTTGACCGTCTATACCTACCTACATAATATATCATCTTTGTAACACCTTGCACCCGGCGGCGATTGGAAGTTAGAATACTGTAGACTTGAGAAAAACAATAAGGATTAGAGTGTAATTGCCTAACTAAAGAATATCTGACGATAGAGATAGTAGTTGAAGTGACTTTGGTATAAAAAACGTTTATATTTTATCTTGATTTCTAGGATTTACGATCAGGCTACTGATCTGCTGTGCGGGTGTACTGTTTACCTAAGCTACCACGATATGTGACACCTTAAGTAGACCTTACTGAGGCAGTTGCATTACTGGCATTGTTAGCTCTTTGACATTATTATTTCTTCAAGAGACCACAACACCCAACCAACCTTTACGAGATAGAATACAGTTGCCTTATATTTTGCGATATACCTACTGATATCAGATACCTACTTACTCAATGCAATTTTAGTGACGACTTTCTTTATCATCTGTACAACGGTTGCTTAAAGGTGCTTCAAGAGCTAAAATGATATATAAACACCATATTGATTTATAGCCTTTTTGATCGAGTTACCTTAAACGCAAGATGCCAATGAAGGCGTTATACCTAAACATGAAATTTGTCTAAAAAGCTGTTTGCCCTAAATGAGAGATGCCGATGAAGCAGTATGCCTGAAATGTGAAATTGACTAAATAGCAGATTGCCTAATTTTAAATTACCTTTAAAGCAGTTTGCCTTAAACACAAGAGGACTCAAAAGCAATTAGCCTGAAATCAAAGATGACTGAGAAGCAGTTTGCCTGAAATACAAGATGACTGAGAAGCTATAAATTTAATATGTGGATAGGCTGGTAATGATTGAAAAATCAATAACATGAAGAGAGTTATCGACTTTAAGGCCTATTTCATTGTAAAATATAGGACCAAGCTCTATTTTTTCATTTGGCCTCTTACAATAATTTTTGAAGGAAATTGACGAACGTCGAATTTAGTGGCACGTGGCCTATATCTATTTATTTATTTATCAACTTAATACATACAATTTGTAATGGCGGACTTAATGCCTGACCCTACACAATAACAACAGTGTGTCAATAATTAACTACACTCAGTGTCTCTTTCAGTCGTTATTCTTGACTAAATCTAGTGAAAGGGATAAATCACTGGTAACTTCTATCTTCGATTTTCAAAGTAGGCCCTCAGGAGTAGTGTATGTGGTCAATGTAACAACTACAAAATGTTAAATATTATGTACATATAATTTATAATCAGCTGTCCACAAAACGCTATCTTAGGTACACACTAAAACATATAAAAATTTTCACAAATTTAGGCACTTTGCTTTGTATGCATTCAACCATTTAGGCATTTTGTTTTGTAGACATTTAACCACTTAGGCAATTTGATTTGTAGGCATTTAACCAATTAGGCAATGTGCTTTGTAGACATTTACTTTAAGCAATCTGCTATTAAGTCAATTTCACATTTCAGGCATACTGCTTCATCGGCATCTTTCATTTAGGGCAAACAGCTTTTTAGGTAAATTTTATGTTTAGGTATAACGCCTTCATTGGCATCTTGCGTTTAAAGTAACTCGATCAAAAGGGATTTATAGCTCTTGTGGCGCTCCTTTTGAATGATTTAATTTGAACTGCTTTGAACGAATGATTTGATTGTGAAGTTTTATTGTATTCATTTGTCAATAAATGATAATGTAGGTCTTCGTCGCCATCATTAAAATAAAACAAAAGTATGTTAAAGTTTGTATTTAGTAGTAGTAAGTTACATAAAGTGGCTTAAAACGCTGGCCAGTTTACTGTGGATATATAAGATAATTTATCGTGTATCTTTGACGCGCTTTCAGGATTTTATTAAAAAATCAAAGGTGTGATAATTTTATTGGTAATACGGAGTAGAATTTACTGCCGTATTATTATGTGTCGGCAACTTACTATTTAGAAGTAGCCGTTTGTTTAATGGTAAATTTAGTGTATATTTAAGAATTTAACGTCATCACAATCATCTCAACTATATCAATTTTCACGTTTTCTTAAAAATCATGCCGTCATTGTTATGTAGTCATTACCTGCAGTTAATAATTCACTTGTGAGAATTAAAGTGCAAATTTTCGCCTTTTTTAAAGTTTTAAGCGATTTTTGATCCTCTAATGCAATTCACAGTCACATAAGAGTTGCTATTCTTCCTTTTTTGCGGCTAAGTATAATATCTGTCACTTATTCGTATGGTTATCATTCTGGAGATCCGTGATCCTTATTGAAAAACGTTTACTCAACACAGAAATGCTACAAATCTTAAGTTTTAAAACGATATCCCACATTACCTAGTGCTATTAACTGCGATACTTGAATTTACTGATATTTCTATGTAAACATAATAATAAAGGTTGTTTTTAATACATAATATAATATAATGTTGCCATTAGAAATAAGATTCAGTTACTTTATAGTGAAAACAACATTTTAAAATTTTAAATACTTATCTATTACTTTTTTATTACAGAATTTCTTTTAAAATAGTAAAAACTTTAAATGGCAACAAGGCAGAGCTGTCAATCTGCCCTTCAGGGTGGGAAAAGAGGAGCATTTCAAGAGGGCCAAACAAAAAAAAACTTGAAAGATTATGTCCCTAAACCTGAATGGACTCAAATGAAAAGCATCGTTGAGGAAGATGTTATGTCTATTGTAATACTAAAGGCAGCTCATCTTGCTTTTCTAGTGATTCAATATAGTCTTCTGATGTTGTTTTGTAACTATAATGTGCATAGGAGCATCTATTACTTCTATAATGAATCTTGCAGTAGTGTTATAGTGGCTACTGTAACTCTTATACAGTTGCTGCAAACAGTCTACAATTAACCCCACTCTGTAGTCAAGTAGGATATAAAAGTTAGAATTGAAATCACTGTACAGCTGTAGGTAGCAGAATGACCTTCGTAAATCTCACATAAAGGTGTAAGCAGCAAATGAGTTCTTCTGTGAACTACTGTGAAGGCTAAAGTTGTATTTGGTTCAGGTTCTAGCTTTTTTAGAAACTTCTATACCTAAAAACATTACTGGACGCGGTTATGCAACTTTGAACTGCTTTTTTAACACTTAAACCGCTATTTTACAGCTGAAAGTTACAAAATAGGCTGCTATTTTCACTATTGTGCTCGTTGGGTATTTTCTGCTTTGGCTAGAAAATTTGTAAAATTGGCATTAAGATCAAGTTTTGTTCGTTATTTTTTTAAGTTGTATTTCTTTGCAAACATCATGGACATCATTATGCCCGATTTGACCCCAACTGAGATTGCCAGGGCACTTGAGATGAGAAGAAATGGTCAAAGCTACAGAATGATCGCCGGCATTCTTCGTCGACCTGTATCCACTATTCATCGCAGTATTAGATGATTCCAGGAGTCTAATACTTATGTGAGAAGACCAGGACAGGGCTGAAAAAGGCGTACTACGGACAGAGATGATCGTTTCATACAGCTTCATTTACGTAGGAATCCCTGCCTGACTGCTGTCCAAGCCAGAAATGAGCTTGAGGAAGTTCAAGGTGTAGCAGCATGGATACCATGCTACACAATGTTTGTCACAGTAATATGTAGTAGCTGTTGAGGTTCAGTACAAGTACAGGTTCAGTACAAACTTATCAGAAAATATTATCAGTTCATATTTCGATGTCTTAAGTGTACAAACGAGTCTGTACGCAAAGTGACATCTAAAGTGGTATGAGCAATACATATACAACAAGTCTGCCTCTGTATAGTAAGTACTCTATACGTACTCTATACGGAACACTCTAAGCATTTTGGGTGCCAGGTTAGCTCCTTTGACTAACCTAGAAAACTGTAGGTACGTCACTAAAGACAAACTCATAAACAAAACTGATTACCTATAAACTATACAGCTTGGATGATTTTACCAAAACTTTTACAGTGTTAATAACGTTCCTACGTATAGAGTACCTATTATCCTCATTTCTAAACAAAAGCTCACATAGATCTGTTTTATGCACTTGACAAAAATAAGCTTGACAAGTGTACTACAAACATTTTTTAAAACAGTTTATTTGAATGCTGTTTTTGTTTTCAAGAACTATGTAAAGTATATAGAAATAGCATCCAAATATATAAGAAAAGTTAAGCAAGCGAAGTTGTAGAATATCCAAAGGTAGATTAAGGCAATTGTAATAATGTTTAAGTTAAACTGCAGTTACAAGTATTCAACTTTTTGTACAACGTACTGTAACTTTTTGTAACAACCTGTGTAAACTACATTTTTTTGAGAAATAAATATTATTATGATTTCCTTTATTTAAATCAATTCTCAAAATTACATTTTTAAATATAAGTATATAAAAAAAAAACACACATTTAAAAATATAAAAATTGTAGACCCACCGGCATCGGGTACAGGGACCAAGCTACCGGCGGTTAGGGCTCCAGAGATAGGAACCTCCTCACAATGCGGGCCGTGTCAAGCAACACCGCCTTCTGTATCTGGCCCTTGACCCAACCAGCTAACGCTATTATTATTATTATTATATTATTAATAAAAAGAACGGTTTTGGTATCGGCTATAAAGTGTGACATAGTAAACGACGATAGTAGTAAACATTGACAAGAGCTGGATTATTAAATTGCTAACCTACTAAGTATAATTGTTATCAAACAAATCTAAATAATGTACTTAATTATTACAATAAAACGATCCCTATTGTAACAATTAATCACGTTTGAGAACAAAGCAATTCTTTTAAACAACCATTAATTATATTAAAGCAAAGGATTACCACCAAAAATCTGGTTCAAAAGAAAAAGCTCTTTCGTAAAAGAGTTCTCAATCAAATAAATCAGCGTTTGGTGAGCGACACGGGACGGCAAGGGCAAGGGGTATAGCTGAGCGTCGTCGGTCGTCGTATAATTAATCACTATTCTCAGGTCGTTAGGTGTCTAAGGAGTTCGGATGCCCCGGAGACGAAAGGGGAGAGCGGGTGTGGCCCGCAGCACCGCCCACAGTCGGATAATCCCTCCATTTACATAATTGCTGTATAAAAAGGAGCGCTTCCCAATTTGCTAAATTGCTTCAAACGACAATCTTGAACGTATAGCCGTGTGCATGTCTATGACGCTACGTTGGGTGAAACGTGCGTGATGCACTCATTAGGTATCATCATCATCATATCAGCCAAAAGACGTCCACTGCTAAACATAGACCTCCCCCAAACCCACCGTAGCCGGTCGTTATATTATAATTTATATATGACTATGAAATGACTGCTTACTTAAGATACTAGTAGGTAATCATCTGTGATTGTAAGTAGAATATTGCAAGGTCTCGGATTAGATTTAACCAAAATAATGCAATCAATGGTGTTTTTAAAACTTAATTTGTACCTTACTGATTTATTACATCGTTCAAAATATTTTTATGTAACTAAATACGGTAAGGTTAGGTTAGGTAGTAAGGTTTCGAGTTCAATCGCCGAGTCAGGTAAAGTGATTTGGGTTTTTCTGTCTAGAAAATCTCAGTATTAATCAGGCATCAGGTGTTGTATAGGCTCCCTTCCTATTGACATGGGACTCAACATAGCTACAACTGTCAACCCTTTCAGAGAAAAAGTCTTGATGCTATGTTGAAAACTGGTTTACATGATATTTCAGTTTTCATTTTAGCAAACAATTAAGCATAGCTTTAAAAGTATGTAGGTACCATAGAGTATATATTATAACCACTATGTTTTATCTGTACTTACCAAATTAAACACACAATTAAATTAACGTTTTATACTTCACGTTTTCTTTATTTGTGGCGTCAATAAAACAAAACACGATTTTAGGTACCAATTGTAAAACTAACACTGGATAAAATAAATGGCTTTTAAAGCCTTATTTAGCCGATACCAATATTGCAGTGCAAGTTTCATGCCTTCGTATCAAGATATACGACTATGTAGCAGGGTTTTTGTAAAATTGAGGCATTTACAGGTAACTTTATTGGTATTGGAAAGTAGTCCAATAGGTAGAAGATGTCAGCCAAAAACGGGTTATAACTAAATCTATGGTTGAATTAGTTCTATATGGACAAAACCAGAGCAAACCACAAGTACAGAAAAAATTTATATTAGTGATGAAACAAAAATAAAATTTTAATTTAAATATAGCATAGCAAAGAAAACTTTTTGATTGATAACTTTGTTTGTTACGAGCACAATGTGCCTCTACGTTAATGCTACGAGAAGTCCTACGACACTTCGTAGGGAATTTGTAGTATACTATTTCATATTTGTGACAATAAAATTTTACTATCCATATTTGAATAACATTATAGTGTAAATGCGTAAAATCTGGGTCGACCTAAAAATATAGGTAATTTTTAACAGTCGCCAACATAACAATATACTGGGTTCCATTCGATAAAATATAATATTTTGATTTTATAGGATAAGCGATAAGCATTTTGTAATTTGTTGTCTTATGCGTTAAATTTAGGCTACATACAATTTAGACTTTGTAGAAGTCATTAATAAAAGTCTTTGTCTGTTGTCTAAAGTCTATACTGTGACGTGGGGAAGATTACGTAGTAGCGTAGTAGTAGTATCAGACTACCAAATAATTAGCAGCAGTAAACATCTTTAAACTGATGTGATGATAAGAATCATTAAGCACTATACTGGTACTACAAGGCATTAGTCACACTAGTGTGGCAATTTGGTGTGACTACGGATCGGTTGTTGCATGACACATATACCTCAAAACAATACTCATCCAAAACAAGTCGGAAAAACACATTACCTTAAATAAAATATAAGAAATACACTTTAATCGTAGATATCTTTAAATTCGTAGAGCATTTACGCAGCTTGTGACTACACGGTGGCCCTTGAACCTCCCTTGAGACAGGGGCATGCCCACTCATATGAAATGTTGATTTAAACTGCAGTTTTATTTTGATTTGTTCTATTTACATCACACTTTTATGAATTGGATTTTATTGATGCGATATATTTGATTAAGAAATTGTTCTTACATTGTTCAATATTATTATTTTTTGTTGTACTATTTTCATATTTTTGCAAGCTTTATTTGGTCTGATAAGTACTTCGTTAAATTTTCTTCGTTTCTTGGTAATTCTTGTGAGTTTCAACAAATGGTACAATTAACCTTGATTATAAAAATTAATAGTTTCGATTTGATTTTTGTCTCAAAATAAGTAATCGTAGCTTACAAAGATCAGTTCTACGCATAACTACATACACAAAATTAACATTTTGTGAGCTATTTGTATGTCATATTTTTTCGATAAATAACAATTTAACTACCATCCTTCTTAAAAGAAGGCTTAATAGCTAGGCCATGGCGACTAGTTATTAAGTCCTGTGCCTCCATTATGGCGAAGAGGATGATGGCTGGTCCGTTCGTTAAACTTGTGAACGGTTGATACTTGATGCCAGGAGTTATTTTCAAATATAGGTACAGAAATCAATAAATTATAGTCAAGTAATAAGGTACAAGATAACTTCGCTACGCTTTTACATTTCACATATAGCATAGACCAATTTGTTCTATTCATTTAGTAAGGAGACGCTGCTTCAAACTTAACTTTGACGAGATTTTCATAAGCATCATATTTTATAATCAAAATAAATGAAATAAATGCTTTTTGCTTTTAGATAAAATAAAGGTTTTTTTTACATTATTTTGCATATGTTTGGGCGGTGTTTCTTTTTATTTTATGACAAATTGTAACCTTTTTACAAAACTGTGAATGTAAACTTATATGATAAAGAGAAAAGATTAGATTTTTTGTATATTTGTTTGTTGTTTCCGATTTAAACCAAGATCCACGTAACCGATTTAAAAATTCTTTCACCTTTAGAAAGCTACAAATAAGACAAGTAACATAGACTATATTTTATTATGTTTAACATATATGCTGTAGGCGTTTGTTGTGAGACGTGAGACCGAATGAAACTTTTGATAGCGAAGCGAAAGCTGACGTCTCGCATATTACTTATAATTTTTAAATTAAGAACTGACTTCATTATAATCGACACCTTATTTTGAGATTACTATGATGTTTTAATTCGTAAAATCTAAATGAATAAATGAGAGTAACTTTGATAAAATTATTTTCACGTTCATTAGATATAACGGACAAATCTTCAAACGGCAGCAGTAACAACGGGGGTGGTAAGCAGAGGCGCTCGCGAACAAACTTCACATTGGAACAGCTGGGTGAGCTGGAGCGGCTGTTCGACGAGACGCACTACCCCGACGCCTTCATGAGGGAGGAGCTCAGTCAGAGGCTTGGCCTTAGCGAGGCTAGAGTACAGGTGGGCTTATTTATCGTATACTAGCTGCGCCCACGGCTTTACCCGCACCTAAAATGTGTTTTGTCTCCCTCGGGAACCAGACCAATTTTCAGGATAAAAAGTAGCCTATGTCCGTCTCAGGTACCGAATCTATCTACATACCAATTTTCATCGAAATCGGTCCAGCCGTTAAGGCGCTGACTGGTAACAAACACACACATACATGCATACACACAAACTTTCACATTTATAATATTAATAGGATATAATTTTTACGATTGATCCTTCACAACTTTTGGCGACCACCTACGTCTAAAATAATTGTTTTATCTTTATTTATTTTAAAGAAACGCCTATCAGATCTCAGACTTTTTAAAAAACGCTCATACGAGTATCGAGATTTCGTATCGTTCCTACGACCGGTTCAATAACAATCATAGAGCCACTAATAAAACTTGCAATAAATTTGGAGCTTGAATAAAACATAGCTATAATTTTGTATGAGTTGCAATTTTTATAAAATACAATGCAATCATAACACTACGTGGAACATAATATACTTAGTTTGATATACGGAGATAGCACACTGCTCTATCTACCCCTTAACGTTGTGATGCTATGTTGGGTTATTCCTGAAATCCCCATTGACTGTATTAGTATATATATTTAAAAAAAAGATGAAGTCTATGTATAATTACGACATGACGTACTTGCAGTAGTGTCGTCTAGATTGCCAATTGTTAATTTAAAAACCTAAAATCATACTACATAATATACTGAAAAAGATTTGAATTAAGTACGACAAATTAATTATATCATATGTACCAACATTTGCACTTACGCTTTTAGTAGACACCAGACACATAAACGTCAAATTTCAATTACACACATAACAGTCACGAAATGATCACATGCGATATTAATTAAGGCCTAGCGATACCCCTGTACCTCGCTCGTTTGAGTACCTCCTGCCTACCCCTCATTACTAATGCAAGTAATTAGCTGCGAGTATCCAACAAGTACGGCTTTATCGCCAATATATCGCTATTAGCGTCCGATCGGCGTTAAGTGGCATGTCCGACTCATTGGGTATCTAGTAGGGGAAAATAAATAGATAAAAGCCTTGACCTCCGCCACCGCTATACGTCTTCACTAGTGTCAGATGACCTGCCTCTTTGATCTTATTGATATTTAGATGCTGTGATTCGCTTTATTGTGTTAAATGTATCATATTTATTTGATGTCGTAAAGCTAGTTAGTAGTTAGGTAGTTACTATAACTTTGCCGATACAGAGGCTGAATTGTGACAAATGCCAACTGTAGATTTTGAATTAATTGATTTATTTTGACTGCCACGGTGGTGGCGCAGTGAGAGAGCGAGCTATTGCTATAATATTTTTTTTATCGATTAAGGTACACTCATTTTGTTAGTAACAATAAAACTTAGCCATGTTAGTTATAATTGTGATATTAGTTCACCAGTACCCACGGAGTAGTAAATTTAGACCATTTTGTTCCGAGTCTGGGTACATATACCTATATATCCTAAATAACTACACTGACTCTTTTGTATTGTAGGAGGCCATCATCACGATCTTTGACCGTCTTGGATGTTCCATTTGCGAGAACCACATATAGGAAAAATAGATTTACGATACGAGCTTGTAAATGCTACAATATTAAATTTAATAATGTTGACATCTTTCATGAGAAACTATGTAGATTCAGATCTCTAGTCAGCAAAAATACGGAATAATAATAATAAATAACCTACCTATAGTTTTTTCCATTCTGTTTATAATAAATAAATTTGAGATAAGAACTGTTAATCATTTACATTTACAATCACACATTATGTATCCATTTTTTTAAGTTTGCCTTTTTTCAAAATTGTTAATTACCAACAATATAAATGGGCTAAGTAGAATGTTTTTTTAGCATGTTTTTTTTTATTAGTTTGATTTTGTTATTTCTTGTGTTTAACTGCAACTTATTTAATATTTAATATATTTAATATATTTCAATAACTACACACAACGCCATCTAGACCCAAAGTAAGCATATTATATGCTTGTGTTATGGGTTCTAGAATGCGGATATACATACTTAAATACTTTTTTTTTTGTAAATACATACATATTATACATAGAAACACCCAGACCAATGCAAATAGACATGTTCATGCACACAAATATTTGCACTGAGCGGGAATCGAACCCGCGACCTCTGCGTGGCAGTCCATACACAGTACCACCGAACTACAGAGGCAGTCAAAGTTATAGTCGAGTGCAATTTAATTTTAGAAACTTTATTGGTGATATTGCTAGCATAAGTGCATACCTTTTATAATTATACTACTGTATGTTTCGTATACCGCAATATCTTCTCTATCTATATAAAAGCGAAAGGTCACTCACTCACTGACTCACTCATCACGAAATCTCAGAAACTACAAGTGCTAGAACACCCAAATTTTGCATGGGGGTTCCTTTTAAGACGTAGGTGCTCACTAAGACGAGATTTTGCGAAATTCGACTCCTAAGGGGATGAAAAAGGGGGCAAAGTTTGTATGGGACAATGTGATTCCTTGCTCCAATCTACTTCAAATTTTGCATAAACATTTTTTATAAGAATTAATAAAAGACGTGTATCGTATTTTTCGTAAAATTGCACGGGGGTTCCTTTTTAGATGCTCACTAAGACGGTATTTTGAGAAATTCATCCGCAAAAGTTTGTATGAAACTTCAATAGTTTCTATAGTAGGATTTAGAAAATACTCATTTTTAATATTTAGTAGCTACGTTCATTAAGTCAGTTTTAGTGAAAGCGGTTTTAGATTTAATTGAGATTCGCCATAGAGAAGGAATATAGGTACTGATTATTACATGTACGATTGCCGTATGCCTATCAGGCAGGCAATATTCTTATACAGGTACATATCTGAATTTTCACGCGAACGCAGTGGCGGACAACAGCTAGTAAATAAATAAATATACTTTGTGTCAGTACTGTATGTTTCTAAAGTTCCCAGCGTCAAAGAGCAATTCCTAGTAGAGTGCAGTTCCTACAATTACACCCGTTATGGGTGTAATTGTAGGACTCATGATCCAGGCTGATGATTCATGATAATTACCTAATATTTTGATCCGTTAAAATTAGAATATTGTCAGACACACTACGACAGTGATCATATTATGAGTTACAACCGATCGTCTTTATATACTTAAAAAATTATATTTACATATACACCTTGGCAAAACCAGGTATTTTTAACATTAATCGACGATGGCTTTTGGTATCGTGGCCACCACTTCTGGATTCCACTGACTGCTTACCATCAGGCGGGGTGGAGTCACTTTGATAGGCTAATATATAAAAAAAATCGTACTGCAGTCCGTTAATCGAATGAACCCAGTAGGTACAATCGTACGTACAACAGTATCGTTAGAAACTGTATGCGAGGGTGTATTTGTTTGCTTGTGATTTACCCAAACTGTCTTATGTAATCAGAGCTAATGAATTCGCCCCTAGTTAGCGTATCGGTCGGCACTCGCAACAATACCCACACCTATAAGACTATACTCATACTGAATCTGGTATCTGAATATACTTGATTTAGGGCCTATTTCACCACATTCTGATAAAGTGCGTGATAACCTATTCGAAACTTAGCTGACAGATAATACTCTAAAATCAGTTCCACAAGTGCCTGATAACTTTAACTGACAATTATACACTTTAAAAATATAAGACAGATTTATTTAGAAAATGTTATATCTATTAGATAAATATCAGACACTTTAGCAGCTAGTGGTGAAACTGAAAATTTTGGCGGAGGTCACGAAATTTAAAATTTGAAGATCGCAGTAAATGGCACGCATTGGTAGAGTCCTATTTTATGTTAAAAAAAGACTTCAAAAGGTTATTGTGACGATTGATGACGCCGCGGGCGGTTGTATGAGGCCATGACCTCCGCTTAGACCTTAAGTACATTGTGCTTGAATGTTGCTCTCCTCATTACATTCGAGAAGCTTCGCCCAAGAACCATAAATAGAGAAAAATACCTTGTATTTATACAAACCTTGCAATGCTCATCAAATAATTAGTAACTATTCTAGTATCTTCACTGCATCGCATGTCAGGTGGGATCATATGGGCAGCGGTTACATTTACACGTGGTGAACTTGACAAACAAATAAAAACACATATTTCACCCAGAATCTCGAAACAAATAGTTATGAATCACGCAAAATGTTGTCTGGATTTTGTATCGAGTAATTTTTTGCTGACAGAACTTATTTTAAAATATCATTCCATTGCCGTAGCTAGAGGATTATTTACTTTAAATGTACCAGACGAGCAGTCACATTAATCGTTGATTAAGTAATTAAACTTAAATAATTCAAAAGTTTTGTTAACGTAAAATATGTTTAGTAGTGGATTTTCTGCAACATGCAATCAAGAGCGTTCGTGCCGTCCTCACTAATACGATTACTCGTGTTTGTCCGTTCCACTGACAAACCTGTGATACAAACTATAACTACAAGTTATGGCCTGTTTTGGGTACGCGTTGTTTTGTACTTTTAACCGACTTCAAAAAAAGGAGGAGGCTTCTCAATTCGACCGTATATTTTTTTTTTGTGTGTACGCGGATAACTTCGTCGTTTATGAACCGATTTCGATGATTCTATTTTTGTTGGAAAGTAGATATCCCAAGTGTGGTACCATGATAAGGAAACCAAGACCTGATGATGGCATCCCAGAGAAATCGAGGGGAACTTTCGAAAATCGTACTGGCAATTAGTGCATTTGTTATTTTTTTCATTAAATATTTTAAGGCACTACTAACTATTTGGTAAAGGTTTGGAGTCGATCTGATGATGGAACCGAAAGACAGTCGAGGCAAGTCGACAACGATTTACAGCAATTACTTGGTGTTTGGACATAATTCATTTGTAATGATGAGAACTTTGCACCCATATGGGTTTTAAGTGGCATTACAGGTGACCATAGACAGTCGAGGGAATTCCTTAACAGCAGTCATACGGTTCTTCATACGGTTCAATATTCCAAAATGTTTAGTTCGTACAAAAATAATACCTAAGCAAGATTTAGGTCTACCCATCACTGAAAATCGAAGTTGGTGCAAATACTATAAGAACCTTACTACAATAGCAAATTAGGATTTATAATACCTATAGGTACCTAGTTATTGTTTTACTTGGCACCAACTTCAAAATTATAAAATACTTATTAAATCATTTCTGATTAAATAAATTAAAATACGAATTACTTTCTGCTAAGTTAACTTATTTTAAAATTTTAGTTTCCTTCCCGTTTGAAGTCGGTTATTTTTTTGTTTAAAATTATCACGTTCGCGAACTGAATTGCAAGAACAAGAAGGGCAGACGATTAAAAATAATTCTAACAAAATCAAGCAATCACTCCTGACCAAGTTCATTAAACCATCAAAAATTCAATCTATTTGTTTTTAGTTAGCTAAGTAATAATGTTATAACTTTGAGTGTTACCCAAATGACTGTATCGTGAGCCTGAATGTGCTATGTTCAGAGTCCGCTAATTGTACCTTCTTGTATATTTGTCAAGTCCCAACTCCTTTCTAACATAAAAGTATTAGGGCTTCATTTGTTAAAAAAAGTTGCGTTAATATATAATACTCTATTAGTTAGGTAGGTATGTTCGGAGACGTTCGGTAACGATCCCTCACTCTATCCCTATTTTTATCGTCAATTAATAAAACAGGATTAAATGCAAATGTTATCATTTAAATTTGTTAAGTGGATAGTGTACACGTTTTTATTTGTGGACATTAACAAAGCTATAAGTTACGATCCATATTTATAGCTCATATTGATTAGATGGGTTTATAAGGAATAGCTTAGATTCATTGATATTCATAACTATAATACTCTGTATTAAAGAAAAGTTGTCATGTTTTGTATTTTCGAATCTTCTTTAATTAGAACCTAGCTATATAAAATGATTGTCCCCCATTGTACGAGTTGCCAACTCTGAAATTGATAAATTTTTCATTCTGTTGAAAAACGGTCAGTACATTTCAATGATAAGAAAGAAATAGGTATGTGTATTAAAAGTTATAAATTCATACTAAGAATAATAACATTTCTTATTATTGTACAGGTTTGGTTTCAAAATAGAAGAGCCAAATGCCGAAAACACGAAAGCCAGATGCACAAAGGTAAGATTAATCACATATACTACTATCTACATTAGAAATGCTCAAAACTTTAATTGAATTTGTGGAATTACGATACCACTAAATACATTTTTATGTTAATATTTCATAAACGTTTTAACATAACCAAATGTATCAACATTATAAATTTATATTCAAAACAGTTTCCGTGCTTAATGTAGTCGAAAACTACAAATTGCAAATGATCCTGGCAAACTAGTTGTCGGCGAGTTGGCACCGCAGTGTAATCGCAATGAATTCACTCGTGCGTTGTATCGCTACATCACTAGTTAGCGACGACCGCCGACGACCGCCATGCGCCACTAGAATGCACAAACGGATCACTGCCAGTACCGAACTAGCACATTATGTATTCTCCATGACTCCGTCTAACTCGATTACAACTCCCGCCGGCGCCGGTCCGACTCTAACAGTTTTTTAATTCGACCATAACTCACGCGGATGAATAATTAAAATGGCGAGCCGAGGCGGGAATCCGCGCGAACGCGGTAAAAAAAGCCCGGGAAACGGTACACGCGAGACGATAAATTCAGAGAATTGCACAACGCACTTAGCGATCGGCTGACTGACCTCCCTCGCTGGTCAAGGAGATAAATAAATAACACAAGACTCGTTACACTTTGGACTTGTAGGAATCAAAACAAGGAATTCTTAAAGTTCAAAGCAAGCTTCGCCCTACTTGCCTTTGGTACTCGAACGTTCACCATTGGCATAATTATTATAAGGCGTGTTTCAATTTAAAATCATTTTTATTTTTAAACTAGCTGTCACTGCAATTTTCGTACCGCCTAACAGTCGATTGTTTAATTTAGTTTTTTTTTTTGAAAATTTTTAAATTTTTCTCTCCGTAAGAACCATTCCTCGTACTTCAAGGAATATAATAAAAAAGAATTAGCGAAATCGGTTCAGCTGCTATCGAGATATGCGCTTAGCAACACATTCAGCGATTCAATTTTATATTATAGATGAGAAGGCTATAGGTATACGCAGAGCATTTACATGTTCACAAGAACTAACTCGCCACTATCCTACCTATATATAACCCGAGCCGAAACATTCCGCTGAAACCGTTACTTTCACAGTTACGTACTTACAATATTAAGTTAGTAGTGACAGACTGGTTCAACAGTTCAGTGCATGTATTGCCGACTAATCTTACTATAGTTTGAAGCTGTCGGTCAAGAAGTTCATGACTGTTTCTAGCTCTCGGGTACGTACGAGTTGCCTCAGAAATAGGTTCGGTTCTTGTGAATTGTTTAACTTGAAAAATAATTAAAATCTAACCTTTAAGAATAAAACGGTAGCTGATAGAAGAGACTATGTTTATCAAAATTATCTATGTGACAAAACTCAATTTTGTAGGTCTAAAGAATAAAAGTAGTAACAATTAATCTTAAAACAAAGTACAATTAGAGCAAATGACCAGAGAAGGCTGCGTCAAGCCAAAAATTAATTGTCCACAATTTGACATGTCCCACATCCCTAGTAACACGATGAACGAAGCAAAATATTAATATGTCTCGTATTGTACATGTTCTGCGGCAAGCGCCGTCTACGCTCATAACGTCATACGAACTAACAAGACATGACGGCTCGAGACGCCGCGATATCTCAAGCAGATCGTGTGATTGTAAGAGCATTGAGGAACCGCTAAACGGAGCGTAAAGCGAAAAAAAGCCGCTCGCCGGAATCGAATAAAATGATTCCCCGCGGGAGCCATTCGGACGCAATCCCGCCGTCCCCTGCTAAATGTCTTATTAACTTATGTGCCGTCGCCCGCGCGCCGCCCCCGCCGCCGCCCCGCCGACACGAGAATAATCATGTAAAGTGAAATGAAACGGTTATTTGTTATGTTATGCCCCTTTAACGGAGCGTCGAGATTCCCAATGTCGTTATCGATTTACGCAATCGTTTGTGGGCTCATATTACTCATTTAAACATGCTTTGTAATCATTTATCATGTTTATGTCAGTAACTTTCTAAGTTGAAAATGTCTTATTAATAATATTTTTACATGTGTAATATTAGTAAATACTTAGGTAGAAATTTATGTTACCTTCCTAAATACTACAAAGACTTAGAAAATTTAAATTTGGTGTAAAACTATGACCATAAACAGATAGGTATAATTATGTTATTTTAAAATCGTAAAGTAACGTAATATAGTGAGCTTTTTAAAAACAGAAAACTTACTTGTAACCCCAAAATAACAATATTTTGTACATCACTTTCCATTAAATCATAAACAGTAGGCACTGAATCTTCATAAAAATTAAGAATTCATATTTAACGAAGACATGAATCTTGTCAGCGCAGAACGCCGCCGCCGCGCCGCTATAAAAACAATCAGAGCAGCCGTGAAATTCAAGAATAAAAGAATACACCGAAGCTTAATTGTTCCCCTGTTCATAAAATTGTAAAGTTACTCGCGCGTCGCTAGGGTGGCGATATTTTATTGCGTACAAACCGCTGTAAAGATGTTCCGAGCGGTTTAAAATAAGCGAGAGCGAGAGAGCATCCCGCCGAGCGCCTGCTTACCTTCTAATTCGATTAAATTAAACAACTCAGAGTTAATCAAATAAATGCACGGCGCGGGCGGCGGCCGTCGCCGGAGGTCGGCAGAGGGCGCCTAGCGCCAAGAGTGCCGGACTACGCGCTCCGGTATTTATGTCGGCACTTCTCGAAAGTAATTCGGTGTCAAATATGGAAATAACTCATACGCGCAGTGAGCATCCATTTTGATAATGCCGACGGCGGCCGGAGTGGTTCTGATTTACAGCTAGCGTGAGTGCCGCCCTCTCCAACTGCGCTGCCATCGTGATATGGCGCGCTAGTGCTCTCACAGACACTTATGCTATAGAATTATCTATTAGGTAATACTTACCTAATAGATAATTAGACTTATAAAAAATATGTTTATACTAACCTAAAATTATAGAATAAAATAATAAATTCATATTTAATTTTATATTTTTGATAAGTCTTTATACTAACGAAAATTTTAAGAAGGGTTTTTATTCGTTGAGATCATGATTCTTAATAAATTTCGTAGTCCTCTACGAGATTTTCGTAGACGTCTACGAAATTTACACCTCATAGGTAGAAGTGCATTTCAATGCCGCCGTGGTCAGCCGTATTAGTATTTCTATATGTTTGTAACATTGACATAATATTGAAATTTATTATCTTCGAAAGTTATAGGTATAAATACATTAAATGTTATCCAGATTCGTACTTAATTGATTGGTTGGATATAAAAAAAGCTAAACATAAAAACCCTTTCTCATAATAGAGGGATTGTATTTCATAACGTTAAGAGTTTATTAAAACAAAATCTCTTGTGATATAATCGAAAGGCAAGGTATTCTATTGCAGTAATTAAATTAATGAATCTTTGAGACGAGACCCACGGAGCACCTTAAGTCGAGCAGATCCGCGTTAATTTATTAATTGGCCACTTCGCTCGACGGGCGGGCTATAAACAACGGATCTCACTTAATTTACGAGCAAATTATACTTTACTTAAATATCAATTTAATTAAGTGGAGTTCGGGAACGGATCTCGGTGGATTTGTGCAGAGAGAGGCGCGAGTGGATCGCTCGTTTGTCACTGCCAATCGCGCCGGATCGATGCGACCTGTCGGCGGCCGCCGGCGAAACAAACACCCGACGGATTAACTTGTTTCTATGTATTACTTACTTATTCTTTTATAGTACGGTAGTAGATCCACGCTGATTTTAGCATAAATGGGCCGGATCGTCCGGGGAAGTACTACCCTCTCATAGAAGTTCGACTTCAGAGTAGTAGTATCCGTACTACTGCGTTTCGTTCGGTGAGTGAAAGCGCCGGAGGCCCAATTTCCCCCCTTTCCTGTATCCTCAACTCCCTCATTCCCTTCCCATAAACCTATTCCCAGCCGCCATAGTGAAGGCCACCATACCAGCAGTTTAAGACGATGGCTTTTGGTATAGTGGCCGCCACTTCTGGCATCCACTGACTGCTTACCATCAGGCGGGGTGGAGTCACTTTGGTAGGCTATAATATAAAACAAAAAAAATACTACACTACTAAATAAAACGTGACGAATTTCATTAGGTTTATATACCGGATACTATATTTACGTATTTGTTTTATTTCTTACTTTATATTGTTCCTACAAAAATGTTACACCAGGAACAATCAGTAGGTACACCCATGAGCAGACTTTATAAAGAGACAGGGATTCAAAAAGCACGTCATATTTTTCAGTTTTATATCATTTACAAAGAATTTAGGGTCTTGTTATTGTAAATGGTCAGATTCCATAATTCGTCAGTTTCGGTATATATTTTACTTTGAGAACGAGCAACAACCTTTGTATTAAATAAAAGAGGCCTATATATTGGGCGAATATTTTGTTGGTACTTATTTGCTGAAAGATGTCATGCTATTTAGGTGGAAAGCAGCAACAACATAACATTTCCCAAGTCATATAGCAATGTAACTTTGGTTCATGATTTAATTTACGATGTCCTTCATTTAAAAAAAAAAACTTATAATAGTAGTAGTAGTCCAGTGTGGTCGAAATTATACCGTAATTCATAAACAATTGAAGTTTGAACTATAAGGTTCCTTTGTCAAATAGATATGTATTCTATGATAGAACAAAGATCCTTTTTCATAGCTTCAATAGGTTGCAGACAAGAGTATTCAACGAATTTCAGCTTTATACCTCCACGCGTTACTGAGAAAAAAGTCTTGACAGACAGACAGACAGACAACAAAGTGATCCTATATGGTTTCAGTTATTCCTCTTGAGATACCTTTAAAAGTTACAAAGAAAGAATATTACCACTAAAAAGTATTAATTTGTATAAATGTGTAACTCTACGGGAATGTCTACCGATGGTCTACGGACATTTTAAAAAAAAAAATTTAGTTCTCAGAATAAAGACCAAGAGCGTTGCTCACTTAAATTTTTTTTATTATTATCATTTTTGTCTCCTCACACTTTTTCTTCATATAAAGTTTAACTTTGCCAAGTCTTCCGCTACTTCTTTTACACAATATGCTTATATAAGGATATAACATTGTTGCTAGTTAATAATAATAAGTCTGCAATTACCAATTCACATTGAGACGTGATGATCAGCGCATTCTTTGTATCAAAAAAAGCCATTCTACCACAGTGTGACACGGGCCTATTTAATAGTAAATTAGCTACCTATATATCTATTTTACTTTCTTCGCTCTAAAATGTTAGTTCAAATCACAGAATGAGAAATACCGAAGCGGACCTTCCAATTTTCTTATATAAGACTTAATTTATTTAAACATATTTTATTGATGTGTATATTATTGTACCTAAGTCTTTATATATTGACATACAACATAATATCAATTTATTTTTAAACGTTAAATCATTTCACTAAGTCACTCCTATTAAATCATAACGAATTTTTACTGTCCTTCCAATGATTACCTGGCATTGCTTTTAGTGATAAGTGATAAGCCCTCCGCGGCCTCCGTCTCTGTCCTCCCAATTGTGTTTAACATGTATCTAATAAATGTAAAAATCCATGGTGGTATATTCATCAATAATAATAATAATAATAATAGCAAAGAGCCTCGACCAACACCTAAAGAGGCTCGCATTAGGTGGATGGGTCAAGGGCCAGATCCAGAAGGCAGTGCTTCTCGACACGGCACGTATTGTTAGGAGGTTCCTCTCTCTGGAACCCTAACCGCCGGTAGCTTGGACTCTAGTCTCGTTGCCGGTGGTAATCTATTTTTTATATTTTTAAATGTGTATTTTTTGTTTTATATAAATATATACCTGTTTAAAAATGTAATTAATAAGAAAAAAATATAAATAAAGAGAATAATAATAATAATAATAAATGGTAGACACGCACATGACTTAGAAAAGAATGGTAGACACGCACATGACTTAGAACAGATTCACATAGATAGACTAGCATCAAATAAGTGGCTTAAAATTGGTAACTTATTCCCAGAGACAGAAGGGTTTATGGTAGCTATACAAGACCAAATTGTAAACACAAGAAACTACAGAAAATATATAATTAAAGACCCAACCACTACTAACGATAAATGTCATAGGTGCCACATCCAACCAGAAACCATTCAACACATAACCGGAGCATGCACAACCCTCACACAGACAGATTACACACATAGGCATAACCAAATAGCGAACATCATCCACCAAAATTTAGCACGTAAGTCCAACCTCATACAAAACACAAACACACCCTACTACAATTATACACCACAAACTATATTAGAAAATAGCTTTTACAAACTTTATTACGATCGTGCCATACTTACAGATAAAACCATTCACTATAATAGACCGGATATAGTATTACAGGATAAAATTAATAAGACCACTTTTTTAATAGACATAGCTGTCCCTAATACACACAACCTACAGAAAACAATAACTGAAAAAATAAGCAAATACGCAGACCTAAAAGAAGAAATAGCTCGAATATGGAAACAGGATAAAGTTTACGTTGTACCCATAGTCCTTTCTACTACTGGTATCATTCCAAAACATCTTCATCGTAGCCTAAAATTACTAGAACTGTCAGCAAACCTCTACATAATATTACAAAAAGCAGCCATTCTAAACACTTGTAGGATAGTTAGAAAGTTTATGCAAATTCAGGATAATAATAATGACACAACAGACAAAAACACAAGTTAACACTACACACCACACACTGCATTTACTTGGTTGCAAGCCCGTAAATGTAGTTATAACCAGCCCAGAAGCTGAGAAACTCAAAGATCACCTATAATAATAATAATATTCTATCACATTCACACAGCGCCATCTAGCCCCAAATTAAGCAATTATATTTGCTTGTGTTATGGGTACTAAACAACTGATATATATATACATTTTTTTTTGTAAATACATACATATTATAGATAAATTACACCCAGACACAGAACAAACAATCATGCTCATCACACAAAGGTTTGTCCTGGGTGGGAATCGAACCCACGACCTCCGGCTTAGCAGTCAGGGTCACTAACCACTAGACCAACAGGCCAGTCAAATAATATTTATTGTTCAGGTCTCCTAGTCAGCGGAGGTGGTACACCACTAGAGCCGTGTCGTGTTGCACCTTACGTGTCGGTACCGCGGTTATCGGCAGTGCCACGTCCACCTGCGCCTGCGCCGCCACTGCCACAGCTCCCACACCCGCCGCCTTCCACTGCCTTCGCACCTTTCGACTCGGCACTCCTTTCTGCAGCCGCTCATCAGGTAATAATTGATCTCCAACAGGTATACAATTCATGGTTTCCGTATGATTGTGCTTCAAAATAGAAAAACTTCGATATTATCTTGTATATTGAGTATAAACGTTACTGTCACGGTTGTAAGACATCTTAATCATTGATGATTGCAACAACTCGAGCTTGCGTTACAATCTTGGTAGGAATATGTGCTACTATTAACGAGGAATCTTCTAAGGCAACTCTACTCTAACTTATAATTTAGTAATAGAAAGTAATTATTCTATAGTACGCCAGTGCGGCAGCGGCAGCAGCGGCTGCTTTATGTCCTCCTTACGCGGGTCTTGCGGCTCTTGCGGCTCGATGTCGGTCGTCGTCAATCGCAGACTTGCGGCTCAAAGCACGGCGGCACGCGGCGGCGCTGGCGGCGGCGCGGGTCTCACCGCCTCCGCATGCGGGTGCGGTTGCTCCTACTCCAACGCCCGCGCCTGCCGACACATAGCCGCCCTCACCGCAACGGACAGATCACCTAAGGTTTTAGATTTCGATTTTCAAATCAGTGCGAGTGTGAACATTATGTGAAAATAAGATAAAAATAATCATTTTTTTCGAATGACTGTAAAATTTTATTACCGATAAGTGTTGCAAGACTTCATCGTGATATTTTGACATGGCGCATTATGAAATCACAATTTAATACTTCATTATACATATAGAGTGTAATTATGCCTTCTGTTGAGGTATTTTTCGTATCGCGTTAACAATACTTCTTCTTAAAAATGATGTCGCTCGTTGGTGATTTATACTGGAAGGAAAAGAAATGATGAAGAAAGAAAAAAATGGTGGTAGTGCTGAAACACTGACACTGAAGAAACGCAATATTGCAAATAAATGCAAGTGTTTACATTTCGTGTACACATACATATTATTATGTAGGTATATCTTAAACATACCTTGTTATGACTCTACCTAGTATTTGTTTCCTACGCCACCTTGTGTTAGAAATTCTTAAGAATATAATTTCACGTTCTCAAAGGTATTTTGCTATTAATCAGTATCTAACAAGCACTAAGGTACACATTTAAACATCTTATACTATGCTTTCTACCGTATTCTCCGTATTGAATTCGCTAACCCAGACAAATGCAGATTTCCGATCAAAGTGTGATTCGTAAGCCTAATTCTAGCGTAAAAACTTCTAGTGAATAATGTAGAAAGGAGGTTCAAGTGCAATGTTAGGTAGGTTCATGGATGAAGCAACAACATTGTACAGTAGTGAAATATTAAAATAATAGTGATTTTGTCCATTACGCATAGACAAAAATATCTTCGAAATCCAATAAATAGAAAGAAATAATCATTGAATATTAAGATAAAGATTTCTTCATTTTCCAACGAACTAACTATATAAAATAAATTAAATTAATCCTATTATAATTAAGAACGAAGACTATTGACGTAATCGAGGATTCTTAGTTCCTAGACATATAAAACATATACAGTTAAATTCGTTATATGGGTGTTACCTATAGTTATAGATATAAAATAAGTGTATATTGGTAGGCTTGGGTAATTGCAAACAGAAATAATTGAAAATATGCATATTAATTTAATTCATATACCACGATATAATTCAATACTTATGGATATTTGAAAGTGACGAAAAAACTGAGAAGTAAACTTATCCAAATTAGTTCAGCCGTTCTTAAGTGATAAGTTGACCAACAAACAGGGATTGATTTGCATTTAATTAGATTTGTTAATAATTTTGTATGATGTTTTCAATTAACTTTGCTTGCAATAACTCGTGTTTACCCTACAGTGTTTTGTGGAAATAATGATTATCTGCTTGCATCAGGCCTGTACAGAACAGTATGTTAGAAAATATTTGACCAAACAAGTAAATTGGACTGTGACATATTTGTATATTAAAATAAGCTGTGATAAGTGTACGGGTGTGGGAGTGGAAAGATGATCTCTTTAGCTTGGTATATTTTTATTTAATTTGTACTAATATAGTAGGTATTGTAAGTAATACCTTTGCGTCTATTATAGGTGATGATGTGAAAGTACAAGATCCTTCATGAGAATTTGCTTTTAAGTGTAATTTAATATCTAATAATCACTTACTACTTTCAAAGTAGGTACTTGGATATAAGTACCTAAGATCTCTACGTATAATACCTCCTCCTTCTTATATATATAAGTAACTGCAAAATCTTTTCAATAAGTACCTACCTAACTTATAAACAACCTGCTATGTTTTATAGCTACAAGATATCACTGTCGCCTATCAATGACGCATATGTATCGGTATGATCTCATTAAGTAAAGTCTTTAGTCGATTACATATGATTGTAAATATTATTTAATTTTAGTGAATAAGTGTTAGGACTAAAAGCGCTATGTTCATATAGTTGTATGTATACTTAATAAATACTATTAGATGATCAATTTTGTATAGTTTATTTACCACATTATATCATTTTATTGTAGACATAATAAATAAGTCTAGACATTTCATTAACATTCACACAGTGTTGTTGAATCATTTTGTCGTAAAAACTTGATAACGGTTTGTTCTTATTTCTCAACTAGTAGATTATGAAGTAAAAAATTTGTTCTGGGGCCCTACTATAACCTCTTCCAGCAATCTTACTATTAACCTTGCTTTATCTCTATCCTTGTTTTTAATGGTACAAAAGAAAAACACAAAACACAAAGTAACATTAAAATAATATTGCTATGAGAGTAGGTAGGCCCCCTGGTTTTGTCATAAATAAATACGAATAAACTAAATTAACACTTAAAGATCTAATTGTGTTCGTGCTGTGCGTTTGCTGACAAAACATGTTTAACAAATATTCTCTTGTGTTTCTATTCTATACATACTCTACCTATCTCTTGTTGTAATCAGATTATTCTATACGTACAGCATATATTTATACCTACATTTGCCTTCGTTCCCTGTAACAAAGACTTATGTAAGTACTTATAGCATTTTTAATTAATTAAGTAACTAAGTAGGTCGGTACCGAATGCTAGATGAGTGTATTGTCACTATCATCAACACACAATTCCTTAACTGATAATAATTACGTGCAAATATCATTTATTCAATATATGAAATGAAAATTTTGATATGAAATATCACTAAGCGAGTACCGCCAAGCAATGATACAGATGAGTCTGTGATTTGACACCGTTCATAAATCAGGGTGAATCGCGGTTGCATCCCCAACGGCGAGTGTTATTGTTTCTACATTTGTGGCTGATTGATGACAGCATTATCTGTTTGGTTTGGCCAATGCGTGTGCTACCTAGGCTACTTATAAAACACCGTTATATTTTAATAACTCAAATTAAATAGTATTTAAGTTGCCAATTATTTTGATAAATGACCTAATCTTAATTTTTAATGGTAATTATATCTTACTTTCAAAATATTTACCAATAAAATTTAAAACAAAAAAAATTATGCAAAAAGTATGAACTATCTTCTAAATTCAAATGTTGTGAATTCGGACAGAGACAAACAACAGGGTTGCAGCGAGATCGCGTCAGTCAGTACAGTACTGACTCGGGCCCCATGCCGGGGAGCATGTTTGCGCAAGCTGTTAAAAAAGCACCCAGCGCGCTCCCGCCCTCGCATCGGGTGCGCCCAATTAGGGCGGCGACGCTGCTGATTGGGCGTAATCGCGTTAGTATCGGCAACAAACAGCCTGCACCCGCTCCTCTATCTCAACAACATACCAGCAGTTGACAATTGTATTTTGGATAAACATCATTAAACTTAATATTATTATAGAAAAAGGAATAAGTACATACTTAGTTTTCTAAAAAGATTAATAAAAATGCTTGTTGTCTTTATTGCATAAATTTGGAAATTATATTATAACGTGATTAGCGAATGACTAAATACGTAGGTAGGTAATCATAATCGTGATAACCATTTTAACTAAAAGAAGTCTAGTAAGTACTAGGCAGAAGTTTCTCCCAAGCATTTTCTCTTTGATTACTTTTAAGCTGTCCTTATCTACCGGTAGGCCGTTACATTCATCAGATCGTCAGTCCAACTGACAAAGGAAGCATTTTAGCGGTCGAAGTGCCTTGTAAACATGACCTGTTTGTCATAAGGGCCGTCTAGGTAACGTATTACTTTACACGCTCTAACACTACAAACTCTACACCTTAGTCCAAATATGTGCTTGGCCATTTCGTACCGTGTCATTTGCCGTCACATGGGCGTAAGATGAAAAAAAAATATTTTGCTGATTAAATTTTTTTTCTGCTAAATAAGTATGTATTTATTCGCTGTTCATTACTTTTGAGCTATACAATAGTTCTTGTAGTAACGAAACGGCTAAGTCATATTTTGCTTTGCTTGTGAAGTTAGGTCTTGTAGAGTTAAAAACTTGGCTCTACATGAGATCTGATAACTGTTTGACAATGTGAGCCATAATGTCTTGGCAACATTTTACATGAAAATGTTGTTGGTCTATCCTGAAAGATCTAATAGTTGTTTTGGATCCATTAGACCTTTCAGGATAGATTTGCTGGCAGTTTTTTGAACTTGGAAGATGCCATCTAGAAAAATAAGTCGTTGTAATGATAGTTAAAAATACAAGTTCCACCTGCTGCCAAACTACAAATTTCCGAAAGAACTTTGAATACCTTAAACTTATCATACTCACTCAAAGAAATAAAAAACCACTTAGGTAGTTTCATTTAGCTGCGTGTTTCTGTATAGCGGACTACTTCCCAAGTAACACAGGAAGCATTTTAACAAACGAATAGATAACTTATGTAGAACTTAGAGCCGTATTAGCACTTTATATAAGTTCACCGAACATCTTGACGCTTTATATTGGCATTTCAAAACCATTATGATGCTTTAGATTGTATAACGGTTGGATATTGGCATATCAAAACGCTTTTGTAAAGCCTGTAGTTTTAGTGTAGGAAACCATAACGCAACTGTACAGCATTATAATGCACCGTAAATCCGTGATATAGCTTTGAGCTATTTTTAGTGCCCTTTGTTGTGTAATAGCACTTATAAGTGGTAAGTAAAAGCCTAGCGCTGCTGAACAGCATTAACGTGAATCAATGTAATGCTTGCATTTTTAAAGATCAACTGAGTTCTGTTTTACAACTAACAGCTCTTTAATCAAATATACGTGAGTAATAATATTATTTTAATGTATTTATAAAACCATTTGTCAGCCATATTGGGGAAAGCACATAATAAATGATCAACAAAACAAAATGATTTGTGTAAAGTAAATTGTACCAATATTGAAGAAGGCTCCGTAGGTCACCAAAATCAGGAAGGACCTGTCGACATTGAAAATTCACACAATATTGAATTCTCGTGTTTTGAAAAATCCTTTATTGTGAGTTTTTTTCATTATCGATAATTCAGCTTCGGAAAATAATGTTCGAAAGTTCGAATACTGTTTTTTTTTAAAAAAAATGCAGTCCATTAATCTCCATTTTTTTATCGTGACTTTTTAGGCGGCCACCACAAGTTACAATTTTCCTCCCACAAATATGGTAAATAACTAGTATCATTTTCCCTCTCTCTATAGTTTGTACTATTTCGTATAGCATTGTGGGTATTGATACAAAATATATTCAAACGGATTCAAGTCATACAAAAATTCTAAAATGGGTTTTATTTTTGGCTCATGGAACCCCATAATTGCGTTCAAGTAATGACATTATTTCACCACCAACCAAGTCTATTGATATACTGGTGAACCCATATAGAACTTCTTTATAAACAATGGCACTACAGTGGTTCATCAAAAGTCTTCTCTCTGGCCTCTGGCTTAATAATTGTTCACGTGTGATAGATATTTATACTGGTGGCATTAATTAGCCTTTTTAAAGGCTCACCAGGCTGCTATAGACCGACACCATTTTGTAAATATTTTATAACCAAAAAATATTATCATTGGGAACTATTTATAAAAGCGATAGACCTATAAAATAATGATGTAACTTCATCTAATACTGCCCAACTAATACTACTATGTTAATTATGTAAAATTCGTTCTGTACTGGGAATACACAATTGTTTTGGTTATTTCACACATATCTTTATTTAACATTTTATGTCAAAATTACAAAATATCGAAGGCGCGTGAAAATTTTGAATGAAATATATATAGACATTCACGGTAAACTACATTGCGCCGTAATATTCGAAGGCAACAACAAATTACAAGAGCCAAAACTTAGGTACCCAGTAATATAAAGTTTGTTCTGATGCAAACAAATATGGTGTCACTCGATCAGTTTTCATCCATTTCCTATTTCGATACAAAAAAAAATTACAACGATTGTATTATAACATTTGTACCATGGTATTAGAGATGTTTTTGCAATAATGTAGGCTTTGTTTAAGTTCTACCTGTGAACATTTAAATAGCTCCAATAATTCTTTTACTACATTCTAATGCTAGTCTAATGTTTTTGTAATGCATTTAGCATCTTCATTGACCACAATAATGCTTCTCTAGTGCTATTGATGCCTTCTTTGACCACAATAATGCTTCTATAGTGCTATTGATACCTTCTTTGACCACAATAATGCTAATATAATGCTTCTGTAATGCAATTAAACAACTATTTGTGAACCTATTTAGGATCTAAAGCCGTATAATTTGTGCCCAAACAAGCATTAGAGTAGCCTTATAAACGTTTGTAATGCTACTATAGAACTAGATCAAAGTGCCAAAACGATACAAAAATGCTATAATTCGGCCGTTATACTGCTTTAAAATGTTACTTGGGTTACCACCAGGCAAGGCGAAATCGCTTGACGAAATAGAGGTACTTAGATATCTCTACAGATCAGCTGCTCAATTTGAATAAGACATATTTTACTATACTACGTGATTAGCAAGCACATTATTATACTTACGCCTACACATTTTGCTCGATTAACGGGCAACCCACACCCGTATTACACACTACAACTATTACTTTTTTATCTGAGCTACGAGTATGGCAGTTAGCTATAGTTTCTTAGTAATTTACTGTCTAAACATAACGTGCCTTTGCCCTATGTTTAATAAATATTACACAGTTACCTAGCGTATCTACTATCAATATTATTGCGATTATTTTCAATAATATTTTCATTTTATGTTACACCTGTAGGCCATGATTAGGTACTGTAGGTAGATAAGTGTCAGAAACTTTTCTATTCAATCAACTTATCACATCTTACTAAGACTAACATCGCCAAGTGCATGTTGACAAAAGTTTACGACCATAGTGACGATTTTTGATTTATTCAGTAGTGAGACAAAACTGGCTAAACTCAATAAATTTACCTATATTCTTGGTTTACGGTATTTCCGAGATATACCGAGTACTTTTATACAACCTCCATTGCCAAACCTTTATTGTCGATTTTATCCAATCTATTGGTCTGTTCCAGTTTTAGTGACTCAGACAAGTCCTTGTTCTGAGGTTTGAGGTAATAAATGATTGACTAAATTAAATAGTCATAGAGTTATGACACTATATGTCATACTCACATAGAATAGGTCTGGTAATAGTAAGTTTTCATATAAATTATAAACAGATTAGTTACACAATGTACGTAAAATACCAATGAATAAAAGTGCTACTTTAAATATTTTCTACATGTAACAATTGAGCTCAATACTAGACTTGACTTCGTCTAGGTTCGGTGTGCATCAACCTCCTATATAATGTTCATATTCATGTGTTTATTATTAACTATTTCCTACTCTGTTGTATTAAGTTCAGAAAACAATGAAACATTTTATTATTACGCGTATGGTAGCAATTTGTTGGCAAAGAGGATTCACCTCAAAAACCCATCTGCAGTTTTCTTCAGCACTGCTAAACTAGAGGTAAGTTAATGCCGTCAATACTTTCATTAACCTATAAGTACTGCATTGTATACGATAATTTATGAATCGATAATGATAATTGATTTTATTCACTCCACTCAGTGAAAAATTGATTAATCATGCACTTGAATTTAACAGGTTAATCTTACGTCGTAAAATGTGTGTATGTGATACTTACCTACTTACAGTAAAAATGTAGAACTAATGTAGGCTCTCCCCGCCTGTGAACGCCAGACCTACCTCATTGTATAAAGGCTAAAAAAATTCTGTCTAAGTACCCTACGGCAGGTAAAATGGTTTGGATATTTGGAATCTCGAACCGTAGTAACAGGTGACAAAGGTGTGTACAATTGTTGCCCAAAAACATTATGGCATAAAGTGTATTATTTTAGTATGTTCTACAGAATACTATTAGAATATCATACCATCCGTTGCCAGACACTTTGTAGGGTAGCAATCCCCCGACCGTCAGACGCCTTTAAAGTTTAATAAATTATAGGTAATTTTACTTACACCATAATATAAAATCTGTTTTATATATGTTACTTGGTCAACTACCCTTCTTCCCCACTGCTCAACTAAATTGCTCAACTAGTTGAGCAGCTGGGCAGCAGGATAAAGTTTGTATTACCTATCAACAATTTTTTGCTCTACTTAATTGATCAGTAGGTCATCCTGTTATAAAATTGAACATCAACCTACTGCTCAACTACTCTTGAGCGTTGAGGCACTAACTATGTCTGGGAAAGTGTTAGAACTTTAGAAACTGTCTGGCCGTTTAGAAACCATCTTTAAATTGTTGACCAAGTAACCTATATAAAACTTTGATTTTATATTATGACGTAAGAAGACTTACCAATGGCTAGCCGCACACACGCAGTATTATTGATAAACCAAGTTTGTCAATAACATTACGTGTCGAAGTCGAAATGGCCCAGTGGATAAGGCACCCGCTTCTTAAACACGAGGTAGTTGGGTTCCAATCCGAACAAGTATCAATGTCATTTTTCAAATCATATGTAGTTTCTAAGTTTATCTTGGACGTTTCTGACTGACGGTGAAGGAAAACATCGTGAGGAAACCTGGACTTAAAAGTTTGAAATTGCCAATCCACCTTGAGCAAGCGTGGTGATTAATGCTCATGCCTTCTCTATATGAGAAGAGGCCTTTGACCTGCAGTGGGACAGTAAACAGGCTGGTATTATTATTATAAATTATTGTTATTATAAATTTGCTTATAATCTTCAACCATAAAAGCCGCTGCATATTTCACAATAGGTGTAATTGTCAAAGCTTTCCCCAATGCAACAATGTAAATAATTAACATTACACATTATTGATAGCTTAAGATACTCACAGCAATTTTTGTGAACTCAGCCAATGAGCAACAGAATAGGTCAATTATGTTAGCAATCGCGTTGAGTGTTCGCAGGGCTTTCGTAAACGGCGCTTGTTGCATAACATTAGTTCGCAATAATTCTACTTCTGACTGCATAGGTAGACAATGGTGGGATTGTCTCGCCACTGTTATGTCTGTCGTGGATTCGATTCGCGTCACCGTGATCGTAAAAGTACTTTGGGACTAATCGCCATCACAATCAGCCTATCGAAGTCCACTGCTGGACGTAGGCCTCTACGAATTTAATAAGCCATAACACTCGGTCCTCCTTTTCTGGCTCCAATATACACCCGCAACCTTCTTTAGGTCGTCTGTCCACCTGGCCGGAGGGCGTCCTTACCTTTGCCGAGTCACGGTCGCTAATGCCATAATTTACTCCTTTGTCATGCGTTGTTTTTTTTTTTTGTATTTAGAACTTCAGACTAGACTTCAATATGTACGTAGAAGCATGGAACGGCGCGGTGGCGACTATCGTCGAGGATGATACCTCACATGTCTGGGGCGTCTTGTGGCAACTTGACATCGACCAGATAAGCAACCTTGACGAGTGAGTCCATATTGCTGTTTTTTTTTCTAGTTTAGTACACGTGTTGTCCTAGCGGTTAAGGCACAGATGAATTAACCACTCCACACCCTCCTTGGGTTAAGGTACCGACTTTGTATACGCGAGGTTGTGGGTTCAAAACCAGGAACATACCAATGCGTCTTATTCACTTTACGTATTAACTTTAGACAGTGACTTACGGGAAAAGATCGAATGAAACTTAGACTTAATAAGAAAACTCCTTACTGTCTTAACTTGCCAATATGCCTTAAGGTGTGAGAACCTCTGTAAAGATGCCAGGAATATTATTACACCAACAATAAATTACCTCGTAAGAAATATTAGGTAGGTACTAGCTGTTGCCCGCAGCTCCACCCGTTTTTCTTATAAACTTTCATCCCTTATATCAACCCCTTCAAGCCATTTCCCCAAGGTCTAGTCTATCATCATACCAAATTTCATCCAAATCAGTTCAGCGGTTTCGGCGCGGAAACGTAACAAACAGACAGATAGAGTAGAGTTACTTTCGCAATTAATATAAAAAAAATATTTTTTAAAGAATAAGCCGATAACGGTATGGTAACAACAGCTCATGTGACTCCAGAAGCATCAAAACCACTAGGGTCTAATGTCTTTACCACGATGCTAATTTCAATATACCTACCTATATCATAACTTTATTATAAATATTCCGCAGTCAAGAAGGCGTACATTTGAAGTGGTACTATCCCAAGAACGTGACAGTAACGACGCCTGATGGGCAACAAATAGTGGCTCGAACATACCAGGAGACCATAAACCCTACGGAAATGTCGAATGACAACTTGCCACTTGAGAGACGTCCTTCTAATACTTATTTAGCGGTAAATATATTTTATAGCTAAGAAGGAAGGGCATGTCGCGGGGGAATTAAAAGGAAAAATAAGCTTTAAAATTTTATCGAAATCGAAACCTAGATGTGCATATTAGGCACATATTGTATCGGGTAATGAGGGCAATTAAAATTTAGATTTAAAAAGCTACGTATAATTAACATTAAGCAAGCGTGCACGTAACATAAAAGTAGGTAAAGTAGATATTTAGATATCTACTTTACCTACTTTTATGTTACCGTAGTATCATATACACATTATTAATCCACTTAAAACATTTAAAGTGAAGCTGGTTGGCTTCCAAGTTCATAATGTTCTCACTAGTAAAAAGTTAGTTGAGCACTAGTTATACTTACTGCCTGCCATTGTCCATTGCGTCTATCCAATGTATAAAGTATACCTTAGACTTGATCCTGCTCTTGAACCACATTTATAACAATAATTGGTAATAAATATATAACATACAAGGCCTCTACACAAATCTCTCAAAAAAGTATGCTCGTTTTATGTTCATGAAGCGTACTACCTACGTGGCATAACATTTAAATATTTTATGGATCGTGCTACAATATTCTTAAAAACTGCCAAAATAATATTATTTTTGAACTAACGATGCCTGTCCATAAAAGCAAAACAAGGCTGCGGCGCGGCGAATCGGAGAAAAAATAAAATAGGATTGCATAAAATCGCAGCTCCGCTCGGTGGACAGACATTAATGGTTAATATTTCGTTTCTCCGCTCTGCAGTCTAGCTCCGCTTCTATGGACAGGCAGCCTAAGCCTTAACATAGAACTTAATAATAACATAGATATTTTTACAGGTCATTATTATCGGAGCGATAGAGTCACATCTGCCGGCTGATTATATTGGATACCTCTTTTCATTCCCTACCAACGGACAAATGGCTTCCAAAGATAGAAGGAACGAACTAGGATATCCTTTTTAATGTTTTAATATACCTAATAATATTGTATTTAAATTGCATTATCGATATCGTAAAGGTGAAGAAGAGCTAAGGAGCTTAAGCGCTCCTTCCCAATGCTTGTAGTGTTTACCTTACCTAAAACCCAAATCCTGGATAGCTATAAACTGGCCAAATACTGGGCAGCATCGTTTGTTATCTATACCTACTAAATTATTTAAATGCGGTCACCAATCTGCCTGCCCCTAGCGTGGTAACACTATGACAAACTTCACTCTTTGGGAGACGCGTATGTTCATCAGTGGTCGTTTTCATGCTAATGATGAGAATAGATGAGAGTGTCAACAAGGTTTGTTATATTTATGTAATAAGTACTATTTCATAAAAGTCCCTATTAGTTCCTAATAGATAACTTTTGTAAAGACTAGAAGATAATAATGTTCTAAGTCTAGACGAGATGAATAATTGTCATTATTGTGACTGCGTGAGACAGCGTGTCTCAGAAACTCATGATAACTGGTCCATTCTTCCTCTCTGAATCATCGGTGGGCAAATTTGACCGATTTTTAGAAATTGAGATTTGAAATTTCTCGTTATTCAAACAAGGTGAATAACGTGTGAAGCACATTATATTATCGTGTGGCTTCGCGTAAAATGATAAGGAGAGCAGTTATCAGAGGCTGCTATTCCCATTTTTTTATTAGCCTGTAGGCTGTACCACTGCTGGGCAAAGGCCCCCCGAAAATTTTGAAGTGTCCTCCTGCCAGTCACTCTGGAACGCATCCAGGTCATCCCGCCATCTCGGTCTGGGCCGTCAGTTGACCATCTTGCGGCATCCAAGATTTCATTGCTGTTCCCATACAAAAAAAATATTTGACAACACATCACCAGGGTTCACCTAAAAAGCAGAAACAATAAGAATGAGGCATTCTATTGTCAAATTGCTAGTTGTTGCAAAAGCTTTTAACTTTTATTTAAGTCGCTAACTGTTACTGCTAACCCACCGGCTTACCCACCGGTGCAGTGGAAATTCCTGTTTACCCGTGCACTTATTGCATGAAGTTCGAAATTAACTGTAAAAATGTCTAAAAACCTATAAACTTTGTCAATACGTGGAAAGAAAAATTACATTGCAAGATTTTTTTGGACCTGGCACATTTCTACCGAATTATTATTGCTTGTTATGGCAGCACTGAATACTGTCAAGTGTCTGTGTACTCCACTGACTTGTATAATCTCTAAGCGTTGGGTCGGTACGCATTTCTGCAATACCATTAGCTGGCTGTTTATCGTTTTAAATATCGATAACAGTTATTGAAACTGTTTTCAATAACTAGGTATTGGCCTGAACCCATTCGGTTTGGGGTACCTATTATAAATGCGTCGAATAGATACCTATTCGAAAACTGTTCAGACAATGTATTTGAAACCTTACACGATGACAACATAATAAAATACATAATAGAACGATATATGAGTTTAGTTATGAAAAATTTGTGTAGACGCAAATAACTTTTTAACTTTTTTATATTTATTATAAATATTATTGTTATTAGTAGATTTTTTAATATAAGTATTTGGTTATGGTTTAACAATAATTATTTTGCATTATGTAGGTACTTAAGTATGTTTAAATAGATATTGCTTATTTTATATGTTATGAAAAAAAAAAGAATACATAACACGAGTTATTTTATCTACTATGATTTTTTTGTTTTTTTTATTTCAAAATGTTCATTTCATCGCAATGTCCAGTTCAAGGTCAAGGTTCTGAAGTGAGATTTAAGTTAAACAATAAATCTTCAAAGTGCATTCATAAAGTATAGTAAGGTTTAAAGCCATAAGCACATATTACTTATCTAGTTATCTACAATAATAATATTCTCTAAATTTTAAAACAAATTTTATTATTTGAATGCAACCCTAACTTTCTCTTTTGACAGTAGTAGATCCACGCTGATTTCAGCATGAATGGGCCGGATCGTCCGGGGAAGTACTACCCTCCCATAGAAGATCGACTTATGAGTAGTAGTATCCGTACTATTGCGTTTCGTTCGGTGAGTGAGAGCGCCGGAGGCCCAATTTCCACTCTTTCCTCTATTCACCTCCCCATTCCCTTCCCCTAACCCCATTCCCAGCCGCCATAGTGGAGACCACCATACCAGCAGTTTAAGACGATGGATTTTAGTATAGTGGCCGCCACTTCTGGATTCCACTGACTGCTTACCATCAGGCGGGATGGAGTCACTTTGGTAGGCAATAATATAAAAAAAAAAAAAAAACATTAGCATAGAGTTCATCCTATATTATTCTTTTGTGATCCTAAATTCGGTTATTCGTTTCACGCACTTCACGCAGTAAAGAATATTGTCCATTCCATTCCAACTCCAATTTCGTACAATGTAAACAATCCGCCATATTGCCATTGTCTATGGTTTCATGAATTTACTAGTGATGGAGACAAAGTTAATAAAAATAAAATTAATGACATCAATACATTGTTATATAGTAATTTTTCGTCCTTTTTCTTACATTTTTAAATAATATTACGTTTACGAATACTCTATTTGCGTAATAGATTAATTCTATTTAATTTATTACTCCAAATATTTGTATTTAAGTTAAATATGGTATTGTATTTTATTGTAACCGTTGATTTATAAACATTAAGATAATAAGACAAACAATGTACCTAATCTAATAAATAAAAGTAATTTAAATTAAGCGTTGACCTCTAAATGCAACGATTTGAGCACGGACTGAAATGGAATACCGAGATACTTTTGAATATTTTTCCGCCTGATGAAAATTTGTTAAATATGGACTAAATAGAATTTCTATGTATGTTACGATTTTATTTTATGTACTATATTACAATAAAACAAATGAACAGACCTGCGAGGGCAAACCCAAAATAAATGATGAATTACAAAATAATAAGTACCTATGATATGTAGGTATTCGTTAAACTTATATCTTCTATTATAATACAACATTGGTTTTCAAAGACAATAGAGAGGACAGAAAAAATAAAACTGTTAATCAATTTGACGTCTTCATTCGACCGCAAAAAGTAATTCGTAATTTTATATAATCTAGATTTGATTATTAATCATTAGTAAAAATAGTTGCAAAACGAAGTATATAGTGAACAGAATGTGTATAAATTCATGTGTAAATAATTAGTTATGGAGTTTTTGATAGAAAAATATTGAAAAGACTGTTTGGTTACATTGTCCGAAAATGGATTTAGTCGTGCCTTTCAAATAGTTAGTCAAACCCGACTGTGGTGCGTTTGATATTTACGCATTGTTGCGTTTAACGCAGTAAAGAATACCTAGTTTGAACATAAACACATATGTATACAACAATAACCTTGTTTCTCTATGGGCCAATACATAGTTATCAGTGTTATCAGGTATTGGAAGCAATACCTAGTGATTAAAACTGTTTACGGCTTGCAACACCCTTTTCTAGTACTCTGTGCTGTGTCTTGTCATGTCATGTCATCCTTTTCATGAAGTGTCATGTGATAATAACAAAAATACAAATTGTAAATTAAATTAATGATTTGAATTTGTTTTAGTACATTAGCTTATATTATAATAACAAATTGGTATTGGTTATTCATATAATTAACTCAGTTAAAATAGTTAATAATAATATGTACCTAAGTGCAATAATATTAACAATACCTATTGTAACAAAACGAGAGTAAATATTTGATCGATCATTTTTGTATAATGTGCCAAATTAATTAAAGCTCGTTTACAGATACAAGGGTAAGAGAATTTATCTCAGCCAAAAATATATTAAACTGAGCCAGAAGTTGCTTCGTAAACGTGTTATTATTGTCTGATAATGAGAAGTGATTGTTGATAAATCGGTACGTCGTGATCTAATAAATGTGGATTATTGAGAGATGAAGCATGTCTATGAACTGTATATTTGCGTTTTCACTATTTTTATTATTGCTAGTTGCTCTCAATATATACTTTTTTTATATCCTTAGTACTGAACACAAACCTTCTAATTTTAACCTTCCTCTTATGAAATCTGATCCTACACCACCAATAATCAGAGAAATAAATGAATACCTCAACCACTTGCCTATTCAGTATCATAACAGAAATTCCAAATTTATACCTGTTCAGAAAAGAATTGTTAGTTCGTTTAATTCTTCTGGAACTAATATAGAAAGTGTTTGGCACAGTATTGAAAATGTAAGTATCTAACAAGTTTTATGACATCTTAGTCAATGATTATATATAAGATATTGTACACTGAGCTGAATAATTTTATTATTTATAGTGCAAAATATGGCTTGGTGCCTGCGACGTCTGTCAGTGACATACATGCTAGTGATAAAGACAATCTCCCGTAATTATCGATAAATTTTGATATTAAAAATATATGGCTGAATATTATTTTATTGGCTTATAATATAATAGATGAATTCAAACAAAAGGAATTATTTCTTAATTTTGTGTTTTATTGCCTTGAAGGGGTACAACACAAATTTTATTATCATCCTAGTCAAAATCAGATGCATCACTGGAGCAGTCTTGTAAATTAATAAATAATACAGGGTTATTTTGAACGCATTAGCATTTCTTTCTAAATAAATTCATAATTTATTTAGTATTATTACATTCAAAGTATAATTAGCATGCATTTATTTTATCGATATTGTCTATGTCAGTTGATTGCGCATCTCTTAACAGTCTTCAAAAAGCGTTTATAGGGTTAGCTACCGTAAATTTTTAATTTCAGCAAAATAAAAAGTATTTCATAATACCGTAATTATTCTGCTAATTATTATTAGATATAGCTATATTAACGTGCTTTTGTAAAAAAAAACTTATCTTAACAATAAAAAAAGACTTAATATTAATTTTAAACTCGAACTTTTTGTCCTTAAAAACAAAGTGTCTAATGTCGCAGGCACCAAGCTATATTTTAAGCACTATAGGAATAATGTTTTATACTCTCACAGTTCACAGATGTACCTACTACATGACCTGAAGAACATTTAAATTAATTTTGCAATGATTTCAGTGGGCTGATGATGAATCTTTATTTCCTCATAGTAATGGTGCTCCAAGCCAAATACTACATGCCCTGCGAACCGCACAGATAGTACTAGTAGATAATGCCCCAAAAGGAACACAATTAAAATTATTGCTTATTTTAGAGGTAAGTGTTAAAATGAAAAAAAATAAAAGTCTTCACTTGGAACCAATCTGTCTTGGTTTCTATGGTAATAAGTCTAATAGATATACAACATTTAACAAACCTCAAAACCCAGGCTCTTGAAGACTACAGTAGAACCAACTTAATGACAAGACACATTATGTGCTGTAATTTTTAATAAAAATTTATTCTTAACCATGACTAATACTATAAAATTAATTTCTAGTTAGATTTTTATGTGAAAATCAAACTATTATAGAAAACACATACTCATGAGAGTATTAGGTTTTTATAGTAATAAAACAATTTGGCTAACTAACTAATAACAAAAGCTAGGTTTTCTTTACCAGCATAATTATACAAAATACTCTACACTTAATTTAAAATTTGCCAAACAATTTTATCTATTTTAGCAAGCTGCTCTAATTGATAAGCTGTAGACAATCAACAGCCAAATTTTCGAATGTTTAATGAACTGTATGTGATGATGACAGTTTAATATTTTTGTGCAATGTCACCACTTTATGTGTCTGCCACCCTTTTCGGCTATCTATAGAACCGGATTTTTGTAACTGGTTCCATATGAGGCTTTTAATTAACTTGTACGGAACTGGTTCCGGTCGCGGCGTTTACTGTTTGTTATGTAACTGCCGGATCCTATTCACCCAAAAACGTCTTTCATGGTGTATTTTCTCCATGGAAGAAAAGTGGTACATAAATATATTAAAAAAAAAAATAACTCATATTTCAATACCTAATGGCTAGAGAAAACTAACTTCAACGAAACATGTTGTTGTAGCAAGGAGCAACTACAAACTACAAATAATTTGCAACTGATTTTGACGAAATTGGCTATGCCATTAAATAGGTATTTCGTCAAAATCAGTTTCAATGCCATATATAGTTCGATAGTTATTTCGTGTAAAAAGTGAACTTTACTCTATTTTAGTCTCTACTTCAGTTCCATTGAAGGCTTGTGTGATACCATAATTACTTGATCGGAACCAGTTCCATACAAGTAAATAAAAAGCCGCGATCGGAACCAGTTCCGTACGAGTATAAGCCTCGTATGGAACCAGTTTCTAAACTTCGGTTCTATAGACGGCCGAAGCGTCCGCAACATTAATTACATAAGGTAGTTTTGGAAGTAGTTATATGTACAAGAATCCCACGCAAACATCTATGCTATTTGCGTTGCTCCTTACAGTTTTGTATTTGGTTATACTTGCACAAGTAAAGAGTTTATTAGTAGTAGGTATTGCAAGCAGCAAATGTAAGTATAGGACATTACATTCCAATAGCAAAAGTAGTTGTGGAATGACCTTATTTTTAGTAGATCTAAAACTAACTGTAAGGTTTGATGTATTAGGTAAAATACAGCAGTATTACCTGCATACTTGGCAAATTTTTTATAAAGTGAATACTAGCTGGGCTCCACGGCTTCGCCCGCGTCTATAAAGTGTTTTGTCTCCTTCTGAAATCAGACCGAGATTCGGAATATAAAGTAGTCTATGTCCGTCTGCAGCACCAAATCTATCTACATACTAATTTTCATTAAAATCGGGTTAGCCGTTTAAATGCTGAGTGATAAGATAACAAACACACACACACACAAACTTTCGCATTCATAATATTAGTAAGATGTTAAATTCGTCTCTGGGAGAGGCCAATAACATAACACAGGGATAAGATTTTTGAAATCAATCCTTGATACATGGTATGGTGGTGGTACACTTCTTCCTTACAATAAAAAACTTATTACAAATATGTTATGATAAAAATTATTTGTATTTTTATGTTACAGGGTAAACAAAAATTGTATTTTAAGCCAAAGAGGTACAATTTAAGTCATGTGATACGAGGTAACATATACGCGGGTTACGACCGCCACAATTCTGAAGTGTTGACATACTACCTGGCAATGGTACTGAATTATAAATGGGTAGCACCGTCTGTTATAAGACGGATTCATCTGAACAAGGACATTCTCTCACATGCAACATTGGAATTAAAACAAACTATGATTAAAAATGGTAACGTTTTTTTAGTTGTTTGATGGACTTAAAGCTTAATAGCAGCAAGTTCTTCAGCAGTTCCGCAGTCCGCAGTTCGCAGTTCGCAGCGCGGTTTTACCCGCGTCTTTGCTTATTGATCTGCACCCGTCGCCAGTAGCGTGATGTTACATAGCCTATAACATTTTCGATAACTGGACTTATCATACGCAAAAATATTTTTTCAAATCCGGTAGTACCAGAGATTAGCGCATTCAAACTTTCGCTTTTTAAAATAGTTACAACTAGCTTTCCGCGTCGCGGTTTCACCCGCGTCTTTGCTTACTGCTTTGCTTCCGTAGCCAGTAGCGTGATGTTACATAGCCTATAACCTTCTCAGGACCTGAGCTCTCATACGCAAAAATAATTATTTAAATCCGACCGGTAGTCCAAGAAATTAGCTCGTTCAAAAAAAACAATCAAACTTACGCTTTATATTATAGGTAGTATAGATTTACACAATATTTTACTACCGCATTATTCGTGTGTCTCTTCTCTATTCGCGCAACTCTCGAAGGCTGAGTTCGATTCCCACCTAAAACTAATATTTCTGTGCTCCATGAATATTTGAATTAAAATTACGAGTACTTTGTGTCCATTAATTTGACTACAACTTATTGCTTGTTCTCCCTCTCCCTCTTTTCAAAAAGTATATAAAACTATTAAAAAATATAGTATAAACAGGTTTGCGTGATTTGTTTTTTTTACAATTTTTCAGAGAGGGGATCAGTGTGTATTTACGGGAAGTGCGTTTATTGTAAAGCAAATGAAACTGTATGCCCCGACGATAAAGGTGAAATTGAGGGCGCCGCTATTTTGTACTTAGATAAACAATTTAAGGTCCACAGGTCTCCATGGAGACGATCGTATAACAGTAAAAAAATGGAGTGGGAGACTGATAATGACTTTTGTAAGTAAGTATAATTTAATACCTTATCTGTCAGCTTCTTTATGAATGAAGATTTAGCTTTATTCTCATCTCGTTCTCGTCTTTCAGAATATTTATTGCGTTTGTCCTCAGATTTTGTAATTGTAGCAACTTTATCAGTTGCAGTCGTACTCTGTGCTATTGTGAAACCAAGTACAATCAACATCTAAACAGAAGTATTTTTTTTTACTTTACAGAAAGGTCACATTAATTCTAAGCACAAAAAGATTGTTAAATTTAATAGATATAGCAATAGTCGATTTCTTAATACAAAACGGCGATAGACATCGTTACGAAGTGTACAAGAATAGAATCCTTTTACTGGACAATGGGAAAGGATTTGGGAATCCAATGATGGATGAAATGGATATTTTAGCGCCACTTTACCAATGTTGCATGTAAGTAAAATTATGAGAAAAAGTTATAACTGTTATGTTTATTAAAGTACAACGACGTGCAAATTTATATAGGCTTACAAGAATATAGCTTAACTGACAAAGTCGGTTTGTATGATGGCTACTAATCTTATCTAATAAACTTGCACAAACTACTTTTTTTTTTATTTAATAGTAATAGTAATAATACCAGCCTGTTTATTGTCCCACTGCAGGGCAGAGGCCTCTTCTCATATAGAGAAGGTATGAGCATTAATCACCACGCTTGCTCAAGGCGGATTGGCAATTTCAGACTTTTGAGTCCAGGTTTCCTCACGATGTTTTCCTTCATCGTCAGTCAGAAATGTCCAAGATAAATTTAGAAAGTACTTATGATTTGAAAAATCACATTGGTACTTGCCCGGATTCGAACCCACTACCTCGTGTTTACGAATCGGGTGTCTTATCCACTGGGCCATTTCGACTTTTTATTTAGCCCAAGTAAAATTGGTTTTGTCTTATAAATATATTTATTACTATTACAAAACGGTTCCTACTTTCAGATTATCACATTCAACGTGGCAAACACTAGAGTTGGTGTCTGGTGGTAGTTTAACGGAGACAATAAAGCTATTAGCGTCCTTCCAAGGTGAAAAACTAGCTACTGATGATCATTACAGAGCTCTTGAACGACGACTACTCAAAGTATATGCTACAGTACAATATTGTATCGGAAAATATGGCAGTGCCAAAGTTATAAAAAATATAGATTGATACATAAATCTTGTTTTATTTAAATTAGCGAAACTTGCAAGATCTAAAATCCTTCGAATCCAAAATCAAGTTAGCAAATCCAATTTGGCAGTCATTTGGTCAAAGCTAAGCTAGAGAGCAAAGAGGTGAGCGTTTTAAGGTGTCTACACACCAAAGCCGCCGGCCCGGCGGCACAAACCCGGCGGGTTAGTGCCGGCTTTGATCTTGTTTCAAAATGAGGCCGCCGGCCTTGCCCGGCGGGTTGTGCCGCCGTGCCGGCGGCTTTGGTGTGTAGACACCTTTACACACCACCATGATCTAGTACAGGGTTTTCCAGACCAGATATGATCCTGGGCCAATATCAAATTACTAAATAGATTGGGAGGGCCGCACAAATAAACACATTTTTAAAAGAAAAGGTTTCATACAGTTGCGTTTTTTTAGCCTGTAGGGGTTTATAAATAGGTACCAGAAAATTTAAAAAAGTGGAGAATTTATTCTTTTACTTTTATAAAAAACACTGCCAGCCGCACAAACCTTGGTTTTGACAACCTAGATCAGGGTTGTCAAAACCAAAGTGTATCGTGGTTTGCTCTCAATGATCATTTTACACTTTTAGCGAGAGAAGCAAAGAGCTTCTGTTCTTTGATCCTTTGAGCTTTATAATGGCGCATTTACATTGGTCGTTTACTCAGTCCTTGGTCGGATAAAACATGAGGGAACTCTCGACGTATATGTATGTCATTCTCTCGAAGAACTCCCGAAGACCAATGAAATTGAGCGACTGGCCTGCGTGCGCTAACGACCAATGTTGCCCGCATGCGGACCCTATGGCATTAATTACAGAAGTCTCTTGCACCCCACACGCGGGCGCTAACGACCAATGTAATTATTTCGTCTTAAGCTTGAAATTATATAATAATAGGCAGTGCATATAGAACCGTTATGCCAATGCTAATCAATTTAATAAATAAAATATTTTATGGCTTCTCTACACGATGGGCAATTGCGATGGTCTAATACAATGGGCCAGCGCATGTGATGGGCTTATTGGTGTCGAATGGCATATGGCGGGTGCGATGGTCGTGGGATGGCGTTAGTGTCGGTTTTTGGCCGCACATCAAAGACGTAGGCCAGCGACGACGACATAACAATTGAACGTTGCCATCGTGTAGTTCCGTTTCAACTATCGTATGGCCAATTCGCTAGTCCAGCGCTGGGTCACCGTTTAGTGGAGCTAATACATTTAGAACGCCATGCAAAGACAGTATCCTTTGTTTGGAGGCCGGTGACCTCTTAAGAGTATATTATATGAACCACAGAACCAACTACTAATCTGCACTGAACGTAATAAAGGTCACCTATAGACTTTTAGATACGTAACAATGGCAACCACTTGTTTTGCCATGCCAGTGTCAAGGATCATGACATTGACTTCCGTTATAAATTTCAAGACAATAGGTATGAATGGATGATTTTAATTCTATGGTCCATCTTTTGTTTTCACGGAAGATGGTTGTCATTTAATTTCATCCACATTTTTTCTAGTTTATCATTGTACTATACCAATATAGTCATCAACAAGATTAATATTCTACACTTGACGCTGGCAGAAATAGCTGACACATTCGTCGGCTCTGTTGCTAAAAAAAGGAGAAGAAGAAGAAGATTTTAATTCTTCTTGATTTAAGAAACATGCAGCTACTCTTATTATTATTACTATCTAAAAACAAAAAGGATACAAGAACAAAATGCAAACTCAATTAGATTTTTGAAGGCTGTCAACATACCAAACGAATGCCAATGTGACATGATCACATGAGTCATGAGTCATGATTGTCATGAATAGATACGATAATTACACAATGCTAAAAACTGCGCCGTCTCTGAAACTGGAACGGAACGAAACAGTAATCTGAAGCGATCTGAAGGTGTTGATACTTTTTAATAATAATAAAGTTATGTCAAACAAGTAACCTATATTACGTAATTTTTGTTTTTATTACTTTAGTCTATTACCTATTAATAGGTATTTGGTTGCTTTAGTACATTCCGTTTTAAATTTGTTACTTAATCATTTAAGAATACCTGAGTGTGTTATATATAAAATAATGTTCAAACCAGTTGAAAATACATTTCTTTACTTCGCATACGGCAGTAATTTATTAAAGAAGAGGATACGTATTAATAATCCATCAGCGGAATTTTTGGGACATGGCCGGTTAGACGTAAGTTTACAATAAATATGAGATACCTAGGTAATGTTTGTTCTGTAGACAGTTAGGTACCTACCTGCATAACAGGCATCCAGGACATAGTGCGAAACGTATGCACCGAAAGGTGGGTGGGTAGGTATTATCTATATTATGTATGAGTACTGTTCATAGAGTTGACGCTTTCATTTTATTTACGGTAACTACCTTTCGGTCTAACTATCTATCTGAGTACGCGAAACTTTTAACACGCTTTACTTATTTGCACATTGCTTCTCTATTAAATAAAGAAAGACTAGTATAAAAAGACAAAGTTGCTTATGCTCCTAGAATAGAGATTCTTCGTATACCTATCTATACATAGGCACTTACCTTCTTACTTTCTAACTCTGGAGACCATTCTTACCAACAGGGAAATAATATTACGATTGAGTGTTAATAATGTAGGTATAACTGCAACCACATGTACCTATGTACCTAACAAGCCACTCCTTTTTATTAAAACAAGACAAGACACCTTCATGTGCCCTATCAGTCTTGTTTTGTTTTTCATATATTAATACTAATCAACTAATTGTGCTAATTCCTAATTTTCAGAATCACCAGCTTGATTTTATCAAATATTCTCCAAACTGGCGGGGAACTTCGGCTACTATTGTACCGAAAAAGGACTCCTATGTTTGGGGAGCAGTATGGAGGTTAAACAATGCTGATATGCCAGCATTGGATAGGTATGTACTCGTAGGGTAGGTACAGACCTACCTATCTAACAATTTTGAGGCACTTCATTTTTCATGTTTTTTAGGCAAGAAGGTGTTGATACAAATTGGTATTTCGCGAAAACTGTAGACATAGTAATACATGATGGTTCAAAAGTGCCATGTCGAACTTACGAACAGACTATACCGCCGCCGATGCGTGAAAAAGGTGAAGAATTGCCAGAAGAGCGAAGACCATGCATCACATATTTAAATTGTATTATACAGGGTGCAATAGAGTGCAAATTACCTGAAGATTACATTGCGGAATTGAAGAAAATACCTAATAACGGACAGCTGGCCCCTCCTGAAATGGTTGAAAAGCTAAACAGAACTCTTTGATGACTTTTATCATACCTACCAATAAAATTGACGACGAATAAATATTTAAGGCTTTAAACCTGTGATCAATATAATAATGTGAAAAGTCATGCTTTTTATTTCTAGTACCTAGATAGTTATCTAGGGTATCTACCTACGATTATCTAACACACACAAAATGACATTGTGCTGATATGATCAATAGCAGGTTAGTTTTGCGTTCCTGCCTAATCGGCTTGCCCGCGGGAGTTCTTACGATGATGTTGGCAAATGTACCTATCTTTCAAGTAGCTACCTCGGTCCTCGCTCCCTATAATCATGGGACTGAGTAGGTAAAACGAGCGCAACGTTGGTGTACTGTAAGAGACCATTGCCTTCCCGTACCTACTAAGCAAAAATGCAGATGTAACGCAATATTTTATTTATCTCGTATTTAAATAATATTGGTCTACGTTGTGTAAAACCGACATCCCGTTGTAACGGCGCTTTTGGTATTTCCCTATGCCAGAACCGTTCATGGAACAAATCTAAATATAAATAAACTATTAAAAAAAGCGGAAGAGTTTGTTTGTTTGTTTGAACGCGAACGCGCTAATCTCTGTAACTACAAGTAGGATTTGAAAATTCTTTTTTTGTATGATAGCCCAGTTCTCAAGGAAGATTAGGCTATGTATCATCACGATACGGGAGCTGAGCAGTAGGTAAAGACGCGGGTGAAGTAAAACCGCGCCGCGGAAAGTTTATAATAAGAGCTTGCAGCTGGTGCTATATCGTAAAATTCAATAGTATTGATTAATTACATAATTACCTATGTTTTAATACAATTGAAATTGCTATGTTCTACTGCAAACTAAGTCAATGTTTTCTGTTTTGTTATTTTTTTACTTTATTTGTTATACTTATTGTAGTTTCTTTTTTTATACTCTTGTACCTACCTACCTTCTTGAAACCTTCTTGTTCACTATGTTTCTACATTAATATTTATCATTAATCTTTTTTTTTAATTATTAAATATTTTCGTATGCTACCGATATTATGTTTGTCACATAGGTAATTATTGTTGGAAACATAATGATAATCTGCAATAACATGATATTTTTAGTCTTAAATAACTATTGTACTGTATGTTTTCTTTACCTAAAATATATTAATAAATGATGTAGACCAAGTAACGACCACGTACTTAGCTTACCGGCGTTTCCCGCTTTCAGCATTGTAGCTTGGTCTAGAAATCATTGAAGCCAAATGCCTCAAATAACAGATTAAACTTTTGTGTAGAGGTCAAAAGTAGGCATGAACACTTATGGACCATGCGCCATACGATAACAATAAAATACCTATATATCTATGTTTTTAAAACAACTTTGCACCAAAAAAAAAACTAAATTTGTCACTGGTACTATTTACTATGTTTAACTAATTTAACTCTGTAAATTTTATACATACATTTTATAACTAATTGATTCCAAGATTTCTATGTGTATTGTACTTAATATTACACAAACGTAAATTTTATAATATGTTAGACTAAAAGCTTGCAAAAATACATTATCAAAAGGAACGATTTTATTTGTTAAAATGTTGAAAGAAAAAATTTACAAACCCAATACATTCTTATATTTCGCTTATAGTGCTAATTTGTTAAGATACAGAGTGAAATGGTTTAATCCTACTGCGGAATTTGTGTCCATAGCTAGACTGGATGTAAGCAATCTTGATTCATAGACTTTACGGAAAAACTTGAAGAAATATGTAGTAGTGGGTACTGATATTTTCTGAAGCTTGACTGTTCACTCAAAGGTTGTCTGAAAGAAATTGCTTCGAGCTATGAGGCTTGCTCATAACTAGCATCAATTAACTATCTTCCACTTAAGGAGATTCATTTCAAGACAGATGAATAGATCTTTCTGAAAATTAAGGGTTCCTATAGTCACCTCGCTTTCAGGCACATTAAGGTGACAATGATAATTAATGCGCAGGTAACACTGTTACCTAGTAGTTGGTACCTCTCAGTTGTGTGGGTGCCGAGGAATACCCATAGGAAGAAATCGGATGATTCCTTATTTTAGAACTAGAGTTCATACCGCCCACAATCCGTTGTATCTATCTGAAATCGTCAAAAAATAAGTAGATTATGTAAATAGTCTAAATATCAAAAGATTTTATAACCACCACCCAGGCTAGCAACAACTGATAATACCTGTATTCAATGTTATCAACGTATTTCTCTTTTACCAGAGATAACTAAAAACAGAAATTCTGTTTTACAATAAGACTATAAGTATACCTACTCGTAATAAATTAGGTACCTTCCAAAATAGAAAGAAAGAAAGAAAAAGCATTTATTTACTGCCCAGAGGCGACATACAAAAGATAACAACAAGCTATAAATTTTGCACAAAACCTTAACTTAAACCTAACCTAATCTCTTTGCACTAGTAAATACTTACTAATAAAAATACACGCTCAAAAGCGCTTAACAGTTGCGTAACTGTCCTCACATAACTAAGTACCTACCTACCTACATACGGACCAAGAAATGGTACGCAAAGGTAACAGTAATGGCCATATATGAAGGATTCTACATCGTGTCCAGACAGGAATCACTAACTTTTTCATTAGATTGTTTCAGAGGTATATATACTCCTGCAGGCTAATCATATCCTATTACACTTCTGATATATTTTACAGAATTATAGATTGGATTTTATAAGATATAATCACTTTTGGGGAGGTCCTACAGCTACCATAGTACCTACCGCTAATGCTCATACATGGGGTGTTGTATGGAGACTAGATGTTGGCGATAAAATATCTTTGGACGAGTGAGTACCTATACCTATTTGCAAAAATATATTCGTCCAAAAGTCGTCATAAAACTCCGAATAAAACTGCATCCCAACGGCTTAAGCTGTACAAGGCGCAAGCCCTTAGTACCATCATCACCGTTGACCCTATAAACGAAAACTATTGTAGCAATCTGTAACATATTTTTTATTACACTGGTACTTCCTGCGTCAAGTGCCTCAGAGACACAAACGCTTCTGCTCTGCAAGATAATAATAATGAAATTTACTTTTCAGCCAAAAAGGTGTGGACATAAAAATAGACTTTGTGAAGTACGTCACCGTTCATACGCCACACATGGGAGATTTTGTGTGTCGATCGTACATGAAGAAAATTTTTCCTTTGCCGAGAGGCGATCGTGACCCAATACCTGTAGAACGGTGGCCTTCGTGGTCATACATACAAGTCCTCATATTAGGTGCTCAACAACATGGACTTCCAGAGTACTACATCAAGTTCTTGAAGAAATTTAAAAATAACGGTGACGTAGGAGGTTGGTTAACTGCAGTAATGCTAAGGCGCTTTGCGAAGGAAAAACCATGCGAGTGTTACGTGCCAGGCAAAATACCAAGAGAACCTCTCAAAAAGTGGTTGAGAAATCCAGACAAGATTCTTGAAGCCCTTAAGAAAAGTCAACAGCCAAAACGACAAGTCAAATGTCAAGTGCAGACGGGTAAAGTTACACGTTCAACATACGTCACACCAAAGAAAAACTACCACAAAATATGAGAAATCAGTTTTATTTCGAGATATTCGTATCAAGAAGCGATTATTGCCGCTTTAAAATATTCAAACAAAGGATGTTGTAGGATACATTGATATTCAAAACTATATTTTACTATTTTTATAACTTTTTATTAATATAAATATTAAAATTATTGATAGGTACTCGGTTTTTATTAAATTAATTATATAAAATTGTACACTATATCAATCGTTTGGTGAAATTGTATCTAAATTGAGCATATAGCACAACGCTACCCCGACACTTATACAAAACACATACACAATTCACACAAGGAAATAAATCATTTGGAAATTATTTTATCAGTCAATAATTTATGCATAATATAATTAATAAAAATGAGGTAATGTAACTGCCTTGTAAAGTGTAAATCACAATGAAACAAATACTGATAAAAATAAGAGCGTACGTATGTAACGGTACGAACAGTAGGTCGACAATAGCACAGTCCGCAGGGAACGCTGTGTGAGGCAACGTTGTGCGAGACTCGCCGCACCCCGCACCCGCCCGCTCGCCCACTGGCGGCGGCGACCGGCGACCGCGCGATACGAGACTTGTTCACAAGTATAGTATATTTAAGAATAGTTGCCATTAGTGTGTGCTATAGAAATATCGCATGTAGCATGTCGCATCATGGCGCCAATGTGCGCCGGGCTCCAACTAATTCATACAACTGAATTTCACTAAGTGTTAGTCGTGCCTTAGACGGGTGCGGTAGTGGTTCAGCTCGCTCGTAGTTAAAGAACGGCGGCGGTGGGTGACGCTACACTCCGCTACCATATATTACACCGCACAACATTCCAGTGTAGTGAAGTTAAATTTGGTGGGGCTTTGTCTGTTTCACTAAACTGGAATATCCGCAAATAACTTAATATGGAACTAAATTATAGCTCTAATATATTTAGGTTACACTTAACGGTATTTACCTACGACATTCCTCATAATTGAGCAAAAGGCACTATGCAATTTTTACATATAAAACAATATTTGGATTTGGGATTTAGCAGATTGTTTCGATTCCACTAATGGTTTGAACCGTTGATGCAACGTGCCTTGTGCCCCCCGACATAACACAAACGAGTGTACTAGCAGCAGTCGTCCTCTACGTTACCTGAAGTATGACTATTATCTTTAACTCGATTCGACTACCTACTAGTTCACAATAAGGTGTCAGACGACTTAAATAAAATACTACCGGTATGCCATTCGTTATACGCCGCCTATATCCACAGTCAACCGAGCTGAGTTGATGGCACAGGTTTTTGATTGTGTTAAAATGAAAACAATTGTATGTAAATAGAATCGTCTACATAATTGGAAGGTTCGGTACAAGTAATAACGCGTGTGATATGGAGTGGCATCGCAGTCGTACACCGTCCGTCGCAATAATCGTGTCCACCTCACACAATCAACAAACCTGCTTACAATGAAGGCTGGATGTCTGAAGGCACTCGTTAAAACCCTTATACCACATTATCATTACAGTACACAGTAAAGTATCGTATGAGCCCGACCGACGCCGCGGCGACGGCTGGCTCTAATGTCCACCACTGTTCTATATAACTGGAGTCTAACTTTGGTTGGATGTATATATTATCTATACATTTACAGTTAATTACAATTATGTAGCTAGCGTCATAGTTATTAAGGTGTAATTAGTATAATGTCATCAGTATGTTTGTCGTTACAAACAAAACAATTATGTATATAAAAGTATATATCATTGAAAACATCATAAATTCACCTACTTGTCTATTTCACATATTATTTGCTAAAACAATAAAATGAACAACGTGTATATATGTATATATATATTCTACTGCACAATACAATGTGAAGGAAAATACCAAAGGAACTATGTAATTATATTAATCCTACGATAGGTGTCACTGTCGTGCCAGCGAACTTGTATATATTTAGATCAGAAAGTGTAATTATCAAAATGGAAATACGATATGAACACAATAAAAGTTTAACTTTATTTATATGTACATAATAATTCTTAGTTCGGCTCACTTACACATTACATAATATATAAAAATATTCGTGTTAAACCATTTCGCTAAGTTTGTAAGTGTAGTCGTAACGAGTTATACAATTGCAGCTACACGTAACACGTACTCGTGTTAGTCCACTGATTAGTTTGCACAATTAGTTAGACTTTGGCTTATAGTATATTTTGTTTAAAATAATTGTAATAGTATTATAAGCTTTAACAATAATATTTATTGTGGCAGGTTTTATCTATTGTATTTTAGTCAGAGGGGAACACATTGATTTGAGTATAAATTGCAACACGATATAAACATTCATACACAATAATGCTATACGAGATAAATAATTGTTGCGGTATATAAGTCATTTATAATTAACGTTTTCTCTTATCTGGTACTAGTAAGTACTGTCAGGTACAAACTACACAAAGTACCCGCTGTTCGTTAGAGTAGTTTGTGCAATATAGTCTATGCATACATAACATATTATGTCGCAGCACTAAGTAACAACTTGCTATTCTCTTATATTTACGCATTACGGCTATAATGTTTGTGTTGCTTTAAGTTCCTACTAAAACCGGTTACAACTAACTTGAAACGACCCTGTATAATTACTCTAATACAGTAGTTTTATTATAATTATCTTTGCAAGTATTGTTAACACCTATAATAAGTAAACAGCGTAAAGGTATTGTAAATTTAGACAATTATTTTCCAAATCTTTGGTGGTTTAATTGTATTTAGAATTATTCATAATACAATAAGAAACAATGTTGACACAATAATATATAATTATGTATATAGCAGTATATGAAACAGTTGAGTATTATTAGCAGTCGCTTTTGTAACGATCAGGACAAGTGACATAATATATTTATATCATACGCTAACATACGCTCTCAACAACAAGTACTACGCGCAACAACATAACAGTGTCAACCGATCCGACATCCGTTTCAATACTCGCTCACACCCTCGAAACGGCCGCGAGACCGGACCACACGAAGAGAAATCAATAAAAATAATTTGTACACAATCTCGCCTACACAAAACTATACACGGTTTACATCTTACACGGTAAACTTAACATTAATAGGCTATGTCAAAAGTGACACCGATTTACAACTATATAATAACGTCGAGGTAAACTATAGGATTCACGTCGAGAGAAATCGACTCACTTAATATCGTCCCAGCAAAAATATTACTTTCCTGATATGAAAACGAATCGTCGGAACCGCGACGCGGCCGTCTTACTTACTTACACGTCGCGCGCGAGCACGACTACTACAATAATTACGAGAACTGAGGTAGATGTGTTGCGAGCGCCGGGCCCTGGGCCGCCGGCGCTGTCAGCGGCTGCAGCGGCTGCAGCGGCGGCTAGCAGCCCGGCGCCGCGCCGTTGCAGCCCGCCATGAGCGGCGCGGCGGCGGGCGCGGGGCCGCCCAGCGGCTGCAGCGGCTCCGCGGCCGCGTCGTCGGACGTGTGCGAGCGCAGCGACGACAGCACCCACGACGCCAGCCGCCCCGACACGCCGAACAGGTTCGAGCCCGAGCCCGTCGCCACCGCGCCCACGTTCACCTCCGGCATCTCCTGCTCCTCCTCTGTAACAGATTATAGTACCGTCCGTTATTCCTGCGCGTCGGCGACGCGAGCTTCTGTTCCGACGACTGACCGTCTGAATCGGATCCTATCTTTCGATGAGAAATAGAGTGAAGCTAAATAATAATTGTAAGCGTCTCTTCGATACTAATCTTGGCTACCGCGGATCTATGGGGTACTACCGACCGGGATGAATATGGGCCTCTACGATCGGATCATATCGATCGCCGTCGACGGACACAAAAAAAACGCTCGCGCTTTGCCATCGACGAAAACTCGGCGAACGGCGACGGTAGTACTCCCGTTTGTTTACGGTAAACATGCAAAATCGTGCCGCTACTTACGATCGTTTAACGCTTCGGCGATCCGGCGCACGTCTCTATGAGGGCGCGACGGAGAAAACAAAAAGCGGTCTCACATTAAACAAACAAACGCACGCGAGCACGACTAGAAAGTTCGCTCGAAACTGGGGAAGGGGGAAGGCGGTGTGCACTGACCGAGGGCGGAGCGCTGCAGCGCGTACATCTCCTGGCCCTGCGGCGAGTGGAAGAAGCTGCGCGGTCGGAAGTGCGGCTGCGCGCTGGCCGCCAGGTCGGCCACCAGCTGCAGGAAGGACGGGCGCGCGGCGGGCCGGTGCGCCCAGCACGCGCGCATGAGCTCGTACAGGCGGTCGGGGCAGTGCTCGGGCCGCTCCATGACGCCGCCCTCCACCACGTACCGCACCACCTGCTCGTTGGACAGACCCTGCGCACACACCACACACATTATGTCACTCGTAATCCTGGAACTATGCTAATGGCTCACTTTCAATCGATTCTACTATCTTTACCTGGTAAGGCTGCATAGCGAGCGTCGCCATCTCCCATAAGACGACGCCATAACTCCACACGTCGCTATTACTGGAGAAGACCTATAAAATGGTGAAAAATACCCATAAAGACCTATAAAATGGTAAAAAATACCCATAAAAACCTATGTAACATCAGCAAAATTGTAATTACTCACCCCGTCCTTTAGACTCTCGGGGCTCATCCATCGCACCGGCAGTAGGCCTTTGGTGCCTTTCCTATAGTAATCAGTCTCGTAGATGTCTCTGGTCATGCCGAAGTCGCCCACCTTCACGGTGAGGTCCTCGGCGACCATACAGTTGCGCGCCGCGAGATCGCGGTGCACGAATTTTTTAGCCGATAGGTAAGCCATACCATCGGCTATCTCTATAGCCATCTACAAATTAAAAAAGTTCATCATTTAATCGCGTATGAACATCAATTTTTCAACACCTAAATCTGTTGCGGTTATTCCACAACATTTAAGCTGTAAAAGTTGCCTTCACATGGATTTGGCATGGCTAGGTTCTTTATAAACAAATTAAAACAAATTTATTTTGATGGATATTTAGGATGGTAAGTTGACAAAATTTATCCGTAGTTTGCCCGACCCATCTGTCCCATTAACCAAGATAAAAAAAACCATCTGACCAAATTACGGAAATTTTGATGCACTAGTTGGGAATAAGACTGGCCCACATTTGGCGTACAGGTGCGCGAAGCGAGCAGCGCGCCCGCTAAGCTCACGTATGAATACAATTGTAAAGGCTATGTATGTGTATGTGTATGTGTGTAAGGTGTAGTGCGTGGGTGCTCGCCTGCAGTATGTTCTGCAGCGTGGGCGGCACGTTGGGCGGCACGTGCGTCTGGTAGCACTCCGCGGAGGGCCCCTTGCTGGCGCGCGGCAGCGACGCGTCGGCGTCGGGCCGGTGCGAGCGCAGGTAAGTCTTGAGGTCGCCGAACTTCATCAGCTCCATGATGACGAGCGTGGGCTGCCCGCGCGACACCACGCCCAGCAGCCGCACCACGTGGAACGTGTCGAACGCCTTCATCACCGACGCCTCGTTCAAGAACTCCTGCCTTTCCCTGGACCATTAACGATCGTGTCGAATGATTGCCGGACTAATTACATACTTACATCGTGAGCACACGCTTTAGGTAATCTAAATCTCTTAAGAAACAAAACGGGCGTAACAAGAATTTAAAGCATACTATCGGAATGAATACGCTACAAATACAACTTATACCGCGGAGTATAGTGATATTAGACCGTCGTCGTCTCAATACATATTATAACGACCTACCTAAGCCGTTCACATGTTTGATGTTAAGGCTCCAAAACACTATAATTCGGCCAATCCGGCGGGTATGCCATCAACAAGTCCGGCGGTATAGCGCGAGCAGCGACGGCGGCCTAATGATGCCAGCGGCAAACCTCGCTATAGTGGTGGTATAGTGTGTAGGAACCTTTAAACAGCATTTATATTTACCTATCAGTCGCGTGCTCGTTGACAGTTTTGACAGCACATCGTGTTTCCGGTTTTCCTTTTTCTATACCTTTGGCTATGCCTTCATAAACCTACAACAAATTGTGATATTATTATTTTTTCCTTTAATGAACCCGAGTTAAATAGAGATCTATATTACAAGCTTCCAAAAACAAATAAGTTAGTTACCATTCCAAAAGAGCCTTGTCCAAGTTCCCTGATGAACTCAATGCTAGTCCGCGGCACTTCCCATTCGTCGGGTACATACACCGTCGCTACGTACTCCGGGTTGACGCTCGCGAACAGTTTGTTAGCCTCAGCCGTCGGCAGTAGCCCGCGTCGCACGTACCATATACCTCCGCCCAAGAACAGTATCATTATCAAACAGCCTCCAACTACACCCCAAATCCATTCATATGTAGATTCCGCTGTTCTCTCCTAGAATATAAGATGGGTTCATGAAATCACTACGTCTTAAAGATCTTAAAAAATTCGCTCACTGCTAAATACAAATATATATTTCCCTCTAATATGGCGAGGGTGATGATGGCTGGCCCGTGCGTCATGCTCGTGAACGGGTGCTACTTGGGATGACTGGTCAATCTTGGCATGGCTTACATTTAATATTCAATCCAGTATTACCTTGTCGTTCAATGTGACCAGGGGGTGCATTTACCAGTTTAATTAAAATACGTAGTCAAATTACCATACTAGTTGAAACTAAATAATTGAATTCCTTGTTTTCTTTCTTTAATCTTAGTGTTATATTAATTAGTTAATTTGTAATAATTACTTTGTATGGTTCTTTGGTTGCGTTGAGTGTTTAAATTGTAACTCATTCAAATAACTGTAATTATCTGGCGATTGAAAAGAGTGGCGTGAGTTTCTTGCCAGTTCTTCTCACAGCTCTACCTCGTCAGCGAACTGGCTGTAGGTCAATTGGCTGACAAAATGTAATGTTGACTTTTCATAAGCATCATACTTTATGATCTAAATGAAATAAATGCTTTGACTTTGACTTACTGTTGCTTTTACTATTTTAAGTGGATTGTACTAGGCTCATTAAACTCAATTCGCAACACAATGTTGTCAATGTATCAACCAGTCTCCATATCCGCCGCCAAAGACACGGCTACTATTAAACTTTTGTCCGTGGCCGAATCTAATTTACAATAAAAAGGTTATGCGTGTCAGTCGTATTTAGTTCGCACATACCGGTATAAATATAGGAGGATGTATGGAGGATGTATTGCCCGCGCCGGCCACGGTGATGGGCGTTACTTCGACGCTGTAGTTACCCGGCGCCAGGTTGCGTAGTGTGTATACATGTCCGTTTGTCTCGTAGTCATCCGCTGTTACACAACTCTGCAGTCCCACTTTTGAAGGCTAAACAAGAACATTTTCAATAATTATATTCGTATTTAATACTATTAGGAAGACTTCTTAGTATTAAATAAGACTTATGCCAAAAAATATTAATAACAAAATTATGGTAGATATATAGGTCTGTCCTAAAGAGAAGCGGGGGTAAAGACTCGTAACATAAACGTGCAGACAACTTGTATACTACTTATAAATTTCTCGGTTTGGAGCATTGACTTAACTTTATACAAAAATATGATTAACTAAACAAACCTGTCCATTATCTTCAATTCGTGAGTAGTACACAGTGTAAGCTACGACGAATCCGTTGGGGTTCAGCGGCGGCTTCCATGTCACGTTCACCTCTCCTAGCGTCTTGTTTGACACTATCACATCGGCTTGCAAATCCGTCACTATATCTGCGTTCTCTGTAAATAAAAGATAAATGCTTGAATACCATACTTCACAATCATTATTAAAATAATTCGTTCCCAGCCTATCCGCCCCTAGTACAGTAGGACCACGGGTATATACACAGTAGTATACTGTGGTACTACTAGTACGACAAATTGGTGAGATTCATGCCGCAGTAGTGTAAGAGCATTATAAATACGCTTTGCTCAATTTAACAAATCGAAAATAACAAGTTTTTGAAAATTAAAAAATAGTAAAGAAACGTATATCTTACCTCGTTCAGACGTGCGGAAGGTATTGAATGATCGCACTGAGCACCAGGTCCGTTCATAATCGTTTTGGTTCTCGTCCGAGTGCTGCTCGCGGCACGCCCATATGCTGACGGTATACCACGTAAAGTGACGCATGTGCGATACCGTCAACCACCGTGCCTTGCCACCCAGCTCGAAGTACAACGACTTGGCATACCCTGGACGAAACACGACACCGTACTTATAGAGAGATATAAGCGAACGCTCCAAATCAACCAGAACAGCTTTTTTCATGCTTTTTCTAAGACCACAGTCAGTTTGTGAACACCTTCTAAATAAAAATTATTCATCTATATTGTGCACCATTTTCGTCTGCTACTATAGGCAATCTATGGTAGCAAACGAGTTAGAAGTGCGGTTGACACAGGACGACCTTTATGAATCCTTCTTTACAAAGAGGGGGAGCCGCTCTTCGTCACTACGAAACAAGGGTTCGGTAGGAGGGTAACAGTCGGGGCAAGAGGGAGGAGTCGTCCAATTTTGGCGACCCTGTTTAAACTAAAAAGACAATCAGTATGCAATACCGGACCAGAAAATGCTTCTTGAGAACCCACAGGCTATAAGCCAGGCGTTAGAATTTGGAGCTATATTTTAAAATTATTTTTAGAACACTTTTTAGAATTACGTGGAAGCTGTATAAAAAGTAAGTAACCACGTAATTCTAAAAAGTGTTCTAAAAATAATTTTAAAATATAGCTCCAATTTAATGATAAATTTGAAAACCACGAAAATATGACACTAAATTGCGACGTTGCCACTCTTTTGTGTGAACGCTCTTAATGATTGGGAGTTCGCGGATGCATGCGACGGTCCCACAAAACCGCCTCACTTAAAAGTTGTAGTTTATAAGATAATATTATAATTATGTATGCTAGTCTATAAGGTATTTATCTATGGGTCTATGCAACCTGAGATTAAATGATTTATTATTATTATTATTCTCCTTTATTTAAATAATTTCTCAAAAATTACATTTTTAAATATAAGTATATAAAAAACATACATTTAAAAATATAAAAATTGTAAATCCACCGGCAACGGGTACAGGGACCAAGCTACCGGCGGTTAGGGCTCCAGAGATAGAAACCTCCTCACAATGCGTGCCGTGCCGAGCAGCACTGCCTTCTAGATCTGGCCCTTGACCCATCCACCTAATGCGAGCCTCTTTAGGTGTTGGTCGAGGCTCTTTGCTATTAAGCCATTGACGCTAACAACTATCGGTACAATGACAGCTGAATCCACATCCCACATGTCAACAATCTCATGGGCTCAATCAAGATATTTTATTTGCTTGTCTTTCTCAGCCTTCATGAGATTCTCGTCATGAGGGACGGTAATATCAACTATTAACATTGCAAGGCGTTCGGATCGATCCACTACCACAATATCAGGCTTGTTAGCTATAATAGTCCTGTCTGTGATAATGGAGCGATCCCAGTACAATGTCGCGCGACCATTCTCGAGAACCGGCTCAGGGTTGTATCTGTAGTACGGTACTTCAATATCCAGAAGATTGTATCGCAGAGCAATTTGCTGGTGGATGATCCTGGCTACTTGGCTATGTCTGTGCAAGTACTCTCCGTTAGCAAGACGCGAACAGCCGGAAACAATATGCCTGAGGGATTCACCAGGGCGATGACATGCCCGACATATGTCAGTAGTGCCATCCCTCAAGATATATTTCCGGTAGTTGTTCGTCATGATAACTTCGTCAGCAATTGCACAAACAAACCCTTCGGTTTCTCCAAAGAGATCGCCGAAGCGTAGCCAGGCAACGGAGGCAACATAGTCTATATCGGGCCCATGTAAGGTCCGATAGAACCTTCCGTGAAGCTCCTTGCTCTGCCATACCATTCTACGGTCATCCACACTGAGTACTACAGGCCTGCGCCAGTTCTCTTTAGCCAGGGCAAGCGGAGTAAGTCCACTATCCACTGCAACCATATCACGATGCACACCCTCGCCCATCTTGTGAAAATAGTCTCTAAGGTTGCATATCTCGCGATTGTAGAGGGTTTTGGCATTTAGAAATCCCCGGCCCCTATTATAATTATTATTATTATTATTAAAGCGGATGGTATGTAATAAATAAAAAAAAAGCTTTACAAGTGTTAAAAATAAAGATTAAATTTGAAGAATAGATGGCAGAATGGCGATATAAAATGTAATAAATAATAACAAACGGAATATATAACTACTTTTATTATAACATAACTGACCTTCCTCATCCGTGCTGTTGGTATAATTCTGTCCTATCTTAGGAGAGTTGTTCTCTGTTAACTTGACAAGCATACTGTTTAATGTATGGTCGATAGACCGCCTTACTCTTGGTTTTATCGGCGAACGAATCTTATCCCTTTCTCTATACGAGTTTTTTTGGTAAACCTGGAACAATATAAAAAATAATAGTTTTTTTTGTGATTATAATTATGTAAAATAATCAAATCAAATAAATATTAAATGGTTAGTGGTCAATCTACTGTCAGGATTTGTTCAGGTCGCTCATAGAGGCATACGACTTGAACTAACGACTGTTATCAACTTGGTAACAGCCGACACCGAAATTAACGTGTCCTCCGAAGCACGGAGACGCTTAGATCAAATACCACTATGCGGTGACCCATCCATGGGCCAGCCGCATTCCATGTTGCTTAACCCACCAATCGTTTACCAATCAGTGAGCGCAATGAGCTATGAGCACCTTAAAACAATGGGTTGACAGAATTATTTTCAATTTTCATTTGTTTTATTTCATGTAATGTACCTACCTACCTACGATTTCATATTATTGTCTTTTCTAAATTCCTTACAGTGGCAGACGAGACAAGAATCGCATCTGCTGGTAAGTGGTAACTGTCGCTCATGAGCTTCTGCAATGCTAGGGGCTTGGCGTAGCCGCTGCCTCCCGTGATATTAATAATCTACCTCCATTATGTTAGTGTATAAAAAATCAGCAGTCAAAATTATAAATTTTAAAAGGCTTGTTGTTGTTCATTTAACGAAACTTGAATCGTCTAGGCAGTGTTCTTCGATATTGTTCAAAATCATCATAAAGGTGTATTAAATGTATTAACCTTACCATATTCTGCAAGTCGTTCTCAAAATTAATGCTTTCCATGCGTTCTTCCTCAGCGCCGCGGTTAAACCTCGAAGTAGGCTTATTATCCTCCTGGTTGCAAGCGCACGACTCATTGGGCACGTCACCCGTTGTCTCAGGCTTCTGAGGTTCTGGTGTATCTTCAGCGCGCGCCGTGATCATGTTCGCTAGGATGCTCGCTAAAATGTTTTAATTACAATTGAGTTAATACAATTATTAGTACTTCTAGTATCCCAATTCTATAAAGTCGGATCTTTTCGGCAATTAGCATTTCTTCGGATTCTCATTCAGATCACCTTTTAAGCTGAAGCTTTAACTTTTAAACAGTATTTACAAAGGTTTATAATTAGTACTAGGCTAGGCTACTTACGATTAGCACAATAGTTGTTGTTCCCTGCAAGTATCTTTGGTCTATTGTAGGTGTTAGCCTGCACCTCCACGTGATACAATATAATTGTACCGTTCGGCATCAATGGCGGCGTCCAAGTTATGTTCACTGAGTGTGGTGATAAAGACTTTACTGTTAATCCTTGAGGTGGACTCGGGTCTGTAATTAAACACAGATTCACATAAATTTACGAAATAAACTTACTCGTCATTTTATATACCTTTAATTGACACATTTATGTAAGGGCTTCGTCAGTTCATCAATGGGTTCAAATTATTTTAATACATCCGCGTCGAATGTATTCGGATGTGCGGTGTTTTGTTTCGGTTTCGTATGTTCTGGAAGCTAGAAGGCCTTGACCCGGGCAAATGAGGATAGCGATTAAGTGACAAACTATTATTATCGCTTTAATTATGAGGCTCAAATATTTATAGATTTATATCAGTGCTTATCTACTAACCAATGTAAAAATACATTATAAAACAGTACTCACTTCCCGGCAGTGTTCTAAAATAAATGATGGAACTTTGGGCTCCCCTTTTCTCTTGTAGCGTTGTATATGTCTTTACATAGGCCGCGTACTGTGTGGATGGTGTGAGAGGTGACAATGGGTAGAACGAAGGCTGCATATGCCGACACGGGTTCAACAATATATCCGTTTGGTTTCCACTTGGTGTTTCTCGGGTACTGTTCGCTCGGGCTTCGTCTATAGTTATATCAAGAACATTCCATCTGAAAGGAAGAAGTTAATGTTTAACTTCATATCATAATAGCAAATATTAATGAGATTCTCTACTTTTAAAGTCTATGCATTCATTCATTCATGTCATCCAAGCCGTGTTCGGCGACGGCGACTCCTTAAATGTTTATTCGCGGTCGTAATTGTGATGGGCTCTGATGTGGCTCGCGAAACCGAACTCCGACTTAAAAGTTCGGTCACATGGCGTACAATAAAGCTGGCCAGCCGAGTTTAGTTTTTGATTGATCCACATGGATCAATACAGAATCAAGTTTTCTATGTTATGACTTACGTGGCCAGCAAACTATAGTGCAAAAATATATAATACTGTGTCCTGTTATACTAATGAAGCCTTACTTACTACATACACTAAATATGTACAAAAACAAGACAATTAACGTGATAATTCCAACAGTTTCTCGAAGAGTAGAGCCCGTACTTTCAGTTTAAATGTTAACCGGATAGTGGCCATCCTGATTTCTAGAGGTAGGTCATTCCAGAGAAGAACAGCCAGAATTGCGCAATAGGCTTGCAAATTACAGACTATCTACCCGAAAAAATTGTTACCAATTAATCACACAAATTATCATGCTCATAATTACGCGTTTTGGGGATATTTTCGTCTCTGGGACACAAGGAAATATCAGTAACTGCGTGTAAAAGAAGAAGTAGGCCAAGATCTTGCCTGTCACGGAAATCGCATTAGACTATACATTAAAAATACCTATATAATTTCTACGCCAATATGAGGGTAATTTAACTATAAACGTGTGTAATTTGGTTAACTACTCTCAATTAGTATTTTTTTATAATTTTTTGAACAAGGGCCTCAGTTGATAGTTTATTGAGTGACTCTGTTCCGTTTCTAGCCACGATCATATCCTGGTATGATGAGTTTTACAGGGTAGAGAGTATCAAAGATGTGCCTAAACTAGGGAGACCGCCTACAGCAGTGACACATGAAAATGTCTACAGAGTAGAATGACTAATAAAAGATCAGAGAAATATAACCCACAGTGAGATTAAGGATGAACTAAAGATCGGTTCACGAAGCAACCGTCGACCTATTGGGTGTTCGAAGATGTAAATTTTCCTACAAATGTGGTTCATGACGGAAGCATCAACAAAAATTGGTTGCTGTTTTCATTCGTCGTTGAACTTGGTGAGGATCGGCCCAAAAGAGCCTCCAGCAGGTTTTTTTACCAAGACAATGCGCCTCCACACACGGCTGCGAAAACACTGGACTTCTTAAACAATTTTCGTGTTCAACGGATATCTCATGCTCTGTACAGACCTGCTTTAGCTCCATGTGATTTCTTTCTCTTACCAACGGTAAAAAAATGCTACGTGGGCGCACTTTTAAGAGTTCGGAGAGGGCCGTAGACAAAATTAGAATCCTTTTTTTCGACCTTCCGCAAGAAGGCTTTTTAAAATGATTTGAAATCTTGTTCGTAAGAATGAAGAAGTGTATTAATGTTGGGAGGTAAAATTTTGAATAACAATGAACCTAAAATCTCAAAATACTTTGTATTTTTTATGCAGCTAAAACTAAAACTTTCGAAACAGTATATGTACACAGAATCGATCTCTCATATTAGTTGGTTGGTCCACATAAATAATTGTCTCGGATGGGAATCGAACCCGCGCCGCGACAGTCGACATAATGATAGTAGCGCAAGTCTACTGCTGCTTTAACCTTATATCATTTTGATACGGTACTCTAAGTCTAAAACGCTCGCGGAATCAATCATCACACGATAATAATTACAACAATAATCAGATAACGTGTAATATCAGGCAAACAACATTCCAATCTAATATGAACGGAATGTTGTTTTCTTGCTTCTTGCATTATTGGACCTAATAATTTAACAACGTAATATCACACCTGCTTCTCCCAAGGGTGAGGCGGACTTAGTAACTATCTATTATGCTTGTGTATACCGGGTGGAAGGAAACCGCTCTCGATAATTAAAATTGGTGGTAGTGGTACTTATTACTAAAACATAACTATTATCACAGATTAGAGAACCTAAATATTATTCTGTGTCATTGTCAGTACAGATTTTAGTGTCCTCAAAAAAAATCATGTGCTGAATAAAAATAAAAATAATATATCACACCTTCAGTGGAGAAGAGAAAATAAGACAAAATGGTAATGCCATAAAGTTCAAAATTGTAAATTTTAATTTCTTAATGTATATCACTATTCATCTAAAGGTGCAATATAGTAGGTTTATGAATAGTACTAACATATCGGAGCACACATCCCGCTGTTCGTAAAGTGTGACATTTTTTTCAGTAGCGATGTAATACACTGAGTAGCCGAGGAGCTTTCGTATGTCTTCAGGGCAGTACATGTTCCACGTCAGCACCACAGCGGTTGAACGGTATTCACTCACTCTTAAATGCAACTTGTCCGGTAAACCTGCGTAATAAATTGTTAAGTCCTAATTATTAGTATAAAAATATCGATCATTTTAGTACGTATTATAAAAACTAGCTTCCCGCAGTGCTTTTTCACCCGCGTTAAGTTACATATTTGGTTACTGCTGTGATCCCGTCGCCAGTAGCTAGTAGATTAGTAATAATGTAAGTAGCGTTATGCTACATTCCTTAAGAACTGGGCTATCAAACGCAAAAAGAATTATTCAAATCGGACTGGTAGTTTCAGAGATTAGCGCATTTAAACAAACAAACAAACAAACTCTTGCGCTATATATAATAGTATACTTTATTATGTCTGTGTTTTCTAAGTAATTCTCTGTGTTAATAAAAATATATTAAAGTAAGTTCCTCATCCTCAGTATCGAGTATAATGTTCTGGAGTTATTAGTTAAAATATCCACATAAAATTACTTAATACTTACACGAAGCCTGATTTCCATTGTTGTCTGCAGACACTTCAATCTCGGTGAAATTGGACTTTGGATCATGGGTCATGTACTTAAGCGGCAGTATTTGATTGTAGCACAGTTTTGGGTTTAAATGTATGAATAATGAGCCTCCTGAGATCGAAATATTCCCGTGAGTCGACCAGTCCCAAAGCAACTCGAGGTTTGGGTTGTTAAATATATGTAGTACTTGGCCCCTGAAACGTGTTGCAGTAAATAAGTAAGACTATCATATTATAAACTTTACAACATGTAACTGAAATATAATGTTTTAAAAAAATATCTATGTATTAAAATTGGGAATGTAGGATCTAGGAATCTTTAGTATTTCTATTACATATTATAATATGTACGTTGATTGGATGAATTCTTAATTTAGAATGTTTCCTGAGCATAGATAGAAACAAAACTTCAAATTCGTATATTGTTGAAAAAACTCGTCCGGTTTTCATCCGGATACTCTATATATTGAACTTATGAGAGATGGCAGCTCTACTTACATAATACAGTATTACTTTCTTAAGAATAGTAACGGCATAAGTGAATTTACATTTCATTATGTATATGTCTAATTAAGTTAAGAATAATAAATGCCTAAGCGTTAATTTCCTATTACGGCCATTGCCAACTGGTTTACCGTTATTAAGTAATTATATTATAATACTCACACCTTCTTAAGTATAATTGTGTATGGTTAATACACAAATTATCATAAACGAAATCATTATCTTTTGTGGTGGCGAGGTGGGTGGCACTGTAATTATATCTTTATTGTTTGTGGCCGTCTTGAGAAACAATCGAATCCGCAAACAGACACTCAAGAAATTAATTGTTTGAACTACTAACATTTAAATTCTACTGTTTTTATGTTTACTCATATCTTAGCTCAAATAACAAAAACATAAAAATATAGCGACAACCAAAGTTACAGACTCACTTATTTTTGGCTGTATCGTCCCAGTGACCGTGAATTCGTTTCAGATTTTTCAAGAATGTCAACGAGACCAGTGGATTGGCGCGCACCACTTGCAGAGAGCCGGTTATTTCGCGAACATCACCCAACATTTCTTTCAGCACAGTCAATGAGTTACCTACAATATCACAAATATTTTAATAACATATTTTTGGATACGTTTTGTTCTTAGATGTAGTAACTAAATGTAATAAGTGCAAAAGAATGAGTGATAATTATGACAAAAATTCAAATGATTTTTAGGCATAAACGTGGCATATTCGGTATATTGAAAACAAAGGGACTACAACCTCATTTTTATACTACACAAGCATTATACAGAGAACTTTATGAATAGCGTACCACCAGACGATCGTAGGGCAATTTCCAGTTTGCCCTTTATATGCGTACAACCACGAAACTGTTCTGCAGCCGCAATGGAGTCGATCTTGCCTCCGCTGCATTCCTTCACACATCCTGATGGAGGGCAAGGCTGGCACGTTGCGTTCTCCTTGTTTCCCACCTATTTTAATTAAAAACTATTGTTACAATTACGCAGGTTTTTATATAGTATGAAACGTTCCGTTACCAGAACTATGCTGCTCTGAATATCTTATTCAGCAGCAGTAATACTTTACACATTGCCTTGTTTGGGTGAAGTTATTAAAGTTAGACTGCTCAAACAAATAGTCGAAAATTTATACAATTGTGTACTCATTTATCTGTCTTTATTTATAAAAAACGCGTCGGTATCAAGTGGAGTATTAGGTACCTCAACCCTACAGAACACGTATTGTTAAGGCCGTAGACTAATCAACACTTCATAGATTCCTTGTACTCCTAATAGTGAACGGTTTCCAGCGCTTCTAAAGGAAGCGCAATATTGGCATTAGTATAGATGTATGAGCCACTACTAAGCTTTACCAATGCAGAAAACTACTAGTGCTTTGCTTCTTTATTAGTGCCAGCTAAAAGCGACACCAAAGACACAGTTTCAGTACAGTTACGTAGCAGCATGAACAATAAAAATAAAAGGAAGTTACCTCCATGTGACCACTGGGACATGTGTACAGACATTGTCGACCAGATATTTTGTATGCCTTTATCTTGGGCGCTGAGCCCCAGCGGTTCGCGTCCGTCACAGTGACCGCCGGCGCTATTGTGTTGCGACACACCTCTTCTGCCACGCATCGGTGAGACAACTACAAACAATGTTGTCAATTACAAGATTTGCTATATAAAAAATTACATTGCTATATAAAAAATTACAGAAGTTAATAATATGAAAAATAGGTACCTCATAAGTGCCAATAGGACAGACATCCGTACATATCCGTTCAGACCCATTGACGAAGGAGTAATTCCTACAGACATGGCAGTCCTTTTCCGTGGGCCCGTCGCAACCGCCCAGGCACGCTTTATGGCAGCACGTCCCATTGTCCATACAACCGTGTTCGCATGCACATACTGTATACAATTATTTAACTTATTAATGTGAGGCTGTTTAAAACCACATAAATATTTATAATAAAATACAATTGTTCAGTTGGAAATTACACAAATATTGTTTTTAAATATTGTTCTCACGCATGGTTGCCACATGCAATTTCTGGAGAAAACCTCATAAGTATGTAAAAGGTCTAAGTAGTTCTTACAACCTTATTTATTTAATAAACTTCTGTATCAATAGGTGTTTAGTGCCCTAATCGTTCATTTATCCATAAAGTAACTCTATCTGTCTGTTACTCTTTCACGCCTAAACTTAAGATAGAATAAAGTTAGAGGAACAACAAAGACCATCTCGATCATCTAAATATGGCTTGAAGGGGTTGAAATAGGGAATGAAAGTTTATATGAAAAAACAGCTAGTATCCTATAATTTTCATTCGTAAGACTAAAATCAAAGCCATATATTTCCAAAATTATTTTTAGGATTTTTTAGGAACAGAGATCGACCCAGGATTTCTCTAGATTGCGGTTCAGCGTACAAAATACATTAGAAATTTGGTTTCTGCATGAATAGAGCAGCTGTATTTTCTGTAATAATTATAAAAAAATGGACCTGTAGCTTCAATGGCCACTGTGTCAGTTTAAATATTGCGCAGTGCATTACTGGCTTTTCATGAGTCTTGGCGTAGTCCGTAAAATTTGATTTAGTGCGGTCACAAAGATGCGTATTATAAATACACCTACACTACATCAGTAAGTTCATTCACACCGTAATTTTAACTACTCACCTTCTATAAAAAATTGGAATAAACACGATAAACACTTAAACAGACATGTTTCACCTACATAAGTAAAATATGACTAAGACGATACTCACTCTTTTGGCAATGTTTGTCGTCCCAACAAAGTAGCCGGCCATGACCATCAGACGGACACTGAAGTTGCGACTGCCGATGATCCTCCTTTCGACTCTGCGCGTACGGACACAGCCCACAAAGTCGCGTGTCATAGTTCATCTACAATTATGAGATCAATATATTCAATATTAATGTTAATTGAACAATGAGTAGGTCATCTAGGTACACTGCATATTTTAAGAGTTAGTCATTATGCTTCATGTAGGCACACTGTCCCATTCAATACTGCTAGCTACAATTCTGACCATGACATCACCGACATGATATTCATACTGATTTATGGATTTAATTACGTTGTTGTTGAAAGATGGCAATGACAACATGTTTCTTAGGTACTAGATTATAAAATGACTTTCAATCAGATAGAGTAAAACTTGTATTGTACACGATACATAGAGAAATTGTTTAGCCTATCATATAATTTTATTTTTAACAATATAATGAGAAAATGGTACACTTATCAATATTGTTACGGGAATTGTTACGGCATATCTGTACCAAATTGGAAATCACTTTATTTATAAACTAGCTGCCCGCGGCGCGGTTTCATCCGCGTCTTTGCTTACTGCTCTGCTCCCGTCGCCAGTAGCGTGATGTTACATAACCTTACTCAAGAATTAGCCAAAAGAATTATTCAAATCCGACTAGTACTGCCAGAGATTAGCGCGTTCAAACAAACAAACTCTTCCGCTTTTTTATAATAGTAAGTAAGTATAGATAATGCAGAGGTATAAGACAAAGCGCAGCGGGTAATTGACTTTTTTTATTGTTGCAGTATGAATAGGCCGGAGCCAGCGGGCAGGTGATAGAACCTCTCATAGAATATCCATGCAAAATATTAGTTTCCATACAAGCAAGGAAACGAATAAAAGCACCGCAGAGACAATTAACCCTACAGACTTCTTTTGCATTTTTCTTCCTTAGGATCTAGACAAGTGGCAAAAATGCTAAAAAATAGATTAAAAAATATATGAGATTGACATAATATGCTAACGACAATGTTGGCTTATGTCAATCCCATACATTGATCAATCTATTCTATTCTATTACCGTTTATGTCACTTGTCTAGGCCCTCTTATCCTCTTCTCCCTACACGATCGACTACCGGCAACGGCTTGGTTGTGTTCTCTACGTTTTAGCAATGCTTAGAGAACACAGCCATGTTCTGTTCGTGTGTTTATAGCACAATAAATGTTTTTCTTTCTTTTTTTCTTCATACGCTAGGAACAGTTCACTCACTATCAGGTGGGCCAGCCGTATGTATACTTATTTGCCACCGAAGTTGTGAAATAATATAACGAGTAATTGTTTTAAAAAAGAAAAGGCAAACACGAGACCGTGTCCATATACTTTACCTAATTAGTGAGTTCAAAATCATATCACATCGATAATTAATTCGTATGTGTATGGTACAGGTAAACACGACTCGTGGCGGAACTAATAACGAATATATCCCACGGCCATGAGACCATGACCAAACCGAATTTAATAAGAAACAATAATAACGTGAGGAATCGTCGCCGTACAGTTATAATACATATAAGTAATATTATAAGTTTATAACTTATATACGATATACGAGTATATTATGTCCAAAGCGAAGGCAAGTTGATAAATATACTTTCGTAATGTTCGTAATTAATGAAAATATGTGCTTGTTATACTCCGACAAGGCGCGTTTGGTTGAAAATGAAAAGTACCACAGAGTCCATGTTTTTATTGTTATTTGTATCTTTATTTGTGTTGCGCCAAGGCTATTGGTACTTTAATGACGGTCGTTACTATAACTATACTACTAAGCGTATTAGTTTAGCGTTGGCCATTGCAACTGGTTTACATAACTTCATAAGTGTACTAGCTTCCCGCGGGGCGGTTTCACCCGCGTCTTTGTATACTGCACTCCTCCCGTCTCCAGTAGCGTAATGATACATAGCCTATAACGTTTTTCAAGAACCGGGCTATTATAAGCAAAAAGAATTATTCAAAACCGACTGGTAGTTCTAGAGATTAGCGCGTTCAAACAAACAAACAAACAAATTCTTCCGCTTCATAAACCTAATAGTATAGAGATAATATTATAATTATAATTTTCAATAGAAAGTGAAGATTCTGTCAATAAGCTGAAATTATACAAAAAAAAATCTATTTAATTAAATTGTTCTATATCAGATGGTCTATTTTTTAATAATATTTTAAATTGTAGACATTAGATACCTAATTGGATATGTCCTAAAGTGGTATGTATCATGTGATGGATGACATTTCTTTATCAAAATAAAAACTCTTAATATTTTAAAATAGCCAGAGTGGCGCTAGTAGTATAAATAGTAGCTAATGAGTGTAGCCATGTTTAGTATAAGTAACTAAAATAAAATCTTATGTGAACGGACACGGGTTACTCTACCCGCTCACTAATGTTCGGTCAAAAGCCGTCTAGGCGTCATAATAAGGTTTCTTGCCACAAAAATACAGCTTAAAGAAACCTGTCAATAATTATTATATAAACGAGTAAGTAACTTACCCTAATAACGTTCTCTGCTTCTTTAGGAGCAATCCGTGACCAGTCGATAGTGTTAGTATAACACAACACGTCGTTCTGTTGTATTCGCACGCCTCCATGTAGAATCTTCACTAAAGATCGAAGCCCTAAGGACTGTTGAAACAAAATTATAATAATCAAAATGTTCTGTCTTAATATTAAATAGGTAATTATTTATATTTTGTAGTTGTAAGGTTCGAAAGAGCCATTTTCAACAACTTTCTAAGTTTACTTTGGACATTACTAACGTATCTATGTTAGTTTTAACTGATATGATAAGCTTAACCTAATAGTAAACAGTTAAACCTCTTACTTCCAAGTTCTCATTATCGAATATAACGAGTGCAAAATCCTTGTAGAGCCGATCGCCACGTATCACCGAGAGATTTGGAAAAAGGTCGCCGAGATTCTGCAATCCTTTGGTCCTAAAATATTATACTATTTGTTAATTACCTTTAAAAATACTAAATATGTACAGTAAATAAATGCATAACTAGTTCATAAAATTAGGTCATTTAAAACTACTGAAACTAAGATTCGGTACTAATCAAAATTGTTTTTAACTTCTATTCACTTATTTTTTTACCTATAAATCATAACATAATCGGTGACCTCTCTCAGATTCGGGAAGCTCATGTTCTCGAACGAAGAAGGCTTCGCTTGTTCCATTAGCACGATGCTCAGCTGTCCTTCGATGACTCGGCAGCCCATCAGCTTTTCGATGTGCTTCGGGTAATTTCGTATGTCCATTGAAGGACAAACTGAAACAATAAAACATCTAATGTTATTTTCTTGTACGTATTATAAACACTATAAGGTAAGTGTACCTACTTATGAAAGGATCTTAGGGATAGGTTTATTAATTAGAAAATGCATAAAGTGCAATAATTTTCTTCTATAAGAGACTATTTTAGCTGGCGGTGTTCTTATAGACCATGCACTTGATTCTTGGGACCCTATATACGAGTAGGTAGGTATAACGAGGACTCTACCTAAGCGCAAGAACGTTACGAACCCAGTTGTAATTAAAACTGGGTTCCTATAAGAAATCAAAGAAAAATTCATTGGCTATCTACGTTTCATATAGTAATCTAAACTAATATTTTGTATGTTTGTTTGCAACGATATAACTAAAAATCTACGTTACCGATTTGAAAAATATTAAATATTCATATTTCACGTTTGTATCTCATTCAGTAGGGCTAGAAGATCCGTGACAAACCGGACGGATAGACAAATGATGATAGCCATATATATTTTCCCGTTTTACCCTTTGGGCACGAAATCCTCATAAAAACAGTAGTCTTTAATAAAAAAACTTAAAGTTTCAACACGGCAAAATTATTTTTTCGATTTTTACGACTGTTTTCAGTTATTAATAACATAAACATACCTATAATAAAATATTTCTTATTTTTACTTAGCTGTTACGAAATAAATAAAGTTAATAACGGCTGAACTGAACACAATGCATTAATAAATTACTTCCTAATAATTTTTTATTTGTTTTATCTAACGCTATTACGGTCATCATCACTCATCACTGTCTTCAGTCACCTTATTAGCATATTAAGGGCCTTCCGTCACATATGACCTTGAGCGTTTCGCTTCCTCACCACCCCGCGCCTCACCCGAAAAAAACATTGCGTGCGAGTTCGCCCTCTAGCGGCAAGTAGCAGTAGCACAACTATAAGACAATGACCTTACTTGTCCGAAACCGCAGAGCTAAAATCTGATAGACGCGCCAATAATGAATTATTATTTTAGTATTTTTTATTATTTCGTTTAGTAAGTATGTATATTTTTTAGTATATATTATTTATATATTTATTATTTATATAGTAGCGAAAGCAAAGATAAGTGTTTAGAATCATGACGTTTGTTAAATATGTAGTAGAAATAAAAATAACTACTGTGGGTTAAAACAATAAACTCAAAACCCAGCTGCTGTGAAATGTATTACCTGATCAAAAAAGCCGTTTAAAACGATTTTTATGAATTATTGAATACAAAAAAATATTTAATAATATATATAATATTAATATTTTTTGAAGTCGCTTAAAAATTAAGTCCCAATGAAAATACACCATTGTGATAAATTCTTATAATTGACATGATATGTATTCTTCAACTAATACTAGTACACTTTAGTTTAGTAACCCTGCCGAGTTTATACTTATTTAGTTATAGTTATTTGTACATGAATAAACTAAAACATTTTGACTTAAAAAATGTATTAACATCCTATTAATATTATAAATGCGAAAGTTTGTGTGTGTGCACGTATGAAACGTATGCGTACCTCATCTTCATTTATATTTTTACTATTTGCAATAGTGTCGCTAGTATCATGAAGCCGCTATGCTAGCAGTTTGAGACAATTTCTATTAAAATAGCAGAGGAGTGCGTTATCCCAGCAAAATGTTGATAAAAATGTGCTTATAAGAGGTGAGAGTATAACAGATAATTAGTGCGTCGTAAGGAGTAATTTGTTTGCCTATAGCAAAATTTGTTTGCATTATAGTTTTAAAGTTATTCGGAATAAAACAGATTTTGCTGGGGTAACGTTTGAAACATTACCCCAGCGAAATGTCTTTTCTTTAAATTATCCAGGCAGAGTCACGTTGGTAGACCAGTATGAATAAAATAACTGTATCAATAGTACTAGTACATGACTTTTTAAAACAATACTGAAAAATTCAATCTTTATTTATGCCCGTCTGATTGTTAAGTGTTCAAAATTAGCTCTTACAAAAGCCAAGAGTTTTCATAACTTTCTAACTCCACTGCGTCTTCATGGACTGATGATATGAGGTCCTGCATCAATAATAAAAAAGCATCTCATAAAGACCACCTAGCCAGCAGTTTGAAACAATAACCTTTGGAATGGTGGCTACCACTTAGTCTTTTGGATCCCACTAACTGTATCATAAGGCAGAGTGAAGTCACTTCGATAGGCGATTGTACGGCACGGTTATATTGATGTATGTAAAGTAAGGTTTTGTGCAAGACAACTTTTTCTTGGTTCTGTAGATACGTACCGCTACCAAACTCGAGTAATAAATCAGACTACACTTGTGCATTGTCTTCTATACATTGTACTTGTATATTGTATTAAATGGCAAATCTTGCGGAGTGTATAGGCTTGGAACCTATTAAATGCAAAACAATTTTGAAGTGCTACAGACTGTGGACCTCCTAAACACTATTTAATTTCATCAGCCTTAGTCCACGAGGTAGGAATAACAGGCACAGTCTGCCGAAAATGAACACAAAATAGTAGGACTGTGATAGCCACTCATGAGTTGGTGTTGTCTGATATCTGGTCCACTGCTTTTAGCGCTTTACAGTTTGCCATAGTAAATTCATCCTTTATAATAAGGCTTCTATCGCGCAGCCAAATCAGTAGAAGGATTATCTACTCTACGAACACGAATCTAATCGAAACAAAACGCTGTTCTGTCTCGAGCAAAGATGTATACAGAATATTATACTAAATGATTCATAATTTATTTCCACCTGTAATCTCGCTTATTGATACATTTTGACATAAAATGATTTTTTTTGTATTAATTATATATGACATAATGCCCGAGCCATAATTGTACAATTAAGTACACATTTTGTATTGTTTTGTTAAAATTGTATACTTAGTATTATTAAAATTATACATTGTGATTTGTGAAATAGAGGTGTTCACAATCTACATTGTGAACTCCTGTGGTAAATTAAGTTCATCTTACTTTATACTTATATCGAATATTAACAGTTTATATAATACTTACATAGAAACATTTATTACAGTTCACATGTTGCCTTTACCTTTTGTAGCAATATGCAAATTGAGGCAGCCTGTAAAGCACACATTTTACTTTTTATTTTTTCTTTGCAACATAGAAAGCTGTAAGTATTTAATTACCTATAGAGTTAAGTGTATTGCCTGTGTCACTTTGCATGCTACTTGAAACTGTAACTTACAAAAATTGTAATAACCTGGCGATTAAAAAGAGTGGCCTGAGTTTCTTGCCAGTTCTTCAATTCTTATTCTTAAAATTCTTTTAAAATTGTTCTTCAGTTTGTCAGCGAACTGGTTGTAGGTTAATTTGCTGACATTTTGTAAATTTTGACGTTCATAAGTGTTAATTTAATTAACCTATATAATAATAATAATAATACCAGCCTGTTTACTATCCCACTGCAGGGCAAAGGCCTCTTCTCTAGGGAAGGTATGAGCATTAATCACCACGCTTGCTCAAGGCGGATTGGCAATTTCAGACTTTTAAGTCCAGGTTTCCTCACGATGTTTTCCTTCACCGTCAGTCAGAAATGTCCAAGATAAACTTAGAAAGTACATATGATTTGAAAAATCACATTGGTACTTGCCCAGATTTGAACCCACTACCTCGTGTTTACGAAGCGGGTGCCTTATCCACTGGACCATATGAATTAACATATTTTCATTTTCCTTATTTATTTTCGGTTCATCTGGATATAACTTCAGTAAATCGTTCTGTATATTGTACAGCCAGCAAACATTTTACGGAAGTAGATCTTTTAGAATAAGCGGGACGGTTTGGCTGGAGATGTGCATTTAACATGTACATAACGACGTAAAATGCAAGTTTTGTCTGAAAATCAGTGGTCCGAAGGCATAGTTACCTCCTCGGTCCTCTTTATTTCCTTTTTTCTCCCACAGTATCTTTACTCTGTATGGCCACCACTGCAATGAATTTGAAACAGCACCATACACCAGCAAAACTGAATTCAAATGATGGAGCTGATAAGGCTTTTCAGTTACACATGTTTTAAACAAAGCGTCATCATTCCTATGTTGATTATCTTCTAGTAAGTGCCCGTACGTAAGGTACACAATATCATGTACCCTTAGCAAAATAAGTAACACGAACAATTTCCAAAGTAGACGCATTGTACCCACAGTTTGAGTGATTTGGATGTACCGTGAAAATTACCTCGCTAGAGATTCATTATAAGTATAGATTACTGCAATATGTACATACAAATATATGTGTACATACATATATATGTATGTACGTACATATTGCAGTATTGTAAATGTATAATATAATGCAAAATCGGTAAAGTAGAACTAATGTAATATTATCGCTAAGTAACGGATCCATGCGGACGACGTCACGGGGTAGTTTTACAGTACATACACTTATAATCAGAAATCAGAAATTTTATTTATTAACATAGGTACATAACAAAGGTCTTGAGATCATAAAAATAGTGCGCTATGTTTTGCCTACATACAAGGCATATAAACATTTTACAATAAGTTTATATATAATATAATATAATAAAGATACATATATACATACATAGAGTGCTAAAACATAATTCTTTTGCCTTTACCTAGTTAGGTAAAGACTGTACAAAAAAGAGTAGAATTCTTTATACTGTGCCACCGTGCCGGGTCTATTACTTTCTACATACACCTATCACTCGAAAAATACGGTATTAGTTTTGTTATGTCCAGTAGGCACTCAACAATATATTATTTAATTTTAGGATTAAAAATTCATATATAGTACGATAATAAAGGAACAGAGAGTAGGATTTTTAATTTACCTATTTGTGATAATTTCACAGTCTTCAAATATTTTAGTTTGGTTAGAGACTAAGACGTTTTGTAAAGCCTTTTTTTTCTTCCTTTCTTGCAATCAAATAAATAAATCAAAATAAGATGCATTGAAAGTAGAAGGGTAGGTATTTACTTTAGCCTAGTATCTTATCACTGATTTTATCAGCTCATGAAAAAAATCTAACGAGGTAAATACTTGAATATTTTATCGCCATTACTTACCGATAGAATATTCAAGTACACACCGTATGTACTTATATATAGAATGTATAGGTATTTATGCTCGTGCAAGATAACGTAGATAGTTAGGTACCTAACAGCAGCGTGTATGGTTGTTTTGTGTAGGTACCTAACTAGGTCGCAAACCGACGCATGTCACGTAAAATCATTGTAATTTGAGTTCTATGCTAGTTGTACGACCGACGCCGACGTTCGTGTTCCGACCGAAGCACCTCGTACATGTCGGTCGGAATCGGAAAGCGCTTTTGCCACATGAGTAAATATCCAAGTTAGATATTTTACTCATGTGCCCACCTACCACACACCTAGTTCGAAATGATAGTAGACGTAGACAATATTGTAGCAAGCTCATATTCATATCCCTAGGGTATATAACAGCAGAAATTTACTGATTCTTGAGGCCCGGTGTTGCCTTGATCTTATCATGAGCGACAATAGGCTCACCACCTGCTACCTAGTTTACGTGGAACTAAACATAATTAAAGGATATCCTAGGTAAGTATCTCAAAGAAGGTATTTTACCAAAAATATGAAGGTAGGTATACACCTACTTACAGGATATTCATGTGTTGAATCTTTTGCATTTGTATTTGTTTCAGTCGTGAAATTTTAGTCATTTTGATGAAAAATAATAATAAATGTAGGTAAATACCTATGTATTTAATACACTAAAAAAATCTAAATAACTAATCTAATTTATTTGCAACACTAAATCTATCCACACAATATTTTTTTTTTGATATTATTTATTTGCAATTATTGAATTACGTAAATAATTTTTAAAAAAACCGCATACGTCCGTCCGTCAGAAGGGCTTGCGCCGCTCTGCCGCTCTGCCTCCCGTCGCCCGCGCAGAGCCCCTGCGACGCTGATTCAGCCAAATTATCAATAACTATTGAAACATTATCCTAATAAATGAAATAAATCTATAGAGTTGACATTTGGTTTATTCCGGTTGATTCAATATAACTTTTATATTTATAACTATAGTAATTACAAAGTAATATTTCGATATAAGTGAAATCACGTTGTTTTAATATCGTTAGTATAAGTTATATAATCAATTATTGTAAATAATTCTTCTACTATTCTAAAGTTTATGAATCGAAGTATATTGTAGGCAAAAAACAAAATGAATAAATAGCATTAAAATCTACTAAATAACGAGATGAAAGTCGCGGATTTCGGCAAAATTTCGTCGGAACCACCTTAAGTAATCGTTAATTGCCAATAAGCACTTAGTTCCTTATCTGTATATTCATAGTAGTAATTATAATATGTGCAAGTGTTACAAAACATCTCTGAGACAATAGATATCCTGACAGATCAACTACATGACAAGTAACTTTAGTATAAAGTCGTCTAGTGGCAGTTAATAGCTTATTAGTTTCATCACGGGTGGTTATATGTCTTCAATAATTGAATTGTTTACGGGAACAATGAAGTATTATATTATTGAAGATAGACATCTGCCCTCACTTCGCTTCGGAATCAAAAGTTTCATTTCGGTCTTACGCCCACATAAAATATGATTGCAATATTACGTTTGCGAAACATTATTATTATTGCTATACTGCAAATATACTTTTGCTATCTTACGAATTGCAAATTTTCAAATATTTAAATTCTGAAAATTGCAAAAAAATATACTTAACATAATAAAATATAGATAGCCTATGTCACCCGCTTCATTAATTGATCTGTAAAGGTGAAAAAAGTTCAAATCAGTAACGTAGATTTTTAGTTAAATCGGTACAAACAAACATACTCTTTATAATATTAGTTTACATGTGTCACAGGTTAATGACAGACTTGACAACGTGTACGGGAACTGGGTCTAGCACTTGCACGGCTATAGGCTTTGGTATACCTACTAGGCGACTAAATCGAGAGCAATCTCATGTCTTATTCAAGAGTATCTTCAACTCACAATAAAAAACAACATTTCTCCTTGCCTGCCAGACACAATCGATGACAAAATAATAAAATCAAAATCAAATGAGAAAAAGCACAAATAAAATAAAATTGTACGAAAGTTTGATTAACGCAAGGTTAAAGAAAACAATAAAAGACGACATCGTAACGTCTTCCATTGCTCTGTTCTACATCTTACGTGTAGCCATTATCATAGTGACATCGATAAACAGAATGTTTATTACATTTTATGTATGCTTGTATCAGAATTTAGTACAGTATTCACAGTTATTCTTATCATTATAATAGTATGAACATCAATAATACTGGACGCATTTTTATATTTTTATTATGATGTGAAGTTAAACTAGGGCTGCCATCTGTCCGGATTTCCCCGGGTTTGTCCTAGTTTAGAGGGCATCGGGGGAGCATTCAAATCGAATCTAACGTTACTTTACAGACGAATGTTGACGGTAAGGGAGCACCTTAAAGATAATTAAAAATAGAATGTTTTAAATAGTCAAAAGAAAACTTTTTTTCATTTTCAATTCTTTTTAATCTCTAGAGTAGAGAAATCTCTAGATCAAACGTAGCGGCGCGGCGGACAGAAGAATACAGGAGAAATCCTTGCATCTCGCATTCATTTGTGGCATTCTAAAAGTGAAAGAATTTTTTTAATCGTTTTACATAGATCTTGGAAAATCAGAACAACACAAAAAGTCAAATCTTTTTTCTTTATTATATGAGTTTTAGATTTAGATATAATGAAGAAGTTTTTGTTATATTTCAAAGTACTGTAAAAATATAGCGTGTAACAAGCCAAAACATTATGAAAGTAGGTAGGAACACACACATTTTTGCCCCGATGTCGAATGGGCGGCCCCTGTTGGATGTTTTATAACAACATTTCTACAACTAAACACAATAAAAATGCGCAGAATGCATCTTACAAACCTGCAGTCTATGTATTATATTAATGTGCTACGGACTACGGAAGCAAAGTTCCTGATCGTATCCATGATCTAACGTTCAGTGACCATTAAGCAATATATTTGAATAATGATACTATAGTAATATGATAAAGAAATTGGAATTGTAACAGTATTAGACAAGGCCAATGCGAAGTTCTAAATTCAGTGATACGTAGCCGGATTTCTGCAGTACCTATGACCTTCCATTTGACGACGAGGAAGTTAATATCAGACCGATTACGCATGTGCACACAGTCCGTGGGAGCTAAACTAAAATGGTAACGTGAACGTATAAGGGTAGAACTCTTTTAGTCTTGAGAAGTCTTAAAAAAAAATTGCAACGTCCGCTACGGATGGTAGGTAGTACAACTAGTAAAACAATATACGCGGTAAAAAAGCGACAAATCCTATTAATATTATAAATACGAAAGTTTGTGTGTCAGCACTGTCAACGTCTAAGCGGCTGAACCAATTTCGATGAAAATTAGTAGGTATGTATTTGGTGCCGGTGACGGATATAGGCTACTTTTTATCCCGAAAATCGGCCTGTTTCCCGAGGGAGGTGAAACGCATTTTACGCAGCTAGTAAGAAATAAATAAATTTACTAAAGTTTTTTTTAAATGTTACTAGGGCTCTAGTCCTGAATCGCAGTGAACCTAAAATACATAATTGACAGACACAATATTACACCAAGGTTTAACTCTACCTATCTGTTTTAAACACTGCCATTCAACTATGAGCAGGAAATCCTTTTATCTGTCAACTATCATTTACAACAACCCAATACTGATAAACAGATTAACTAATAGTATTTCTTTAAAATCTACAGTATTAAGTGACAATTGATAGAGATCATTGACTTTCTTGCCTTTACGACAAAGGTGTTGGGAGAAACGTATAACGATGTCCTGAGTTTAAAAAAAACATAAATAACATACATAAGACATTTAAACTGACTTTAAAGCGCGCATAAGCTTTCTCGTCACAAGGCCACTATTGCTAGATGCAGACCGCGATTGAAAGGAGTGCAGTGAATGTATTTTGCGTAGCATTTCTCGTTAAATAACAAGAGCCCGACCGTGGTGCAGAGGTTCACAACACTGAACATGTAAACAAGTCCGTGATATTGAGTGAATACAATGCATTACTGAGTGCATTACGCACGACGCGTATCGCCATCTCATGTTTGCGGGGCCTTGGTCACTCAGCCCGCTTCTACAGTATTTATAGTGGCAGGAATGTTATTGTAAAACTTGTGGGAATAGTGATGTAACTTGTCGATTGCAAATATACCTGTCGGCAGATTTTTAGTGAAGAACTTTGAATGTCTTGAGTCCTCATTTTAGTTTGTCGACAGTCAACTTTGAAGTTGAATGAGGACCTGAGTTGAGCATGCATGACTGGTATAAATAGGTACATAATTATATATTATGTAGTGCTGGCCTGTGACTACAATCTCCAGAGTGCCTCGCAGAAGCTTCTCAGCCAACGCTATAGAAAAATAAGGAATTTTGTTGCGTATTTTATATAAATAAATTAAAAACTATGGAGTCTGTTTGTTGCGTAACGTTTCCCTAACAAAATTTAAAAAGAGAAAATTCTCACAGCTTAAAATATTTAATTTGTAAGTTATAGGTATTAACGAAGAATACAATAATAAATTTTAGTTTGCAGTAGATGAATTCATCGTACGATTTAACTGGTTCAACAACGATATGTGGAACATTTTTTTCAAGTGCAAAATTATTTTATTTCTGCGTTGTGTTCTGAATCGAATCCTGTGAAAGCGATGTTTATTTATGTTTTTAGGTATAGCTGGGTAAGCGAGTTCGACTCGCACTTGACCGGACGTGACAAATCGCAAGTGAAGCGTCAGAGTTTCTACAGCCTCTACTACAGGGTACATCAATTGTAGCCTTGCAGATCGTTTGCTAATTTAGTGTTCAGTGCGATAAAATTTATAATGCTTACAAACTTTACACCCATACAATGTTATTGTGTTTGTAGATTTTAATAAAACATTTTCAAGATTTCCGATATCCTTTTAAATGATTGTAATCAAAGAAAAATACAATACGTATTTTATGTACCTACACAACTATTGATTAGTAAACAACAATAATGTAATAAAATGATAACTAAAATACCTACCTCTTATTCTACAGTTCATGCGTAAACGGCGTGTCTATATCTAAACGTTATTTGTTGAAATTTAGTGGTAGGTACTTAATTCCCGTTACTAAATTGTATTAGAATATCGATAACAGTTCAATCCCTATTAAGAGGGTTGCCTGCACTGCACCATAACGCCATAACGTAACTGGATGGCTAATAATGAAAGCGAGCTTCGTCCCCTCCTCCTCACGCCTATCCGCTTGCGCTTACTACGTCTCTACTACAGCCTCCACTCCTCTCAACCCGCACCCTTGGCCCTCGTACCAAGAAGCCGCAAATTTTCACGTTCAAAAAGATTAACACGTCATATTTCTTTTTGCAACATTAAACTGTAAAAACATGGGAATAAGGCTTCAAAAACTTCGAACAGCACGCTACATAAAGAAAAAACAACGTGCGACGTCTGGTTTAAACGATACGTATTCGAGTAGCTTTCATGTTTTACGATAATTTTGTAAAATTGTAGTCATTGAGCTCAGCTTCGATTTACGAAGGATAAACAAGTTGACTCATAATCATAATACTCATATTAATATTATTTACGTACAGTTTGTACATGTGAGCATGTAGTGTTAAAGCTCTGATAAACAGTAAATAACGTGTATGTAGGTACAGGTATAATGCAACGATTCATGCATACAACGTACCTATCTAACATGTTTACTCACTGACGTATTGTACTACGAGTATTACGCAATACAACAACTCATTGAATGAACGTAGGTACTTGTAGTAAAGTTTAGAGTAATATACATACATGGCGGTATCGCGGTATCTTAAGCAAAGCGCCAGTAGAAGTCAAAGCCACAGACACTTGACAGTGTTTTTGAACACGTGGGTACATTTTGTTTGAAACACGAGCCGGATTGTATAAACGTAACACACGCTATTGGAATCTAAAAATCTTAAGTCTGATCATGATCTTTTGATGATACTATGTTATTCAGTACGTATTATAATTTTTTCATAATACTTGGTAATGAAAAATTTATTTAATTTTATCTAATTAGTCACTAATTAGATCAAATTAATGTAATTATTCATGCTTTTAGCAACCCAATTGGTACTTCGCATGAAAATTAACAGCTGATTAGTTAATTTTTTGTTGATCAGCCTTTCAGAAACTGGGGGTTAGTGCTTGGATGAGGTTTGATTAAAACTGTTAATATTGCGAGGAGCAGTGTATCACAACTTTCCAAGGTGCATCATACCCCATGCTATTACTTTGAAAAAATGACAATTACCTGTGAATGTTACACTGTAGCCAAAGAAACGATCTATTTTACTGCCCATATAATACCTACACGCCTACACATAACGTAGGAGTACAAGCACCGCATCATTGGACACCAGGATACCCTATCAAAATAGCGGTGCTATGTTTGCAGTCTTCTGTCGAGTCAAGTAGTTCTAGTTGACAAGTTAAACTGACCTAATTTAAATCCAATCCAGTGCCAGAGTCTAGAAAATCAAATAAGTATATTAATACTTGTTTGGGTTCCAGTCTAATAATTTCAGGCGTAGGAGGTGCTTTAAACGTTAGAAAATCGTGATAATTTAACATATTCTAGAAGCGTCATAATTATGGGACAATTACTATTTCATTATCCTCCAATCCAACTTTAAGTTCAACATCACAAAGTCGTTACAGTGGAGATATACATTGTGAATTATTGATTTATCGCACAAGTACACGGTGTACCGATTCATGTTACGATTATGATGACCATGATGTTCATTGCTCAAGGTAGGACGGATTAATGCAGATCATGTCTTGTCGCCCGCGTCACACTTCCTATGCGTATTGCGGACGCCCCGTCTGCACTAGTCTGCAGCACCGGCGCGGCTGTAGCTCTATTTCCGACAAAGCCGCGTCACGGCATGTGACTCACTGCACTTTCACTGCAAATAGTGCGCCGTACCTACTATAATTTACTAGTAACCCTTATAGGTTAAGATATCTACCAACATATCTATACCTCTACTATGAGTTTGTTTGTTTGTTTAAACGCGCTAATCTCTGGAAATACCAGTCGGATATGGAAAATCTTTTTGCGTATGATAGCCCAGTTCTTGAGAAAGGTTATAGGCTATGTAATATTACACTTTTGGCGACGGAAGCAAAGCAGTAAGCAAAGACGAGGATGAAACCGCACCACGGAAAGTAAGTTATAATTATAACGCGAAAGAGTTTGTTTGTTTAAACAAATTAATATCTGGTACTACCGTTCTGATTTAAATTATTAGTTTGGCGTTTGATAGCCCAGTTCTTAGAGCCTGTCCAGATGAGGCGCTTTACGCGCGAGTGCACTCGCGCGTCTAAACTTCTATTCCGTCCAGATACCGCGTTTTACGCGCGTTTCTAAGCTGGGAGGAATCCAGTCAGTTGCAAACATGGACTCGGAGACAGCGGTTGTGTTGTGGCTTGCATACCGTCGATGGAAACATCGTAAACGAAGAGAACGTCGACGATTTAATGTGCACCCAATTCTACGTGACAGAATGACGCACAGTATGTTTATAACATTATATCCAAAGCTCAGAGAACACAGTGAAAAGTTTTTCAACTACTTTCGGATGTCAGTAAGATCGTTCGATGAATTACTAAAAATTATTCAAGAAGATTTGACTCCATCTCAAAATTATATGATACGGGATACTGTTTCTGCAGAAGAAAAACTCGTGATTACTTTGAGGTAATATTTTTTATTATTAAAGAATATGAACAAAAAGAACACAAATTAGGAATCATCAACCATATAGTTATGTAGGTTTCAATAATTAAATAGCTAACAAAAATTAGGAATCATACAAACTTAACATTTAATCACCATATAGATCCATCAACTCAGATTCTTGTGAATCTTTTGTTGAAGCTGGTGATGGGGTTGTTGGGTTATTGTAAGCAGGTGTTGATGGGGTATTGCGTGGCATAGTACAATAACCTCGATTGTAAGTCGAAAATGTTTCAGGAGGAAACGAAGATGTTGAAGGCTGTAATGTGCTATATCCTGTTTCTTCAAAATAATCTCTCTGTCCGCGGTGCGTCATTCCTGTTTGGAAATGATATTGTGTTGAAGGTAGGTAGGCAGAACGAGCCGTTGAAGGTTTATGACTCAGGGCTTGTTGAGCTTGAAGTACTTTCATTAATTCAATTTTTGTTTGAAGTCTGTTTTCCTCTGGTACTTTAAGAAGTTCTTTATGTAATGACAAACAAAATAATTTGTCATCATCAGGCTCCGTTCGGTTTGATGTATCTGGCTGATGTTTAGATCCTAAATTTGTTTTTATGATGGCTAGAAATTCTTCATCGGCCGCATTTAGTTTTTTCTTCTTTTTTGCCTGACTAACTGGAGGTCTCATTACATCTTCCCCATCGCCAGAAAAGTCCTGTTCTTCAGCTGCAGCAGGCGTAGTGTTAATGTTGCTGTCAGTTGTTTTATTGTGTATCGATCGTTCGAGGAACATCAAACGTTCAAAATACAAATACTTGGTTTTGCCGGAGGCTCCTGATCCAGAAGGAGTGGATTTCTTCTTCTTCATTTCTCTTACAAATCCATCACGCAACCCTTTCCACTTCTTTTGCAATGAATTACCTGTGATCAGTAAAAGGTAGAAATGGTTAATGTGTGTTTGTATTCTCATACGTGGATTCTAGAAGCTTTGAGGTACATTACATTGTCTATATTGTAAAAGAAAAGATTTAAATTCAATATTATAAACGTAATTTTCTTTTCAGATATTTGGCTACAGGATGTTATTTTGCAGACCTGCATTATGCCTACAGATTGGGAAAGTCTACAGTTATCGAAATAGTACAGAAAACTTGTTACGTCATATGGCATAAACTGAAAAATATAGTAATGAGAGAACCTACGAAGGCTGAATGGGAAGAGATATCTAAACAATTTCAAAAATACGCAAATTTTCCAAATTGCATCGGCGCCATTGATGGCAAGCATATTCGTATTATAAAACCTAATGATTCTGGGTCTCTTTTTTATAACTATAAGAGTTATTTTTCAACTGTTTTGTTGGCTGTATGCGACGCAAATTATTGTTTTATTGCAGTAGATATCGGCGCATATGGAAAAAGTAATGACTCCACAATTTTTAAAGACTCTGTTTTATATAAAAAACTTGTCGAGAAAACTTTAGATATTCCAGACCCAAAGCCAATATCGCGAACAAATATAACTCCCTTACCCCATGTGATAGTAGGAGATGAGGCGTTCAGTCTATCTGAACATATAATGCGCCCTTATTGTGGTAAATCTCTAACAACCAAGAAACGAATTTTCAACTATCGCTTATCCAGGGCCCGGCGTTACATTGAATGTTGCTTTGGCATCTTGGTAAATAAATGGAGAATATTTCATAGACCGTTGAATGTAAACATAGAGTTTGCAGAGAACATTATTAAAGCTTGCTGCGTTCTTCATAACTATGTACGGTTAAGGGATGGCTATAGGTTTGACCACACTCTTTACGAAACATCTCTTATACATATAAACACTGAGGCAGTGAGGCCTAATAGGAGATCGCTGAATACAAGAGACAGATTCGCTGATTATTTTGTTGAAGAAGGCAAACTGCCTTGGCAAGATAAAATGATATAGTCGTTGTAAAGATTGAAGACTGAAATGTTGATGAGACTTGAGAGAGAGATCGTACAATTTATGTAGTACCTATGTATGTAGTCTGGAATAATATAATTAAATAAACTTTACTTACCTAAAGCTTTTTTCTTTTCTTCAGAATCACCAGCTTCACAAAAAATCTCCACAATTTCCTCCCAGTTCCTGCGTTTTATGACTCTATTGGAATAGTCTGATGATTCCATATTCCATATGGCTTCTCTTTTTTCAACTTCATCAATAAAAAGTTCTGTGTCGAAGTTATCACGCTCCATTTTAAATTAAATACGTCCACCCGCAACGAACTCGCGCGTCGTACTGGACGCAGCAATGGCGCTCGAGTATCTCGACTCGCGCGTCGCTCGCGCGTTGAACGCACGAGTCGAGAGTCCCGCTCATTGCACGCGTTTTACGCGCGAGTGAGGTTATGCGCGTAGGCATCTGGACGGGATATATGTAGCTCTAGTATCTCGCCAACGCGCGTTTAGCTACGCGCGTTATGACTCGCGCGTAAAGCGCCTCATCTGGACAGGCTCTTAAGGAATGTTATCGGCTATATAACATCACGCTATTGACGACGGGAGCGTAACAGTAACCAAAGATGTAACTTAACGCGGGTGAAACCGCGTCGCGGAAGGCTAGTGTTAAACAAATGTAGTAACAATAATCGATCCCAACAATAATCTAAGTATAGGCATCAAGTCTTCTTCTTTCGAGTCGACGGCGCCGACGGTATAGCTTAATGTCATCAGAGGCGTTGCTCAGGTCTTCCTTGATACTAATACATTATGCGTCAGAAGAATCAATTATTCACCATTAAGTTTGTATGTTTGATCCCGATAATCTAAAGAAAAATTAAAACCTACCTATCTATAAATAGAAAACTACACTATTCCCGAGTGGTGTAATTCCTTTCCATTGTTGGCTATAAAACGGATCGATGGCAAAGATGACACTATATAAATAAAACCGATCGACAAAATATTATATATTTCCAACTTTATTAAGAAAGAATGATACCTGATCAATAAATAATGTAAGTTCTTAAAACATTCGTTACATTCTATTTTTGGAACTCTTAATTAGGATTTGGGAATTTTACGTCAGAGCTGTCGTTACCTACTTAGGATCCTAAATAGGATTCCTAAAAATAGGATAGAGTAATCTGCTTAACATTTGATTGCGAAACCTTTTTTTCTCCCAGCCAACAACTCTTGGAGCAGCCGGTCCCAAACTCGGACAAATAGGGAGGGTCTTTAAATATAATGTAAGTTTAGCCAACATATTTATTATCTCTAACTTCTGTACTATCATACATATTTCCACCCAGCTATAACCAGTAGTAAACTATGGCACTACTCATTATATTGTACATATACCTACCATTATTCTTAACCCCTCTGTGCTTGGGTATGCACTAACCGTAGTATAGCCTACATACATAATTATTTATAATATAAAAATGAATCGCTGAATGTGTTGCTAAACGCAAATCTCGAGAGCAGCTGAACCGATTTCACTAATTCTTTTTTTATAATATTTCTTGAAGTACGAGGATGGTTATTACGAAGAGAAAAATTTAAAAAATTGCCCGAACAAAAAAAACACTTTTCTATATTCCTATGTAACATCATGCTACTGGCGACTGCAGCAGAAAAGTAAGCAAAGACGCGGGTGAAACCACGTCGCGGGAAGCTAGTGTTTTATATTAATGGTAGTAAAGGTAGGCGAAGATCATGCTGACTGGTGCAAGTGAAGGTAGATCAGTCGTTTGAAGAGGTCTACTACTGCAGACGCCAACCCGATCGAGTGCCCGATGACGCACTGTAAAAATAATAAAAAAAAAGTTCCCTGGTGCGGGCTCTGAGGAGGTTGGGCAGCCAGAAAGGACTGGGACATAAATATGGAAAAAGAAAACCCAACTATTACTCCAAAAGGGACAGAGTCGGGCAAAACCGATAGAATCCCTGCTCAGCGCACTTTGAGCGCTAACACTCTCCGAGCTGTTCGGACGCGTGAACTATATACGAAAGGAAGAAGAAGATGCGGCCATCGTCTAAACTAGAAGATACATGAGCGACAGCCTATAAGACACTAAACGGACAGACAACGAAACAGACAGACAGCGAGAGTACGACGAGTGCATCAGCATCTGACGAAGCCCTTATCGCGTCCGACTCGATGAGCCTCGCCTCAGACGACGAAAGGCCAGAAGACACTGACCCTGGAGTCGGACCCCGAGGGTGAGGACTTCGGAATCGGCGACCTATTCGCCGAGCTACAACTGGGAGCTGACGAGGAGGGATCGACCGACTATGGCGTCTTCTTTGGAGATTCTTAGCGTAGTCCAAATAAACCTTCACCACAGTCAAACTGCGACACCTCAACTACGAAAGTGACTGGAGGTTCAACATACAGCCGTTGTCCTCACCTAAGAGCCGTGTATTAGCGCCGGCCATATACAAAGATTAAACAACTTAGGCGGTAAGCTCTTAATTAACACAAAGCAGCATTTATACTACTATAAACATAAGTGAACATCACAGATTTCTGTTGAAGAGACGTCTCTGCTAACAAAGTAGATGTACATGGCAGAGGCGCCATCATGACGTTGATCCTAACCTCGGTCTACATACCAGAGAACGAGGACCCACCACCGCACAACCTTACTAGACTCACACAACACTGCAAGAGAGCCGGGATGGAAATCATCGGGACAGACTCGAAAGCACACCACCTCGTATGTGGCATGAACACGCAAAACTAGGTACCGAGGTACGTCCTAGTTGTCTTTCTGTTCACTACAAAACTATCTCTATTAAATACAGGCTCAGAGCAGACTTTTGTCACAAGCTGGCATGTATTGAATGCTCGTCACCCATCCACACTCAAAATACGCGCACAGTCGAAGAGTTGCGAAAAATCGCTAGTTCATACCATGCCATACCATACCACCAACATTTTATTTTAACGTATTCGTTCATGAAAATTTTTATAGCAATAACGTAAATAAACGATGCAGCCATCGTTTCAATTCTAAATGTGTACTGAATACATACGTTGTGTAAAATATGAAATAAAAACACTATATTACGTGAAGGCCACGACGAAGTAATTGCAACTAGAAAATATGCGTCGTACTTCTCAGCCGTGGTGCGTGGAGGTAGCTTGAATTGTTTCCGGTCCTTGAATGAAGATATCAATGGTCGCATCGTAAGTCGCGTGGAGCATAACAACCTATTATAGTAAGTAGTTGATATTGTCACAATAACAATGCTCTAACGGTTACGCTACATGACTTTTTGCACGAGTTCAGAATTCGTAACCGGGTAAATGCTAACGTACTTTCAAGTTTATCTTGGACATTACTAATTGTGCAAATTGAATGATCCTAACCATACGATAAAAATAGTACATATTTGATCTTAATCCAAATCGTTGATTTAATACATCCACAACATAATAAGAATATAATAAACTAGCTCTCTGCGGCGCAGTTTCATCCGCATTATCTCGTGATGTTACATAGCCCATAACCTTTCTCAGGAACTGAGCTATCATGCGCATAAAGAATTATTTAAATCTGACTGGTAATTTCAGAGATAAGCGTTCAAAGTTTAAAACAAACTATTCCGCTTTAATTGCATAGATATAAATGAACACTATAACTAACGGTACGGTATACTGACCGATAGTAGTGTTCATTTATTTATTTTATTTTATTTTTAATTAATTTCTTTTGTCGTCATTATTAAATAAGTATCTCTCGATAGAAAGGTTTGTTGTTGGTCTTGTTTTTAATTATTATCTATAAGATGGCGTGCGAACGAGTGTTCGCGAAATTTGACGATTACCAGTCATTTTACACCAGCAGAAGTCTAATTACTTATTTATTACAACGTAATTAATCATTTCCTACCAATGCATATTAAACTTGGTCGTAGTAGTAATAGCCGTGCGATCTTTTTACTTGTAAGTTACCTATATCGACTGTAATACATTTAGATTAGCATCGATTGATAATTATCGGATAAGTTTTATTCTTATTCTGAGCATTTACAATCGGCGTCTTATTGCCTAACGCAGCATGTTTAAATAAAAGTAGGTATACAATTACATAAAGAAGACGCAATTCAATCAATCAAAACCTAATTCCTAAATCCAAAATACCTAAATATGTAAGTACCTAGCTCTTTGTAATTCCAAAATTGCATTATGTTTACAATTGAGTACAATCTAATAATACAATACGTGTTTTACCATTACTACCACTTAGCTGATCTAAACAAAAAATAGAAATAAATTTTATTTCTGACATTTGCTTAAATTAATAAACGTTTGTTTACTGAGCTGCGTAATTATTGGCCAATTTGTATCGCTCATTCACAATATTTTTAAATCTACGAAGTAACGTGATCATTTGATCAGTTAATAAATGTTTTCGTCTCACTCAATGGTCTCACTGTTGTTGTTTATTGTTTTGACTAGCTGTGGCTTGTACTTTGATTTTATCTGTTTAGATCGGCCAGAGGAAAAAGAAAATTTAATGAAAATTCATATCAGGCTATTCGGTTCTGAGGTGTCCCGTCGAACTGTCATATCGGCATGTGGTAATATCAACAAACCAATCTCACTCTGTATTGTTCTTCTGCAAAACGTGAAGTCTGTTAAATATACTTACGTACAATTTTAATGAATTAGAGCTAATAGTTCGCACGAAGCTACAACCGCTCAAAGGTAAGTAATATTTTCTGAGAACAATAATATAATTGTTATGTACTTCCGATTCTATGTAGCCGTAAGGAGCTTATGTCTTGTTGGCTATTCGTAACAAAAACGAATCGTTTCTCGCGTATGAACCAGGCATTATTACTTAACAAAAATACAAATGTTTAGTCATCGAGTAAGTAATTTAAAAAGATAATAAGTAATTATGACATCTTGAAAAAAATATAAGTACCTAACACTATTTGGCTATGTCTCCTTCCGATTACAATCTTCTAATCTTTGCGAAGCAGAGAAATTTAAAACATTATTTAAATTTAAAATTTAAATTTAAATAATGATTTATGAAATAAATAAAATGAGTGCAATTGCAAATAAAAAATATGACAACAACGGGGTTCAAATAAGTTCTCTTTTTCATGCCCGTATTCTGACGTTCCGTAAAGCAAAGCATGCGTTTTAGTTCTGTCTCGCGTACACCTGCGCAATTTAAATGTTTAAAATCATAAGCTGGAAAAAGCGGGTTATACTCCACCCACATTACGCGTAATATATTTATGTAGTTAGTTACTTGGAACTAGGGTTGCCAACTTTTTTTGTCAAAAAAAACGTATAAACTGGTTTGGATAGGAAAAAATAAAGTATTAGGAACAAAAAAAAGTATTTTTCAATGTTTATGTTTTTATTCCTTTTAAAAAGGTATTTTTGTGTGCTTTTAGCACATGCTAACAATTTTTTGTTACCTTTAAATGTTACAAAGCTTGTTTGACAATCAACATTTAAATTTAAATAAATAAATAATTCGTTTTTAATTAAATTTATTGGTGCTCTATTTCTCTTTTCTCGACGTATTTTGTTTTACGCATCACAGTAAAGGTTGAAAATAAAGTATTTTTGCATACTTTATTTGTATGTAAAAGTATAAAGTATAAATACCAAAAATAAAGTAGGATACGTTATTATACAGTATGGTTGGCAACCCTACTTGGAACGTACGATTTCCTATAGTATGGATTCCTCTCAATTTCGGTGGGTTATTTTTATAGCAATTTGACGTGTCATTGCAAAGACGTTTTTAAAATATTTTCATTTTATTTTACTGTATTTTACCAGAGTAGAAAGAAAGACAAGATAGTAAGATGTTATTAAAATGATTTATTATTATTTTAGTAAGTATATTATACGAGTGTAGATAGATTATTATCTTCAATATTAGACACCAGTCTTTGTGATTTAAATGATTTGTACATGTGTAGAAAATATAGTAAAAATAATTAATTATAACAATTTTGAAAAGTACACTGTAGTTTTAGATCCTATGGGTAAACTTACAGGCTTTAACGCCTATAACAGAGATTGTCATTTTAGTCAAATGTATATTGCATGGCTTGAATTGCACTCTTATCACAGAAAATAGAAATATATTATTTTATAAGCCTTTAATATAGTGTAAAGTACATACACGGTTATTGTTACGGTGTAGAGGATTGTACACAGCATTCAAGAATGTCATCGCTAACGATAAGTTAACACAAACAGAATAGAAATATGATAGGTAGGGCGACAATAAAGGAATATTCCAAATATAAATAATGTTAACAAGTAGGTAAGGAGTTTCGAATTGCTAACAAAAAAGCTAAATAGGTTTATCAAATTTCTATTAGATAATAATAATTAGGTATGCGTAAAGAGAAGATCGTATTAAGTACAGCGTAGGTTAAAAATAAATATTACAAAGTACTCTTTACTATTATAAATACCATACATTGCCACAACACACGATCATTGTGTCAGCACTGATATAATAACTGACTGCCACCTAAAACACAAATTAATCCCTACGACAGCTAAAGTATTTAGTTCAGGGTGCCTACCACTATCTCATAGAGCAGTACTCTTTTAATGTTACTTTGTGTTTTGTCCTTTTCTTTTGTACCATTAAAAACAAGGATAGAGGATAAAGTGAGGTTAGATTAAGATTGCTTTATGAGGTTGTGGTAGGGCCCCAGATTGTCTTTTGTCAAAATATTTCGAACACTCTAAATATAATTATGTATTCGTGTCGTTTTTAAGGATCATTCCACTTAATCTAGATCAATTTTGGATCGTGAGTTTTTTTTTCCTCCTTAGAACCAATATGGAGATGTTGGTTCTACTGGGAACTATATTAATTACCTGGATCCATTAATGATTCTAGCGACAATTTTTCTTCTCATTAGAACCAATTATAATATTTAATCAAAAAGGACTGACTTCAAAAAGGAGGAGGTTCTCAATTCGGGTTGTATGTTTTTGAAAGCAATTTTTTTATTTGAAAGGGTTATTATTATCTAAAATTGATCTCATATTTTTTTATTAAAATGGTTCAGTAGTTTGGATTTAGTTTTATTTATATTTTGTAATAAAAACGAATGCAAGGAGTAAAGAAGTGTAAAGCAATGCGTCGATGTCTATGTGTCGAGTTTCCTGCCTTCGAGATGGACATGCTGTAGGTTAATTGGCTGACATTTTGTAATTTTTAACGTTCATAAGTTTTAATTCAATTAACCCAAATGAATAAATGTATTTGACTTTGACAATTTTTTTTTTGCTAGCAACAACGTGTCCGTGTATGGATGACCATGTTAACCCTGGTGGACCCTGATTATCACTATAACGTGGTAGTCGTTAAGCCAAGTTGGAGACCTGAGAAATCTTTTACATTAATATTATTATATTAACTAGCTTTCATCGATGCGGTTTCACCCGCGTCTTTGTTACTGCTGTGCTCCCGTCGCTACATAGCCTATAACCTTCCTCAAGAACTAGGCTATTATACGCAAAATCAGTTATTCAAATCCGACTGGTGTTTCCAGAGATCAGCGCGTTGAAACAAATAAACAAACAAACTCTTCCGCTTTAAAATAGTATAGATCATTAGGTTATTTTTGCTAGTAGGTTATATTTATTAAGGTCATTTTTGCTTCGGCTGATACAGACTCTAAAAATAACTGATTATAAAATGTAAATAATGTAATATTATAGAAGTACTTACCAATAATTTCGTTGTTATCTCTTCAATGTTCTTTGCTTTGAACTTTAAAATAATTTACTGTTTTTAGTTTATGATTGTATATGTACCTAGGTATAGTTTTGAAGTCAGTTTTTTTTCTAAAATTAATTTTCTTGAGAGTCATAGTTCAGTTACACTTTTTTGAGAGTCATACATGTACCTACCTATTGGTAGGTACTTCTTTACTACCCTTAGAGTAATTATGTCGTTTGCATTACAAAACAATAATGTCTATTTTTGCTTGCAAGTTACCTCAGTACAGTGATAGTTGTCACTGTCATATTGAGTCTTATTCAATTTTAATTTTGATTGAATTTTTAGTCAAAAGTGGTACTTAAAGTAAATATGTGGTCGACTATAATACAGTTTTTATGATCATTATCAGTCGAAAGACGCAAACTGGTGGATAAAGACCTCCTCCAATTTTCGACACCTTAGCCGGTAATTAAATATGCATATTAAAGGATGTGTAAAATGAAAATCCACTAATCTGAAATGAGCAATTACAGAATAGCATATTCTCAGAATTTTATGATAACCCACTCATATCTAAACGTACCTATCAATTAGATTCATATATTTCTTTAATAACAAAAATAAATAAATTGAACTAATGATTGGCAAGTTTCAAGTAAGTTCACGTCAATAGAATTTAACGTCACTGTAAACAGTGGGGTCATTGACCATTAATTGTAATAATTACAAATAAATAAATTATTAAATTGCCTAATATAAAAAGTGATATTTAATACTGACTGATGATCATTTTATACATTGAATAAAAATACATTATTATAGTTTGAATACTTTTTGCATAGTGGCTGTGGGGTGGAATGGATAGAAGGACTTTAAAAGTTTGAGCTTAGCAGTAGTAAATCGGCGCAGTATACAATAAAAAACCAACCTGTGAAGAAATAAAAGAATAGAAGAAAAGCTAACCTCTCGTAGTGTACAAAGAACCAATTACTTCTCTAGCTTTTTGGTACGCACTATAAAGGTGATACTGTTATTCCTTTTTTAAAGAAATAAAGAATATTGTACTTTCAAACACATTAGATACGTTTATGTATATCAATACACCTATTCATACAGCAAGAGGCAGCCAATACAGCCATTAGATTGAATAAACTCTCCCTATGGACACACGACACGAGGGTGTCGCACACCAACGCGGTGGAAGAGGTTAAAAACGACCAACCACTCCTTATGGCCCCTTGCGACATCATACCAAAACAGTATGTTTTCGATAAACGATACAGGATAGAACTCAAGGAAAAGAGAACAGATACATCTGGTATAAAGGAGGTGAGGATATACACAGACGGATCCAAAATGAGAACAGGGACAGGTGCTCCGCTGATTTAAATATTAATATATCAACAGCACTGGGCATGCACAACACAATTTTCCAGGCAGAATGCGTCGGTATAATACAGGCCACAGACGCGGTGGCTGCAAGAAAAATAGAGAACCAAGGCATTCGTATCCTAACGGACAGCACTGCAGTACTGCACACTCTACGTAGCAACACAGTAAAATCAGGACTAGTCCTAGAGTGCCACAGGAAATTGGAGAGTATATGTGAGTCAAACGCGATTACACTCCAATGGATCAAAGGACACAGCGGATCCCTAGGCAACGACGCGGCCGACGAACTGGCCAGAAGGGGATCCGAAACAGACACCTACAGGGTGGAACCCGTTATACCAATATCGACAAATCAGCAAAGGTACTGGCTGCGACATAGAACAAGAAAACTACACGCCGAACTGTGGGCGAAGACGACGGAATGTCGTCAATCGAGAGAGGCAATGCCATCTCTAGACGGACGACTCTCTAAAAAACTGCTGCGCTTAAATAGGGCGGACCTATGGTATGTAGTAGGGACCATAACAGGGCACAGTAATCTTAACAAACATTTGCATGTTATAGGTCAAACGGACAGCCCACTATGCCGAGCGTGCATGAGGGCTGACGAAACACCGGCCCACGTAGTCATGAACTGCAGCGAGGTCGTGGAGCAACGGGCGCAACACCTGGGAACACCAAGAGAACTCCGAGAGTCCTGCAGCAGACCCGGCAAACTGGCCGCTTTCTAGAAGGAGCTTGGATGGTTGCAGTAGGGCAGTGGGTACACAAACCACACCATCACGCAAAAAGGCCCAACTACGAAGGGACCACATGCGGAAAACGAGCCCGCGAAAAGAAGAAGAAGAAGAAGTATATCAATAAAAATAAAATCAATGCGAATAACAAATTAACTACGAAATCGCGAACAGAAACTAATTTATTTAAGTTTTGAATGAATTCTAAAGACTATAAAAACTAAGACTAAAAAAAGTCAAAATTACTCAGTGGATAAGACACCCGCTTCATAAACACAAGGTAGTGGGTTCGAATCCGGGCAAGTACCAATGTGATTTTTCAAATCATATTTTCTAAGTTTATCTTGGACATTTCTGACTGACGGTTAAGGAAAACATCGTGAAAAAACCTGCAATTAAAAGTCTGAAATTGCTAATCCGCCTTGAGCAAGCGTAAAGATTAATGCTCATGCCTTCTTTATATGAGAAAAGTCTTTGCCTTGCAGTGGGACAGTAAACTGGTATAATTATTGATATTTATAGTAATAAATTCGGGACTGAAAATTTGATAAGTGAGAAAAATCACGAAAATTCTTATAAAGATCGTAAAGGTTACCAGTACTAGGTACTTACGTCTAACGATTATTATAGACCTGAACTAAAACGAAGAAAAGGATAATTTAGTATTAGGTAGGTACAGACCTATATTATTTATCTAACTTTCCCAAACAGGTACTTTCTGAAGAAAGGCATACAAATTTATATTTACACACACTTTGCTGAAATGTCTATAAATACACTTGTATTTTGTGTCGCTTTATGTAAATGTGATAATGAAGAGTATAATGTATTTTAATATTGTACCTCTCGTTATACTCTCTCCGGTTATTTTATCGTTGGATCGTAATTCCTTATCACAATTCTTCTTATGTGACTTTCTTCCGATTGACACTTTCGCATGCTAGCTTTATCATAAACGTATGTATAATATAATAGACTTTTATTTGGCTACTTTGACTACGAGCCAATTTGTCCATCACCCTCAACTATTATGGAACTTATGGAGGAACATTGCTGCGGTCACCACCGCAGTACGGCGTTACGTAGTTCGAAGATATTGAGGTAACGTTGGCACCATGTCAAGTCATTTCTCAGAGCACTACACGTGGAACAAACGATAAAACAAGCATTAAGGTGGTTCCGACGAAATTTCGCCGAAATCCGCGACTTTCATCTCGTTATTTAGTAGATTTTAATGCTATTTATTCATTTTGTTTTTTGCCTACAATATACCTTGATTCATGAACTTTAGAATAGTAGAAGAATTATTTACAATAATTGATTATATAACTTATACTAACGATATTAAAACAACGTGATTTCACTTATATCGAAATATTACTTTGTAATTACTATAGTTATAAATATAAAAGTTATATTGAATCAACCGGAATAAACCAAATGTCAACTCTATAGATTTATTTCATTTATTAGGATAATGTTTCAATAGTTATTGATAATTTGGCTGAATCAGCGTCGCAGGGGCTCTGCGCGGGCGACGGGAGGAAGAGCGGCAGAGCGGCGCAAGCCCTTCTGACGGACGGACGTATGCGGTTTTTTTAAAAATTATTTACGTAATTCAATAATTGCAAATAAATAATATCAAAAAAAAAATATTGTGTGGATAGATTTAGTGTTGCAAATAAATTAGATTAGTTATTTAGATTTTTTTAAAATACATAGGTATTTACTTACATTTATTATTATTTTTCATCAAAATGACTAAAATTTCACGACAGAAACAAATACAAATGCAAAAGATTCAACACATGAATATCCTGTAAGTAGGTGTATATTACCTTCATATTTTTAGTAAAATACCTTCTTTGAGATACTTACCTAGGATATCCTTTAATTATGTTTAGTTCCACGTAAACTAGGTAGCAGGTGGTGAGCCTATTGTCGCTCATGATAAGATCAAGGCAACACCGGGCCTCAAGAATCAGTAAATTTCTGCTGTTATATACCCTAGGGATATGAATATGAGCTTGCTACAATATTGTCTATGTCTACTATCATTTCGAACTAGGTGTGTGGTAGGTGGGCACATGAGTAAAATATCTAACTTGGATATTTACTCATGTGGCAAGGGCGCTTTCCAATTCCGACCGACATGTACGAGGTGCTTCGGTCGGAACACGAACGTCGGCGTCGGTCGTACAACTAGCATAGAACTCAAATTACAATGATTATACGTGACATGCGTCGGTTTGCGACCTAGTTAGGTACCTACACAAAACAACCATACACGCTGCTGTTAGGTACCTAACTATCTACGTTATCTTGCACGAGCATAAATACCTATACATTCTATATATACATACGGTGTGTACATACTTGAATATTCTATCGGTTAGTAATGCCGATAAAATATTCAAGTATTTACCTCGTTAGATTTTTTTTCATGAGCTGATAAAATCAGTGATTACTAGGCTATAGTAAATACCTACCCTTCTACTTTCAATGCATCTTATTTTGATTTATTTATTTGATTGCAATAAAGGAAGAAAAAAAAGGCTTTACAAAACGTCTTAGTCTCTAACCAAACTAAAATATTTGAAGACTGTGAAATTATCACAATTAGGTAAATTAAAAATCCTACTCTCTGTTCCTTTATTATCGTACTATATGAATTTTTAATCCTAAAATTAAATAATATATTGTTGAGTGCCTACTGGACATAACAAAACTAATACCGTATTTTTCGAGTGATAGGTGTATGTAGAAAGTAATAGACCCGGCACGGTGGCACAGTATAAAGAATTCTACTCTTTTTTGTACAGTCTTTACCTAACTAGGTAAAGGCAAAAGAATTATGTTTTAGCACTCTATGTATGTATGTATGTATCTTTATTATATTATATTATATATAAACTTATTGTAAAATGTTTGTATGCCTTGTATGTAGGCAAAACATAGCGCACTATTTTTATGATCTCAAGACCTTTGTTATGTACCTATGTTAACAAATAAAATTTCTGATTTCTGATTTCTGATTTCTGATTATAAGTGTATGTACTGTAAAACTACCCCGTGACGTCGTCCGCATGGATCCGTTACTTAGCGATAATATTACATTAGTTCTACTTTACCGATTTTGCATTATATTATACATTTACAATACTGCAATATATACGTACATACATATATATGTATGTACACATATATTTGTATGTACATATTGCAGTAATCTATACTTATAATGAATCTCTAGCGAGGTAATTTTCACGGTACATCCAAATAACTCAAACTGTGGGTACAATGCGTCTACTTTGGAAATTGTTCGTGTTACTTATTTTGCTAAGGGTACATGATATTGTGTACCTTACGTACGGACACTTACTAGAAGATAATCAACATAGGAATGATGACGCTTTGTTTAAAGCATGTGTAACTGAAAATCCTTATCAGCTCCATCATTTGAATTCAGTTTTGCTGGTGTATGGTGCTGTTTCAAATTCAGTGCAGTGGTGGCCATACAGAGTAAAGATACTGTGGGAGAAAAAAGGAAATAAAGAGGACCGAGGAGGTAACTATGCCTTCGGACCACTGATTTTCAGACAAAACTTACATTTTACGTCGTTATGTACATGTTAAATGCACATCTCCAGCCAAACCGTCCCGCTTATTCTAAAAGATCTACTTCCGTAAAATGTTTGCTGGCTATACAATATACAGAACGATTTACTGAAGTTATATCCAGATGAACCGAAAATAAATAAGGAAAATGAAAATATGTTAATTCATATAGGTTAATTAAATTAACACTTATGAACGTCAAAATTTACAAAATGTCAGCAAATTAACCTACAACCAGTTCGCTGACAAACTGAAGAACAATTTTAAAAGAATTTTAAGAAGAAGAATTGAAGAACTGGCAAGAAACTCAGGCCACTCTTTTTCATCGCCAGGTTATTACAATTTTTGTAAGTTACAGTTTCAAGTAGCATGCAAAGTGACACAGGCAATACACTTAACTCTATAGGTAATTAAATACTTACAGCTTTCTATGTTGCAAAGAAAAAATAAAAAGTAAAATGTGTGCTTTACAACGCTGCCTCAATTTGCATATTGCTACAAAAGGTAAAGGCAACATGTGAACTGTAATAAATGTTTCTATGTAAGTATTATATAAACTGTTAATATTCGATATAAGTATAAAGTAAGATGAACTTAATTTACCACAGGAGTTCACAATGTACATTGTGAACACCTCTATTTCACAAATCACAATGTATAATTTTAATAATACTAAGTATACAATTTTAACAAAACAATACAAAATGTGTACTTAACTGTACAATTATGGCTCGGGCATTATGTCATATATAATTAATACAAAAAAAAATCATTTTATGTCAAAATGTATCAATAAGCGAGATTACCGGATGGAAATAAATTATGAATCATTTAGTATAATATTCTGTATACATCTTTGCTCGAGACAGAACAGCGTTTTGTTTCGATTAGATTCGTGTTCGTAGAGTAGATAATCCTTCTACTGATTTGGCTGCGCGATAGAAGCCTTATTATAAAGGATGAATTTACTATAGCAAACTGTAAAGCGCTAAAAGCAGTAAACCAGATATCAGACAACACCAACTCATGAGTGGCTATCACAGTCCTACTATTTTGTGTTCATTTTCGGCAGACTGTGCCTGTTATTCCTACCTCGTGGACTAAGGCTGATGAAATTAAATAGTGTTTAGGAGGTCCACAGTCTGTAGCACTTCAAAATTGTTTTGCATTTAATAGGCTCCAAGCCTATACACTCCGCAAGATTTGCCATTTAATACAATATACAAGTACAATCTATAGTAGACAATGCACAAGTGTAGTCTGATTTGTTACTCGAGTTTGGTAGCGGTACGTATCTACAGAACCAAGAAAAAGTTGTCTTGCACAAAACCTTACTTTACATACATCAATATAACCGTGCCGTACAATTGCCTATCGAAGTGACTTCACTCTGCCTTATGATACAGTCAGTGGGATCCAAAAGACTAAGTGGTAGCCACCATTCCAAAGGTTATTGTTTCAAACTGCTGGCTAGGTGGTCTTTATGAGATGCTTTTTTATTATTGATGCAGGACCTCATATCATCAATCCATGAAGACGCAGTGGAGTTAGAAAGTTATGAAAACTCTTGGCTTTTGTAAGAGCTAATTTTGAACACTTAACAATCAGACGGGCATAAATAAAGATTGAATTTTTCAGTATTGTTTTAAAAAGTCATGTACTAGTACTATTGATACAGTTATTTTATTCATACTGGTCTACCAACGTGACTCTGCCTGGATAATTTAAAGAAAAGACATTTTGCTGGGGTAATGTTTCAAACGTTACCCCAGCAAAATCTGTTTTTTTTCCGAATAACTTTAAAACTATAATGCAAACAAATTTTGCTATAGGCAAACAAATTACTCCTTACGACGCACTAATTATCTGTTATACTCTCACCTCTTATAAGCACATTTTTATCAACATTTTGCTGGGGTAACGCACTCCTCTGCTATTTTAATAGAAATTGTCTCAAACTGCTAGCATAGCGGCTTCATGATACTAGCGACACTATTGCAAATAGTAAAAACATAAATGAAGATGAGGTACGCATACGTTTCATACGTGCACACACACAAACTTTCGCATTTATAATATTAATAGGATGTTAATACATTTTTTAAGTCAAAATGTTTTAGTTTGTTCATGTACAAAAAACCTACTAATATACCTATAACTATAACTAAATAAGTATAAACTCGGCAGGGTTACTAAACTAAAGTGTACTAGTATTAGTTGAAGAATACATATCATGTCAATTATAGGAATTTATCACAATGGTGTATTGTCATTGGGAATAAATTTTTAAGCGACTTCAAAAAATATTAATATTATATATATTATTAAATATTTTTTTGTATTCAATAATTCATAAAAATCGTTTTAAACGGTTTTTTTGATCAGGTAATACATTTCACAGCAGCTGGGTTTTGAGTTTATTGGTTTAAACCACAGTAGTTATTTTTATTTCTAAGTACTACATATTTAACAAACGTCATGATTCTAAACACTTATCTTTGCTTTCGCTACTATATAAATAATAAATATATAAATAATATATACTAAAAAATATACATACTTACTAAACGAAATAATAAAAGATACTAAAAAAATAATTCATTATTGGCGCGTCTATCAGATTTTAGCTCTGCGGTTTCGGACAATTAAGGTCATTGTCTTATAATTGTGCTACTGCTACTTGCCGCTAGAGGGCAAACTCGCACGCAATGTTTTTTTCGGGTGAGGCGCGGGGTGGTGAGGAAGCGAAACGCTCAAGGTCATATGTGACGGAACGCCCTTAAGAGCCAAATGCCCTTTATGTTTATTTTATCGTTTGTTCCACTCTTCGTTTGCTGGTCTAACTACTCCAGTGCGTTCGTGAGATAGATATCACCGACGATGTCAACAGATCGTCGTTGGAAGTAGTAAAGTAGATCGAGCAAGTATTTGGAGGTTCCTCTGCCTAGAAGGAGTATTGTAAGTGTTGTCAAGCAAGCGCTGTGCAAAGCACAAGTCGTGAAGACGTCGTGAAGTATCGCGTAGTTTTATTGATGACGTGCTACTCATATTCATATTTGCTCGCAAGCTTGGCTTTGTTTTCGGAATCGCTCTAAACTAGATCTTGTTGGAAATATAAACGTCAAAATCCCAATACTTTTGGAAACAGAAAGAGCGATTTCTTGGAACTGAGGTATCGAGTAAACCGAGCAGTGGCGAAGCGTCCATATAACACGATTACTGCCGGCTTCCCTTTTAAAAATATGCCCTGACCTCCTTATACCTATCACTGCTTGAGTGTCTACTCGAAAGTCTAACTGGTCTTCCAAAACTCAAGGTATTTTAGTCACACCGGCTTTCCTGCTCGGAAAAGTGACTCTTCGCTACTGAAACCGAGTCATCTACGGAATAATTGCAGTTTGCATCCAAAGTGATCTATTTGACCACGATTAAGCAGAACTTATAATAAATTGTTAATTTCCTATAAATTTTAAATCCAAATTTGCCCAAATAAAAACGCTTTGTCCATTGTACATGTCTATTATATAATGTGAAAAGTAATTTATATACAATAAAGAATTTATTATTTTATTCTATTTAGAAAGACTTTAAATTAACAATGCGTTACGACTTGAGTATATTGCGATGACATTGGCAAATAAATCCCTTTGGGAGAGACCTATGTTTAATAGTGTCTGATGTCTACTCGTATCTGCAGACGATTTGTAGGCATAAATCAATGCCTATGTAAATAAACAATACACAGAAAAAAAGTTCTGTAAGTACATGCTTGATGTATAAAAGTGCGTAGAATAATAGGCTTACGAAGGCAAAGGCTTGTATTCGGGCAATGTAATAAAATAAATATGGTGCGGAGCGTCGACGCGGACCGGCCTCCCACGTGACCTGCCTTTGAACTTACCAACAATTTTGCACATTACACTATTTGTTTACGCACACCGCGTACGGTAGGTAATAGCAGTCTAATCCAATCTGCAACTTCCGAAGTGAAATATTGCGACATTAACAAATGTCTACTAAATAATGAAACATAATGAGAATTGTAATTTTAAAGGAAAAATAGCGAGTTTGACGAGTTTGTAATTTTATTTTGAACACAACTGTTATCAGATGGAAAATACGGTGTTATGTGAAAGCCAGGACTATAAAACAAGAGATTGCGAGGATTAAAGCTTTCCGACAGAACAGCCTCAACCATAAAATAAAAAACGAGAAGTAAACCACTAGTCTTTTTGACTACCTACAATAATTTCGGACCTCTTTGAGTTTAAGATAGAAAATAACAGTACAGAGATTCTCTTTCTCCTCTGATAATATGTAAAGGGTTTTATATAAAGCCTCGTCCTTTTACCACAGCATTTACCTATGGTTTCAAATGTTAATAATTCACATCGTTGTATTTGGGCCCACTAAGAAGTAGGTATTAGAATTGAATCGAATTAGAGCGGTATCAAACTATCTACTACTATAAGTCGTTAACCTTTAACTAAACCTAAAATCGTTACGATAAAAAAATTGAGCATAATTATTATCATCTATATCTGTTGTTCAAGAAGTTTACATCTTAAATACTTAATGATATTTAACACCTACAACCTACAAGTAAATAACAAATCTATAGACAATCGGACGTACTTTTCACATTAAGTCACAACAAAATCAATAACAACTTTAAACTACATACTAATTTGCGTAATTACGCCGTGCCTACGCTTATCTTCTTTCACTGCATCTATTTTAGGTCGCTGGTGTGTATGAACTGTTTAAACTTAATTACAATATATATATATATACATATATAACAAAATTATGTATATAAGATATACGTAAATGTTGTACACATAAAAAAACTCAAAATTTGTATGTGTGTGTGTATCGGGTGCGTCAAACAAACAGTTGGCGGTACACCCATGTGAGGCACGTTTATTTGCGCGCGGTGGCCTCGCGGGGAGGAGCTCCGGTTGTTTACGTCGTCGCAGCCGCTGTCGGTTGTGATGACTCATTAACGGACGCTTGATCGAAGACCATGCTGATTTTAGGCGTACCAATCGATTTCTTTGAATGACAAGTATCAACATGCTGTATACACAGTAATAAATACAGTTATTTTAAAAGTTATCGTAAAAAGGGTTCCCATGTCAGTCTCGGTCAGCGACCCGGAAATGACGCGAGAGATGAATGATAGTGGGTCTATTTTTGTTTTTCGTGATAAATTATTACATTTATCCCGATAATCGCAACTATCAATGATTGTAATGTCGGCAACTTCTATCAAACACGCCCACATTCCTGGAAATTAGAATTAATGTCATGAGTACAATACCCGCAATACTCAGTCATGTGGGATGTAGTTGAAAGACAATGTCGAAGTACTTACCCACATCTACATCATTAGCCATATATTTTCATATAAGTACTTCATAATGTAATGATGGCTAGATCGTCAGGAGTTGTTGACGACGACACCGTCGACATCCGTTTAAAAGGAAGCGTCATGCCTTCATCACGGATAAGCACTTACGATTGTAGTAAATATATTTTGTAGATAGCAATACAACATGAGTGATACCCATTCATTTATTTGTGTTATGTAAAAACTATCAAATTACATTAAATTTACAAATAAAATTTTATTTGTCTTGCAATAGAATAATTAATAATTTAATCGATTTTAAGTAAGTAATTTTTGTGTGTTTCATTTGAATTGTATATAATAATGGAACTTTTTTTTCATCATCATCATATCAACCAAGACGTCCACGGATAGACAAAGACCGCCCCAAGTCTGTGAGAGGTCTCCCCACGCTGCGTATGTATTTCTTCTTGGCATATTATATTCTCATGTTCTAGATACTCCTTCTAGTTTAGTAAAATAGTAAATGTATTCGGGTTTCAGTAAGCCAGTAGTAAATGAATACCTATCTATCTAACTATCTAGGCAATACCCTAGTGTCCCCATTCTCACAATTTGCCTACAAATTTGTTTTGAGACTTTATACATGCATTGATGTTTGTCAGATCCTACATATTTTTGCAGACGCCGTAGAGATTAAGGTAGAGTAAGAATAAAGATTAGTAATTGCTTTCTGATTCACATAATAGTGAATCAAATCATATCAAATAATTTATTCGGCAACCTAGATATTAAAATAACAAAAACAGTCTTAGATTAGGTAAACTTCATCTAACAGCGTCTGTTCCCGAACTAGGTAGTTTCGTGGGAAGTCCTGTGGTTCTGGCAAGAAGTGTACATAGTATTTATTCATAAATTAATCTTATATTTATTGTATTATAGGTATAGGATATAAGTATAGGTATTATATAAATATAGCAAACATATTAGTACTTAATAAAAATAAAATAAATAAAAAACCAGATTATGTTAGCCAATTATGAACTTTCATCAAAACTAATAGTAATGAACAGTGTATTTTCAGAGGGGATCGCAGATATGAGAACAATATTTACTTTATTACAACTATTAATTTCTCTGTATCCTCGTATACCTATATCATGCTTCGAATGTCATTTTGAATGGATTATTTACAGTTTTAGTATGTATGTTTTAGTATGTAAGGGGATAAATTGTTGTTATTGCATTAATTCTATTGTAGAGAAGTGGTCCAAAGAATAAGTAGAATCTACATGCAAAAGCATGTTTGGTTACTAAACTATATCTTTCAGTCTTTTGTTAGGCACTTAAGAGCTAAAGGGAAGATCTGTGTGCTGCTTCAGTACCGTGTTGAATGATGAATAAATGGCGAACTGTTAAAACCTTACATTGTTTGTAAAGCAGTTTAGTGGGAAAAAGGAAAGCTCTTTGAGCTCTCTCTACTGTCAGTAGCAGTGTTGTACCCACTTCACCCCATGCAGTAATACAATAAGTTAATACTGATTGACAAATAGCAAAATAAATTGGGTTCGTTCCTGAGGGCTCCGGTTCCTGAGGCACCTGTTCCGGAGGGACCCGATTCATTTTTATCTTAATAAATGTAATTAATTAGTAGTTTAGCTAAAACGTACCGTCCGCAGATAAGATGTTTAATAAAGTTTGATAATTTACTAAAAAATAATATTTATCTTTAAGGATTAGGAAAAAATTAAACATAACTTTAGTTAGGGCAAATATTATAATTAAATACTTACGACTCTTTTAGAGTAATCACAGATAATAATTATAATCACAATAATTCATCTTTGGTATGCGGAAAATCAAAAAACCTAGTCTCGATGGAATATGACAATTAAAACATTCACACTTTTAGTGTGAGAGCGTCTTACTTTTAGACATTATTTTTATAATGTTGGTAGTATAGTAAATAATTAACACTCTAATAAACTTTTAACATAATTATATAATCATTCTTACAATACAAAAATTTACTAAAAAATAATCAACATTATACATTTACTTTTTTATTACATAAAAATAAATGTACTTATAATATCGAGTATTTATTCAAAATGTCTCAATGAAAACTGTGATTCGACATTATAAACCTACATTTTTGCACTTTTTTTATTGACTCTACAAGTTGGAAATAATAAAAATATATTTTGATTATATTTATCGTATTCGGGTCCCTCCGAAACGGGTGCCTCAGGAACCGGGGCTCTCAGGAACGAACGCAATAAATTGGTCTTATTAATTTTGAATCTGCAATGCATCTTAATTTTTTAAATGCGTGTAGGTATCAATTTGCAAACTCTGGTATTTACTGTCTCTTTAATATGATGCTTGAAGCTTAAATCTTCATCTATTATTATTATGCCAGAATATTTTAGTGTATTTCCTCTTTTGATAATAGAGCAGGTGCATTAGTCATTTACATAGCTACAGTAATGTGCGCGTAGGACAAAATTTTTATGCGATATTGTCAATTTGCGCATCAAAAACCTTAGGTATATACCTAGTTTGTTTTTTCTGCATTTAGTGTTAAAAGTTGAATGAACATAACATTAATGTTATGCTTTTGGCTCAAGCAAGACACAATGTAGTGCATAATGTTTGATAGCAAAGCACTCTAAAATACGGTTAATGTACTTTGCTCGGCTAATTAACTCATTTGAACTCCACGGGGCCTTACCCGAATATACAGATTTTGATATGGTAGCTGCTAGAGAAGTAGCGAGAATTGCATTAGTTCCACCAACAAGTGTCTAACTATCCGCAAGGTGTAATGTAAAGTCTCTAGGTAGAATATGTTCTTTAGTAAAGCCAATCTCTGTATTAGTTAGTAGTAGATACGATGATCAGTTTCATAAGTTGACGGCGTAATATAATATTGTATCATGTATTAAGAATCTTAATGATCGACGGATGGAAATTAACTATTTGTATCACTGCACTTTCCCGTGTGGTCTTTTACATGACCTAGCCGCGCCGTAGATATATGGTTATTTTCAAACAATTTCAATTGGAAAATACGTGGTTGTTATCTATAGTCATGTGAGCAAAGTAAAATGTTAGATTGTTTTTAACATAGGGTCTTGTGGAGTTATACGTAAAATAGCCAAATAGTGTTTTTGTTCGAAGTAAGAAGCTATGATGGCAGTATCGCAAAATACAATGTTCTTTTTTACATATTGCTTCAGATAGAGCAGTACAGTCCAGATTCAGATGTGTTGCTTTCAGTAGTTTCAGTTAAACAATAAAGTGACCTCGACATTCACATAGGTATAAAGAATAATTCGAAAGTTGCCTACGATTTTCCTGGGATGCCATCATCAGATCCTGGTTTCCTTATCATGGTACCACACTTGGGATATCTACTTTCCAACAAAAAAAGAATCATAGAAATCGGTTCATAAACGACGACGTTATCGACGTACACACATAAAATAAAAAATAAAAAAAATATATACGGTCGAATTAAGAAACCTCGTCCTTTTTTTGAAGTCGGTTCAAAGAATTAACTTGTGCTACTACTAGGTCAGAATTATCAATAACTCATAAATATACCGTGTGAAATAATAGCCACAGCTTTTCCTTTAGCCGTTAAGTTAGCTGATAAAACGGTTGATGTTGTTTATTTATTAATGATGGTATATTATTCAAACCGGCGACGGTGAATGCCGTGGCTAGGTCGTCCATCGGCTTAGGTCATAGAATGCGTCCGGAATGCACACCGGTGCAGATTGCTAGCCGCCTCTCACCCCGCACACTCCTCGCCACTTGCGAACATTGGACCGGTTCTTGAACAAGTATTACTGCGTACCATGTCTAGTACCATTTAAATGAAGACACATGCATTGGCCTGTGCTGCTAAAAATCTTAAACAATAAAAGTCAAAAACAATATACCTAAATACTTGCTGTGCGAACAGTTCATAAATTCGTTTCCAGTCAACGATTCCGGTTTTAGGTAAGTTGTAGCTAAATCGAGTATTATTGTCCCAACCTTGAACTTGTGGAAAATACTACCAAATATGTTTAAAAGTTATTGGTTTTCAACGTTCAGCCATAGTCCTTTCAATTAACATGAAATCAAAACGGTTTAATAAGTATGTACATATTAGGTACGTACATACGAACTGTTAATAATTTATTATTACTTATCCTTCGGTTTTAATTTATGAACGATTATTAAAATAAAATATCATTTAATTAACTCGTAATTTTATAATTACGCAAGTATATTTTCACATTAAATAAACTCAAGCTAACTAAATGATGATCTAATTAAGGCTTTAAAATTTCGTAAGTTTTCTACTGTCAGAATAACAAGTAGCTATCTTGATAAATTTAGGACGAATAAAAAAATCTTGGACGTAGATAACATCTAAAGTGAAGATCCTAATTTAGACAAGTACTTGTAAGTTTGTAACTACAGTGAGTGATATGATAAGAATTAAAGTTATTGTTGGTAGATATAAGTGCAGCCATACAGTACAATGATATGTATGTATCTGTATAGGCAGGTAATACCTACTTAAAAAAATTAAATGACTATGTCGGTTCTCCCCTTTTGAGCACAGGCGTACTTGTAAATTTTGCAGTGGACGTCTTCAGGCAGTTGATGATAAATCTACTCGAATCACGGTAAAATAAATCAGTACTGGGCACTGACACTTTCAAACTTAGTAAAACAATGACGGCGCACCGCCGTGTGGCGACGACGACGCGTTCATGACGAACTTTATTTGCATATCATGACGTCGAGTCTACATGAGATTCCCTTTAATTTGCAACTACTTATAACGTCTCTTAGAAATATATATTTTAATACATAGCAAGTAGCCATGAATTATGCGTATCACGAAAAACACTCGGTATGCTAAAATCTAAAATCGCAAACATTTGACAAAAGAGGTAAAAAAATCTCTGGTCTACGAAGATTTTCCTCAATAAGCTGCCATGTTGCAATAGTTTCATCGATTCTTAGAATTCAGATATTTTGATTGCTTTTTCTGCGTGTATTTTGGGTTTCACTTTAAATATTTAAGTGAAAGTGACAAAGGTATGTCTTTATCAATTTTGGGTTTGTTGTTTTTATTGAATACAAAATTAACGGGAATTTAAATTGACCTATAGAATATACAATGTCAATGACATGAGTTATAGAGTCCACCTTTAGTGAAAATCAGCATCAGATCAAATCTATAGCTAATAAGGTTATGGTGAAGAGATAGGTATAGGTATTACCCAAAAAGTAGAGTATAATGTTGAAAATGAAGACCGCTGATAAATAATTATGGAAATGGCAGCGCGCGGCGCGGCGCGGGCATCGCTGGCGCTCGCCCGCTTGGGGCCTCTATCTTCAAAACAACACTTGTTGCGGAAATAGAGGCGAAAAGCGTTTGCTCGTCGTGTCGTGACGCGAATATCGGCACGTTCACCTCTCTCGGCCGCATGTCATCCTCAATCCTACACAGTACCTTAGCAGTGGTTAATATCCCACATGTAACAGCAATGACGGTTAGTGATAAAAATTTTGATTATTAGCTAGTCATATTTGTGAAAAACAAACTTAAAATCGTTTAAGGATCGATGCATTTATAATGAATTGTATATTAAACAGATGCTTTTGTATTGTTAAAGGTAAGGCAATTAATCAAAACACATTTATTCTTAACTAGCTTTTCGCGGAGCGGTTTATCCCGCGTCTTTGCTTTCTGCTCTGCTCCCGTCGCCAGTAGCGTGATGTTACATAGCCTATAACCTTCTCCAGGAACTGGGCTATCATACGCAAAAAGGATTATTCAAATCCGACGGGTAGTGTCAGAGACTAGCGCGTTCAAACAAACAAACTCTTTCGCTTTATATAATAGTATAGATATGATAATATTGGCATCTACCTATCACACATTTGAGTAGCGTCTAATGTTAAGACGTAAGAGATGTTTTTCAACTAGGTATAATTAATATAAATATTTGTACATAATATATTTAAGTATTTCAGAAGCATGATTTTGTTGTTATTGTAAAGTAAACTGAATCTAACAAATAAATTAAAGTTTATGTAACTTAATATTTCAGTTTAATTTAGCTCTTTGTTTATAATATTCACATGTTTTGGACAGAGACATCAAATCAAAACAAATCGTCATTTGGCCTCGTCAAACAAGATAGTTACGTAGCGTATGCGAAGCGCGATAAAATTAGCTGATACACTGACATTGAACGCAAAAACAAAGTGGAGCGAACTTCGCGCATGCGCTCAGGTAATCAGATGTGGGGCAATTTTAGAGATCGCATTGCTAATAAGCGCGCGGGTGTTTGGGGTAAAAGAGGCCCATATCGGGGGCCCGCTACAAATACTTAAACGCACTAATTGGTACAATGACGACCATCTTCGGTCGACGACCGCGCACCTTAGTAAGTGAAGAATATCATATAAGGTTGTTAGCCTGGCGGCGACCTAGAGTCAACCAGTGCTTCGCGCCGGTGCCGCTGAGACAGGCGGTGTTCGATGGTGCCTTCTTGGCCGGCGGCCTTTGCTCCAGCTCGACACGCGCTGCTACACTCATTAATGTACTATGTACTGTTTGATTGCATTTTTGTAAAAAAGGGTGTTTTTCATAGGAGCCTTGATGACTGCGATTACGCTTCCCATATATAAAATCCGATCTATATATATTATATAAATGTACACATATTGTGACCAGTCAGATACAACATTAAATAAAATCATTAAATATGTTCAACTACGTTTTCATCATGCAATTATTCTAAAGTCAGCATTCAGTGTCTATTAATATCTACAAGCAATATAAATTATTAAAAAACAAAAAGCCAGTCTGCCTAAAATAAAGTGAAAAGAACGAAACCCATTCTTTTCTTGTGCTGACGCTACATTGAAATTTTATATACCCTATGTCACTCCCACAATCAATACGAATCTAATGACACCTTATACGTTAAAATTCATTAAGCCATTTAGGCTATAGAGCGTGCCAAAGAAATAGACATACATACATACATGCATACATACGCTCAAAAAACATTACCCTCCTTGACTGTGTCAGTCAGAGCAAAAAGAAATAACATCGCCCTCTGTACGGGTACGTCAACAAAATTTATTTTAAAGTTTTTAATGTTCTACTTTGTCAGCGTGATTTATGTGTATAACCATGGCAATTTTAGCTTACTAGTAACAAGAGTCTTTGAGCTAAGCCGTGGACAGACGGACAGACGGACGGACGGACATGGCGAAACTATAAGGGTTTCTTGTTGACTACGGAACCCTAAAAAGTTATATAATTTACAGCTCTGCGTATACGGTACAGCTACAGCAATAGTTAGCACCTTTGCGTTCCTTTATTTTGTGCTCTATTATTATAACTATAAAAGCCAGCCAAGTCGGATAAGCTTGGTAAAATTAATAAATCTGTAATTGTGAATTTATGCTTTTAAATATTTTATCTTTCTTTTTGTGCCAACTGTAGTTCGTTGAAATTATCATAAAAATTCCTCATAACGGTTAAGAGTCTTCTGCTGTCCGACAGTTCGCGTGAGGTCCTCAAGGGGCAATACGAAACACCAATATATACTTTTTTTTATTGCCGCCGCCGGTGGCAGACGAGCCAAATGCCCACCTGATGGTAAGTGGTAACGGTCGCTCATGATCTTCCTTAATGCCAGGGACTGCTAAGCCGCTGCCTATCTTGAAGGAAATGGGGTAGGTGAAGGCAATGAGAGAAAAAAGAGAACTTGGGCCTCCAGTGCTCTCACTCACCGAACGAAAGTATGAATACTACTACTCTTACGTCGTCAATGAGAGGGTAGTACTTACTTCCCCGGTCGATCCGACCCATTCATGCTGAAACCAACAAGAATCTACTACCTACCGTAAGATATTTTTAAATATTAAGAAATTCTCTTGAAAAGAGTTTAATCGATACACCAAAATAAGGCGAGTGGGACATTTTATTTTAAAGGGTTGATATTCAAGAGGTGAGAGGGGCCATAGACCCGTTATTTCTATTCAATAATTTTAGGCTTGTAAATTACTTTTTGTAAAAAATGAGTAAATAACAACACTAATGCATAAATAATTTTAGGCTTGTAAATTAATTTTATGTAAAAAATGAGTAAATAACAACACTAATGCATATTTGATAACTATTTAAATACCTTTAAATACCAAATTCAAAGATTGAATACGGTGATACTTAAAAAAGTTTTAAGTAGTTCAGTAGTAGTTTCTGACAATTTCTCAAAAAGCCACGATAAGCAAATAAAAAGTTAGCATTAAGTAGGTAAATATAATTGAAAAATGTCAGCATATAATCGAATACCTTTAACCTTTAATAATGTTTTGTTGATTTATAACTACGCGCACATTGTTACATTACATTGTTTTATCAATTCTTGTTTGTTACTTAAAAATACATTAAGAGACCTTATATGATAATTCTGCTTTTGCCAAACACATCTCATGACAAAATTACTGCACACTAACTAACTACTAATGGAAAGCAGTCAAACAGTCTATACAACGAATAAGTATCGACTTCTTTAGGGCAAAGTATATTCACACAACTTGGTGGTCTGCAGCTTATTTACTAACATATCAGTCAACAAATCATCCACGAGAAAGAGGCAGGAAATCATCCAAATTAGGCGGCCAGCAGCGTCCAGTGATTGCAAGTGTTTTCCAATAATAACATAGGTACTCTTACCCCCAGTTTCTGAAAGGCTGATCAACGATAAATTAACTAATCACCTGTTAAATCCTATGTGAAATACTTAAAAGCATGGTAAAAGTATGGATAATTAGTTTAATTTGACCTAATTAGTTACTAACTAGATTAAATTAGACTAATTATTCATGCTTTTAGCAACAAAATTGGTACTTCACATAAGATTTAACAGGCGATTAGTTAATTTTTCGTTGATTTGCCTTTCAGAAACTGGGGGTTAGAGTTCTAATATCTAAGCATTTAGAACTTTATATTGTAGATTTGTACAGAGTTTACTACTACTGTATAAACTAATTTACAATGTTCTATTATCTCTATTCTGCCGTTAACGTAATTCCAACTTACAAGTTTTAACTAGATATTGTGCTTCACATTATTACCGAAAAATTAAATATATAAAACCTTTTTACATATTATACGACTTTCTACAAACACATAGGTATTTTAATATAATGTAATAAATAAAAAAATCTAGTAAGCTACCAGTTACTCGATGTTGGGTACGTTAATTTAGACTTCCTCCCCCAACGGGGTTCTCGCCTTGTCGCGGCGGGGGGGCTTAGTAGCCGTGGATACCAAGGACCACGGTGAACCAAGAGGAACCCCAAGGAGGCGCCGCTCCTCTGGGCTTTGCCAGTAAGCCCACGATGGAGCGGCTCTGGTGGGTTGCGGTGCTGTTGGGCGGCACCGCAACTGGGTCGGGCTGCAGTGTTGCTTCGGCGACACTGCGGCTGAGGAGTGGCGGGGCCGCGGCGGGAGAGGAGTGCCGGTATAACGGTGCGCCGCTCTCCCTACCTTCCGCGGCCTCGGCGGGGCCGCAACCGCCAGATTGCGGACGCGGTGGGGCCGCAGGGGAAGAGGAGTGTCGGTATTGCGATGCGCCGTTCTCCCTATCCTCTGCGGCCGAGTTGGCCTGCGGGCGGCGATCGGGCAGTCGCCGCCCGAACAGCACGGGCCCGAGATGGCAGTGCGCGTGTTCCGCACGTGCCTCTCGAAGGAGAGGGGGCTAGGCCCCTAAATCGGACGGGGCCCGTTCGCGGTGAGCGGGCCATGGCCCGTCGGGGTCGCGGATGAATGCGCAAGCGACTCCCGTGACCCCGACACTCTGGCCGTCTGGAGGAACACCGTGGGTTTTAGTCGGTATGCTGGCCGCGCTTTGAGTGCGGTCGGAGAGTCCGACATAACCCCCGCCTTGCCCGGGCGGGTGCGTATGCGTAATGCATTCCCCACGTATAAAAAAAAAAAAAAAACATACATTAAAGAATTACGCTCTGTACACCTACGTTTAGTTGAAGAAATAATGTGCGTGACTTTTTTGGCAGAGAATACCTACCGCTTGCGTGGTAAACAAACGAACTCAAACTAAATACGTGTATACATATAAACAACACTTGCGTAAGTTAGTTCACGATTAGGTGCTTATGCGTGCAACTTCGCTTTGTCTCTAACCTAGTGAAATCTTGATGATAAATGGTTACCGGTGCATATTTACTACAATTACGAAGGGTTAATATAGTTAGTGCTATATCTACGACGCATTTAAACAATGATAATAAAATCATGTCATTGTTAAGCAGTGGCGGATTTACCACAGCAGTCTGAGTAGGCTGGAGCCTAGGGCAGATTTTAGGGGGCGGCAAATGTGGCCCAAATTTTGTCTTGTATTAGATACAAAAGTGAAAAAAGAAAAAACATTATTATATAAGTATACACTGAGAAAACGAGCTTCGAAAATTAAATACATAATAATTAATATTTTAGTACTATACAGTATAGTATACTGAATAATCTAACGTCTGTATATGAAAAATTACTAAACGCTTTGTAAAATATACTTTTGTGATTAGGATTTTTTTTTTAAATAATCTAATAACATTTAATTATTACAAATATAATTTTGTAACTTTTAGCCTTTTTTACCTCTCAAGAAAAGACAAATTCAAATAGCCTATAAGGCTGCAAATGTGTAAATCCGCCAATGTTGTTAAGTCGTGCTTTCAAAAGCCTATCCTTGCATAGAAGTAGGTACCTAATTATAAAAAAATACTGTGGCTAAGAAGAAGCTATATTATAGATATAATATATAATATTAAGATTTTCTTTTCTGATCATACTCCACTTAACATTATTCATGCTACATCATTAATACATACATTAAATGAGCAACGGTATCCCATGCACAATTACGTCCCTGTGCCACAAATACTGAAAACCCGCAATAGCTTTTATAAATGCACGATACTCATTCACAGTGAGCTTCCACAGCCAGACGCAACCTTTGGCAGGCACGGAGCACGCTGTCACCTCATTCGTTCCGCTCTTGGAAAAACTTTTTCCAGGAAATGAGCTTCCAAGAGACGTATGGAAGTCTCTATAGACTCCGTACGCAAGTTGATCGGAGCAAAGAAAACCGACACAGGTGGTTTTAGAAGAAATGCGGACCTCAGGTGTAATTGCAGCGTGACTCCACAAACTAAGGCCCACCTAATTTCATGTCCTGCATGCACGGATACATGCACGCTAGAGGACACTGCAGTCAGGGTGGCGACTTATTGGGCCAGTAAAATCTAAATTTTAAAGATGAAAAGCGGTCGACACGAAAGAAGAAGAAGATACATACACTAGGGCTCTGTCGTCAACCATAACTGCACAGAGTGCGACCCTTTTAAACATGTTCTTCCCATACCTTAAATTTATTAATTAACGCACACCTTAAATAATAAGTTTAAGTTATGACGGAACTATCATGGCCTAACTATAATCAAAATTCCTAAACAAAATACAGGTAAAAAATACCTTCGTACTACTCCCTTTGTTATTAGCGCGCAAACGCAACAATTAGTTTACAGTACGATTTACGATTTAATAACAGTAATGCAAACTGCAGCCGATGAATGAAAGTAGGTACACAAGTAACAGCAAGGTTTTTGAGTAGCAAACTCGTGTGTTTAAAAATACAGCAACGCGAGATGATACTGAGATTTTATGAGTCTATAGTAGCTGTTCACCATTGGACGGAGTCGTTTTTGTCAGTATAACATAGTATAAAAGGAAATCACTGGAAAGCCTCTGTCTATTTGACCGCGCTAATCTCGAGAACCACCCAATGAATTTGTACGTGGTTTTAACTGTTATATTGTGTTTCACAGAGAAGGTTTAGGTAATACTGTATTACCTAAACCTTCTCTATTATTTATTATTAGTATTACTAATACATCAACTCTATCACATATAGGAGCGGAGCAATTACATGATAGTAAACCAAACTTGAAACGGGCAACAAATTTTAGGACTGATGCGAAGCGAGAGAGGCGCTATGTTACTCGTAACATAAAAGGAAGTCGCTGAAACGCGTCTGTCTGTTAGAGCTCGCTAATCTTGAGAACGATCTAATAAATTTGTATATATCAATCTATCATCTATATAGTCTATATAGTATATCATCTATAGGGGCCGAGCAGTAGCAATAATAGTAAAGCAAGCCGGAAAAGTTTGATGCCAGAACACTCGAATGCGTTGAACTGTCTAAACTGTTAAAGATAAAAGAATATTATGTATTAGAAAATTTTGTAGAATAAAAAGATCTACAAAAAAAATATTTCGAAATTCGAAAAATATATGGTCGAATTGAGAAACCTCCTCCTTTTTTTGAAGTCGGTTAAAAGTTAAATAGAAAATAGGTACATTGCGTCTTCCGGTTCGTGGTCGCCACTCTAGAACCTTTCTGCCCCAGCGGCCGTCAGTTCTGTGAGCTATGTGTCCTGCCCATTGCCACTACAGAGAAACACTGACGCAAACTCAGGTAAACACTAACTGATGCATTTTACGTAATATATGTATAGTTTAAGAGTACTTTTTACCTAATAAAACATTATTAAGAAAAATCATTCATCATTAATACCGTTTCACGTAGTAGAAACGTAATTTGTAAAAATTCACAGGCAAAACATTTAATACGATTGAACGTATTTGCTCGAGGGCATAATGAATGACACAGCGGGAACAGAGATGTGGTGATGTTGTTCTTCAAAACAGTTTTTCAGAAGACTACAGAGCGGGCTATGTTAGGATATCTCTCTGCGACATCATAATAATATATGATGAATAATATAGCCTGTAGAGTTGCCTCAAACAAGTGTTGATGGACAGGACACGTAAAAATATTCAGTATCTAAAGCTTAAATTTGTAAGATAGGTTTACTTATTTAAGTATTTACATGCTGCACGTATAGAATTCAAACAAAAACAATTAAAATGTTCATGATATCACTACGTGTTGTTTATGGATATTAACTATGTGAACCCATTCACAAGGATAGGCCAGACCTACTAGCGATAAACAACCCCGTGACCTATTTCCATTATTGTCAAGAAAATAGGGCGGGATAAATTTAACTGCGAGCAGCACGGGCGTCTATTCCTAGGCTGGTAATTAGAAAAATAAACAGTACTGCGAACAGAAATAGAACGCATAGGAGACATAAATACGTACGCTTTGCATACAAATAGACTTGCAGAATGGCCATAGAAGAAGCTCTAGGCTGATCACAGTTCAATGGTCTGCAACTCTGTAGCTGTCCTAGGCTTAGGTTATTTGGTTTAGCAGCTGACTGCGCTTTTGATCTTTGAGTTTATTTCGGTTGTCTAAGAATATTGTAAACAAGTACGTAACCTATATAAAACATGGTCTTTGAATTGCTAAATAAACTACTTTGATTTCCCTCGGTAGCACTCCATTACGCCGAGGTCCACTCATTACTATGGAATAAAACTCTGACATTAACTTATTTTATTTTGATTAACTGTATTCACAAAGTGAATTCTTTACTTTTGCCGTCTTTGTCTGTGATTGATAGACCACAAGCAGGCTTTAAAATTAAATAGGTCTAACTCACACACTTTATTTCAAATAAACCAAACGAGAATGAGGATGTCGAAATCTTCTTTAACTATTTTTAACTTAGATATATTAAATTAAATGGAGCTTCTTCAAACAGCTACCTACCTTTAAACATTTTGAAATCATTAGTTAATTTTTTTTGTAACGCATAGTTTTAACCATAATTTTAACAACGCATAGTTTTTTCATCGCAAACTATTTTCATAAACTTTCGTATAAAGTAACTCGCAATGAATGTTTTGTATTAATTGTAATGTTAAAAAATACTTTACTCTTTGTTGTAATGTCAGTTCGCTCTTTCTGTAAATGTCAGAAAATGTTCAAATGTTTCTTGCTGCACGCATTGTGTTCGGATACGCGTAGCACTGATTCGCAAATTTGTGTAGATGTGGCAACTATTTTCTGTTGTGTAATTTTATTGTTTTTATTTTCTGTTACTTATTTTAATTTGTTATTAGTTTCTTATTTATTATTATTTATTAACTGATTATCTTATTATTTAATTTTATTCTAAAACACATAATTATAATTATTTTCAATGTTTAATTTTACTTTTATCTAATTTTTCAAACTTGTATGCTATTTTTTTTAATTTTTTAATTTATCTTGCTTTGTTTTATTTACAATTTAATTTAATTTATAATTCGATTATTCAGTCCGTGAAATCACGCAAGGGCGCTTTCGGAAGATCAGCGTTTAAGTCAGTTTACTGACCTAAGCACATAGCTGAGAAAGGGACCCTTTTTGTTTGTTAATGCATGTTCCAATTATATTATATAATTTATAAAAAAATGTAATTACTCATTTGCAAACAAAATAAATTTATTTCTTTCTTTCTTTCTTTTTGTTTTTTTTTTTAGTATACGTATACTTAAATTAGTCAAAAATTATAACTATCCTTCTTATCTTCTAAGTCCCCGAAGCGAAAACTATTAAACCATTAAAGTTGATTCAAGTATTTATACAAATTCAAATTTTTTATTGCGTTCCTCAATGAATGTATAAAAGGTTGTAATTTAATAAATACAATAGTTTCAATTGCGAACTCTACTCGGACACAGCATAGCATAGGAGAGAGGAGATAAAAATAATATTAGCAAAATGTAACTAGGTACATTATATGTATAACTAGTACCTTTTTTAGTAAAATGACTACAATTTTTGGAAATAAACATAATAATAATATGTATTCATGCGGCAGCGACAAACTGGACTGCGTACTTTATCAAAATTTTGTAACTACAAGTGTTGACTGTTTTATAAAACGTAATAAAGTTTCGTTTATTTAAACTTATCAAAATTTTCAAGCTTTGGAAAACCGTGATCTATTTTATTTGTTGTTTCTACAGTAAGATTAACATTGTTTATATTTTTGTACTTATTTGTGAACACACATTACCTACGTTGTGAAATCGCACACGCCCTTTTTCTTCGAAAATTAGTGACGTCAACACTTTTGACACGGATTTAATAAAATTGATATCAATAATATTTAAACATAGTATTGTTTATGTGCACATATTAACATTCTTGATTTTTGATTTTTTTTTGATTGATCGATTGGTCTTATAACACCCTTAATAACAATGAAAATAATAGCTAATTATTGACCGATAAAGGTAAAATTACAATAAAGACAGAAGTAATTGTAAGTACCAGAAAACCCGCAGAGCAGAAAAACAAAGCGGATGACATAGTTCGCAGAGCATTTACCGGAATAGCTGGTAAGTAACAGACAACCCATGGAAGGCTACAGCTCAGAACAGGCGAAAGTGGTGATCCATGTTAGAAGACTATCTTCAGCCAGACTGCTAAATATATTCTGGACAAAATGATGAATGGCAAGTACATATCAACCAAATTAGTAGTGTACAATACGGCAGATCGCATGTAGCGGTAATCATTTATCAAAACACAAACAATGTTATTTTAAAACTAATCTTTAGGCATGATAGCATAGTCGGTCGAGCGAAACCGAAATTTAAGTGAATCATTTATATAATTAATTTGTTTTCTTAACTTTTGTAGAAACTCTTGCGGCTAGCTGGACGCACGCTTCGTCGACGCCGACGCGAGCCATCAGATGAAATTTTATCAGTTATTTATTCGGAATTTGGCATGAATCAGTCGACTATCTTTATTTCTCACCTGTTATTTTGTCAGAGACGCTATGTCTATTTTATAAGATTGTACAAAGATAAAATAAAATCGGTCACATTTTACACCAATGTTAGCGAGTACGAATTGTACTAGATTACACAAATATACATAAAATAAATTCAAATAAAAAAAATAGGTGTCATTAGTTACATCGTTGTAGTGAAGTATAAGCAACATTGTTTTGGACCTACAAGGACCGCCAATAATAAAACAATAACTAATATTATTGATGCAATAAAACTAAATTAAGTAGCTAAATTTATTATTTATTTGTGCAAAAGCTTATCAACAGACTTTATAATTATCTAAATACAAACCCGTTTACCTAGTCTCGTTTTGGTCTAATATCGAATGCGAAATAACAGGGAAGTCTTGCCACAGTTCTGTAAACGTGATGCTTAATTTAATATTCTGAATAACCAGAACCTGACAATAATACTGATTTAATATTATACTATTAGCCATTGTGTACCGACAGCAGCGACTAAACGTAAACATATAGGTACCTACATTGAAAATTTAAAAAACCCCAGACATTATAGACATTATAGACCCTGACTGCTAAGCCGGAGGTCGTGGGTTCCATTCCCACCCAGTACAAACCTTTGTGTGATGAGCATGATTGTTTGTTCTGTGTCTGGGTGTAATTTATCTATAATATGTATGTATTTACAAAAAAAAAGAAGTATTTAAGTATGTATATCCTAAGTATGTATTCTAGAACCCATAATACAAGCATATAATATGCTTACTTTGGGTCTAGATGGCGTTGTGTGTAGTTGTTGAAATATTATTATTATTATTCTCTTTATTTAATTATATACACACAAAATTACATTTTTAAATATATTTAAAAAATAATAGACATATACATTTAAAAATATAAAAATATGGAGACCCACCGATATCGGGTACAGGGACCAAGCTATTGGTGGTTAGGGCTCCAGAGATAGGAACCGCCTCACAATGCGGGCCGTATCAAGGAGCACAGCCTTTTGCATCAGGCCCACGATCCAGCCACCTAACGCGAGCCTCGCATAATAATAATGCTGGTGGATAATCCTGGCCACTTAGTTATTATTATTATTATTATTATTATACTACTAGTCAAGCCCTTTCATTTGATGCCTATTGAAGGAGTTGTAAAAATATTAAATCCGCCATTTTGTAGCGCCGCCGGCCATTTGGATTGATTTTCATCAAAATAGCTAAATACACTCGCGACTAATTAACCTTTCAAACAAAAAAAAAACTATAATCAAAATCGGTTCATCCGTTCGGGAGCTATAGTGCCACAAATAGACTAGTCAAACTTATAACACCCCGTCGTATTTGCGTCGTTAGGCTTTATAATATAACTAGCTGTTGGCCGTGACTTCGTTCGCGTGAAAATTCCCATGTGTGCCTGTATGAGAATATCGCCTGCCTGATCTTACGGTAGTCGTACATTGTATCTGTCTCTATGGCGAATTCCATTTAAATCTATTTACCCGCTACCACTAAAACTGACGAAATTTCACACAAACTTCCGACTCCTATTTTCCCACTTAATAAGGGTAGTTTCTACATATATATAGGAAAAAATGGTGCATACTGGTGCAAAATGGTGCGTTGAGTCACGGTAATACTATCCACAGTATTGTGACTTTGTATTTTATAAATAAATGTCTACAGCCGCGCGGTACGTAAACATGCCATAGGGCTATCCGCCTCCGTCACTTTAATTACATTTGCCTACTTTGCGTTTCTATTTAGTTTTGTGATTGTAAATATACTTTTTTTATATAAACAAATTAAATACTTTGTGAATTTAACAGGAAGTGTTCAATAAAAATGAGTGTTGTTTTTTGATTGGAAATTTATTTTTTCTTGTATTATTCATACACACAGTACAATAAAGAACTATTATTAATAATAAAATATCACGTCTTTACTTTGAATTATACAAACTAACAAAAAAAAACAAACATGCCCCGAGGTTTTAACACAAGCGTACCTACTGTATCATGATTCATGAACCGCCTATAACTACCTATTTCACTCGTGTCAATCACTTTTCTTTTACTTTACTCACTTTATTTATTATTCTAGACATCTTTTTTTTTCAGGAGATAAAAGGAAATACTTATGCATAAAAAGACACAAATTATGTACCTACCTACTAGTAAGTAAAATTATTTTATAGTCTTACCTTTCAGAGTTTCCAGGCAATCTAAAAAAGTTAACTCTGGATGCGTTATTGACAAATTCATGCAACCAAAAACAGCACAATATATCCTACTCTTCATATTAAATATGTACTTGAAACTTTTATTTTAAGTATAAAATCGCGCGCTTATTGTTAAAAAAACAACATACCGTCCGTTCGTCACTGCCGCACAATCGCGACTGTCTACATGCCGAGCCCATGCCGAGTTCGAGGCGCGTAGGCATGGCTCGCGCTTCGTCCGTTTGTATGAAGATGGATTACTGATAGATAGTATTACCGTGGTTGAGTTTAGTTACTTTAGTAAAAGATTTTGCATACAAACTTACACTCCTTTGTGAAAAATAATTAACTGAATTTCAATTTCTTTAAATAATCAGTATTTTCTAGTAATTTAGAAATTCTACTATTAAAAGTAAGTATAGAAGTTTCATAGAAACTCTACCACCCCTTTTCTACCCCCTTATGGGATGAATTTCGCATAATCCCGTCTTAGTGAGCAGCTATGTAATAAAAAGACCCCATGCAAAATTTGGGACACCTAGCACTTGTAGTTTCTGAGATTTCGTGATGAGTGAGTGACCTTTCGCTTTTATATAAGGTATAGGTATTATATACGCAATATAAAGTATTTATTTTATTTATTTATTGCACACAAAAAGATACTTAACAAGGAAAATATATAAATAAAAATATGTACAAAGGCGAGCTAAAGTATAATAAATAACACTAATTTATAGGCACATACTATATGCCATAGTGTGGTATCACACGATATTTGTGAATGTCTGTTTTTAATGTAAATATACATTAACGTTAAGTTTTGATAAATACAACTAACTTAAATCAACAGAGAAGTGTCATTGTTGTTATTAAATTATTTTACTTTAAATATAATATTAATTTAAACTACGGAGATAAGTATTGTTTAGTTTTAAAACTAAGAATAGGTTAATGCTAACAGGTCTGTACAACCTTCAGACGTCATCTTACTGTTTAACTACCTACTGCAAAATTAAACAGAAATGAGGTATGTTGTATTGTATGTAGTAAAGTCTCAAAGACACGTGTTGTAGATATTCAATGTTTAAATGAATGCGGTAGGTCGCGTCTATCAGATGGCTTGTCGATTACGTTCGAGGATCTGCGCACTCACAACGGCATTGCCTACGTATGTCATATTCACTGATAATGCAACTATGTAACGAAGCAATTTAATAACAACAGATTTATTATAACGCTATAAATACTGATTATAGGTACCGTATCCATATTGCGATGGCGACGACGCGCACGCACGACAAAAGCAAGTATTACCGAGACAAAAGTGACAACTTAAATTAAGTGCGGTGCAAAAAAATGTTTTATGTAAGAATGTGAATATGAATTCATATCGACATTATTCTATTTACTTTATTGTCTGCCTCTTTATGTCGGCTATACACTGCATTTTTTGCACGAAACATTGCAAGTCGTTTAATTAAATCTTCGTAAGTGATCAAGTCATGTTTTTGTGCACGGATTTATCAGCAAATTAAAAATAATGTAGGTACCTACCTGAATCGACGACGCACGCTGTTAAATTCTCTGCTGAGCTTAGCAGCACAGTAGATAACCCGATAGATAATTAGCAGTATTTGACAAGTTGCATAAATATGACCGTAAGAATGAAATTTTTGCTGATTTTTGCTACGAGCTAGGTAATAAATAATACATTAAGGATAAAGAAGGATATTGGAGATTTTAGTTTTATCTCGTTTATTTCTATTGTATACTCTACTAAATAAGTAAAAACATGCAATAAATCAAAGCACATCTGCAAATTATATTTACACCGTCATACCTCGAGGTATATTACCAGTTTTGTATTCTGTCAAAGATCTGTATTATTTCAAATTAGTTTTTTATAAATATTGGAGACCCAGTTCTACGTATGTACTTACATATTACTTTCATCTAAAACTTATGTATAGAGTATTATTTACTGAGTATGTGGCGCCAGCACTCCTAGACGGAACAATGAGGGCAAGAAGACCGCGATCATAATGTACGATAAACAGCTTATCGCACTAGCACGTAATCAGATAACTTTTTTAATATTATTTGTTCTCAGCCAGACAACTTGATAAAGATTCCTACGAAAGTGTCAATATAAATAAAATATCAGCTATTAAACACGTGGTTAGGTAAGTTCTTGTAATTATAAGCAGTGATTCAACAAGCAGCATTATTTCGGTAGAATTGTATTACTCTGTGATAGTAAGTCTTAACGGGTAGTCCTTAATTTAACACACGTAGTTCAATCTAAATTGAAAATAATCTAATATTAAAAAATGTGTTTGTATCATTTTTCACGGACACTTTATTAATATTCACGGGCCTGTAATATGTATTCCCGTATTCGTAATCCCTAAATTCATCAACTTCACAAGTAAAGATCATTCATATTAATCCTATTATTACTATAAATAAGAAAGTTGGGGGTACCTATGTATGTATGTTGTGTTTGTTGCCACTCGGCACCTAAACGCCTGAACCGATTTCTATAAAAATTGGTACCTATACTACCTATGTAGATAGATGAGGTGCCGGAGACGGACGAGCGCTACTTTTTATCCTGAAAATCGGTCTGGTTGCCGAGGAAGACAAAACTCATTTCACGCGCAGGCGAAGCCGCGAGTGAGGCGCACCTAGTTTATTTATAATAATATGCCTTGCACTAATCGGAATATGTTGACGGGTAGCTTTGGGCGAATGGAACACGACGTCATAGCAAGACGTTTATATTTGTCAACGAATCAACAAAACTATGAGCCTTATTTGTCACTCGGGAGTTTTACTCTAGTGTTTAAATCATTAGTTTTATACGTTTTTGTAATAAAAAGAGGATGTCCGTAGAAGTGGTCTGTTAACACATAGTGGACGGATGTCGTTTTTAGATCCGCAAAATTAACGGCAAACCATTAATTTATTATTTAGCAAGCAATTACATCGGCATTTTTTAAATGTTATTTTAGTGGCTCTAATATACCCACATAAACATGTGAGTATTTAGGTATTATGTGTATTTATTAAATTAAATACATCTTCACGTTGAAGACGCAAAAATTAATTATAAAGAATACTTACACTTCCCTTGAACTTCTATCTAAGATTGCAATATTATACCAGCCTCAACAAGGCAAGAGTTATTAATAAAATGAGTAAGTAGATAAATCTTATAAAAGTTAACAGTGGTGCAAACTAACTATAACAAATAATAATAATAAATATATGTACCTACTAGTAAAATGTTGTCGGCCAAATCTATTGTCTTAAATCTACCTATAGGAAAAATGACAATAATATCATTTAAAATATTCCCATTTAGAAAAAGAGATAACTTCTAAATTATTTTATTAAGTACCAGTGTGTCAGAAAAAATTGTAAATCAGAATAATAATAAATTACAATTTTGATTGTTGACGATACGATAATAAAAATACGTTGTGATTTCTAAGCATGAACAATAATAACATACCGTACAGTTATACACTAGAATGCATACTGTGCATTATGATATATTTGGCGAGCAATGTCCGTCCTGTCTACTGAAATTCGCGCCCAGCGCTTGAGCTGAGCGCTGGACGGCCTCGGCTGGCGAGGCCACCGAGATTTGAGTAGTACCACACGGCCGGGTTGCATGCGGTAGGTCATGTGCTGTGCACAGATACGGTGCAGTCGATTATGAACCTTATAATTATGTACTTACCACTTTTATTAAAAAAATATTATTATTATATAAATATAATATACACATTGTCATCATGTAAAAATATCAATCTGTTTATTTTTGTTCATTCGTTTTGACATGCAAAATTGATAGAACAAAATCCATTATCTTGACGATTTATCGACGTGAAATCTAAACTTAAAAAATTAGGTTGTTCCGTATTCATCGTGACGTCTAAAAATAGATTTAAATGAAACAAGACTAAATAAGATAATTCAGATTGCCAAAGAAGTGTTTTTTAGGAAATTATTGTTTTTGTTTTTTGGGATCAATATTGGTGAAGGTGCAATGCGGCCGGTAAGCGTCGCGATGACGGCAGAAACTTGCCAAGACTTGGGATAATCCAGCAGTCTATCAGCTGAAACGATGATGAATAATTCATCATTGTATTGATCACATCGATCATCAATTATTGTAAGTCATAAATATCCATAAAATAGGTACATCATGTAAAATTATGCCAATTCATTACAACTACTAATATTAGTAAGTACCTAAGTACCTAGGTACACAAATGTAAATTTGCGCTATTAAAATCAAACGTTGTTATTATTACAACGTTATGAAAACAAGATTGTATACAGTTGCTGTTAACACAGAGCAAACTATCTGTCTCCGTTATGATAGGACGTGTTATTTTTTAACTATAAAATCTATTTTTTACGTTTCATCATTTCTACCGAACGACGGCGACGTCCTGATTTATTATTTGTAATATTGTTAATTTTGGGCATTATTGTCAATGCACTTTATTCGCCTTTTTTTTCTCTCACAACGCCATCTAGACCCAAAGTAAGCATATATTTAGCTTGTGTTATGGATTCTAGAATGCGGATATACATATTTAAATCCTTTTTTTGTAATTACATACATATTATACATAGAGACACCCAGACCAATGCAAATAGACATGTTCATGCACACAAATATTTGCACTGGGCGGGAATCGAACCGGCGACTTCTGCATGGTAGTCATACACAGTACCACCGAACCACAGAGGCAGTCAAAAGCCTTTGTAATTGAACTACACGGAACTAGTTTTTTACCTATAATATAGTAGGTATCTCGTAGAAGAAAATTAATTAATTTGAGAGCATTTTCGGTATTTCTTAGATTTTGCAGGCACTACGTTATTATCAGAAGTTATTTTCGATGCAATGAGATGCATTATGAGAATTATTGTATGAATATACAGATATTCGTACTTGTTCGCGTCAGTTTATTCTACCTGTAGATAATATGAACTCATTTCTGATGTTTCAATCACCTAGCTTGACAGTAGGTACAGATTAAACAAAAAAAAATCTTTAATCAATTATCGCTCGCTTATATTTCTTGAACAATATAATTATGAAACATCTATCTATACTATTGAATAAAACGGAAGAGTTTGTTTGTTTGTTTAAACGCGCAAATCTCTGGAACTACCAGTCGGATTAAAAAAAAACTTTGTGTGTATGATAGCCCAGTTCTCGAGGAAGGTATGTAACATCACGCCACTGGCGACGGGAGCAGAACAGTAAGCAAAGGCGCGGATGAAACCGCGCCGCGGCAAGCTAGTTAAAATATAAAACAACAACTAGGTATAATAAGTAAATATGTCACTTTCCCAAAGCATATAATGCGTTCTTTCTCGGATAGAACTAATACGTAGTGGCATCGTTTAAAACAACAGCAATTAAATACTAAATAAGTATAAATCAACCAACAAAATATTTCAGAAAATTATGTAAGGTACCATTACTATATACACCACTAACGGACAAGGTACCAGCAATAGACAAAAAAAAACTAAATCTTGTAGAATAAAGTAGGAATGAGATTTTATATTTTGGGAATTTTGGAGAAAAGTCGTCAAGCTACCAATGTTTGAAGTTTTATTTATTTATTTAAACTCTATACACATACATGTGAAGGCGGAGTGCGGACTTAATGCCTGAGGCATTATCCACCAGACTGGATTTTAATAAAATTTCACCCAAGGGTAGACTACTCTTGGATGAAATTTTATTTCTTTTATTTTAATGTAGTGTGACAGTGTCCAGTACAAAGTGCTCCTGGACTGTTATTGAAAAATTTATTTCGCGGCTATTAGTAGATTAGTAGTAGAGGTAGAAATTTGCCTTTGAATTTATTATAGCTTTATTTAAATAAGAACGTTTTTGTTACTTTGATTAACCATGAGATAAGAACACATTGTGCTTATTACTCCAGAGAGGTGTCGTTTCATCTATTTTTGGCAATTGACATTGAGCTTTTAGTGCATCACTGGGTGCACTAAAAGCTCAATGTTCCAGCAATAGACAATGGTAATAAAAATTAAGGAAGCCAAACTTACTTTTGTTAGATTCTTTGTAAGTAATTATAATGACAAATGAGATGAAAAGAGTATAAATGTATGTAGTAAATGTAATTTTATATCTATAATATAAAAATGAATCGCTGAATGAGTTGCTAAGTGCAAATCTCGAGAGCAGCTGAACCGATTTTGTAAAATTCTTTTTTTATAATATTTCTTGAAATACGAGGATGGTTCTTACGGAGAGAAAATTTAAAATTGCCTAAACTAAAAAAATAACTTTTCTATATTTCCATACAGAAGTATCATTATTTATTCCAATATGTTTAAAAAAATGTCCACCCGTGCGAAGCCGGGGCGGACTGCTAGTTTACTAATAATAATCGACTTGTGTATGTGTAATAGATTATTTCTATTTAAAATATTATCTAAATATTTATATTAAATATCGTATTGTATTTATTAACCGTTGATTTATAAACATTAAGATGATGTAATGAATGAGACAGACCATCTAATAAATATAATTTAAGTTAAGCGCTGACCTCTAAACGCAATGATTTGACAACAGATAAAAATGGAATACTGAGAGACTTGAATATTTTCCGTCAGTCATCCGTCAGATTAAAAAAAATTTTAGAACTTTGAATAATATGGAATTTTTATGTTACGATTGCATTATTCGTGTTTCTTTTATTTTTATCATTGGATATTGAGATTATGATTTAATTTTACTCTTTTTTAAGTTTACCACACGAGGCATAACGGAACGGTATTTTTAACAGCGAACTCCAGAGGGCCTAGACACGTGGCATTGATTTCTATTCTATCCATAGAATAGATAATAAAATGTACATGGGATTAACTTAAGCACGGTAATACTATAATATAGTATTACCGTGACTTAAGCATTGGCGTTATGTACTTTTATGTTTTTATTTAAATTATTGGTATATTTTGTTGAATTGCCTATAAGTTATAAAAAATTGTGACTTCATGATTGTGTTATGAAATTGGCCGTAGGTTAATTAGTTGACATTATTTTGACTAAGACGTACTAGTTATCACGATATGATCTAAATAAACAAATGATTTTGATTTTAACCTTCAAATATTTGTTAAACTGAAAGTGTAATTATGCTAATTAATTACCTATATCTGTAACTACGAGTACAATACATTAGGTAATAATGTCGTTATCGTATTAATACGGATGTGTTCGTTGGTAACCTAATATCCTTGCAATATAAACATTGTCGTTGCCACAAAGTATTCGATTCAACCAGACTTGTCACTATGATACTGGTTGGTATGATGAAAGAAAAAACCATTACCTGAACAAATATTATGAAGAGAATCATTTGATTTTTGTATGTCTATTTGTTTGTTTGTTCCGATTTAACCCGTCGTATGCTTAGATGCAGATCTGCACGAGACACAATGTTATTTCTATTGTGTCTGATATTGTAGCATACGAGTGGTTAACTCAAGATCCACGTAAAAACTGCTGTGCTGGTAGTAGCGTCGTAGAGGGTGTATTTGTCTTAATGTGAAGAGGTGCATTCGGAAAAAGGTTTTAAAAATTCAACGCCTAAGTGTGTGAAAATGGTTAAAAACGTTTGTATTAAAAATCTTAATTTCTTTAATTCAGTATTAGTATCAAAATAAAAAATATTTTCGTCAATATTTTGGGATACATAAAAATTATGTTTTTAATATTTTTGATAGAGGTGGGTTTAGGGGGTGAAATATTAATTAGAGTCCTTTGTTTTTTCAATATCTATACTTATAATAAATCTCTAGCGAGATAAAATCTGTACATTGAATATATTTAAAAAAATACTATTGATGGGTAATATTTAATCGATACTGATGCCAAAAATGTAATTTAGAAAATTTTTGTCTGTCTGTCTGTCTGTCTGTATGTGCAGGCATGAATCGAAAACCACTGAACGGATTATTATCAAACTCGCTACATTTATAGGTCATACTCCTGGCCAGGTTATAGGCTACCTTTTGTCCCGATAAAAATTCGGGTATCCCGGATATCCTTAAAAATGTCACAAAATTATTTATTAATATGTGTTACACGGTGAATATCTGCAAGTAACTATACACTATACAGAGTGTATACGACGGTATGACATTAAATGCAATTACGTATAGTATGTGACATTATAAAGCGAGACAAAAAAAAATCTACTAAATATCTTCAATAGTTTAGACACAGGACAATTTTTTTTTTTCTTTAATTCTAAATTAACACTATGTAAGTACGTCAAACGGTCACTGACTTAAGTCATAGTCCACGTCGAAGGATAAACGTTGCCGTTCATTACAGTTCAGTGAACTTGTCATAATAAAATGGTGTATTACTTCGTTACTATTAAAATATTATTTATTTTGTTAGAAAATTTCAAATTTTTGTTTTTCGTCAAATTACTTTTGTGATTAATTAGAAATCATTATATGGGCCAGTAACACCTGCCTTTTCATTTAATGTCAAACCGTCGTATACACTCTGTATATAGCGGACAGAAACACCTATAGAATAAAAAAAGAATTTTTTAAATCCGTCCATAAATACTAGAAATTTTTGAAAATAAAACTTATGTATACGAGGCGCGTAGCGACTGCGCCGGTGCAGTTCGATGGCGGTTTGCACTTATGTATTGAAGCTAGCTTCGTGTAACATTTAATGTTTGTTTAATTAAAATTGGTTCATAAACAAAAAAGTTAGGTAAATTTAATCTTTATTCAGAAAGTTTGATGATGATGCGTTTATATGAATTTAAGCACAACATTTTAAAATAGTATGTATAGTTTTCGAGACATAAATATGTCCAATTTAGGTTGAAATATCATCAATATGGTAGACCATATTAATTAGGGACCATATTACTGATAATAAGTGCATCTGGATGTATGTATATCTTGAAGTTGAACAAAGGATGTACTACAACCCTGACACCATGACGGAATGTTCAGAAAATCTAAGACAAACTACTTAGGTACTCTGTATTCTTTCAACTTTGTGAAACAGATGCATTTGTAAAACACTTTTAATTATCTCATTAATAAACAATAGATGAGTTATAATATAATCGTAAAACACGTGGATCAGCTGTGAATGGTGAACCAGTTAGATGTTTTAAACAACTTAATGAAATAATTTTCACGTTTCATCTAAATCACTGAAAATGTTGGTACAATGCGCCTATTTTTGTAAACTGTTCATGTTGCTTATTTTCTTAAGGATAGATGATATCTACCTTACATACGGGCATTTACTAGAAGATAATCAACATAGGAATGATGACGCTTTGTTTGAAACATGTATAACTGAAAATCCATATCGACTCCGTCATTTGAAATCAGTTTTGCTGGTGTATTGTGCTATTTCAAATTCAGTTCAGTGGTGGTATAAATTATTATACTGACCATATTGGGTAAAGATACTGTGGGAGAAAAAGAAAATAAAGAGGACCGAGGAGGTAATTATGCCTTCGAAGCACTGATTTTCGGAGTGTGCGTTCCCATTGAGGGACCATATCTGAATTTTAAGCTTTTTCGGACAAAACTAACACTTTACGTCGATATAATGTACATCTCCAGTCAATCCGTCCCGTATAAGCTAAAAGATCTACTACCGTGAAATGTTTGCTGGCTATACAATATACAGAACGATTTATTCAAGTAATATGCTATGCAGATAAACCGAGATTAGACGATGGAAATAAATTATGATTCAGTGTAATTGGTCAAAATTTTACTTAGTGGTGTCTCGAGACCATTCATCTATATTTAAAAAATGCTTTGTCCTGAATAACTGACTGACACATCAACGCACAGCCTAAACCGCTGATCGTAGAGAACTTAAACTTGGAGGGTGTGTTCATTGTATGACGTAGGCATCCGAGAAAGGATTTTTCGAAATTCGACCTCTAAGGGGGTGAAAAAAGGGCGGCAATGTTTGTATGGGACAATGTGATTCCTTGGTGCAATCTATTTCAAATTCTGCATAATTATATATTATTTAATAGAATTAATAGATGTGTTTCGTATGTTATTGAAATTCATCTCCTAACGGAGTTAAAAAGGGGTACAAAGTTATTTTGAGGATGATTTACTTTGAAGTTGATATTAATACTTCTTAGTGCTTTTGATAAAAAAAAATATTTTGACACCTGATTCACGTCATGTTTGAAAACTCAATCAGCTTACTTAAGTCAAATTATGATGCTGTAGTTATTGTTGGACAGCAATTTTTTAAGCGGGATATTGTAAATTGAGAGATATGATAGCACAATCATTGCATCGAATAAGTGAAATGCATAACTCATATGATGCATTTTTTTTTTTATGTATTTATTAGTCTACTAAAGTGACTCCACCCCGCCTGATGGTAAGCAGTCAGTGGAATCCAGAAGTGGTGGCCACCATACCAAAAGCTATCGTCTTAAACTGCTGGTATGGTGGCCTCCACTATGGCGGCTGGGAATGGGGTTAGAGGAAGGGAATGAGGGAGGTGAGGAAAGAGGAAAGGGGGGAAATTGGGCCTCCGACACTCTCACTCACCGAACGAAACTCAGTAGTAAGGATACTACTACTCTTAAGTCGATCTTCTATGAGAGGGTAGTACTTCGCCGGATGATCCGGCCCATTCATGCTGAAACCAGCGTGGATCTACTACCGTCAGACATTACATTACAGTACCCACTTTTGTTTTGCCATGACGAGGATGGATACTTCATTTTTACACCTCATTGCGATCTTAAGACCAAACAACCGCTTCAAAAATGGTATCTGCCGCAAGTTTTATTCTTACCGTTACCTATAATATCATCTGCTATATTTTTATTTGTTGTTTAGCCAGCTTTTTTTCGTCGACGTATTTGCGAAAAGAAATAAAGACGGAGGCGGATCGAGTTTGTTATATTAGGAACAATCAGGCGCAGCTTAGAGCGAACAGTTTTAATAGACTTGCAAGGTGCGATAGCTGGGTCTAAAGGTGGTGCTGGCTATATTTTACCAGCCTATTTTAGGTGGTGCTGCTTATTCACGCTATATGATAAGTAGCAGTAATATAATATGATATATATTAACCAACTACGCCATCTAGACCCAAAGTAACCATATATTATAGTTTGTGTTATGGGTTCTAGAAATGCGGATATGCAATGCAATATAAGTAAATCCACCAAAATTATGCAATGGAACCAGATTGTAAGTGAAAACAAATGTAGATAATCGAAGCAATTACTATACTGACCGGTTGTTCTCCAGGAGAATCTATGGATATTCATAGGATTTCCCTAACACCATCAAATACCCCTTCGAATTCAAGAGAGAGCAGTTTCCTATCAAAGTCTGCTTCGCAATGACCATAAACAAAGCTCAAGGTCAAACTCATAAGGTAGCGGACGAACACTTGAGAGAAAGCTGCTTCTCCCGCGGCCCGTTTAATGTGGCATGCTCAGAGTAAGCGCACAGAGTAGTCTGGTAATTGTAGCACCCGACGGAAAAACAAAATACCCAAATTGAGTAAGGGCCTGTGGTCCTACCCATTTGTTCTACAGGTAATTTGTTTGGTGGCACTAGGATATACCACTATGTACCCGTGGTCCTACTGTGCTAAGGGCGAATTAATATAGCGATATTTAACCTTTAAATCTCAACACTATAGTAAAGATTGTGTAATATGTATTCAAACGTTCAAACATAATAATTTATATGTTTTTAACAAAAAATAATATCGTAATAAACAATTAAAAAACCTTTTAGAATCATTTTCGACTTCTAGGCGGACGAAGTCGCGGGCAAAAGCTAGTTATAGTTGAGTAAAGTTAATTTTCGATACTTTAACGAGAATGGAAATCCTGTTATAAATATTATTGTCTGAACTGGCTATAGGGATGATATGGGGATGAAAATTTGTATGGAAAATCTTTTTTATTTAGATATTGTAGTGAAAATTTGCATTTGGTTACCGTATATTTTTTGAAGGGGTATATTTTTAGGTAGGTGAAATGGGAGATGAGAAATAATAGCCTAGTAATAATGCCTCTGATGTTCTTCCGCAATACTAGAAGTTTGACCAGCTGCCAGTTTACAGATGTTTATTGCAATTTAGTAGTTTAAAATTTAGTTGCGATCCTTTCAAAGTACCAAGCATAGTTCGTCATTTATTTTATTGCCTGTCATGGTAAATAATACCTATTATATTTTTTTCTACAGTAGCCTACCAAAGTGACTCCATCCTGCCTGATGGTAAGCAGTTAGTAGAATTCAGAAGAGGTGGCCACTATACTAAAAGCTGAAACTGCAGGTGGTATGGTGGCCTCCACTATGGCGGGACTAGGAATGGGGTAGGGGAAGGGAATAAGGGAGTTGCGGAAAGAGGAAAGGGAGGAAATTGGGCGCCCGGCGCTCTCACTCACCGAACGAAAACCAGTAGTACGGATACTACTACTCTTACGTCAATCTTCTATGAGAGGGTAGTACTGCCCCCGGTCGATCCGGCCCATTCATGCTAAAACCAGCGTGGATCTACTACCGTATCAGACAGATTACTTACTAAGTAGAGTATTCGTTATTGTAACTCTAACAATTGCTCAGGCTAAAGCCATGTATAAATAAACTTATGCAAATACATATTAATATTATATCATCTTAGCGTTAAAATAGCAAATTGATAACATCTCTGTAATAAGTGTAAACAATTTATGAAAAGTCATTGACACTGTTATTTATCAAACAAGAATTCTAACGCGTGAGTCCGTATAAACTATTACTATTGTGGAGAGATAATAAATGATTAGGTATAAGTATTATATTATTGTTATTTAGAAAACTGCCGTTAACTTGAAAAGAGTAAAACATGATATGAACGGATAGATCATTTAATATTTAAAGATAGATTATGAAAATATATTGAAGTTTTATGTCCCGACGAGTATCTACGACATAGAAACCGGATTATACTACTAAAAGGTAGTAGGTAACTTTTTGCCAAAATGAGGTAACGCTAACAAAACAGGAGCTCACGGACAGTACTAGACATAATATATTTTACTCTTATTTAAATCAAACGCATATTATTCCATATCTATACTTATAATAAATCTCTAGCGAGATAAAATCTTTACATTGAATATATTTAAAAAAATACTATTGGGGGGTAATATTTATTCGATACTGATGCCAAAAACCGGGTATCCCGGATATCCTTAAAAATGTCACAAAATTATTTATTAATATGTGTTACACGATGAATGACTGCAAGTGACTTTACTCTTTACATAGCAGACAGAAACACCTATAGAATAAAAAAAGAATTTTTAAAATCCGTCCATAAATACTAGAAATTCTTGAAAATGAAAGTGTTATGTATACGAGGCGCGTAGCGACCGCGCCGGTGCAGTTCGATGGCGGTTTGCACTTATGTATCGAAGCTAGCTTCGTGTTGAACAAACATTTAATGTTTGTTTAATTAAAATAGGTTCATAAACAAAAAAGTTTGGTCAATTTAATCTATATTCAGAAAGTTATAAATGCGATTTAGTGAATGCTGTGAAATATTTATTAAATTTAGTTTGTAAAACTACTATTAAATTTGTAAAATGATGCGTTTATATGAATTTAAACACAACATTTTAAAATAGGTAATGTATAGTTTTCGAGACATAAATATGCCCAATTTAAGTTGAACTCTCATCAATATGGTAGACCATATTAATTAAACCGCTGATCGTAGACAACTTAAACTTGGAGTGTGTTCATTGTATGACGTAGGCATCCGAGAAAGGATTATCCGAAATTCGACCTCTAAGGGGGTGAAAAAGGGGGGCAAAGTTTGTATAGGACAATGTGATTCCTTGGTGCAATCTATTTCAAATTTTGCATATACATTCTTTAATAGAATTAATAGATGTGTTTCGTATTTTATTGAAATTCATCTCCTAACGGGGTAACGTTAAAAAAGGGGTACAAAGTTATTTTGGGGATGATTTACTTTGAAGTTGATATTAATACTCCTTAGAGCTTTGATTAAAAAAAAATATTTTGACACCTGATACACGTCATGTTTGAAAACTCCATCAGCTTACGTCTAATTATGTTGCTGTAGTTATTGTTGGACAGCAATTTTTTAAGCGGGATATTGTAAATTGAGAGTTATGATAGCACAATTATGGTATCGAATAATTGAAATGCATCACTCATATGATGCATTACAGTACCCACTTTTGTTTTGCCACGACGAGGATGGATACTTCATTTCTACACCTCATTGCGATCATAAGACCAAACAACCGCTTTAAAAATGGTATCTGCCGCAAGTTTTATTCTTACCGTTACCTATAATATCATCTGCTATATTTTCATTTGTTGTTTAGCCAGTTTTTAGTCGACGTGTTTGCGAAAAGAAAACGAGACGGAGACGGATCGAGTTTGTTATATTAGGAACAATCAAGCGCAGCTTAGAGCGAACAGTTTTAATAGACTTGCAAGGTGCGATAGGGACACAGGACGTTGATGCTGATCAGCTGGGTCAAAAGGTAGTGCTGCCTATTTTTTTACCTGCCTATTTTAGGTGGTGCTGCCTATCGAACACGCTATATGATAAGTAACAGTAATATAATATGACATATATCAACCAACTACACAACGCCATCTAGACCCAAAGTAACCATATATTATAGTTTGTGTTATGGGTTCTAGAAATGCGGATAGACATACGGTACTTAAATACTTACCTACAGTGTTTGTTAGACAGGTACCTACGGCGCGCTTATTAGGTATGTTGCTGCGCCTTAAAAGTAAATCCACCAAAATTATGCAATGGAACCAGATTGCAAGTGAAAACAAATGTAGATAATCGAGGCAACTATACTGACCGGTTGTTCTCCGGGAGAATCTGTGGACATTCATAGGATTTCCCTAACCATCAAATACCCTTTCGAATTCAAGAGAGTGCAGTTTTCTATCAAAGTCTGCTTCGCAATGACCATAAACAAAGCTCAAGGTCAAACTCATAAGGTAGCGGGGAAGACTTGACTTGACTTGAAAAAGCTGCTTCTCCCACGGCCCGTGTAATGTGGCATGTAGCATGCTCAGAGTAAGCGCACAAAATAGTCTGGTAATTGTAGCACCCGACGGAAAAACAAAATACCTAAATTGGGTAAGGGCCCGTGGTCCTACCAATTTGTTCTACAGGTAATTTGTTTGGTGGCACTAGGGTATACCAATGTACCCGTGGTCCTACTGTGCTAAGGATGGATTAATATAGCGATATTTAACCTTTAAATCTCAACACTATAGTAAAGATTGTTATGTAATATGTATTCAAACCGATTAAACATAATAATTTATATGTTTTTAACAAAAAATAATATCGTAGTAAAACAATTAAAAAACGCTTTAGAATCATTTTCGACTTCTTCGCGGACGAAGTCGCGGGCAAAAGCTAGTTATTACATAAACTGCTTTTCTCTTGACTGTACCTTACCTGTTAAAAAGACTCAGAGGATCAGACCGTAATGACTAAATTTGTAGGGGATCATAAATAATAACCAGAGCGGATGAGATATGAGGGATCACTCAATTTTTAAATGCCATACGACAATAAGCAAAAGAAGATTACTTCTTGGTAGCGCAGTTGTAATGCTGAACATTTCGATCTTTTTAGGTCGCGCGATCATAAACATTATAGAATAGATAATTTTATATAGCTTTAGCTCAGTTAATCACGGTATCTGTCTCTGTCAAGTTTAAGATCATCTTCTAAACAGTTTTAATGACTATTAGGATACTCCAGCATGTTTTCTGTAGATTTAAAAACAAGAAACATTATTCAATAGGAGCAGATTTCATATAAATCCAAACAAATACGAAAAAACTCAATCCTAAGGCTGAAATCTACTCGTGAGTTTTCCCCAAGTTTCATACCTTTCTACTATTTGCTATTTACCCTACTTTGTCTGCAGTCGATTTATTTCGGTTACTTTTCTATCGACAAATAGTACTCAATATTAGTTGAGAGCTAGATTGTGCCCTTTACTTGGAAATTGACTCACTTACATGGGCTATATACGTTTATGACAAACTAAATAATTTATATTATTATCTAATCAGATTTATGTGAATTTAAAACATAGCCGGCGAAGCGTGAATGCAATACTTTGTTTATCTTTTAGAAACAATGCGAGCAGGATAGAATATACATATACATAATTATACAAAATAAAATAATATCATATCACGTAGATCAGATACACTTAAATTTTTTTAGGGATGTTCTTGGATATGGAACTAGAAATTGACTTCAATCGAATGAAATGTAATCAAATACAACGTATTTACACAAGTACATTGCCTAATAATAATGTTCCTTGAACATTTATCTCTTCTTTACAAAATTAGAATTATACATTCATTGCCTTTATCAGGTAATTGGGAACAAACATTGTAAATGTATTTTAATTGAACGTTACTGATAATGACAGCGTTTTATAGGTAAGTTTTAGAGAGATACAATGTAAACTCATGCGAAATTGTTAAAAAAGAAGAAGTAAGTAACATGTTCGTTGTTTTTATAGCCGACAAGTGAGTTGATCACCAGATGGCTCGTAGTCAAATTATAGATCGCCGTCGCTAAGTTAGTGCAGCCTGTACAAATACAAACCATATCAGAGCGCTCGGAAAACAATTAACAAATGAATAATTACTTTCTTCAAGGGATATCTAATAATTTTAACGGGGGTACGTTTATGTGCTGGAAGTAGAATTGTATTATTTTACAAAGTTATTAATTGGACTAGAAGTCGTGTGACTAATTTTTACTGACAAACATCAGAATAATGAAATAAATACTAACAAATTAAATAAATTGCATAAATGAATAACAAATATCGATAAAACTTATCTCGGCGCCATGGATTTTACTTTTACTTATCTATCATACATGTTTCATGTTTGTATTCAGAACCATTCTTATCAAATTTCAGGACGCGGCACATACGTATATTGTACGTAACTAAGTACACACATGACGTATTTACCAAATATGATGATATTAATAATGTACACACTTTTGTATTATTGATTTTCAAAGGAAATAAATACACTATACATATAGTAGTACATTAAAAGATCCTGACGTGTTGTTCCGTTTTGAAACGGTACAGTATTTTAAAGAATGTTTGATATTTTCTTTAACAATCAATTGAAAACTAAGTTAATCTTTTTCGTTTCTTGTTTCAGGTCTTCTTTTTTATCTTCTAAGATATCATGTCTCTAGCTGCGGTAGTTTAGTCATACTGTTGACGCGTAATATAAACAAATTTAATTACTAACACATCTCATTGAACAGGACAATAACAATCCTATAACTTAATCAACATACAAGCGCTTCCCTATCTTCCGTAACATGGATTTCAACTCTTCTGCAACTGACTGCAAGATAAGCTTACGTGTGTTAGTGTGTAATCATCAGTAATTTAGTAATGAATGTTTTTACTCTGAAAAATATACATTTTTAAGGAGAGGTAAGGATCGCGATTTAGTACGGAATAATAGGAGGTACTATTATTTATTTCTATGTGGTAATAGTCAATAATTCTGCTAAAAAATCTAATTTATTTTGCCAGTGGCATCTCTACCATAGTGTGTTTATTGTAAAAATAGTATGATGTGTCATTGTGCCATAGGAATAGCCAGATTAGCCTTTGTCAGTGTTCCATCAATGAGTGATAATTATAATGTATACACGCATATAAAACGGCATAATATTTTTAATGTCCATTGTATTCAGCATGTCAGAATAATAAAACAGGATAAGCGTAACGATGAGACATACATTCAATGTCACCAATAACTGATAACAGAGAAGAGATAAGAGAGAATTTAATTACTTTGTTAGTGTTCAGATAAAATCAAGCATTGTGAAGTAGTGCCACATTTCTTACGCTTGTTATACTTGTGAAATGTACTATACATACTTTTCTGATGGTATATCGTCAAGGCCTCTAGGTAAATACATCATAATTACCCATATTCTCGCGCTTAGTTTAGTGAATATAGTGCTTTATTAAGATTCAGGAAGAGAAACTCTGTGTGTTTTAGGTGCGTACTTGCCATACATAGGTCGGTTTCATAGTCGACAACTGGTGACTTGTTAGTATAGTAAAATGACTATGATATTGCTAGCATCTACTCTGCATGGGCTACAGTAACTCGAATAATTCGTAGGCCATCTGAAGTAAAGCAAGTAAATAAAATTGTTGCGGGGTTTCATCATATTCCGAAAGTTTGGTAAGCAGGCAGATGTATGATCGCAATCCTTCGTAGGAGGTATTCCACGAAGTACACTTAGACGAAGCTCATCTAAAGTATACCACTTAGCACCTTGTTCGTAGCAGCCATATCACAGGACGCTGAGTGCCCCTCATCGTGTGGTGCACATTCATATGTATTGTGATGATTTGACTGTCATCATTCGGTTGACTGAATGTGTGTTAGAATCGCTTCCCGGTGTTAAAATTATTAATAACCTTCTTCTTCTTCTTCTCTCTTTATTATGGCAACTGAGCCGACGATTGTGTCAGCTATTTCTGCCAGCGTCAAGTGTAAAATAATATACTAGTTGATGATTTTAATGGTATAATACAATGATAAAAATAGAAAAAATGTGGATGAAATTAAATGACAACCATCTTCTGTCACTTCTTCTCTACATCCTATTAATAACCTATTATCTTATAAATGTTAAATAGCTTTTCATGATAAGTCAAGTCAAAAGTCAAAAGACCAAAACCAAACGCAGGTGCGTGTTGCACCTGAGTTTGGTTTTGGTCTTTTTATTAATATTACATATTATTTTAACATATTACAAAAGAACCAATTATTTTATTTCAAGTTCAGCTGGTAAAATAGGAGACTAACAGTCCATGTTGTATAAATATATTATCGATAGGCTGGATTTTAGTACCTAAATATATGTATTTTGAATACCTACAGAAAGTCTAAAAGTCAGTCGAATTTTAAAACCACCGAACGTGAAACGAATTTTACGTTATCTCTATAATTATAATTATATTAGAATTATAACTCAAAATAGTACCAAAACTACGTAACGAACATTAATTATAATAAAATCACCGTAGTTTATTACGCGCAGTTAACTAATTTAGGACATTAACATAAGTAATTAATTTATAGAAATATTTTCACGTGGAAAAGGTATGTTTGGTTTATTGTACGTGTGTGGTCGCCGCGTCACTATCGTTAGGGCGTGGACACATGTTTGCGGTGCGGCGCCGGCCACCGTGTAACGGCACGGCACCGCTACCGCGAGGCGGCACGGCGTCGTGTCGCGACACGGCGCCTTGTGCGGTGGGGAGCGCACCGCTCGCTAGTTAATGTTTTGTTGGTGTTTAGTCTGCACGTGTTATTTAATGCATAATAATGGCTGCCGATTTAGATGTCGACTTTTTAATTTCACTCGTGGAAGCACGTCCCGTTCTCTGGGACAAGACAAAGGAGAATTATAAGGATAAAAATTTGAAAACTGAAGGGTGGAAAGATGTATGCCGAAATATTTTTCCATCTTTCGACGAGAAGGACAATAAAGAAAAAACAAGTCTCGGTGAGTACATATTTTATTCATTTATCTTTTTGACATAATAATAGGTGAAAATTTAAATGTAAAAAGTTTAAAATACAATTAACATTTAAATGTGAATAAAATGCGTTAATGTTCAATATGCCAACTTGTCGAGTTTTTTTTTTAACTAAAACTCAGTCGCAAACGCAGAACAAAGCGAATTTCGTACAGTGATAACCATTGTATCACTCTGTCTAACTTGCACAATATTATATATTGCCATCCTTTACACATACTCAACACTTTGGCTTTGTTAGTCGGCTCAAAAAACAGGTAGAAAATTGTTTGTTCCGGGACCGAGCTTTAGTTATATTTTGCTTAATTGCCAACTAAGCGCACCGACATCACTATTAAAGTATTTACAAAATTCGCCTCTTATATCGACTGGATTTGATAAAGAATCTGCATCTGTTGTTTGTTGAATGTTTAAAAGAGTGTTATCAATACATAGCTCTTCAGACTTTCTAACTCCATCTCGAGTAACAACAAAATTGTGTAAGACACAGCATGCTTTAATAATGTCTGTCGCAAAATTATATTGAACATTTAAAGGCCGGTGAAATACTCGCCATTTATTTGCGAAGATACCAAAAGCACACTCGACATATCTTCTTGCTCGACTTAAACGATAGTTATAAACCCTTTGTTCTACACTTAGATGCTTCCCTGGGTATGGACGCATTAGATTGTTCATTAATGGTAGACCTTCATCTGCGATAAAAACATAGGGAATTGAATTTTGAAGCCCCGGTAAAGGTTTTGGCGCTGGTATTGGAAGTCGATTCTGTAATAATAATTCGTATAATTTTGTATTATGAAAAATCGTGGAATCGCATTCCTTCCCATACGATCCTATATCGACATATACAAATCTATATCTAGAGTCTACCAATGCCAGCAAAACTATAGAATTATAGCTTTTATAGTTGAAAAAAAGAGATCCACTGTGGGCAGGACTGCAAATTCTGATGTGCTTCCCGTCCAATGCCCCCATGCAATTTGGGAAATTAGTTTTTATGTCAAAATCTTCAGCTATTTGTTCTATTAGCTCTTTAGTTATTTTCGGAATGCTTTCTCTTAAAAGGATGTCCCATATAGCCCGACAAACTTCTCGTATAATTTTCCCGATTGTGCTTTTTCCACGATAATCTGTGAATTCCATATCTCTGAATGAATTTCCTGTCGCCAAAAACCTGTAGGATATTTAATTAACTTTTACAGAGATATTAAAAAACAACTATTTAATTACATATTTCTAAACATTTTTTTTATGATTGTTACAGGTAATGACGTAATTAGAAAGTGGACCAACATTAAAGATAATTTTATTAAATATATGAAGAAGATAGAACTTTCAAAAAAATCTGGAGCTGGTGCAAAACATATAAAAGAATACCATTTGTACAAACAGCTCATGTTTTTGCAAAAAAATGCTCCAAATGTAACCGACGACAGCATAGAAGAAGGATTTCAAAATCCAAAAACGAGATCACGATATCAGCCATACAGTACAACTACGCGACAGCGAAAACCAAGTAGTGATGAATTTGAGAGGCAAATTATTGAAACTTTAGGTACTTCAGAAAATCGACATCTGTCATTTTTTAAAGCTATTTTGCCATCTTTAAACAAGTTAGATGACCACCAGACTTTGATGTTTCAAAGTGGAGTTTTAAAGATTTTAACGGATTTCCATCGACCACCGTGTCAGTCATATAGTGGATACCAGACAGCAACTTCTTACGACACTAATTATCACCAAGCTACACGATCACCACAAGCTACAACGTCTTATGAGACTTATCAAACAGCTTATAATTCATCCATTCAAAGCATAAATCGTCACCAAACATCACCAATCTCGCCTTTGGAAGAAATTCTATCCAATACCACGGATACACAAGAATCAGAATACGACTTTTCTTAAATAATAATATACTCAATCATTCGAATTATTACACTTTTGATTTGAATAAAAAAATATATCAATGTAAAATTCTTTTATTTCTTACCGTATAGTTAAACCTATCATTTCCTTAGGCTCCACAGGTTTTCTGAACACGTACTGCTTTTGTATACGAGGTGCAATTTTGGTCAGCAGTTCTTCAAAACTTGATATAGACATTCTAAAATATTCGTAAAATTTCTCATCACCACATTTTTTCAGCGCTTCATATTTCCTCTCAAAATGACCTCCATCATGGTTCATTATAGAAAGATATGGATTCACCCAATATTTTCTTTGATTCTGTTTCTTCTTCATTCGTCGCCTTATTAACAGGAGCAAAATGATACGTCTTTCGCGGTCCATATCAAGATAAAAACTGAACAATGGTTACTGTTTGGGCGTGGACACATGTTTGCGGTGCGGCGCCGGCCACCGTGTAACGGCACGGCACCGCTACCGCGAGGCGGCACGGCGTCGTGTCGCGACACGGCGCCTTGTGCGGTGGGGAGCGCACCGCTCGCTAGTTAATGTTTTGTTGGTGTTTAGTCTGCACGTGTTATTTAATGCATAATAATGGCTGCCGATTTAGATGTCGACTTTTTAATTTCACTCGTGGAAGCACGTCCCGTTCTCTGGGACAAGACAAAGGAGAATTATAAGGATAAAAATTTGAAAACTGAAGGGTGGAAAGATGTATGCCGAAATATTTTTCCATCTTTCGACGAGAAGGACAATAAAGAAAAAACAAGTCTCGGTGAGTACATATTTTATTCATTTATCTTTTTGACATAATAATAGGTGAAAATTTAAATGTAAAAAGTTTAAAATACAATTAACATTTAAATGTGAATAAAATGCGTTAATGTTCAATATGCCAACTTGTCGAGTTTTTTTTTTAACTAAAACTCAGTCGCAAACGCAGAACAAAGCGAATTTCGTACAGTGATAACCATTGTATCACTCTGTCTAACTTGCACAATATTATATATTGCCATCCTTTACACATACTCAACACTTTGGCTTTGTTAGTCGGCTCAAAAAACAGGTAGAAAATTGTTTGTTCCGGGACCGAGCTTTAGTTATATTTTGCTTAATTGCCAACTAAGCGCACCGACATCACTATTAAAGTATTTACAAAATTCGCCTCTTATATCGACTGGATTTGATAAAGAATCTGCATCTGTTGTTTGTTGAATGTTTAAAAGAGTGTTATCAATACATAGCTCTTCAGACTTTCTAACTCCATCTCGAGTAACAACAAAATTGTGTAAGACACAGCATGCTTTAATAATGTCTGTCGCAAAATTATATTGAACATTTAAAGGCCGGTGAAATACTCGCCATTTATTTGCGAAGATACCAAAAGCACACTCGACATATCTTCTTGCTCGACTTAAACGATAGTTATAAACCCTTTGTTCTACACTTAGATGCTTCCCTGGGTATGGACGCATTAGATTGTTCATTAATGGTAGACCTTCATCTGCGATAAAAACATAGGGAATTGAATTTTGAAGCCCCGGTAAAGGTTTTGGCGCTGGTATTGGAAGTCGATTCTGTAATAATAATTCGTATAATTTTGTATTATGAAAAATCGTGGAATCGCATTCCTTCCCATACGATCCTATATCGACATATACAAATCTATATCTAGAGTCTACCAATGCCAGCAAAACTATAGAATTATAGCTTTTATAGTTGAAAAAAAGAGATCCACTGTGGGCAGGACTGCAAATTCTGATGTGCTTCCCGTCCAATGCCCCCATGCAATTTGGGAAATTAGTTTTTATGTCAAAATCTTCAGCTATTTGTTCTATTAGCTCTTTAGTTATTTTCGGAATGCTTTCTCTTAAAAGGATGTCCCATATAGCCCGACAAACTTCTCGTATAATTTTCCCGATTGTGCTTTTTCCACGATAATCTGTGAATTCCATATCTCTGAATGAATTTCCTGTCGCCAAAAACCTGTAGGATATTTAATTAACTTTTACAGAGATATTAAAAAACAACTATTTAATTACATATTTCTAAACATTTTTTTTATGATTGTTACAGGTAATGACGTAATTAGAAAGTGGACCAACATTAAAGATAATTTTATTAAATATATGAAGAAGATAGAACTTTCAAAAAAATCTGGAGCTGGTGCAAAACATATAAAAGAATACCATTTGTACAAACAGCTCATGTTTTTGCAAAAAAATGCTCCAAATGTAACCGACGACAGCATAGAAGAAGGATTTCAAAATCCAAAAACGAGATCACGATATCAGCCATACAGTACAACTACGCGACAGCGAAAACCAAGTAGTGATGAATTTGAGAGGCAAATTATTGAAACTTTAGGTACTTCAGAAAATCGACATCTGTCATTTTTTAAAGCTATTTTGCCATCTTTAAACAAGTTAGATGACCACCAGACTTTGATGTTTCAAAGTGGAGTTTTAAAGATTTTAACGGATTTCCATCGACCACCGTGTCAGTCATATAGTGGATACCAGACAGCAACTTCTTACGACACTAATTATCACCAAGCTACACGATCACCACAAGCTACAACGTCTTATGAGACTTATCAAACAGCTTATAATTCATCCATTCAAAGCATAAATCGTCACCAAACATCACCAATCTCGCCTTTGGAAGAAATTCTATCCAATACCACGGATACACAAGAATCAGAATACGACTTTTCTTAAATAATAATATACTCAATCATTCGAATTATTACACTTTTGATTTGAATAAAAAAATATATCAATGTAAAATTCTTTTATTTCTTACCGTATAGTTAAACCTATCATTTCCTTAGGCTCCACAGGTTTTCTGAACACGTACTGCTTTTGTATACGAGGTGCAATTTTGGTCAGCAGTTCTTCAAAACTTGATATAGACATTCTAAAATATTCGTAAAATTTCTCATCACCACATTTTTTCAGCGCTTCATATTTCCTCTCAAAATGACCTCCATCATGGTTCATTATAGAAAGATATGGATTCACCCAATATTTTCTTTGATTCTGTTTCTTCTTCATTCGTCGCCTTATTAACAGGAGCAAAATGATACGTCTTTCGCGGTCCATATCAAGATAAAAACTGAACAATGGTTACTGTTTTGTGCCCGCGTTGCACCGCACAAGGCGCCGTGTCGCGACACGACGCCGTGCCGCCTCGCGGTAGCGGTGCCGTGCCGTTACACGGTGGCCGGCGCCGCACCGCAAACATGTGTCCACGCCCTTTGTGCCCGCGTTGCACCGCACAAGGCGCCGTGTCGCGACACGACGCCGTGCCGCCTCGCGGTAGCGGTGCCGTGCCGTTACACGGTGGCCGGCGCCGCACCGCAAACATGTGTCCACGCCCTTATACTGAGTGTCGAGGTTTAACTATAATATAAAAAAAAATCGAGTGTACTTTGCGTTCGTTAATAATTATGAAGTTGATTTTTCATTAACATTGGTAGTAGGTAATTATTTTCTAATGTCATATTAGTCCGTAAACCCTTTAGAAAAATATAATAATAATAATACTACATTGTTAGTAGATATAAACTTACAAGCCTAGTAAATATAGAACGTTTTAACATTTTGATCTTTATAGGTAGAAAAGGCACCAGTAATGGACACTTTAAGAGCAAATTTGTACTATTTTTGCAATTTTATTATTAATAATGATTGTTTCAATACAATTGAAAATTGAAAGTCCTGTGTTATTTCTACATTTCTACTGTAAGTATTTAATGTAGGACATTGCAATTGGTTTTAATGTTATTAATAAATAAAAACTTTAATTTTTTGCACCAGTGTAGGACAGGTGCTAACCCAGTCATGGACACCCAATAATGGGTCAGGTAGTAATCGTCAAGCCTTTGATGTGAATCCATAGCTTTGGATATATTAAATTAGGCATATGGACTAAATAAAAATAAATAAAATAGTTTATTTCTCAGCACTATTACAATATCATTTTGTCTGTATCTCGTGAACTAGGCGAAAGGCCTGTATCTTAAGAGATAGTTCTCAGCCATGATTTTTGAATGATTTGTAGTTGTATCAAAAGACTGGATTTAAATAAAACTTCAAACATTGATAGCTCGACGACTTTTCTCTAAGGTCAAATATTCTCAAACACGGTAATAAGTCCACGCTGGTTTCAGCATGAATGGATCGACCGGGGAAGTATCTAGTATGCTCTAGAATATCGACGTAAGAGTAATATTATCCGTACTATTGCGTTTCGTTCGGTGAGTACGAGTGCCGGAGGCCCAATTTCCTCCCTTTCCATTTTCCTCGCCTCCCTTAATCCTTTCACCTACCCTACTCCTTTCACTGTAGGCAGCGGCATCGCAGAGTCCCTGGCATTGCAGAAGCAATGCTATGGACTCTGAGTCGTCCATGAGCGACAGTTACCACTTACCATCACGTGGACTATTTGCTCGTCTGCCACTGTCGGCAATAAAAAATAAATATAAAAACTCATTCCTAATCTTATTTTACAAGATTTATGTAATGATTTGTAACATAACATAGGTATTGTACCGGTAGCATAATTAATTAATCAAAACATTAGGTAGATAATACGCGTTGATTAGTTTAAAAACTTTGCTGAAATATTTGTTTATATAAGGTAGGTATGTAAGAGTAAAAGAGACTAGAAAGTAATAAGAGAGAATAGGTTTATGAGTAAGAATAGTTACAAGAGAATAAGAAATAGAAGTGATGAATCAATAGAAGAAACGTGGACTGTTCAGTAGCTTCCGCTAGTTTCACATTAAAGATGGTCATTGTCATATTTAAATTTAATATTTAAACTCAACGAAAATACGAGTAATAGGTAAATATTATAACAGTCAAGGTAAGCTGTACTGACTTTGGTCATCTTTAACTATTTTAATTAGAACTTGTAAAGTGACACTAACGTGCAATAAGGGAAGTGCAGTAAATAAGCGCCGCCCCACTGCAATGCATTCAAAGCGTGCAGCGACGCTAGAAACCTTAAAATACCATTTAAATTCTAGTAGTCGTAAAAATAAGGTAGAAGGAACAGAAGACTAAACTGTTACTAATACATATAAAGGGCGACTTCACACAAATGTACAATGTATTTATGTACTAAATTCTGGAAGAAATTCTCTGAACGATAGTGAAAATCGTATCGAAATCCGTTGTATAGTTTATAGTAGTTAGCGTAGGAAAAAACAGACAGAAAAAACCAACTCTGCTTATAGTAGGTATATTTAGAGAAAAGACTAGACATTTGCTTCAAATATTTAATTGTATGTTTTTACGTAAATTGACGGTTTTACGTAAATAATTCATTTGTTACAATAGATTCAATAATTCATAATTAAGGATTAGTATGTATAACTAGCTTCCCGGGTCTTTAGTTACTGCTCGGCTCCCGTCGCCAGAAGCATGATGGTACATAGGCTATAACCTTTCTCAAGAACTAGGCTATCATACGCAAAATAGAATTGATCAAATCCGACTGGTAGTACCAGAGATTAGCGCGTTCAAACAAACAAACAAACTTTTAAGCTTTACAGAATAGTATACATAGAGATAAAGTAAATGTATTATACAATGAATGTATAGGTATCTTGCATGACATAAGTTCGATGTCTTATTTTGTTGGTGTTAATAATAAACTGTTTTGATAAAAATATTAAGTAATTATGTTACGAAAATGAAATTATGTTGTTGAGCAACATAATTTCATCGCCTTTCATTTTGTTTCGGCGCCTAATAAACTACCTGAGTTCTTGATCTTGTAATAAAGGGTATACCTATAAAAAGTTTAGTTTACAAATTCTTTAAGGCTAAGCAATAGCATGTATAGGTAGTCAACATTGTACTTATGATTTTTTTTCAGATTGCACGTCGCTCGTATGTAATAGTGATGTCTCTACCAATAGTTTCTAATAAGGACATTCAAACGGGATTGTGACTGTCTTCCACTACGGTTAATAAATTGTTACATATTGCTGTCAAACATAATAATAACGTAAATCGAACATCTAAGTGCACCCCAAATGTAAACAATATTTTCGAATTTCTAATAAGAGGGTCAGAAAACGGTCCCCTTCGAGGTCATTGAACCTGACAGCTGAATAGTATACATACTTAGGGACAAACAGCTGGCTTAAAAGATTCAAAACTTATAATAACCGATGTTTAGGGTGTTACTCACTCATGAAGTCGTAATATAAAATTTATGTCTTCACGAATATAAGTAGTACTTGAACCAATAATCCATTAATAGTATGGAGAGAAAAGAAGTGGAATTGTTTAATTACGTGCGACATTTCTACCGAAATCAACATAACTTCTGAAGTTTATCAAAATTAAACTATTTCTTTTACTAGGATATGGTAACTGCTTAACCTCAGGCAGACCGTATGCTTGTTTGTCATCTGGTCGTAAAAAAAATCCTTTGATAACAGTTATAATATGTATGTATTTACAAAAAAAAAGTATTTAAGAATGTATACATATCCGAATTCTAGAACCCATAACACAAGCTATAATATATGCTTACTTTGGGTCTAAATGGCGTTGAGTGCAGTTGGCGTGATATTATTATATTATTAAAGTAATGTAAGTTGAAAACAGTTTAAGGATTTAATATTTTAAACTCACACGACTTGTACACATAACTTTATTGTTGAACGGGTCTGATAACTTTATCAGTATAAGAATTACTTCTGCTGATATTTAATATTGCCGCTAAATTTTTAAAATTACTTTTAATACAATATCGTCCAAAAATTAGAGTTATTGAAAATCCAAATTGCCAAGTTCCAAATGTTCCAATATCAGAGCGCAATTGCGCGTATTACACGGGCGAGTAAATTTCGGTCCGGTTCGCAAGATAACAGGGGGCGCCTCCTAAACGAGGCCTCACTAGCTTGTCGAACGTCGAACAGAGAATTACGAACAAACAAAACATCGAGCGAGTCGTTATCTCGCGGATTAAGGGCGTTCCGTCACATATGACCTTGAGCGTTTCGCTTCCTCACCACCCCGCGCCTCACCCGAAAAAAACATTGCGTGCGAGTTCGCCCTCTAGCGGCAAGTAGCAGTAGCACAACTATAAGACAATGACCTTACTTGTCCGAAACCGCAGAGCTAAAATCTGATAGACGCGCCAATAATGAATTATTTTTTTAGTATCTTTTATTATTTCGTTTAGTAAGTATGTATATTTTTTAGTATATATTATTTATATAGTAGCGAAAGCAAAGATAAGTGTTTAGAATCATGACGTTTGTTAAATATGTATCTAGTAGAAATAAAAATAACTACTGTGGGTTAATATTTTTTGAAGTCGCTTAAAAATTAAGTCCCAATGACAATACACCATTGTGATAAATTCCTATAATTGACAAGATGTGTATTTTTCAACTAATACTAGTACACTTTAGTTTAGTAACCCTGCCGAGTTTATACTTATTTAGTTAGATATATATATATAGGTTTTTTGTACATGAACAAACTAAAACATTTTGACTTAAAAAATGTATTAACATCCTATTAATATTATAAATGCGAAAGTTTGTGTGTGTGCACGTATGAAACGTATGCGTACCTCATATTCATTTATATTTTTACTATTTGCAATAGTGTCGCTAGTATCATGAAGCCGCTATGCTAGCAGTTTGAGACAATTTCTATTAAAATAGTGTCTTCCACTTCTGGACTTCATTGGCTGCTTACCGTCAGGCAGAGGAGTGCGTTACCCCAGCAAAATGTTGATGAAAATGTGCTTATAAGAGGTGAGAGTATAACAGTTAATTAGTGCGTCGTAAGGAGTAATTTGTGTGCCTATAGAAAAATTTGTTTGCATTATAGTTTTAAAGTTATTCGGAAAAAAACAGATTTTGCTGGGGTAACGTTTGAAACATTACCCCAGCAAAATGTCTTTTCTTTAAATTATCTAGGTAGAGTCACGTTGGTAGACCAGTATGAATAAAATAACTGTATCAATAGTACTAGTACATGACTTTTTAAAACAATACTGAAAAATTCAATCTTTATTTATTAACTCCACTGCGTCTTCATGGACTGATGATATGAGGTCCTGCATCAATAATAAAAAAGCATCTCATAAAGACCACCTAGCCAGCAGTTTGAAACAATGACCTTTGGAATGGCGGCTACCACTTAGTCTTTTGGATCCCACTGACTGTATCATAAGGCAGAGTGAAGTCACTTCGATAGGCAATTGTACGGCACGGTTATATTGATGTATGTAAAGTAAGGTTTTGTGCAAGACAACTTTTTCTTGGTTCTGTAGATACGTACCGCTACCAAACTCGAGTAACAAATCAGACTACACTTGTGCATTGTCCTTTCAATTCGGCCTCTATCATTAAATGGCAAATCTTGCGGAGTGTATAGGCTTGGAGCCTATTAAATGCAAAACAATTTTGAAGTGCTACAGACTGTGGACCTCCTAAACACTATTTAATTTCATCAGCCTTAGTCCACGAGGTAGGAATAACAGGCACAGTCTGCCAAAAATGAACACAAAATAGTAGGACTGTGATAGCCACTCATGAGTTGGTGTTGTCTGATATCTGGTCCACTGCTTTTAGCACTTTACAGTTTGCCATAGTAAATTCATCCTTTATAATAAGGCTTCTATCGCGCAGCCAAATCAGTAAAAGGATTATCTACTCTACGAACACGAATCTAACCGAAACAAAACGCTGTTCTGTCTCGAGCAAAGATGTATATACAGAATATTATACTAAATTATTCATAATTTATTTCCATCTTGTAATCTCGCTTATTGATACATTTTGGCATAAAATGTTTTTTTTTTTTGTATTAATTATATATTACATAATGCTCGAGCCATAATTGTACAGTTAAGTACACATTTTGTATTGTTTTGTTAAAATTGTATACTTAGTATTATAAAAATTATACATTGTGATTTGTGAAATAGAGGTGTAAATTAAGTTCATCTTACTTTTTACTTATATCGAATATTAACAGTTTATATAATACTTACATAGAAACATTTATTACAGTTCACATATTGCCTTTACCTTTTGTAGCAATATGCAAATTGAGGCAGCCTGTAAAGCACACATTTTACTTTTTATTTTTTCTTTGCAACATAGAAAGCTGTAAGTATTTAATTACCTATAGAGTTAAGTGTATTGCCTGTGTCACTTTGCATGCTACTTGAAACTGTAACTTACAAAAATTGTAATAACCTGGCGATTAAAAAGAGTGGCCTGAGTTTCTTGCCAGTTCTTGTCATGGCTCTACTTTGTCAGCGAACTGGTTGTAGGTTAATTTGCTGACATTTTGTAAATTTTGACGTTCATAAGTGTTAATTTAATTAACCTATATGAATTAACATATTTTCATTTTCCTTATTTATTTTCGGTTCATCTGGATATCACAAATATAACTTCAGTAAATCGTTCTGTATATTGTATAGCCAGCAAACATTTTACGGAAGTAGATCTTTTAGAATAAGCGGGACGGTTTGGCTGGAGATGTGCATTTAACATGTACATAACGACGTAAAGTGTAAGTTTTGTCTGAAAATCAGTGGTCCGAAGGTATAGTTACCACCTCGGTCCTCTTTATTTCCTTTTTTCTCCCACAGTATCTTTACTCTGTATGGCCACCACTGCACTGAATTTGAAACAGCACCATACGCCAGCAAAACTGAATTTAAATGATCGAACTGATAAGGATTTTCAGTTACACATGGTTTAAACAAAGCGTCATCATTCCTATGTTGATTATCTTCTAGTAAGTGCCCGTACGTAAGGTACACAATATCATGTACCCTTAGCAAAATAAGTAACAGTAACAATTGCCAAAGTAGACGCATTGTACCCACAGTTTGAGTGATTTGGATGTACCGTGAAAATTACCTCGCTAGAGATTCATTATAAGTATAGATTACTGCAATATGTACATACAAATATATGTGTACATACATATATTTGTATGTACGTACATATTGCAGTATTGTAAATCTATACTCTATACATATAATAAAAATGTAACCGGTCGCTGTCTGTACATGGAAGATATATGAGAAAAAATATTATTGGGACCTTTATCAACGCAAATAGAACCCAAAACAATTATTGTTACAATTTTTGTCTGTTTGTCTGTTTATCTGTTTATCTGTTTGTCTGTTTGTCTGTTTGTCTGTGCGTTTGTTCACGGTTATCACAAAAACGGCTTATCCGATTCAAATATGGTTTTCACTGATACATTGTGGTAAGCTTCACTTAACATTAAGTGTTTGTTTCATGTCAATCGGTTCATAAATAAAAAAGTTATGCCAATTTAAATAATCACGTCATACATGTGGTATGTATTTAGCTTAGTTTTGTGTGTTTTTAAGTTAGGTTAACACGTCTTATTTCTTTATCAAAATGTAAATACTTTGTCAGTTAAAATGTAAATAAAAGTTAGATGTATATTTTTCTGGACTTATTTTCTTTTTATTTTTTGTGATAAAAACATGTTTGTTAACACGTCTCATTACGGAATAGGTGGAATTAAAGTGAATTACGAAATAGTAGTAGTCGATTTACGCTGGTTTCAGCATGAAGGGATCGGATCGACCAGAGAAGTACTACCCTCTCATAGAAGATCGTTGTAAGAGTAGTAGTATCCATATTATTGCGTTTCGTTCGGTAAGTGCGAGAGCCGGAGGCCTAACTGATGCAGAGATGACAATCCTCGCAGCATGTGTGGGACCAGCTGAGTATCCGTGGAGTCATTGTGTGGGTGGTGTGGTTCAACCCGCGGCCAGGGGGACCCATATAAACGGTGGTGCCGCCTGCGGCATTGTACAGGCGCCCAATTAGACCTAACCGTAGGATTACGGTAGTAGATCCAAGCTGGTTTCAGCATGAATGGGCCGGATCGTCCGGGGATGTACTACCCTCTCATAGAAGATCGACGTAAGAGTAGTAGTTTTAGTACTACTGCGTTTCGTTCGGTGAGTGAGAGTGCCGGGGGCCCAATTTCTCCCTTTCCTCTTGAGTTTCCATCTAACTTTGATCCTGAGTCTTTTAAGCGGGGCGTGAAAAGCATCTCACTAAGCCGCCATAGTGGATACCAGTAGTTTGGCTTTTGGAATGGTGTCCACCACTTCTTCACACTTCTTCCATCAGATTCCACTGACTTCTTACCATCAGGCAGAGTAGAGTCACTTTGGCAGGCTATTATATAAAAAAAAACCTTATAGCGTTTTTATTCCTCGGATTTCTCTCATTCCAAACAATTTCCCGTTTAGTTTAAACGAATTCAGTTTCCAGTGAGCCTATGTTTCGCGATGACAATTAATAAAGCCTAAGGTCAGACACTAAATGTTGTGAGTGTGAATCTAAATATTAGCTGTTTTTAGCATGATCAGCTTTATGTGGATTTGTCACGTGTAAGTAATTCAAGCAGCCTGTATGGCTTTGATCCCCGATGGCTATACGTCTAATATCGTATAAAGAGAAGCATTTACTGTAAAGATTTTTCTTATTCACCTAAACGAAGATGTTTATAATTCAAAACAAACCAAAAGATATATCCAAAAAATGCTGCTCAAAATCACTATTCCACGCGGACGAAGTCGCGGGCACAGCTAGTGTATAATATAATGCAAAATCGGTAAAGTAGAACTAATGTCATATTATCGCTAAGTAACGGATCCATGCGGACGACGTCACGGGGTAGTTTTACAGTACATACACTTATAATATAATATAATAAAGATACATACATACATACATAGAGTGCTAAAACATAATTCTTTTGCCTTTACCTAGTTAGGTAAAGACTGTACAAAAAAGAAGAGAATTCTTTATACTGTGCCACCGTGCCGGGTCTATTACTTTCGACATACACCTATCACTCGAAAAATACGGCATTAGTTTTGTTATGTCCAGTAGGCGCTCAACAATATATTATTTAATTTTAGGATTAAAAATTCATATAGTACGATAATAAAGGAACAGAGAGTAGGATTTTTAATTTACCTAATTGTGATAATTTCAGTCTTCAAATATTTTAGTTTGGTTAGAGACTAAGACGTTTTGTAAAGCCTTTTTTTCTTCCTTTCTTGCAATCAAATAAATAAATCAAAATAAGATGCATTGAAAGTAGAAGGGTAGGTATTTACTTTAGCCTAGTATCTTATCACTGATTTTATCAGCTCATGAAAAAAAATCTAACCAGGTAAATACTTGAATATTTTATCGGTATTACTTACCGATAGAATATTCAATTACACACCGTATGTATAATTATATAGAATGTATAGGTATTTATGCTCGTGCAAGATAACGTAGATAGTTAGGTACCTAACAGCAGCGTGTATGGTTGTTTTGTGTAGGTACCTAACTAGGTCGCAAACCGACGCATGTCACGTATAATCATTGTAATTTGAGTTCTATGCTAGTTGTACAACCGACGCCGACGTTCGTGTTCCGACCGAAACACCTCGTACCTACGCCGGCGTCGCCGTCGTCGTCGGTCGGAATCGGAAAGCGCCCTTGCCACATGAGTAAATATCCAAGTTAGATATTTTACTCATGTGCCCACCTACCACACACCTAGTTCGAAATGATAGTAGACATAGACAATATTGTAGCAAGCTCATATTCATATCCCTAGGGTATATAACAGCAGAAATTTACTGATTCTTGAGGCCTGGTGTTGCCTTGATCTTATCACGAGCGACAATAGGCTCACCACCTGCTACCTAGTTTACGTGGAACTAAACATAATTAAAGGATATCCTAGGTAAGTATCTCAAAGAAGGTATTTTACTAAAAATATGAAGGTAGGTATATACCTACTTACAGGATATTCATGTGTTGAATCTTTTGCATTTGTATTTGTTTCAGTCGTGAAATTTTAGTCATTTTGATGAAAAATAATAATAAATATAGGTAAATACCTACGTATTTAATACACTAAAAAAATCTAAATAACTAATCTAATTTATTTGCAACACTAAATTTATCCACACAATATTTTTTTTTTGATATTATTTATTTGCAATTATTGAATTACGTAAATATTTTTTTAAAAAACCGCATACGTCCGTCCGTCAGAAGGGCTTACGCCGCTCTGCCGCTCTGCCTCCCGTCGCCCGCGCAGAGCCCCTGCGACGCTGATTCAGCCAAATTATCAATAACTATTGAAACATTATCCTAATAAATGAAATAAATCTACAGAGTTGACATTTGGTTTATTCCGGTTGATTCAATATAACTTTTATATTTATAACTATAGTAATTACAAAGTAATATTTCGATATAAGTGAAATCACGTTGTTTTAATATCGTTGGTATATGTTATATAATCAATTATTGTAAATAATTCTTCTACTATTCTAAAGTTCATGAATCGAAGTATATTGTAGGCAAAAAGAAAAATGAATAAATAGCATTAAAATCTACTAAATATCGAGATGAAAGTCGCGGATTTCGGCGAAATTTCGTCGGAACCACCTTAAAGCAACGATATACGATTTATTTAATGATTTTCAATTGAAGATCACATCTAAACGAGTCGTGGAAATAATTTAAAATATGTTAAACTAATCTAGAGCACGGTAATATTATCCATTCTAGAGTACATCAACAATTTAATAATATGTAGTTATCTATACTTAAAATAAATTTTGTAATATATCTGCAGTGTATTTATTTTTATTATTTTGAAAGCAATAATCTGCACATTGGTAGGTTATATTATTAAAAAACCAATAAATATTAAATTAATTATCTTTTCGTATAAAGGTTCATATTTTTAAAGTCAAATAATAATTACGAGGTAGTTATGTTATTTAAATATAATATTTATTATTTCGACGATATTGTTGGTATGTGTGTGGATTACCAATATTAAGAGGAGTGATGTCTTCGCTCAAGGTCGCTAGCACTTATCGCCGCCTTTATACAGCGATACGATATTCAGCATACCGCCGCGCCAGCGCTGCTGCGCTAGCCGAGTCACCGACAAACACCGGCTCTAAAAGTTCGATGCCACGTGATAGCAAACAAGAAAAATACCCAAAGAAAAAAACATGTTTACATCAAAGGTTTAGGTTTACACATCACAGCTAATCATAATGGTGACATGATAACAATATCTGAAATTTGACTCAACACGGCATTTCTTCTCATGTAAGTTTGTTAATTTTGTAATCAATTTACAACTAATACCATATATTTTACTCTCGGTTTTATTTTCTATGTTTTAGTCGTGAGAATTCTTATAAAGATAATTATTATTAATGTTATGACCACCGAGAAGAAACATTTCTTTTCGGTGGTAATGGAACCACCGAAATCATTGGGTATATTAAGCCTTAATATAGTAGCATACCGTATGCTACTATATTAGCAATTCGTACATCCGAATATATTAGTCATGAGAATAACAAACATAAATGATGTAAAGAGGGCGAAGGAGAAGATGGAAAGAACGTGGGAAATAATTTGATTATGAAAATGAGAAATATAAATGAACTGTCAACAAACATCGCAAACACGTTTAAGGAGGACTAATAATGAAGTAGGTACGAGTAGTCCATTCTTACATGTTTGTAAAGACAAACTCTGTTTATGTGTCCTTATAAGGGCTTAAATTTCGAGCACTACGAGTCCTTTTTGCTTGATGGCTCGGCTGCCGAAGTCAAGGAGGGTAATGTTTTCCGAGTGTATGAAGGTCTATTTCTTTTTAGTTTGTTAAGGGTTTATGTTTTATTTTTAATAATATATTTTCCTTGTTTTACTTTTAGCATGGAAATACATCTCGTTAGATTTTTGTGTAGATTTGGTCAAATAAGTAACCTGGGCATTAACGGTTTTTAGTCATGTAGAAAGACAAATCAAGCCGTTCAAGGGTATTAACAACGGAAAGGCAAGAAATGCATGACCCACGAGAGAAAAGAGCCAGGACACACAGGTAGGACAGGATAATAGGCCATATTATTGAGAAAGACAATTTCCTTTTAAGTAGGTATAACATAAAATTTTCATATAAAAGGAAGTATGTAGTTAAATGATGATGATACCAAAATTATAGTTGAGATTATAAATGGTATTTGTACGTTAAGAGTTTAGTACAAATATTTCATCGTAAGTGTAATATTGATGAAAAATCTATAAAACAGATATTTATTGTGCCCTAACTCTAAGTTTTTTGTGTACGTGGCGATAGTTCTGTTTTGCGACTCATGTAGATATATTATACCGTACTCACCTCCTTCAGCGAGCATACCCGGAGCCATCTGTTCGCTGACAGCCTCTGCGCTTGCCAGTAGCAGCACGCATGCCACCACTGGCCAAGCGAGCCCATCGCACGCGCGCCGCATCACGCCGTGCCTCGCCCCTGGCCCGCTGACCACATGACCCGAGCTGAAACGATAAATAGATTTATTTACTTAACCACTTCCATTCATGTTACACGAACGCTTCGGTGTATCCAATTTGAAACTTATTTCTATATATTTTCTATTTTATAAAAGTATTTCGGCCTAATCAAATTTACTTGATTCATTTGTTATGAATACCGTGTTTATTTATAATGAATTAATATTTGCTGTCGTAACAATTTATCCGGTTATGTGCGAACCACGTTAGATAATTGAGTTCCGCTTTTAACGTCAAATACTATAATAAATCATTATCTCACACTATACGTACAATAGCCTCTGCAAATTGCCAGCCCTGTACGTATATGGTATACCTCGTGGTTTCATTGATGAATGAATATAAATTTCATTGATCAAAGTGTCGGCTTGGAGGGGCCAATGAGTGGTCTAAAGACTGCGGTAATTAGCGTGGGAGCCGTCGTTGTTCTCACGACAAACCCGTAACAGGAAAATATTAATTAAGAAACACGTTAGGTATTTAACAAAATAACCTCGATGATGTGAAAAAAATTGCCAACACAAACTACAACAGTGAGAAATAAAAACCTACATAATATTTATTTATTGTATTTGGACACGTGATTTATTCTAAAAACATTTGTTTAATTTTTAATTTATTCGTATGTACACAACACAACCAAAACCCAAAGAGAATTACAAGAAAAATTTACAACGTAGGTATTACATATTAGTGGGGTATCGTATTAAGCATTCCTACTATTTATTTGTTTGAAGAACTTCACAAATATCTTTAATGTTTAACTATACTATTATATAAAGCGGAACAGTTTGTTTGTTTGTTTCAACGCGCTAATTTCTGGAACTACCTGTCGAATTTGAATAATTTCTTTGCGTATGATAGTCCAGTTCTCGAGGAAGGTTATAGGCTATGTAACATCACGGAGCAGAGGCCCTAGACAAGTGTCAAAGATTTCTATTCTATTCATAGAATAGATTATAAAATGTATTGGACTGACATATGCTAACGCCAACGCTTATGTCAATTTCATACATTTTCTTATCTATTCTATGAATAGAATAGAAATTTTTGACACTTGTCTAGGGCCTCAGAGCAGTAAGCAAAGACGCGGGCGAAACCGCGCCACGGGAAGCTAGTTATTTATAAGGCACAGTCATTTATACTACACGTTAATGTGTAAACAGAGGCCCTAGACAAGTGTCAAAGATTCCTATTCTATATATAGAATAGATTAAAAAATGTGTCAATCTCATACATTTTTTATCTATTCTATGAATAGAATAGAAATCTTTGACACTTGTCTAGGTCCTCAGGTATTTTAATGGTAGGTACTTAGTCACTACACTACCACTACAAGATTTTACAATGATCGAGCAGTATTTAAAAAATTTGAGTATTCGATCCTTTCTGTTTTCCTATTTAGACGAGGGAGATCTGACCGAAATAACTCGATACATATTATTATTGTTATTAAATAAATAATAATAAGTCAGCTTAAATTATTCGTATGTATAATTTATTAACGCATCTTGCGATGTGTCCTCTCACGCAATCTAAATCAGTCTAGTACTCGCTAATCTATACTAATATAAAAAGCGGAAGTATTTGTTTGTTTGAACGCGCTAATCTCTGGAACTAAAAGACGTATTTGAATAATTATTTTTGCGTTTCATAGCCCAGTTTTTGAGGACCGTCATTTAAATTCACGCTACTGGCGACGGGAGCCGAGTAGTAACCAAAGATATAACTTCACGCAGATGAAACTGCGTCGCGAAAAGCTTGTGTTTATAATATAAGTATTATAATACCCATAACATAAGATATCAAGAAATAGGTATGTTTGAATAAAATATTCATGTTCAATTAAAAAAGAAGCCAGCAAACTACACATTAATGACTGTGCTTGGACAATAATATCATTAATTATGTAATATAATGCATTAAGGAGAGCAGAAATAATATTTTTATTTCAACGAACAAAAAACAAGAATAATGCATTCAGTACGAGTAATTCCGATGTAGGTGTCGTTCTAATAAAATCAAAACCTAGCTATCAGAACAGTGATTGAAATAGGTACTACATGAATATTTTCGTAAGATTTTATTCATCAAAATGACAGCTATTTTTCGTAGAACGTAGTTAATGTATAATTTGGTAATTACCTATATGATACTCTTCTAATATTCAGTAGTTTTTACGTTACCTGGCTGTGTCATCGTGACTATTCGTGAATTTTATTAACACCTATGCTGATCGGCGTAAAGTTTAAGCGATTAAGTCCATAATTAAGATTGGTATGGCTATGGTAGAAATGTAAACAAATCTATACCACGGTAATATTATTATATATATATAATATTACCGTGTCTATACTAACATATAAAGCGGAAAAGTTTGTTTGTTAGTTTGAATGCGCTAATCTCTGGCACTACCAGTCGGATTTGAAAAATTATTTTTGCGAATGATACCAGAATGATGTTCTCGAGGAAGGTTATAGGCTATATAACATCACGCTACTGGCGACGGGAGCAGAGCAGTAAGTAAAGACGCGGGTGTAACCGCGCCGCGGGAAGCTAGTATTCCATAAAAGTTCAAATTTTGAACGTTAATAATATTAAGAACATAATACGTTTAAATTTAAATTTAATTTAATATACCACAGCACAATGCAAAGAATTTACAATACGATTCGGAATATTTACTCATTCACCATGTCGTAAGTTTACTATTCGGGTAAAAACTGTTGAAAACTCTTGTTCAGTACAGTTCCGATCACATGAAAGCATTATAATTAAATTAAGCACTACAAAACACGTAGCAGTGAAGTTTCAGTTTACTTTCGAAAAGTATGACATAACTTTTACGTCATGGGATAAGTGCACAAATTAATGAATGACACATTAATAAAGATATGGTATGGCTTAATTAGTTATTATGCTATTAATATTGCCTGTAGACATAAAATGCAAAAGTAAACCTGATTGCGCCAAGGTCCTACACGGAGTGTGCAGTCTCAAACCTTGGTAGGGTGGGGAGTTTTCCCGCGCGCTGCATTTTGTTGTTTACGCGGTGTGTCATGGCGAGCAGTGGGTTCGTTGACCTCATGCCGCACCAGGCCGCCATATTTTTGGTAATAAATAATAGATAGAACAGCGCAGCGCACTACGATCGATCAGACCGCGACCAGTGCGGCGGCGCGTGCTTGGCTTGGTATCCAAAACATTGCACCCCCACCTCCCCATTGAACATGAACGCACCGAGAAAGCGCACTAACGTAAAACTTGACAACAAATGAGTTTGGGTTCATTTGCCTTACTACTACTACTAAGAAGTTATTATTCTGTCACAACTAAGTTCTTGTTTTTAAACTGGGATAATTTATATGAATCGCATAGATTTTGTACACCAGTCCAGTTTCACTTTAGTGGCAATTTAAGAAATTTTGAGGCTGAGACTATTATTAGTATTACCCTTACCTTGGCAGAAATGATTTACCGCTTTGTTTAATAATATATAATTACAATATTTTAATTAGATTATCTATTATTTATTACAGAACAGAAGTTTCATGATAATATTGCGACGATGTTTTTCTAAAAGATAACAACCTCATAACTCGATAAAATATGAATCGTTCCTTACCATTTCCCCGAATAGATAAAACCTGTGTACGTTTCTAGATCCGTAGTTCAAATCGCATAAATTTTATAAATCTTATTTGACCAAAGCACAGAAAGAAAATAATAATATTTAACATAACTTTTCTGTTTAAAATATTATACCTTAGAGAACATACGAGTATATAATAAGTTCGTTCTGGTTCTGGCATCGTTACTTATATCGGTATGGTTTTATAACGACAAATTAGCATAATAAATAATTATGATTTTTGAACAAATATTCTTCCGTTTTATAAATTAGTATAGATTAAACAACGAAAGCTTTATCTTTGACTAGCGCTTTTTACTGAAAGGAAATGTACCTTTTGTACTGCCATTTAGACCAATATTTGTGTGAGTCATAAATGTTTGTTAATAAACTTTGCGTGTATATTGTTCTCATTAACTTATTTGGCAAATGTCTCGCGAGTTATTTTAAATTATCGAGAATAGTAAAACTTTTACAATAATTTAGGTATCAAGTAATACTACATAGTTTAACAAAACTAGGTACTTAGCACTAATAATGTACTTTTACGAGGGATTGCAACCTGACCTGTGCAACACGTGAACATAATTCATGGTCGACCAGATTGAATAAGTTTCTGGATTATTGACAAGAAGGAAATAATAATACGTTTCTTGCGCGCTCTCATATCGATAACATTATCATTATCAACAAATATAATACTTAATGGACTGTCATTCATTGTCAGTCATTGCGGGCTGCTCGTGTTTGTGAAGCAGGCCTTCGACTGTAGTTGTGTTACAAGGAATAGTTGTAGTAAATTAATTGTGCTTAGTTGTGCGTAGTTGTGTCATGAGGAACAGGTATCTAACATATGTCACAACTATTGTGCATATGTAGTTGGTCCATGAGGAAAGCCTGGGTCGCTCGCACGCGGCGACTATTTGTAGCGATGCAGTAGCGATACTGTCGCGTGTGCGCGACAGTATCGTTAAAGGTAGTCCCGATGCCGCTGGACCAATTGGATGCTGTCGTTGCGCCCAGATTCTGTATATCTACTATCGCGAATTTTTCTTAAAGAGTTTTTTTGAATCCTCAAAATTTGGGTTTGAATTTTATTATACCAGATAAACAAAATTTTCGTGATATGATGTGAGCAATAGACTTAATACAAATAATTTGAATAGCTGTTAACTTAGGATTTAATCCCGATTTCGTCACTGACTTCCTAATGATCATCGAAATTCTCTTCATATAATTCATACTTTCTGAATTCCTCGAAAACTGAAATTTGGTATGTAACTAAGCTAGTATTAGCTTCGACAGATTGGCAGAATCATTACTATAATAACATTTGTTTATTATAATAAATTTATAGTGTATATATTTATTATAATATAAAATATAATAGATACTATATATATATATTTAAATACATATATAATATAAATGTATGTATGTGTGTATGTACATATTATAGTGTATTGAATTTATGTATATTTAGTTTATGATTATTTACCTAAGTATATTTATATTAGTATAAGTACCTATAGCTTATTAATCAACTCTGTTCCTTTTTGCCCGACTGCCGAAGTAAAGAAGGGTAATTTTAGTTTTATTTGCACCTATGTACTACGTTTTTTTCTGCATCACCCAAAGGTCGGCTGGTATGCCATTGTACAATTGTGCATAAAGTAAATAAATAAATTAGTACACAAACAACAATAAAATTTTATGACTTGGCACTTCTGCCATATAGACTACAAATTATACATTACATTTTGTGTGGCAAAATAGGTACAGATTCCTCCTAAACTGACTTTAACCTGACTTTTCAGTGCTATAAACGGACTGAAAGGACAGCGACTAGGTAGGTAAACCGTATATTACAAAATTTAAGTTCAGGTAAATGTAATTATTTTAATAATGTATCCCTAAATTGCATACGAGCACGGAACTATGGACTCTACGAAGCGAAGATATAATGTACTCTTATGTAGCCGTCGTGTCGCGCAGTCGCTCGCTCGCCGGCGCGCGCTGCGCGCGCCGTGGCGCGTTTGCGTCGTCGGTCGTTGCGGAGAAGGGCACAGAGTTGTTTACACCACCGCTTGCCTTGCACCACGTGGTGTGCCACCGAGCATACGTATGGTCACGTGGCTCTGTTTTGTACCTGTAATTCGAATCTACATCGCAAACTACCTACGTAAACTGAATTCGTTTACTCCTAGCTTTGGTCGTAATCAGATCTAAAACAAATTTGAAACGCTACCTGAGCTCGGTGCCTGCCGTGCTTGTCTGCTCCTCGCGATCCACAATGCAACAATACTTCACAGATATTGAAATACAATATTTCACGCTGTCACTCAACACAAACACTATCAACCAAATGTGTAATTTTATAATAACAAAAACAACAACACTATTGTAAACATAATACGCGGCAAACAGTGGATAACGTGCAGACGAGTTATCACAAACGACGCGCGCGAACGACTGAGGGAGGAAGGGAAGCGGAGTGCGCGGGGCTCCGGTTGTGCCGTCGACCCAGTCGAGGAATGCGGCTCGACTCGCCCGTTCTCGCGTGCTTATTTTTTTGCTCAATCGGTAGGACGCTCGGGAGACGCTTCGTGCGTTCTTCTCTTCGTTCTTCTTAGGCTTTCAAAACTGAAAACATAAGTCAAAATAAATAATAGCAGCATTGTCAGGCGTCAGACTACTTTCATTTAAAACAAGGATGTAGTTGTAGTATCAAAGAAACTCGTATCTAAATGCTCTTGTCATAGATTATACACTTAAACCTACTCACTGAGAGCTTTTGTCTATTAATTATTTTATTTTTTATTTTATTTTATGTAAGTACCCATATAAAATGAAATGATAAGAAAAGTTTATTTATAAATAAGTAACAGATAGGTATGTACCTACTTATATTTTATATTTATACACATCTTGAAACGGAGCAGGTTGTTTTTTATATTATTTTGATTCTTAGATATTTACTTATTGTACCGTGTAGTTAAGCATAGGTAAGTATACTCAAACTTAAAGCATTTATTTCATTTTGATCATAAAGTATGATGCATATGAAATGTCTAAATTACGTGAAGTCAGTTAATTAACCTACAGCCAGTTCGCTGACGAGGTAGAGCTGTGAGAAGAACTGGCAAGAAACTTACGCCACTCTTTTCAATTGCCAGATAATTACTGTACAATCCTTCACAATGATCTTGTCATGATAAAAGTCGGTGCAGTGCAAGATAGGTACCGAGAATGCGCAAAACAGCGCGTGAAATGTTTACGTTAGTTTTTGAGCCTTTGCAATGAAGATAAACATGATTTATTGAGGTGAATTCTTACTTGGGATGTAACTGACTTCATGCAGTGACGTAAAGTTGGTACACCAAGCGAAATCGCAAAGAATGTCCTGCGATGTTACGAAATTTTTTAAGTTTATGAGCATTGATTTTATAAAAATCAATGTTTATAAGAGTCTCTTTTCATTGGCTGTCCTGCATAAATTGGACTAAGATATTTTAATTTTTTCAGCCCATAGTAGTTTGACCTGACTCTAAGCTAAATTTGGTTTAAAATTTATCCTTTCCGCCTATTACGTGAACTTTAAATACCCTCGTACCTATAATCTTATCCATGCCACAAGCAGTATTTATGTTTATTTCAATTTTTCTAGAGCATGTAACTCAAAAACTATTGGGAAATTAGAAAATGTGCACATAATAAAAGTTGTAGAAAATTTTATAAGCTTCCATAGAGAACACATAGAATAACACTTCTCGAGGATGCACCTTTTTGGAGATATTAGTGAAAACTAAAAATTGGGAACTTTGGGAACTTTAAACCCCTCTCCTAAAAAGCAACTCAAAAGAATGGCTCAAGAAACATTTTAGTATTTGGTTTTGATATATTCTTTTAAGTAACTGGGTGCCGACGTTTCTCTGTTTTAGGTGCTTATGGCACTCCACAATAGATAGCATAGGTACCTATTTATATCGATTATTATTTAGTCTTTTGTTGATTTCATGACAATGAATTGAGGGTTTTTAGGAAAATTTTCGCCACCAGTTAGCGCCACTTAGGTAAAAGGTCTTCCATTCACAAAAATTAAAAATTAAAATTCAAAATTCATCCACAGTTTGAAATCAATAAAATCGTTCATAGAAAGCGCTTTGACAGGTGCCTGGACCTGACGCCTCAGTGCTGCCACCTTGTGGGCGCCATTTTAGAAAACCGAGCCGACCGAACCGACCATTTTAGAGCGGTCACGCGTTCAAGCATTCCGTGTTCAATACAATACAACGAACGCAAAACTGAAAACTGAACTAAACTTGAACGCTTCACCGCGTAAACGCTTTCTGTCTGAGAGAAAAAAAAACAGTCTTGGTTACTTATAAAGATGTAGGTACATTATTTTGTTTTTACTCGTAGGTGGATGGATCTAATTTCTGAGTCTCTGTATCACAGCATAAATTATCTATCTGACTAGATTTTATTATACCAGCCTGTTCTTAACCCACTGCAGGAAAAGGACTTTTCTCTATAGACAAGGCATAAGTATTGATCGCGACGCTTGCTCAAGGCGAATTGACGATTCCAGACATTTTTTCATTAGTCTAGGTTTCCTCACAATTTTTTTTCTTTACGGAAAAGCCAGTAATGTCCAAGATCTTCAAAAAAATAAAATGAAATGAAATGAAATGAAATATGTTTATTCATATAATAGGTTAAGAAGACTTAGAAAGTACCTTCGAAAAAGTCACATCGGTACTTGCCCGGTTTTGAATTGACGACTTCGTGTATATGAAGTGGATGGGTTGTGCCTCAACAACTGAGGCATTACGACTTCTTTGACTAGGTTTAAATGTTTACAAATAAAACAGTTTCTTTGTGGTTTAGCTTTTAGAACTGGCACAATCTAACAAATAAGTCTCTCCATCACATTTACGCTGATGATTTACAAATATTTATTCATTTATTTATTTATTGAACTTCATGCACGAAAGTACAACGGCGGACTTAATGCTAAAAGCATTCTCTACCAGTCAACCCAAGGTGGTGAAGAGACATTTGAAGTAAATATACTCGCAAGCACCCAATGGCGCGGTTGCCTAAAGCTTTGAAAGTGTTAAATAACAATTAATAACTGAAGCACATCTTTTGGACTGAAAGTAAATCCTTTTATAACTCAAATTGCTGTCGTCGGTTAGCTCACGATTGATATCCAGATAATATCCAAAATTGATTGGTTGCGGCGCGGCGTCCACAAATAATCTTTAATGGCACTACGATCGCCTACACTCGTTAGTATTTTCAGATCGATACTATACGATAAAATCTTAGAGCATTAAACCAACAAAATATAAGATAAGTTAACCAATAAAAATTTCTTTTAATTACTTATCGAGTACATTTAAGTAATATGTACCTAAGTATTTCGCTGCAGCTCGTATTTGGGCTACACACGGAAGCTCAAATCACGGGATTGGTAGGTGATGTGTAAATTCTCAATGTGGACAACATTGAGAATTTCTGATAAACTATACCGCGAGACTGTAATTTGCCGGTAAGCCTGGGCGCCGCCGGCAGCATGGAGCAAGGGAGTGCACTTGCACATCCTTCTCTTCCTTCTTCCTCTCGTCTTTGAGTTAAAGCTTTCACAGGTTGCTATTTAATTTGTTGTCCAATCATATCAATTATTATTGAAAGCAAGAATATAGTGTCATATTTATAATAAAACCAAAAAAAACTGTTTAATTTAGGCCATTGAAACTTTTATAATAGTATTTATCGAGACAGATATTTGGCCAAATTAGACCATTGAAACTTTTATAATAGTATTTATCGAGACAGACAAAATGGATCCATTTTATGAGTAAATAAAATTATACATATAGTTATTATTAAATTTAGAATTTTTAAGGACAATGGGGTAATAATGTCGCAAAGGTTATGTTGAGTCAGTCTTTATTCTTACATATTACAAAATTTAAATGATTATGTGTTGTTTTTATTTAATATTTATTAAATATATTCTAGTTTCTTCAAAACAATACCAAAATCACATTATAGAAGAGTTATTTAAAAGTTAGAAGCTTTAAAACTTTAGGTCAAAATATTATGTTATTAATTTTTACAATAGCTATTTTTGAAACCGTGCAAAAAATTTTTTTTGTTAATAGTGCTTTTTTATCGAAACTAATATTACAAAGAGAGAGGGTTTGTTTTTTCTATGTTTCTTTGTTTGCAACGATTTAGCTAAAAATCTACGTTACTTACTGATTTGAAAATTCTTTCATTTTTAGAAATCAATAAAGTTAGCGGGTAACATAGATTTTAAATAGGTATTTTATTATGTTTGACATATTATATTCAGTAATTTTCAGTTTTTTTTAATTTTATTAAGTGCCTTCATAAATCTAAATGATGCAATACTACACTTTTGCTCTGATTTGTTCCGTAGGAGTTTGTTGTGAGATTTGATACCGAAGCGAAGCGAGGGCAGACCTCTAGTTCTTTATAAATTAAACTCTAGTTTTTGAGTTTTTTATACGTTTGTTTCTTGTTATATAATACCCTTTAGTCCTCTCTCCATTTAATTATGTTCCAGGGTATTTTAAGCGGGCCGTGAAAAACAGCCGCCTTTGTGGAGGCATCCAAACCAATATTTTGGCTTTTGGAATGGTATTGACCATTTCTGGATTCCTCTGAGTGATTACCATCAGATAGAGTGGAATCACTAAGCTAATATAAAAAAATATATATGTACCTACCTATAATATAAAACTACATCTTCATCAACGTAAACAAACAAGGACAAATTTAATGAAAAAGCGGAGTTAGGTAATTCTTCGTTAAACTAAGTTGTCCTCAAAATAAGTAGCACGACGCCGTTCTAAAATAACTATTTTAGCGACTAAATAACCATAAAAATAACTACATATTTTACGTAAGTACCTACGTGAACGCATGGTATATACGTACTAACTTAACTTAGAGCTACAGTAGGTACAGGTATTACAGTTGTACTGTAATGCGTCTGTATTATAATACAAATTAAAACTACTTATAAATTTAAAAAAAACAATTAATAAGTTTCATAATACCGTTTTATCCCTTCTCACACTTTTAAATTAAAAAAAACCCTTTCTTAGTACACCTCTCCACATATTAAGACAAATAGGTACACCCTCCAAATTTAAAGTCGGTACGACCAGCGGAGGCTTGCGTTGTCTGTCAGTCAGTCATTCAGTCTAGTCAGGACAAAGCCTTATAAATAAGTACTATATGAATGGTTAAACTAAAACAAGTACCGGTATTTTGTAATGTTATGTTTATGTATATTTTATCAATTGTTGTCGTTTTTGGCGAAAATAACCATCCTTATCAATTTGGTTCATACCTACTTGGGAACAAAATTACGCTGCTAAAATTATAATAATTATTATACAGTTTGACGATATTTATTTACCGAATTATCTACTTTTTTTTAAGGACAACAGTAACTGTCTCTAGGTAACAAGACTTTGCCTAAGCTGTGTAGTGATAACAGCCGCTTATGAAACGCAGATCTATACGTTGAGTCAACAACCTCCACCTGATGTTAAGTGGTAACTGTCAATTATGAACTTCAATGCTTCGGTGCTTCCCGGGAAGGAGTGAGGTAGGTAAAGAAAATGAGGAAGGTGAAGGAAAAGAAAAGAGGGGCAATTGGGCCTGGGAAATCATGTGACCTGAAACTGAAGGTACAATATCTATTGCTGTTACTACGGCGTTGGACCCACTTATCTTTAGTATTCCTATCTAGGTAGAAAATTACGTCTGCGTTGTGAAGGAGTTTATAATGTATGGGTTTTACAATTATACGTACCTAGGTACACATAGCAAACCCAGGCTCGAAGCGAGATGTGTGTACCACAACCTCGCCTACCTAAAACCTTGTTTTTTTTTTGTAGAGGGGAAATTCGTTTACGCATACCTTCTCGTCCCGAGAAGGCGGCTATGTCGGGCTCGCTGGCCTGAGATAGTAGGCGGCCGAAATACCGACTAAAACCCTCCTGTGCACCTACTCTCGCCTTAACGGATGGGCCGCCGGCACTTGATACTACATCAGCGGCCTATCCAGCGACAGCCCGCACCGCGCGGGCAGCAACTCTGGTGATAGCATCCGGGTGCACCGGGTACGCTGTCATTACGCGAAAAAGTTGCGGATAGGGGTGACAGACCCCGCTCCCTCACCGGCAACCCCACTTATTTTTGTGGGAAACGCATTACGCGTACGCACCCGGGCAAGGCAGGGTTATGTTGGGCTCTCCGATCGCACTGACAACGCGGCCGGCATACCGACTTGTACCCACGGTGTTCCTCCAGACGGCCAGAGTGTCGGGGTCACGGGCCTGCGCTGTTCCGCCCGCAGGCTACCTCTTATGGTGGCTGGAGATCGCGGAGCACCCCACGGCGACGTCCGGTGATGTATGCCGACGCCTACGAAACCTAACTTAACCTACTGCGCCACCAGAGTAGTAAATGTAGAGGTATTTCTCCAATTGATTGATGAGTTCATTTAATTTGAGGTAGAAATTTAAAACTTGCTGTGCATGTACTTATTTTATTATTCCTTACCTTACCTACCTGATAGAAGTTAAAGAAATAAATGTTTTTTAATTAAGTATCTGTACTTACTTACTTACTTACTTAACTTGTTTATGTTTGGTACAACATACCTATATAAAGTATTTTTGATAGATATATTTTTTTGCATGACCTAATCACTAACAATGCAGCGTAACCAAAATTATCAAGAGCGCCTCGTAAACAAGTGCATAAAAATAACATTCTGCTTATTAAAATACAATACGTAGCGGTATAATAATATTATAAATTTAAAATACCTATGTACTTACTAATAAATTCAACAAAATTAATAATTATCTATCTATATCTATACTATGAAAAGTTTGTTTGTTTGTTTGAACGCGCTAATCTCTGGAACTGCCTGTCGGATTTGTATAATTCTCTTTGCATATTATAGCCCAGTTCCTGGGGAAGGTTATAGGGTATGTAACATCACGCTACTGGAGACGGTCGCAGAGCAGAAAGCAAAGACAAGACAAGGTTAGTTTATTATAAGTATAGCTCTTACGTTTAATCTAATTTTGTTAACAAATAAAAACAAAAAAGGCGTTAACAAAAAATGTCATTAGCCTGTCGCAAACCAAAGTTATTATATTAGTTACAAATATATCACGTTTTTTGTTGAGCAAATAGGTAGGTATATTATCAACAAATTAGTAAACGGTCAGAGTTCAACGGAAATCTGTTTGGCATATTACCTATTTCATTTATCTTAACACTTGAGACAGTCATGATGGCCATATGGCATCCTTGACAAGTTTCTTTTATTTCAAATAAGTATTTTTTACTTGTTACTTAAGTAACGAGTAAGCAGTAAATTAATAAAATGAAGTCGATTAAGTGATACATCAACAAAGTCACTGCTATTGAAGTTAGAAGTTTAAAATATTGCGCATGCCGCGCTGATATACCTAGCCTACGTCTCTGAGATGTGCTAACATATTGCACTTTATATAGAAACATCCAGACCAATGCACGTTAAGCATTTAGTCATGTTCATGCACAGACACATTTGCACGGAGCGGGAATCGACTGCGGCTTCTGCGTGGCAGTCCATAGACAGTAGTGTACCACCGAACCACAGTGAGGTATTCAAAACTTAGGTAAAACATCTATGCTGAAACGAAAGTCATGAACTAGTTCTGTAGGTATTTTAAATTGTAATCAGCGTTTCAATGAGCTTGCTTAAAAATTTGGTGTCGGTAAGAAGTCTAATCTCTGTTGGGTTCAAATGCTTAATGCTACTTACTAGCCTTTTCTTTATGATGATTTTATCAGTTTATCGAGAAAATTTCAAGAAATCATATCCTAATTCTACATTACTTTTATTATGGTAATCTAATAGTTATCCTTCGTTATATCCTATCGTTATGCTATTTAAGAATTCGAACTGGCCACTACATAAATAATATTTAAAAAGTAATTAAATTACATTTGAAAATGGAACTCTTTGACTGTAGAATGCAGTTTGTTTCATCCAATTGTCAATTGTTTTAATGGTGCGATTTTAAAAATTGCGTGTGATTATCACAATGGATTTAACTCGAGAAAATTTTCGTGCGATGATTTTTAGTAGATTAACTCAGTTCGACTTTTGGGGATCAAGCACCATCGAAGACTACTGTGTATCACTGGTTTAGTGAGTTTAATCGTGGACGTCGTATGCTCACGGACCAAATTAAAAATGGCTGGCCTAAATCAGTTGTTCTGCCACGAAACATCGACACAATGCGTGTATAATAATAATAATGTAAGATCGTCATGTTGTGATGATGTCCTTGGGCACCTTGGGCAAGTATGACGAGTATAGATTGGTGCAAAAAGATGATAAAAAATACAATCGTACTTTATCAAAAGCTGTTTATAATATCTAAACAGTTGATGAATCCTGGATTTATGCATATAATCCCGAAACTCGGCAACAATCAACAGTTTGGACGTTCCAACATGAGCCGAACCCAACAAAAGCTGCTCGTGCGAAAAGCACTTTGAAGCAAATGATGGCTACTGTACCACTATAAAATCGTAAATCTGTTTATTTGGAGTGGTACATGACCATTTGTTTGCCAAAAGTCTTTGCAGAAATTAGAAAGAACAATCCACAACGCTGAATCATTGTCCATCACGACAATGTGAAATGTAAAACTTCGAGTGAAACGACCCGATATTTGGAGGGTGAAATTAACAGTGGAATTAACGGGTCATCCACCATATAGCCCTGATTTGGCACCCAACGACTCTTTTTATTCCCAAGCGTGATGAATAAATTAAGTGGTCAACGATTTTCAGCCGGAAAGCCGTTGAGAGATTTAAAAAAACATGTTTTGGAGATACCGCCTTCCGATTGGAAAAAGTGCTATAAAAAATGATTTCACCGAATGCAAAAGTGAATCGATCTTCACGACGAATATTTCGAAAAACAATAAAACTATATTTAATAGACAATGATAGTTATTTTATTTTATGCCGGGTAGATAAATAGCAGCCCTCGTATCATAGTTTATATCATAGTGAAACAGCTTTTCCTAATATAGGAAAAAAACACATTGTTAGGTTTTCTATAGAAACTTCCATTGTCATAGCTCAGTTTGTATAGTTCAGTGATTAATATACTGTATTTTCATAAATTCAATCATTATTTCGTTTTATAATTTTCACTAATTCCTAACTTTTTATAAGAAATAGAAAATTTATATTTACTGTTATCACTACTGTAGAAGCAGCAAATTTTGCAATTTTTTGTTTTTATTGTATGAATGAGCTGGGTTTTCACGATACAGGCCACAGATTTGCGTTTATATGCAAAATCTTCCAGCGCTTGACAAAAACCTTCATATTTTGAATGTATTAGATAATATTATGTAGATAATAGAAATTTGTTAAACGCTGAAAATAAATATTATTTTTATTTTTGTTATGTCTTACATAAAATATAGCCCTGCTGACAACTATCTAAATTGCCGACAGCGGATAAAAATACAAAAATCCTTTGGCAAATATAAAATTTTTACTTGAATATCTTTAGAAGATTTAGCAAAGATTTTTTTTAATCTATGGTTTATCATTCAGAATTTATAAAAATTGTTAGTTGTGTGAAAAGTTTACTTTTTCTTTTTTTTAACCTACCACAGTGACTCTACTCTGCCTGGGGTAAGCAGTCAGTGGAATCCAGAAGTGGTGGACACCATTCCAAAAGCCAAATTACTGGTATGGTAGCCACCACTACGGCGGCTTACTGAGATGCTTTTTCACGCCCCGCTTAAAAGACTCAGGATCACAATTAGATGGGAATACATCCACTGGTAAGGAGTGGCTTTGATTGAATGACAGAAGTATGAAGTGCTGAACCGTTTGGTTCGAGACCCTTTAGATTCAACTGTGAAAGAGTGGCACTTCAGTCCCGCACGTGTCATTATGGATAAAAAGGGAGAGTGGGTGGGATAAATTCAAAGAGCTCTTCAGGACACTCTCCGTGGTAAAGGTGGTAGAAGACGGCCATTGAGGCTATGTCTCTACGCAGCTGTTAATACTCAAGAGTCTTTAGCGGCCCTTGAACTGCCGATGATACGGACTGCTTGCCGCTGCAACCTATCGAGTGCATCCAGTAGGTAAGTACCGTGCGGAACCATCGCAAAGATGAGACCAGTACTCCCTGTAGCCTTTTTATAAACTCTTCATTTTAATGACCCTCCTCTTTAAACTTGAACAATTACTGTCGTTGTAGTATAGCCCTAACTCTATAAACGCCCTAATGAAAAAAAAAGTTCAGAGACTTATAAGTATATATAAGTGATCCCAGGAAAATCTTTAATATCACAACATCGCATACTTGTTGCAGTCTACTTTTACTCAAGCCTATTAAGACTATTGTAGATAGAACAGTAAGGACCAAATGGAAAGAGCTAGATGGTTCCAAAGGTCACTACTAACCACAATAGAAGAATACCTCAGAACCGACACTGGAATAGACTTTATAAATGCCGAGGATATGTGGTGTAAGTTTGAAGCTCAATGTAAAATCAAAGCTACTGCTGACATCTTAGGATTCTTGAAAGACCCTCTAAGCACAGGAAAATATCTGAACTGGTAGAACGACAAAGTGAAAAGAAGCCTCGGCTACAAAGAAATAGCTCTTCCTAAAATGGAAAGACTCACAACAACACAAGAAAGATATAAAGATGCTAAAAAGAAATGTGTAGCATTAGAAAACGCTAAATCTGAATGGCGAGTTGCTTAAAATTGCTAAACGTAGACATAAGACGACAATGGACATAAAAATTACAAGTACATTAAATAAAAAGATCACAATTAAATTACTAACAGATAACACACAAATTATAGATTGGTGGTTAATACTCAACTTCTGAATGAGGAATTGGCAAATCAAGAACCTTCACTCTACTCTTGGAGCCGGTTCATGGCCCTATACCCAAAGTTGACGTTAAGGAAGTTGAGCTAGCTGTGGCTAAAATGAAATATCACAAAGCACTAGGGCCGACCTTTGGAAACATCTAGGCCCTATAAGTCTAGCTTGGCTGACGAAACTATTTAACATTTTCTTAGCCTCTACATGCATGCCCCCACAGCCATGGCGCCACAGTCATATACTTCTGTTTTATAAAAACAAGGGTGATGTGGCTCCGTATGAAAATTATAGAGGCATTAAAGTGACTTCACACACACTGAAAATCTGGTAAATAATCTTGAACAAACGTCTGACAGATCTCTCTAAAATATTCCCAAACCAATTTGGCTTCACAGCTTCAAGATCCACCACGGATGCTATTCATGCACTTAGAATTCTAATAGAGAAATATAGGACAAACAAGAAAGACCTTTATCTTGTCTTCTTAGACCTAGAGAAAGCACTTGACCGAGTTCCTCGTAAACAGGTATGGCAAGCTCTTCGGGTTTAAGAAACCCCTGAGCTCTATAAAATTCCATCACTTAGGTTCTATGCTCACTGAAGACGCTAATAATAGACGCTGATGTCTCCCACAGGATAAATATGGCGTGGCAAAAATGGCGAACTCTTTCAGGAGTACTATGCAATCCTCGAATACCCATAAGAATTAAGGGAAAAGTCTACAAGACTGCAGTTTGCCCTGCACTGCTATACGCGAGCGAATGCTGGACAGTTAAGAAGACCTACGAATAAAAAATACATACTTACTAATGAAATGAAAATGCTGGTGAGGTGGGCCGGGGGCGTAACTAGACTTAATAAGGTTCGTAATACTTATATAGAGGTAGCTTTAGAGTTGAACCAATTACAGACAAAATGACTCAGCTCCAAATGATGGGCTAAGGGAAGGACAAAGAAGAGAAGTGGTTGTGTGATGTGTGTCCAACCAAGTTGTTATGTTGACAGGGACGGGTGTACATGTTCTTTATCTGCAAGTAGGCGCCACTGAGCCTTATCACCTCCGCCATTGAAAAACAACATTTACGCAAGCAACATTATTTTATCAATGAAAGCAAGTTTTTCTTATCGTCCACGGCCATGTTTGTACGAGGTGAGACTTTGAGCTACAATCTACTAACCTTTTTTTATAAGAATGAAGACCACTTGTATTAATAAAGAGGTTTATTTAACAGTTTCGCCATCGTTTTTAAAAAGAACCAGCAAGTTATCTGCTGAACTGTTTCTCTCTCAAATCGTAGCCACCCGACTGGCGAAGTACTTTTATCATAGAAGATCATAGCTGTGTACACTTTAGAATTCCTAAGGGGAGCGCTGGTACTGATGACGCCACTATTGCCACCTAATGTTAAGCGGTTACTGTAATCTATTGCGCTTGCAATACCAAAAAGGGAAGACTTGAAAGACTATGACTATTTTTTCTTAATGCATGCTGTCAGACGTGAGGGACGAGGTACTATGATTCATCTCAAAATCACGCGTACGTCTGCGATCCCATTTTATAAAAAGTCACAATCTAGGAAAATCGTAGAATAGAAAAATACTTTCGTAGTACAACCAGTAAGAATGTACTACACTTCTTCAAATCTACACGTACAATGTACAATGACGTAAATGCATTAAATGAGCCAACCGAAAGACTTTTATTGCCTTAGTTAGAAGCAAACCAATTGGACCGCATAGTTCTACCGTTAATTTCTACTAGTAGGACAGAACGGATAAGAAAAACCGTTCTGTCCCACGAAAAAAAACATAAAATTCGTGTAGTTCTACGACGAGTTCTACTGATACGACTGAAGGGACAGCAAAAAAATGTATACTTATTAGATACTTTTTGTTCTACGATTACATACATCTTATATTCTTCTTGGTCGTTCATTTTATTAATTCGTAATCAATAATTATTAATCAAAAGGAGACAAATTGAAAGTATTATTATACCTAATTATGATCAGTATATTTTGAATCAGCAAATGATGCTGGTCAATGGCCAAATATCTACTTCCGTTTTTGTAGAATCTTTGAGATAAAATGAAGCCACATATTAAATGTTTGTTTTAGTTTAGCTAGGTTAAGAAAGTTAAGTTAAGAAGAGTTAGCAATTTAATTTTTCATTCATTTCTCATTTAGTCCTAATAAATATTCGTACTCTGCACTCGACTTTTTGTCCTTATAGTCCTACTAGTTTTGTCTGTATAGTCCTACTAGTATTGTCCGTATAGTCCTACTAGTATTGTCCGTATAATCCTACTAATATTGTCCGTTTAGTCTTATTGAATTATGTACTGAAATTAGTAGAACTAAAAGAACTTTTTTTCCGTTTAGTCAAATTAAAATTCATACAGTAGATAGTAGGAATAAATGAATCTTTTCTCCGTTTAGTCCTACTAGTAGAACTAAACGGTAAGAACTATACGGACCATTGAAGGAAGCGACCTACCTAATAATAGTAATGATGGTAAGTGGCAAATGGACTTTTAAAATCTAGAGGCAAAAGTCTATAATACCTACTAATCTTTTTAAACCTCGGTTTTAAGGCTGCCTCAAACCAAAGGTAAGCTGGTAGTGAATTTCGAAATACCTTTAACTTAAACACGCCTGTGTTATTTTTTTGAGAAATAAGGTTTTATATAATATGTCAGTACAAAAACCGAACCTATTCAAACATTATTGATTCGGGCAGGGTGTGACACGATTTTAATATTCCTCGTATGTAAAAAGAGCTCTCGTCCATTCGATGTATAATTTTTTTGCATAAATAAATAATAACAGAACGTGTATAACGCTTCAAACAAGGCCTATTATGATAATGCGGCTCCTGTAACCTACTGAGAATTATTTTCAAGGTTTCGAAAAACAACTTATCGGTTATACTCACGTAGATAAGTACCTACTTTACCAGCTGGTTTTTTTATTACCTACAGTGGCAGACAAGACAACAGCGAACCATAGTAAATGATAACTGTCGCATAGACTTTTGCAAGCCAGGAACTCTACGAAGCCGCTGCTTACCGTGATTAATGCTCTTTTCAAAACTTTTTTAAACTTTATACCTACCTATGTCATAGGTTGTTCCTATTCCTATTGAACTAAAATGTTATTTAGTTCCTTTTTGATCTTATGCGCTATTGTGCTCGGTATAATATGAAATGTACTTTAATAACATATTTATTTGTGTTAAGTAAGTATAAAGAATTGTCGTGTCTCAACTTTACTGATTGGGTATCATTGATTGGCTATGGCACTATTTGGCAAGAATTGGGTTCCTCCTGGTAAGTAGCGTATCACATGAAAGCTAATACCTAATACCAGTAGAACATTTTTTTTGGCCTGCAAGTATGTATTATGGCCAGAGCATATATAACTAAACCGCTGGCAGTTTAGTTTTTCATGCAATATCTGGTACGTCACGGCTTTGTTTATCAACACTGGGTTAGAAAATTTGTTAGAGATTTCTTTGCGTCACAGGCATAACTTTGATCTACAAACTGTAAGACGATAGGTACTAGTGTCGTATATAAGTACCTAGATTTTTTATAATAGAGAAATATGAAAGGCGGATACCATAGCCTTAGCAAGCAGTGCTTAGATACCTAAGTATATAATGATTTATCATAGTCTTTTGATGCAAAGATGCAAATACACTCGCATAAAATGCTATTGGGATTGTTTACGAAACAGACGGCGATATCCTTTGCTACGTCCGTAGGAAACCAGCAATTTTTAAAAGCGATCCATATTCCAATAGAAAATGTCACACGCGGAGCGTATAATATAGTTTCCAAGTAGCGTGTTTTTATTGGACATAATTGGCACATAAGTTTTCCAGGCATGGCCGACGCATGATGTAATGCTATGTTAGTAATGTGACTCGAATGTTCGATACGCAGTTGACCCCAATCGCCCCCAATCGAAGGACTAAATTGTTTGTCCAATCAAGTGACATTATCTTTCAAAAAATAGGACAATATCTGATAATAATAATAATATCGACTGAGAAATTACAGTGATTTGTTACTGTAGACAGTATTTCTGGTGCAACCAAAGTAAAAAATAACCTAAACCATTTACGAAATAGGTACTTACACAATAATAAGTCTGTATTCCTTTTTCATAATCTATTCTAAGGAATAATTAGCACAGCAAAGCATAGTTTAGTAGATATTAAGTTGTAAAAACAATATTTATAATAGTTATTATCAAGACAACACAACACAACTTCCACGCACAGTACCTAGAAGTACCTATCCATACTAATATTATAAATAATAAAGTAACTCTGTCTGTCAGTCTTTTACGCTTTTACGCCTAAACCACTAAACCGATTTTGATTAAATTTGGTATAGAGATAGATTAGACCCTTAGAAACAACATAGGCTTCTTATCTTGCATCTTTTAAGGCGAAAAATACTACTTAAAGGGGTTGAAACAGGGAATGAAAGTTTGTATGAAAAATCGTCAATGTAAACAGAGATAATAATATAACCGACATTGACGCAGACGGAGCTGCGAGCAACAGCTAGGCCCAGCGCACACAACTGGAAGCGCGGCGGAGCGCATTTCCGTGAAACGCGCAGGCGGTTTCAGGCGCTCCGAGAGAGGTGCCAAGAGCCCTTTAGAGCCCTCGCGCGGAGAGACGCACGGCGACGCCTAGTTAATCCGAGCGCGCCCTATGTCAATTAGTGCTGATCGATACTTTGTACAGACAACTTGCTCTCGTTCGTAATGGATGTAGACTTAAACATGATTATTATTGCTGCGTTTGCAGAAAGAAAAAGAACAAAGTGGGGTAATGAAATCTGGCTGGGGGCAGAGCAGCGCGCCGGTGCGCAGACCAGTGCGACGGCGACTGGAGTACTCGCGCGCATGCTCTTGTACTAGCTTCAGGGCGCTTCGAGCGTCGCGTGCGAATTTATTTTTGATATACAATTATTGACGGATGTCAAGGTTATTAAGGTTTATATTAAATTGTTGTCTTAAATTGCTCTCCGTCGCGCTTCCAGCGGTGTGCGCTAGGCCCTGCGCGCTGGGTCTACAATAAAAACAAAAACATTAATAGGTAGGTACTTCAATAAAATGTAGGTACAGTAATAATATTACACCATACCCAAGTTTCCACCCATTGATGTTGTTTGTCTGTTCATCACAAACAACACAGTGTTCTTTCTTATTCGTTCATCACTTGTGGTCAAAAAATCAAAGTTATTAACAGTAAAACCAATTGCAGTGTCCTACCTACATTAAATACAGCAGAAATGTAGACAAAACACAGGACCTTCAATGGCACCACCATTCCTAAAAAAAAATATCTGAGATTTTGTTTCGTATAAGTTAAGCAACTGGAGTCATAGAACGCAGCATTCCTATGACTTTAGTTGGCCCAGCGGCATGACGATAAGCATACCTAATAATAAATCAGTTCTGTGATGATAAGCTTTCAACATTAACATCATATCAACCGAAGGACTGCTGGACATAGGCCTCCCCCAATTGTATAGCACTTGTCTCAGCTACAAATCATCAGAAACACGATTCTACTAAGGTCGTGTTAAAACAACTATGGTTTCACTTATACTCTGACAAACTATTCTATTTAGAAAAAAATATTTATTTTTAAATAGAAATCTTGTTGTCGTCCTCTCATGTAATTTAATACAGACACCACTTTTCAATTTCGGGAGCGATTTCATTCCACCTAGTTAGATTCCGTCAATTTTTATGAGATCTAATAGTCACACGTCAAACCATAGAATATAACAACGATATTGTTTTTCTTATTAGCCCCTTGTTGCGTTATTTTCAAGGATGCTGTCACAGTAGGGCGTCGTCGATCAGCTCGTTATTGCTAATTGACCTGCTTAGTGACACCGCCGTCTCATCTTTTAGCAACTGCTTATTGACAAGGACAACTAAGTAAGTTGAAATTATTGACTATTGAGACCATTGGTTACGTCATATTTTATGTTCACTACAGGTAGATGGATACTTACCACAGACAATATCAAGAATACTTATCTACTGAAGGTAGCTTTTATTTCAAAGATCGTTTAGATACTTAACACTAAGGGCCGAGGTAATAGACCCACGCAAATTCAAAGTATTTTAAGGATAATAGTAGCTTGAAAAATTCCATAAAATGTTCAAGATCAAACTTTTCAGTAATTACGTAGTGCTAAGTTTTTGCCAATTCGTTAAGTGTAAGTAGTTAAGTCGGTTTTCTCGGCAGTCTTTTTATTTCGATTTCTATGATTCTCATCCGAGTTTAAAATCTGTGTAATCCATAAATAACTGTTTCTCGAGTGTATGTCTGTGACATAGGACATACCAATGAAATAAAATTATGGACACATATATATATATATGTATAACAACATTGATATACCTAGGCTACAGAATCCTAGAAAATAAGAGATGATATCAAAGTATCCCTGAAAATCGTCATTACCTATGTGTTTATCAAAAGATCTTCAACAACATTGCCCAAAGCAGATTATCAAATAATCTGAATAGGGTATTAAATTTTGTTGCGTGAGGAAAAGATCTTATTCTTTGAATTCGGTCGTTTAAATACAAAAAAGGGAATGGAGGTATAGAGAGAGAGAGAGAGGAGGGCTTATTAGACGAAAGGTCGTTACCTTTTTTTATATAGGTACTTACCGAGTTTGTTTCTTAAAAAAATATATTTTTCGACTACGCCAGGTTTGGTGGGCAACTGCCGTTTATAAACCAGGTCAGTAGATCAAGCCAGTCTCTGCTTGAAATATTACATATATATATATATTAAATAGCATACATTAAACATACTATATTTTAACGTATTATGTATTTCTTTATTCAATCGAAGTTCAATTCGAAACAAACGATGTGCAAATTTTAAAATTGTAAGTAAGTACATCAAACCATGCATTCTTATTATTACTTATTGCACTCTATCGTAAAAATTTGTGCGCGTTACCGCACACATTTTTACGATAGAGTGTAATAAGTATCTAATAATAAGAATGCATTGTCAACCCGTCGTCGCGTCGTTTTATTTTTTAAAATCACTGTAATTTCAGTGAACACTCTTTGTTAAAACACATTTGGGAGTGAGTTACAGCAGTGCATTTGGCACAGGAGCTGAATTAGACTGCGACTTCGCGATGCGACGACGCCATAACAAACAGATTAACGAGTCAATAATATTACATCACGTGTTTACACAGAGAAACTAACGTTGGCAGGTACGACGTGATAAACAAAATTATTAAACAAAGTATGCAAGGGAATAAGTAAGTAGGTATAATTTATTTAACTAAGCCTTTTTTTATAATGTGGATAATTATATCTATCTATCTATACTATTTTAAAAAGCGAAAGAGTTTTTTTTGTTTGTTTGTTTGAACGCGCTAATCCCTGGAACTACCGGTCGGATTTAAATAATTATTTTTGCATAATATGATAGCCCAGTTCTTGAGGAAGGCTATAGGTTATGTAACATCATGCTACTGGCGACGGCAGCGGAGCAGTAACTAAAGACGCGGGTGAAACCGCGCTGCGGGAAGCTAGTACTATTATAATAACCGGTAGGTAGAGTTTGTTTGTTTGTATGCGCTAATCTCTTGAACTACCAGTCGGATTTGAGAGCTCAACTCTATAATCAATTACCTCAAGTAATAAAGGAATCGAAATCGCTTCTAACTTTTAAGAGGTTGTTGAAGCACCATATAAACAAATCATAACTGTTTGCCATTTTGTTTTGCTTTTCTTTCGGCCTAACCGTGCGTCGCTTAACTTATATCTATTATGTTTTTCCTCATAGAAGTGAATAAGTATGTATATTCTTTTTGAGTGAAATAAATAACTTAAACCATAAACCATAACTCTTTGCCTTTGATAGCCCAGTTCTTGAGAAAGGTTATAGGCTATATTATGACATCACGTAGCAGAGCAGTAACCAAGCGGGCGAAACCGCGCTGCGGAAAGCTAGTACTTATATGTTTATAATGTAATACATGTAGATACTTATATTTTTATAGGTATATTATATAAGTACCTGTTGTATACTATTATTATTCTATTTATATAGGTATAGAATATATCTTATCCTACAACTAAGTACCTTTGCACCTAATTGATTGCCTCTACTTTACCTAATGATAGACAGGTAGATATGCCTCAGGCATTAAGTCTGCCTTTAGGTTCATACATAAACATTCATGTAAACATATATTATTATGTATAAAGTTCGTCAGTCGACTGTAGAGTAGTGAGTAGTGTTACATGGAATAGTTGTAGTAAATTAGCGTGCTAGTTATGCATAGTTGTGACATTAAATTAGAAACACGTATCCGAGATGGCACAATTACTAGTTGTGCCAACGTAGTTGGTCCAATAAGAACACCTGAGGCCCTAGACGCACTGGCGTTAGCTTATGTCAATCTAATACATTTTTTTATTTATTCTATGAATAGAATATAAATCTTTGTCACTTGTCTAGGGCCTAAGGTTTGAAATAAATAAAAACTTTAGTGCCCCAACGAGGTATTCAATTATGAGTTTAATTTTATTTCACAGAATTAAAAGTTACCTACTTTCTTCAATTTATAGTGTGGACTTCGTAATATAAATTTTATAAATGGGTTATGGTCTGGAGCCTTAGCTCTGTGTTCAGTAGACCGGTAATACAAGTATACTATTGAAAAAAAAAACTATCGCCTGACTTCAACAATAGCTCCGTTAATGTTTTAATTAACATATTCATACCCTTAATGCCCATATCTTAATGCTACAAAACTTAAGCCCACAGCCACGGTACAATGGGTAGTAGATAGCGATTTGATTATTTACGCATGTAACTGTCAGTTTCATTGGAAGGTCGTTGTCGAGTAGGTACCTAGAATAGAAGTAGGTATATACAACATGTGTGTAGTAGGTAATTTGGTACATAACGGCACGTTTTGTTCTTTATTCTTAACATATAAATATTCTTTATTGAAAATGTTACTTAATGGTATGTTTAATATTATATCCCTATGAATTATTTTGATTCTGATTCTGATTTGAATGATTAATAATTATTTATTATACAGGACCCATGGTAGAACATTTGTCGTTCAAATTGGTGCACCTCGGCGTGGAACACCTCCAGCGAACTGATCTAGCAACTCTACTTACATAGTGTGATGCTTGCTAGTAAGTAGCTATTTTCAATTCAATAAAAAATCAATGCTTCAAAAGTCAGCGCGGTTGTTCGAACAGGACTGCTGCCGTTGCTTAGATCTGCGGGCGAGACTATGTGTCCTACAAAATCGTTTATAATTACCTACTAAGTGCTAGTCCATTAAACGCAGAAAGTACCCAGAGCATATTGGATGGAATTGTGCCCTTTGTCAACACATCACCTATTTGGTCCGCGTATGGCGACCCCTACCAACTTTCCCGATCAGTTTTGCCCATACCTAAATCTCTTTCTTTATCCTATGTCCATCCATCCTTTTAACATGTCCAAACCACCTTAACATACTTACTCCTTTAAATTTTAGTAACTAACCACTATATCATCATTCAATCCGCATTCTTCTCATATCACGCTTTTCCAGTATCTGACAGATTCAATTCCACACAACATGCTTCTCAGTGCTGTAATCTCTACTGCATTTATTCTGTTTTTATGCTTTTTCTGGCATACCCAATGCCAAGATTCACTACTATATGTACATAAGTATCGGCGCTAGCACTGCTTGTACTATGGCTAGGCGAGCTTTGATTGATATTATTCTAAGCCAATCCTCGTCCGCGTTTGTACGTAACTAAGTTTTGTAACTAGCTACGAACTAGGATTTTTTTTAGTCTTGGTTTGTAACCAGAATGAAGAATTTAATTTTGATGGTTTTGTTTGCCAAATTGATTGAGTAGGTACCTATAAAGGCCATTGCCACCAAAAACAAACTTGAAGTAAAAGTGTGTATACCTACCTATCCCCAAAAAATTTTTTTTGACAAAATAATTAATAAAAATGTAATAATTTTACAATGTTACATAATACTAGAAACATGACTGATTTATGTATCTGTATCTCTAGGTTATTTTCGACACAAACCACCAACGACGGCCAGGTTGCGCGGCACCTTGTTAGCTTGCTGTGCTAGTTTATCTATAAGTATAATCTGTCAGCATTTCTATCAATTGATAGAATTGCTGACAGATTTATAATAAACTAGCTTGCCGCGGAGCGATTTCACCCGCGCGTAAAATATGGTTTGTTGTATTCCTCGGGAATCAGACCGATTTTCAGGATAAAAAGTAGCCCATGTCTGTCTCCAGCATCGAATCTATCTACATAGGTACCAATTTTCATCAAATTCGGTTCAGCCGTTTAGGCGCTGAGTGGTAACAAACACACACACATACAAACTTTCGCATTTATAATATTAATAGGACTAGCTGCCCGCAGTTCCGCCCGTGTGAATGTCAGTATATCGCATTTTCCATCTCAAACTTTCATCCTCTATTTGTACCCCTTCAAGCTATTTTTCGCGATAAAAGATAGCCTATGTTATTCACTAAGGTTTATTCTATCTTTATTTTAAATTTCATCAAAATCGGTTAAATGGTTTAGGCGTGAAAGCGTAACAGACAGACATACAGACAGAGTTACTTTCGCATTTATAATACTAGCTGTTGCCCGCAGCTCCGTCCGCCGAGCGTGAATGTCAATTATATCTTTGTTTACATACAAACTTTCATCCCCTATTTTAACCCCTTTAAGCCATTTTTTCGCGATGAAAGATATTTTGTTCCCGAGGTCTAATCTATCTTCGCACCAAATGTCATGAAAATCGCTTCAGTGGTTTAGGCGCGAAAGCGTAACAGACAGAGTTACTTTCGCATTTATTATAATAGTATGGGTTAGTATGGACTAGCAGCGGGCCACAGCTTTGCCCGCGTCTTAAATGTGTTTTGTGTCCCTCGAGAACCAGACCGATTTTCGGGCTTAAAAGAAGCCTATTTGGTGTCTGAGACGGACATAGTTAAGGTAGTAAGTACATAAATGTACATAAATCAAAATCCGTATAAAGTACAAATATTTATTTGTTATAAAATCTTACACTTTCACGTCTTATTCTAACGTGTTAGCAGTGAGATAATAAAGCGCCGGATCATCTATGTCGTATAGTTTTTTGAGCGCTTCTAAAACCATAGTCTGGATATGGTCGACCTGAAAACAAACAGCATAATAAAAATTTCGTCTTTTGACCACTTTGATATATTTAAATATGCATATTTTTATTTGTAATCTGGCGTCACGGCTCATCTGATGATATGTGGTAGCCGCCTCTGAAGTATTCTATACCAGTGGCACAAATGGTTGATCCATTAGCGCCTGGCACTCGTGTGTCAAGACAACTCATAATTTTACCTGCTGATCGAAACGGGGCTTTCGAATTAATTAGGTATTGGAAACTGGGTGAACCGAAACGCAATAAGTATTGCTATGAATAGGATATAAACAAAATAGAATAGAGCGGTACCGCAAATAAGTTGCAGCGATTGAAAAGAGAAAACTTTCAGAAATAATTTAACTGTAACCTCTGTTAAAAGTAAGAAGGGAATTGTACGGCATTAAAGCCAATAATCTGGTCACAATAAATAAAAACAATGTAAATGAGAGGAAAATATTTTAACAAAAAAAAACCCTTTTTTTTTTGTTAAAATGTTTTTTTTTGTTGTTAATATACGTAGGCTATACCTAAACATGAAATTTGCCTAGAAAACCGACTTCAAATAGAAATGCCATCTTCAGATTCTGGTTTACTTATCATGGTACTACCCTTGGGATATCTCCTTTCCAACAAAAAAAGAATCATCAAAATCGGTTCATAAACAACAAAGTTATCCGCGAACACAGAAATAAAATATATACGGTTGAATTGAGAAACCTTTTCCTTTTTTGAAGGCGGTTAAAAAACGCAGAAACGCAGTCTTTTCTTTTATAATTGGTACCGGACAGGCAATTCGGTCATCAATCACCAACATTAGAGATATTGAGCTTGAACGGATGACTTAATAGTTTGCAACGCATGTCTGCGCTGCTGATTGTAGTCAGTCTGATACCTTGATATAATTATTAGATAGGGGATAAAATGTTCCCGACTAGAGAACAAGCCCCATGTATCGGTATCAGATACTTTCCTTTTCCTCCGTGTTGTGTTTAAAAACAAGTCTGTTCTATTTAGTGTGTTTAATGCAAATCATAGTACCAATTAAATACTGTGTAAGTAATTGAGTCATAATCATTCCATAATTAAGTGGAATCAATTCACCTGATGAGGGGGACAGTATCCGTCGTCAGTCGACCTTGCTACCGTGATCAATACTGGTGGCGGTAAGTTCTTCAAAAGCGGTACTAAAGCTTGCTGCACTAAACGTTGTATTTCTTCCTGTGTACTGATGTGATATGGCAGTCCTTCTTGGTCACGGGTGCATCCACCCGCGAATACCGCCCACCAGTCTGGCTTCTCATTTAACCTTTTAGCTTCCGACGATATGTCTGTAGCTAACTCTGAAACCTGACGTGCAATTATTTATTTAAGGCCTCCCTTCTCGTCATACTTGGAAGGAGCTTTCATGTTGCTATTGTTTGAATGGCCGAGAAAATAGAACTTATGTACGATTGCCTATAAAGAGTAAAGGACGCTAGTAGTTACTTTAAAGTTATGCGAATATAGCATGGGATTAAAGTTGTGTATCGTAGTAATAGGGCTAGTAAAACTCGGCGCGTCGGCAACGCTTTAAAATAAATAAATGTATTCAATAACATTATTCATTAAATGTTCTGGTAAACAGTATAACAAACAATAATAATTTTGATCAAAACGCCCTTTATTTAGTTTTTAAACTTAAAAGATTTTCATATACCTACTAACTTAGAATTCTACTAAAGGGGAGAAGGTTTTCATTCAGCAAGACTGCATAACACTGATTTAGTTATACACAAGTACCTCTACATAAAAAAAGAGAAAACATGTTTGAAAAACAAGTGTAGTGATTATTTAACCACTAGTGTTGTGTAATACTAACCATTTGATACAGTTGAGATTTCTCCCCTTCGTATTCATCCAAGTTATTATATTTTTCTAGGTGTAGGAACAAGTTTTCTATTTCCTCAAGTTGTCGCTCTCTAGATTCGACAACTTTGGCTATTGTTTCGTCGTCGTCGACGACGGGCAGTGCAAAATCAAATATCGGTAGCAAACGATCGTAAACTTTAATATTTTCGTATAAAGATAGAAAAGGATTTCCTGTACTAAAGAAATCTAAATCGATGTCGAGGACATATGGCTGTGTCACGTTTAGGTTTTCAATATATTTCTGAAGATTAATGTCATCTCCTAGTAATTCGTCGGACAGCTCAGCCGACGTGAAAATAAACTTTCTTTTATTTATTAATTCCGCTGAGTATAGTGCATCTGAAAGGTAATACGGTTCCTTGCAGTCGACCCGAAGTTCTCCTGACGTTACATGATCACCGACATTTATAAGCCGCGTTCCGTCTCGGAATTGTTTCGCCCACGGTGGACGCAGCCAAATTACTTGGTCAACATGTCCCGCTGCAATTGCAGGTACTATCCAATTCTCTATTTGAAGTAATGGCAAAATATTTCTGCCTGATCGTGCTTCCTCTCCTTTTAGTTTACGATCAATAAGCATATCCGGATGTGCATCCAAGTGTAACAGAGTTGTTCCCTCTAATGGTAACTTTTTGCCTCCAATGGCCGAGTATATAAATTGTAAAGCATCGTTATGTTCTTCGACGATATAAACCGGGATCTTTTTAAACTGCTTTACCGGTACAAAGGAAACATTTTGGCAGGCTTCAGCCATTTTATATTGGCTATCGTTTCATTTATGTCATGATCTTAGATAAATAAACTGAAAATAAAAAATATATCTATACTATTATAAACTGACGACGGACTCATAAACTGCATCAAAGATCAGGATTACTTTGAAATGATTTTTTTTAATAAGTATGCAAACTTTTTAGATTAAATTATACTATATTAACGATTGGTAGAAATTTAAATTTAAACCAATCTACGGTTTCTAGAATATACAGAAGGTTTGTGGAGACAGGTTCTTACAGGAGAAGACGTGGTACAGGCAGGACTCGAGCAACCACCGGTCGTGATGACCGATTTATTGTTACAACTTCCCTGCGAAATCGTTTTCTCACGTCAGTTAACATCAAAACAGAGCTTAATGAAGTGCGTGGAGTAAATGTGAGTGCACGAACAATAAGAAGAAGGTTAAAGGAAGCAGATATCACCCCTTTTAGACCAGCAAATGGTCCAAAGTTGTCTGTAGCTCACAGACAAGCACGCTTAAGATTTGCGCGTGATCACCTAAATTGGACAGAAGAGCAATGGGCCTCCGTATTGTTCACGGACGAGTGTAGGACATGTTTATATGGTGCAGATGGTCGCAGAAGAGTCTATCGTCGACGTGGGGAGCGATATGCTCAAAGTTGCATTGAGGAGCGTGTTCCTTTTGGAGGCGGTTCCTGTATGGTCTGGGGTGGCATATCGATGAACGGGCAAACAGGAATTGTGTTCATAGACATGGTCCGTCAAAACGGTAATAGAGGGGGTTTGACTGCACATCGCTACATAACAGAGATCTTAGAAGATCACGTGGTGCCTTACATGGGATTCATAGGCGAAAATTTTACTTTAATGCAGGATAATACTCGGCCGCACGCTGCTGCACAAGTTCGACAATATTGCGAAGAGGTTGGGATACGTACATTGAATTGGCCAGCACGCAGCCCGGATCTTAATCCCATTGAGCATGTTCGGGACAATTTAAAAAGAGCTGTATATGCGAGAAATCCTGTGCCCACGACAGTGGCAGCACTAAGAACAGCACTTTCAGAAGAATGGGACAATAGTCCGCAAGATCTTTTAATAACCCTATAAAAATCTATGCGGAACCGATTAGAGTCCGTAATAAGGGCACGTGGAGGTAATACACCCTATTAAAACATAAATAAACCTTTGCATAAAGTTTGTGTCATTTTTTTTTTATTAAACCAATTTCTTTAAATTTCTGTTTTTTCTTCAAATAAGTCTTAAGGTCCTTTCCAGTACATAAACTTAAACTTAAGGATATGACCCTACGCTGTTTTAAAGTTCACGAACCAATCTAGAGGTTTCAATTTTAATCTGTATAGAAAGTTTGCATACTTGGTTAAAATATTTATTTCAAAGTCGTCTATTACTTTGATGCAGTTTATGAGTCCGTCAATGTATGTATAAAGCGGCAGAGTTTGTTTGTTTGAACGCGCTAAACTCTAGACCTGCCAGTCGGATTTGAAAAATTCTTTTTCTTAGCAGTTCTCGAGGAAGGTTATAGGCTTTGTAACATCACGCTACAGCTAGCGATGGGAGAAATCAAAGTAAAAAAAAGGAGCAGTAAGCAAAAACGCGGGTGAAACCGCGCTGCGGAAAGCTAATACACTAGATACAGCTAAAACGTAGGCATAGACTGCGTGAAAGATAATGACTACGAAAGACGTTGCGGGCAACAACAGCTAATACAGCGTAACAAAGTCGTTGTTTTCTCCTGTCTGTTTCTGAGCTAATTTGTTTTAAATCACACAACAGATTTTTATATGATTTTCACTATCGTACAGAACTGATTTGATTCATTGATCTTATTTATAATTATTAATATTTGCATGCGTATGCTGGTTTGTCACCTTAGTCGTATAAAAAAAATGCATATTTTATAGTATTTATAGTCGTATAGAAAAAGGCAAGAATTTCAAAGACTTTTAATATTAATAATAATAAAAAAATTTTTCAGGCGTCTAGGGCTCATAACATTTCAATAATACAGAAATAACAAAAAACTATGTCAAGTAGCCGGCCGCGGAAATGGCGATATACGACACTCTTCGGCCAGAACTCCTCTTTGAGGAAGGTCTCCAACTGTGGAGTTGGAGCTAGCACCACGAACGATGTAAAATTGGTTTTATGGCGCGCCTCTAATATCTCCACCCTCAATGTCAGGTTTGTCTTCACCTTGATGTACTCCACGATCTCCTCGGCCTTCGTAGAATGGTGTAGACGGGATATATACAGCTGCGTCGTTGGTGTTGCAGCACGTAGCAGCATGCTGGGTCCTGTCAGACCTGTACCACACAGGTTGTGACGAGTAGACTTCCTTTTCTTATTTCCACTTTGACGAAACCTTCCTCGTCACACTTCGTGTTTTCGACAATTTTTTTTTTAATTATGTGTATCACATACACACATATACACCTATTCAATAAAATAAGAACGCATTACGTTAAAAACCTAATACGTAAAAAAGTAGCCGCATATGAGAGAAGAGGATCTCTCTCCAACTTATTGAGTATATTGGAGGTTTTTCAATTCAGGTCAAGGCCACTCGTCAGTAGATTGGAAGGATGTCCCACCCTACTGATCGCAGCTACTACGCACTTGTTCAGGGATTTTTTAAGCTTTTGCGTCGGAGTTTTCCGAACGTACCTATACAAATTTACCTATTTATTTTACGTTCTAAAGCTCAAAATAGAATACTTTTACGCCGTATGCTATGCCTGTTAAGAAATTTTTTTAAGCCTTCTTCTAAAACGCGGTCGAATGCAATTAGATGCAACGTATTAAAACTGCCTTCGGTTCTTCTATTTTTCTAAAATAATTTCGTCACTAAAATAAGAGGTAATCCATATCTGAAATCTTCATTTTAATACGTTGCATTACAAACATTGCAAACACGAAGGAAAATAATTATTATAAAACCTATACCTATGTAGGTACAAACTTAAAAAAAAAAACTAAAAGTAGAATTCCTCAATTAACTTGCATAAACCAAAACATCATTTACGGTATATATTAGTTTCTGTTTTTGTAAATAACTGTTGAATCAATTGCCATTAAATTTATATGGGACCACGTCTGAAACATGATCTACCTTGCAAAAAAAGAATAATTTAAATCCATTCATACCTAATTGGCGCAGAAATCGAGTACACACATACAAAAAAACAGCTTACGACCCGAATTAAGAATCTTCCCCTTTTTGAAGTCGGTTAAAAATAGTGTACAGATACACCCACGTTTAAAACAATCGTTTACGAAGCTCGCTGTGTTTTATACCGTGAAAGGATCCAATTTTCAAGTCACGAAAGTTACTCAATGGCTGTTGAAGGTGAGCAGTGGATGGTTTAGTCAAGTGCAAATGGAACAGTGGTCTGTCGACGCATAGATATTTTCAATATAACTGTTTTAAAACTTCTGGTTTAGTTTTTTTTAATTTAGTTGTTTCGATAAACTAATAAGTGTAGAGCTAGACCGCAGAATGCGCATTACCAGTTGGCAGTTCTCTATTGAAACGTGAAAAGTAGTGAAAACGTGAAAATATCTTATGTAAATACCTAATGTATGATCGCGTGAATTCCCGTATATTTAGATACATTAAAAGCTTGTTATTTTCATGTGTCCGTCCATAATTGAAAACATTCATATTTTAAAGTCAATCCCTCCTTTTCTACGGTACAATTACCTACAATTTGTTTACTTTCTTTAAGGTTTTAGAGAAAAACAATGTTTATTACAATTTATAAGAACCAATTCTTTACCTAGTTTATTAAAATTTTGACGTTATGTTTTTGGTACAATAGGACTGACATGTTTATAAAATAAAAGTCCATAATAAAGTGAAAAGAAATGCCATTGCATTATCACGAAACTTTTGAAATACAATAGATAGATAGAATTTTTATTCTACACCACATAATATATAATAAAACAAATAACAGAACAGATAAATTCAAATAATGGAATCAGAATTATATGAAATATAACATCACACACGAACCCTTTCATGGATAGACATAAATATTTTCCTTTATTGTGGTCACATGTTATCCATCATTTAAAATTTAATAACCAATATTTGCGGTTTAAATGTTAACCGCAAATCTATACTATTATATAAAGCGGCAGAGTTTGTTTCTTTGAACGCGCTAATTTCTGAACTAATGGTCGAATTAGAATAATTATTTACTATGTAATATCACGCTTCTGGCCACGGGAGCAGAGCAGTAAGCAAAAACGCGGGAAACCGCGCCACTAAAAGCTAGTATTATTATATATGTTTATATATATATTTTTAAATAAGCCTACTAAAGTGACTTCACTCTGCCTGATGGTAAGCAGTCAGTGGAATCCAAAAGAGGTGGACACCATTCCAAAAGCCAAACTACTGGTATGGTGACCTCCACTATGGCGGCTTAGTGAGATGCTTTTTCACGCCACGCTTAACAGACCTAGGATCAAAGTTAGATGGGAACACATGCGCTGGTAATGAGTTCCAGGTTTTAATTAAGCGACAAAAGTATGAAGTGCTGAACCGATTGGTTCTAGACCCTTCAGATTCCACCGTGAAAGGGTGGCACTTCAGTCCCGCACGTGTCGTTCTGAATAAAAAGGGAGAGGGTGAGATTAATTCAAAGAGCTCTTCAGAACACTCTCCGTGTTAAAGGCGATAGACGACGGAAATTAAGGCGATGTCTCTTCGCGGCTGTAAAGGTTCAGCGGGTCTTAGTGACCTCCGGGCTTCCGATGATACGGACTGCTTGTCGCTGCAACCTATTGAGTGCATCCAGTAAGCACTGTGCGGAGCCATCCCAAAGATAAGAGCAGTACTCTACGCAAAAACGAACCTGTTTTATAAAGAAGACAGAGCTGCTCAGGTGTGAAGTACCGCCGCATCCTGTTCAGGACTCCGAGTTTATAGGAGGCGGTTTTAATGACGCACTCGATGTTATTCTTGGGTTGAGATCTCGGCTGACGTCCATCCCCAGGATACTAAGGTTATCCTATGGTAACGCTGTGTTCTGAAGAGAGGTAGGGGGAATGAACGGAGATTTGTATAGGTAAACGCCATATAAATGTATTGTTAGTCCCATGTGGGTAGCGGGATACTATTAAGGCGCAGTTCTTTGCCGTGGGGCTGAGTAATATTATTTGAATCCACCGTTGGTATGGGTTAACGCGGCGCATGGATCTTCATCAAAACGGGCCATGAACGTTTTCTATTATCGTCGGCAAACTTCCGGCTGGCGCGATGCGTAGTTGCGCGGCGGCTGCGGCTGGGCGCAAGGCGGCATGAGACGACCCGGCACGACACAGAGTAGACGGTCCACACAGACTCACTGCAGCCTACCAATTTCAAACATTCATGCCTATGTTTTCTCAGGATACGATAATAATAAAAAACAAATCAAGGTACCTTTACCTCTAACACAGTCTTATTTGAAGCTGTTTTAATATCTGTCAGGACATTTACCAAAATCCAGTAAATATAAGCGCGATGTTTCAAAATTATATCGTACACAAGCAAACCTAAAGATGAATGACTACCCCCTTGAATAGACGTCGATATTCGCATCTGGTAGTGAGGTGAGCACTCTGTGAGGAGTGCTTACTCTAGGGCCCGGGGGTTGTTGGTGCGGAGGAGGGGTGTTTTGACGGCACGGGTCCGGGGTCGATATCGCGCGTCACTGACGTCACTACGCTACTACGCCCGCCCAAACATAGGTACCCCCCGCGAGCGCGCGCTTCTCCCTCGTGACCTATTGCGCCGTAACGCCCACCTGGGTCAAGGTGTGGAAGCCGAGTCGGACCCGCCCGAATGCTAAAGTACCACCTATATTACGTTTTTAAATGAAGGTGAACGAATCTTTTTATAACTGCTACAAGTATACACCATGTTTGAAGGGTATAAACGTAGCCATTAATAGGCGGAGTTATTAATAGAGTACGTGTTACGCTAGAGGATAGAGAGTACGCAGCCAGTACTCTTGGTTCTTTAACCTGGTTATAGTATAGTGAGATGGGCAAGTATCTTCTGAGATTTAATTTAAATGGGTCGACCACAAATCCTGTAAGTTTTTTTTTATTGTCTATTTACGATTTTGTGCTTTGGTTAGGCATAAGTTAATAACTTTTAATTCATTTCTCAGTGAATAGAGATTGAGAGAATTTATGCCAAAAATTATTATAATTATAACAAACTAGCTGTTGCCCGCAGCTCCGCCTGCGTGAATGTCGGTTTATATCTCTGTTTATACCTACATTGACGATTTTTTATACAAACTGTCATCCCTTATTTCAATCCCTTTTAGCCATTCGCCTTAAAAGATAGCCGATGTTGTTCCCCGAGGTCTAATATAATTATTTCTATACCAAATTTTATCAATATCGATTCAGTGGTTTAGGCGTGAAAGCGTAACATACAGACAGACAATTACTTTCGCATTTATAATATTAGTATGGATTGTCATAATTTTGCGGCAAATCTGCTCCTAAAATCCAAATTTATAGACGTTGCAGCTAAAATTAAGTAATATACTCAGGTACAACATTAATGAGAGCTATATTGTACAGTACAGTATATTGAGGGTCATAAGTTCTAAACTGCATTAAGTGCTGCACGCTGGGTGTTAGTAACCGAATAGTGTATAAACAATGTTATAGCAACATCGATACTTAATCGGGGTCAGTTTTGTAGTATGTCATTATCCGGGAAGAGGTAGGCAGCAGCGGGTGTGTTATTACGGCCGACGGGAGCAGAGCAGTATCCAAAGATGTCACTTAACGCGGGTGAAACCACGCTGCGAAAAGCTAGTCTAAATTAATATTATAAACAGAAAAGATTCGTTTTTTTGTATGTTTGTTTTTTTTGATTGAAGAAATTTTTTACGTTTAGAAATCAATATATGAATCGGGTAACAAAGGCTATAATATTTTATTATGTATATCATTTTTGTTTGTTATTTTAAGCGCCTTCGAAAACCTGAATGACGCAATACAACACTATTGCAATGATATTTTCCGTAGGGGTTTGTTGTGAGACTGAATGACACTTTTGATACCAAAGCTAAGCGAAGCGAGGGCGGACGTCTAGTTATTCATAAACGTAAACGTTTGTATGTTTTTTTTTTGTAAAGTTATGAGTCCGTAGTCGACTGCAGACAGCAGCAGCAAACGACGTGTGGCAGCGGTTTCTATGTATTAAGTAACTGTCGAACATAAAATTTTAACAATATTGTATTTATTTGAACTATTTAGTGTTGTTTATTTAGCATAATTTATACATGTTTATAAATAATTATGTTAATAACCTACACAACTAAATTGACATTAATTATAAATTGTGTAGTTTTTGAATGTAATCCTTTTAAATATGTATGCTGCTTATTAAACAGGTATGTTGTTTGTTCACTATATTTTCAACAGAACAGTTGTTTACTTACTAAAGAATTCAAATAAATACAATTCACCCAATTAATTGGTATGGAACCTTCACCATTTAACATTTCATTACCAAAAGGTCAAAGATTGATAGTTGTTTGTTCCTCAAAGAGTACTCAGTGGAAGGGTATCGCTCCCAAAAATAAAAATTGATAATAATGATAATAATATACCTAGGTACTGCTAGTTAACCTAAGGATTGCCGATCGTACTGATAATTAGGTATTTTACTAGATGACACTCATTCAGCGGCATGCAGGTTTATAAGTAGACCCACTATGAGAGCTAAATAACATTCAAAATGGAAAGTAGTCCGTTCAACCGGAGTAGCAGGACTGTACGCACACCGCCCCCTTCTCCCTCACCACGTTCTGCACGTCGCCCTGAAGATCGTCACTGTGGACGTTATATCAACACCAGAGATACAATCCTGGATGTCGTCCATAGATCAATGCCTAAGTGAAGTGTGTTCTATCGCAGCAGACGGCAAACTCAACTCAGAACAGAAGATGCGAATCAGCAGCTTGTGCCGAAAAGTGGGACACGGTTCAGCGCAGATGGCAGTCTTATATCAGTCCTTAAAAACCCGATTAGTCCAAGCCTGTACATCACATAAAGCCCTTGAAGATCAACTAGACCTATCACAGCGCCTACAAGACCTAAAATCTGTGGTGGAAGAGACAAATAAAAATTCTTCGAACATATCTTTCGCTGACGTAGTTAAAAAAGGCACAAACAATTTCATTCAGCCAACTAATCAGAGTTCGGTAGCTATTTATCCAGATGACAAACAGAAAACGAGCGAGGAGACAAAATCCCTAGTGCAAAAAATTATCTGCCCTGAACAGATGAAACTGCACGTAAGGGGAATGCGCAAGACCAGAAACGGCGGTGTCATCATAAGTACTGAAACGAAGGATGACATCGACAAGCTAAAGCAGTCGATGCAGTTAACAAACTCTGGCCTCAAAGTTGACGAGCCACAAAAGCGGAACCCTAAGATAGTTGTCATAGGACTGTCCTCATCGATGCCAGAAAAAAAAGTTTTCACGTGTCTTTACCACCAAAATCTAGCCGACAAACTAAATAACTACACCTTAGAGTCCTTCATAAACAGTGTCAAATTGAGCCATAAATCGGGGAAGAAAGACTCTGAGACCTGCAACTATATTATCGAAGTGACACCTGACATCCGGAAGGCCGTAATAACACAAGAAAGGGTCTACATTAACTGGTCATCCTGCCCTGTAAGAGACTTCACTTTTAACAAGATGCTATAAATGTCAGCAATATGGTCATGCTGCCAGGACTTGTCGAGAGATCAACCACATATGTGGCCACTGCGGTATGCCCGGTCATACAATAAAGGAGTGCTTAAAGAAGACAGACGAACCAAAATGCGCGACTTGCATGCTCTTCAAAAAGCCGAGTCAACACGGTACAGGTACTGCAGACTGCCCGGCAAAAAAAATGGCTGAACTGAGGTACATCAACTCAATTAACTATGGAGGCGCCTAAGAGCGCCGTTTCAGTAAGTTTTCCGGACCTTAATTTAATTTTCTCCTTTTATTTCCCTCTACCTCCTATACGGTAACATGATTAATAATATAGTTAATGATTTAGACAATTTCTTTGTATCTGAATCTAAATTTTGTGAAGTTGAAAATTGTAAACAATATCTGTCCTCTTTTAGTAACCCATTTACCATAATAACACAAAATATTCGTAGTATTTATAAAAACTTCGAAAACTTTACTATTCTACAACAAAGATTAAACGTAAATTGTGATATTATCGTTCTAACAGAGTGCTGGCTTTCCAAAAAGTATAATATACCCCAATTACCAGGATATAGTATGCACAGGAGCCAAACTAATCACAACCAAAACGATGGTGTGGTAGTATATGCAAAGGATCACTTTAACATATCTATAGAAAAGCTAAATATAAATGAATGTAATAGTCTGTTATTGAAAATAGGCTTAGAGTTTGCAATATTAGCCTTATACAGACCCCCCTCCTTTAAAAATGTAAATATCTTTTTAAATTCCCTTAATACTGCTCTGCAGAATTTATCAGCATTCAAGAACATTATATTGGTTGGAGATATTAATATCAACATTATTCCTGAAAATTTCGATAATATGGCACAGGAATATCTCAACTTATGTTCGTTTCATGGGTTGCTTCCAGCGCACACTTTCCCCACGCATCAAAGCGGCTCTTGTTTGGACCATTTTATACTAAAATCAATCTACCCTTCGCTAACGCTTGTTACTAACTCATCATTAACCGATCACAAATCGATACTACTAACCTTAAATTGTAAACTACCTAAGACACACAACACACGCATTCTTACTAAATTAAACACAAATAAACTTGAGGAAGACTTGCGCAATATTGGTTTTGCACCAGTATATAATTCTGATGACTTGCAATATAGTATGTTATATTTAATTAAAAATGTACAACATTTTATTAAAGAAAACACGGAATACATTCAATTAAAGAATAAAACTTTTAATAAAAAACCCTGGATCACGGCAGGTCTCATTCGTTGTATGAGACATAGAGATAAATTGCACACAAAAGCTAAAACAAACCCAGACAATAAAACATTGCAACTTTCATACAAGAGATATCGAAATTTCTGTAATGATCTCCTAAGAAAAGTTAAGACAAATTACGACAAAATTATCATAGAAAATGCTGGGTCAAATAGCAAAAAGATTTGGAATCATATTAAAAATGTAACATACACGACAAAAAAACGTGACTCACCCTCAAGGTTATTACAAACACATTCTTCACAGTTGACATCTGCTAACGTCGCAAATAACTACTTTGTTAACATTGGCAAGACACTTGCTGAAAAACTGCAAGACCAATCACAAAACCTCACCGCCACTCCTTTTACATGTAGCACAAACCTGAAATCCTTCGTGCTGCTAGACACTGACGAAAACGAGATAAACAGAATAATTATGAGCTTAAAAGACGACTGCGCGGTTCGATGGGATAACATATCAAACAAGATTATTAAGCAATTCAGACACATATTAGTACCGCCAATAACCGCTATTTTCCAAAAATTTTTAACAGCAGGTTGCTTTCCCAAATGTCTCAAAAAAGCAGTTGTTGTTCCTGTGCACAAATCTGGCAACAAGGACGAACTGAATAACTATAGACCCATCTCCTTGCTGTCTTCTATATCCAAGATATTAGAAAAAATTATAAATAACCGTTTAATAAAATATCTGGAAGACAATTCGATCCTGTCCAACACACAGTTTGGCTTTAGACCTAAATTATCAACCGCCGATGCCGTACACCACCTGACTGAACATTTAGTACAAGAACTAGACAAAGGTAACCACACAATAGGAATATTCCTGGACCTCGCCAAAGCTTTTGACACCGTTTCCATCCCCATTCTATTGCACAAGCTTGAAAAAATTGGCATTCGGGGTACGCAATTACAGCTTTTTACAAACTTCTTAGAGGAGCGAACCCAGTGCGTAAAAATTAGTGATGTTCTCAGTGACCATCAGGACAATACATCCTTCGGGGTGCCCCAAGGAAGTATATTAGCATCTACGTTATTCCTAATCTACATAAATGACCTTTGTAAATTAAAATTACTAAATGGCATTATTATATCGTATGCCGACGACACTGCCCTCCTTTTTTCTGCCGAATCAGAAATAAAGGCGTTCGAGCACGCTCAATGCGGTCTTAATGTTGTAAATAAATGGCTGCAGCATAATTTACTAACACTAAATGCAGAAAAAACAAATTATATAAGGTTTTCGATGCGCAAATCGGCAATATCGCAGAATAATTTTGCCTTACGCGCACATTACTGTAGCTATGTAAATGACCAATGCACATGCTGTAATATCAAGAGAGCAAATACAGTAAAATATTTAGGCATAATAATAGATGAAAATTTAAGCTTTAAGCATCATATAGAGGCAGTAAATACTAGAGTCCGCAAACTGGTATATGTATTTAAAAAATTAAGATATATTGCAGATTCTAAATTAATAAGGCAAATTTATTTTGCTATATGTCAATCAGTACTAACTTATTGTATCACTTCATGGGGGGGAGTGGGTAAAACACTGTTACTAACAGTCGAGAGAGCTCAGAGAGCGATTTTGAAGGTGTCCACTTTTCGTCCTTTCCTTTTTCCCACTAACCTGCTTTACAAACAATGTAAGGTTTTAACAGTTCGCCAATTATTCATCATGAATACAGTATTGAAACAGCACACAGCTCTTCCCTTTAGCTCTGATGTGACTAACAAAAGAAGGAAAGATATAGTTTGCTTTAAATCAATAGTAACCAAACACGCCTTTGCATGTAGATTCTACTTATTCCTTGGACCACTTCTCTACAATAGAATTAATGCAATTACAACAATCTATCCCCTGACGTACAAAAACTGTAAAAGATCCATTCAAGAAGCCCTTCAAAACATGTCATATGAAGATACAGAAAAATTAATAGTTGTGATAAAATAAATAATTATGGTCGCCACATCTACCAACCCCTCTGAGAAACTAACGTAACTTTAAGCATACACGATTAATAAATTACTTTTAGTTTTATTGATATATTCACTAAGAAAGTTTATAAATACACTTATGCTCTGTTTTAGATAAGCTAACATAATCTGCTTTTATTTTATTTAAGTAATATTCATTAAGTTTTGCTATATTGTATAATACCTATACTTATAATCTGTACCCTTAATATAATAAATATGAGATTATCTAAGAATAAAGATTATGTACATTTTTTGCCTGAAACACAGGATTACCTAGTTCAGGCACAGACTCTGTTTAGATTACTTTTACCTAATTTTAAGACTCTGTATTTGTTATTTTAATATGTATCTATGGTTTCTGAATAAATTATTATTATTATTATTATTAAGTAAGTAGGCACATCAGACTTAGGTGAAATGGATAAGGACCATACAGTTTTATCCCGTTTAGGAATCGAATCTACTACTTCTTGCGTAGCATTCACACATACCACCACTGAGCCACCGTGCAGTCAATATTACAGAGGTGTGCTAACTGCTGAATATTTGTTATTATTTTGTACTCCACATACATCGCAATTTTCGGATTGCTCGTACTCGGTACCTACACCGAGAATGTTGATCCTTAACTTTCTATGTAGACATTTTATACGCATTTTTTAAATTAGACAGCTGAAAGTACGATTTAAGATTCTTGACCTATAATTTTTGAGGAATTATACAAACAATTAGAACCTAAGTTCTAAGCACACGATCGAGTGCTCGAATTCATAAAAACAAACCGAGTAAAATTTTGTACTTACCTACCTGATTACTTGGTAAAATTATAATGAGAAAGTTTGTGTATTAATTGTTTTAACTTATTTATGTCAATATACGAAGATAGATTGTGTCCCGGTTTCGCGCGGACATCACCGTCTGTGAGGTCTCCGATGTAAAAAGCCGACAGAAGGGGACTGAGATAAAGCCAAAAGTCAGAAGGAGCAGTATGTGTATACTATTAAATGAATACTAAATATAACCTTCCCTAAAAATAAATTTGAAATCGCCAATCCGCATTGAGCAAGCTTCAATCAATGCTCATGCCTTCTCTAAGTGAAGAGGCCTTTTCATGCAATTGGATAAAGCCAAAAGTCAGAAGGAGCAGTATGTGTATACTATTAAATGAATACTAAATATAACCTTCCCTAAAAATAAATTTGAAATCGCCAATCCGCATTGAGCAAGCTTCAATCAATGCTCATGCCTTCTCTAAGTGAAGAGGCCTTTTCATGCAATTGGATAATAATGGGCTGGTATGATAATGAAATATCACCTTAACCCAGCCAGCAGCTTGCCCAACAAGTATGGTCACTGTGGTATTAGATTTTAAAATATTACTAGGTACTAGGTATATACTTACCTACGTAATAATTTCAAATTAAAACATATAACAGTAGCAGATACACGCTGGATTCAGCATGAATGGGCTGGATCGACAGGGGAAGTACTATTTATGACACTGTCACTCAGAGTGACAGTGTCGGAGTCTCAATTTCCTCCCTTTCCTTTTTCCTCACCTCCCTCAACCATTTCACCTACCCCACTCCCTTCACGGTAGCAGCAGCTTGGCAGAGTCCTGGTATTACAAGAGCAATGCTAGGGACTCTGAGTCGTCCATGAGCAACAGTTACCACTTACCATCACGTGAGCTGTATGCTCATCTGCCACTGTCGGCAAGAAAAAAAATATAAAAATTGTAAGTTACTTTTTGTAACATAGACATATTATTTCAAATTTGTATCATATAGTTAATTGTGGTGTCATTGATTCATCATCAGACTGAAGACATCCATTGTTGGACATGGTCTTCCAAATTGAAGAGTTTGCCATAGTCACAGTGCTTGGCTGGCAGATTAGTGACCACAGTAAGGTAATATGTAATATGCTGCTAAAACTGCTTCATATTGTAAACGGGAGACCACAGACAATGTTTATGGGCTTTAAAGCAATAACTTGATCAATTTATCTGATTACGGATAATATGATATTGTATCGATCACTGTGGACCCTCTCGAGGTGCCATCGATGGGTCATATGTTGCCAATTAACATGAGATGAACTAGGTATGATATGCTTGTTTGACATCACAACATAATTACGCTTGTTCGCAACTTCAACTTTTATTAATATAGACATGTTTTTAATTTAATAAGTGCACTAATTTAGGACATTGACTTTACTATCCCTGCAGGTTAGTACATCTGACTGATAGTCAATTTAGACCAGCTGTCCATGAGGCAACTGACCTACGTTTAATAAAGTAATTTGATTTGATTTGGCTTTATAATAATAATTAGATACTATTGCCAGTTGATAATGTAGTGCTTTTCTTATATTTAAAGTAAATACTTAATAACCCTTCTACCTACTTTGTAGAACTAATATAATGTAAACTAAAATAAATTGAACTATGTATATAAACAGTACTAAATTGTAATGTTGTAACTCTTGATAAAGATGAGTGGGTAAGTACTGATTTATGTTCTTGGTAGATAGATACTGAGGAATCACATCAAGAAATAATAAATAAGCAGGCAGGCGCAATAAACTTGAATCTAGTAATACAGAAAATTTTACCTGCTATCTCAATAGGTGTTTGACGATGTCTGACATAATTTATGTTGTTTTATTTCTCAACCAAAGTAGTAACGCTACACTGATTTACGATTAATGATTTAAAATTAATCTCATAATTTTTAGGTTATCTCGTTGTTATTATTTGAGAGTTTGACATTGACATTTTATATTCTATTTATTGAACACAGAGTACAGAGACACAGATGAAGTAGAGAACAAGTTTTATTGAATGAAGAGAAGAACAAACCATGGACATAAATAGTTCAAACTGGATCAAAACTGGACCAAGTATTTAAAATGTGATACTAAAACCATTTATGCTCTATTTCTTGAACTTTAATATAAACAAAAATACAGTAGAAACAGAGTTGACTATCTCGCTCTTAATGTTGCAATAACAAAGAAATTTGCACCAAAATTGTGAAAAAGTAAATAGGTAAGAATAATAATTTTACGAAAATGTTAGAATGGTTATGAATGTTATGGGATTATGTTATAATGGTTAGCCAAAATCGACATGGAAAACATTAAACATAAATACGTGACATCAAGGGTAGGAAATAAAAATGTCGATGGTTTCAATGATAGCCATTATTAAAATATCGGCTGCTTCATAAATTGATACATAATCCATATTTTGTTACCTGATTAATCCAATTCTTAAAATTAGTATTCCTCTATTGGCCTATAACTTGCTATGACAAGTCGTTTTTTGAAACTATCTTTGGGAGGACGGATTGACAATTTTTTTGATCAGAATTTGTACTCAAATGACAGAATTGCTTTTTCTAGAATTCTAGATTTACTAATTTCTAGATTTTCTAGAATTGTCAAATCTATTTTAAAGCTAAAATTAAAACTGTAGTTTTGAACAATCCTTACCTATAATTGACCGATTCGTTGGAAATTGAAGGCTAAAAATTAAAATATTTGTACAAGACGATGATCTAGTAATAATAGAGTTCTCAGGTTGGGATAGTAGAGACAGCAAATATAGAGCTGTTTGATAAAAAAGGCTCAATGACAAGTCTAACCGACACTACAACAAGTTTACGTTTAGATTCAGGATGAGTGAGTAAAGCAAACGTTGAAACCATTCTAAATGAAATAATGACAATGAAAGACAGTAAGAACTTTTCTTTATTTGTCAAAATCTCAAAAAAAAAAATAACTTTAAGTACCTACATAATAATATAATAATATAATATGTTAGGTCAGCTAAATTGATTAACACTTCTTCCATGTGCGTTTAAAGCGCTTTAAAAGGGGTGTGATTTGGATAGGGACACATATTGGTATCTCTCGGTCTATCGTTCTGATATTTCGCACCAGAGTTACGTGGATAGATGGATTATTTTATTTTAAATATCATGCTAATGTTTTGAAAAGGGAAGGAGTTTATCCATTTCGGGTTTTATGTCCGAAGCTATGGATGTGTAATTAATGTCAATTTGTCAATATTTTAATGTTTCAAATTACACTACAATGTAGGCATTTAGTTATTTTACTCCCTCGATAATTTTCCAAACTAGAGGAAATTTCTATTTCACTTATTAATTTCTGTAAAATGTAGTGTGTACAAATAAAAAATAAATTAGTTTAGTACAGTAATCACCTCTTTATTAAATCAATAAAATAATATATTTTTGCTGGACTTATTTATGGATGATAATCTACATAAATGACCGCTTATGCTGTGTTTATAAAATTTGAAATAGTTTAAGGCCATATAATCAATAAAATTTTTGGATGGTTAAGTACCTAACATTATTAGGTATTAGGTATCAAAACTACGTACGGGACTCCAAATACCAATATCGTTTTAATGGAAATACTAAATAACCTCATGTCATGAGGGTATTTGGCACATGACTCATAAAAAAAAAACCTATATTCTAATGGTGAGCTGACTGAGCTGAAAAGGTAAAAACCGCGTGTTAAACGAAACGAAAGAAGTAGGCCCCTTTAAACCGGACTTAATAAATTCGATTATTAGGGACCCATTTTGCAAATGGTGCATAAAGCTTCAGCGTGAGGATTAGCACAGTGCGCGTTACAGGCTATTCGTGATGGTCCGCATAACGGTGCTGGTAGCACAGAGCACGTAGGGTTACCCTGGCAACCGCTTCTCCGGCAGTCATACTGCAATCCGTTTCTGCGTAGGCAGTAACAGTCTGTATATAGAATACCACCCTTTAACTCGTGACTTTTAGATGGCCTTACAGTCTTGCCCATAGTTAGAAAATATTACTGAACTGGAATTTTGAAGACAAACTGAAAAAAATTGAATATTATTAGATACATTCGATAAGCTTTTATTATATCCGTCATTTAAATGATTTGTATGGTTAAACTTACGATTATAAATTTTAAACAAATATGTCGTTCACTGCATTTTAATTTTTAAATAGGTACGTATTACATATTATCACAATTTTTTGTCTAAGTAAATGAATGTGCTAAAATAAACTAATACTGATTTTTAAATATTTATAGGTGACTACGACTTCATGAGTCGCGACTGCATAGATTTCGAGTACAAAACATTATTTTAAACTTGTTGCAATCCACATTAGATAGCACCACGATACCACCAGGCCGATGACATATCCGATATGTCGATAGTCTCTCAAGGGTCGTAGCATATCTATTATTATTATTATCTTTATTCAGCTAAATACACATACAATTACGTTTTTAAATGTATATAAAAAAATAATAGAAATATATACATTTAAAAATATAAAAATATGGAGACCTACCGATATCGGGTACAGGGACCAAGCTACAAGTGGTTAGGGCTCGAGAGATAGGAACCTCTCCTCACATTGTGGGCCGTGTCAAGGAGCACTTTTTCTGCATCAGGCCCACGATCCAGCCACCTAACGCGAGCCTCTTTAGATGTTGACGGAGGCTCTTAGCAATCAGTCCATTAACTGATATGACAATCGGAACAATAATCGCCGAACATCCCACACGTCGATAACCTTGTGAACCAAATCCAAATAATAATATTCTACCACATGCACACAGCGCCATCTAGCCCCAAATTAATCAATTATATTTGCTTGTGTTATGGGTACTATACAATTGTACTACAGTACCACATAAATACATTTTTTTTTGTAAATAGATACATATTTATAATATAAAAATGAATCGCTGAATGTTTTGCTAAGCGCAAATCTCGAGAGCAACTGAACCGATTTCGCTAATTCTTTTTTTATATATTCCTTGAAGTACGAGGATGGTTCTTACAAAGAGAGAAATTACAAAATTTGCCTGAAAAAAAAACACTTCTAGATTCCCATACAAAAGTATCTTTATTAATCCCAAAATGTTAAAAAACATGTCCATCCGTAGAAGCCGTAGCCGGAGCCGCTAGTTATAGATAAATTACACCCAGCACAGAACAAACAATCATACATAATATATATAATACTTGATATGTTTATCTTTTAATGCTTTCTTTAAACAAAAAAGATAACTCCCGCACTAGGGAATAAGCTGTGTCGCGGGGACTTTACAACGTACAATTAACGGACACAAAGTACATCCAAACTCCGAGCAAATATTTATGGACCACAGTTTTGTCCCGATCATTGCAATTGCACTATACTCGGTCGATCACCACTATTATTAATATTATTAACAGAATGGATTTTTTTTAAAAGGAAGAAGTACATATACAAATTTTTCTTACCTTTTTATATAAATCAAAGGAATAAAATAGTTTTATATAAACGATTTGGAGTTCACTTTGTGGTGTTTATTCTCGTTGTAATAATATTAGTACAAAAATTCTTGCTCAACCAGCTTTCATCTCATGTCCTGTAGGTGATAGGTTTTATACATATTCTTTTTGGTGGATAAGTTCATAAATTACTGACGAAAGTTATTACGACTGCATGCTTTTCAAACATTTTCTGGAGAGTTAGCCTTTTGATGTTGACCCTGAGCTTCATCCACTACTCTTGTGACATAGATGCGTGCATTGTGGGAGGTCGCTGTTTTTTACTATTTATTAGAATAATAAATATTGTATTAGAAGCTAGGTTCTAGACTTGCACACCGAAACATAGGTCCGTCTAGCAAGAGGGTTCGCCCTATACTGATTTGTGCTTTGTTATAAATAAAACATCAGTTATACTTAAATATACCTTTATTTTTAATTATATTTATTGTTTATTACATAAGGAAGATATAAACTCGGTCCAAACTAAAAAAAATCTCATGATTACTCATAAAACAAAATAGAATGGCAATGAATCAGATTCCAACCTCAATGATTAAAACAAAAATTAACATTCGTATTGTACCAATAAAAATGGCAGCACTAATAGAATGAACCTTTTTTTTAACTTACATAAAACCGAATTATTAGGGTTAATTAACTATATCTATAAATTTAAATGCTGTTTCGCAAGTTTAAATTTTATGACTTGAGAGCCTTTCATTTGAGACTTGAACCTATTTCTTGTTTTACAAATTACTCACAATCGGGCACATTTTAGGGCTTATTATTAGTAGTTGCGATCTTGATCCATTTCATTTTAAAGGTTGACAAATGATTATGTATTTACTCCACATAATTTTCTTGCTGTTTAATATTGAAAAAACGTTACAGCATTCACGTACTTAGTTTAAAATATATTTATTTTAATAAACACCCATAATATAATATTGACTTCGTAAAGACCGTACGTGCCTACTTAAGCTTACTCTAAAACGCTGTTTGTGATAGTCAACTAAAACTTAACCTATAACAGTGATTCATCTAGTCCAATGTCACTAAGAATTATGATATTATTAGTAGATTTAATCTACATGTATTAACTCTGTTAAGAGATGGGATTTTAAATTATTTAATGCATATAAACTTTATTATTACTAAATCAAAGGTGGTGGGGATAAAAAAAATGTATTTCTATACTTACCCACTATTATAGATTGCAATCCCCCAAAGCAATTAAAGATTCGTACTTCTGTTTATAACTGGACTTTGGACTGGAAATTTTAGCTACATTAAATTTTTATCTTTGAGGGATTGTAATCATCTCCAAAAAGAGTGAACGAATTATTTTGTACTTTGTTCACTAATGTTAAGAAATATATTACGTAAGAGCCGTATCAGGCACTGTTTTATATTTTATTTCTAAACATAATAAAGACACTGTGAAATATGTTTAATGACTAATGAAGGCATAATGTAATGTCTAACAGGCATTTAGCTTGGACATATTAGATTATAATAAAACAAACAATTAATTCAGCTTACGTATCATGTAATGTATATAATTTGTCTTTTTGACAAGGCTACTTGTTGTAATATTTTGGCCATATGCCTATTAGACAGTACAGGAAGACGAATACTGCACCGTGTTCAGTTTATTGGATAGAGCTATTTTATTACTAACAACAACACTCATGACTTCGCTAGTAAAAATATTATTCATTAATAAGGTAGGAAGGTAAGATGTGGACAGTGCAGTGTTGGTATAGAGAGAGGTTGCCCACAGGGCAGAGTGGGAGCTCCGACAGAAGCGTGAGGCACCGAGGTACAGCGGGCGCGCCGCCTTACATTATACGACAGTTCTCCTCCCCCTCGCGGAGTTCGCCCAGCTGGAATGTGTCAAAATAATTATTATATTAAATGTAATGTAGATATGCAATATTTTTAAATACAACGCGAAGTATAAGAGTTATTTTAATGTATGATATGTGTCAAAGTTACAACGTTCAAGGTACGTGTTATCACACAATTAAGAAAGAATATTTTTTTATGTAAGGTACCCAAATATGGCGATTACTTTATTTATCTGGCATTTTATTGTATTTTCAAAGTCATCATGGATCAGACAACTACAAAATATGTAACAGCAACAGTTATTATTAAAATTAAATATAACTGTTGCTGTTGATATTGTATTGTGTAATATACCTGTTCACGACGAGGGTATTTGTGTGCGAGCTCGCGGTGTCGCTGTGCGCTTGTGCTTATCTGTCGCCGTTGTCTCTCAGACACTGCTACCTCCTGCACATTGTATGTTACATTTTAGTTATGGTTGAAGCATTAACCTTTAAATACGGAACTTATGTAGCATGGTGAAATATAAAGGCTTAAAATATATAAAAGAACAGGTTATTTGTTGTTATAGCAGTGCATAAACATTTTACTATACTGTTGATGTTTACCAGTGCAAGTTTTGTGGCCTGAATACAACTAGGCTTTGCAATTTGTATAAGATTACAATTAAATTGTAATTAGTAGTACTTACTCCATAAGTAGTTTTAAGCAAGAAATTAAAATACTAGATGTATTTTAATTTTGACTTACAATCGACTAAGCAGTCTGGAGTGTGGAAAGAGCCTACGTAAAAGTATCAAGTATATCTACGTTTTTTGACAGATTTAGACAGATACCTAATTAAATCTTCTCCAAACAAATAACGTTTGTTTATAAAATTTATCATTTCTCAGCTGAATAAAAAGTAAAGGTACAGAAATTTACTTTAAACCAATTATTATTTACATTATACATGCACTTCTTTATATACATACCTCTTGATCATTATTAAGCAGCACCGTAGTGAACGAATCAGCGACGAACCACTTCTGTCCCTTCATGACGATGTCCCGCGGCGGGTCGTGCTCGGCGCCCACGTCCGCCGACCACACGGTCGCGACCGCACCGGGTTCAAGCTTCACCGTACGGTGGAACTTGAATAATGTCTCCTGGTCACCGGCCTTGCGGACTATCTGGTAGCCACCGAGACTCAACTCCTGTGCGGGTTAAAGGACAATTAAGAAAAATATACGAACATTTACGACCCTTACTCACATCATGAATTGGTAAGACAAGCACTTTCTCGTTTAACTGTCCATGGTTATGTCGCAGGCAAATTGTATGAATCGGCCATTTACATACTGCCTCGGCATTTTGCCAACAAATTACATTTGTCGTAAATCTAGTTCCAACATCTCAAATTCGGTATACCCTTTGCTGGTAACATATTTTGCCTGCGACATATTACATATGCCGAGGCAGAATGTAACCGCGGATTCATGAAATTTGCCTGCGACAGATACACAGTGATAGCCCAGAGTGGTGCCTGTTATATTTTACGGAAGCCTTTGTTTGTCTAGCTGAAACGGTTACGGGATGAATATTGATGTCGATGATATAATGTTTGGCAGAATTGTATGTCCTAGAGAGAACAACGTGATCTATATTTGTGTTCAGTTTGGGTCTACTTTGTGCTCGTTAAATTGTACATTCGTAAAGTTCCTCGCGACACAGGTCTTGTTCTCTACAGCGAGAGGTGACGCTGAAGTCGTGCAGGCTGCGCTCCTCGCTCTCGTCCAGCAGCGTGCGCTTGCGTGCAGTGCGCACGTGTCGTGTATGAGTATACGGCTGCTATAGAGCGTGGACGCCTACCTTCTTGCCCTTGTTCCGGATGCGCACGAAGGATCCGTCGGGGCAGGCCTCAGCCACCTCGAGGTCTCCCTTGGCGCTGGAGGTGACGCTGAAGTCGTGCAGGCTGCGCTCCTCGCTCTCGTCCAGCAGCGTGCGCTTGCGTGCAGTGCGCACGTGTCGTGTATGAGTATACGGCTGCTATAGAGCGTGGACGCCTACCTTCTTGCTCTTGTTCCGGATGCGCACGAAGGATCCGTCGGGGCAGGCCTCAGCCACCTCGAGGTCTCCCTTGGCGCTGGAGGTGACGCTGAAGTCGTGCAGGCTGCGCTCCTCGCTCTCGTCCAGCAGCGTGCGCTTGCGTGCAGTGCGCACGTGTCGTGTATGAGTATACGGCTGCTATAGAGCGTGGACGCCTACCTTCTTGCCCTTGTTCCGGATGCGCACGAAGGATCCGTCGGGGCAGGCCTCAGCCACCTCGAGGTCTCCCTTGGCGCTGGAGGTGACGCTGAAGTCGTGCAGGCTGCGCTCCTCGCTCTCGTCCAGCAGCGTGCGCTTGCGTGCAGTGCGCACGTGTCGTGTATGAGTATACGGCTGCTATAGAGCGTGGACGCCTACCTTCTTGCCCTTGTTCCGGATGCGCACGAAGGATCCGTCGGGGCAGGCCTCAGCCACCTCGAGGTCTCCCTTGGCGCTGGAGGTGACGCTGAAGTCGTGCAGGCTGCGCTCCTCGCTCTCGTCCAGCAGCGTGCGCTTGCGTGCAGTGCGCACGTGTCGTGTATGAGTATACGGCTGCTATAGAGCGTGGACGCCTACCTTCTTGCCCTTGTTCCGGATGCGCACGAAGGATCCGTCGGGGCAGGCCTCAGCCACCTCGAGGTCTCCCTTGGCGCTGGAGGTGACGCTGAAGTCGTGCAGGCTGCGCTCCTCGCTCTCGTCCAGCAGCGTGCGCTTGCGTGCAGTGCGCACGTGTCGTGTATGAGTATACGGCTGCTATAGAGCGTGGACGCCTACCTTCTTGCCCTTGTTCCGGATGCGCACGAAGGATCCGTCGGGGCAGGCCTCAGCCACCTCGAGGTCTCCCTTGGCGCTGGAGGTGACGCTGAAGTCGTGCAGGCTGCGCTCCTCGCTCTCGTCCAGCAGCGTGCGCTTGCGTGCAGTGCGCACGTGTCGTGTATGAGTATACGGCTGCTATAGAGCGTGGACGCCTACCTTCTTGCCCTTGTTCCGGATGCGCACGAAGGATCCGTCGGGGCAGGCCTCAGCCACCTCGAGGTCTCCCTTGGCGCTGGAGGTGACGCTGAAGTCGTGCAGGCTGCGCTCCTCGCTCTCGTCCAGCAGCGTGCGCTTGCGTGCAGTGCGCACGTGTCGTGTATGAGTATACGGCTGCTATAGAGCGTGGACGCCTACCTTCTTGCCCTTGTTCCGGATGCGCACGAAGGATCCGTCGGGGCAGGCCTCAGCCACCTCGAGGTCTCCCTTGGCGCTGGAGGTGACGCTGAAGTCGTGCAGGCTGCGCTCCTCGCTCTCGTCCAGCAGCGTGCGCTTGCGTGCAGTGCGCACGTGTCGTGTATGAGTATACGGCTGCTATAGAGCGTGGACGCCTACCTTCTTGCCCTTGTTCCGGATGCGCACGAAGGATCCGTCGGGGCAGGCCTCAGCCACCTCGAGGTCTCCCTTGGCGCTGGAGGTGACGCTGAAGTCGTGCAGGCTGCGCTCCTCGCTCTCGTCCAGCAGCGTGCGCTTGCGTGCAGTGCGCACGTGTCGTGTATGAGTATACGGCTGCTATAGAGCGTGGACGCCTACCTTCTTGCCCTTGTTCCGGATGCGCACGAAGGATCCGTCGGGGCAGGCCTCAGCCACCTCGAGGTCTCCCTTGGCGCTGGAGGTGACGCTGAAGTCGTGCAGGCTGCGCTCCTCGCTCTCGTCCAGCAGCGTGCGCTTGCGTGCAGTGCGCACGTGTCGTGTATGAGTATACGGCTGCTATAGAGCGTGGACGCCTACCTTCTTGCCCTTGTTCCGGATGCGCACGAAGGATCCGTCGGGGCAGGCCTCAGCCACCTCGAGGTCTCCCTTGGCGCTGGAGGTGACGCTGAAGTCGTGCAGGCTGCGCTCCTCGCTCTCGTCCAGCAGCGTGCGCTTGCGTGCAGTGCGCACGTGTCGTGTATGAGTATACGGCTGCTATAGAGCGTGGACGCCTACCTTCTTGCCCTTGTTCCGGATGCGCACGAAGGATCCGTCGGGGCAGGCCTCAGCCACCTCGAGGTCTCCCTTGGCGCTGGAGGTGACGCTGAAGTCGTGCAGGCTGCGCTCCTCGCTCTCGTCCAGCAGCGTGCGCTTGCGTGCAGTGCGCACGTGTCGTGTATGAGTATACGGCTGCTATAGAGCGTGGACGCCTACCTTCTTGCCCTTGTTCCGGATGCGCACGAAGGATCCGTCGGGGCAGGCCTCAGCCACCTCGAGGTCTCCCTTGGCGCTGGAGGTGACGCTGAAGTCGTGCAGGCTGCGCTCCTCGCTCTCGTCCAGCAGCGTGCGCTTGCGTGCAGTGCGCACGTGTCGTGTATGAGTATACGGCTGCTATAGAGCGTGGACGCCTACCTTCTTGCCCTTGTTCCGGATGCGCACGAAGGATCCGTCGGGGCAGGCCTCAGCCACCTCGAGGTCTCCCTTGGCGCTGGAGGTGACGCTGAAGTCGTGCAGGCTGCGCTCCTCGCTCTCGTCCAGCAGCGTGCGCTTGCGTGCAGTGCGCACGTGTCGTGTATGAGTATACGGCTGCTATAGAGCGTGGACGCCTACCTTCTTGCCCTTGTTCCGGATGCGCACGAAGGATCCGTCGGGGCAGGCCTCAGCCACCTCGAGGTCTCCCTTGGCGCTGGAGGTGACGCTGAAGTCGTGCAGGCTGCGCTCCTCGCTCTCGTCCAGCAGCGTGCGCTTGCGCGCGGCGCGCAGGGGCGTGGCGCGGCGGCCCGCAGGCGTCGCGCGCCCGCCCGCCGACGTGGACGCGCGCGACTCGCGACCCGGGGACTGGGTTGTTAGGTTCAGCCTGATATAACACACTATACGTTATCTCACGTTTTTTACTGTTTGCAATTGTGCTCGATAAATGCCAACAGGTTCGCCCTCTGTTACATGGGGCCCAAAATAATAAATGGTGAAACATGGGTGATTAAACACCTCTGCCCATACTTTCAAGGATAAAAGGCGTGAAGTTATGTATGTATGTTGGACGATTTAGAAAATTATCGTGGTTTTATATATTCTAATAAAGGTTAATGACTACCTTGATTCGAATATAAAACAGAAATTAATGGTTATATCTTCTCTATTATAAGAAATCTAGCCCCACAACAAAACGAAAGTGGGCTAGAATTATAATTATCTACTGTTATATATTCTGAATTTTGCCCATTACAAAGCGCAAGCATTCGCAGGGTGTTATGGGGGTGCCTACTCAAACTTTAACACACTCTCACTTAAGCGTCAGTACTCCACTGTCACTTAATTCTTTTCGTCGCGTTCAAAATCACTTACGTACACATTTCTAAACAATCGGACAAAATAGACAACGAATACAAACAAACCAAGACCGCGCAGATTTTAACAATCCGAAATCTGCAGAGTGCTGGGACTAACCTAAAAATTGTACAAAAACATACTAGACTACAAATCTAACCTGTCCTCCTCGCCTTCAATAAGCGTGCGGTAGGTGGCGATCTCGTGGTCGAGCGATATCTTGATGTCCATGAGAGTGGCGTACTCGCGCAGCTGCGCCGCCATCTCGTCGCGGAGGCGGGCCAGCTCCTGCTCCAGCGACGCCAGGTCCTCTGCGTGACGAGCGCGCTCCGACTCTAACTGACGCTCCAGCTCGCGGCACCGGTTCTGTTTACACACGACCCAGAGCTTAACCCCTAATAATACGGGCGATACGGCATTCGTGATTGCAACACGAGGTCATGGTATCAAAACCGGGCAAGTACCAATGTGACTTTTACAAATCCATATGTACTTTCTAAGTTTATGTGGACATTACTGACTTACAGTGAAAGAAAACATCGTGAAGAAGCCTGGACTTATAAAAAACAGTCTTTGAGAGGCGATCAACTCTCATGCCTTCTCTAAGAGAAAAGACCTTTCCCTGCAATAGGATATTAACGGGCTGGTATGATAAGATACGGCATTAACATTTATTTGTTCTAAATCGAGCTCACAAAAATAAGGAGCATGAGCGAAATGCGCGGAACGCAAAAGCTGCGCAGTGATTGGCTATTTTAAGGTCACGCATTGTAATGCATAGAAATGCACAAATTGTAGTAAGCTAGCAAATGTTAGCGTGAGTTATGAATGTCTGTGACACAACTATACTAAAAAAATTAAACCTAGCTCTAAACTAAATCTACTTTTCTCAGTGTGGCTTTTACTCTCCATATTACGTTCACGGTAACTCACACAAATCACAAAAAATTGATAAAAATAAAAATAAATAATAGCCAGCTATTATCATCTTTCCTGTAATAAAAACATGACAATAAACATTTATACAGGTAATTACTCACGCTGAGTGCGGCGTTCTTATTTTCCAGTTCATTGAGCGTAGAGTTGAGGCTGTCGATGCGTGTGCGCAACGTACGCAGTTCTTCCACGGCAACCGTCGCTGCAGTGCTGTTACGGTTCGAAGCGTTCTGCAGGTTCTTCAGCTAAAATTAAAGTAAATATTTAATTTTGTAACATTATTTTTTGTATAAAAGACGCAAGAAACTTTAAAAAAAAAAGTTACTATAATCATCATCATCAAATTGTGTTACTCACTTTGTTTTCATAGAGAGCTTCAATTTCATCGCGGTTGGCCTTGATGTTTGCCTCTTGCTGTTCACGTAGTTCCTGCAGGCTCTGCTGCAATTTAGCTTCATATTGCTGGGCTAGACGACCATCTAAAACAATATAATTTCATAAATAAAATTTATGATAATAAAAATTAAAGTTTTTATTTAAAATCTTTGACGCAATGTTATTCTGCTGCGTATGTCAAATTGTCTTACCAATTTCAGATATTTCCACTTGACGGCGCGTGCGTGTTTCTTGCAGCTCTTGTTGGAACACCTGGTCCTTAAAGGAGAGTTCCTCGCGCAAGCTCTGCACGGTGTTCTCCATGTCGATACGACACAACATCTCTTCCTCCAAAGTCTTACGCGTATCGGCGTACACTTTACGCAATTTCTCCAATTCCTTAGCCAGCTCCTGTTGATTATAATATGACCATTAGGAACTATGATGAACTTAGCCACAATCTTCAATGATAAAGCAAGATTATAGAAAAGGCTAGATAATCAAAATTTCTTTCGATTTGGACAATTACTGAATAGAATTGTGAAAGAATAATTTGACTCCTTAGAAGTAGAATACATACCCTGGCTTCATCTTGAGCTTTCTTCTTATCAGCGAGAGCACTGTTGTATTTGTTATTTTCTTCAGTGAAGCGCGTTTCATAATGACGGGCCAAGTTCTCTGCTTGTTGACAATCCTTGGTCTTCTTGTCCAAACTGAAATGAAAAGAGTAATATGTAATTTTATTATATTCTAGTATTAATAATTACGCTATGTTTGAGTGCAAAAAACATTTAGTTATGCGTATTAAATGAATGATAAATGGAATCATGACATGAAATAATTACCTAAGAGCTAAATTATTTATTTTGTCAATGCCAAAATATGTTAATAAGTAAACATTCCATTCGAATAATTAAAGGGACGGGTCGAGTTTTAGTAAACAAAATAATCCTAGCAATAAAGCTGTGTGTTGTCTTGCGACGTGACATGGCGGGCGCCAGCGTGCGGGTTGTTGCGCAACCACACACAGAATGTTTTTGTAAACATGACACTATCCGGTACCCGCGTGTTGTGGTCGTATGGATAGGCATGTTATATCTGTATGTCACCGGTTGGTTAGTTGATTCTTGTATTTCTCGCGCATCAAAAGACAAGTAGGTAGGTATATCAGGAGCCCGCATGGGGGACCTTAGCAGATTTAACAAGATAGGCGAAACATCGTTCATCATAAAACTAAATGTTTGTGGAGCGAAGAATGCATAAAAAGAAACAGTTTTTATTATAACTTTCGCGTGGCATAGATAATGGTTCTAATTATAAGTGTTAAAGAAGATTCTTTCGACGTTTTACATAGATGTGACACGATGAGCTCTGTATTTATGACGTCAGAACGTTTGTAGTTTTATTAGATTACCTATGAACCTACCTACTTACATTCTATATGTCATACTTTTAAATGGATCTACAGATATTTACAGATAACCAAGGTTGAATATCTAAAGAGCGATTAAGTATACCTAGTCTTAATAAATAGTTACTACATAATAAATAAAAAAGATAAGACCAACACAATGAATACATTTAGGTATTCTGCTATCATCGAGCATTTTAATGTTGTTTAAAGAGCGTCGCAGACGCCTAAACATAAAATCTATTTCGGATAAATCACTATATAAATATCAACTTTTTAAGTGGCCTACTTTTTGATAGCGTCGGGGGACATTCGTAGATTTAATTTTATCTTACGCTGTAAGGATAGATTGATAGCGTTAAAGTAGAGCTATCTATGTACCTACCTATGTTTATAGCTTCAGATACGCGAAGCGACGCGGGAGGCATTGCGAACAGTTTCAATTTCTGCTAAAGCTCTACACATGAGCCAAACTTTAGCGTGAATCTATATTGATAGTTATTTCTTGAAATTATGCGATCGCATACTTTCGAGAAATCGTCATCATTATTGTTAAATTCTTTTGTCGAAGGTTACATTGATGTCATACGTAAATATAACAGTTACGTCACTGCGCCTCACTACCTAAGCTCACAACTTATTTTGAGCAGGTCGCAACCATACAACTGAATATTGTACTATATTTATTTATTATACAGTCCACGAACAAAAATACACAGCAGATAGGTACTTACCTTGCGTAAGTAGTTTGTAAGATAAACTAGTACCTACTTTGTGGAATCAGAATAAGTTGTACAAAGTTTTTATAAATTTTACATTTTATTCGAAATAAATGGTAGATGGTATAGATTACGTCACTATTATTATGTAATAATTATAGTGTATTATTAAATAAATTAATGAAGTAATATTTCTCTACCTATATTTTACTTCATCATAGCTATATTCGACAAGTTAAGCTTGCGCGAGTTAGCGTGGGCAGCGCGCCACACGCGTGTTTGATGTAAACTTGCCAGGGTCAACAGCCGTTACCTATAAAGTTAATCGGTGTTCCTGGACGGAAACCTGATCAAATCTCTACGCTTAGCATCTATTTACAGATATTACACATTAGCGCTTCGTTTTTACAAACTATGTTTTGAACGAGGTTGATGAGTTCTTAATTTAATAGAAAAAAAGTGCTGTTTAAATCGGAACAGATTGTGTGTTCGTTTGTTTGTTTAAACGCGCTAATCTCTGGAACTTTTAGTCAGATTAGAATAATAATTCTATTTGCGTATCTTAAAGAAGGTTATAGGCTATGTAACATCACGCTACTGGCGACGACGCGGGTGTAACCGCACCGCGAAAAGCTAGTAATTAGATATTTAAACGGGTACTTATTGCATTAATTCACAGGTAAAATTTAAATGATTCGATCGATCAATATTATTATCGTGTGTATCGAAACACCTACTAGACTAGACGCGCGGACGTTCTGTGTATATATGTATATCATCTTCTCAATCCAGGTTTATTGTCAAAATTGTAATATTGGTACGGACTTTGTTTACTTACGTAAACCACGCCTATCGAATATCTATGGTAGTACATAAAATGACATAAATACAACCCTAGATAGGCACTTTTATCTTAAAACAAAATTAAAATTTACAAAGTGTTCTAGATAAGATACACGCTATATTATTTTAACAACAGTAAAAGACAGTGTAATGTTTGCCTTCCGAAAATAATGAGGAAAACCCCTGACCTACTTGCTAAATTCGCGTGATGCAAGGTCGCGAACTCCGTACCCCAGAGTCATATATTACAAACCAGGGTGTAATTCACTTTTTTATTTCATGGCAGAAAAGAGTTTTATGGTTCAGACCGAATATTATTTTCTAAACGACTTTAAAAAGAAGGAAGTTCTCAATTCGGGTGCGACTGCTCTGCATGAGGTTGTGGGGGTTCGATCCCCACACGGGACAAAACTTTGTGTGATCCATAAATAGGTATTATTCCGAGTCTGGGTGTACTTTGTATCCGTTAGTCTCCCGCGAGCATGGTACAGGACTTGTTATTAGTGCGTGGGTTGCGTATTTAAAAAAAGGAAGAAAATATACCTATGGATGGATTTTAATGATTCTTTTTTCGGCAAGGTAGTTCATGTTTAAGACGTGGTCCCATATAAATTTTATGGCAATTGGTTCAGCGCTTTTTCAAAAATTCTACAAAGGCTTAAAATATACATAGATGTTAAGGTATATTTTTTTGGTTTGTTCAAGTTATAAGTATTGTGGGATTCTAATTTTTATTTAAGTTTGTACTTTGTACATATATTTGTATAGTTTTGAGTAAGTAACTTTATTTTTTATTGTATTTGTAAACAAAAATTAAGCAGCTTTATAAAAATTGGTCTCGTCTACGTATTTTGAGAAGGATGCAGGCTATAAAGGTAATTAACAGTCGTAAAAACTATAAAATGTAGACAATGAAAATAGACACATTACATAGTACTGTCTGTACCTATTCATCATAATACCTACTTGTTTTGGCGGGAAAACGTGACGTAAATAGCTGTGGTATTGTAGGGATCTTGGCCTTAAAACTACATACATACATGATTACCTAAAATGGCAAACAGAGTCAAGGTGAAGGTAAATGACATCATTATCACCACATTAATAAGTTGAAAACTGCCTAAATAAGGCAAATGCAGCATTTTTGAATTAAAGATAAATAAACAAATGTTATTAATTCAGTCTCATTAACATATTGACAATTCTAATTATTATTATCATGAAGCAAAGAAGTATACAATACCAGCCTGTTTACTGTCCCACTTGCAAAGGCCTCTTCTCATATAGAGAAGGCATGAGATCACCACGCTTACTCAAGCAGATGCGCAATTTCAGACTTTTAAGTCCAGTTTTCTTCACAATGTTTTCCTTCACCATCAGTCAGAAATATTCAAGACTAGCTGCGCCCATGGCTTCGCCTATCCTCTGGTTCCTCAGGAACCAGACCGATTTTCGGAATACAAAGTAGCCTATCCGTCTCCGGCACCAAATCTATCTACACACCAATTTTCATCGAAATTGTTTCAGCCGTTTAGGCGCATTGAGTGGTAACAAACAAACACACACACACACACATACAAACTTTCGCATTTATAATATTTATAGGGTAAACTTAGCAAGTAGGTACTTATAATTTGAAAAAATCACATTGGTACTTGCCTGGATTTAAACCCACTACCTTGTGTTTATGAAGCAGGTGCTTTATCTACTGGGCCATTTTGAAGTATACTTGATATTAATCATGATGTAATGTAATACAACAACATTCTAAGTGCAAATCCTACCAATGTTGATGTTCATACAGATAGTAAATATGTACTTTACTAAACTGCCCGTACATAACATGGTGGCATTTTCAGGTGCTTCAGATGATATAATAATCATAATCAGCTTGAATAACAGTAATACTTTTATTCATATGGTTGGATGTTTGAAGCAAAGAAGTACCATTACATTTACTTTGAGTCCTGTGAGTTTATCTCAGACATTACACACATGGCTCACATTATGACCAAGGTAAAGGAAGACATAGTGAGGAATTCCAAAAAGATGTAGGGTATATTAAGGTCTACTGAAAACTGTCTCAGCCAACAGATAAAAAAGCTTGTGCTAATTCATAGCTGCATTTACAAATACTATTATCATACTTATTAACTACTTAAAAAAATAATTATTTATTTCAGGGACACTTGGTGGTTATATAAGCTGATGACAATGCTAACACAATTTGAATTAAGAACTGGAGTAAATACCTACTAGAAATATAAATAATGATGTGTATATATTATGATTTATAAAAAGTAAATTTTAAGCTGAGACCATCTCACCTTGACACAAATAGATTGCTATAAACATTTTCTAGACTATTAATATTATTGTATCTACATCTTTAAACTTGTAATTTTTGATCTACATAGTTAGTTTCTTTATCTAACTACTCATTAAAGCTGTCTGCATGTATTATCTATGAGCAACACAAAAACTGGTTGACATTGCACAAAATTAAATGAAGGACATATTTTTTTATAACTTTCTACTGTTGACAATAGCTATTAGAATATGTTTAAAGTAGCTGGAACTTTAGAAAATATAGACTGCTTGTTATATTTCACTTTTAAACATTTGTTTATAATCAAGAATACAAAATTAAAGAGAGGCTCTTGTGACCTGTTTTTTAATTAGTAGGTACAGAATTTGTATACATTTTTATTTGTTGCTATTATGTATCTTTGATTAGGTAGATGTGAGTGATTTATACTTTGTATGTATGTTAGATCATTATCTTCTCTTACCTATGAGATAAAGACTTAATTAGGTACGTAGCTTATTGAATTACAGAATATTGTTTATAAACAAATCAGTTCACTAACAATGTGAAAATACAGTGTATTGATAGAGTACGAATGTGATTAGTTAGGTTAAATCGGGCTATGATGTCACTATGTCGTAAAAGCGAGGTCGGCCCCGCTCGTCACCGCACCTTTGAAGAAACTCCGACGATGACGTAAACTTACTGCGCTAAGGTTAGCCGGAAGAGGTAATATAACACATGCACTAAATAATTTATACAACCAATTTAGTGACAGTGATAAATAAATACGTATACAAATATTAATGTTTTACTTACCGCTTTTTCAAGTCATCATTCTCTTCGTATAACCTCTTCGCATCGATTTCCAACTTTGCTTTTTCTCGTGAAGTATCATCTAAAAGCTTGCGAGCGTCTTGCAGTTCGTGTTCATAGATCCCTTTTATGCTAGAAATCTCGCGTGTGAGCACCTCCTGTGATGTATGAATCTCTCGACGCAAGCCGGAGTTCTCACTTTCCAATTGCCGCACTTTATCTATGTAAGCCGCTAAGCGGTCGTTTAAATTTTGTAAAGCATCTTTCTCTTGAAGACGCGTATGGCGAGTAGGGCTCAACGGGCTACTCGGCCGGCCGGCAGAGCTCGAAGGGCGGCTTCCCACGGGAGTACTCGATTGCTGCGGGCTTTGTATGGACGACACAACACTGACATTTGATGAAGACGAAACAGTCTTTTTGGTTTTTGACGACATTGTTGTATGCTAATTCAGTCACAATAAATAGTTCAAAACAAATTTAATTAATTTCACACCAACTTGCGCTCGTTCAGCCAAGCGGAGAGCTCACGAAAAGCAAACGCTAAACGCACCAATCAAACCGTAATAAAACCCAAGCTTGTGTGGTCACGTGACTGTTGAGTCATAACAAATGTTGCCAAGTAAGCGTTAAATAATCCAATAATATTAGGACGCGTAAATAAGGTTTAGATAATTAGTTTGGTCTTGCTTGCGACGTTTTGCAAGCGGGCCGCACGAGTATATTATATTAACCCCCGGTTTCCGAAAGGCTGATCAACGAAAAATTAACTAATCACCTGTTAAATCTCATAAGAAGTGCCAGTTGGGTTGCTAAAAGCATGAATAATTAGTTTAATTTGATCTATTTAGTAACTAATTAGATCAAATAAAACTAATTATCCATGCTTTTTGCATGCTTTCAGGTACTTTACATGGGATTTAACAGCTGATTAGTTAATTTTTCGTTGATCAGCCTTTCAGAAACTGGGGGTAAGTAAATTAACTAAAGTTTACTTATTTACACTCTAAGGTTTGTGTTTTTTATATAAGCCTACCAAAGTGACTCCACTCACTACCTGATGGTAAGCAGTCAGTTGAATCCAGATGTGGTAGCTACCACTCAGGCAGCGCAGCGTTTTAAGTTTGTGGGGGTCTTGATCATTGGAATTGGATTCGGGGAGGAGGAGCTTGATGCCACCGTGGCAGGGTTTTACCGCGGTAAACATTACAAGTACATACATACTTTAGAGCATGCAGATATGCGTTTGGGCGGCCTTAGGCCTTCTAGTCCACTGTATTATGTAGTAGAAACACCTTACGTGCTCAATTTTAAATTGGAGACTTGGTCTCGCTATCTTGACGAGGCGAGCGGGGCGTGAGAAAGTATCTTACAAAGTGGAGATACCAGCAGTTTTAGACGATGGCTTTTGGAATGGTGGCCACCACTTTTGGATGATCACACTGACTGCTTACCATCAGGCAGAGTGGGGTAACTTTGGAAGTCTAATATAAAAAAGCGATTGCCGCAAGCTTCCGTTGATTGATCTGTGTTCAAAAACCGACACTAGTCAGGATCTCGCCAAGCTCTTGCAAGCTCATGCAAGGCAAGCCAAATATCCCCGCAAATATATTATAATATCTAGGTACTCTCTGCACCCCTGTTTACACGCTTGTGTTGTTAACTCTCTGCACCCCTGTTTACACTAGCGATGTGTAACTCATGAGTGAATTGAAAAAAAGATGTACATCTTTCAAAAAGATTGACTAATTCACTAAATCACCCTTGTATAAAATACATCCTTAAATCTTTTGATTTAGTTTTACTTTTACTATTTCAAGTGTGAAGGATGTAGATTAAGACGACTGTATCAGAGTTATATTGAACAAAAATAGAGAGAATGATTAGAATAGTTGCACACGCATGTACTGATTTCTTTAGCGGCGCATAGAAAACTATTTCTCATGCCTTTATTACTAAGTGCATAATTAAATTAAATAAAATTCGTTATTATTTTATTAAATTGTTACTTTTTAAATGAGTGGAACATAATTTTAAGCTACTATTATTGCTTGCATTACGTTGGTTATTTTGGTGTGCAATTTTTAAAAAGTGTATATTTTACCGAATAGTGGAATAAGTAGACATTAATATTAGTTATCTAGTTATTTCAATTTTCAGACTTATTTTTAAATACAGGCAGTACAAAAAAAGAAAATTATCTCCATAGCAACGCAATCCAAACTAATAAAAGAAATGAAACAAACTAGATATGCTGTATCTACCTAACCCACTTAGACGATACGATATCATACCAACCGTATCAGTAAAATCATTATTAGATTTTCGTTCAAATACATCATGAGACCAATACATCTTTGAATTACAATTATTGTAATTCAAAGATGTAAAAGAGTTACAGATTTAAAAGAGTTATATAAATCTTCAGAGGTAAAGGATGTATAAATCACAAATCTGTTAGATGATTTAGTTTGCGCATGGCTAGTTTACACGCTTGTGTTGATAAACGTGCCTAGTCTTCCATAGAAAAGCCGAACGAATCCGTCTGCTGTCAACAGTGTCAAATGTCACTGTCAGACAAATGACATTGTTGCTCTGCTCTGTTTCAAAAGTGTGGCTGCAATACACGCGTGCTTGCTTTTGGCCCACACTCCAATATTGTTATCAAATGTAAGCAAAATAATTGATATGGCTGAAATAAACAATTTATTTGATTGTTTCGAAGAGCCCGTAAATGAATCTTCGGTTCAATTCCCCAACATAAAAAACGATGTGAATCAAATGTAAGTAATAGATCAACGTACAGTCCAACTCATAAAATCCGTTTTTTGTTACTGTCTTACCCGGCGTATATTTATTTTATTTATAGAGAAACAAGTCCAGTACCTACAGAGGCAAGTGGTCAAAAACGCACTCATGAAGAAGTGGAGAATAAACATTCGGATTCCGTAAAGAGAGCGAAGTTTGATGACGATGACGACTCTGATCTAACCAGTGATATCAAGTGAGTAATGTTGTACCTATAAAATATAATCTATTGTAACAACATAATATGTACTAATAAAGTCACTTTTGTCTGGTTTACTTTGCAGTGTGAGTCTACTTAATTCCCGTATAGTGGTTCATACTTTAGAGACACATGAGGGTTGTACACACGAGGTGGCGATCCCGCCTAATCATGAGTATGCACCTCTCATGCCTCTGACTTCAGAGCCTGCCAAGCAGTACAGCTTTATATTGGATCCATTTCAAAAGGAGGCCATACTGTGTATAGACAATTTGCAGTCTGTCTTAGTGTCTGCCCATACTTCTGCTGGCAAGACTGTAGTAGCTGAGTGAGTATAACAAAGTTGTTAACTAAGATTTTCATATAATTTTTATAAAATTAATAAGTTCGGTTCACATTATTAAAATAATAGCTGTGCCCTGTGGCTTCGACCACATGCAAAATTGTATACTTTTTATTAATGTAACTCGGAACCCAGATGATTTTCTGAATTAAAAGCATCCTATCTCTGTCTGCGACGCCAAATCTATGAACCTATATATCATTTTCATTTTCATTGAAATTGGTTCAGCTGTTTTGTCAATTTGTTCCAATTGCACTCTCAAGATAAATTTTCCTACATTTATTAATTAAGTTTTGCTAGTGCGTGGCTATTTGCTATATTAATTTATTTTAATATTAAAGTGAGGGTAACTTTATGAGAGTGGTACCTACTACCATCATTAATTATAATATTTTAGTTATTTATTTAGGACAACCAACAAAGTATACACCGTTACAGTTACATAATTAACATTATTGCTTATTGCTAGTGTTTGGGGCTACCTTACTTAAAGGTTGCCACAGCAGATAATATTCAGATTATGTGTTTGAATTTCAAGTTTAAAAAAATAGTTTGGTATAAACTATCCATGTCAATTATACAATGTATAACTTGTCAATTACACATTTAATGTATAATTTTATTTTCAACAGATATGCCATAGCATTGTCTTTGAAGAACAAGCAGAGAGTGATATATACTACCCCTATAAAGGCCCTGTCCAATCAGAAATATAGAGAGTTCTCTGAAGAGTTCCATGATGTGGGGCTAATCACTGGTGATGTCACCATCAATCCATCTGCTTCTTGTCTAATCATGACCACTGAGGTAATGTTCCATATTTGAGTTATTCATTTGGGTTTAAGATAAATAGTTAACATTTAATTCAACCCTCATCACGCCAGTAGTATGTCTATTGATATTATTACATAGTGTCCCCAGATCATTTTATTATTCCTAGAAGCCAAGACGCCATACACACCTAGCATTGAGCATCCTTATTACCTAGAAAAAACTAGGGTGTGTTGGCTTTGCCTATCGAGAATTCTGTCTAAACTTGAAGAGATCTTTTGATTATGTTGACATAGAACTCATACAACCTCACATCTTAAAGAGGTTGCAGATTACTGGTATGATTAATGAATATTTTGAATATAACATCAACAGTGTGGTTAGATCTTCACATGTTTTTTTACTTTTTCCAGAATTAAAAAGAAAAAAAAACATGTGAGGAACCCCATGGTTCTTGGTTTTTGGATATTTCTTTAACTTTTTTTATTTCTTTTTTTTATATATAAGCCTACCAAAGTGGCTCCACCGTGCCTGATGGTAAGCAGTCAGTGGAATCCAGAAGTGGTGGCCACCATACCAAAAGCCATCGTCTTAAACCGCTGGTATGGTGGCCTCCACTATGGCGGCTGGGAATGGGGTTAGGAGAAGGTATTGAGGGAGGTGAGGAAAGAGGAAAGGGAGGAAATTAGGCCTCTGGCGCTCTTACTCACCAAACGCAGTAGTACGGATACTACTATTCTTACGTCGATCTTCTATGAGAGGGTAGTACTTCCCTGGACAATCCGGCCCATTCATGCTGAAACCAGTGTGGATCTACTACCGACATAAAAAATAATTATTTTAATTTTGCAGATTTTAAGGAATATGTTATACCGTGGATCTGAAATCATGCGTGAAGTGGGTTGGGTGGTATTTGACGAAATTCATTACATGAGGGACAAGGAGAGAGGAGTTGTTTGGGAAGGTACTTTGTTATATTTATTTCTGTTAAACATAGGTCAAATGTTTTTCGAAAACTTTTGACCTAACCTCCAGACTGAACTTGAGTGCATCAGTAACTTAAATAAATCTGTTTAGAATACCAAGATTTGGTGAAGATAGGTTGAAGTTGATATGATCAGAAGACGATTATGAATGTGGTGGAAGTATTAATTGGTATTTTTTATATTTTTATAGTGTGTTGAAACTTTGTCAAATTTTATTAATTTTCAAATAAATTAAAAATTAATTATCCTTACAGAAACTCTAATTCTTCTACCTGACAATGTGCACTATGTGTTTCTATCTGCCACAATACCAAACGCGCGGCAGTTCGCCGAATGGGTCTGTAGACTGCACTCCCAACCTTGCCATGTAGTTTACACTGAATTCAGACCTACACCACTACAACACTATATATTCCCCGCTGGGGGGGATGGCATACATCTTGTAGTTGATGAAAAGGTAAATAAGTTGCAAAGATTTGTATAGGTGTAATATTCAGCAATTGTTACATTCTTCTTCAAGGTATTGTATGATCCTTCTAGGATTTAGTAATAATAAATTTATTAAAGTTTAGTAAATATTCTTTCACATGTGTCCAGAGTTATCTTATACTTGATAGTAGCCTTTTATAAACATCTCCACTTAAATATGTTTTAAATAAATGGTAAAATCTATTTTGAAGCCTTACCATTTGTTCCTGGTAAGGCTTCAAATTTATTTTTTATTTTTAGAATATTAGGTTAGACTAGCTTCTCGTAGTGCGATTTCGCCCGCGTCTTTGGTTACTGCTCTGCTCCAGTCGCCAGTAGCGTGATGTTACATAGCCTATTTCCTTCCTCAAGAACTGGGATATTATACGCAAAATTGTTCAAATCCGAGTGGTAGTTCCAGAGATTAGCGTGTTCAAACAAACAAACTCTTCCGCGAGTTTGTTTGTGTTTGTTTCTATCTTATTTTATCTATCTAGATAGATTCTGTTAACATTTAACTGACAAAGAAGTACCTACCTTTTTTGTAACTAACATGCTACACGAAAATTCAATTAGCAACACAAGTAATTTATTTTTTAGAGTATGTTCAAAGAGGATAACTTTAACACTGCAATGGCTGTACTGAATAACGCCGGTGACGCAGCTAAGGGCGACCAGAAGGGACGTCGCGGTGGACCGCGCGGCGCCAACCAAACGAACATATTCAACATTGTCAAGATGATCATGGAAAGAAATTTTGCTCCTGTTATCATTTTCAGTTTCAGTAAAAAGGATTGTGAATCATATGCTATGCAAATGGCCAAATTGGATTTTAATACAAGTAAGTCATTATCAAATCAACTGAAAGATGTCCACTACTGGTCATAGGTCTTCCCGAGTTTCGCCTCCTTGACAGGGCGTTAACCACGCTCATCCAGAGTACCTAAGTGTCGCCAGAATGCGTGGCGTGCTATTAAACGTTCGCAAACTTACGGAGTAAGAATTAAACTTAAAATACCTTTGCTATGTTTTGAAGCAAATGTAATTATTATTTTAAACATTATTCTGATGATTTTCTTTATTACTTGTAGTTGAAGAAAAGAAGCTAGTAGACGAAGTATTTAACAATGCGATGGATGTATTATCTGAGGAGGATCGCAAACTGCCTCAGGTCGAGAACGTTATACCGCTGTTAAGGCGTGGTATTGGTATACATCATGGTGGGTTGCTGCCTATATTGAAGGAAACCATAGAGATATTATTCGGATTGGGGCTTATCAAGGTGAATGCACTTTTTTATACTCGAATTTTCGACTAAAAGATTTTCTACTCAGAGAAAATATGACGATTTTTTATTATAACACCTAGTTGGTGTAGATATCAAACCCACTGTTAGCGTTATTCTCTTCGCCTATTTTTGATTATATTGATATCAGCTTTAAGTCTACCTGGTTACGATCGTGTATCCCTAATTTTAGTGAGTTTTTATTAATGTGATCTAACTCAAATGGGGATTATAATACGTGGTCTTATTGGTCTAACCAAGCAAGCTAAGACTTGAGATTCCGACCACTCGTTCTAATTGTCAACAACCAGAAAGGGTTTCTATTGTTCATACACTAAATGCAAGTGATTTCTGTTGCTAATTTACTCAGCTATGAATACCTTTTGTAAACAAACCTGCTTTAAACGACTAAGAATGAGTTGTTTACTAATTACTAAAGAAAAAGAACTTCGAATAGACAACTAAATATAGATCGTCAAATTGTAAAATGTATATTTGTTACAGGCTCTATTTGCTACTGAAACATTTGCTATGGGTCTCAACATGCCTGCCAGAACTGTTGTGTTTACAAGCTGTCAAAAGTTTGATGGAAAAGATTTTAGATTTGTAAGTATTATTTGTACTACTACACTTTTGTAATATAGTAGGTTAGTCTCAATTACCCCTACGCTCTCTTTTCTTATTTCTATCTCCCTACACGGTCGACAACGACTTGGTTGTGTTTTTTTAGCATTTGTGGCGTCATCTATCTAGCCAATAGTGACCCACATAGAAAATCGAAATCAACACAAGCGAAGACGACGACTACGAGTTTACAGCATAGAAAACATAGATGGCGACGTAGCAACTTCTAAAAAAAAAAACACTAAAATGTATGGAAAGCCTGACTCACGATATCAAAGTGTTCTCATCAACTAACTATTTATAGTATTATATAAAACGGAAGCGTTTGTTTGTTTGTTTGAACGCGCTAATCTCTCTAAACTACCAGTCGTATTCGAATAATTGTTTTTGCTTAAGATAGCTTAGTTCTTGAGGAAGGTTATAGGCTATGTAACATCACGCTACTGGCGACGGGAGCAGAGCAGTAAGCAAAAACGCGGGTGAAACCGCAGAAGGTAGTATTCTTTACAAGTCCGGACTACCAGCTGTAGGGCAGTTGCACGCCAGTCACGATCAACTAGCCTAGTCGGAGGATCCTCCCTTTGGTTGAAGATAATGGTGTGACACATAGTTTCTGTGTTGCTTACAGGTCACAACTATGCTTAGGGTACAGTTGCCACTTACCATTTATTGATATACATATGTAACTATTATGTAATTGTAGATATCATCAGGCGAATACATTCAGATGTCAGGTCGCGCCGGTCGCCGTGGTCTCGATGACAAAGGTATCGTGATACTAATGATCGATGAGAAGGTTACTCCTGCGATCGTCAAAGGCATGGTGCAAGGAAAAGCGGACCCTATTAATTCTGCGTTCCATCTTACTTATAATATGGTAAATATTGTTCTTTAATACTATTATACTTCTCTCCACTTCTCCTTTTTACTTATGATTAGATTGATTTAAGACAGTAGGTTTAGCAGTCCCTGAAACTCCCGAGTGTCAAAGCTCGTTGTTTGTATGAATTCTTCACTATTGATTCTGGCTTGTAGGAGTCACAGTGATGGGCACGTAGGTAGGGATTATACTAATGAAAAATAACTTAAACTTTTTGCCTACATAGACATATTAGCTCAGACTTCGTCATATTATAATGTCTTTCAGAGTCTCTAGGATCTAAACGAATAAAAGAGTGAGTTGGTTTTACTTAATTATAGGTCCTGAATTTGTTGCGAGTGGAAGAGATAAATCCGGAGTATATGTTAGAGAGGAGTTTCTTTCAGTTCCAAAATCAAGCAGCTATACCAGATCTGATAGATAGTAAGTATATGTTTTCTGGCAAATATTATAAAATAGTTTTTTTTTAAACTGCAGCAGGATTGAACTAAGAAAAGTTTTAAATTCTGTTGTTAAAAATATTTCAGTGTAATAAGTTTTTCAATAACACAATTAGTTAGTCTATACGTTTCTTTTGTTTAAAACGCCACAAATTACAATTAATTTTTCGTAAAAAAAAAACATTATTTTACTTCTAGTGGTTAAGTCGTCACGGTTGGTGAAATGTCTTTTACTAGAAGCATTATCTTCATTATATTGAGAGGTAACAAAGGTCCACGATCCTTGCTGGTTCATGAATGGGCTGGATCGACTGAGGAAGTACTACCCTCTGATAATATCGGCGTAAAGTATTACTTATATATTATTTATATACTAATTCTCGCTTGGTAAGAAAAATGTTTAGATCAGAGCAATGTCCACTTACCATCCTAACTGTATGTTTGTATGCCATCGAAGGGCTATAAACATATAAAATAATAATAAATAAATATTTCCCTTATTAACAGAAGTAAAAGCTAAGCAGAAAGAGTACGACTCTTTGGGTATAGAGCAGGAGCATTCTATAGCCTCATACTGCAGCATAAGGTCACAATTAGACCTCTTGGGAGCTCAGTTCAGATCGTTCATAACCAGACCTGAATATTTGAAGCCTTTTCTACAACCTGGGAGGTTGGTCAAGGTATGTGCAGTATATAGAATGACAATTATTTATTATTATTTCCAGCGAGGACGCCGGCAGCCGGACGGACGATCCACCCGCAGTGCTTGCGGGCCACTTCGTCCATTTCCCCAGTTCTCCCCTTGGGGAGAGTGTGGTTGATCCAGCCTTTTCACGGCACCCCATCAAACCTTCTTGTATCCTTGATAAATCTGATCATCTTTTCCACCTTCAGATTTCTTATGCCTTCCTCGTCCAGTTTGTCCGATCCCAGGAGTTCCCATCTGATCAGTGAGTACATGGGGCATTCTGCCAGCAGGTGGAAACTTGTTTCTTCGTTTTCCATGCACTCCGGGCATTTGGGATCGGTTTTTACTCCTATCACTGTCAGATGTCTGTTTAGTCGACAGTGTCCTGTTATAATCTCTATGGCGAGCCTCATATTTCCCCTTGGGAGTTTCATGATGTGACTCGTCCTTTTCTTGTCCATGCCTTTGATGAAGATTTTCGACTGTCTCATTCCAGGCGAAGATCTCCATCTGCGGTTGGTTTCTGTTTTAATACTATGGCTGATTACTCCTTTGGTGATTTTGTGCGCTATAGGCAGCCGGGGTTCCGGCCCCACCATGTTTTCATCAGCGCCTTCTCTGGCTAGTTCGTCCGCCAACTCGTTGCCCGTGTTTCCCTCGTGTCCGGGGACCCAGGCAATCGTCAGGTCGGTTTTCTGAGCCAGCCTGTCTAATGAGTTTTTGCATTCCTTGACTATTGCTGATGTTGTCTCCACTTTGTCAAGTGCTCTGAGCGCGGCCTGGCTGTCGCTGTAGATGGTAACCTTTCCCGTACTGGTCAGGTGTTCCACTATTTCCGCGCATTCCTTTATCGCATATATCTCTGCTTGAAAGACACTTGCAAATCTTTCTAGAGGTATCGACTTGTTTATTTCTGTCCCGTCTACACTTTTAATGTGCACTCCAGAACCAGATAGCTTCGTCAGTTCTTTTCTTGAGCCGTCTGTGTAGCAGATAGTGCCACTGGAGTCTATCCGCCACTTATCTCGTGTGCCTATGTGTATTCTGTATTTCTTGTCAAAGATTTTCTCTTTCCTGATAAGGTCGTTATTGGATAGGATCATTGACAGTCTTTCTTCGTAGTTTTTGCTTATACGTGCGTGACCTACGTCCATGTAGTTTCCGGTCCATAGGTCAGTGCTTCTGAGTTTGAACCATTGTTCGGTTAATTTTCTTTTAATTTCTAAGTCCAAGGGGTTTAGTCCTAATATGATCTCGAGTGCGGCTGTTGGTGTAGTCCTCATCGCGCCCGTGATCAAGAGGGCTGCTGGTCTTTGTACTTTGTCTAGTTCTTGTTTATTTTTTCCTAGGGCAGCCTTGTGCCACCATACCAGAGCTCCGTGTAGGATTCTTGGCAGAATTATTGCCTTGTATATCCATGTTACTATTGCTGGTATAATTCCCCAGGTTCTCCCTATTATCCTTTTGCACTGCATCATTGCCATTTTGGCTTTTGCGCACGTGTTACTGATGTGAGTCTTGAACGTTAGCTTACTGTCCAGTGTTACTTCTAGATATTTGACCTCCTTGACTTTTTCTAAGTCTTGGTTGTCTAGTCGCACTGGTCCAGCTCGTCCTATTTTTCGCTTGTTGGTGAACAAAACTAGTTTCGTTTTGTCAGGGTTCAGGTCGAGACCCTTGCTCCTGCACCATGCTAATGCTGCTCCTAGGCCTCTGTTCATGATTTCGCACATAATACTGAGGACTTTGCCTGTGACTAGGAGCACGCCGTCGTCGGAATAGACTTGCGTATATATATGCATCCCATTTATCTTGTTTATTAATTCATCTATTAGCAGGCACCACAGTAGTGGAGATAGGCATTCCCCCTGTGGAAAACCTCTTTTTGCCACCACTTTGTGGGTTATTCCTGCTAGGTCTGCTTGTATCTTACGGTGTTTTAGCATATTTTTCACCCAGCCTGATGAGTCTTTGTCAATGCCTTCGCGGTTTAGGGTGTCCTCTATTGATTCGGGGGTTGCTTTGTCGAATGCACCCTCAACGTCGAAGAAGCAGCCTAATGCGTATTCTTGATTGGTTATTGATCTTTGCACTCTAATGACCAAATTATGTAGTCTCGGTTGACTTGCCTTCCATGTACGCGTGTTGGTTTAGGTGCAATGGAGATCTACTTTTCTCTATTTGTTCTCTTATTAGCCTATCTAGTATTTTCTCCAATGTCTTAAGTATGAATGAGGAGAGGCTGATGCATCTGAAGGATTTTGCCTCCTGATACGATGCCTTCCCTGGTTTCGGGATGAAGACCGCTCTCACCTCTCTCCATTTGCTTGGAATATACTTGGTTTTGATGTTACTGTTGTATAGAGTTAGTAGATCTTTACTTATGTGTCTAATGGCTGTCTGTAACATTTTCGGGAAGATTTCGTCTGGTCCAGCAGCCTTGTATGGTTGGAAGGACCTCAGGCTCCACAATAAATGTTCTTCTGTGATGATTACCCTCGTCTCCTGTTCCACTATGGGATTTTGGGGAGTTGGTGTATTGTTTTTATCCTCTTCACTTCCTGGAAAGTGTGTGTCTAGCATCACTTCCAGTATCTTTTTAGGATCGGTGATTAGTTTATCTCCGTCCTTTATGCTTCCTAGTTTGCAGGTGTTTCCCTTGGAGAACGTTTTCACTAGCCGCGCCGCGTCTGGGTATTTCTCAACCCCTGCGCAGAACTACAATATAATAATATAGAATGACAATAAACCAGATAAATACTTATTTGTACAATTTGTGGCAGTGCTAGAAAATCCGGATGAAACAAGACCAATCAAGAAAATGCTATGGAATAAGATATTTTTTTTAGCATTTATCGCGCATCACCACGTCTGTACATTCACTAACGGCTTTTTTTTATGTATTTGGAAAAAAATCCAGTTTGATATTAAAAGAATAATTAGGTATATTACAGATTTTAGGTAATTAAATAATGTTACAATAAATTACTTTTATTATTTAAAGGTGAAAACAGAGAAACACGAATACGACTGGGGCATAATAGTGAATTTTAGGCATAAGACAGGTAAAGGTCGAAAGCCTCAGGAAGAAAACCCGCTTAGTGCTGAGACGACGATCATTGTTGATATATTGTTACACGTGAAGAAAGCTAAGGGAGAGGACCCTGAAAGTAATGTACCGTGCCCTCCTGGCGAGGTAGGATTCAAATTTAATTCTCAATTAATGTACTAAAAGTTGTTGCCCGTTTTCCGTTTGGTTTACTATTCTCGTTACTGCTTGGCTCCCTAACCTACCTCGAGAAACCCACAATATAAGAGATGAAACTACATCCAAATCCATTGGGTGGTTCTCGAGATCAGCGCATTCAAACAGAGAGATGCTTTCCAGCGACTTCCTTTTATACTATGTATAGATAATGACTCACGGTCAAAGTGGCGAAACTTGGAGGAAGCCTATGTCCACTAGTGGGCATCTTTCGGCTTATATGATTACGATGATCTGAATCTACTGGACATTCGGTAGTTCTATGACATAGATATGTGTTCATGCGTTTTAGAGCAATGAAGGATCATACTAACAAAATTTTTGTATTGGACAAAATCTCATTCAAGTTTTCTATCGAAAATTCTAACAGTATAAACAGTTGAGTATAGTAAATCAATCCCTCTTAAAAAATCAAATTGTTTTTAGGCTGGTGATGTGGAAGTAGTGCCCGTACTACACACGTTAATATACCAGATTAGCTCGCTCCGTGTGTACTATCCTAAGGACTTGAGGCCGGCTGATAACCGCAAGTCTGTACTCAAAACTATCGGCGAAGTGAAGAAGCGCTTCCCGGACGGACCACCCTTGCTTAACCCTATAAAAGATATGAAGATTAATGATTCCGTGTTTAAAGAATGTGTGGATAGGATAAAACAGTTAGAAGAAAGGTAATATTTTATTTCATGTCATGAAATTATTTTTAAACTCATACTCAAACGCCAGTAACTTTAAGTTAGGTTTAAATGCATATGAAAGTGTGTAATGTAGTAATAAACTTGAATATCACTTAAAATGAAGTGACCCTTTAATATTAAGGATTTGAAACCGACAAGTACTAAGAAGCTTTTTGAAGAATTATGCTGGTTCTAATTACCGTGCACATTACCTTAATATGATAAAAAAACATTTCTAAAAATGTACTGAGTCTAAAAGTGCTTAACAGCAAGCCTAGTGAGTAACACTCATGCCATATGTGAGGAAACCTTTTTTTTTTTCTAATAGAACAATAATGCCCTAATACAATAATAGGGTATGATTACACCCATTTTTAAAAAATGTCGCAATAAATTCTATAGTACTAATTAACCACAAAAAAAATCTTAAAATTTTTATTTAATCGTTGTGCCATTAAATACATTTAAATTTTGCTTATTAAAATTTCGCGCGTAATTTGACGAAAACGCTGGACGCAGTGGACGCCATATTGCTCTGTGGTTATGACGTCAGTTAGCTCTGTAAAACACTCTAATACACTTCTAAGTTTACATACCTATAAATAGCCGTATGATGTAATAATATGGCGACTACTATTTAATAGTGTTACGAAAGAGATTAATAAAGCTAAAATCTTTGAATTGAATTTTAAAGTTTAGTTGCCTAATCCATCTCAATAATATATTTTTAGATTTGTCTCATATAGAGTAAACTACCATATGCTACTATTTTACAGATTGTACGCACATCCGTTACACAAAGACAAAAGTCGCGGCGCTCTCACGGCCGCTTACGAGAAGAAACAAGATTTACACGAAGCATTGACTCTAGCTAAAGCAGAACTAAAGAAAGCCAAGAGCATATTGCAAATGGAGGAGTTGAAGAAGAGAAAGAGAGTGCTAAGACGACTCGGTTATTGTACCGCTGCTGACGTCATAGAGCTAAAAGGACGTATTGCCTGCGAGTTAAGTAGGTCAGTCTGAAAAATGTTAACCTTGTTGATGTGCAAAAATTTAATGTACGAAAAAAAAATATTTTTAAGACTGTTTTCCTTACATGCAGTGTGGATTAATGAAGACTATATTTTTTAAGGAAAAGAGTTTTTATAATATGCCTACTTAGTATAAATATTTCTTCCAACTGATAATAAAACATACCTTTTTTCAACTGTCAGATAACTTGTAGTGTGTTACTTTATTCTTATATCCAGAGCCTTGAGCAGATATTTGCATTTCTCAGACTTCTAACTACATACAATAAGATTCAAGATTCAAATAAATTTAATCATTTAGGTTAATTGGATTAACACATATGAACGTTAAGATTTTTTACGTTAAAACAGCCAATTAACGTTTGATGGTATAACGTGATTATCCGAGTACAGATGACCTCCTATTAGACTCCGCATACAGAACAACAGACACGCTCGCTTATACCGGCATCGCTAACATAAGAACTCACTAAACTGCCTCTGTGGTTCGGTGGTACTATGTACGGATTACCACGCAGAGGTCTAGGGTTCGATCCCCTGGGTCGGGTAAAGTGTTATTGGGTTTTCTATTGAAATTTTTTCGGTATTAGCCTGGTGATGCCCGATAAATGGCATCAGGATCGCCCCCTGTTACATAGGACCTAAAATAAAAAATGGCGAAAAGTAGGTGCTCAAACACCTCTACCTACCCCGAGATAAAAGGCGTAAAACTATGATGAATAAAGAACTCACTACGGACACTACACGCTACATTTCTGTGCGTTTTAATGCTAGCCCTTGAAATAGTTGATCACAGCTCTGCTTTTACGTTTCATGTATTCCGACTCTTATTTTGGTAAGCTCATTTAGAAGTAATACTTTAATGCAGTATCTATTAAGGCTAATCTATGGTCCGCAACTAGTAAACAAATTGTCTTAATTTAATTTTATTTTTTTATATTAGCCTACACAAGTGACTCAGACTGGTAAGCAGTCAGTGGAATCCAGAAGTGGCGGGCACCATTCCAAAAGCCAGACTACTGATATGGTGGCCTCTACTATGGCGGCTTAGTGAGATGCTTTTTCACGCCCGCTTAAAAGACCCAGAAAGACCCTTAAAAGAAATTAACTCTAAATAATTATTTTTCTTATAGCGCTGATGAGCTCCTACTAACCGAGTTGATATTCAACGGTGTGTTTAACACGCTAACGTCGGAACAAAGCGCCGCACTCGTCAGCTGTTTTGTGTGCGATGAAAACTCCTCGCAGTCGTCAACCACCGGCGAAGAGCTCAGACAAGTGCTAAGACAGTTACAGGTGACTAATATTTATATATATTAAGTATTCTTTGATACACACAAGGTAGAACGACGTGTTAAGGGTGGCGTGGGTGGCTAAGGTGGTGAAAATTGGGGGAGGCCTGTGCCCAGCAGTAGACTTCCAGTCAAGGAAAGTTTTAGAAAGGTAGTTAAATTAAATGGGTAGATTATATAGATAGAACTAAGTTTTGGTAGCTATGGTACCAGAATGTTCTTTTTTGATATACCGAGCATGACTAGTGTTATAACCGTAATCACAGATACAGACTTGTTTTAAGTTTAACCGGTTTGGATTTATGTATTTTAAGACACACCAATGCATTGAATGACAACAATAGAATTAAAAAGAAAACCTTTATTGTACTTACATACATTTTATTTTCTTTACATTTTTACGGATCGATGGAAGAACTAAACAATATTGACCAGCATAGTGAAGGCCATCCATTACTTATAGACACTTACCATTAGACTAACTAGAGTTATTTTGTCTAATAAAAAAGTCATGTGATGCGCAAAAGACTTTTCAAACACAAATACATCCAGATTTGGGACAATTATTGTACACGCAGTTTTAACACATGAACGCATAATTTATTTTCAGGAATACGCTCGTAGAATAGCGAAGGTATCAATCGACGCAAAGATGGACATAGACGAGGACGACTACGTGTCAAAGTTTAAGTGTACGCTAATGGACGTTGTGCTCGCATGGTCTAAGGGCGCCTCCTTCTTGCAGATATGCAAGATGACTGATGTCTTTGAAGGTATACATGATTTTTTTATTTTTTTTTAGGCTTACTAACAATAATTAGTAGTCAGTAATTTTTAGTTTCACCAGCTATTTTAATTTCCATGTAATAGAGCCTATAGTCATATTCCGGGTACGATTATCTTTTAAAAGTTTAACCCCCAGTTTCTAAAAGGCTGATCAACAAAAAAATTAACTAATCACCTGTTATATTTCATGTGAAGTACCAATTAGGTTGCGAAAATCATGGATAATTAGTTGAATTTGATCTAATTAGCTGCTAATTATAAACATATAAGTATCTTTTTTTATTTCCTTTTTACTTTTTTTAGCTGCTAATTTGATCAAATTCAACTAATTATTCATGCTTTTAGCATTCTTTTAGGTACTTCTCATGAGATTTAACAGGTAATTAGTTAATTTTCTGTTGATCAGGCTTTCAGCAACTGGGGTCAGTCTGCAATAAATATGTTCTGTCTCAATGTTAGTAAAAGAGATACTTATATGTTTTCGGCGAATCAAGACATGGTAGATTTCCGTTCCTTCCCATGAATCGTCTTGGTCACCTTTTATGGAAAAATACTGTTTATTTCTTAGGTTCTATAATCAGATGCATGCGTCGCCTAGAAGAAGTACTTCGTCAGTTGTGTCAAGCAGCCAAGAACATCGGTAACACAGACCTCGAGAATAAGTTCAGTGAAGCTATCAAATTACTTAAGAGAGACATTGTGTTCGCTGCTAGTTTATACATGTAATACGTAAAAGTATAAATAAATAATTAATCATTATGATGTATTTTATTTAGTTTTGTATAATGTAGAACTTTATAAACTATATATTAAACCCTTTCAAATATTGAGTTATTTAGTTATAGTGTATTCCTTATTCTTGTTCTCAACACTGAACTTAAACTCAAAGTTCCGAAACTCAACTTAGCACTTTCGACTAAGTTCTTATATACCATCACTTGCAAGATAGCACTTAGGAATATCCCGAAGGCAACTATGTAATACAAGTATCATGCTTTCAATCTTAGCTTTAAACAGTAATGTTAAAATATGAGGAAACGTGAGTTACTAATAAAAACTTATTTCCTCTTAATTTGTTATGTAGATAACTATTGACCCACCCCTGCTTGGCTTACTTTTAAGAACTTATTTATAATAATAACCCACCAATAAATAATAATAATAATAGTATTGGGCATTAAAGAGACATATGTGAAACAATCATTACAGGAGCGCTTTTTCAGTCGCCTTAAAAAAGTATTGAAAAGTAACTTGTCAGGCGGCAACAAGGTGCGCGTCTGTAATGGTTGGGTCATGCCTCTTCTTCTGTACTCCTTCGGCATACTCAAGTGGACACAGACTGAATTGGATGCCCTGGATAGACGAGTCCGAGCCAGTTCTCGAGAATGGTCGAGCGACATTGTACTGGGATCGCTCCATCATCACAGACTGGACATTGTGGTGGTGGATCGATCTGAACGCCTTGCAATGATAGTTGATATTACCGTCCCTCATGACGAGAATCTCATGAAGGCTGAGAAAGACAAGCAAATAAAATATCTTGATTTAGCCCATGAGATTGTTGACATGTGGGATGTGGATTCTGCTATCATTGTGCCGATAGTCATTACTGTAAATGGTTTAATAGCAAAGAGCCTCGACCAACAACTAAAGAGGCTCGCATTAGGTGGATGGGTCAAGGGCCAGATCCAGAAGGCAGTGCTTCTCGACACTGGCACGTATTGTTAGGAGGTTCCTCTCTCTGGAACCCTAACCGCCTATGGGACCAAACGGTGTTTTTCATCTCAAAAATCGATAACTGTGTTGTTTTGTGATTTTCACTATTCATCACTTTCTATTTCCAACAACTCTTTAGCTTCGTCAAACAATTCTTTAGATATAAGAAAACTGGGTTTATTTAAGCTAGATATATAAGGATCAGATGTATATAACAAAATATGCAGAACGTCTTTGTTTGTTGCTGATCTGGAACACTTCCTAGCGTGATGTAACCTATATTTCTTGTAATCTTTATTTCGGGCTTCCTGGGCATCTTCGGATAATTGTCCTATAGGCAAAACTGCGTAATGCTCTATTATTTTAGCACCATGTATAAGTACTTTATGGACCGAAGATGGCATGTAGTACCAGTTATATTTGCTTACGTATAATTGCGCGGTTATCAATGTATACTGGCCAAATTTTTCTGCGTTTATAGGGAATCCCGATGACATAGTTTGAAGAATTACATAATAATAATCTCTTGATTAATTCTTCCTCAATTCCGGTTATTCCTGCAGAACATTGGTAATTTAGAAAAAATCTCCTTGCCGTTTTTCCGTCATTGCTATTACCGGACGTGGTTTATCAATGTGCAAACCAAGCACTTCTCGGAATCGTTTTTGGACATACTTTTTCTTGTCTTCTTTAAGTTGCTTGTTTTCTGGAGTTGTTGCTGACCACTTCTCAAAACCTAAATTGTAAGAAATATGGAGGATCATCTCCATAAACCTTATCCATGCATGTAGTGTCGACAATCCGTATTTAAACGCATCTTCATTTTCAACTCTCGTTGTAACTTTTGGAAGATCATTCATTTGTCTGGGAGTTGCTCCACAAACAGTGCAGGTAGCACTGGATGATGTGTTCGTTAACACTTGAGCAACTTTTTCATTAATCATTGTCATAAAAAGTTCATGTTTAATTTCGATGACTTTGTCGTCTATTGCCACAAGAGTTGGAATCAATTGATTAATTTTGGCTTCAATTTCACTGACAACCGCTGTAGTTTTTTCGGGTGTTTCTTTTGCAAATTCTAATGAAATTGGTCTGCAATATCTAACAGATGAGCAAGTGGGGTTCTGTCATACAACTGCAGAAGTTTCTTCGTCTACTAGTCGCAGTGGTACAAGGGACACTATAAACAAATTAGCATCCGATATTTGTTCGTTTTCTTCCGGTAGAGTTTGTTTATATTCACTTTGCCCAGAGGATCCATCACATCCCCATTTAGTGAACAGCTTAAGACGATTGTGATTTGTCGATCCTGACTTTATCTTTATAATACGGCAGACTGTATGGTCTAAGAGATCTTGCAGATTGATTTTTGCGCTTATATTTGTCACCGTTATGCTGGATGCTGGCGGATAGCAAGCCTTTTTTGCTTCATTTAGTATTTGATACGAAGGCAATACAGCACTTAAATTCTTATTAACAAGCCTTTTTCTTAGGTACGCATATTGGGCTTTGGTTAGATCTGTTTTAATACACATACTCAATGCCTCCTCTTTTGTAAAGGAAAGTGCATTATCTGGATTGAGTATGTTTTGTAGAATTACTTTATTCTCTTCTTATTCCTTATTTCTGATAATAGTCACAATCGATGCTTCGTCATTTTCACCCATGGGTCGTAAACCTTGCACATAGGCGTTACGGACATGTCCCATTCCATACCCCTGGACCAGTTCCATATTTTTTCTTTTCTTTGTGTTTTCCGAACACTCTTCATATGGTTTTGTTGGTCTACCACGATCACCAGAAGTATTCAAGCCAGAGTTTTCAGATGTTGAGGTACTGCAAGAATTCAATAGTACTTTAAACTCACCATTTAACCAATTTGAGTATAGACTCTCGAACCTGTCTGGCTTTCTTTGAGCTTTCGTCCATTTCTGGTTGCAACTTGATGTTAGATTTTTTTAAATACTGTCTATTACAGTATTAACGTCAGTTTCCGATAATTTAAAGTTGTCCAACAAATATTATCTGAGGTCTGAAGTACTTTTCCCTCTTATTATTTGATCACAACGATCGCGTCGAACACAGCCGAATTTACTCATTGTTAAATAATATACACTGACGGACTCATAAACTGCATCAAAGTTCAGGATTACTTTGAAATGATTTTTTTTAATAAGTATGCAAACTTTTTAGATTAAATTATATAAATATGGAGAGACTGGCTCTTAATCTTAAAAAAAAGCAACATTTAAAAATAGAACTGCAGTAAAACAAATGAATATAGCCGGGAAAAGAAAATTCACTCGTAGTATCAGATTTGCGTGTTATTTAAAGCAAAGTTTTAAATTGATTCGCATTGATTTTTTATTCTTTTGTCAATTGAATTATTGTTACCAGCAGAATTGTTGGGTTAGTTTTTTAACTCATCGAGAGTTTTTGAACCATAATATGGATCCTTCGTCCGAACAAGCGGCTCAAATTGTAGCACTGGTGCGGGAGGGCTTGGATCAACGAACGATTGGTAGAAATTTAATATTAAACCAGTCTACGGTTTCTAGAATATACAGAAGGTTTGTGGAGACAGGTTCTTACAGAAGGAGACGTGGTACAGGCAGGACTCGAGCAACCACCGGTCGTGATGACCGATTTATTGTTACAACTTCCCTGCGAAATCGTTTCCTCACGTCAGTTAACATCAAAACAGAGCTTAATGAAGTGCGTGGAGTAAATGTGAGTGCACGAACAATAAGAAGAAGGTTAAAGGAAGCGGATATCACCCCTTTTAGACTAGCAAATGGTCCAAAGTTGTCTGTCTGTTGCTCACAGACAAGCTCGCTTAAGATTTGCGCGTGATCACCTAAATTGGACAGAAGAGCAATGGGCCTTCGTATTGTTCACGGACGAGCGTAGGACATGTTTATATGGTGCAGATGGTCGCAGAAGAGTCTATCGTCGAAGTGGGGAGCGATATGCTCAAAGTTGCATTGAGGAGCGTGTTCCTTTTGGAGGCGGTTCGTGTATGGTCTGGGGTGGTATATCGATGAACGGGCGAACAGAACTTGTGTTCATAGACATGGTCCGTCAAAACGATAATAGAGGGGGTTTGACTGTACACCGCTTCATAACAGAGATCTTAGAAGATCACGTGGTGCCTTACATGGGATACATAGGCGAAAATTTTACTTTAATGCAGGATAATGCATGAAAACGCCACCATGTCAGTACGAATTAATGGTCAGAGCTCAAGGCCTATCCAGTTGCAGCTAGGAGTACGACAGGGAGATGTCATATCTCCGAAACTGTTCACCGCTGCACTGGAGGACGTGTTCAAGCTTCTGACCTGGAATGGACTTGGCATCAACATAAATGGCGAGTACATCACTCACCTTCGATTTGCGGACGATATCGTGGTCATGGCTGAGACCGTGGAGGAGCTCAGTGCAATGCTCGATGACCTCAGTAGAGTCTCTCGACAAGTGGGCCTAAAAATGAACATGAACAAGACTAAAGTCATGACCAATGTCCATGTTACACCCACTCCTATTACGGTCGGAGGCTCGATGCTCGAATTCGTTGACGAGTACATATACCTGGGACAAACAGTCCGATTAGGTAAGTCCGATTTCGAGGAAGAGGTCACTCGTCGAATCCAACTCGGCTGGGCAGCGTTCGGGAAGCTACAACATATCTTCTCGTCCGCACTACCACAGTGTCTCAAGACCAAGGTCTTTGACCAGTGTGTGTTGCCAGTGATGACATACGGAGCAGAGACGTGGTCGCTAACTATGGGTCTTATCCGAAGGCTCAAAGTCGCTCAGAGGGCGATGGAGCGGGCTATGTTAGGCGTCTCCCTGCGTGATCGTTTGAGAAACGAAGAAATCCGCAGGCGAACCAAAGTAACTGACGTGGCTCGCAGAGTTGCTTCTCTGAAGTGGCAATGGGCAGGACACATAGCTCGCAGAACTGACGGACGCTGGGGCAGAAAGGTTCTAGAGTGGCGACCACGAACCGGAAGACGCAGCGTGGGCAGACCCCTCACAAGGTGGACCGACGACCTTATAAGGGTGGCGGGCAACCGATGGATGAGGGCGGCGAACGACCGGCCACGGTGGCGAAAATTGGGGGAGGCCTATGTCCAGCAGTGGACGTCTTTTGGCTGATATGATGATGATGATGAATGCCCGGCCGCACGCTGCTGCACAAGTTCGACAATATTGCGAAGAGGTTGGGATACGTACAATGAATTGGCCAGCACGCAGCCCGGATCTTAATCCCATTGAGCATGTTTGGGACAATTTAAAAAGAGCTGTATATGCGAGAAATCCTGTGCCCACGACAGTGGCAGCACTAAGAACAGCACTTTCAGAAGAATGGGACAATATTCCGCAAGATCTTTTAATAACCCTAATAAAATCTATGCGGAACCGATTAGAATCCGTAATAAGAGCACGTGGAGGTAATACACCTTATGAAAACATAAATAAACCCTTGCATAAAGTTTGTGTCTATTGTCAAAACCATTTTTTTTATTAAACCAATTTTCCTTAAATTTCTGTTTTTCTTCAAAAAAGTTTTAAGGTCCTTTCCAGTACACAAACTTAAACTTAAGGATATGACTCTACGCTGTTTTAAAGTTCACGAACCAATCTAGAGGTTTCAATTTTAATCTGTATAGAAAGTTTGCATACTTGGTTAAAATATTTATTTCAAAGTCGTCTATTACTTTGATGCAGCTTATAAGTCCGTCAGTGTATATGTTTTTGACTGTTAATTGTTATTGAAAAGAAGTATCTGAACACTTTGATGAATAGTATGCTGAAAACACGGGTATATAAAGGACCAATATTTTGGTGCCTTGTGCAAAAACCATGGGACAATTGATTATGATAGTTCTCATCGAAATAGTGTAAATAGTACTGATTGTAATAAATTACCACAACAGATAAATAGAACTTCCGCAGCAATATAGTTTATCATACTTGTGGTTAGGTGATCACCGCTAACAAAAGTGCCATGGAAAGATTCTTGTATTCTATTAATTTGTTTGCTTATATCATAGAAAGGAAAAAAAAAAACAAGAAATACATCAAAATAAAATAATTAAATATAATATTTCATAATAAAAAAGAGGAATCGTAACTTTCGGGGGTTTTTTTATTTTCCCTCGATTAACATATTGCTTATAAATCACCTCTTGCGCAAAAAAAGCGCAAGTTTTTTTTTAATCCTCATATTACTGAATAAGTAAGGTCTCTAATAGAGTGATTAACTTGACACCGGCAGCCTTCGGCAACAAGGAAAACTCCAATTGAAATAAACAAAAACGACATTTTCTTTACATCACCAAAAATTTTTTAAAAAAATTCATCAATATTTTTTTTACCAAAAACTGGACGTGATTCTAAAGTGTACATTCTAAGCTATTTATTGATGTATAACACTAACATACTTCCTTGGAAAACTTACGAATAATTTTGTGTTGAACTTCCTTAACGGTAATTTAATTGGCATGAAAATATTTATGCCCAATGTTTGAGGTTTATTTTATATAAGTAAAACTAAGTTATTTAATTTTTTTTTTGTAATTAATTATTAAGTTCCATTCTTTGAGAGTATAAAACCAAAAATTGACTCCCTCTGTAGTTCGGTGGTACTGTGTATGGACTGCCACGCAGAGGTCGCGGGTTCGATTCCCGGTCAGTGCAAATATTTGTGAGCACGAACACGTCTATTTGCATTAGTCTGGGTGTTTCTATGTATAATATGTATGTATTTACAAAAAAAAAAGTATGTAAGTATGTATATCCGCATTCTAGAACCCTTAACACAAGCATATAATATGCTTACTTTGGGTCTAGATGGCGTTGTTTGTAGTTGTTGAAATATTATTATTATTATTATTATTAAAAAAAAACCATAAAGGGATCTATGGATTTACGACTTTCGTCAAAACCATTTTTGAGATGGAAAATACTGTTTGGTCCCATAGTGCGCCGGTAGCTTGGATTCTAGTCTCGTTGCCGGTGGTATTCTATTCTATTTTTTATATTTTTAAATGAGTATTTTTTGTTTTATAAAATATGTACCTATTTAAAAATTTAATTAATAAGAAAAAAATAGAAATAAAGAGAATAATAATAAAACATTTATTTCAGGCATCTAAGGCCCATAACATGCCAATACATATATAAGAAAAATTATAAACTAATACATCTATATATATATAAATGAATCCTTATTCAAAGTCAAAGTCAAAGTCAAAGTCAAAGCATTTATTTCATTTAGATCAAAGTATGATGCTTATGAAAAGTCAACATTACATTTTGTCAGCCAATTGACCTATAGCCAGTTCGCTGACGAGGTAGAGCTGTGAGAAGAACTGGCAAGAAACTCACGCCACTCTTTTCAATCGCCAGATAATTACAGTTATTTCAATGAGTTACAATTTAAACACTCAACGCAACCAAAGAACCATACAAAGTAATTATTACAAATTAACTAATTAATATAATACTAAGATTAAAGAAAGAAAACAAGGAATTCAATTATTTAGTTTCAACTAGTATGGTAATTTGACTACGTATTTTAATTAAACTGGTAAATGCACCCCCTGGTCACATTGAACGACAAGGTAATACTGGATTGAATATTAAATGTAAGCCATGCCAAGATTGACCAGTCATCCCAAGTAGCACCCGTTCACGAGCATGACGCACGGGCCAGCCATCATCACCCTCGCCATATTAGAGGGAAGGTGATGACCCGGCCAATACGACACCACAAGCAATGACATTTTAGTGAGCATGACAATGCAGGGCATGGGTGGTAAAAGAACCCTAATAAAATGTATTATGCCTTACGAACTCGTAATGATCATGATATGCATCCACTTCACATTAAACTTTTACTACAATAGTCAACATAATTACAATAATAGTCAATATAATTACTATAATAATAATCAATATACTGAATGATAATAATAGTCAATATAAGTACGATAATAAAAATAAAAACAATAATAAAATATTATATTTCCCTTGGTCATGGCATCACGCGTAAACGGCTAGATCAATTTCGTTAATTATTTTTTTGTTGTGTTTGTTATTGTCAGGACAAGATTCTTATGAAAGAAAAACTAAGAAAATTGCGCGATGATTTAGAAAGTTTAAGAATACTTAACCACTATTAAATTTAAACCGCTAAACCGATTTCGATGAAAATTGGTATGTAGATAGATTTGGTTTCGGGAAATAGGCTACGTTAATTAAACACATAGCAATTTTCGCGCGGGCAAAGCCGCAGGGCGCAGCTAGTATTTCGCGGTGTTGTGTAGCTGCCACGAAAACGTCGAAATACAGTATGCGTTTGCCCCGCACGGCCCCCCAGAATTTGCAATTTAGGTGTACACCAATTGAATGTACTCGCCTCTAGGAGTATATGTACCTGTTTCTTTTTCAATTTACCTCTGTACTTTTAAAGAAAAATGCAGAAAAAGGGGGCCGTGCCAACCAAACGTTTTCAGCACGGCCCCCGTGTAACTTAAAAAATATATAACGTACTAAAAAGATTCTTCAACTTAGGGAATGTACTTTAATAGCACGTTATACGTACCGCAACAAATATTGAGATTTCGTAATAACAAATGATATACAGATGTGGATGGGGGCCTTGCTCGAAAAAAATATATAGGAAAATATCTAAAAAAATACAAACCAATCTTAGCCAAATACAAATTAAAAGTAATTAAGTTTTGGGAAGTAACATATGTACCGCATTGGTTTCACATACTAATTGCTAAATTCGGAAAACAAACCGATGTTAGTTCATTCAGCACGGCCCTCTATAATTGCCTATATCTAATAATTCTTATCGAAATAGAGTACAGTGTGCAACGTGGCGTGTGAGAGGGCGGGCAACGAAAGTGCGGGGGAGAGGCGTGCGTGCACATCTATGAAAGTAATGGAAGTTTTAATTAGCATACTTATAGGTTTTTTTTTTCCGTAGGAAATGCATTACGGTTACCACCCGCCCGGGCAAAGCGGGGTTATGTCGGACTTTCTGACCGCACTCAAAGCGCGGCCGGCATACCGACTAAAACCCACGGTGTTCCTCCAGACGGCCAGAGTGTCGGGGTCACGGGAGACGCTCGCGTATTCATCCACGACCCCAACGGGCCATGGCCCGCTCACCATACGCGAGCGGGCTCCGTCCGATTTGGGGGGCCTAGACCCCCCCCCTCCCTCGAGAGGCGCGTGCGGAACACGTGAACTGCCGTATCGGGCCCGTGCTGTTCGGGTGGCGACTGCCCGATCGCCGCCCGCAGGCCACCTCCTAACTTGGCCGCAGAGGAGGAAGAACGGCGCGTCGAAATACCGACACTCCTCTTCCCCTGCGGCCCCACCGCGTCCGTAATCTTGCGGTTGCGGCCTTGCGGAGGCCGCGGAAGGTAGGGAGAGCGGCGCACCGTTATACCGGCACTCCTCTCCTGCCGCGGCCCCGCCACTCCTTAGCCGCAGTATTGCCGAAGCAACACCGCAGCCCGACCCAGTTGCGGTGCCGCCCATACAGCACTGCAACCCACCTGAGCCGCTCCATCGTGGGCTTACCATCAAAGCCCAGAGGAGCGGCGCCTCCTTGGGGTTTCTCTTGGTTCACCGTTGTTCTGGGTAACCACGGTTATTAAGCCCCCCGCCGCGACAAGGCGAGAACCCTGGTTCACTTTAACTTATAGGTACCCCCGGTTGGAGGGTACCTATAAATTAAATTATCTTTATTTATCCCAAAATATTAAAAAAAATGTCCACTTGTGCGAAGCCAGGGCGGATCGCTGTCTTGAATCTTTTTCTTCTTATCGTGTCGACACGGGCGAGTTAAATCTGTGATGACCAGTACGCTGCTACTAACAGTGCGATGTCTGTAGCGTTGTACAGGTCCGTGTGCCATGGTCTGGTGGGAGACACCAGACAAGCTAACAGTTTCCGAGCTATAGCTATAAGCAATGTCATTTGCAGGTGGAAGGCCCTCATATAAAAGTATAGTAATGCTGTCGGATATCTCTCTTGATTTATTTAGGTATATCTTGATATTTGTATATAGGCGGATTTAATGCCAATGGCATTCTCTACCAGTCTACCTTTTGAGGTGGTGCAGAACATTATTTTAATTCATTTGGTACGAATTTGCTCGAGGGCATAATGTCACACAGCGGAAACAGATATGTGATGATGTTTTTTTTTTCAAAATAGTCACTTAGAAAGCGACAGAGCGGGCTATGTTAGAAGAAAGGACTTCTAAAAATTTCAACTTATTGTTCCGGAGCGAAGCGAAGGCGGGCCGCTAGTAAATATATATAAGGCTAGCGCTAAGTCCCTTCTAACCCCCAGCTCATTATATCCAACCATACCCAACAAATAGGGTTGGATACATGAGTGGGTAGAATGGGTAAACCCCGTACTGCCGTAAATACAGGAATCTAACAAATTTATTTTGAACTCTCTCCATGAGTCTATATTTAGTCTCATGCGGAGCCCAGATAACTGCGTTACATTCTAATTGACTTCTTACTAAAGAATTTTATAGGGCGACAACGGCTCTAATGTTTGTATAAGAATTTACAGTTCTAAGTATGAAGCCCAGATTTCTGTAAGCTCTTCAGTACCACCGTACCACAGACGCAGTTAAGTGCTGCATTAGCGACTATGAACTACAAGACGCAACGTAGGCAGGCTCACAATGAGGTTCAACTATCTGGTGATGGTGCATGTCCATGTATGTTCCGGCTCAGAACCGAACAATGTGGCGATGTTTGAGAGACGTAAAATTGTGGATTCAGTATTAAATACGTTATTATAAATCAATCACGGCGTTGTATAGCAAATTTATCAATATGATTGACCTTGATAACTTAATTTTACCATTGAGCATTTCACAAGATAATGGCTTCGGGCCTTAGTACGGTCACAGTCTTATTATTACTAACAGTCAGCCGTCTGATGTACTTGCGCGGGGCAACGATGAAGGGGACAAAGGGAAGCGAGCGGCAGGGTCGACGAGCGCGAATCTCACTTAGCTTGCGTTCTCTAATCTGAAGGGGTGTACTACGTGTAACGATTATAATACCAGCTGTCCATAATGGTCTATAGGATTTGTTCTGTGTTTAACTGTAAATCTACATCAAGGTAAAGATAAATAAAGATTTAAAATTCCATCGATTTCCACGGGACGAGCGGTAAGTTATTTTGAGTTTATTCGCAAATTCATAGGTACTAGTATATTAATAAACCTAATGTAGACTTAATATTAGATGTTTACGAGTCGACTGATTCATTGTACATTAAAGCCAATTCTAGGAATTCGACGTTACAAAATTACAAACAAAGTTACTATTTAATTAGACCGTGAGACGTGGACCATCGAATCGAAGTTGCCGCGTCGATCCTGTCTGATCCTGTTTGTGTCTCCTCGTGTTGAGAATAGTTGAGATGGGCAAAATGTATTCGAATGACGAATAATAAATAAATAAGTTGTTTTATTTGTTATTCACAGATAATAAATAATTTCCTTTATTCAAAGAAAAATCATTCGAATGAGGAATAAATTCTTTCATACGTTATTCGATTAATGAATAAAAATGATACAAAGAAATTAGGCATTGTATATTTACTATTATTATAATAAAATAATGCAAGGAATTAGGTAAATATTGTATATTTTCCGCGCAAATGTGTTGTACCTAGTGTGGATTTGGGACACTAGCGTGAACATACACTTGTGCGATATTTTGCTGTTATTGAACCGATTTCTTTCAAAATCGTTAACTGAGTATCCCAGCGATAACCAAATAAAATCTTATGTCAAATTTAATAAAAGCAGCCGCCATTTAGAATTTTGCTGATAATGAACCGATTTCCTTCAAAATCAATATCTGAGTATCCCAGGGATGTCCAAACACAAATCATGAGTCAAATTTAATATAAGCAGTCGCCATTATGAATTTGCTATTTTTGAACCGATTGCTTTTAAAATCGATATCTGAGTGTCCCAGCGATCACCGAACACGAATCTTAAGTCAAATTTAATTAAAGAATATTAAATTTGACTTAAGATTCGTGTTTGGTCATCACTGGGATAGGTACCCAGATGTCGATTTTGAAAGAAATATGTACAAAACAGCAAAGTTTCGCGCAAATGTCTGTTCGCGCAAATATCCACTCGCGCAAAAGTCTTTCGCGCAGATGTCTATTCGCGCAAGTGGATTCGCGCAAGTGTCCTGATACCTTGTAGTGTTAGTACGGTATTTATACTTCATAAGAAAATAATATATTATGTAACGAACGCTATGGCTCGCATGGCTTTTTATAGGGATGTTGTTGTATTTTGGATGTGACAGTAAAAGTTGATGTACTAGATGTATTGCACTTTGTCTAAATTCACACTTAAAAATTAATTGTGTGTTACTCAGAAATGCCAAATTTGATTTTTTGAAAGTTTCTGCATCGATTCTACATGTATATTCGCATGAGAATTCACTATATAGTAAAATTTAACAACAGAACTCTAAAAACATCTAAAAATAAAATAAGTAGAATATATTTATTGATTACGCATTTATAATTTTGTATATTACGTTTATGAGTATACACCTTCGTTATTTCTAATTAAAAGTTATGTAAAATATTAAGTAGTTTTTGTTGTGACAACCATGGCCCTTTACTGAGTTTCTGTGTGTAGGTATACGCATTGGCGGCATGTAATCATCAACAAAGGAGTCGGACTACTGGTAGGTGCATTATAATACTGTGGTACGGTGGACGTACTACGCAATAGGCACACATGTACTAGGTAGTTACTGTGAAATATATATCCTATTAATTTTATAAATGCGAAAGTTTGTGTGTTTGTTACCACTCAGCGCCTAAACGGCTAAACCGATTTCGGTAAAAAATTGTACGTAGATAGATTTGGTGCCGGAGACGGACATAGGCTACTCTTTATCCCGGCAATCGGTCTGGTTCCCGAGGGAGCCAAAACACATTTTAGGCGCGGGCGAAGCCGTGGGGCGCTGCTACTGTATTAGTAGTATTCCCAATACCACGGTGTGGAAATACCTACTAGTGGAGAACTCTGTTGCGATAACGATATCGTTCACTACTAGCCCCATATCCAAAATGTTGATCGGTAAATTTATCGCTGTTATCAATATTACCTATCTACATTGATAACTCTTAGTATAAAATACGACAGTCTGGAAAAAAAGGTTTATTGAGTGTTGATTGTCGAAGGTATAAGATTGAGTGACTACTTGTTAAATATTAATTTGTTCAGATTTTTTGTTTGAAGCCGTTTATCAAAATGAGTAATGAAGAAGTTCTCAACGACTCTTCTGTCAAACCACCGCCTGCAAAACCTGCACGTCGTTCTAAAAAAGATGATCGTATAGAAAACTTAGAAGTTTCTTTGGCACGTTTGATCGATCTCGTTTCGAAGAAGTATTCAGACGATGTAAATAAAAGTGATATTGTTGAAAGTACGACTACTAATGTTGGAAGCAGCGTAGAATCTGCTCGCAAAAGGAAACAACAGGATACTTTAGACACATCTGGTACGTTAAAAATTATAATATAATAAAATATATTATTATTTTTGCATCTTCTAGGTTAACAATTGCCTAATATTTTTAGTCATACTTGAATCATGAAGGTACAATCTTATCTTATCTTATCATTATTGCTATATACAATGAAATTCCCTTTGGGAATGATACCTACAATGCTGGAATTCATTGATTGTAGTATTGTATGGGTAATTGAGTACCCGCCCATACATTACATACTTAGCATAGTACCTTCTACTAGTATTTTCTAATTTGTGGCACGGTATTACAACAATAAATGAAAAAATGCTAAAATGGACGGACGTAACCTAATATTGTGTAATAGGAACGCCACACACGTGACATACCCTATATCTACCTACGGTGTTATGTAGTTAATTGTACCTTAGTATGGCTGTAGTACCAAATAATGAACGTACGATAAAACTTCGTAGGAAAAGGTACTATAAATACTATCATTATCTCCATTGTTGAAAATTAATTTTTCAGATAATGCGACTCTTGCCAGTCCAAAAAAGGCTAACACCGACGCAGACCAGAAACATCAACAAAGTAAATCCGAAACGATTTATACTGCGTCGCCAGATCGAAGGAGAAACCAAGTTGACTTTACCAGAATACCGATTATACCAAAATTTGATAGCAAATCTAAAAATATGAAAGAATTACAAGAATGGCTGTTATATTTGGAGTCCGTTGCAAAAAAATACTCCTTAGAAGAGGCAACTTTGATCGATATGATGAAAAAAAATCTTGAAGGTGATTTGTTGCAATGGCTTAACCAAGAAAAGATTTTTGATATTTCTTGGAAAAAAATGAAGAAACTGCTAAGTTACAAATTGCAAAGTAGTTTGGCACAAGATCAAGTCAATAAATTACAAGAATTTGTTTGTACTTATAGGCGCCAAGGTGAAAAGACAATAGACTTTTGTTACTTTAAAAAAAAGCAAGGCGATTCTTTGGGATTGGATGATGGTTTAATATGTAATGTAATCATAAATAGATTACGTCATCCCTTTTTAGAAGAAGAGGTTCAGAGAGCAGGATGCACAGATACGAAATCCTTACTGAAGTTTTTAAATGATCATTTCGCTGTTGAGCAAACTAGAACATGTGGTTTGTGTGGCCGTCGAGGACATACGAGTTCTCAATGTTACGGCCCTTGTAAATACTGTAACAAAATAGGCCACAAACCTGAGTTTTGTGTGTATAGGCTATAAACACATTTTTTTTAAATATTTACGAAATTAAATCCATAGAGAACAGATTTTTGACAGAGATAAAGTAGAATAGAGTAATTTTTATTGTAAACACCACATAAATAATACAATTATAAGAGATAACATACAAACAGATAGGTAGGTCATACCGAGATTTTTCTACGAAATATCGCGCTCAAATTCAAGTAGCACGGCTGTGGGCTGTGGTAGTCTATCCTATAGTAGGCCGCAATTATAAAAACTACCTGGATAGTATTGTAGATTTTTAGCAAGTAGGTAAAGTGTCTCTTTTTTATATGGCAACAATCAACATAGCCAAACATGCTCTCACTACGTCATTGAGCGTTAAAATGACTATGTGGCGCAGTGGAAGTGGACTGCTCTGTACGAGATTGTGGGTTCGATCTAGACATGGGACAAAACTTTATGTGATTAATAAATGTTTGTTCCGAGTCTTGGTTAACTTTGTGTCCGTTAATTGTATGTTTCTAAAGTTCCCCGCGACACTGGACTTGTTGTGTACTGCGGGAAATGTCTTAAAAAAAATACGGCTTAGAGGTTAGACCTAAATAAAATAAGCATATTGGTATCACTAGAGACAGTAAATAACATTGTCTTCGAATGTGACATCGCAGTCTTATGAGCACGTTGTTAGATGCAGGGAAGTGACGAATTTATTTTAGCTTGTAGAAACCTACATTTAGATTTTGTCGTTTAAACCCAAAGAATAATAAACTAGGCAGATACCTTTGCGTGAATTCTCCTCTCGTTATATACATGACAATATTTATCTTCTAGGTGATTTTATGTTGAATCTTATCAACTATCACATATATATATATATATATATATATTTTAACTATCTCTTGATAGTTTTGCTTTGGTGTGCATATGACGGGGACGCTACATATTGTTTTAAAGTGTCTGATTGTGTTGACGTATATAATGTGCCTAGGTACCCCCTGCCCCATCAAAAGCGGCAGACAATTTTCTTCACGCTAAACATTAGAAAGCATCTACCTTGTTTAATGCTTAAAGTTTAAATATTTATGTAAGTTATACAATAAGCACGTGAATATTTACTGAATATACATTTACATTTATAAAAATCGTATCATTTGTCTTTGATTTACTATTCTATGAATTATAAATAACATTTAAGCCGCATATACCTATTGACCAAGGTGTACTTAGCTTGTGAAGTTAGAGCTTCTAGAATTCAGGCATGTAGATTTAGAAACTTGACTATAGGTGAGATCTAATGACTTTATGACAAAATATGGTTTCGTCTTGGCAACATTTTACATGAAAATGTTTTGGTGGAATTTTACTTCTTTTTGTAAGTTGCATAGGACAATACTTTTTATTCTTCACAGACCTCTAGCATCAAAATGAACGAAATATTATAATAAACAGCTCCTAATCAATTTCTTGCGGATTTTTAAAATATGCGTATGTTTCATACAATTTCCTACCCTTTCGTTTAAGGCGTTGGTTGGGAGAAAACCTTGCAAGTTTTACTATTTTTTTTAATAATAGCTACTAGTTTACGTACTAAATTTCAGTTTTCTAAGAATTGAGGAAGCGCCGTATAATTTTGATGATCATTAGTGAGTCAGTGACGAAATCGAGGTTTTGTAGATATCAATAAAATCTAAATTATAAGAGCTATGCTATGAGCTATTTTTTATATTTTATTAAGTCTATGACTGTATATGTATATCCCGAAAATTTTGTTCATCTAGCTTATCGAAATACAAGTTTTATAGCTTAGTCAGAAGAACAACGAAGCGCATCAAGAAAACGTAATTAGGTTTACCCTTGCGCCTCGCTTGGCTCGACTTGGTGGACCACTACCGTGCCACTAGACAAGTAGCTTAGGTAAGTAAGTCATAAGTAAGTAAGAAAGTCCAGGGTTTTTTAACACTTCTCGTGCGTTATGAACTCTAAGTATAGGGTCATAGACGATTGTGCATGCTGCCAAGATAAGGTGCTAAAAAATACAGTCCACTCTGTGCGGTGAAAAGAGTTTTCATTAGTTTTTCAATGAGTATGAAAAAGATTGCTTGAAAGTTGCATATTTGTAAATGTGTGTTGAAACAGGACTCAAATTAATGAATATTGACGATGGGTACTACGAGAGTGGGTGCACGGTTAGCGACCCGTGATAATCTGTCGACACCGTTTAAGTCAAATATTCTTGCGATTTCGTAAAATAAAACTTTGTTAGGTTAATATAATAAAAAAATAAAAATCATACATAAAAAAAATTTTATTATAATAATATCACAACAACTACACACAACGTCGTCTAGACTCAAAGTAAGTATATATTATAGCTTGTGATAAGGGTTCTAGACTGCGGATATACTTACTTACTTAAATACTTTTTTTGTAAATACACACATATTATGCATAGTAACACCTAGACCAATGCAAATAATAAGTTATAAATAATATAGTAGACAATCATCTCCCATTTTATATTTATTGCTTTTGATGGCAAACGAGGTAATGCCATACCATATAAATTGTTATTTCGTTCTTAGGCTTCTTTCTATAGCGGTCCTTTCTTTATTCATTCCTCATATACTTCTCCATGGTAGAAGACATCAGCGACAGCTTGGTTATATTTTTTAAACATTATTTCTGCAATGCTTAGAAAACATAGCTAAGTTCATAGATTACGATTACCACTTACCATCAGCATGTTTGTTTGCCACGAAAGTTGTATAAAAAAAAGTTGTTTGTATACCTGGCAGCCTGTGCTATGTAATCATTAAAAATCGCTCGTATCTTGTCGCCACGACCTGATTTTGGAATGCTGAAAATCTCCACTCATCGGCACAAACAAAAACGTGTATGGTACAGTACAGTAGCTTCCCTTCGGCCACTTTGGAAACCAAAGTTTGGAAATCAGTTTTGTTAACAGAAATATTTTTCTTTTTTGGAATCCTGGGTTCTATATAATAATAATTCTTCTATTTTCAAAACTAGTTACCAATGCAGAAGAATATTTCTGCTTTGGCAACTTTGATGAATAATACCAATTGGTGTCTGTGTCACACTACCAGTGCGACTTAGTCCAGACATGTTCTAGAGATAAATGATTATACCTGTCACTTGTGAATGAGTTGCCATTGTTTGTGCGATACAAGTCTTTACTGTGGGCAACGCAAACGTAGGCTTCTTCTTCCGCTTGTCCTAGTCCCATTAGATTCGGTTGGAAATTTTTTTCTTTCATTCTCTTCTATCAGCCTTACACCTGAGCACACACTTCCTTTTATTTCTCACACATCTATCTTTAAAAGCATCCCTACCACTTACCAGTGGGAATACTCGTATCAGTACGGATATATGGGTATGAGTAGGTATATTATTACATCGTCAAGGATACTGTTTGTTCGAACCTTTGTTGGTCTAATCTAATCTAACCAATCGACCAGTCTGACTTACGACCAAACTAACTCAGATAACTGTGTATTTGTGGTCATAACTAAATGGATAGGTAGTAATAAAATATTTTGCGATAACGACATCCACATATTAGTAGGTACATATAGGCAAGCGATGCTATCACTGTTATCAATTGTTATTATCTATACTGAAAACCCTTATATACTGGACAACTTTACCAACATGTTTATTTAATATTTACTGTCGAACGCACAAAGATCTTTCAATTTCTTTGGTCTTCAGCTCTATAAAGTTAATTGAACTATGAATAATGACAATGCCGGTAGTGAGGCCAAGAAACCGACTCCAGCGAGGACACCTCGACGCACGAAACAAGACGATCGCTTAGACAAAATAGAAGAGACAATGAAAGGTTTGATTAAAGTGATCGAACAAACGATCACTAAATCCGAGAATACGAACAATGAAATCGAAACGAAATCAGCTAGTAAAAGAAAATCTGAGGAACCTTCGATAGGTATGTTAACAATCATATTAGCAAATTTACAATTTATTTGTTATCTAATATAATGCCATAGGGTTACTTAGGGCATGTAAAGTGCATCCAAATCCTTCTTTTTTCTTTCTTGCACATAGGTAGATCGCGCCATATCCTAGCTGTACTTTTTAAAGTAATTTTTATTCATATGTTATTATATATTAGATTATGGTGTTATCTTACTTTTGTGTGATCTACGGCAAAGCATTGTGTGATCTATATCTATGTATGGAGTCTCGGAGTACTTTGTTTTCGTTAATTAGGTTACCTACCTATATGTTTGTAAAGTCCCTCACAATATATATAGAGTTTGTTCCCATCGTCGTCATGAAAAATATTGAAATACAATATACTTGGTATTGTGCTTGTTGTAGCGCAAAAATGAAAACGGAAATGTGCCGCACTTGCATTGTATCATTACATTTTCAGATTTGCCAAGCACGAGCACTTCAAATATGGCATCTGAGAACGGTGTCCCTAAGCAAAAACAAAGTAAAATTGAAATTGTTTGCGATGTGGCCCCAGAGGATGTTTTATTATCAAGAACAGATCGAAGGAGTAGCGAAACTGATTTTGACAGCAGTTTTAGGGTAGTAAATGTACCCAAATTTGATGGCAAATCTAAAAACCTCACTTTACAAGTGTGGCTAGCACATCTGGAGTCGGTCGCATTCAATGATGAAATGTTGATTGGGATTATGAAAAAAAATCTAGATGGTGAAATGTTAAAATGGCTGGATCGTCAAAAAAATACAAATATTTCGTGGGAAGGGTGGAAGAAGTTACTGTATGATAAATGGCACTGTATGATTAATCAAGAACGTGTCGATCAATTACAAGAATTTACTAGTACTAACAGACACCAAAACGAAGATATAATAGACTTCTATTATTCAAAAAAAAGACATGGCGAGTATTTTGGGTTAAATGATAATTTGATATGTAACATTATAATCCACAGATTACATGATCCACATTTAGCTGAAGAAGCACACCGTGTAGGTTGTAAAGATACGCGTTCATTGCTGATATTTTTAAAAGAATATTTAGGTGAAAATACCGATCGTGATCGGGACCGTGGTCAGACATGTGGTAAGTGTGGTCGACGAGGACATAAGTCTTCTGAATGTTACGGAATTTGCAAACATTGTAACAAAACGGGCCACAGACCAGAGTATTGTAAATATAAGCCAAAGTCAATGTTCGTATAATCTAAATTTGAAAATAAAGTATTTCTAGTTGTTATGTTTTAATTAAGTACATACTTTTGATAATCGTAGCTTTGTTACAAAATGTGAAGTGTATTTTATATTTTCTTTTGTTATCTTTTCTATTGTAATAAGCAATAAGATTGAGATTGCCACAATTAGATACTAAGATACATGACTTTATTTTAATATTAAAACCTTTTTAATTTCAAATCATAAAAGTTTTAATTGAACAGAACTTAATGAACCGCTTTCGTTTTATGACGAATGTTCATCTTTTTGAGAAGTAGTCGTCCACTTAAGCCTTTGAATAAAACCTTATAAAATCGCAAAAAAGAAAAAATATATTGAAGATTTATACCAAAGAAGATATCTAAATTAAAAATGCAAGTTGTAAAAATAAAATTTGTGAAAGAAAATTTGCGTCCAACGTAATGATAGAAAAAGTAAAAATCGTTTTATGATACCTGATTCTTTTCAAAAATTTCTACGTAGATATATTTTAATAAATAAAATGCTAAAAATGTTATCATATAAATATTTTACGTTTTTATCATATCAATCGGGGTCTAAGCCTTTAGTGTATCCGTTTTCTCCGCGTTTAAACTTTCCCTTGAAAATGTTCTAAAAATTACCAAATACTGTTTTACTGTGCTGTATCATGCACACCTACTAAAGACTGCTAGATACCTACATATCTACACAATTTGTTTATACTTTATATAATTGATATTGCATGTCATTAATCAATCAGAATTGGTGGCACAACAAAACTCGTGAAATGAAACAAATCACCAATTTTTGATAAATAATTACAGGAAATAAACAGCGACAAATCAAGCGAACAGAAGAACCAGATCAACAAAAGCGACTTCAATAAAATATAAGAACTGGAAAGAAAATAAGGCCATTCTTTTAAAAATTTGAAAATGAGTTGCAATTTGTCCTAATATAAAAAGAAACGCTGTATAAATGAAAAATAACGCAGACATAACTATTAATAAAAGGCTACCTTTACCTATAACTAAGCTGGCTAGTAAAAATAGGTACTCGTTCCTATCTACAAAATAATAAGTCGATATCTAATCGATAAGCATGCCTACGTGACCAATATCAGGTTTTCAAGCATTTCATGTAATCATACATTTATCTAGACATTGTACTTACATAAACCATCAGTATGATCGTGTATAAAAACGGGCAGCCAATTTTACCTCTTATAATGCCGATGCATAAGGGATAGTTTAGAAAAATAAAAATGAAACTCGTTTGTTCAGGATACAAAGGACTGGATTGTTATAATATGTAATACAGTTCTTGAACAGAAAAGATACATTGGAGTGTTTAAATAAAAATTAGCTTTGTAGTATTGACCATATAAATACAGTGCAACTTTGTTATTGCACAATATTATAATTAACAATACCTACTATAATACCTTTAATAATAATGTAACATATTTACTGTACTAGGTATTATTTGCAATATAGGAGGGTACGTAGGTCTTGTAGATAAGTCTGGCATTTCCTGTAAACACAATATGGTACGATAACGGTAATCTTTTAAGTAGGTATACATCGATTTTAAAAACGTTTTATCACCTACAATAATCAATAGACTATTGATATCTCAACGATGACTCTCACATATTTTATCATGTTGATAGATAAAAAAATAGATCTCGGAATAAATACTAGGTTTATTTGTACATGGAAATGTTTTAAACTATAACCGGGACGAAAAATCTCGCACATTAACTTAAAAAAATAAAAAGTTTATTTGTTGAATGAAAGATAGTTAGTTTAATAATAACATTACTTACGTACGGTGGAGGAAAATATTTATCGTAAAGATACTTAAATGTTAAACAAATTAGCGATTAGTCTAAGATTCGTTCAAGTAGACCTTTATTAGGCCTAGTTGCAAAATCTGCCTGAACTGACTTTTGAAACTTCAATCACGTACCTGCAAAATATCAGCTCTTAGTCAAGTACCTGGTCTACTAGAATTGGTTTAGTCAGTGGTTGAATAACCTTTTGCTTTTATTTTAATCTAACAAACGTCGCAATCACTGCTGGTAGATTATATATTATCTGCAACATTACAGATGAATACGTGGATAATAAAACACATGGCCACAATGTTATAAGAGAACTTTATTGTTGTAATTACTGTATACCTATAGCATGAACTGGCAAGTAACAAAAAGAACAGTATTTCACTAAATTACGCTAGAGAACCATGTTCACAAGGTTGTCGTGACGAATTATACAACTATTAACTGAATATAATATTAAATAGGTAGGTATAACATAACAAAGTAATAGTCACATCGAAATTCACTTTCCGTGCAGAATTTTAATTAACTTGAATTTTGTTAACAATTCTAAAAAGCCTATCCGAACACAATTGACAGTGGAAACTACAATTAGAAACTAAGAATTTAGAATTTATTTTTATATAAAAACGTAGTGCAATACACAGAGATAAAGTCAGGGTGGTAAGGTAAAGAGATCACTGCTCCCTCTCGCAAGTTACGCGTACGCATCTAGACAACTATTTTAACGAGGACCCTGCCAATGTGGGATCAATAACTCGCGCGATACTCACGTCACACTAAAAACATTGATAAAGACCTTATTAAAATAATTGATTTCAATATTGTAATACATGAAAAAATTTAAAAATTGCTTACGCTATAGTCTCATTGGTGCCTGAATTGATATGTCCAAGAACTAAACGCGAAATAAACGCTAACTCTGTCTATCTATTACATTTGAGTAACTAAACGAGGTATTTGTTTTGTGTCTATACTTACATAGAACTAAATCCCGCGAAGTGCAAGTAAAAATATCTGCACATGGTATAAGACGCGAGCTCCACCTATGCTATGATAAGTAGGTATACGCTATTATTATCGTTTAATACTTATATGTAAACAGTAAACACTCGCCCCGCGCGTTCGACTGCTATGGAAGACTCGACGCTTACAAGAAGCACTTTCAATACATTACCAGTCGTTCGCCACTCACCAGTTTAAACAATCTCTACGCCATTAAATCGACTCCTTACTGTATTATTTATACAAAATGTACAATTTCTCAAAAGCGCCTTCGACGATATCTGCTTTACAGTTTGTAAATATGTGAACGATATGAATATGTTAGCACTTTTCATTGATCACAGTAATCCTGCTGTTACTGTTTTGTTACGAATAAGTATACTTACGTATTTTATATTATTATTGCTAGAACTTCTCTATTTTATGTAAGAGAACTTTATTATCTAAATGTCATTGGGTTATGTATTCTACCTACTTAATTTTATAAATGCTGGGAATCTTTAAACGCCGCCAGTTACGTGGCTATTCTAAAACTTCTAAGCCCGTTCAGTTCTCCTTTCAATGAATATTTTAAAAAGTCGCGTAAGGCAGTTATAGAGATTACTGTGATCAACTTACATGACATAAAGACTAGCTTGCCATTGTCCCTGGTATTACGTGCATTACACATATGTACACTTTGCAGAAGCTTATCGGCTTGTTCAATAAAATCCATGTGATCTGTGACACATAATGTAATACAGTGGTTTGGCACTCAATCTCTGTATGCTATTTTTACTAGGAATATCTGTAATAGGCATGTAGGACCTTTGTACTATTTCAAGTGTGCGTTATGGACAATAGCAAGCCGTATACTCCTGTACCTACATTAACGACTATTCATTATATGATATATAAAAATTCTATTAATGTAATAATGTGGATCTGATTTTTACTCCTAGGCGACACTCACATTTAGGTTAGGTACAAACAAGTTAATAGGTAAATACGCTTACTCTCTTATATTTCGAAATGTGAAATTTACGTATGAAAGTACAATGTCAGAACATACTGTATGATCCTCGGCCTCGAGTTGACATCACGATCCAAACAGATCAGTATTTTAAGCAAATAATTATTGTTTTAAATCGATATGATGAAGTTATCTTTACGACAGCAGAAGTCGAATTTGAACGACCTATGCATTAGCAACACACTTTCTTAAAATTGTAGTAGGCCATTTAAGTTAGTAAAATATTTACAATAAAAATACGAAACTGTTTACAGTTTCTTTACCACATTACTCGAAGATTAGGCAAGAAAATCACTAACGACTATAATGGAAAGTTGTCACGAGACGAAGACGCCGCCAGTGGCCACCCAACCTCCTTGTGAACTGCTTTCGTAATGTGCGCACTCGCTGGTATTAGACGACGGCGACGCCTTCTCGACGACATATATTTAACATTACACAGGCACACATAAATTCAGCAAAAAAACTTTCTACAAATAAATATTATATTCTTATTTACATCAACCCCTATGCAACTATTCAATAAGTTTGCGATTAATTTAAACGACAGTTATCAAGAAATAAAAGGAATTAGGTACGTCTCAACATAGGTAAATTTTTCTAAAACAGTTTCAAACGATATTAATATTTTACAATAATTAATTATATTTTAATACCTATTAACATTAGCTATAATTTATAAGATCTCCAAGTTTGTGATAATCCTCGATTTAAATTTAACAAGATATTCGTTACCTACCTATGTACTGTACGCGAACGCACGCAGCGTCAGTTACAATATGAAAGTGACAACTTAACAGAGAGGAGAAAATATTACAATAATCATCGTATTATCCTAACTCGACTACAATCCTGTCTCAAAACAAGATCAAAAGTTCATTTGGTCGGACCAAAACTTCAGTCGGTAAAATTGATCAAATCTGTAGCTACGTGCGGTGCGAAGGTGTCCCCGACGTCCGCCCGCACGCGCGATCCGCACACCATGATAGCCCACTCGCTCCTCAGTCCTCACACACACGCTCGAACACACCAACGTCATAATTGGGAGAAGCTTTCCTTGAACATGTCGTAAAAGTCTACGAGATAACAGTTAAAAAATCGATAGGATTATTGAAACTGACTGGGGACAGAAAGCTTCACGCGCCGTCGACGACGCTTAGGGACCGCTGTGACCCCGCAATTGGTGGAAGATGATAGGTTTATTTTAGCACTTGTTGCAGTCACGTGCTTAGCACTAGGCGCAGTAACAGTGGTGCCACTACCGACATTAGTGCGGGGATTGTGCGCTCACCGAGTCCGCACGACATGATCTCGATCTCCTGTAGAAAACCAAATTTACAATTTAGTATTTGATGCTTATTCTTACACGCAAATACGGTTGAAGTGAGATAAGAAGACAAACTAAAACTAAATTAGCACGATGCAGTAATATGGTACTCAAACGCTAAACTATAATTACCTCATCATATCACCCGAAATTCGTCCACGTTTGAGAGCTAATTTTTTTATAATTAGGTATTTAGACCTAGTTAATCCGTTGTTAAAAAAAATGTAAGTATTTGTTTTCCTTATTGCGTGGTTTGATTCCCTTTTTAATAAGGTAACCTACAATTTTAATTTCCTGACGATGAAATAGAGGAATTCGGTCGGACTCGTGATTCTACCATCTACCAAATAAATTTGCTGGTTTTGATATAGCCTTAGCGGCATCTATATGATTTAAATGAATAAATGAGCTTGACTTTAGCTTATACGTGAAAGGCTTCTTTATATGAGCCTACCAAATTAACTCCACTCTGCCCGATGGTAAGCATGCAGTGGAATGAAAAAGTGGTGGCCACCATTCCTAAAGCCATCGTCTAAAACTGGTGGTATGATGGCCTCCACTATGGCGGCTTTGTAAGATGTTTTTTCACTACAAAGAACGTGGTGGTCACCTCAGGATGGTAGGATCCGCAGTGCGTGGGGCGGCGGCGATGGTGCCGCGGCGCGCGGCGGCACGCGGCGCGAGCACCCGCCTCGCGTGCGCGCACGTCTAGCCGCTTGGCGCCGCACGGGCATAACGTGTCCACCACTAACAAGATTAAGTTACTGTGTGGAATCTTCTGCACGCTGAACGGCCTGGACAACGGAAATAAAACGTCATAAACACTGGTGTAGCTTGCATTATGCATAGGTATTGCCCTGTATCTGAGGTAACCTGAACCCGAAAGCTAAATATTGTAAACCCAAGATACTGTGCAGTGCATTAATTGCGTTCTTTTTTAAATACTTTTTGTCGTTCCAATTTCAAATGATTTAAGACACTTCACATGCTAATTTGTAATTTAGGTAAATGACACTGTAAGTTATTGAAATTAATGTTATTGCTATTAAAAACACAAACGAGACCTTATTGAAAGATATCGACAAACATTGTAATATTATATTTTTCAATTAATGAACAGATAAATCAATGGATCGTCTTTTCAATTACCTTTCGCAGCCGGAATTATGGCAGTTAGTGAGCTTGCCCTTGAGAGGTTGTGCGGTGTTAAGACGGGAGGACTGTAACGTAAAGAGTTCTGCGCTAGTGTCACAGGGGCGTACTGCGGCTGAGCGAGCAGCCTCACGGGGCGGAGGAGGCGGAATTCCTCCACCCCCAGGGGCTGGAGACGGTCCTGCGTGAGGACGCCCTCCGTCCCGCGAGCTTTCGCCCAACCCGTCGATAATAATCTCGTAAGTACCCCGGTCCCGATCTAAATCGTCTTCGTTCTCAGATTCCTCGTTTTCGTAATCTTCGTAATCTGCAAACACCATACAAACGCATCTAGAGGTTATTGATAGTATAGTAGGTGCAGTCAGTGATAATTGTAGTAAAACTAAATATACGGGAATACAAAACACACTCACAGTGTCCTTATTCTGTATGCCGTCTGTATTTCGAGCGTTAACCGACTGCGCAAAGCAAGGTTGTGTAATTTGAATCACTGGATTCCACGTAGCCGAGAGCTTAAAGCCGTCTTCCCTATTGCTTCCAGCTCTCGGCTTCGTGAAATCCAGACGGCATACAGAAACACTGTGGGTGTGTTTTGTGATAGTACGTGGAAAAACAAAAATGTAAGGGTAGATCTAGAATCTACTTCGCATACGGACCCGTATGGTCGAAACGTCAAGCAAAATAAGGTATGTAAATACCTAATGCATGATCGCGTCAATTCCCGTATATTTAGTTTTACTATATCATGCAACGCGAAAGTTTATAAGTAAATAGTGATAATTGTGATACAGATCTTAATGTTACCGTAATTGGGTTACCAGTCGTATCTGTGTTAATGTAAGTTTGCTTTAGATTATGTGTTAGTCAGTGCAACCAACTCACCAACTTCTTCCTCGGCATATGGTCTAGCGCGGGCTACCACAGGCTCCCACAGAGGGAACCACATAGCCAATAGACTAGTTAGGTAGCCACCGAGCCAAGACAGAGGCTTTAACGGCTGTAAATATTAAACAATAAACGTATTTTAATACATATCAATGTATAATGTAAGCGTATACGTATAATATGTAAGTATTTACAAACAAAAGTATATAAGTATGTTTATCCGCATTCAAGAACCCATATCATAAGCTTTAATAGGTATTATGCTTACTTTAGCTATGCTTCTAAATGGCGTTGTGTGGTCGTTGTGGTATTATTATAAGATAATCTAATTAAAGATAAATACATACATATAGTATATATATACCTAAATAATTATTTTAAAGATAATACGTTAGAAGATTAAATTTGAAAGGAATGTATTGTATCGTATTGTGTAAAGAGTGCACTGAAAAAACCCTAGAACGGTAGCCGCAAGAAATGACTAGCAAAACGCTGTGTATGCTGTTCATTCCATTCCAAAATAACAACGAAAAGAGAAACTTAATAATCAACTAACTAACCTAACCTATTCTACTATTACAGAACAATTCGTTCTTCAAAAGAACTCTATAACACTCACCGATAGTTTAGATCCATCCCCGCTGAATGGATTTCTTGAATCTGGACATCTGCCTTGGTGATCATGTACCACAACTTTTTTGTATATTCGATCTTGTACCAGAGAGTCCATGATAGTACCGTCAACTTGGCCAAAGAACCTGCCTGTTTGTGACGCATCCTCTGACAAAATTATGAAACCGTTGTCGTCCAAAATGTAGCAGTCCAATTCATCGCCAGCACATGTTTTCTTGCATACCGTACCGACTGTACACTGTAGATAAATAATATTTAAATAATTTTAATACTTAGAAGTCAAAACATAATCGATTCAAGAAATAGAATATAATATCGATCATTCAGTGAAAGATAGGCATAAGACGATGCTTGAGATTGCTAAATACTCATTATTTAGAAATGATTTTTTTTCTAATTTCAAACAGGTTTTAAAATTGTTACATCACATTTTTCTATTAGGGTTTACATATAAACTTTATAAATTTTGTCTAATATTTTCCTATTTCATCCAAAGAATATGGTTTCTCACCGCAGATGTGACATTTAGGAAATGCTTGGTCAATGAGTCTAGCTGGAAGTGCAATCCAACCACAGCGGCAGGAGCCCTGTGTCCCCTGGACTCGACGAACACCGCATGAGTGGCCAGTACTAGGGGAGGACGACCATTAAGCTCATCGATCTCGGATGCATCTCTGAACGGCACGGAAAACACGAAGCTCTCCGGTTCTATTGCGTGGTGTTCCACCGCTCTACGGTACCATTCCGAGTCAAAGGCGCGAGCATACTTTTCACTGAAGTGACTGCCAATGGAAGAACAACATTAGAATTAAAATATGTCATAAAATATTGAAAGAAATATACGTGGGCCATTTTAAATGATTCTTTAGCGTCAATGGCACTTTCTTAATATGTTAAAGTCCGCTTCAGCAGGTTCATTTAGGTATTCATAACTTTTCAATTTATTTGCATTAGTGCATTTTTGCTGATTTGATTGTAATTGGATGGGCGCTCTGTAAAATACCGACGTACCTTATATCCTCTATTCCTATTCTAGAGTTCTGTCCTTATGAGTGGCAATGTCTTAGCTGTATTTAAAATTGTTTTTTATCACCATGGATATGCTTGTTAACCACAAGCTATAAAATAAAAAGTAGTGCATAAAATTATAAAATAGTGTACTCACGGTTCAGAAGAGTCAGGCGTTCTAGATGTATTAAAGTATTCGGTCCACTTGAGAAGACCACTCCTCGTTGCGATGAATGAACGCGTCACCACGAACTTGTGAAAGCGTCCTTGTCTGTAAAGATTATTACAGTTAATAACATTGTTTTGGTTTTATCACCAGTTAGATTATTCCCAGATGTCCCTAATGTGATATCGGGAATAGAGCGAAGTGGAGGAGAGATATATATATATGGAAAGCTGATCCGACCACCATGTGAGAAAAGAAAAAGGGATACATGATATAGAGCTGCTTCTAGGTTTTTTTTTCGAAAAGGTATTAGTTTTAAATGAATATTAGATTGGAATCCATCGTCGAAAAAAGTTAGCTTACAAAACCTTTGTTTTAATTTTACTCTAAGAAAAATTTGCCCTCGACAAGAGGGTGTTGGACGAGGATGGCGTTGAGTGCTTCATTGTTTAAAATCTCACACTCATAAATATAATATAATAATAATATAGTACATAAATATAAAGCAGTAATATTGTCCGCGCTGGCTAAGAAAAAGATTTATTAAAACATTTTACCTGATCCTCGAGTGCTAAATACGTGTACATAAAAATAAATGTGTGTAAAGTCGTAGCATGGCCTAAAATTTAAAGTTACTGTATTTTTTTTAAAAAAATCAAAATGAAGCATAGCGAAAACTGACGAAAAAGTGATAGCTTAATCGTTATTGTCACAACTCACTTCAGGAAAGTAGTGAATTTTTCGTTTTTGTGTACCTAACTGTAATTTTAAAGGCCAATAACATGTAAATCTTTTGTAGAGTTACATTTCAGTTATATTTAATTTGTTTTTCTATTTTATAAAACTTTTGGCACAATAAGATAACCCAACTAGCACAATTACGCTACATTAGAGCTTTGGAGCGTATTCGATTATTACTTATGGATGGTATTAGACGTAAGCAATAGAGCTTCTACTACAGAAATAATGCAGCCGCTTTACCGCCATTTGGGCACAATATTATGCAGCCTTAAGTTCTTTTTCACCTGTACAACGGTTGTTTATAGGTGCTTCAAGAGCTATAATGATATATAAACACCATATTATGGCTCTTGTGGCGCTTCTTTTGAATGATTTAATTTGAACTGCTTTGAACGAATGATTTGATTGTGAAGTTTTATTTTCGCCATCATTAAAATAAAACAAAAGTATGTTACAGTTTGTATTATGTATTAGTAAGTTATATAAAGCGGCTTAAAACGCTGTCCAGTTTACTGTGGATATCGGCAACTTACTATTTAGAAGTAGCCGTTTGTTTAATGGTAAATTTATTGTACAATTTACAATTTAACGTCATCACAATCATATCAACTATGTAATTTTTTTACGTTTTCTTAAATCCATGGCGTCATTGTTATGTAGTCATTACCTGCAGTTTAAGCTCTAATAATTAACATGTGAGAATTAGAGTGCTAATTTTCCCCTTTCTAAAGCTTTAAGCAATTTTTGATCCTCTAATGCAATTCACAGTCACAAAAGAGTTACTATTCTTCCTTTTTTGCGGCTAAGTATAATATCTGTTACTTATTCGTATGGTTATTGTTCTGGAGATCCATGATCCTTATTGAAAAACGTTCATTCAACATAGAAATGTTACGCGTCCTAAGTTTTAAAACGACATCCCACATTACCTAGTGCTTTTAAATGCGATACATGTATTTACTGATATTTCTATGTAAACATGATAATAAAGGTTGTTTTTAATACATTATATAATATAATATTGCCATTAGAAATAAGATCAAGTTATTTTATAGTGAAATGAAGTCTTAACATTTTAAATACTTATCTATTACTATTTTATTACAGAATGCCTTTTAAAATAGTAAAAACTTTAAGTGGCAACAAGGCAGGGCTGTCAATCTACCCTTCAGCGTGGGAAAAGAGGAGCATTTCAAGAGGGCCAAACAAAAAAAAAACTTGAAAGATTATGTCCCTAAACCTGAATGGACTCAAATGAAAAGCATCGTTGAGGAAGATGTTATGTCTATTGTAATACTAAAGGCAGCTCATCTTGCTTTTCTAGTGATTCAATATAGTCTTCAGTTACACTGATGTTATTTTGTAACTATAATGTGTATGAGAGCATCTATTACTTCTATAATGAAACTTGTAGTAGTGTAATAGTGGCTACTGTAACTCTTATACAGTTGCTGCAAACAGTCTACAATTAACCCCACTCTGTAGTCAAGTAGCATATAAAAGTTACAATTGAAATCACTGTGCAGCTGTAGGTAGCAGAATGACCTTCGTAAATCTCACATAAAGGTGTAAGCAGCAAATGAGTTCTACTGTGAACTACTGTGAAGGCTAAAGTTGTATTTGGTTCAGGTTCTAGCTTTTTTGGTAACTTCTATACCTAAAGACGTTACCAGACGCGCTTACACAACTTTGAACTGTTTTCGTAACCCTTAAACCGCTATTTTACAGCTGAAAGTTACAAAATAGGCTGTTATTTTCACTAGTGTGCTCGTTGGGAAAAATATTACAGTAAAACAATTATCTTGATTTGCCACGACTTACAAAGATTATCTTATACTTTATTAATAGCTTGATTTATTTAAAAAAGATTATTACTACACTCTTTTATACATACGGGTACATATATTTGTATATTTCTTTAGTGCTCTTAGCCACTATTCACCCAATACTACCTTAGCAGTAGGTATTACATGTCTACTGATAATGAATCATTTTGAAGTTTACGTTACCTTGTTAGAAGTGCCATTAAAGTCGCTATCGGGCTATTTGTGTGACAAACACATATAAATTAGTAACATAAAATTAACATACAGTGTTCCTAACTATTAAATTGTGTGCTCATGCGAGTGTTCTTAGAAAATAATATTTAAAATTGCTTTTAAATGTGATCATTAACACTAGAAGCACGTTTCTTAGATACTGTTCGTATTTATTTTTTAAAGGTACCTATTACATTAACAGTAAATATACCTATACGAATATAAAGATCATTCAAACGCATCATCACCTTATGTTTACAAAAGTTTGAGGTAGGAAGGACATAGGGCAGTTGTAGATATATTGTAATGAACCGTGGTTTAGTGGAAGCGCAAGCGACTGCTGTGTACGAGGTTGAGGGTTCGATCCCCACACGGGACAAAACTTTGTGTGATCCATAAATATTTGTGCCGAATTTGGGTGTACTTTGTGTCCGTTACATGTATGTTTGTAAAGTCACCCGCGACACAGAGCTTGTACCCTAGTGCTGGAGTTAACTTTAAGAAAAAAATTTTTTGCATGTGATTCTGCTTTACAATTTCTGTTGCAGGGACCTAACAAACATTAAGGTCTCTGTGAAGGAGGAGAAAGGGAGCGAGCCTTTGCTCATAGCCTCAGCATGCCTTACCTAAGATTCGGCCTCATTGAAATTTAGAGTATTATGGGACCTGATAATGACCTGATCTTGAGTTCCTCTCCTCGAGTTTGTGACGGGGAGGGTAGTGAATTATTTTATTGTAATGTGTGACAACTTTTTATTTTATTACCGCTTAAGTATGCTTACTAAATGTATGTTCTCATGTAAGTGAATTATTTATAATTCTTTATGAGAATAAATGTCTAAAATCCAAAACCCAATCTCGATCAAGACATGGACGTGGTACGCGACGAAATACAGGACACCCACAATATGAAAAGGCATTGTACTTAACTCATGTTGTGTTTCTATGTATAATATGTAAGTATGTATTTACAAAAAAAAAGTATATAAGTATGTTTATCCGCATTCTAGAACTCATATCACAAGCTATTAATATATGCTTACTTTGGGTCTAGATGGCGTTGTGTAGTTGTTGTGGTATTATTATTATTATTATTATTATATTCTATGTAGAGTGGAATGGAAAGATGGACAAAGGTTTCAAAAGAGAACAATTATATGATTTAAAATGTAATGCGCATTTGAGCATAACCTCATGATTCGGGTCTTCTATAGACTTATGAGCAGTTCAGTAATTCATTGTCGAACTATAATGCGTTTACTGTGCTTCTAGTGTTAAGTCAACTGATTGAATTGACTGTGTTGTATATTATCATCATGCTGTATTACAGTGACTACTTACTGAGAGTGATGGCTCGCGTGTCCAGTGTGAGCGTCCAATTCTTTAACTACCATTGCATCCCTGATCAGAGACTGTACCAAAGTTTTGTCACCTGCAAAGATGACACAATTTTAATGAGATTTATTTTTTATTTAGCTACGACATACTTAGCATTAGGCCCGGACTCCTCCAAACCGGAGATGTGCGGCAATGTCTAATTTTTTATAAAATTTTGTGCCGTGAGCGAGCAAGCGGCGCCAAATTCACATCTCCGCTTTGGTGGAGTTTGGATATTAATTTAGGGCGATGCCTTAGCGCGTATACCTTCTTGCCAGGTAGGCATAATAAGGTATATGACAATTTTGTCCGTATCTTCTTTGTTAGTGTAAGTGATTACCAACCATCGGAAACCATCCTTTCCGCAGAAACAAGTTCATTCTTCTGTATGTAATATGCGGAACAAATTATAGTATATAAGTTTGTTGTAGAGCTGTGCACAGTCAGTTGCTTAGTTTTTGTTTTATGTCGTGACAACACATTTGTACGTTATAGTTGTGACATGGGTGGCAAACAGTAGGTACCTATTACATTAACATGAAATGCTCTGCGTTCCTGCAATATACATACTTTAAAGAAGAATTTCGATTTAAGAATTGCGTGCTTGTGAGATAAATGTGCACACAGTAGTGAAGTGGATGAAGCATCATTAATTTATCAACTTAATATTATATATAATAAATAATACGTACAATAGTACGAATCCCTGTCTTGTTTCTTGTGTGCGTTGTGTAGTGTGAGAGCTCGTGGTCTAAGCGACATCCACTTCCAACCAGGTCGGCCAGTACGCGACAGAAAGTGTACCAATTGTTCTTCAGGAGAGTTGAACGTTTGGTCAGATGTTGACGCATACTCGCAGTATACCCTGCATAACATACCAGTTTATATTGTGAAAGAAAAGAATTATGTAATGCAAAAGAGACAATAAAATATGTGGTCGCGACGCGTTTTTCTTTACGTCTGATGATCGAATAAACAGTACATGGCAAAGAGGTAAATGACAGAAAACTTAAAGAGAGTTTTAAATTTTGTGCATTTCAACCGAAAGATGACCACTGTGACAAAGGCCTCCTCCAAACCATTCGCCTGAATGACGTTTTGTCATAATTGTTAAGCCTCATTCAAGAGAATTTATCTATTTAAAAGTATCATTTTAAATTTAAATATATAATAAAAAGAAAATATTGTCGAAAAACTGTGACTAGTGGTAGTCAAATATGTTGTGTGTTATTTTAATAGGTAAATCAACTTACCAGTCAGGGTGAACCTTCCAGTTTTCACCTTTGAAGTATTCCGTGACTGCACAATTACATATCAAATAACATTAGCAAGTATAAAATCAAACTGACGTCTTACGGGGAACAGTTGTTGTTCCACACCACGGAGCAGTGTTCCATACTAATTGAAAACAAATGACAAATAACAATGCATAAAATTGTTTGTTAGTTTAAATTTGTTATTGACAATATGATCTTTTTCTACACATGCCTTTTTTTAAAGATCTTTTGTAGACACAAAGTTTGTGATAGGATTTACAAATTTTGTGTAGATAAGATTTAATTTCGCTTGTAGTAACTTTCGTAGTAGCTTACTTTTCGCAAGGAGCTACTAGGAAATTGTGTTGTTTTATCATATTATTGAACTCAAGATGTGATATGTAAAAATACGTCTGATCTCACCATTAACCGGGCTATGTTTAACCTCCTGCTCGGCCAACAATTCATACATTCCGTAACCATCGGGTAGCACAGCTGCTAAAGAGAACGGTGTCCCATCCACGGGACTGTAGAAGTACCGCTGACGCCTCGTGGCTACTCTTCTCATGTTGTCATATTGAACCTTCACGGCTATCTCTGTTTCTCCCTCGCGTTGTTCTATCATGTCATGTCGTAGCTGGAAAAGTAATGACACATTATATATAATAAATGTATATCATGAATCAAATATACCCTTAAGTAAGATGATATAAACAATTTCGGCCCCACTAATCAAGTACACCTGAAAACTGTCTTTACGATATAAATCTTGATTACTTATTTGGCTCTAAAACTAGACATGTAGAGAACTTGTTTCTGTAGTATGTTTTAAACATTTATATCGTTAATGTTAGCACGATAAATGATCAACTGACTTTTTCAATGCTCCGATTATTAAATATATTTAGTTATTACATATCTCATATCCTACATATTTCAGTATCCAATGCTCTATTTTCAGACACAATTGACTTAGTAATATTTTTGAATTCAATAAATGCAGGAAAAGTTTAATGTTTGTCAGTTTGTTTGTTTGTTTACACGCACTAATCTCTGGAACTACCGGATTTAAATTCTTCTTTAAGCGTACGACAGCCCATTTTTATATTCTATGTAACATCACGCAGAGCAATAAAACGCGGGAGAAACCGTGCCGTCGGGATGTTAGTATTTAGAATATTCTAGAAAACTTACATCAAGCAGCAATGAAGTGAGATTAACTCTTGAATTTTCATCAGAATCAACTAATAGTTCCATATCAGTGAGATCGACGCTTGAGTACAGAGGCCGTAGGGTCTCCGTATACTGCAAAAGAATACATAGAATAACAAAATAACAGTATGTATTTGATATGTACATAATAGCTAGTGCAGTGAGAGGGATGTGAAGGGTTCTCTTAGTCCCAGTAAAGATATGTGCGAGATACGCCCTCAAGTACTCACCTCCTCGTTTGTGTGCTAAAACAAAAGCATACGTTTTATTTTGATTATTTAAGCTGTGGGTCCAGTCGTTACTTTGTGAGCTAAAGATTTGGATGATGTTTTTTCTTTTACTTTTTACACTAACAGTCAACTTTGTAAGTGCGGGGCTTACTTTGCGACTAACGACAAATAACATTTAGATTCAAAACACGTTTTTAAAAGTCACAAGTTTTGTTTCATGTAAGATTAATAGAAGCAGCAATCGTTAGTCTTTACAAAATACATTAATGCAAGTAATAGACACTCGCCGTCGTGCCTTGGCTTAAAATGATATATTCTATTAAAATCAATAAACTAAAGATTACTTACCAGAGGTCTTAAATCCGGGTGATATAACACATGCCCGTTGTTATCCACCATAAATGAATAGCCATTAACACCCAACTGCCAACAAACAACATTATATGGTTTAGGTATTTTTTTAATTATGTCTAGAATAATATCTACGTATTGAAAAGTGACTTCGTGCCGTGAATAAATATTGTAACGAAGGAATTATGGGACAGGTTAGGAATTGAAATATACTTACCGATTAAAAAAAATATGGCTCGATGAAATCGAAATGTATACAAGCGCATAATAACCTCAATAAAATATTAGGTAAAGCTTAATATGATACAATAGACGATCTAAGGAGTCTTAAAATTCTTTGCTTGAATTTTACCTTATATGGTGGCACGAGCTTCTTTATTTGATCGATAGGCACATCAGTTCCGACCACGCCGAGTAAGTTGGCTTCTCTATGCTGAAAATAAAAAAAATAACTAGTTAGTTATTCACATAAAATAAATAAATTGCTACTCGTTCGTCTCGAAACTAATTTAGCCAATTTTAAACGTTGAGTAATTTTTAAAAAGTTTTAAAAGGTTAGTTAGTTGTCGGGTCAGATAAAACGAAGTTCACCGAGTGATCTAGTTATTTTATAATTAACGAAATTAGATAACATCAAATACCGTGTGGTTTCTCCTATCGAAGATTGGTACGGTGACAGAAGACATTAGTTGACCCATGCCATCATCAGCTAAGGTGCTACTCTGTAATAACGAATACACTAACATAAAAATTGACGTTTCTATAAGATACTAAATTAATTTTTGAATGTACATTAATTTTAATTTAAATGTTTAAAAAAAATTATAAACTTTAGATATTAAGTTTATATTTTAAATAGATTTATTTGCTTAATTTTATAAAGTATTTGTTAAGTTTAATATAAATATTGTTTTATTTTGGTAGCGAGAGTAATTTATTTTTCTCTACAATAATGGCACTGTCTCATTTGCCCTAATAGCTTAGCTTAGCGTAGCTTAGCTTTTTCTAGAAAGGCAAATAAGTCAATGTGCCTACCAGTCAATGTGCCTACTTTTTATTAAAGAAACGAAATTTTCTTGTAACCCATATAATTTCTATTCAAGTCATATATATCTGAATGACTAACCCTGCCACCGACATACACGGGGCTCCAATGCACTGGGTGTACTGTCTGGTACATGACCAGCGGCCGCGCCAGCACTTCCACGAAGTGGAGCACCTTTGACTTGATCTCTGAGTGCTCGTTGATCGTTACGTAGAAACCTACACAAACATTTATAGGTTATAGTGTATTGACTGACAAAGCTACTCATGACATAAACTGTGCGACTTATCTAATATTTAGAGAAGGATTATATCACTTTTGACAAGCATAATAACAAATAATATTTTACGAATTTGTAGTCAATTAGTCACGATCTCGAAATTACAATCAAAAATTAAAATAAATTTTAACTATTTTGTCTAAGTACAGGTAGAGCTGGATAACTATAATCAACAAAAAAGGGTTTTATGCTGTCCGCGAATAACCAGCAACCAAAGTCAACATCTTTTATTAATTTAGATCATAATATAAATAACACTTAAATACCTCATAATGAATAAAAGTAATATATAAATTTTAATGCAATAACAATTAATACATTATTGACCAAAAAAAAAAAATCAATAAATTTTCAATATCAGTGAATATCCTGACTAGAATCACTTTTTTAAATTGTCATACTATTTATTACAATGTTTTTTTAGTTGCAAAGAAACGCAGCTAAAACTCTGCACTCTAAGGAATAAGTTAGTTAATAAAAATGATATAACACATAATGTGTGCTTTACATTCGGCGTTAATTTGCATCCTTTTGGAAGTTGCAACTCCAGGCAGTTGCGTTTACTGTGTTTGTAGAGATTATTCCTCCTCCTCTTATTGAATTTGAATAGTATACTCGTACTATAAACACAAGGAAAAACATGAAATAAAAAAATAAAAACCTTTATTAGTGCAGGCCATATCCTTCATATTATGTCCAGCGGCGGCGTCTCCTCCGACTCGGTACGTAAATATGCGCACAGGCATGTGTGGCCAGTTCCATGTTCGGAAGACACCCTTGACGCCATTGGCGCCGCCCCCGGCCCCTATTACCGCTATCGCTTGGTTACATTGACAGCCTTGACCCGTTCGATTGTACTGCAAATCGAATTAAAGCTTAGAAATAGTCTAGTTTTGTGCTGGCTCTTATATATAACATAACATGATAGCAGTCTGCATTATTTGTGGAATACAAGTTATGAATTATGATAAACTAACCCGATGAAGTATTTCAAACGCTGTTGTTAGAGCGCCAGTCAAATTGGCGACTCCTCCTGATAGTTCTGCATTCCATAACGTAGTCTTTAGCTCCCGTATAGTTTCAGGAATAGCCTGAAAACATAAAAGTTTATATGTAGGTTATGGTTAAAAATTGTTGGTAATAAAGATTGAAAAGACACTTCTTCAAGCGTGCAAGGTGAATGACACTCATTCACCTTGACGCTGACGAATGACGATAGACAAATGGACGCATTATTTTCACAAATATCACATGAAAAACATCTTAGATGATACTAAAGCCTGCAGCTTCAGTGATATTAAAGATGATGATAATTATTGAATATACAAAAGTCATTTCGCTCTGTTCCAAATATGGAACCATTGCATCACCGTGGAAGTTGTAAGAGTTGGCTAAGGGAGTACCAGATAAATGACAGCAGTCTTATCTGCGTATTAAATATCATCTTATAAATCCGTTCGCCAGGTGTGTGTTATCGAGTGGTTAGTGGTTAACCTAGCATTTGCTCAGTTCGCTCATAATTGACTGGTGGTGACTATGATAAACCTTTCTAATCAAGGGTCTAACGTCATTAGGCTTATGATATGATGATAAGTAACAAAACTTACATGCACTAGTTATATTAGAATATACCACAAGAAATATAGTCTATGCTACTCACTTTTATTGTAACTTTCTTTATGTGAAAGAATTTTTCAAATTGGTCTCATAGACTTTCAGTTTATCCATAACAAACGAACATACAAAAAAAAATCTTATTATTTATAATATGAATTTAAAAATACATTATATCAAGTCTTGAATATACTTTTTCAAGACGTATTTCTTGAAAACAATAACTTTAGAAGTAATTAAAATCAAGTTAATCTGCCTCCACTTGAGATCTTAACTTAATTATTCTAGAATTAAACTAATTTAAAGATAACCAAGAAATTTCAGTATTTCTACTAAGTTTAGTGTAAGATATTTCAAAATTTAGTACGAAAAGTAATTACCAGTGGCGCTTTTATTTACATTCAAATATTTTACGCTTACTCCTGTGAGATGAGAGATTCCCTAAAAAACTAAAACCGTCTTTAAGGGTAAGAAAATAACAGTACTTATATTGATAAGTAATTCACAATTACCGGGTTTCACAGATATTTTGATCACGCAGTTTACTATGTGATTAAATGGCCGAAGATCTTAAACTCTAACCAATTGTATTGAACATTGCAGAAATTATAAAATCAAATGTAAAAGTGGTTTAATTGTATAACTGTAATTAAAACAGCTGCTTCTAGGCATGTTAGTTTTAAATTAATATGTAAATTGATTGCTATAATACTCACTGGCCTTTATGGGTCAATTGCGGTACATATTATTGCTATACTAGAGTTAAACATCGGTTTAATCACTGTATCAGAATTAGTCAGAATTAGTAAAAAAAATTTTTTATAATATACACTTTTTTCACACCATTTATAAAAGTAGCATTTATTTTTTTCGCTAAAAGTGATAAGAAGCGTTTTAATGGAAAGTTTAAATTTGATTCAAAATAAAGACTAAAGCTTTCCCTGATAGTATTATAAGAAACAACCTTGAAGCCTATGGTATATCTTTACTTTTGAAGACGATATTAAAACACGAGTAATTTATCTTTATTAAAAAATGAAACGCGTTAGTAGTCATGACCTGTTTTCACAAGATTATTGCGCGTAAAACACATAGATATTCGTAAATTATCTTTATAAAGCAACGTCACCTTGGCACATATTGTTTCATGAAAGTCGGCAAGTTATGTGTTCAACTGCTATAAGTCAAACTTGTCTCGCCGCACGAAGGCTGCAGCTGCTTGCAGCAAACAACCTTGTAACTTGTAGAAGGACCATTGTTATGAGTTCCGACAAACCAGGGCCTGATTGATCTAATGAATGAAATCAACTACGAGTATGTCTACAAACTGTATAATTACTTCCTATAATTCGGAGCACACCTAATACCAGACTAAAGATGTCCTTTGTGATTACATAGACACGAGCGTAATTCCACTTTTCTTTATCTGAGCCAAAGAGGGATTTATATTTCCTTGCGTAGATTCCACATAATCCTATATGAAAACATATCCAAAATCCGTATTTACTGTGTTTAATAACTTTACCGATATTGCTAACAAACAGTAAATAAGGCATTTGATAACAACAACGTTTGCCGAGTCGTTAATGTGAGCAAATATACAAATATACTAATGAAACATGGTGCGTGTAACAACTCTTAAATATACAAAGTTTCATTTACACGGGACGACATAAAGCTGGGAATGTTTGCCATGAAGGTAATTGCTGACTCGTATATTAGCGAAGTTGACGGTTGAACGCCAACCATCCCGGCGCGGAGGGCGCCGACACTCAAATGGGTTGATGTATTGACTTGTTGTCGCCTAACATCATTGCAGTATTATTTTATGTCTTCATTGTTGAATATATTTTAATGACTGATATTATGACACAGATTTTTATACTAATTTGAAATATTTTGTAAATAATATAATGTATCCTGTATTATAGTAATGCTTTCAAGACAATCTTAAATAATTAAAGTAATTAAGATTTTCTTACTTTTAGTAATTATTCGAGATACGATTTTTACTTTAATAATTTCTAATTTCTTGTGACGTAACAGAAGCAGCTGGCATGCTCATATTTAGCTAGCTTTGTTATTATTTGAACTCTTTTGTAATAAACTTAATAATTATTATTAGAGTCATGTCATACTTTATCTACCTATACATATACTGATAAAAGAAACGAGAAAAAATAATAAACGCTTGTCATGATGTCATAAATAGAGCTAGAGATACCCCATAGAGCCTTCTAGCGTTTTAACTCAACGGATCGCTTCATTAGATCGGTGAAGAGCCCTGCACTTTTTCCTTTGACATTTTCAAATAATAGCAGTTATAAAGTAAAAGTTGTTGTCTCCACGTGTTGCAATATCACTAAAATACGACAGACTGCCACCGTATCAGATTGAAAACAAGCGATCACTGAATTTGATTTACAAGTTTAATTTCATAACATTGGGTACTTTAATATCAAATATCTTACTCCAAATATCATATGCCTTTTCATCGATAGCTGGATGCAGACCGGAGGTCGGGCATTATCTATTCATCGATCGGACTTGTAAGTTGTTTTCTTGGTGGCGGAGACTGTTAGTAAAGTGTGCAAGTATCAGAGCAAAGTTGCAAGCTGGCGCGATAAGGGCGCGGTCACAGCCTCCCACCTGCCACGAACTACGCGCTCTATTCTTTGTCCCGATGATTTTATCTCTCAACTTCCCCGAGACTTATGAACTGAATAAAGTGAGCCGAGATATTCTTGTTAAATTATAGTTCTTTTCAAACACCTCAGGAAATGCGAGGTTATCTTATCAACTAAGAGTTTTAGACAGCGATATATGGAGTGGCAGCAGCCAGCTTTAAATCTGTGTAGACGCGGCGCCACCGGGCATTGAACTTTCCTACTTCTTTGTATCGGGAATTTTTATCGGATGCCATTTGTACTTATACTGAGCTTACTGCTACTGAACTTGTAAGTATGTAGACAACAAACAAAAACTGTTATTTGTGTTTAAAAACTAAAAAGAAATGAGTACAATTTTTTTTAATTTAGATATTTCCTACACGCTTATTAAATAACAAGGATATATTAATTTATCTATCTATAATACCAAAGAAATGCAGAACATCAATGTCACTTTAAATTATACCCACTTAACGGAAGTTGAGTTCAGAAGAATAGTATTTATGGAATACACCAATTCAACATACTTGCATGTTGTAATTAAATGAAGTGTCGGTGAAACGTAATTATTGTCTTGCACACATAAACTAATACAATATTAATTAAAATTAAGCAAGAGAAATAGGTGTAGAAAAGTAAATATTTAAATGCGGTCACACAATGAACGTCTAATGTGAGGTACCCCTCATGTGAAACTGGGTGTTTGCAACTTCGATGAATGTGTTCTCAAGTGACACACTTGATAATAAACTGGCTGTATACGTATTTAGAGTTTTCCTTCACCCGTTGTTAAGATCACCTGCTTTGTTTGTTCATGCACGACAGTTGTTCTTAACTCTTATATTAAACTGTTATTTTAAGATGATGTTTACATGTTAGTTATAGCTGTATAAGGTAAGTTTAACTTAAACATATGTGGATTAATTATAATGTATTTTTAATCAATATGTTTATCAAATAAATAGTTTCGGAAAAGAATGTTTGACTAAAACCTAACGGGATTTGAAAGGTAATGTGACGGACTCTTGGTCAGGTGAGCAGCAAACCTCAAGGCAGTATGGTGGTCAAATCATCATAAGATGTCAATAGGGAAATTACTCAACACAGGACGAGCAGTAACGTCTTTTCTGGCTATTCTTAGGATCGCCAATCATAACAACAATCCCAAAAAAAGGGGTCAAGATCCAGCAATTATGGACACTACTTGTCTCGATTTTAAATAATAATAATACCAGCCTGTTACTCTGTTACTGTTCCCTCACAGAGAAGTCGCTTTTTTATATAAGAAAGATTATTTCAAATAATAATAATAATATGTGGAGATACTAGATAAATGAAATAGAATACATATACATACTTTTTTTTTTAAATACATACTTAGAATACATAGGAAACACCCAGACTGAAGACAAATACAAATGTTCATCACATTAATATTTGCCTTCCGCGGGAATCGAACCCACGACACCCGGCGTCGCAGTCAGTTACACTAACCACTAGACCAACAGTGCAGTCAAAAAAAAAATAGTTATTATTACCTAGTAATTTAATACGATTACAAAATGATTTCCATAAACCTTTAGTTTACTTTCCACATTGTATAGCTCAATTAACTGTATACAGTTCAATGAAGAGAACAATGTAGTAGTATTAAATTGTGGTATTTATGTGCTGTGAAACGTGAAACTAAAATGATCTGATAGAGCAATATTAATGGCGGTGCATTAAAGTTGGTGGATTGAATCCATTACGGTGCGTACAGGACAGATGAGTATCGCCGGTTCGCGCCAAACCACCTCACACACCGGGAGGCTCGTGGCTCGACACGCGATACTTGCATTTACCGCAGCGCTACCTACCAACATTCACATAAAAAGAGGGTGGTTTTTTCAAACAGATTACATTTTTTTTATGAGAAATAAGTATGCAGTATGGACGCTTTGTAATGATAGGAAAGAACTTCTTCAATACTACGAGATATACTTTTGGTACTAACAACACTGTGCTTTTTAAAAATATCTGGGCGCTATAAATAAAAAGAATATTGGTAGGTATGGTAATACTAGGTATAACTCTCTCGGTTCATGATGTCATGCTGCATGCATCGACAAAAAAATATTTTCATAATTGGTACTTAAAATAAAAACAATTTACCTCGATTATTTTTTGGTCCTACTTTACTTTAAATATTTCATTGATATCTTTAATATATTATAAGGTAGAAGAGTATGTTTGTTTGTTGGTTTAAACGCGCTTATCTCTGGAACTACCAGTTAGATTTGAATAATTCTTTTTGCGTATGATAGCCTAGTTCTTGAGGAAGATTATAGGCATTATGTAACACACGCTACCGGCAACGGGAGCAGAGCAGTAACCAAGGACGCGGATGAAACCGCGCTGCGGCAGGCTAGTTATAAAGTAAAAATGTTTAACTTTCATAAAACATATTCAGTGGTAAACAGTTTTAAGTTCTATAACCTATGTAAAATACAGAATCCTTTCCAAAGTATACAGTATCAAAAAATATTTGATGATATTATATATATATATATATATAGAATTTGATCATATTACATCAGCCTGTATATTTGGCAATTAGTAAGTTATGCTAGTTTTCGTGGGCGATCATAATAGCATTTTGATTTGTTCGATATTAATGGAAGTTTGTGTTTACTGTTTTAAAATGTAAGCAAAGCATTCGTATGTATTTTTTGTTTATATACTTTGTGTGTACATAGTTGTATAAATTTGGTCTTACTTAATAGCGATCGATGTGTCATGTCAATACCATTATTATGCAAATTGATATTGTTGTTAAACAGGAAATATACAGAGTGTATACGACGGTATAATATTCAATGCAATTACGTATAGTATGTAACATTATAAAGCAATACAAAAAAAGTCAACTAAATATCTTCAATAGTTTAGACACAGGACTACTTTTTTAATTTCTTTAATTCTAAACACTCTGTAAGTATGTCAAACGGTCACTGACTTAAGTCATAATCCACGTTGAAGAATAAACGTAGCCGCTCATTAAAGTTCAGTGAACTTGTCATAATAAATGGTGTATTGTACTTTGTTACTACTAAAATATTATTTATTTTGTTAGAAAATTTTAAATTTTTGTTTTTCGCCAAATCATTTTTGTGATTAATTTGAAATCATTATATGGGCTAGTAACAGCTGCCTTTTCATTTAATATCAAACCGTCGTATACACTCTGTATAGTACCTACCTATAGCATAGTGTAATCGGTACACAACTGTTTAATACATTAGACATTCGTTTTGTAATTTTTATTTTATTTTTATAAGCATATGGTTTATGCATACTTGTTAGTTACTTATTATGTAATTCGGGACAATTAGGATTCTACATTATACATTTTTACATTCCGAAAAAATATAGGTTTACGTCTCATAATTTTAATCGCTCTCCAATATGAAATTCTAGTGGTATGTTAGAGGTTTCTGATACCCACCGAGCGAGCCTACTACACGAATTACGAAATCACGAAAAATTGTTTTATTTTACATAGTATATGTGTATGTTTGGATCACTTTATTATGTAATCTGTGTGAATGACTAAACCCACATGCATAATAAAACAAGTGTACTATAAAATTAAATGTAAAACGGTATTCTTATTCGTTTTCCTACTTTGACATAATAATACCAGACTTTTAAATAGTTTTAGAGTTTAGAACTGAAAAGTATTAAAGAAAAGTGTCAGGTTATTACGAGATGAGCCGTTGCGAAGTGAAGACCCTGCCATCCAACACCGAAGTATTTACAGCTATGCGGTCGTTATTACTAACGCAATTGCTCTCCTAAATGATGGTTCAAAATGGTGGTTTAAATTATCGCCAATTCACCTGCGTGGTGATTATAATAAAGAGAAGAGTAAATACAAATTTTGGAGGATTCTTTTGTGCGTCCGTAGACGTCTTTCGACTGAATAAATAATTAAACGAATAGCAAAACTTGGGTGAAAACTTATCAAGTCATTTGCACATTCGTGGTCGGAGTAATAATGGAAACCTATTCAAAATGGTACATTGTGTCTAATTGGGGAATACGAAGATTTGACTAGGAATGCTCAGTGGGTAGCCCATTAATTAACTAGACCCTATAAGCAGTTAGGGTTACTTCACAGACTGTAGTATCACTTGTGAAATGTATATTGTCGTACCTTTATGCATCTGTTACCGATAGTACTAGTTAGAAGACTATGATAGACCTAATTTAAATGTTAACGAGGGCACCCTGCAACTTTAGTTAGATGTGTGTCTAATATTTTTCAGTAGTTTGGAAGAACGTTGTGTGCATCAATTTGGTTCTGATTGCTAAGTATTGAATTTGTAATAGGTACATAGAGAATGCAGTCACAAAGCTCTCTCCCATTGATTTCCGAATAAGCTGATTGGAAGAAAGCCTATTAAATATTAGCTTTATAGTTGAAAAAAAAAACATAAGCAATAAATAGATTTTACAAAAAAAAAGATACAAATAATCATGACGTAGTACCTAAAGAGTAATAAAAAAACAATATAACAACATACAAATCAATTCCCGTTAAATATAAAAGTGTGAGTAACAAAGAATTAATTACGTTCGAATACCTGAACCGTTTGCGCCGCTCTTTACCCGTTTCATTTTATTCCTATTTTACTCTACCCATTTCCATGTTCGTCAGTTTTTTTTTGTTGTACAATTTTTGGCGTATAATCCTTAACGTGTTATCTTGCCGTTGACCCAAATCCTGCATTGTTAATACAAAATCGTGGACAATGAACGCAGGCAGTAATTGACACGCATAAACCGATATTAAAAGCTTTATACGTGGGTAGGTAATTCCGTCGTGAAATTTACGCCATGGTTAAATCAGTACTGACATTAAACAATTTGTTCCACCCACCTGTTCCGGAACCCTTGTTTTAATTAAACTTATGTCGTCTAATTGCTGTTGATTGCTGTTTATTGAACAAGCGAACGATAATAGTGTGTAATAAACTATAATCGACTTTTTGATCTAAATATTCAACCATTACTAAATCTAATACACAATACATATTTTAAAAGTATTAGTGTTGTACAACAATCACTACGCGTACCTATAATTAAAAAAGTATGTTGCTCTAATGAATAAGAGAGGCTTACGACGATTTAAAGCGGAGGTACTTGGGGCAGGTCAATCAGTAAGAGGCCAGTAGTGGACGTCAATGTCAGGAATAAAAGAATGCTGCTCCGAATATTCTTTAAATATTCGTGACAACATCAAGTCTTAATATCGTAGATCAGTGGGAGTATTGAATGCAGAAATTCAAAATTAGGTAGTATAACTAGAATTTAAACAAACTGTTATACCCTATGAATCTGGTCTAATTAATTGGTTAATTGTTATTATTACTTTAAATTTTCTGCTTTCTGATGTAATATCTAAAACCGCATGTACGGTCTACATACTTATCAAAAGAGGGATACCGTAGAACAATGGACACTCAGGCAGACACAACTACCTAGTCTAATATAAAAAAAGTCGGGCCATATGGCGATAAAGGCGCAGGCAGGGCACACCAGGTAGAATTTCGTCCGTTTTAGTGTGCGATAGTTGGTTACATTACGTTGATAACTGATAAAGTTAAGTTTAACTTACCGTTGTTTATAATACAAACAATGCATCAGCACATTGGATTCACGCACTTGCACTGCATGTTCATACATTTTAGTAAGATCGATTTCCGATTGGTTATTAATCTGTTACTTTCAATACTTTGTAGATTAATGTCATTATTCTAACCAGATGTCTAAAACTTATATTAAAAAACTAAAAAAAATCCACATAAAGTCAACACGAAATTTTCTTTGTAAAACAAGTTTCGTGTAAATGGATTTTCTAAACGTAAGAATATATGTATTTCAACTGTCACGATATTTATTACGTAAAAGACGATATTAATAAATGATTTTTATGAGACCTTATGAAAGATAAATAATAAAGCGAAATGTAAAGGTCTTTTTACGCCAGTGACGGGTCAATGACTTAAGATCAAAAGGTCGTAACTTGGCAACGCAACCTTCTCAAAGTTGTTGCTTACCTGGTAACACGTGTATCAAGAAATATTTAAAGTAGTTATGGTATCATTTAAAACATCTGTAGTATGCAATATGGCAAATACTTCAAATTTATTCGTTTTTGAATTTTTCAGTATCGATCTTATGTTTTGCTGGAGCTATTGCGTGATAATAATAGTTTATATAATTTAGGCTTTAATAAAAAAAAACTAATTTCCTAGAAAAATACAACAAAAGAGACAAAAATTGTTTCAGTATGTACACATTGTACACTATTTCATTATACTCTACTAATGTATTTAGTCTCTGGTAAAAGTAATTTATTAAGTTATAAAAATAAATTGATTCTCGATACTAAAGTTAGTTTTTTATTTGTCCGCAAAAAATGACTCTACTTTGTCTAATGGCCAACAGTCAGTAGTTTACGAACGGTGGACATCATCCATTTGATTGCAAGGTATCCCACATTAAGACGGCTTCAAAAGATGCGTTTCACGCTGGGCTTAAAAACCATACGATCAAATAATTCTTGCCCAAAGAGAGGAGATGTCATCATGACAGACGGGTTAGAGACCACAGCACGATAATATTTAGTAGATATGATGCTGTACGTTACTAATACTTAAGTCACCTCTTACAACACCCAATAGTTAACAAATGAGTTTTTATACCTGAGATCATACGCCACACGTTTTAATTATTATAGTTTAGTTATAGGCTTACCTGTGCTAAAATCTTCGTATAACACGTATGCAGCTCAGACACAGTATCGCTGTACCGGTATATGTTCACGAAGTCATTCGGTCCGAGGGTATCTAGTAACGCAGATACTGTGGACTTTGCCAGCCTCCAGTAAGACGAGCTCAAGTCATCAGAATCATCCAAAAGGATGACCAGATCTTTAGGCGACGTCGCTGCTTCTACGAACCAGTTCGATGACCTAAAGTCGTAGAAGTCTCGCGCGTGGTGTGAGTAGCCGTCTTCTGGTGGCCAGGATAATGCTATATGAATTGGTTAATATTATGAAACCATTATTTTATCAATTCTGTCAATTAAAATTATTGTGTACCTCAGTTCGTATTTATCTTCTATAAAAACAGAATCTATAGCAATAGTTGTTTTCTGTAAAAATGTCAGACAAAATGTAGCTTTAGCGTAGCATTCGTAGCATATAACAGGCTACGGCGTAGATCACATTCGACACTGCGTTCGTTTGTTGAAGGAATAAAACAGTCAGACACTCTTCGTCGTTTTAACGTTTTAGATTGCTCAAAGCTCCGATACTAAGTACTGCGTCAAAATTCTACAGTGTAAATACAATGATATGAAATCAGTTGCATCGTCCGTGGACTGATTTTTAATTCAAAAACAATTTAACAAATGTTTAAAATTTATACACATTTGTTGAATAGAAGGTTGTAATGCCTAAAAATAATCAATCTACCGTGTTTTGATGTGTTGTTGCAATTTAAATGGAAACTTACGTGTATATAAAATTATAGTTACGTACTTAAAATAAAAAAAAAATCTGATTCTATTTTAAAATATAGAAATAGTACATTACCTGGATATCGCCTCATAAAGCCACTAGATGAGGCGTAGTATTGCCACGAGAGCGACGGATCTATTTCGTAGTTGTTCACGAACAGCGGATCCAAATGCTCCGACCACGCGATCTGGTTCTGTACTTCACCATCTGAGACAATATCATTATATTATATAACTGTCGTTGAAAAAAGTGTCTCTATAATAATATTTTTTTTCGCATTTTGGTCGGTAAGTGTGAGAGTGCTGGCGGTCTGACTGTGTTATCTTAATATTGCGGAAACAATAATATGAAAACAATCAAGCCTTTGGTAACATTGTGATAAAAATAATTAGGGAGAAGGACGAAAATTCTAGCTTTGTCACTCATCCGATGAAGTGCAGTATTAACAACAAACCCAGCAAGGATCTACTATAGTGAACTAAACAAAATAGTAAAAATAAAAAATATTGACGCGGTTAATTTTTCTACGGACACTAGCAAGTTTAAATGCAGTATATCATGTGCAAATTATTAAGTAATGAATAATGTATGAGCGTTAACTTTCAGTAATATAATAGCGAATGATCGCGACACTGTTGGCACCCTGTCTAGCAATTAGGGAAATTTTACTACCCGTTAAAAGAAGTGTAATTGGCAAAGTTGCTTCATTGGGCAGCCATGATTGCTTTCTCCTGAACCACGAGCCGGAAAAATTAATGGTGCGCCTGTGTGCTATGGGTTTCATATATAAACGCACCACGTCTTATGTACTGCCCTACTAAAATAGAATGACGCAACTGTCTAATATAAGTTGTCAAAATATGAGCCTAAGGAATGATACCGTTGAGATGCTTTTTGCTCTTGTCGTATCTTCTAGTAACGGGTTTCTTATTTAGGTGGCAGTGTAATTGCCTGACAATCTTTTTAGTTTAGAAAACGAGATAAAATAGAAAACTATTGTTGACCAATTATTTTTGAGATTAGTGTAAAGTTTTGTTATAACAATCGATGGTTAAATTATTATTGTTGCGAAGACTTTCTAATTTTTTTATTGGCCTCCAATTTTAAACAGCTCTCTGTTATATTCTGACTAACAAAATGTTTGAAAGTTTTTAAAGACTTAGCTTTGGTGCTAAGGTGTTACCGTACTTTTAGTTACGGTAACACCAAAGCTCTTTGACCCTAATCGAATGATTTATTCAATATTTTGCTATAGTTTTGTTCTTGTAAAAATTTCCTTAATTTTTTATAAATATGCAGATAACGGACACAAATTACAGTCAGGCTGGTGATATTTTTTTAAACATTACACAAAGTTTTCTCTACTGCGGGCAACGAACTTTTGTCAAAGAGAGTTAGGGGTGATTTTACTTTATTTCTTAGTTATTTTATTTACATTACAAAATATCTAGTTGTCTTATCGTAACTCGTTTTAATAGTAATATTCAAATCATAATATCCGTTCATAAAATAAGAAGCTCATTCAATGAAAATACAACATCGTCTACTCTGGCGCTACCTTTCATATTTTCTGAACTACCTTTGTAAGCAATTTGTGTGAAGATATGTATATATTTCTCGTGATATAAGAAATATTTAGATATGACAAAGAGGGCCAGTAAGGGTCAGGGCCCAGGGCGTGGCCGTGGTGACGGCTGTGTGCTATTCCTATTCTTTTTACAATGCAATATTACAATCCGAGCTGCTTTCATGTAATATTTAATATTATCTGAAAAGTAATAATTTTTGTAGACTGGTATGACTTTTATATCTTTTGTCATTTTTATCGCAATGAGTGTATCTTGTCATATAGATTTTGTCAGTTTCAAGGGTAAAATAAAAATGGTTTTAAATAATGATCCAATATAAAAACTACTAGACCATTAAGAGCACAGAGTCTATAACCTATTATCTATATTATAATTTGATCAAATCACGTTAATTTTTGCTTGATTTCGTGCCCACAACCTCATACTAGGTAACTTGTGGTATCGAACCTGTAGTACATTATATTCAATGCACGTATATGTGTACCATGGGTTGATACCCAAGCTAGTGAATACAACGCACTTTCTCCACAACCTAAACCAGATCCTCACAACAAAACTAAAAAACTTAATTGAAATAATAAGGTAGAACTAACATCCTTAAGCTTTTAAAGCAAAATATAAATTAAAATTATTAAATCAGTCATTTTTTATGATAGATTTGAAATTACTTTTGTATACGAGGGCGCTACTAAATAGTCAGCAATACGTCAATCTGTCCATAAATCATTGTGGCCACCCTCGCTTCATGCCATTGCTTCCCCATGTCAACAATATATTAGGTTCCATTATTTAGAAATGGAGAGTTGCTAGTATTTTTCGCTTGTGTTTTTATATTCGCTGTAAAATATCGCATATGAAGACAAATACGAAATTGTCATTGTTACGTCTCGTAATCTGTTCTCAGTGTACTAAATTCAACAATCTGTGATCACGAGAATTTAACTATTCATACTTAACATCTTTTAGTTTTGATAAAGGGGTAGAAAAGAACGTAGTCTGTAATAAACGAATATAAACTAAACTATAAAAATTTCTCGTTCTACTGTTTTATTACCGCAGCATAATAATTTACCAAAGCCATTACACACATAAGAATACATAACTAATAATAACCATTGTATACTGAAACGTCAGTCAATTTTTAACTGACCCGTCTGAAACTGTCTTTGTCACTTCAATATTAGTGACAGAAACACGGACAGAAAGACTTCTGAATATAATAAAAGACAGCGACGCAACATGAGCGGTTGTAAATGTACTAGTTGATAAAGAAGATGTCACACGTCAAGACGTTAGTACGTTACAACTATTTTACATCGCGTTGCCGTGCCGCATGCCGGCCATTTGCCGTTAGTTTTAGTCTAGATTGATATAAATGGTACTAATACAAACCTTCAGTATTGATATAAGGGGGCATGAGCACGGCACTGTAGCTGGTATTGACTGCGATGTGATCAAAGTGTCTGCTTGGAGTAAGCATGAGTCGTCGAGCTCGCGCAGCCAGGGTGCCATCGTCAGCATGAACGTTGAGCCAACGCGCATCATAGTAAGAACCGGGTGCGCCGTCGTTGCCACTACCAGCTGATAATGCTGCTGCCTCCGCACTGTCCATTATACGCTGTGTACAAAACATTTAGAAACAACAGTTAGAAAGAAGATAGTGACCAGCGAGAAACTTATCATATCACTTCTAAACATTTATGAAAATATTGCATAAAATTAATCATTAGCTTTAACAATCGTCCATAAATTCTAATCACGAAATTGTTCGAAATGATATTATGTTACTTCAGCGATTACTATTCACGTGTTGTTTGCATTCAAGACTACACTTTGACATGACTATCGCTTTATTGAGGCTGCATAGACCAAGTGCCAACAGCCGTATATCGACTTATTTAATGCAGAACGCGTACCACATGTCAAACATTAGCCGTGTACCCATTTATCAATTAGGTAATCAGTCGTGGACAGACAAAAATGTTCTTCCATTTGTATACCAGCACTGATTCTTATCAAAGTAAACACAGAGTATGTTATTTAAAGGTGAAATCATCGCATTTACCCATTTTCATCGAAGCAAAATCAAATAACGTGACTCACATCACATCAGCATACTTTAGTCAGTCACAATGAAAATAAATTCACGCTTTCAAAAACTAGAGAGCTTATTACAGAACAAGTGAAAGTATTACAAGTTTGCGGCATTTTAAAATAAAATTTTATATTTGTGTCAACATTTCCCCTTTGATATGATTTACAAGGGTTGAAACAGTCAAGTCATGGAGCGAGCCAAATGCGCATAAAGAGTGAACGAATAAAAGCGGTAGACAATTGTCGGCAATTAGCCACCGTGGAATTGGGCTGATCGATAACAGCCTTTGTCCTCAGCGCCAGGGTATTAACGAACGATCAAAAATAATCAGCTTCGCACCCCTATAACACCTTCCCTGCCTTTATTGTACGCGGAACTTATTCTTACCGCACTGTTTTTATAACCGTTTTGGACTCGTTTCCAACGAATTTGTTTCATTTTGGCATCATTTCAAAACTTAATTTAATCAGTAAATTAGCGATGTCTGACGCTGGTACGTCTATTTTCCTTAATTTGTTTTTATTACCGTTTTGTTTCGCAGGATATTAGAAAAACAGCATTAAGTACCTAAATAGGATTTTTTGGACTTAATCCGAACGCAAGCTAGGGATTCGGTTTATGTTCAGATTAGGTTCAAAATATCCAATTACGGCGATTTTCAAATAAAATATGGCATTGAGATAACATAGTAAATAACATTGTAAAAGAAAGATGTTATACTGAAGATAAGTGGGGTTGTTTCCAGGTCACCTTGCGGACTTTCGGGAATCCTTTGACCTGTGAACGGTTGATAATATTAAAGGGGTATTATAGGGGTGCGTGATCTTAACGAGCCGGCTTCTATGGCTATAGCACCCACCCCACATCTTCTGTGGAACTTCATTATTATAATATCTAGGTCACTGCCAGTATCCATATACCATGAAAATATGCCATCTGAAATATTTGAAACGGACTGCAACACGAATTTCATCACAAAGGAATAAGTTTGTTGAAAATGAACTTTAAGGTTTGTACACTGGAAATTTTATACCATTCGAATTTAAAATTAGTAGTTGAGTAGTTTTAGAATGTTTTTATGGTATAACGTATCCACAAGGTTAAAAAGATGTAGAAAAACACAGTTTATAAATAAGAGTTTTTAGTTGTGAGACGAAATAGCCTCATCGGAGGAACAAGCTCGCAAAGTGGGGGCGAAGTAATTAAAACTTGCACTGAGCTGTGCGGCGGACACCGCCGCTCGGCGCCGCACCTTGCGCACTTGCACACCACCACAACACTATTTTTATTAAAATTAATCCTTTGATAATAAGTAGTGAAGCTCACTATGCTGTTAAATATTTTTATAAAACTCGTTCATTAAAATTATCCTTTTAACATTTTATTTTAACGTAACAGAGAAAAGTGTGAGGACCGAGGGGTAATTGGGTGCCGGCGCTCTCTCTCTCTCTCACCGAGCGAAATACATTATCATGAAAACTAATATTCTTACGTCGATCTTCTATGAGAGGGTAGTACTTTCCCGGTCGATCCGGCCAATTCATACTAAAACCAGCAAAAATGCTAAAATGAACAACAAGTCTGGTATTTACTTTGAAAACTAAATTTTCTTTAAAAAATATTTTATGCCTTCCACCTGTTACACAAACATGTTTATTCATGGAAGTTCTAAAGATACGTGACTCGGACACTGACAGACATATATACGTCAGTTAACCCAGTCTAGAATAAATATGGTGTTTAGTGAAGTTAATTAATATTTTAAAATCAACATAATACGTACGTAGTTGCGTGGCGCTAAACTGTATTTAAGTAATGTTAAATTATTGTGTCATCTTCTTTATGGTATTATATTACATATATGTTTTATTTAATTCTACTAATATTAAAAATGCGAAAGTTTGTGTATGACATGTGTGTATATTTGTTACCACTCAGCGCCTAAACGGCTGAACCGATTTCGATACAAATGGTATGTAGATAGATACGGTGCCGGATAGGCTACTTTTTATCCCGAATATCGGTCTGGTTTCCGGGATACAAAACAAATTTACGCGCGGGCGAAGCCGCGGGGCTCAGCTAGTATTACATTTGTCCATCGAGATACATTTCGTGGGCGGCATCATATTAATTCAGCTAAAGTCGTTGTAGTAAGAATAATTGCTATCTTTATCCATATTCCATAGAGGAGCTAATAGAGTAAACGAGCAATTTAATAATTACATGACACCGCCCTTACTTTATCTGGGCCATTAAGCGCTCTCTGAGGCGAGCATTCTTGGAACAATGCTTAGTGTCGCCTTAAATACATTTCTTTATTTTGTTTTAGCTACAGTTTCATTAAGTGCGAAATGTAAGCGTCGTTTTTTCTGAACGCGACGCCCGCAGCGCGCAATCCCCTCGATTTTTCAACTTTATTGTGAAACTAAGTTCCGTCGCTTTTGGCTTACTAATACCAAGTCCTATTCCATCTTTCGCTCCTTCTACAATTCAATTCTAAATATTGTACAGTTGTGTTTTTATAATAGCTGCGTTATTCTAAATAGTCGTGTTACCGGTCGAGCCTATTGCACAGCTACTGGTAGAATTAATTAACCACAGAGAATGCCACCAACAATACGAGCGAGTGCCGGCTTACATTTATTAAATATACATTTCATTAATGCTTATGAAAACGGTTGAATAAAACAATTTTACTCATTATTGAACCTTATCACGAAAAAGTAACTAAATAATGTTATATGTGGTTATTAAAATTCAACTTGAACTGCAAATATTTAGACCGTTTGCCCTTATAAAATTATAGTTATATAGTATTATTATTAGCTATGTGACCTTCGATATAAAATAAAAATAACCCAATATCTTCTCGTTGGTTAGTGGGCAACTTAGATATACCATAATACGGGCAGTCATGTTACCTGCCTATGAAACTCACCACTTGCACATAACACACTAATTTGTCTGCTAAGCAATAACTATTGCACGAGATTTGTTTTCAGCAGTTAACGTTGGGTTGTCCTCTATACACTTCTTTGCTTTGTATACAATGTCTTATAACATAAACTTCAATTATTCTTTATCTCTTTGTTCCACACAAGACACGTAGTTCATTATATGCAAATAAATTTCAATTCAGATGAATGTTTATAAAGAAATACAGTGAGCACGTTGATGTGTTACACTCATTTGTATCAACCGGTAAAGATGAGGGGTTGAGAGCGAATAAAGCAAAGATAAACGGCTCTGATAAACGAGACGTATTCACTATGATTCCGTCTCGTTGCCGCTCAATGTGATACATACAGCCGCTTTAAAGTAACTGGAACACGATAAATGTTTAGTATACTTTTTATTAATTCTGCTAAACCTACGGGTACGGAAAAACGTTCTTTAAGTTTCTAGCACTATACACGCTTTTCCAAAACTTATTACATGCTGTTACACCGTTCTTAATTAGCAAGGCAGAATACACCACTTAATTTTAAGATAGAACACAAAAAATTATAACAAGGAACTCATCTGCTGCAGTTTCTCCAACTACTTTTCGGTTATCATTAGCGCTTATTTGAATAATTACTAATTCATTTAATTCAAATTTGATTTAGCTTCATAGTGACTTGACGACATGTTGTGTTTACATTACATTTGGTTTTCGGAAAGATCGTACAACCACACAGCTCGCCAGTTGTTCTCACAGTCGTATATTTATTTTGTCATAGATTTATTCACAACAACGGCTACATTGGTGATATCTTACAAGTGTTACAAAACCTTCAGCGACGAGCCATCGTGGTACGGTCTGTACAAGTAAGCATTGGAAGCTTAAAAACTTTGTTGACAATTTTCAATGACCTAACATCTGAATTTTGGTGAATACGGCTGATTATCGCATGACAAGAGCTATTTGAAATTTTTAGACGAATTGTAGGATGACACTTTCCGCGCCAAGAAATAGATGCAGCTACCGAAAGGAAAAAAGAGAGTACAGAACATGGCAACGGCATTTGAAAGAACAGTGCGCGCATTACGTGTCACATTCAGAAGAAAAAAAATGTCGCCTTAGTATTGGGTGTCACATTTTATTATTTTTCTGACTTTACTGAGAAAATGTGAATATAATATTGTGTAAATACGTATTATTGTTTATTTGGTAAAGTTAAAGACTTAATACGGATGTTATACTTATTGCTATAAACTGGTTTTGTGAAACCCGAAAGGACTAAGGAACCCGCTCGGCAATTGCAAACGACGTAGTGGACGTCTTCTGGCTGATAATGTAAGGTAATAGAGTGATATAATGTTTAAACACCTCCTGAATGATCTCATTGCTATAAACACCGGAGTATGCGAATTTAACAAGCTTTAAATCTACATTTTTCAATACCATTCGTTCGTATCTTAAGATATCAAATAGTTGTAAAGGTTTTTGTGACTCTGTGCTTGTATGTTTCACAGAAGCAATATAATTCTACACATATTCGTAATATCTCTGAGTTTTAAATAAACGAGTAAGAAGTACCAGACGTTAGTACTAGCTGATTTCCAGAGGTAAGTGAACGTTTATTTGTGTAATATTGTACGTACATATATTCTTCTTCTTACATACATTGTGTTTTTTACTTGCATTCGCAATTCAACTTGTTAGTAATATTGTGCTAATATACATTGACTTAACGGTGGTAAATGTTAGAACTTTACGCTCATAAACTTTGTAAGCACCAGAATAACAGAAAGTAGGCAAAATATCTTTACTGCAAATTGCTGCTAATATTGTGGTTTGCAAGAATATTTCACATTGTTACTTGGTTACTTGGTGGGTTTTGTACCAACAGCGATTTTTAAGTCTTTAAGCGCCACCTCGGTCACCGGTAACCGCAAACAATAGATTTTCTATTGTGTCTGTATGTAGTTCTATTGTGTGTATGGCGTTCAAAGTGTTAACTATTAGTTTATAGCCAAATATATTGTTATTATTATTAAAGAACATAGCGACATAATAGATAATTTCTATAACTTAAGCATGGGAAGACATATTTACAGCATAACTTAAGTGTTCGATCGGTAGCGGTAGTGTCATAAAGTTGAACAACTAATTTGGCAGCGTGTTAGGTGATGTTTACACGCGACGACGTGACGACGTGACGTGATGCAATAAGTCTGCGGCGACGAGCGTGCCGTGCGGTCGACTGCTCGCCTGACACATTTAAAATCGTATACCTAAAGATTACTAGCTGCGCCCCACGGCTTCGTCCGTGCGTCTCCCTCGGGAACCAGACCGATTTTTGGGAGAAAAGCCTACGTCCGTCTCCGGCACCAATTCTATCTACATACCAATTTTCATTGAAATCGGTTTACCTTTTAGACGCTGAGTGGTTTGTTGGCTTTTTCTAACAGTTTATAATAACATGCCTCCAACAATTGCTTCTGTATCCTATTATGAAAAAAATCTTTATAATATCTCATAAAATAGTTATAAAATATAAAATGTCACTAAGCTGTTTTGAATTTTAATTAACCGACTTCAAAAAAAGGAGGAGGTTTCTCAATTCGGCCGTATATATATTTTTTTATGTGTGTTCGCGGATAACTCCGTCGTTTATGAACCGATTTTGATGATTCTTTTTTTCTTGGAAAGGAAATATTTCGAGGGTGGTACCATAATAAGGAAACCAGGATCTGATGATGGCATCTCAGAGAAATCAAGAGGAACTTTCGAAAATCGTACTGATGACTAGTGCTTTTATTATGTTTTTCATTAAGTATTTTAAGGCACTACTATTTAGTGAAGGTTTGGAGATGATCTGATGATGCACAAAGACAGTCGAGGGAAATCCTCAACGATTTATAGCAACTACTTGGTGTTTGGACTTAATTCGTTTCTAATGATGAGAACTTTGCTCCCATATTGTGTTATAAGTGCCATTACAGGTGACCATAGACAGTCGAGGGAATTCCTCAACAGCAGTCATGTCGGGCTTACTTCATACGGTTCAATATGCCAAAATGTTTAGTAAGCAAGTAAATACTCAATAACTAAATATTATAAGAATCTTACTACAATAGCAAATTAAAATTGATAATACCTATAAATAAGTACCTAATAGTTATTGTTTTACATGGCACCAACTTCAAAATTATAATTATAAAATACTTATTTAATAATTTCTGATTAACTAAATCAAAATACGAATTACTTTCTGCTAAGTAAACTTATTTTTAACTTTTTAGTTTCCTTCCCGTTCGAAGTCGGTTTTTATTTGTTTAAAAATATTTTTTTATTTATAAAGATTAAAATGATAAAGATGTGACGATACTCTGCCGCTGACATCAAAGTGTATACAGTTTTATATAAATTTAGTTTAATACTAATCTTGAATCTTTTAATCTACGTCTGAAAGAGGACACAGAACCGCTATTCTTACAGTCATCCTATCATGATAACAATGGAGGTGGTGGCAACTACTACTAGGTAATTTTGTCGTGTTTTATTTGTTAAGACAACTCTTTCTTGAACATACGCTGGGTCGAGGAGTACTTTATAAACATACAATTAACGGACACAAAGTATACCCACACTAGGAACAAACATTAATAGATCACACTAAGTTTTGTTCCGTGTGAGAACCTCACAAACTCGTGCACAGCAGTCACTTGTGCTCCCACTGCACCACGGAGGCATTTTTTTTTTTTTTTTTTTGGCGACAAGTATGATAATATTATATTATTCAAAAACACGACGAATGCTCTCATGACAATGCATTAAATATACCATTACTACAGCAAACATTTCAAATAAATGTAAATATTTACATCAACTCATTTCAAGTTTAAACCGTCCAGGTAAAAATTGCGAGCACGCTTTACACTCGATGGTGGCACTCGAACAGCATGGTGTACGACTAAAACTGTCGTTAAATGTAATATGAACATTTATATTGATTATAAATTTATAAACATTCAATGTATGTTTCAAATGTATTATCTAAATACGCATGTAAATCATATATTGATTTTTGATGCCTGTAAATAACATGATTGCATTGATGACTGGACTTGCCATAAGTAGAGATAATTAAACATGTTAGTAATACCGCCCAATGTCATACACGTCATGTGCAAAGTCAATACTGGCTCAAAAGCATCGAAGCGCTCTATAATCTTCAATACTATGGTAAAGCCTCACTGACTATATTCATAAACATAACTACCGTAATGGTAATTACTACCTAATCCTTTGAGACAATATAGTATATAGTGTAACAAAAACCATGTTCGGTTCTGGAGATTTATAAATATCAATGTTAAAAGTTGAAATCGCCAGTCCGCATTGAGCAAACGTGGCGATCAATTCTCATGCCTTCCCTACGGCAGGAGGCCATTCCCTGCACTGGAATAATAACAGACGTGGTATGATGATGATTATGATGCATTGTTTTTATTTTATGTCCAAATAAATACGCTCTATACATGTATTACTTTCCTTAACTCATAACCCCAGTCAGTCAAACAAACAGACAAACTTACGCTTAAGTTACTAGTCTCGTAATAAACATATATAAGGGTCATGGAAAGGGTGCGAAATAAATAATAGCAGTTATTATTACGTTCTACGTGGAAATATGCAAAGACAGGACATGATCAACCTTGTATGTCAAATGTCGTATACTTGTTTGTGTAAAGATTAGATTGCAATAACGTGGTATTAGTACGCAGGTGACGCCTGTTAATTGGTAAACACTAGGTAACTTTGTATTTTACGGCACTGACCAGGCCTTTTACTCTCTCTTGCTTAAAATATAGGCGTGATTCCATAAAATTCTAAATTAAATATTAGTATAAGATTTCGTAAGTTTTGATCACTAGTGGACATCAGGTCACGCCTAGTTGTGTCACCTAGAGGAGCCCGGCCGTGAGCCAAATACTAAACATTTATCTCAACATAATCCCACGAATATTTAACAAATGAATTAATACAATAATTATAATTCTCTAATTGCGTTCGTAATATGAAATGTACGTTACACTACTATAATACATAACGCCTAAACCATTGGTAATACAATAGAGGGACCTAATTATGCAACCACATTGTTTAGCACAACCTTTTGAATCGTTTAATTTCATTTTGTATGAAAAGAAACGATCGCATGTCGCCTCTCAATGGATGTATTGTTGTAAAGAACAAAACGTCTCAGGCATATCTCATAATAACGCGATTACTAGGCTATAACGTTTATTAGAAGGCAGTGGTCGCTAAATTGAGTTTTCTCCTGAGGTGACGCTGTAGGTTATTGACCTGCCCTTCAGTAAAGCCGCGCTGACCTGTGACCAGCGCCCACGTTATCTCGCCGCTCCCTCGTGTTATCGCTTTAATATCAAACAAGCTACTGAAATTGCACTTTTTATAAAAATATGTACCTATGTAAGTATATGGCATAGGTCCTAATGATTATAGTGCATGCCTCATATGCACTAGATTCATCATATTGGATTAGTACTTTAAACAATCGTAAAAACCTGGACCAATAAAGTAAGAAAAAAAGATTTTGAGAGTCGATGTAAACTTTTATTGCTTGTTTGGTTTAGTAATTGCTTAAAAGGAATAACATTTTATAAATCAAGTAATTTCTAGTAAGTAGATATTTTAACATTCTAGTATCTTGTATCATAATTATGTACGACGTAAGCGTTGTAAGTGACAGTGTCAAACGTGGAATTGATGGAGAGTGTATTATTGTGGCTAATGTACGCGTCAATGTTGAGCGCGTTTTAGAATATTGAGTAAGTAGCCTACAGGAGTGAGCGCGGTGTCTCCTGGGCGAGAGTGAGCGAGACAGGGGTAGGTTGCGGGTAGAGCCTCCGAGCGGGACAGGGCATCGTCTCAAGACTGCGAATCAATAAAGTCCACTCGTATAAGTTGGGTGGTGCAGCGAGTGGATATGGGTCACGGTGCACTCAGCCCCCAAGACGGTATTTAATAACCCTCTACACGCTCTGACAGATATTACTCGATCCTCGCTCCGCCTGCGAAATGTTTAAATGTAAGCGATGGACCGCCTTGAAGATTTTAAATGCGCTTTTAAATCGTTATGACATGATAAAAAATGAGATCGTGTTTTATCGTTCGCGTTTTAAATTTTCAATAGGACGCACCGGGAGGCTGACAGGCGACGGCGGCGTCGTCGTAAATGTCGCATCGGAGATGATTGTCACAGCAATTTCCGCCACCAATTGCGATCCAATGGTGTGAATTATGTCAGAGATTTCTTGTCACAAACAACTGGTGTTTCGCAATTTGCTGATGGCGGCATTAAGGTCGAGCAAGTGCAGCGGTCTACTACCTCCTTCCCCGTTCCTTCGCTGCACGCGGCGGGCTGCCCCTTTACACCCCGCGGCACGCCGCTGGAATTTGGCGGTGCGCCTTGCACTTAGGCTTGATACAGAATTTAAGCATAGGTACACATGTTGTATCCTACAGCGTGGAAAGCGTAACGTATTACCTTACTAGCCGGGCGGATATTGTACCTGCCTCTGAGCCTTTATCTTTCAAAGGCTCGAATAAGTACATTGACCAAATTATATGAGCGATACACAAACGATATTGTTCTTAAATTTTAGAAGGTATTTAATGAAATTAGGCGTCTATAAGAATATACAGATTAGAGGTAAATACAAGTCGAATGACACAAATATTGTTCAACAATGGTAAGTACATAAGTATAGCAAGTAGTAAAACTAGGAACAGTTTATCGCAACGTGGGTGTGTGTGTGTCAATTGTAATCCATTCAATATTGTCATACCGTACTGTTATTTTGTGGTATCAGGGTTGTTTTCTTATTAAATGTTTTTTAACTTGATGACTGTTAGTATTGTAGCAATATTTTTAGTTTGTATAATTTCAAAGAAGATGCTGATCACATTTTATTACAAACGATAAATTGTTGTTAGTGAAATTAAACAATTTATTTATTTACAGAACGTAGTACTTGAATATAGCCAATGTGGTGAAACTATACAATTCACGTATACTATAAGTAGCTTATCAGATTTTATCACTGAACAGAAAAATATGTGGTATTACAAAATTGTGCTTATAATTAATTGCGTCTGAAATAATTAACTCCTTTTTAGGGTCCCGTAACTCAATAAGAAAAAACGGATACAGGGACATATAGGATCACTTTGTTGTCCATCCGTTTGTCTGTTTGTCTGTCAAGATCCCATATCTCGGGAACGCGAGGAGATATTAAGTTGAAATTAAAACGATATACTCAAATCTACAGTTTCTTGAAGCTTTGAAAAAATCAAACTCTTAAGTTAACATAAAAAAAGATAAGGCCGTTTATGACGCAAAAAACGTATATGTCGACACTCTCAAGGGAATCAAAATTCATAGGGTGTTTTCCGTTGACCTAGAACTATGAAATTTGGCAAGTAATACCGTCTTATACTACAAGTATAGGGAAAATCTGAAAACTTTACATTTTAAATTAATAATTAAAAAACGGGGTCTTTATGGCAGGAACGGCGGTCAAAATTTTGAATTGAGTTAACCGTGTCATGTGGGGTATGGTCTAAAAGGGCTTCATTGGATTGAACAGATTTTAATTATTTTTATGATGTATAGTTTTTGATTAAATATAACGAAGAAAGAAAAAAAACCTCTTTTCTTTTTTATAAGTATAGGTAGGTACCTAATAATTTTGGTGTATGTAGTAACTAACTACTACTAAAGCATTTTTTTTTACGTGGGTGAAGTAGAGCTCTATAGACGTCTACGCCAGTTTAGATTTCTAATAACTGTAATATGTAAAGTGTATTTTAAGTTTAACTCTGAATTAAAACAAAGATGCTACGAAAAACAAGGCTGTTTCGCAACGCATCACGCCTTCGACTGTTTCAACAACTTTACTGAAATGTTACTCCTTTGTTTTAACTGTAGTTGTTTCCTTAAACACGAATCCTAGTGAAAAGATTTACTAGTGACCAGCAAGTTGCTACGAAGAGCTACGCTTACCGCTACGAATATATCTTGGCTACGAACAGATAGTGAAATGTAGTGAGTTACTGTAACAGAGTTTATAATTGTTTTGAACCAAAATTGAATCAGTAGTAATATCGAAGCTGGCATTTTCAAGTGTTTAAAGGTAACACCTGTTCACTGAATAGTTGTGTCGGAGACGGGGACGGAACGACGCAGGCAACTTGCTACAAGCTCGTCAACTCGTGCATGAATAGCTTGACAAATAGTTTACCTTACATTATACAAATTATTGAGTTCATCATAGTTTGTTGAAGTATGCGGTAGTTCGCTGCGTCTTTATACTATAACGTTTTATAAGCTAAATTTGTTGCATAACATTGTTAGTATTTTAAATAACATTATCAATTATGAATAACTTACGGTACGAAGAAAGGTTTTACGGGTGGTCTATTTTAGTGCATTTTTGTTTGGTTTTTTTTCTTTAATATCAACTTATGCACCTGTGTCGTAGAGAAGTGCATTCTTGTTATGAATCTAACGGGTTTCTTTCAGAGATCCAGAAACTCCCGCGTCTATTATAAACCTAGACGTCCAGTATTATATAAACCTTTACAAATAGACGAAGAAACATACAGAGTCTAAAATGTAAGTACCGTAAACAAATTAATTAATTAAGGAAATGAGCAAGCAAGTATCGTATACATGTAAATAAATCCTTTTCATTGTACACTTTATTTCGAGAACGTTCGGAATCAAGTATTGAGATTGAAAAGGTTTTAATTTTATCAGAGTTGGATAGGATTACATAGGTACGTGATTAAATTGATTAGTTAACGTTAGATGAATGCATCAAAAAATCGAAGATCTTTAATATATTTTGTGAGTTGTTTATTTAAAGAGTGGTAATTATTTTTTAAACAGGTGGAGCGGTTGCAAAGTTCACCGTTTATCATCATTTACAGCCCAAATTTATATACATGTTACAATGTTTTTAGAAATTTTAATCTCAGTGCCAATCTCCACAAAATAAACATAGACAGGCCTAAGTCTATTTTCAACTGGTGATGGATTCACACTTTTAATTTCATTATAATTTACCCCATTCTGCCCATTTATGCTACATATTCCCGTGAAGATTCACGTACACGTAGAATATACGAAACTTATTTTAAAAAGTGAATGCCGCGGGTAGCGTGGTACTAAGCTAATATTTAACATAGTACCCCATTTTCAATTTGACCTGTTTCTACTGTACATTTTTATGTAGCTAAATAAAATATAGCAAGGAAGAGGTTAGAGGGTGGGCTTCATCCCGCGGTCACTGTTTACATTATGCCTATTATATTATTATGATTTATTGCTCAATCGATGCGCCGCCCGCCGTTTACCGAGGTGCTCCGGTAATTTTCCCAAAACGTTCCTAAACTTCATGTACATAGAGGAATTTGAACTATGCTTCAACTTTAAAGGAATCAGAAGCTTTGATACTGCGAAGGTACTGGTAAATAGTTTGTGTAAAAATAGCAAGGCATTTATGTTAAGATAGGAGCTAGAAATTATGTATAATGTACTTTGTTGCTGTTAAATAAGGTACTGTGAGGCTTATCACTCAAATTAAGTAATTTTTGCTTAGTATTAAAGAAGTACGTATTGTTAGTATTAGTGTGCTATGTTTACAGCACTGTTTTAGCAGCATCTTTTAGCCAATAGACGTTCTCTTCTCTCCACTTTTTCTTTCCGCATCTTGCCTTTGACCGTTTCCCAAGGCGCTCCCATCCATGTGTGACGCGCAATTTTGAAGATACATATCATGTATTCAACAATCAATCTAGTGCTGGCTATTCAACTTCGAAGATTGAGAGATAACATAAATCGATATCGATAAATCGAGTAGGTATACTCGATATGGTCAGGTAGTGCGATTGAATTGTTGCACTCTCAAAACGGGACATTGTTATAAAATACTAGCTGTTGCTCGCTGCGCCGTCCGCCTGAATGTCGGTTATCGCATTTTCCATACAAACTTTCATCCCCTATTTCGACCTTTTAAAACCATATTTTCGCAACAAAAGATAGCCTATGTTGTTTCCTTAGGTCTATTCTATTTCTGTACTAAATTTTATCAAAATCGGTTTAGTGGTTTAGGCGTGAAAACGAAACAGACAGACAAAGTAACTTTCGCATTTATAATATTAAGTATGGATATATTATAACGTCACGTTCTATTAGGCTCGTGTGTATCAATGTCCAGTAGAATACCATAGGGCGTGCCATAGGTATATTTTATTTTAGTATAGTAGGATTTAATTTCAATAACAATATAAATAAATAATACCACAACAACTACACAACGCCATCGAGACCCAAAGTAAGCATATATTAATAGCTTGCGATATAGGTACTATAATGCGGTTATACATACTTGTAAACACATATATATTATACATAGAAACAGTAATATGGCAACTATGTTTATATAAACCGGGAAAGCTTTTTAAGCTTCTTTAGCTAAAGCATATATTTACCTGATTTATAGAACACTGTAAACAAGTAAAGCAGTTTATACTCATTACATACAACTGTCGTAGGGTTCACCCTGTGCCAGTTGTTTGTAATGAAATCATTGTACTCGTCTGTAATGCTTAGAAACAACGTTCCTATATATAATTGTAGTGTTGGACTTTTTTAAAGTAATGATAAGTTATATTATAATAAAATATATAACAGGTATACGCAGAGATTGCGGGTTCGATTTCCACTGAGTGCAAATATTTGAGTGTATGAAAATGGCTATTTGCATTGGTCTGCGTGTTTGTATAAATGTATGTATTTACAAATATACTTAAATAAAGTATGTATATCCGCATTCTAGAAACCATAACACGAGCTGTAATATATGCTTACTTTGGGTCGAGGTGGCGTTGTGTGTAGTTGTTGAGTTATTATTATTATAACAAATACATATACAAGCTATTTTATCTATGCACAAAGTTCAAAAGCGAGTTTAAATCAGTTTTATATTTATCAAATTTCATCTAACAATATAGCTGGCTAAACCGAGAATATAAAATAAAGAGTTTGATTATAACAAATCTTCATAGCTCGTTATAATCGTTGTGAACGCAATCTCTAAGTAATGTTGGAGTTCATTTAACAATGCGTCAAATTGAAAGTGCATAGTCAGAATGCAAACACAGAGACAAGAACGAGTGCATTCAGCTAGATTCGCCGGCGCCGCGACACGCCCACACCGCGCTCGCACCGCACGGCCCTCTTTGAACATATATTATGTAAGTACCACCTGCGAGTATCTCTCCCGTTTGTCTACCTACAGTCTATCCTACTCAAGATTTTTTAGTCTTTATATACATACGGAAACGTACTGAGGAACATTGAGCATTGTTTTAGTCTTAAATCACTGCGTTGATAGTCTTGGCTGCCGTGGTATTTTGTATTGTATAATAAAGGCTTTGCCGCCGACGTAGCAAATTCTTTCAGTTTTTTGATCGATTTAATTTGCAAAACGGCTGCATTGAATTGAATCGCGTTGATAGAATTCCGTACCGGGTACAAATCACAAAACATTCCAATCCCTCTGGTTAATTGAATCCTGTAAGCCTTCATTAGAGATGGCGGGGGACGGTTCGACAAAAACGAACTTTTACGGAAAGGAGAATGTCGGCGTACGGACAAAAACCACAAATGACATTCGGGAGGTGGCACGGATCGAATAATTACGTCGCCGTCACCGCGGCTCATGCCCAACTTAGCTTTTATACTCCAAACACCGGCGCTCCTTCATAAAAGTTTGTGCACAACTTATCACGACCTGAATTATTACATGTTTTACCAAAACGTAAGTGCTTAACAAACTTTGTCTAAGTGAAAAGATGTCAACACGAGTATCTAAAGACTTGCCTTATATCACTCACGTGAGATGCGATCTTACAGAACAAATATGTAGGTGTATTTTATGCAAAAGTTTCTACGACGAATCTGCATGTATAGGGTATATAGTGAATAGAAAGGGCACACTCGCAGAGAGATTTATTCCCTCGAATTTGTAACTTTGCATACGGCTGAAAGTTGCCAAGACAACAGCGTTCAGAGGACTAGTTGAGATTCAAAAGAATTCCAATATCAGCGGGCTCAGCGAATCTCGAAGACGAGTGGCCGCGAGGTCGAACGAAGCGCGCTCAACTTCACCATCGACCACTGCTGAATATGTTAATGTCGGGACACGTCGCACTCAGCGTTCGGAGCTCGCTGTCACCACAATAACGCTACATCCAATTCGCAACTCGCCCGCTTCATCGTTAACACATTCCTATTGAGTTTTCTACCGAAATGGAATGCCGCGGTTTTATTGCTTTTGTTACATAAATTGAAAAGTGCCTATTTGTGGCTTAGGGTGTTTAATTAAACTAACCCGACAATGGCACAAGAACACTCTGAATAATCGTCATCTTAATTAGTCAAGTTGGTCGATGTTTGAATTGTATTATTAATATTAGGCATTGTTTCATAATCAGCAGTTAGAAATGTGAATAAAGTTAACCATTTGATTTGATTTTGATTTTTTTATTTAAACCTGTTAAAGAAGTGTTTATAACAAAGACTCGAAGCCATTTAAGAAAACTACTCGTGATGCTGAATTACATTTGAGAGATCTTGTGATGTTTAAGACAGTTCTTATATTATAAATTTGTAATAATCTATACATATAATAAAAATGTAACCGATCGCTGTCTGTACATGGAAGATATATGAGAAAAAATACTATTGGGACCTATATCAACGCAAATAGAACCCAAAACAATGATTGTTACAATTTTTGTCTGTTTGTCTGTTTGTCTGTGCGTTTGTTCACGCTAATCTCAAAAACGGCTTATCAGATTTAAATATGGTTTTCGCTGATACATTGTGGTCAGCATCACTTAACATTAAGTGTTTGTTTCATGTCAATCGGTTTATAAATAAAAAAGTTATGCTAATTTAAATAATCACAACGTCATAAATGTGGTATGTATTTAGCTTAGCTTAGTTTGTTTTTAAGTTAGGTTATCACGTCTTATTTCTTTATTAAAATGTAAATTAAAATGTAAATACTTTATTAGTTAAAATGTAAATACAAGTTAGATTTATATTTTCTGGATTTATTTTATTTTTTATTTTTTGTGATAAAAACATGTTTGTTAACACGTTTCATTACGGAATAGGTGGAATTGAAGTGAATTACGAAATGGTAGTAGTCGATTTACGCTGGTTTCAACATGAATGGGTCGGATCGACCAGGGATGTACTACCCTCTCATAGTTTTCGACGTAAGAGTAATAGTATCCATATTATTGCGTTTCGTTCGGTAAGCGCGGGAGCCGGAGGCCCAACTGATGCAGAGATGACAAACCTCGCAGCATGTGTGGGACCAGCTGAGTATCCGCGGAGTCATTGTGTAGGTGGTGTGGGTCAACCCGCCGGCCAGGGAGACCCGTATAAACGGCCGCTGGCCGCCCGCGGCATTGTACAAGGGCCCAATTAGACCTAACCAAAAAAAAAGAGACTACCCCACCAGGTTGCGCATAATCTCGGAGTGGTTCGTCGTGCAGGTTGGTGACCGGATAGTGGGACCCGGCGACCATTTTCCGTGACCGGATAGTGGGAGACGGTACGGGGGCCTTTTGCGAGCAGTCCGTATCATGGAAGCCCGGAGGCCTAAGACCCTTGAGCCTTTACAGCTGCGAAGAGACATCGCCTCCTCAACGGCCGTCTTCTATCGCCTTTACCACGGAGAGTCTTCTCAACAGCTCTTTAAATTAATTCTACACTCTCGCGGCACAGAGCCATTTCACTTGTGCAACAACATTTGAGTTAAGCTTACCTTTGATGATATTGTATTAATTTTAATTGTTTTTATGTAGTTCTCTTGTTTTCAGTAAAATATTAAATAAATGAATAAAATACATTTTTCGTATACGATTTTGTATGCTACCTTTTTTCGTTATTCCTTCATCCATCAGTCATTTGTACCTACTATTTCTTTCGCATTATAATCTTGTAAATGTTATTTACATTTTCATGTTTTATTATCAGTTCTGATAAATCTTCATAGAGAAGCTAACAATTTCTAACGAATGTATTACCAAAATGTATATTATAAGTTAAATGACAAAAGTTACGACTGCAATCCGTTTAGATTAAATACACAGAACTTAAGCGTCGTCTGATCTCGACTCGCATGACAATTCACTTTGAGAGGATTTCTGTATTGTGCACTATATTCAGACACAGACGCGACGACAGGCACCAAACAATGCTACGGAACACGAGCCACTCGTCACCACCATGCAATACTTACAGGCTTAAGTAAATTTCACTCGCTACTAATTAAATTCTATTACGTTTTATATACGAGTAGGCTCTTCAAGTTTCTAGCTGGGATTACTTCGGAGGCGTATTGTTAAATTGCTTTTAACCCTCTAGGTATCTATCGAAATAAAGGATTACGTATACGGGCATGTGGATAAATCTCGTAATTGAACCTTGTCATACAATATATGTATTTGTATTAGTAGAAAACTGATATAAAATGAGGAATGCGATTTAGGATTATAAGCTTTATGATAATAAATACACGATGGACATTTCCGAAAAGGCGCATTTTAACTTATTACTGACGAACAGACGGTGCGAATTATGCAGGGTCATAGTATGCTGAATGGTACTAATATTTTGATAATAAAATATGTACATACAATAGTACCTAAGTGAAAGTATTTACAATTATTTTGATTATTTAAATAATATAAGGTATTATTTGTAAATATCTAATATTGTAAATAATTTTTCAATATTAGATCCGTGCTCGTTTCAGCATGAATGGAACGTATCGATCGGGAAAGTATTACGTTCTCACAGAATATTGGCGTAAAGTATTAGTTTTCAAACTGTTGTGTTTAGCTCGGTGTGTAAGAGCGCCCGCGCGGTTCTTTCTTTTTTGTGCTTCCTCATTCCTTTATTCCTTTAACGACAACGACTAAATTGCGTAGTCTTAGCACTATTTCTGTAAAGCTTAGAACCTAGTTATGTACACGTCTTACTACCAAGTAGTTCGTTTAATTAGTAATTTACCAGTTTTAAGTTGTTTAAAAAATCAAAGTGACTTAATCTTATATGATGCAGTGAGGGACGTAAAGTGAGGGATGCTATTCCAGTTGCTGAGATGCAAATATATCCTATGATAGGAGATATCTTCTTTATAAGATGCTTTAAAAAATGCAGATTCAAAATTCTTCGGTAAATTATATCAAGTTTATAATTGGGTGACGTAATTATATTATTATAATAAGTTTATGTAAAGGTATTATACCTAATAACATAACTCACGGGTCAACGGTCAATCTTGGCGTAGGCGTATTTGCTGAGTAAACATTTTTGTTTATGTGGTTTTTATAGCAGTATGAAGTCATCTTCGTCGTTTGCTCGTTCCAGCCTGACAAATTCTTACTGTCTCTGAATGCCTCTTCTCATCACGGCCTAGGATATTGATCATCTTAATGAGTCCAGATTTCTTTACTAACCGTCAGTAATATTTAAACTTGGAAGTGCTTAAATATGACTTTGAAAAATCACATTGAATTTTGGACGGTTTCCATCCTAAAAACTTGTGTATGCGTGGTTGCCTAATCCAATAAGACATCATGATTACACCTCTTAAAGTCATGGTACTTTTATTTTTATTTTATTTTTTATTATCTAATTTATTATTATTTCTCAGTATATAATTATATTCAAAGGGATTATTTATTTTAAACTCTGTAGCACCGATTATAAGGCGTACATTTCTGTATAGTCGTATTTCGTGTTGTATCTTTCTTTCACTAAAGGTGTGTTATCTGTAGTTCAACTCTGTTAAGGTACTTCATTTAAAAGTTTGAAAACTTTAAATGACTTGGATGTAATCTTAGATCTGTTGAAGCGAAATGTCACGATGAAATATTATTTTCTCTTAAAAATACGATGTCTTTGTTAAATGTAAACAAAACAAAATACAAATGAGAAGCTTATCTAAGCCTGGCCATTAAATAAAAGTGACTGATATATTATGGTGATTTTTATTTACAATGGTTTTGTATGTTTTGTTTTAAATTTAGCATTTAGCATGATTGCTCTAGGGAAGTATTTATCATCTGATAGAATATTGAGGTAGGATTGTAGTAGCCGATATAGTAGAAATAAAGTAGGGAAGGAACAGTACAAAATATATCCTGACTGAACCAAAGTTTAAATTAAACTTATTTTTGTCCCGTGCGAGAATAGAACCCACAACCTCTTGCTCATTAATCACACGCACTCTTAATACATTACCGATGCAATTGTTATCAATAGGTACTCAATATTTTATTTGTGTTCCACAATGTAGATTAAACGTATTGTTCTACTAAAGTAGTAGAATAAAAGTAGGTAGCATGTAACTAATACAAAACAAACTTATTCAATAGGTTATTCTAAACGAGTCACGATAGAAAAATCCACTAAAATTTATACCACCTCAGAATCAAATCTGAGACTTCAGCATAGCCTATTCTTTAACACTACGGACTTACCAGCGGAATTATCAGTTAAAACTGATAATAAACTAATGTATTTCCTTGAACATTTTTGATGAAGCATGTGAACAAAGTGTTTAAGTTATCTTCAGTTAAATTTACCTTCCTTTACTTTAAATTGTTTTTTTAAATTTACCTTAGCATTTACGTATCTCCACTGAACATTTACCCTTTTCATTAAAGTTGTTGGAATTGTGAAGGAAATACCTGTGACACGAATGAACGGACCTAAAATTAAGGTTATAGGCTAAAGGTAGACGCACACTAATTCTTGGAATAAGATTTGTTGTGCATTAATAAAATAAAGATAATATACTAATAGAGATTTTAAATTGTCCTTAGAACATTCCGTATTGTTTAGCACATTCAATATTAGTACATCATATAAAATATTACCTATAAAATTTTTGGGTGCTCATCTAAAATATTATTTTACATAAGGTTTTATTTGTAGAAGAAAAATCTGATTGATTTTCTTTAATATCGTTATTTTATTCTAAGAGATAGGCAGAGCGGTACTTATATAATACTCACGTTCTGACAGCCATGGCCCATGTGACAGAGGGCTGATTGTTGCTAATTGCCGAGCCTAGCAACCCCATTCGGTAAAACTGTACTTCTTATAAGTGTTACATCGATTTTACTAGTAATGTCTGAATACAGTCAATAATTTACGGTAATCTCGTAATTTTTAAACGTGTTATAATAATACTAGCTTTTCGCGGCGCGGTTTCACCCGCGTCTTGGCTTACTGCTCTGTTTCCGTCGCCAGTAGCGTGATATTAGTGGAACTGGGCTATCATACGCATAAAGTTTTTTCAAATCAGACTGGTAGTTTCAGAGATTAGCGCGTTCAAACAAGCAAACTCTTCTGCTTTATATAATAAGTATATATGACGAAAATAATATTGCACACCGTAAGGTAAAATATGGCAAAAGAACTTTAATTGTAATGTATCATCTTAATTTACCTATATTTGCAGAATTAAATAAATAAATAAATAAAAAAAATAATATCAGAATACACTTACCATCACGGCGTTGATCTTGAAATCCATATGGTTTTTTACTTCAGCGGCAAGATCCCGTACCAGTAGTAGCCCATCCTTACGTACCACGTCCACATTGTACTCGTGGTATTTCTGCACACACAAAATAATAATCAATTAATAACTGTTTTTGTATATCTTTAAAGCTGTCTCTATTATACAGAGATCATGGGTTTGGTACCTTTACGTCGAGTCGCCTCTATGTCTCCCGGAACAAAAGCGCAGAAAACTTTGCGTTTTTGTTTCGGTAGACGTGGCGGTCACGCGACTTCATAATTCAACCCACTAGTGGATCGAGATAACGGATCCTACGGGGTAGAGGACATATATTAGAGATTAACAAACATACAAAAAGTCACATAAAGCACCTTCATCAAAACTAGGAAGATATAAATATTAACAAAACACATAAACTTCTTTACCATCTGGGCATCGGACCTAAAGTCCGTTGACCTAGCCTATTGTATCCCCACTGCAGGATAAAAGTCACTTTTCATACAAGAGAAGGCATAAACACAATAAATAAAAATTAATATGAAAAATAATTCATTAGGTTTTGCGGTAAAATATGTTTTTTTTTCAGCATACCTACCAGTATATATCATGTTTATTTGAACATGTTATGTTAACTATATTGCGAACAAGACGAACTAAGAAGCACCCCGGATCGCTCCTATCCTACGTACTTCATCAAGGCGCAAAAGATACAAAATAAGAGGCTTAATTCCACTGCGCACATAAACTGATGCCTCTCTCACATGATACAGTTAGGTTACCTCACGAAAAGCGGAGATTATGGCACTACCGCTACGACACTGGCCCATGGAAGACGCTTATTCCCTATTTAGGAACGCTTTCGATTACATGTTAAATTATATCAACGATTGCGACATAACTATGAACGTGCTTCACGAATATAGAAAATTAATTTCTTTCGACATAGCTTAGGACTATCATAAAGTAAGGTAGATGATGAAAATGCAAGTGCTATCTTTGATCAGAAAATACATGTAAAGCATAACAATAGTTCACAGCAAATAGACTACCGCAAGTAATATCTGCGTAGAGCACGTAATTTAATGCTTTCACGAGCACAGATAAACATTGGCAGGCATGTAGGGTACGCATAATTTGTGAAAATGACAACAATCGTGTCGCATTTGCGCTACATTACGCGTTGAATTATTGGTTCCCAACATGGTGGCGACGCGGGGCGGCAACGCGCGGCGCCGGCGAGCGCACCGCGCGACTATCCGAGACCTGTCAAATTTAAAAATGGAACGTACACATCCGGAATTTGGCGGATGTTCGCTGCCAAATTATTGTTATTCGGCAGAGGCACCCGCTCCGTGCTGTCTTGTTATTGAATTTTGGATGTGCCCGATGTCGCCTTTGTTGTACTATCAAATCTAACGAGACGCCTTACTGTATTCATAATTTTTTTTCATCGTTGTCATATCGGTACAAATGGCATCTTGCGTTTAAGGTAACTCGATCAAAAAGGTAAATTCCTTATCTGTACTTGTAGATATATAGCAAAGTTAACCCGTAGTCATATATCAGCTTCAGATGAACGAGAAAATAAAATGGAATAGAGTTTAAAGATCGGCGGAAATACGTTTTATGGGATACCAGCTCCCATTTACTCAATAAAGTTCGTTTTAAGGGTACCTTCATCGGTACATGGGAAATGGCGGAACGCCATAGAGACTTCCGTCCTCTGTCCACGACAAGGCACTCCCCTTCATATTACATTGTCTTCAACGACACCCCGAGATCTCATTTAATCGATAGCCTACTTGAGCTTTTAAAAGGGGGAAAGCTCAAGTGTAGCTTATACTTCCCTACTTTAGTGTAGCTAATATTGTTTTATGTGGCAATTTAGAAAAGTATTCGTTAAAGGGCTGACCACAGTTATTTGAACGGCCCGCTAATTTTAAAATTAGTGTGGCAATTCTCTGTACTTACTCCCTCAAAGTTTTGGTTTTTTAGTGTTACTAGTTAAACTGAGTTTTGTACACAATGATTTGATTCTCCTTATAACATATTACCTAATGTGAAGTAAATAACACGAGCATAACTATTTGTATTGGTACCTGAAACTGATAATTATTAATATTAAGTTAAGGAAAAAGGGTATTAATTGCGCAAATAGAACGTCTCGTAGTTAGTCGGGGAAGGGTCGCGAGCTAGCGGATATTTGATTTGATCCCGCCCTATACGTGCTCTATTGGTGGCAGTCAGGGTTGCCAAGACAGCCAGATTATAAGCGATCAGAAATAAACTTCTTCCAAGTTTGATATTTTCGAAATAAATGTTTAAGTTTATCATTTACAATGTAAGTATTAAAATAATATTTTAAATTTGGAAATTTGTTTTGAAAATTATTAGGCAAAAATAGAGACCAGTTTTAATAAAATTACTGGGTTTATATACTCGTATGTAATTATGTATGTAATCAACTTTATTGATATAGATTTGACATGTTTATAAAAATGCTCAAATTTTAAATAAGTAATGTGTAATAAATGACAAATAATAGATCAAATAGCAAGTTATTACCATCTGCAGTAACTTGAAAGTTTTTCTATATTTATATTTATATATGTTTTGTTTGTTACTCATATTGTCGAAAATGAATATTTAAGGTAATAATTTAATATGTAAATTTAAGTAGTAAAGTGAGTGATTTTTTTACACAAGTGTCGAACCACAATCCTGCATGCCGCTTGTAATCGTCCCACCTCATTTATTATTTTAATAGAATATATTTATATTTTATGTATATATATACTAGATACCAGAATTAAATAAAAGAAACTAAATCTTAATGTGAGATTTCGGCGTAAAAAGAAGTTAAGATGTGTTATTTATTTTTTATTTTCTATCTGCGTGTATTAATTAGATTGAAGTAAATAATTGCTAAGATAATGAATTAAATTAGTAGTGAATAATGCGGCGATATATAAAACATAAATGCAAATATTTCCGATTTTAAAGCATATGCGTCAAGAAATAACGATGTGGTAGTATAGTATAAATTTAAAACTGTTATTACATACTGAGACAATTAATTGGAAAGAAATGTGTCTGAAACGAGTATTTATTTAGGACTGTCTTTTTAGATTTATACAGCTATGTATTATTATTTTAACATAATACTTAAAACAATACAACATACGAATTTTGTATTGACTTAAGTACTATGTTAAAATAATAATACATCGACCCCGTCATACATATAAGTGAAACCCGTGAAAGTATCGTAAACGGCTCATTTCATTGTCGCATAAGTGGCGCACGTAATTTAGCCGGCTAGAGTAACACACCCACTTATTCAAGCCCACGCATTCAACCATATGTATAATTACTATAATTACCCTTAGTAGTCGATTCGAATACTCACCTGAGGGCCGAGACAAGTGGAATAGTTTTCTATTCTATTCATGTATTTTTGTATGTTCATATTCATGGACAAACAATGCTACATAATGTAATTGCCATTAAATGCTATAAAGAAGCTTTTGGAGTAATAAGAGACAATACTTTATTTAGGCGAATTTGTAGCACAGGTTGCAAAAAAAAACCAAAAGACTTCAGGTACCTCCACATTAAAGTCATACTAATACATTGTTGTAAAACTGATAAATCAAGGAGGCTAGAAAAGCGTATCACGAAAGATGCTACAGATAGACATGCTCTAGTATTGAACGACATCTCCATTTATAACATAAGATTTTGGCACCGTAATAAAGAGTTATTTCTTGGCACGTAACTATAACTCTGCCAACAATCTGACTCCAAAATTGGCATTGAAAAAATTGTGGCAGAAAAATTCTAGTAACACTTTTCTACCAGTAATATTTTTTAAAAATTACTATTTCTGACTCTAAAGTATGGATATAGAAGATTTTTATTCTTATAATAATTACTTTGTGCAATTATTCTGAAGTTTTCAACCTAAACATAAAGCATTACAACAGCCTATCTGAAATTAATCCCTTACCACTCAAATAATATCCACTAAAATTGGTTGGCTGTTAATATACCTAGATAAGTGGGTAGTTGTATTTAATTCGTAATTTAATTACTATGGCCAACCATTGGGAGGGAGCGGCGTGGTTGCATAACGCCCGCCCGCTTTGGGCCCAGGGACACATTGGCTAACAAGGAACCTAAATTCAATTAAGGCAGTTAATTTAATCCGCTTTGTGTCAACACCACCCTCGCGGACCTCTGATTAATACTATATTATTATATTCAACTATCGTCGTTGCGCCTGCAAAAGTCGCTATGTGATTCCTTACGCATTTTAGTTTTTGATGCCATTTTGATCCTTATCTAGATGTGAATAAGGATCAAAATGGCATCAAAAACCAAAACACGTAAAAAATCACATAGCGACTTTTGCAGGCGCAACGACGCTATTTTAATTTATTGTAAATAATAGACAATTACTCTGATTGTACAATATTCAAGACAAAATTATGGCTGTAGTTTTGATCTATAGATGTCATTAAATAATTTATTCAAAATATTTTCTGATTAATACTAAAAGGAAAGCTTTTTACACCACTGAATGATATTAAGTACCTGTCGTAAATAATTGCACTAGTTATTTGTGACGGCGGTAATTTTAATGTGTCAGTTTTTGTTACTACACGACGTCTGTCGTCGTTTCAGCCCACTGCAATGTATGCCCATTCTTAAACAGAAAATGCATGAGAATGGGTCACCACGCCAGCTCAAGGCGGATTTCAGGTGATTTCATAATAAAAAATACTTAGTTTGCTGGTATACATATATGGGACAAATTAAAAAAAAATACGAGAAGGCAAAGGCAACTAAACGTAGCAACTGTAGCCAGTGATTACGGCTCCACAATTTTAAATTGCATATATGTAAGTATAACATGTTGTGTATTTTTGGTAACATGGTACGTAATTATATAACCATGTATTGGCAAGGTAGTGCTCAAAGTAGTTATAAAATTTTGGCACGTATTCATGTTCGACTGTTCGATGGCAATAGCCCAGAACCTATCGATTGACAGAAATCACGTATCTGACTGAAATGTTGGAAAATACAGTGCAACCTGTATATTTTTTACATATGTTATTGTATATTCAGAGATTCTGAGCTACGTGATAATCACACAGATGGATTCAGTAAAGTTAAGCTTTTGTCATAGTCAATCCGTAGAAGAGTATTTTTTTTTGAAATAAAGAGTTCGAAAGTAATTGGTCGTAATGCATTTGTAGCCAAAGGGCTATAAATGCATTACGACCAGTAAAAGTACTATTCAAAAGCATAGGCAACTATTTTTAAAAACATAGCCTAGTTTCTTATTGATTTTCTGACTTAATTCCTTATTTATTGCCTGTATTCGAAATATGTATATGCTTAGAGCTTTAAAAAAAGGAATTTAATATTTCAATGAAGTTTAATACCTTCTCATACATGACACAAATCTTAGGGCACAAAAAAGAAAAGTTCATAAAAAAGTTTGGAGCAGTTTGGTTGAGGTAGAACTTGCCCTCTACAGTAAAGCATATTCATAGCACCCATTTTGTATAAATATATTAATGACTAAATGAAATGACCAAGTTTAAAGTTTGGCTTGAAAAAGGATCTCTGCCGCCGCGTAAGGCTAGTAAAGTATACCCACACAATGCACGTGTACCACACATTTCGTAATAATGGCGAAGCACTTACTAGACACCTACTAATCTTAAAAATATAAAGACAGAGCTCGACCTAATAAAACTCATTGATCAAGGACAGGTAAATAAAAACATGTTGATGAATACATGTCATGTCTATGTATTACAGTCGAATAAGCAACTATGTTAAATAAAGTAACAGTAAAAACGCCGCGTCATGGTTGGCGGTCTGTTCGTTGGTTTTTTGCCTCGCGGACAGGGTTTTCCACTCCACACGGCCGCTTGTGCATACGGACAACAGAACTCAATTTACCCACAAAAAATATGTTGTGAAAAGGGGGAGCTCGCCTTTACGTCGCTCCTAAGCGAATTCTGAAACACGCGAACCGATGGTTAATATATTAGGTGGGCGCGTTTCAATAGTTTGAACGTAGGTATAATGGTTATAAATAATAGTAGTGGTCTCCCCGCCTTCCAGAACCCTTTATAGCGCTCTATATCGGACAATACTTATATCGAGTTCGGACTTGCACATAAATTTACTCGTATGAACAAACTTGGGTTAGAAATGAACGCTTCCTAATTTAAACTGATGATAGTATTGATGATTGATACTAAATTGCAATAAAATATTTGGATATATTGCAAGTCTAACCAGGCCACTGTGCACATAGGCGTAACAAGCAGTAATACAGTCTTATATAACATAGATATTATTTTCGTCTTCGTTGTGAGGATCGCCATTATTCGTTTAAATTGCACTATGTATAAAAATCGTTAGTTTTCGGTGTCATACTAACAGGTTCGAATTAAAGACAAATTTATATCAGTTTTATACAAAACTAGCTTCTTTCGGCGCGGTTTGCTTTGCTTACTGCTCTGCTCCAGTTGCCAGTAGCTTGATGATACATAGTCTTTAACCTCAAGAGCTGGGCTATCATACGCATAAAGAATTTTTAAATCCAACTGGTAGTTTCAGAGAATACCGCGTTCAAACAAACAAACTAACAAACTCTCTGCTTTATATAATAGTATAGATGTGAAGGATCACAGGTTACAGAGAGTAGGTGCTTAGCAAAGAGCACATAGACACTGTTGATTTTGCGACTCAATCTATATATAATAATAATAAATAATACCAGCCTGTTTACTGTCCCACTGCAGGGCAAAGGCCTCTTCTCACATAAAGAAGGAATGAGCATTAATCACCACGCTTGCTCAAGGCGGATTGGCAATTTCAGACTTAAGTCCAGGTTTCCTCACGATGTTTTCCTTCACCATCAGTCAGAAATGTCCGAGATATACTTAGAAAGTACATATGATTTGAAAAATCACATTGGTACTTGCCCGGATTCGAACCCACTACCTCGTGTTTACGAATCGGGTGCCTTATCCACAGGGCCATTTTGACTACATATTAAATCTATACTACATATTAAATAAAGCGCAAGAGTTTGTTTCCTTGTTTGTTTGTTTGTTTAAAGGCGCTAATCTCTGAAACTACCAGTCGGGTTTGAATAGTTTGCAGAAAGTTAGTTGTATTAATAATCCACTAGTTCATGTATTTGCATAACTAATGCATGCAGCACCATCCGTATAACAAGTGGGTGGATATTTAGTGTCCATTTATGGAAAACAACTAATCATGTTGCTTTAAAGGTTAAGTAGCCAATTACGTCAGCTGTAAGAAGCATTATTAAATTTAGGTACAATGTGGGTGTTAGTCTTCATTATTTACAATTATTTACTACTACGTTAAATTGCGAACGGCCGAAAGCACTAAAGAAACTCTACCGACTATTATTAATCAGTAGATAATTGGAATGTGTAAAGATTTATTTATTTTTGTCGACAATATAGTAAAAAGAAACTTTTTGAAGTTTATGTAAGTTAAAATATATTCATTCAATATAATATAGTTAAAATTAGATATACAAAAACGATTCCTAAACTAGCGATGATCGTTTTTATATAAGCAAAAACCGTGCATAAACGTCATGTCCTAAACAAATCGTTTAAAAGGATTTTTATTTGTAAATAATGTACTACGAAAATGTGAATGCCGATATGTAACGCAAGGCTGAACCGCTTTTCTTAGGACAGAAGTTTTACAAAGAATGAAAGGTGTTCGTTGCCGTTATTGTGGAGTACAATAGATAGGGGAAAACAAACATTCCCGAAATACAACACACTTCACTCAGAGATCCGTATTCACTTCTCAATATGGTTGCATAATACTCGAACTTTTTCATTTATTTATAATCATCAGTATTCACAGAACGTAACTGTTACGTATATCGTGCATTAAATTAATGGAATATAAGTATATAATAAATTCTTTATTTTATTCTCATTGCCGCAAAGTTTTAAATTGCTAATCATAAATATTAATTTGCGAGGAAGATTTTTAGATTTTTCAAGAAAGTCTATTTCTATATATTTCTTATTTCTTACTTCTATATTTTGTTGTGTTATCAATCGTTACTGCATTACAGTTTATATGTAGTTGATCCTCCAAGGATTGATACTGCAAATAAAGTCGCTTAACTTATGGCTGATAGCAGTCGATTGATGACATCGTAAACATGTCGCAAGGACTGACACAAGTGAAGAAATGATTCATAAAAAAACGGATTTACAGTGGTTGAGTGCGGAATTGCTGAATTCAATTTCATAACAACATAAACATTGAATGTTGTAAACATTACTTTGATCAACGAACTTTCGTACATTGGTACATTGCCGATTAAACATTACCTATCACACTTACGGAGTCTACTGCCGAGCCGTGTGGACACAATTCTGCTAGAAATATTCGTGGTTTCTAATGTCCTAAGGAAAAAAATATATTGCTAGCATTAGATTGTGCCTTGGACTGCAGGTATAATGCTCACTTATTGTTTTAAATGAAGTTTTATGACAGGACGTCACATATCCTCACGTGCGCCGCTTACTCGTCTGCCATCATTGCATGCATTAGTTATACAAAACTTGTTATATTAAAAACGAACCTGTACTTAGATCATAATCGCATGTCATTTTTATAGCGTGTTGACCGACTACATATAAAACAGTAACAGTTTTTATGAACCTAATCACACCCCTATTCAATGAACCGGCTGTTAAAATGTATTACGGGCTAACTCACCTCTGGGGACAAAATGTCGTCTTCACCAATTAAATTTTAATTACTACGACTTTTCACAACGCCAAACTTTTAATAAGTAAAGGCGATTAATTAAAAATGTGTTACCAATAAAATTTAAGTTTTGGAAAGGCGCAAGCGAAACGGTCCAGAGCCTTGGAATTTCATATTCTCGTTGGAATGTCGAGATTGAGCATTCTGAAGATTCATTTTACTGTAAAACTTCATTTTAAATCAGACTGTTGCAGCTACAAATGCGTTTTTAAAATATTTTTGACGCAGCTCCTGAATTACTGTTTGTGTGCCGCCTTCTTTGCAAATTATTAATTAGGAACACTTTTGTAGCAAGAAAATTGTTGGAATGCCCTTTTTATAGCAATAAGCATGTTTTACAAAATTTATAGAGTGGAAAATATTAATATAAAATATTTATTTTGTCAAAATGAATATAACCTCAATATTAAAATGTGCACAAATACCTATACAGGGTGATTTTGAATTCATTAGCATCCTTTTAACCTGTTATTCTATACATAGTACCAAGTACTTATGCACTATAAAATTCAGTATTAAGTACATAAAAAAAAAAAAAAAAATTTGGTCGAAAACATCATGTCTAAGTAAATTAAGTAAATTATTAACAAACAAAATCGAAATAAAGCAATAATTCCAAAATAAAAAAAAAATCGAATAAAAAATACAATAAATAAAGGAAAGTATCGAGACGTTTACGCGCTAAAATTATTACCTACGCATTTTACTATCAAGGGCGGCCGAAGTGACTCGGAGCTACAGCTGACTGCCATGTAGAGGCGCTGTACGGTCAACGGCCGCGGCCGTCTTACCTATCCGTACAATGTCTACAATCGAACGAACCAGCTGAATCAAGACCCATTTTGATGATAATAAAATTCGCTTAAAACTGTTAAACTAGTAAGATCTATCGTTTTTAATGCACTTAGGACATTTTAAATACTAGGGCCTAGGGTAACAACAGTGTACTCAGTAAAATGTCAGTGTCTAATAAAATGTTATCAAGCACGTTGCAAAAGAAATCTGTCATCAGGCGAATTTCGACCTACTTTGACAGTACCTACGGTACGCACATCACCATTCAAATACACCCGCAATATTATTTATACCAATTACCTATTTACCAATTGTAATTCGTATCTACTTAACGCACTTTTCTTAAATTGTTAGACAGCAAGTCATGCAGTCTAAATAAATTAGTTAAAATAATCTCTCTTGACGTAGGCACATAATAAAGGCAATTTTAACAGCAGATGCACCAAATAGTATTTTAAATGTTTTTTTATGATAAAATGGTAATAAAAATGTACATTTTTTTGGCATTTTTAATGCACATCCAAAAAGAGATTTGTGCCCAACGTGGGCTCGAATCCACGATTCCGAGAATAAGAGTCTCATGCTCTACCGACTGAGCCGTGTCGTGCCATGGGTTCAATCAATATCTTTACACAGAACGCACGTGTATACCTACAGTTGTGCAACGTGAACAACTGTTTTTCCAGTAAGAATTAATCACGGACTAAGTAATGTGATAAGCAGCCGTCCTGACATTGCCCTGACAATTTCGGTACCTACCTATCTACTTCCATTAAGTTAGTCTTATTGATGACTAGGCGACCGAGGTAGCAGGCAGGAATGACGTATTACTCATATTATTAGCTTATTTTATTGTACCTACTTACCTACATGCAATTCCGTTCATGATAGATTCTTTGTGCTAATAATTTCTTGTACACATAATACTTATTACGGGCATGTAGGTAGGTACTTACTGCCCGTATTAGGTATAATGAATTTGATGTATTATTAAATTTATTACTTTCTCAGTGCTTGTGCAATAATGGGTGTAATGAGTTAGGGTTAGGGTATTTAGTTGCAGGTTAGACAATGCAGTACCTAATAATTTTTTAGTTAGAAACATAACTACATAAGTAAGACAACGAACAATTCGATAGTAATTTTAATCAAGTAAGCATGTAGGTAGGTATTGTGTTGTTAGGTAGGTCTTATCTAGGTGTTCTTGAGAAGATATTTAAAATTACCTACCCAATTACTTAACTTTCGGTCGCCATGGTAACTGTGTTTTGTAACTAACATGTTTGTGATTTCCTTTCATAACGATGTAGGTATTAGAGAAAAATAATGTAATTATTTGTGTTAGAACATTTAGCTCATTTCGAGTGTTAAACCGTAACTAACTAGGAGATACTTTTATCAGTAATAATAAGAGCGTAGCTGTTTAGATTAAATAGGTACCTACCTACCTATTATTGAAATTTTACACACTTACTTATTTACTAGTTCGACGTTATGGGAGTTCTTATTATTAATACCGAAATAAAGTTTTATGTTATGAATTGTTGCGTTAGTTTGTTGCTCTAATAATTGTTTTTTTTTTCTTGAACTGTCTTGAACAGAAATAATTACTTAGATTAGATTAGATTTAATAAATAAATTTACAGGTAGGTAGGTACCTACTAGACGTATTAGACAGTAACAGAATAAAGATAGCGCGCGTAAGGATTACTCGATAACGTTGGTACTTACCTACCTAATGAAAGTAAGAAATAATTTGTATCCAAGTACCTACTTTATGTTGTTATGTGCTTACCTAGATGTACTTGAGAAGATGTTCAAGGTGATCACCTCCTCTTTGCACGCAGAGTTCAGCACGGCGTTGGTGATTATGTTTTACACGCTGTGTTTCACACTCATGTTCGTAAACGAGTCTTTTGATTTCTCCCCGTATAAAGATATCTATCGTATAAAAGATCGCCTGATTTGACTCCCAATCAGGCGAGCGCGGTGGCCTCGCCACGGGAACGCCACGCCCTATCCATCGCGCTCCGAACTTGCGGTCTAGGTAGGCACGAACGTCGCGCTGGAAATGAGGCGGAGCACCATCGTGCTGATAATACAGCTCATTGAGGAACCGTATGAGTACTTCTTCTAATTGTTCCTCTACGACATTCGTAAGTAGTTTGCCCCGTTTACCCTGCCTTCAATAAAATATGGACCGATAATGGTCGTGTTTAATATGCCACCCCACACGTTTACTGCGAAACGATTTTATTTTTTATTTATTAAACTTCACAACACAATACACACAGTCACTGAATCCAACCACGAGCGTCACGGTTTGAAAGTCTACGGAGAGATGAATTTTACGTCACACTTGAAAGTAGTGAAATTCGTAACTGATAGAAAATAAAAAATTGCACTCTGACCTTGCCCCCGCACACACACACACACACACACCTAATGCACACGCACACCGCGCCTTGGGTCGCCGAGTCGCCGGCGCAACCTATCAGGAAGCAGGAGCGCGCCTGGCGGTATTTATTTCATTTCAATAGAACTGCGAAGTAGCCTACATCTGAGGTGCCGCGCGCCGCCGCCGCCACACGGCTTGCGCGGTGCATTTATTCAATAATAGGTTTATCAATGAATGCCGCTCGTAGGTAATACTATCGTCTTGATGGTATACAGCGGCCAAACGTTGTTGATTTGCGCGCAATATTAATTAACAATTATTAAAATGTAATATTTTTTTAGTATGTTTTAATTTTTTATTTGTTTGTTTGAGACTTTATTTACGTAGATATAATGTTTTAAATCGTTTTTAAAAAAATAATTTTGATAACATTAATTTTCAATTTTATGGTCCATAAGTACTTGGTACTATGTATAGAATCTCAGGTTAAAAGGATGCTAATGAATTCAGAATCACCCTGTATATTTATGTATTTATAGAATCAAATAGGTCACAATCATTAATAACACTAATAATATACATTATTTCTCGTTATTTGTAATTTCAAAGAGTTAGGTCAATTACCTAATACTAACATGCTACACTAATGGAAATGGACAAAGCAAATACATAACCTTCTAATGACAACTTTTTCAACATTAGTTACGTGTATTATACCGTCCCGTTATGATACCAATGCAAGGTAAAAACCTATTCATATACAGATATAACTATGATCACCATGCTCGCTCAAGTGCTGGGTTGGCAATTTCAGACATTTTTTTCTTTATAAGTTCAGGCTTTCTACGTTGTTTTACTTCACTATAAGTTAGAATGTCCAAGGAAAAGAAAGTACGTATTAATTTTAAAACATTACATTGGTACTTGTCATTACCACTAGCTGTAATTAGCGACATATAATTAACTTAATTCTAAAGTTGAAGCCATACACATAGCAGTATATCTTATAATTAGCAGCTAGCACTAACTATAGGATGGTGCTAATGTTCCAACACGTTTCAAATTATCCAATAAACGAGCATTTTTAAATATTGATTACTATTTAATTTTAGTGTACCGTTATTTGCGTAGGTACTGTCACAAAGTAGATACGTACATAGAGAAAGCTTCCTACAAACGCGCAAATCGGTGGCACTACTACAAGCACGCGGGGCATGTGTGCGTGTCCACTGGCCGCTTGTCGCGTACACGGCGAGACTGGAAAAAACCGGTTGACACCGGCACAGCCAGTTGACAATCTCAGGGTCAATGCGACGCACGTTAAAGATAATTGTTAATTATTTTATCGGTTAATTTTAATCGTTGAAACTATAATAAATATGTTAATATTTATATTCATGAAAAGTTTGATTAAAATTAAATAATGTTAATGATATTTAATAAGAATGATTGTTTATTTTAACGTGTTATAAGTTTACCTCTGTGAACTTACCTTCATATTTAACAGGTTCATCAAATTCTTTCGAAGTTTGTAGGTAGGTTTAGATTTGTACCTTCCTAATTGAAATATACACGAATGACAATGTTTTTTTTTTAATTGCCTACAGTGGCAGACGAGCCAACAGCCCACCTGATGGTAAGTGGTACCTGTCGCTCATAGACTTCTGCAATGCCAGGAGCTCTGCGAAGCCGCTGCCTACCGTGATATTAATGCTCTCTTTAAACCTCGTTTGAAGAAGGACATGTCATAGCGCTCGGGAAACACCGCAGCTGGTAGTTCGATCCAGAGCCTGCACGTGCGTGGGAGAAATGAACGCTGAAAACGAACCGTGCTAGACGAGATCGTGTCCAGGTAGTATGGATGAACTTTGCTGCGATGTCGAGTGGTGCGATGATAGAAAGGAGACGATGGCACCAAGTCAAACAGTTCCTCAGAGCACTCCCCGTTAAACATACGATAGAGCACGCATAGAGAGTTCAAAGTTCCTCCACTCCTCCAGTGACTCCAATTTGTCTGTGAGATTGGGATCGTCGACGATTCGAACAGCTCGCCGTTGGAGGGAGTCCAGTGGGTCGAGCTGGTATTTGGGGGCTCCTGCCCACAGGTGAGAACAGTACTCCACGTGCGGTCGGACTTGTGCTTTGTATAGCACAAGCCGTTGAGATGACGTAAAGTACCGTCTGGCTCTGTTCAGGAAGCTCAGCTTTTTGCTCGCCAGTTTGCCTTTGTCTTCCAAATGACTCCCAAATTGGACCTTGCTGGATATTTGAACGCCGAAGATCCCAATGTCATCGGAGATACGGAGAGAAACTCCTTGGAACTGAGGCGCTATAACAAAGGGGTCCTCCTTCGCAGTGAACGCGCATACTTGTGTCTTCGTGGGGTTGAAATGAACTAAGTTCTTCTCACCCCATTCGAGAGCCCACCCGAGAGAGCCCTCAACTTCAGACACAAGTTGTAACCGTCTCTCATGCACGGAGCTCCGAGGGACATTCTGTTGGCTAGTGTACCGCGCGTCACCCGTGCTGTCATCTGCATAGCAATGCATGTTCTCAATGGTTAACATGTCATTGATATGCAGAATAAACAGCGTTGGGGAGAGCACTGAGCCTTGTGGTACGCCAGCATTAACCATCATGGTATCGGAGCAAGCACCATCAACAACGACCTTAATGCTCCGATCATCCAGGAAGCTGGCGATCCATCTGCAGAGTCCCTCGGGGATTCCATAGGATGGTAGCTTCGATAGAAGTGCTTTGTGCCAGACCCTGTCAAACGCCTTGGCAATATCAAGGCTGACAGCCAGAGCTTTACCTTTGCCCTCCAAGGCTTCTGCCCAACGGTGTGTGAGGTACACGAGAAGATCACCAGCTGACCGACCGTGACGGAAACCGTACTAGCGGTCGCTTATCAGCTGGTGCTCCTCAAGGTACCTCAGGAGTTGGGAGTTGATAACTCGTTCCAGAACCTTGGACAGCAAGGATGTTATCGCTATCGGTCTGTAGTTTGACGGGTCCGACCAGTCACCCTTTTTGGGGATCGGGTGGACGTTAGCTACCTTCCACGAAGATGGAACCCTATTAGCGTTATATGAGAGACGATAAAGGCGCGTTAAAACGGGAGTCAACTCAGGGGCGCACGTCTTCAGAACCACTGCGGGGACGCCATCTGGTCCACTCGACTTGTGATGCGGATTTCCGGCATTGAGCTTTCACACCGCGAGATGTTGAGTGGTGTGACTCCCCCGTCGTCTAGAGTCGAGTTCGAGGCAAAGAATTGGCCTAAAGTGTCAGCCTTTTCCTTTGCACTATGGACCAGTATGTCGTCTTGTTTGCGCAGTGGCGGGAGATTAGACGAGCAGAAGTTACCTTGGGCAGCCTTGGCGAGAGACCAGAATGCACGGCTCCCTGAAGGATAGCTTTCTAGCCTCTCGCCAATTCTGGCAACGTGTTCTGCTGTTGAATGATCAACAATCACGAATGAAAAATCACATTGGCAACAAAACTTTTATAATATTATCAGCTTAAAACACTAAAATATATCGAATTTAGCTACTTATAAAGGCAAAACGACAGATGTTTTCCTATTCACTATGTTAATCCTATTCGTTTTAATGAGATATCAAAATCAGTAGGTACATATATAGAGTTATTCCGGTCTGATCCCCTGAATTTCATACACTGGGGATTGCTTTACTTTTTGTTATTTTCTATTCAGTTCTGATCGCGTAGGAGATCAGAAACAAAACCTAAATATATTTAAATATTTTATTCCAGTCGTATCCTCTAGTTATCTTTGACAGATTTTCGAGAAAATACGTACAATAACTTCACGCCTGCCTTCCATTAATGGGGTAAGCAGAGACTATACAAGTGCGTTTATTATTTTTATGTTTTTAATTCATTGTTACATAAACTGCTTTTCTCTTGAATGTACTTACCTATCAAAAACTCTGAGGGATTTGCAGAGAATCAGAACGGAATTAAAGAATAATTATAACCCTAGGGGATGAGATCTGGGGGATCGGACCGGAATAACTCCATATATAAAGTATTTAACAAATGTTTTGTTTGTCTTAACCTATTGTGACAAACCTACCAGAATAGGTAACTATTTTGCACTTTCTTAGGAAGCTTTGCCTCTGTACGGTACTCTGTGGTACTGTTACGCGTAAGCCAGATTATTCCATAGATACATATGTGATATCAACTATTATATGACATTGGCTTTCAGTCAGTAGTTTGTCGTGTACAAAAATACTATATCCTTAAATCTTATAAATAAAGAATTATTTCACCCACACATTTAATAAAGACTGGTAAATCTATTAACCTTTCCTACACAACAAGGCTCTTATATTAAGGCGAAGTTCAAGCGACCTTAGTTAAGACATCTCGCCGTGATATTGATAATCTACTCGTATAAATTTTAATATACTATCTCGTTGTTATTATTTAAATTTAATTTTTTTTTATGGGAGATATGCTAAGTTCCGTACGCGCAGATTAAACCAATAATCACACCAATAATTGTGCATTTTTAGTGTGACTATCGATTTTATGTGCGCGTACGTAACTTTAAAATTGCATGTCCAAAAGCACAGCTATAATAATTTTAACACCAGTTATGGTCTAACATTTAATTTTTAGTTGGCCGGCCGGAAATAACATACTCTTACTAAAAAGAATCAAGCGACCTAATCAGAGTTCAATAATACTAATTGCATTTAAAGACAAAGTTTAACAAACACATAATTTCAATTGTCCACTCATAATGTTGCGAATCGTCGCGAGCGGAAACGTGAAGCCGCAACTAGCTCAGGCGACTCGAGTTTAACCTAATTTGTACACTGAATAGTGAAGGCTTGGACCTTCAGCGTAGTGGGTTTAGGTCGCTCAGCTACCTTTGTGCGATGTGGGGCAAGGTAAACACGAGATACGAAGTTACCAGCTGTAGCCATTTTGTTGTAGGTTATGTACTTCGGGGACACTCTTCTGTGATCTTGACGAGACGACGTTGTGACATTCAAAGAATTTTTTGTTTGTAATTAAAAAATATTTAAAGGAAATATAACCAAGAAATGATTTGCATTTTACATAAAATATTTTTAACAAATTTTAAAATAAATTTGTGGTTGGAAAATTCATCTTTTTTTTTCGATATGATAAGCAAAATAAATAACCTGCGTCAGGTCATGATGGCTACCACTAGTAAGAGTGTCGTCAATGTGATCCAAAGAGAGAAGAAACACCCTAAGTGGGGCAAATATGGAAAAACTCCGCAAATTTATTGATCACATGGAACGGAATGGAATAGAAATAACAAAAAGGATTTCTGGAACATTTGATATCCAACATTTATCGCTATCAAGATTACGAATACTTTGTGAAGACGAAAGTAGTTAATCAATGACGACTTGACGAGCTCCTTGACGTTATTGAACTTGCTAAACTTGATTAGCGCAGAAATAACGTTTGAAAAGCTCTCATTCGTACTTACATTAAAATAATTTAGTTATTTAGCCTCCCTGAAACGTCAATCTATTATAAGGAACCATTATATTAACTCTGTCACTTGAGTATGAATTTTAGAGAGGGTAAGACTTAAAGTCGACATTCGGGCGTAAGTGTTGTAAAACTATTTTACATATTTCTTACTTATTTTTTAAAATTGTGCTTTTTAATAATAATGTGTTATTATGATTGTTAAAATATGGAGGCGGTCGCACTGTATGTACCTAATACAAAAATTATAGCGAAGCTTTTTCGTGGCAACTTACAACTGACGCAGCATTTATTTATAGTATTTATAAGTTCTTGATATACGCTTAATAGGTTAACTTTATTAAATAAAATATACCTTAGTAAAATACATAGAAAATAACATCTTTGTGAATTTAATAATCTTGTAGCCATTATTATAGCAACATATTTTATATACAAAAGAAAATAAATTACTAAAACTACTTTGTTATAGGTGAAATCCGACAACAAAGTCACAATGACATACAATATACAAGAAGTTTATTATTCTTACCAACGTAAGTCGAGTAGTTTATTAGATAGAAGATGTACAAATATGTATATACAAATAAAAGCTAATACATAATAATAAAGCTAATATTATAAAATAATGATTTATTGAAGTGTGGGCTAGAGGGCAGAACTAGTGGGTGGTAGATCAGGGGGCGAATAATATTGAATAAGTTGCGATGGGCAAGTTTCTCGCGAAACATCATATTATTACTTGGACGGGCGTACTAAAAATGTTGGTTGTATTATTATAGCTATGCTTATACGCTGTGATAACTGTCAGCTATATAACATGTCGACGTAGGTAGGTTTATACTGAAATTTCATATCATATTTAAGTATACTTAGGGACTTCATATTTTTATAAAGGAAAGATTGTGTGAACAAAAATTTATGTGTTCCACATCTATAATAAGCATTTAGAATTAATAGTGATTATTAAAATAACATTATACTTTTGATTATAAATAGTTTGTAATAAAATATTACCTCTTACTTAATAATCTTTTGACTATTTTTGAATATCGAACATTAGTTCGTAAATCGGAGAAAGGTACCGTTGAAGAAGGTAGTAATGATTAATCTTTGTAGAGCTTCTAATGACGTTACGATTCTCCAGGCAATCCTTTAATCTAGCGTATTCAAGTATCTCACAGAATATATAGGTAATCATACTACAGAGTGCAATCTAGTCTGAAAGTAAACTGCACCAATAATTCTAATATATTTACTGAAAAGGCAAAGCAGTATACTATTTACTCTATCTATTTCGGGTAGCGAGATCGAACAAATGAAAACAACATTTTACTTTACAATGCTCTAAAAACCTTTTACAAAACATTATTATTACAATGTACAATTATAGTAGTGGTGATCTTTCGAAAGGTATTTTTTTTTAAGTTATACCTTTTACTTTTACGCTAATAATATGTATAAAAAAAGTTATTCGTTCTTTAACCCACCTAATAGCGTCTACAGTCTAGACTAAATAAATAATATTACTGGCAACTTGTGATATTCCATTTCCAAAATTACCTTCATATTAAATATAATGGCACGACACTTGAGTTTACCTTCGCTTCATTAGAATAAAAAATATATTATTAGCTTACGAAATATTTTGATATATTTATATTTTACGAGTTTACTAATATTTTCTATCTTATTAAGTATATCTATAGTCTATAAAAAAAGATTATATCAAAACGCTAGCGATAGCTATATATATTCTTAAATAGCTATCAAGTCATCACATAAGTTTATGGGTATTTGAATAAACATATATTGCATAGTATTCATGAATGTAAGTGTAGTATGAAACTCTTATATTATAAGTATTCGGAGATTTTTATGTTAGTGTATGAAAATGGTCGCCACTCTAGAACCTTAGGTTCTAGAGTGGCGACCACGAACCGGAAGACGCAGCGTGGGCAGATCCCTCACAAGGTGGACCGACGACCTTATAAGGGTGGCGGGCAACCGATGCATGAGGGCGGCGAACGACCGGCTACGATGGCGAAAATTGGGGGAGGCCTATGTCCAGCAGTGGACGTCTTTTGGCTGATATGATGATGATGATGATGTATGAAATTGAATATACTCTGCCTAATGACATGCAGTCATTGGGGTCTAGAAGTGTTGGACACAAGTTTTATAACCATCGTGGGTTATACAATATTTCAATTAGTATTATGTATCAATTTTACGTATCCGATAAAATAATAACATAAATAAAGTTACTATACACCAACACACGATAAAATAAATGCAGTCTAATTGAAATCATGGGCTACCGATGAATCGATTTAATACCATACTTTGAAACAATCGTGTCTATCCACAAGACGGCCACGTAACTGGGTCGCTGTAGGGTGTCTAGAAGCTGCTAAGGGGCGTCGCGAGAGCGGACTCTCAGTTTTTGTACGAACGCGTCAGACCGAACAGGCTTTCTATGTTACACGCTCTCTCGCCGCTACCTACAGCTAGCTAGCTAGCTTCAACGGAAGAATCACACATACCTTTTACGCACGACTCTTAGGAAATGGAAATTTTTTGTTTCTTTTTAAATTCATGCTGCACGTGCGGCTTTTACTAATTATTAAAGTAATATTTAATAAAGTTTTTAAAGACTTTTATGCGAAGAATCATTGTTAAATTTAGTCATTGATGTTTTTACTTAATATCTGGTGAATAAAAAAAAAGAAGAAAGCAAAAAGAGAACAGAGACATGTAGTTTAAAAATTGTGACGTCATCATCTCGTTAGCCGATTGACGTCCACTGTTCGCCACATGATTTCGACAAGTGATCGGTATAATCGACATACATATTTTATATCAATTTAACTAAAGATAATTAGTTACACATAAGTTACCTAAGTGATTAAATTTATTAAGAATCTTTTAGAACAGTCTTAGCAAAATAAACGCATCATCATTGTAAACAAATTGAAAGCATTTAAAAGTAATTCTACCCAGTGCCGTAAATAGCCTTTTTTGCGCCCTGTGCAAGCTTCTATAATTGCGCCCTTGTTTTTTTAGATATTATAGGTAACCTAGAGCAATGCTATGTATAGGCCTACTTTATTTCATTCAGGGTGATAAAATAAAGCACAAGGAACTTGGTGTTGGTGGACCAATTATCTAATATTTTGGAAGAAAAATCTTTTTTTTTAAAGAACTGATGTGGGCAAACAAGCAGACGAGCCATCTGATGTTAAGTGGACCCTTCGCCTATTATACCACCCACTGTGTCTCACTCACTAAAACTCAATCGCAAGTTCACTAGTGCAAATGCGTTGCCCACCCTGATGCTTAAGATTTAATTTTTGGGCCACTATGGTTTTCATACTTCTATAATAATTAAAAAAATCTTTATAGCGCCCGCCCGTACTCGCCCGCCGCTTAGTTTCCGACCGACCGTGTAGCCGGCCGGCGGCTTAACTCCGATAAACACTAAACACAAATACGCTCGTGCGCTGCCAAAAAAATAAGCGCGATGTTTTGTCTAATTTAATAGACGTTTTTGATTATACTGGCATGTAGGTACGTATGTGTTGGAATCGAGCACTAGGGGCGCAGCGGGATCTTATCAGGAGCAAACCGAAAAAATAATAGTCCTGCCTGGTCTGGCCATTCTTGCGACCCCCAGAGTCTACGCCCTGTGCCTGGGCACCGGTAGCACCGCCCTATTTACGGCACTGATTCTACCATAAGTTACGTGCGTTATTCTCACATATTTATGTCATCAGCTGTGCAGATGTAACTGTGACATCAAACTGACGAATTTGGTAATTTATTTAAGATACAAAATATATGTGTAGCTCATATTTGATGAAATTGTTTGCCTGTCTATTATGCTAAAACCTATATTTATGTGGGAAAATTTTCATAACGTAGCTTGAAGTCTAAAAAGGAGGAAGAAGGTTACTTTTAAAACTTACCGCATTAGTAATTTATAAAAAAAACTTTAGAAGATAAGTACTTACATTTTGTATTTGATTCATTTTTGTGAAATGTCTGCCAAACTCCCATAAGTCCACACCGAATTTTAACGCCCAATTTTTTACTCTGAAACAAAAAAAAACAGCTAGTGAAATCGCTATCACATTTCGCGTTATACTCCAGAAAGGTAGAAGCACAGCATTTTTACCTATGAATATAATATATGTAGCAATAAAGAGAATGTATAGTGAGATTTCGGCGATGGTGAAGTATATCCAGGAAAAGACTAATCTTATTTCTAAAGCTCAGATCTGTTAAAGAATATGTACTAAGTGAAAAAATAATACTTTTTCTTCAAACATGGTAAAAGAATTAGGTTACCTCAAGATACACGGAGGGTAATAAGAATTACAGTGAAATGCCAACGCAAAATAAAATTTAGCAAAATTGTAAATATAAATTGACGTGGAAAATGAATTTAGGAAATCTCTCTCCGAGAAAATTTAAACATTCATCATAAGCTTGTGACGGGAAAGTAAATGTGATCAAGGGGAGCAGGTTAAGCATTTTTTACACTTCGTTCACCACCCTTATTTCGTACAAGCGAGTAACACTCATAGTCCCGAACAATTTGTATTCGTCGCTACAAGACAATATAAATGCATAGCCGTCATTGTTCTGGGATGAGTCTTAATTAATGGCTCGGCCGATACCTGGGGGCTGCGAGTCGTGATTCAAAACGTACGCCTATTAATATAACCTTCTTTTCGACTAGACTTTTTAATAAATCACCGGCGCAGATTCGTCGTTATTATTCCGTGTTTGAATTGTTATATATACACAAATGTAAATAAATACAAGGTATAAAGAGATTTTTCATAGAAGACTGTATCTCTCAACATTATTTTTGCTAGTCAGTATAGTATTTGTGTTTCCAATTTTTTGTATTTTTCTGCATCAAATTACGTGTACATCATGATAAACATCGATAGTAATGTTTCGTAGTATAAAAGTGCACAATATTATGATAGAGAATGTTTGCATAGACATATATATATATATATATAGATAGACAGACTATTCGATGACGGTTCTAACTATTTCGCTCGAAGCTAGGTTAAACTTTGTCTTAAATACGCTAGGGTATGACAATAAAGTTGACCCCCATTAATGAAACTGGTTTTATTTTAAAAATGTCATTTTTTTTTTTTTTTTTTTTTTTTTTTTTATATTATAGCCTACCAAAGTGACTCCACGCCGCCTGATGGTAAGCAGTCAGTGGAATCCAGAAGTGGCGGCCACTATACCATAAGTCATCGTCTTAAACTGCTGGTATGGTGGCCTCCACTATGGCGGCTGGGAATGGGGATAGGGGAAGGGAATGAGGGAGTTGAGGAAAGAGGAAAGGAGGAAATTGGGCCTCCAGCGCTCTCACTCACCGAACGAAACGCAGTAGTACGGATACTACTACTCTTAAGTCGATCTTCTATGAGAGGGTAGTACTTCCCCGGACGATCCGGCCCATTCATGCTGAAATCAGCGTGGATCTACTACCGTAAAGTTTACATTTTTAATAATTGTTAATTTTACTTGTTGTTTGATAATTTCTTTGAAATAAATTCTAAAGAAAATTTAACAATTCGATAAAGTAAATAAGATACATAAATAGTAGCTGATAATTCTACTTTAGAATTACTTTAGCCGTTACTCTGACAAACTCCAGCTTTGAGTGAACATCTAAAATATGTATGTGTTCTAAATCTGTCTGTGAGAAGAACTGCATAACTCTTGCTTCAAATCTTTCATTAGTTTGTAATTAACGCCAACATTAAATGAGTAAATGAGAAATTCATAGAATATCAATTAATTTACTGGGTCTTGAAAAATAGTATAATAATAAAGTCATATTTTACTAAGAAAATAGCGTGAAAATATGAACGAAGTTTGTAATAAGAATTTTAAAGCTATGGACATTTTTAGGCACTAATTAGGAGAATAACCGAAGGCTAACTTTATAATTTTTCGGAACACATAACATATACCTGTACGGTATTCCAAGAATAAAATTCTTTAATGTTTATGTATGGATGTAAGTGGATTAAAAAATTCTGACGAGAGGTGAAGAAATTACAATATTCTAACATAAAAGTTGTTTTCCTTACTTATTTATTTATTACTAGCTTCTGCGGTACGGTTTCACCCGCTTCTTTGCTTACTGCTCTGCTCCCGTCGCCAGTAGCGTGATGTTTCATAGGAATATGGAAAAGTATTTTTTTCAGACAGTTATTTAAATTTTTCTCTCCTTAAGAACCATCCTCGTACTTCGAGGAATATTATAAAAAAAGAATAAGCGAAATCGGTTCAGCTTCTCTCGAGATTTGCGCTTAGCAACACATTCAGCGATTCATTTTTATATTATAGATTACTTATTTGGCCGAGTTTAACCCGGTGTCTCTCTTCCGTCTCTTATCTTTGTCCTGCAGCTATGTGATGAGAAATCGATGGAATCCTCTGCAACGAAAAAGGACGCGCAGACGACGTCTAGACATTATGTTATAAAACTTCACTACCCGCTAGATTTTAAAATAGTTTGCGTTACATTAAATTATGCATAAGTATTATATTTTGATATTTTATATACGTATATTTATCTGGCGAAGACAAAGTCATCTAGTATCAGATACCTGGCTAGGTCCGGTTGCCATTCGGTATTTATATCTAACTAGCGGCCCGCCGCGGCTTCGCACGGGTGGACATTTAAAAAAATTGGGATAAATAAAGATACTTTTGTAGGGGAATATACAAAATTGATTTTTTTTATCAGTAAATTTTTAATTTTTTTTCTCACTAAGAACCATCCTCGTACTTCAAGGAATATTATAAAAAAATAATTAGCGAAATCGGTTCAACTGCTCTCGGGATTTGCGCTTAACAACACATTTAGCGATTCATTTTTATATTATACATAGTTTACTTGACTCTTTCTGACTTTGGGTCCAGATAGCGCCGTGTGTTGTGTTATTATATTATTATTTAGAATCTGGAGCTTCCGAAGATTTCCATGTTAGTAAAGTCCTTATCACACAGAGATGAAATGCTAAATGTATTTACCTGCCTATTTGAATGTAACGTACGATTTTGAAAAAATACGATCACATTTCTTCCATTTCTAATTCTAATCAAATGAGGGCCGCTGACAATGGTTTCTGTCGCCCTTTATTCGTTTCTTGTAGGACGTACGTAGCTATCTACTGTAGATTACGTTGATAACATAAGTAATAAGGAATAATAAAGGAAATGTAAAGGACGGGAACGGTTGACCGAATTTTTGGGTGAAACTTGGTTCTTATTTCCTTATTCCGTTTCGTTTAATTCAAGTTGTTCCACAATGTCCTCATTAGCAATCAGGGAATGTTTCGCGGGCATTGTTCGCCCAAGTTCGGCCGTCACTGGCACCGGCTCGGAATTTAGAATTATTTAAAATGTTCGTTTCGGTGGCCGGCAGGTGTGCGGTACGGAACCTGCGGCGTCTCGAGGTCGTTACGTAGGGCGTGCCGACGCCTCAGCAAAAGCCTTCATCAAAATGACTTTTTAGCACTGTTGTCATTTGGAGATTTATGATCAAATTTATGAGATAACTAAGCAGAAATTGCTGTTTAGGCGGTATGATATTAGAAGTATTTTAACTTTGATTTTCTATTTATAATCTCGTGTCTCGATGTTCTTCACAAACATACGCCCCATGGACGCAAAGTACGGTATCAGAACACCCATAACAGGGCAACAAATATTTGTTCCGTGCAGGCGGAGTTCACGTTATGCTATGCTAAAAATATTTTTTTTAAAACTAAATTACTTTATAAATTGAAGAAAAGGGTCTGAACACTGCATGATGATCCGCTTAAAATATCTTGTTACTGTAATCGGTTTAACCCTGGCACTGAGCATAGGGTTTCGTCAGTCGGGCCAGGATGATTTATGTTTCACCTGAATTTAATAACATTCTTTTGCGTATGACAAATTTCTATTTAAAATACCGTGATTCAGTGTTCAGAGAAAAGTAGGAAATTAAAACAGCGAATAGAAAATGTCTAAAGGACTTTTTATTTTACTTATCTAATTTATAATTGCTCTTTAATTAGAGGGTTAAAAGATAACTATTGTATTAATTAAACAAGCAGCGACGCAGCTTTTAAAAGGAAAAAGTGTTGATAAAAGCGTAGAGATTTCCGCCGTCCTTATTTAACCGGGAGACGCTTTGTGAGGCGCATCGTTTACATTTTTCATTATCCTGGCGATACGAATCAACAACTGGGACCGTTTAAGTTAATTCATTAGAGATGAGGCGATGATATCTGTGTTGCAGTGAGCCGATAGCAGTTGTTTTATTAATCAGAAGCGGGGAGTTGTACTAGACAGGGTATCAGACGCGCTGCGCCCTTACGTAAGGCAGCCTCCGTAGTACGCGGACGCTCCGGCCCCCGCGCCCCTCACCCCGCATGGTGTCACCCCGCCCGCGACTTCGCCCCGTGCGACCCGTCCCCTCACCCCGCTTTAGATCAATACCGGAGCCGGCGCCTTTGACATGTGCCCTGCGCCGCGTGCCGTTCTGCAAATATTTACGTTGTGGAAACAGATCATAACTAGTTTCATTTGACTGTTTGTACGCGGCGTGCCACACCTCACTCATTCTCATATCATCTCCAATAAAACCTATCTAATTGTTATCCATTTAACTTATGTCTGAATTGTTTTTATGTAATTGCTTTTGTACACATAACTTTTGAACTTTCGGCCGTTTTCTAAATTGGCGACCACGAACAGTAATACGCGGGGTGCTAGAGGAGGCGGGCAACTGATGGATGAGAGCAGCTCATAACCGATTTACGTGAAAATGCAAGGCATAAATGTCCAGCAGTGGGCTACTCTGGGCTAAAATGTTGAAGCACTTTTTAGTAGGTCTACTTTTAAGTCTTTTAATATGGATTAATAAATGCTTTATTTCGTCTAAACGGTTCGTAAATTAAACTAAAATCCTGACAACGATGATATCGGCCAGTCATCGATTAGGCACATTTGAACACCGAAATGCTCTAATTAATGAGCACACATTAATTTTAAACAATTTATTACTGTTATCGGCTTCAGTGGTAACAGTGGTAGAAAATTCTGTAGTATTTTGAATCACTCGCAAAATTTGATATCATTCAGTAGTTTAGTTTAGTAGCTTTGAGGACCTCTGTGGCGTAGCGGTAGAGCGATCGACTGCTAAGTCAGGGGTCACAAGTTCGATGCATGATCAGTGTAAATATTTATATTGATAAACATAACTATTTATATTGGTCTGGGTGTTTCTATGTATAAAAATTATGTAGATATGTATTTACAATTAAAAAAAGTATTAAGTATATTTATCCGCCCCTTAGCACAGGCATTTCACATCCTTACACTTTGGGTCTAGATAGCGAAGGCAAAATGCGTACTAAATTCGCTACGCATCCGTAGTACGTTGAGTGCTACACGAAATGCTACGCCACTGTGTGCTAATTGCCTACGCGTCTACGAAACTTATTGAATGTAATTGTTAGTACATGATAATATGATTATTTAATATAACGCGAGCTTAATTCTGAATTGAGTTCTCTAAGCAACCACCTTGTAATTGTACAGTGCGGTATATTCTGTATATTAGATAAACTAGCTGCCCGCAGCGCGGTTTCACCTGCATTAAGTTATATCTTTGATTACTGCTCTGCTTCTGTCACTAATCGCGTGATGTTACATCCACAACTTTCTAAAGAACTAGGGTATTGCGTTACTTTTGTGTCCCTAATATCTTTATTTTATGGTTAAAGTGGTTATTTTTATGTCGGAGAACGACTCCCTGGATCAAAAATACATTTTTTTTGTGATATAACTACTAATTCAGTATTTTTCTTTTATTTTGTCAAATTATTGATTTTTTAGAATTACTTAAAGGAAATGTTTAACGGCAACAATTCGATTTTCACGTATGTTTTTTGAATATCTGAAATAGGAAACACACAGCACAATTTTTAACAGCTTGAAGTAATTAATGAGTTTGAATAAAAGAATTTCAAAATGGTAACAACGAAAAAAACGTTCTTATAAAGAATCTGTAAGTTCTTATTTCAAGTACTCAACTACAAAAACAATTCACGTCCTTCTAATAACAGACAGGTATAATAGTACACTGAGGGCCTAGACAAGTGGTATAGATTTCTATTCTATTAATAGAATAAATTAAAAAATGTATATGTATTGCATGGTATTGACATAAGCTAACGCCAACATTGTCGTTGGCTTATGTCAATCCCATACATTTTTTAATTTAAGGGCCTCTGGTAACTATCCCACTCAGACAGCACTTGAATTGCTCACGTGACTTAACAATATGTCTACTGAAAAAACGCCGCATATCTTTGAAAGAAGCTACGGCAAAAACACTTCTATCATTTTAAACACAAAATGCTATTTCTCATAACTTTTATTATTTAGTTACGATGTTCTCGATTTGCAAGGCTGTGTTGGGGATGTAAGTGGAGTGTTTATATTTTCTTTCATCGCTTCAAAGGCGAATACATCGTGAGTATAAGTTGTAAATCGTAAAAGAATTAAAAAGTCGTTGACCGTACCGCGATTGAAATCTAAATGTGTCAGATTTATATCGTAGTACGGTCGACAAAAGTAACTTATGTTCTATACTTAGACATGGCATTCATTGAAAGAATTTGATGCATGATGATGCTTTACGGGAGATTGCTACCTCGGCAGTAGTCTTCATTTGGTGTTAGACAATATTGCACAACAAATAAGTATTAAAAATATCTGTATTTCAACGTGCTAAATGGATTTGCTGTAAACTTTCGTAAATTACAAATGCACTAAGTTATTTATGGGTTTGAAATGAAATCAAAATATGTTTATTCATATAGGTTAAATAAATTAACACTTATGAACGTCAAAGTTTACAAAATGTCAGCAAATTAACCTACAGCCAGTTCGCTGACGAAGTAGAGCCATGAGAAGAACTGGCAAGAAACTCAGCTCTTTTTAATCGCCAGGTTATTACAATTTTTGTAAGTTACAGTTTCAAGTAGCATGCAAAGTGACACAGGCAATATACTTAACTCTATGGATAATTAAATACAGCTTTCTATGTTGAAAAAAAAAACGTAAAATGTGTGCTTTACACTTTTTGAATCGCAAAAACCAAGGATACTTATCATGTTTGTATGTAGTTAGTAAGGAAGAGCGTAATGCCTAAATTACTGACAAACAATAAAGAAAAACATTCAGAAATTCTTAACTTCTGTAAACATATAACATTGAGCAAGCGGTGATCAATGTTCTATCTTTATGAGAACCTTTTATCTACATGAAACAATAATTATCTTTGATGTGATATATTATTATATGTTCAAATATCTCGATAACTGTTCATCACCCTCCCAATTACACCCGCGACATTGCACCTCAGTTCGTTATCCCGAGCGCAGCAGGTTAAATATCAAGCCCAAGATCGAATTTGCCATGTTTGTGTACCTTCTTTCATATAAATTGTATAGATTTTAGACGGCTTTTTACTCTTCATATTAACGTTTAGGTTATTGAAGTGAGTAGTGATATGTATTAAATATAGGTGAGTGTTTTTATGAAAAAAAATTAGTATAATTTATTTAACAAGAAAAGGTTTAAGTAACTTTATTAACCTTAATGTTTTCTTATTGTAAAGATATGATTATTGCACGGAGGATTATTGTATTTATGTAATATAAGTACAAAGTTACTGTTTTCGAATATTTCCATGTAGTTGTTCTGTGAGACTTTGCTTCTAGCCTCATGCTTCAAGGAAAACAAAAAATACTAGGTTATGATTTATGCCGTTAAAATGGTATAGTTTTATTGCGTTAATTTTACTCGATTATTTTATACTATTAGGGATCGTCAACATAAGTGCCTATTTCACTATTTATGTCAAGTATTATCAGACATTCATATATCTTTTAGATAGGTTAGTTAACACAAGTAATTACTTTATAAGTATACCAATCGAAATTTAATTCTAAAACGTTTACCGTAACATGTGAAATACACATTTACAAATATATTTTTAAATGTTAAAACAAACTAACAAAGTAATGCAACTGTTTGACCAAATAAAAAATTAAATAAACCTTTAGTATGATTACACAAGAGGGCAGCAGTGTCCACTTGTATTTAATAACAGTAAATGTTTACGATTACTGTCCTATTTACCAGCATGGTGTTCACAGCGGTGTCCCGGATAGTTAATTGTAGTGGTTTATTGCGCAACCCTATGTCCGTCCGGGATAATTATGAACTAGTTTGGCTGCATTGTCAAAGTGAGAAGAATCATGGTGGTTTGAGGAATACAGGACGTTGTGTAGAGAGGGTAAGAATTAACGCATTTAAACTCATGAAATTCGTATTAGATGAATATGTCTTGTTTTTACTCTATCTACATAATGAGTAACAGCTTTCATCGTATTTAAATGTTTCCACGCGTGCCGTAAAAATAGCTAAGGAAAAACGAAAGATGGGCAGCAGCTTTTTCTGAGAATGTACTTTGGAAATCGATCCTATGTTCACTAGCAGATCTCTTTGGTTTTGATGATGATGACTAGTTACAGTGCGTAACAAATGATCTTACCACAATATAACAGTTTACATGTTATTCATAATTTTTTAGCGTACATCTCTAGTACACATGTTGATCACGTCACTAGTCTGATCGTCTCTTGTCCGATCCCTGGTGCTGTATTACACCGCTCCGGTTGTGATTGTCATCATAGTACTCGCGCGAGCAATTTAACGGGATGGCTCTCTAATTATCAGTTATAGTTTTTACTTATTTAATTATTGTTTCTGAGTGTCCAAGTAAATCCAAATACATACAAACTTATCATTTGCTTTAATGGTTTCATTGTAGAAAAAGAAATGCTTTGACATACTAAAATGTCAGATGAACCAAAGCTATAGTTTAAATACTTTATTAACTATGCTACTGCTCTATTTTATCCCTGTTGGGTCTGGGTTATCGCAAGTATTTAAATTTTTTATCATGGGTATATTCCATCTGACTATTTTTTCAATTTCATTTAGATCGTTATTTCACCATTTAATCAGATTGCCTTTACGTGATATCAATAGCAAAGCTATGTAAATACACATTGCTATATAATAACAAGTTAAAAACTTTTACAATATAAAAAAGTTATTTATAAACCCTTTTAACTCTTATTTAGTCTGCGATAAAGTCCAAATTGAAACGTATTGAATGGCTACTTGTACTCTAATACCACTGACGTAATTAATCCATATGACTACGTTGCGGGTTTCGTGTATATGGTGCGTCTACCCTACATAGGAGGTAAATAAAACTTGTACGGTCGATTGCATTTGGGTGCGTATTCGTTCGAAATTCTTACGTACGAATACGCACGATACGTGTCCGTTCGAACGTAAACGTACGACTAAATCATAGCCGATTTACGCCTACTCCTACTTCCCGTAAGACTTAAAATATCGCGACTTGTGTACGTGTTTACATAAATATTTTGTTAGATACACACTTAAAATGGCGATGGTGTAAATGTTGTGAAAATAACAACATGGGCATCATCAGCATACAAGTACGCGCGTCTGATAGTCGTGCCTAATATTTTGCAATAGCAGTATTTTAGATTATTAAAACTTATTAACTATTTATAGCATCATTGTAAGCAATTGTAGCAGCCGTTTTAGAGCTTAAAGCCTAAAAAATATGTATTGAATTGTACTATACCTACTATTACTGTTCTGTTAAGTAAGTACTTGCAAATTGAATTCGTAGAAGACCTCATTTATAAATTTTAAAAGTTATGTACCTGGTTGTAGTCCTAAAATACTTGTTATCGCAATTTCTAAACGGCTGAAATGATTTCCAAGTAAATATAGTTGAAATTCCTTCTTTTACTTGGAAAGGTCAAAAGTTATACCAATAATCATCATCACACTTTACAAATTTAATAAAATAAGTAAAAGGTATCATGAAAGTAGTCGTATATAAATTGTTATTTTTGCTATTTACTTCTACTCGTACCTATTTCTGAAGTGTACGAACGAAATTAAAGACGCTGTATTTCAAGACAAAATCTATATATTAAGTAGAAGAGAAACGTGACCTAAGAAGCTGAGTTTGCCAGGTAGGTAGTTTATAGGTAGGAGATGTCAGCTGGGTACTGCCGATTTTGCAACAGTGCCGAGTTATGGAGGTCTACTCGGGCTCAGCCGTAGGCGGACCGCTAGTAAATTTTATAAACGTAAAAGGTCATTCACTCACTCATGTGTTCCTTCTATCTTCTGTTTTAAGAACTTGATTCTTTATCATAACACACTGAGGATTGACGCTTAACTGAAATACACGTCGTTCTATTGGACAAGGTAATTATACGTATATCCACAGTAGAATTCTAAACTTTGCAAAATGTTCGTTTCAATACGGTTTTTATTATAGAAAGCTTAATTACAAAAGTAGCAAGCAAGCATGCAACCTGCTTGGTCTTATGTTTATCTGCCATACAGGCAACTAATATATCGTTTGCGATATGATTACAAACACTTGCGCCACTGTATAAAAAATTAAGCTCAACTTGAGCGAGGTTTCTCGCTAATTTTCTCAAATTTTCATTTCATATTCTATAATTACCAGCCTGTTTACTGTCCCACTGCAGGGCAAAGGCCTCTTCTCATATAAAGAAGGTATGAGCATTAATCACCACGCTTGCTCAAGGCGGATTGGCAATTTCAGGCTTATAAGACCAAGTTTCCTCACGATGTTTACCTTCACCGTCAATCAGAAATGTCCAAGAAAACTTAGAAAGTACATTTGATTTGCAAAATCACATTATACTTGCCCAGATTCAAAACCCACTACCTAGTGTTTACGAAGCGGGTGCCTTATCCACTGGACCATTTCCACGATGCGGAATGTACAGAGAATAAAAAAAATCAAAAGCTTGCTTTACTTGTCAACTAGCTGACCCGGCGAACTTCGTACCGCCTAATAGTCAATTCTTTAATTTTTGTTTTAAGGCAATTTTTTAATTTTAATTTCTCCGTAAGAACAATCTTCGTACTTCAAGGAATATTATAAAAAAAGAATTAGCGAAATCGGTTCAGCCGTTCACGCGATTTGCGCTTAGCAACACATTCAGCGATTATTTTTTATATTATTATGAATTAATGAAAATATATATCGTAAACATGAAGAAAGATTTTTAGTTTAATATATATTTTGGACAAAATATTTTGCACCGTCTATATAGCTCAAACTTACTGCGATTTATTACTTGGCTTTCAAATAAAGTAAACTTGCATTAATTATATCAGCTAGTGACAAATCTCTACCACTTTCACCTTCTAATTTAAAAGCGAATTGAAAAAAATACTTCAATAGAACGCTCGCAACGCAAACTGAATCATATTTCTAGTATAATTACCATTAATAATTATCGCTGTAAAATTATGTTAATTAATGATTCAAACACCGCAGAATCAATGGGTTACATGGCTTTTTTTAACATTGCGAAGGCTTTGGCAGAAATAAATTATATCGTTCTCTACTGGTGAAGTAATAATTAAGTAGAATCTAGTCGTAGCTAAATTAAACATTTAACCCACTAATATAGCTTTAATAATAAATGTTATACTACACTACGGCGCACAAGTACAAACCAGTAAAAACTTTAACTAAAACTTTTACGATCTTTTAATTTTGCTTGCAATGCTTAAAAACTACTGAACAAGTTTTAATGGAACTCTCATTTATATAATCTGTAAGAGCTCTCTGCTATATTTACACTGTCTTAAAGAAAATTCTGCGATCAATCTAGCAAAATAACTCGGTGGTAAGCTTTTATGATCGCTTTGTAATTGGCCGGGAAGTTATGTTAATTAAGTAATGACCCTATAAGAAAAATAAAATTTGTTCGTTTACAAACGGTTTGCCTTTTTGTTTTTATTTACAGGTACATTAAGTAGGTAATTTTTTTTTATACGACTTTGGTGGCAAACAAGCTTACGGCCCACCGGATGGTAACTGGCAACCGTCACCCACAGAGATGGCTGTGTTTTCCAACCAATGCGAAAGTATTAATGCTTAGAAAACACAACAAAACCGTTGCTGACCGCGGGGAAGGAGATGAGTAAGGAAAAGGGTAAAGGAAGAGGAACGAGGGGGTGGGTATTTGGGCTGCCGGTTCTCTCACTCACCGATCGAAACACATTAGCATGAAAACTAATATTCTTACGTCGATCTTCTGTACTGCCCCGGGCAATCCGGCCCATTCATGCTGAAACCAGCGTGGACCTACTACCGTAAGTAAGTACATTAAGTAGGTACATAAATAATGTCTAGTCTTTAAAAGAATGTAGTAAATAACCGACTCAGGAGAAGGCCAGAAGTGGATGTATTTTGACTGATATAATGATGAACAGAATATGCAATTGTAATGTTTATAATCCCACGTTGATAGAACTTGTTCTCTAGATGAGGATTCGTCTTCCAATGTAGCTGAATAACCATGTTATTTTATGTTAACTACGTCTTTATAGCCTACGATCATCAGATAAGCTATATTACTATATTTGTTACTAAAATATAACAGTGTATATCGATACGTTGAACCGTGACCGCATCATATATGTACTTGTATAGCTATATATATATATGTCTGTCGCTGCTCGTCAACGGGTATTGTACTTACCCACATGTTGCTTACAACCGTCAAGACATACGTTACCGTGTAAATACCTATACATATCGCAGATAGTGTTTGGTGAGGTAAATACGTACATATAGTTGCGGTGGTGGTTGCTTGACATTTCTACAGGTGGCTCAAAACTTAGTTCTTGGAATAAATACTAGAGGCGTCGTTTATTTAAATATTAAATACTTAGGTCATTAAAACGATAACAGGCTAGACTAGATTAGAGTACAAGCTCTAAGTCGCGTGTGACTTATCAAAAATACAATTAACACACAGTAGAAGTAGACTGGATATAAATATTTATGAATCACACAAGTTTTGTCCTGTGTTTTTATCATCATTCATAGAGACAGTAAAGTTTGTCCAGTTAAATAATATAATTTATATTCATATTTTATCTGATAAAGTTTATAATAATCTAGCTATGAAGATCGAACGTAGTTTTATGCTAGTTCTTCTGGACTGGCCAGCAAACTGTGAACAACAAACGTTCATACCTAATTGTTATCCATATGATCTAAATTATGATGAAATTAGATTATTCGGAACTATGCAAAAAAAATATCACTCAAACCCCGTCATCAAATGTTCTTTTTAAGTTTGTCTTAGACATTAGTGATTTTCGATTAAAGAAAACTTAAAGAAATCTGGACTTATGAAAAAAAAAGACTGATTGTCAATCCGCATTGAGCAAGCGCGCCGCTAATTCTCATGCCTGCTCTGTATGAGAAGAGGCCTCTCCTTGCAATAATAACGGGCGGTTATAATGATACAAGGAAATACAGCGTTGTTGTTAATTATTGTATAAATGTATACTATTACGTCTAAGGCTAAGAGCAGTTAGAATTTAAATCCACTGTTATTGGGTCAGTCCTTACATAGTAAATACCAGTTAATTAACCTACTTAATTGATACCTTACTAACAGCTAACTATAGTGTGGAAATAAACAAAATTACTACTGATAGCTCCCTAATCAAGCACTTAGGGAGAAATTAATTTCTAAAATAATTATTTTTGTATGACAGAATATTACACACGTTATGTCTAAACTAATATTATAAAGAGAAAAGATTTGATTTTTCGTGTGTTTGTTTGTTAGCAACTAATTAACAGATTTAAAAAGCTCTTTCACCTCTAGAAATTAATAAATGTAGCAGGTAACATAGGCTATAAGTATTTAATTATGAATAATATACTTTTATAGCAATTTTCAGTATTTTAATATTTCTAAATTTTGAATACAGAAGACAACAAAAGTCAATTTGCGGTATAGCAATAAATATTTAATATAATATTATTATATTTAATAATGCAATCATATTTTATGTACCTAGGCGTTTGTTGTGAGACCGAATGTTACTTCTGATACCGAAGCGAAGCGAGGACGTCTAGTTCTTTTGCGTATGATAGCCCAGTTCTAGAGGAAGGTTATGGGGTATAGAACATCACGCTACTGGCGAGGGAAGCAGAGCAGTAAGCAAAAACGCGGGTGAAACCTCAAGTACCTAAGTAAAATGTAATCATCATCATATTAAAATATTGACAATATAAGTTGCACTGTCAAAAAGTAGAGCCAAGTTTTAATTCTTCACGCTCTTTCTTTTGTAACATCTATGTAACATCACGCTATTGGCGATGGGAGCAGAGCAGTAAGCAAAGACGTGGGTGAAACCGCGCCGCAGAAAGCTAGTATTAAAATAAATCTGAGAGATTGATTACCAGATCCCATTGGGTCTCTTCTAAGTGCTTAAACTCTTATCTTAACTGCTAGTTTTTAATCATTTTGTAGCTCTCCACAGCATAAAATATCTATATGTAAGCAAGAATGTAACAGCAAACCGCCACTAGTATTTATCCTGAGAACTAAATTTCTTACAAATATTTTACATTGTCGCTGTGAGAAAACGCATGTTACGTACCTAATTCGGTAGAGCTGCTTGTAAAGCCAACGAACTCGCGCACCGAGTTTGCTAAAGCTTGTTTCGTGTTTCAGAACTGAAAATTCGTTTCGTATTCAATTTCCATTCAGTAGTTCCATAGTGTATAAAATACACATGTGGTGTAACGGTTAAAGATTACGCCAAGTGTTCGATTCCTATCTGAAACTATTATTGGGTTTATTTTTTGTTATTTTTTGTGTGATATTTAAGTAAGTAATACAGACCTTGTGCCCTGGTGTGGTGTCTTTTAACAAAGAAACTATATCATCAGCGTTAAGGCGTCAGCTGCTGAACATTGGCTATTCCAAAAAGAATAGTATACATTGTCACTAGGGGTAACTGGCGAATTCCTGACTATGGCGATATTTTATAAGCAGGTAACGCTGTTGTTCGTTACCCGGCAATTTCATTGTAGCCTCTTACGATCCCTACGGAAAGAAATGACTTAGTTTCATGTTATAAACCAGTGACCACATGGGCGATCGAGCCTACAGTAGAAAAACAATACCATGGCACATAAATGTCAAGTTTAATGACCCGACAACGATTAAAAATAGTTGAAAATACCTCAGATAAAATTACGTGACCTAATAAAAGCGTGTTAATAAAACACGAATTGTATAAATCTAGTTCATTTAAATTTTATGTTAAGCAATGATTAATAAGAGTTTGCTAGTACAGCGTAATTGTAATTAGTTGGAACGAAAATCCTCGTTAATAATTCAAAGTTTTTACAACCGCTTCATTGTACGTGGTCGGGGGTCTCGAACCGAATAGCTTTCATTTATCACAAATTGATCCATCTCGAAACTCTCAACTGTCACTTGTGAACTTTTTCGTTTAGCAAATCGCGGCGTTGTGACGACGAAATGTCATTACCGAAATTTATCTTAGTAGCGGCAGAGTAAGGTTCGGGATGCGGGGAAGGATAGGGCACAAATATCGTTCTGTAATTGCCTGTCAATAATGTATTTAGGGATGCGGGGTGGACTGTTCTTGTTTAACTGGCCGTGGGATACACTCAAAGCCAGACGGAGTGGGTGTACCTACCTAGTTCAATTTTAGACTGATTAATATTATTACTGACTGTAAAAGCGTCGTTCGTCTTTTTAGTTCTATAATTATTGTCTATGCCTTAATTCTCTGTTGGTTTGAGCATGAAATATACCTATTTTACACTCTCAAGTCGCTGCCTTTTTACTGTGAAGTACGTACGTAATATACTGCACTGTACAAGCGTGCACAACACTCTGACACTGACATTTACATTTAAAGATCACGATTTTATAAAAAAATATATAAAACACTGTCACCTCTCGTTAGAGTTAGTAGTACTAGTGTTGACAGAACAATAAGAATGCCTATGTACGGTCAGGCAATTTCATTGCAGGCTTGTACAACCTTGTCAGTAAATGTATCATTAGTATAATATCGCAAATTACTGCTTGTGAGTTAAGAGCCGGTTGTTTACTAATCCTATGCTACGAGTATGCATAGAAATAAGTACTATGGTTTAAAACATAAACAGTTTAAAGATATAACTCTATGGTTTAAGTTAAATATGTGCATTAAACAATCATTCACCGTCATAAAATTAAACGGCGCATATCCTTAATCTCATTAATTCACAAATTGTTGAATGCACCTAGAGAAATTATAATATAACTAAGACTGTGCGGTCGTGTGATTGTGTTATTATAAGTCAGTACAATTCCACTAGAGAAATTATAAAATTATGGCTTCTACAATAACCTTACATATACAAGGTACTTATACCTTATAGGTCCTGCGCTTTCTAATAAAGAAAATCTTATGAGACACTAGGACGGAAAAACGGATCCTTTTTCTAAAGTTTTTTCGTTGAGGTTTACTATACAAAGAAAACACAAAGTTAAACAATTTTTTTCTCTTTTATAAGTCAAGGAAGGGTTTCTCACACATTAAATGTAAGTATATATGTATTAAAACGCTCCCGCAACATCAGCCGTATACAACTTACAATACATTTAAAGATCAAAGTAACGTAACATATAGGAGCTCTGGCGGCCCTCTCTTAATCTTTCCATCGCTACATTTTTCAATACATTTTTAACCAGTCTTTTTTAAGTTAATGCGTTTTGTCTCATATAAATTTTATATATGCTATTCGATTTCTTAATGGCGTAAACATCTATAAATCTTTACAGTATAATTATCCAGAGTATTGTGATGTTGAGAGTTTCAATTTAAAATATTAAAATTACGTAATTTATCTTTTATGGCAATCAGCCAACAGAATGATGGCGTACTAACCATCAATTTAGAAGGCGACAGACAAAACAACACAAGACGTGAAATACTGTCTTGTCCAGATTTCTGCCACTGATATTTTCAATTCGCCACCAACCGTGGCGATTATGATAAAATATTAAGTTTGGGAAAGATCTTTGTCCAGTAGTAGACGTTTTTCTTACTGACTTTTATGGTGATAATTGTAATGCAACAGTTCCTCTATGTTCAAGGGGGCGTGCACTGATAGTTTTCTTGTCATAATGTAGAAACAAGCAAAATATATTATTAAATAATAAAAAGCTCGCCTGCCAATAAACTGAAAAGAAAAACATCCATATTTTTCTTTGCAACGCGTTATTGCAATGTTGTACAGTTTGTACATCCTATGTCACTCCCACAATTAATACGAATCTAGTGACCCCTCATATGTTAAAATCCACTAAGCCATTTAGACTGTAGAGCGTGCCACATAAATAGACATACATACGCTGGAAAAACATTATCCTCCGGAATACGGCAGTCGGTAAAAAACAACGCTCTTGCAGCGACTATGTACTGGTAACAGTATTTAGAAATTAACCTAGAATAAAGTATACAATTTACATAAGTAACCAACCACTTAAGTTACGTGGCTTCTGTTTGGTCATTCAATTTATCGGAATACATACTAATGATCATAGCACTTTACCCTGTTGTAAACCGTTGTGAAGTGTGTCTGCTATGCAAAGCTTTGCTTTACCGTGCGTAATCATATAGATGCCCCCTTGCATTTGCATCCCTATATACATCGAGTACAAAAACTAAACGTCCAAATCTTCGATTTATTAGCAATATAACATAATGGCAATATCATATCGGCCATTAAGGGGTCACGAAAATATCAGTCACAGTTTGGCGAAGTGTCAAAGGACTCATCAAATGGCTCTTTTTCCTTACGTTGACAAGAGGTAGACATATAATATTGTATCGCGTGTAAGTCTACGTGGAAATTACGGGAAAATATTTCGCGAAAACTGCCGCAACAGGTGCAAATAATGTGATCAATGTACAGGAAAGACAGGGAAGTCATGGTAACGTGTCAATTGTATACAGCTTATGTCACGAGGTGGAAATTATTCCTTAGTTTTTAATTTTTTCTATGCAGTAATAGAGGTGTTGCGGCTGAAATTATGATACAGAATGCATGCAAATGCATTTTGTGTCACGTCTTCGTCAGTGAAGACATCCACAGCGGAACACAGATCTGTATTAAATGGAGGGGTTTACCTCAGTCGATGTTTGAGCAGGTGAATTGAGACCACATTAAGGTGTTCCCATGCCCGTAACCTGAAATTACATTAGTCGCCTCTTACGTTACACACGTGAAGAGGGTGTTTTCCTATTCTAAGACCAAACATGCGGAGTAACTTGCGTGTGATACGCATTATTAGGGAACACAAAATAACATCTACCTATCCGATATGTTTTCCTTACTCAGGCAATAATTAAAATCAGAACTAATAAAAATAAATAACTCCTAAGTATTGTAAAACGGATGTATGCTTATGTTGTTTTGTTTTTGTAACTATTTTAGGACAATTTAATTTCCTATCCTTACGTAATGTGAGTTTACTTATAAGTCTTAAATAATTTGTAAAAACTATGTATAGAATCGCCGTAGACGAAGCCAATTTATCATGTTAAAATTGTGAACCGATGAACTCATCTGATTGCTTTCTATTTAGCAAAATGAAGTTATGTCATAGACTAACATACATACTCATATACTTAGGTTTAAAAACCTTGACTTGCTTTAGATCTGTGAGATAAAAGGCACTTTGAGTATTCCAGCAATTTAATGTGATCAAATAACAGTAAAAGAGTAAAAGGACAGTTTCGTAAAGCAAGTCAAAGAAATCTCGAAGTTGATTCATATCTAGAGGTCAAAAGACAGAGAACAGTAGCTAACGCTCCACCGACAATAGCTGAGTTTTTAAATAAGGAAGACAAACACCAAGTCAATCTCTGACTTATTAGTTGACTATATAAACGTTTAAGCATGAATACGGGATTGTAAATCATATCAGTGCACCTACATCTGTGTATATGTACCTATTTGTTTTCTATATTTATGTAGTAGTGATAGATACTCACTGAAAAAAACTATACATGTACCGTGAGGTCAATGAACTTTTAGAAAAAATTGCATAATATGATTTCTTTACAATAAAACATCGATTGAGGACTGTACTAACGGTAAACTCTTATCCATAGGTAGCGAACATCTCCAGGCATGTTCTTTAATTTAGAACAGCTACGATGGTAATAAAACGGTGGTAAAGCCAGTTTCACAGATCTGTAATGTCAGTCAGCTACCTAGTGTTATAAATTGACAGAATCTTAAACAAATAAATTTGTATTAGCCAAAAATAACTCGCGCTCTGGCTGAAAATAAATATGTTGTAGAGTAGCGTATTATTTACAATACGAGCCTCTTGATTAGTAGCTCCGTTGTATATTTTATATATAAAAACAATATTGTTCGACTCTATAGTAACAGATAGTTCTAGTGACTTACCTTATTTGATAAATACATAATTATATATTAAAATTTATCATCACAGACGCAACTGTGTCAGTAATAGACAGTAAATGGTTAAATAGTATTAGGTATGTTTTAGCTTGACACCTCGGTGTAAGGGATTTGTGAAGAGAATAGTAACTGGACTAAATGCAAATCTGTCACAAGTGTACGTGGAGCGGGTAGTCAGGTGTTTAGTACTTACTCATTGTGCGGTATGTCCTCGAGCTGGTTGGCGAGCGCGGTCACAGCGAGCAGCGCGAGCAGGCCGAACGGCCCCCGCGGCGACATGCTGGGTCTCAGCGCCATCGCACTCCCCACATGACAAGGGCACACGACAACCGACACAGCACTCGCTCCTACATAGAACAACACACCGAGCGCACTACACTCTCACCGAGGGGCGTACGTTTGTGCATGAGTCATCGAGTGGTCGTGAGTGTCAGGTTAGGACCGGGCCGGTGTCGGTGCGGACGGGCCGCAGGGCGAGGACAGAGCGTGTCGCGCGCCAACGCCAACATCGCCGGCGCGCGCCCTCCCCGCACCCGCGCACCCCACGCCCCGCGCAACCCCGCAGCCGCACTGACGCTGCGCGCGAATCATACGCCCAATAACGCAGCAGCCTACTACTTATTACTGAGATTTATTTGCCCATACATAGGGTTAATGGTCACAGCGACCGGTGCGAACGCCTAGGCGCCTCCATGCTGCCTTATAAAAACATCCGGTGTAGTAAATACGTGGGGAGGCACGATGTGAGCACGCTCTGGTTGGTTGCGCCGGGCTCGTAGCGAGTCACATGCGCGGGCAGGCGAGACACAGGTCTCAGCACATCGAGAATGCTGGTGGAGCCCGAGGTTGCCGCCGCCAGTTCGCCACGCACATGCGTGGGCAAGTCGCCAGGAAATCCTTTATTGATTCCCGCGCTCCCTCTTTCTAAGGAATGTCGATGTCGCAGGCGTTGCTACCGCCAAATATTTCACCCTCCCATTATAATAATTTGGCCTAAGCAGATCCATGTACTACGTTCGGCGGATTTTTGTTGCACCTAACGAATCGGAATTTTCTTCAAATTTAAAAAAAGAATCAAAGATAATAAAACGTAACGGTACCTTACAGATTTACAAAAATATTTTCGCAACATGAAGTTTTATTTATACACGTTTTATCGAAATTCAGTGGACAATTTAGGTGGTTATACCTGAGGCCCTAGACAAGTGGTATAGATTTCTATTCTATTCATAGAATAGATTAAAAAATGTATTGGATTGACCTAAGTAACGCCAGCGCTTATGTCAATCTCATACATTTTTTTATCTATTCTATGAATAGAATAGAAATGTTTGACACTTGTCTCGGGCCTGAAAGAAATGTTGACGTATTGTACCTATAAATCTAGTTGTGTATGGTTGTGTATGCATCGAACTATATAATTGTCAACAGAACTAATATACCTAATTATGATTAAAAACTTTAACTGCAATGTAACTTTCAAAGTTTGATGTTCAATATTGTTTCAAGTTATGGGATTAAATATAAAAGGCATCTCAATAATAATAATAAAAATAATTTTAAGACCTTGATACTTAATTATCGAAGCTAGTTGGGTACTTAATGATTCAGGGCAAATTTCAAAAATTCTATTTGGATACCATATTTACATACTCGTAATCATCCTAGAGAGGCAAGACAAATAAAATACAATAAATATACAGTTTAAAAGTATTTTATTTTCTCAATACAGTCGACATTAACTTTTGTGTTAACAATAACATATACTGTCACGAATATGATTGCTTTTAAAAAGAACTCCTTGAAAATTATGTTTATTGACAATAATATTAAAATGTTGCAGAATTTTACTTTATAATAAATAATTGTACTTGTTAACTTTTTATCATTACAGGTACATTATCTTTTATTTATGTTAACGTTACTAAAATCAATTAAAATTTAATCTGTCTTTTAAAATTCAACAATATCCACCTTCTCCTTTCGTATAAATACTCGTAAATAAATGCTTATTAAACTGTGAACATTGTCAAAATAATTATATTTTTGCATTTGTCATTTGTTAATTTAAAAAACCTACAAAAGTTAATAAACGCATTCGCTTCAGTTACAACCTACAGTTTTTCGACAATATGTCAGTTAAAATTGTATAAAAATAAATGTTACAAACGTATGTGACCATGATCGCGCTGACGACGTACTGGCGCGTTCCACGATCATCACTAATATTACTATGGTTACAACTATATTTACAGAATATCGTTAAATTATATAGGTACGTATAAATTAATATATTCTACTAAGTACTTTGCACAAAACGTTACAACGTTACTCAATACTCATCGACACGGAACACAAAAAACAATTGTGCGTAATGTATACCTACTAACCAAGAAAGTCGTAACTGTATAAATCAAGATTTAGATAAAACAAATATCGAACTAAAGATCCGTTTACCCAAAACTTGTGTTATACAGTTGCGGTGTTCCTGATTAGCAGAGGAAAATGGAAGTACGTTACGTGTGTTGTCTATAAAAATTAACGATGCCAAAGTTTTAGGATACAATGGTACAAAATCTGTAACTTGAGCTGAGCTTACTTGTGCGTGTGTACGTTCTTACTACTGGCGATAAGTGACACACCCACTTACTACTTCCATCGTTTTCTCTGCTCCGTGCTCATCAATCACTGAGTAATGTGAGGTCAGCATCTCGACACCACAACGCGCCCTTTCACTCTTAGCACTCAATACGTGATTTGATCTTTAAAATACAGTCTTCACAAATTACTAAGTTTACCTAAAGATCACAACAATACAGTTAGGTATAAACATAACTAAGTAATCTCATAAATAGCCGTCTAACCTAATGTTAAAACTAAATAATTTGTACAATTGAATCTGAGACTTCCCACAGATATGCATGGTGACAGAATAATTATAGACATACAAATAAATAATATTATAACTTAATAATATTTGACCACAGTCTTTAGAAAAGTTAAAAATGTAACAAGAGCTTGGAGACAAATGGAAATGTCTTTAAAATAGGAACACACAAACAAATGTATAGATATGACGTTCTACATGATACAATGATATATTTGGTATTTATACATTCAAGAATTCACTAGCTTTCACATTGACACGCATTTATACTGATGCACAATATAGAAACACTAGTGGCGCGTTCTATGGAATGATTGCAGTACCATCGTGTATACAATAACAGTTACAAATTATATTGACATCTGATACTACGAGCACTTCCAACGGTACGCATTACGATATAGCCTCCACTATACTCATATGAAGATTCAACTTAAAATTACAATTCTCGTAATACTGTCTTAAGGTACTGATTATAAGCGGTATTGCGAACCTTAAAACATGTTTTACGTACGATTGCTCAGCTTATAAACGAGATTAAACTCCGTAACTTTAGGTAAAGATGTCAATTTCTATCAGATCATTTAAATACAATATAATAAAATGCATTCACGCAAGTATAATTAGCCACCACAACGCGTTGACGCGCTGTACATGGGTCTCGTTGACAATTCACACATTTAGTCACAACCGTTGGGTGCTTCAATGTCTTGAGGAATCACTTTCGTGTCCTGAATCGCGACCATTTTCCCTGGGCGACGCACGGTGTTCTCTCTCTTCTCTATACCGATCCCTGCGCTCGCGATCCCTAGATCTGTCTCTTTCTCCTCGCTCACGGTCACGGTCCCTATCACGGTCTCTGTCTCGATCTCGGTCTCTGTCACGGTCTCGTTCCCTGTCGCGGTCATCATCACGATCCCTGCGGCGGTCGTAGTAGTGATACGAGCGCCTTGATTTCCTATCACTAGGAGTCACAACTTCTACTTTTATATTTGCTGTTGCCGTCACCTGTAATGAAAGAAATATGTTAGATTTATGCACATTTACAAAATTACCATGACAATAATAGCCCAAAACGTGTTTATTTTAATTATTTTTCTAAAAGATAATATAGGAGGATGTTGCCACTGACCTTGGTAGTAACAGCTCCATGAGGTGTTTTAGTTGGGGTAGACCTCCCAGACGCAGAATCGCTCCCGTTATACGTAGTAGTTTCTACGACTACTTCGGGCTGCACGACGATAGACTGCATAGAGGACTGCACTGAGGGTGCGGAACTGTGCCAAGAAGGCGGTTCTTCTGTGATGGTTGTTAGCGAAGGTGCACTTGGTCGAGGAACACTCTTCCCACCTCGGGCTGTCTTATCGCTGCTAGAAGAATTTAACTTTCGAGCGTGGACTGGTGAACATTTTGGCGAAGGCGTGGACAGCCGTTCTGGATGCTCTAGTGGTCGAACCTAGATAAACAACAAAATTTAAATAAGCTTTACAGTTTTTTTTTACCGCCGAAAAATGGCAGACTAGCTAACAGCCCACCGGATGGTAAGCAGTAACTGTCGCTTATGGACTTCTTCTATGTCAAGGACTCTGCAAAGCCGATGCCTACTGTGAAGGGAGTGGGGTTGGTGATGGGAATGAAGGAGGTGAGGGAAAAGAAAAAGGAGGAAATTGAATCGCCGGCGCTCTCAAGATTATAGAAATTATTATTTAATACTTCACTTCAAATATAATGACCTAGTAAATATACAATTTTAAACACTAACCTCAGCAGCAGGACCTAGTGTAGCTAATATGATCGGGAAGAACAGTAATCCATCTATGAGTCCCAGCAGCACCAATGCGAGGAGTAACCTCAAGAATAATCTGGCAACGAATCCAAATTCACTAGTAGCTAACATAGAAGCGGCGAGAGCGGCGGCTAAAGCTCCATGGAATACTGGTGCTAGAACTGATTCTATTGCTAGGGATGCGCGTCGACGGTTGCATCCAATTGATGTTACGAATGCCTAGAAAAGCAAAATCATTGTTAGTGACATAAAGTAAGCTATATTGAAATGGTATTTTAACTAATACCGTCAATTCCATTTTCATAATATTTCTTATACTCACTAAACATAAATGAACAGTAAAATGAACTCCTCTGCCGATAGCCAGGACGAGTAACACCGCGGGAACAGCTGACAGCTTTACACCAAGCAGAGCCATCGTGCCTAATAATTGAAGAACTAACGTTGCCAGAGCCAACGTTACTAGCACCGCCGCCCATACATTTAGAAGTAGTACCATAACAGCCTATAAAAAAAAACAAATCTTAGTATTTTGAATTCAAGGTGCATAATCGTTACATAATATTTGTCCTAGGTACATTAACTGATATTACTAATGCTTCAAATAAAACTTACCACAAATACGGCAGCTAGAGCACAAGCGAGCGCCAGAAGCAGCGACATCCTTAAATATAAATACTGCTCCCAAAACAGGAAAGGAATACCAGACGGGAAATTAGACAATCCCTTCGCTTCGAATTTCAAACACAACTCCCGAACCGACATTATCAGGGTCTTTATACTTTCTGTATCACTAAGACCTGATAAGTAGAAAGGGAGCTGGGTGTATATAAGAGGTGATGATTTCGGTATCTTTAAGTCCACATCGCTCGGTGAATGCGTCCATCTCTTCGGTTGAGGCTTCAAGTTTCCTTGCGAAGCTCCATAAGCCAGAGCATCGTTTGTAGCCCAAGCTGATAAGTAATTGTAAAATGCCTTCGGGTTAATGATACCGTCCTTATCAACCAATCTGTGACCGTTTTTAGTGTCAGTCGTTATAAGGGACCTATCGATAGGATTGTCAACATGTCCAGTCTGCACCATAAGTTTGTATGCTAATATGCCTTCGTCACTTGCGTTTTTACACCAGTACTCTTGCGTTATGCATCCGTTCTCTACTTCTTTGTCATAGGCCGCTTGTAAGTCCAGAAGCCAGTCACGGAAGAGGCTCAACCAGAATTTCGTCAAACCGCCATTATCGTTCTTTATAATATTCGGTATCCTCACAAATTGGTCGTGGTATTCGTACAATAGATTCTGATTGGTGGGATATTCGAAATCACCTTGAGTGACAGCGTACATGCTGTAGAATCCAAAATATCTCTCTTGTCGATATAAGAATTCGTGTTCGTCTGTGTTCTCTGGTACAATGTCTGTGAGATCTAGACCGTCTTTGACTTTCGTAGTTCCCCACACGCTAGCTAGTATAACTGCGATCAACGCTAACATTGAAGTTACCTACAAAAAAAGAACGTCAGTCACAGCAAAGAACATAACAATAGTCATCAATAATTTACATATGAAACAGAGGTTAATACCTTGACAGAGGGTCTCATGATGAATGGCGCATAATGGTTCTTCGCCCACTTTGTGAGCGATAAACTAAGGCAGCACGTCACCTTAGACTGATTCCCCGTCTCTTCTGGATCCAAAGGTTGTCTCGTCGTATCTTTCCAATTAGTCTACAAAAAATATTAAGAAATTATTTTTAAAACGAATCAATCAATTTATCGAAGAGCTATTCTATGAAATCGTAAAATACTATATAAGTTTTAATAGTCAATTTACTTCAATAACTTTGACAATGGCAGTTTAGAAATGCCTTTCAAAACTTGTATGGAGTAAACGATCCTATTAATGACATTTTTGAGTCGGCCTACTCACTACTGTATAAACGTAAATTTTCAGATATTGTTTTAAGCGAAAGATAAATTTGCAAGAAAGTGATAAGATATTTCTAGCAGGTCAACAAGCAAACAAAAATCTTTTTGCATTGTACCTTATCAGTCTTTCCACTTCGTGATCTCGATCGCTCAGCAATCTTCTTAGATCGATTCGGCACAGGACTCTCCGGCGTCAAACAACAGAGCAAGTCAGCCCTTGCTGCCGATCGTCGCCGGAGATCCAGAGAGATCATCGCTGGGAACACCAACAACATCGAGCCTAGGTTGAACAGGAGGAGGATGGCAGCCTAAGGAAAGAAAAAAATCTTTTGATTATGGTAGAACTCTAGGCTATCTTAAATCGTGAACTTTTAGCATTAATTTTTTTGCCAAGTCAGTTAATGTTGCAAAAGTACTGACCTGAAGACAAAACACTCGTAAAGCCGGTATCGGTAACAATGCGGCAGCCAAGAAAGCCATCACATTACACAGTGAAGCCAATAACACGCTGAGGCCGCTTTTCTTTAGCACCAGGCCTGTCCGCTCTTCACGCGGCACATCTCCCGCTTGCTCCACATACGTGTGAGTGAGAAGGAACATGTCTTGTACGCCTAGTCCTAGCGCAAGGAATGGTACTATTTGGGTGCTAGACGCGTTAAATGGTATACCTGAAAGTTATATTAAATATATTACAAAAAGAACTGTAGAATTACAATTAAATGAAGTGCTTGTGTGTATAAGTGTGTTTAAAGAATAAAATGTGCTTATATAAAAAAACAGTAAAGTAAAATAAAAACAAACTTATAAGATAATCACCTAACAAAGCACAAAAACCTAATCCGGCTGCAACTGTGATGGAAAGCAGAAGTACCCCCGCTATACCCACGCCGGCTTGCGAACGAACTGGATCGCGCCATTGGATAAGAGTCACGGCAACATAAATTAACTGAAAGGAAATAAATAAAATAACAACACTGACTTAACAAAAAATAGTGAGCTGTGCAATAAGTAAAAAGCTTAAAGATAGAACTGTCAGATCCTCACCATAAACATGTATCCCAACATGATATTCTTTAGAGATAACTCGGAGAATTTACCGAGAATGTCGTTTAGTGTAGAAGTTGAAAATGGATAGAAGCTGTACGATGGCAATACAGACTCGGTCGTTGTCATCCTTCTCACCTCCTAGAAGATTTAATTTTTAATTAATACATAAGATTATTATACTTAATACACAAAAAAATTGTTAGAATATAGGACAAATGTATCTACTTACAGTGGCAAACTTCCTCTGCCACGAATCGAGAACTGCAGCTGCCTTCTCTTGCGTCCATCCAACATGGTGAACTTTGTAATGGTCGGCCCAGTACTCGTACATCTCTCGCTCGCCCATCAGCTGCACGACCGTCTGCAATGCCTTGGCACTTCGCAGTGCGGAGGTCGAGTTCCTCGTCGCTCCGCCTACTATCAGCTGTTCCGGCCAGTGCATGTACGCTGCCGCAAAACCGTAGCAACCATGAGACAGTTCTGCCGCTACATCTGGAATCTACAAAATTTAGACATCGTTCATTAGCCTGCATAAAACTTAGGTATGATATGATGGTCTTAACTAAAAATAAGGTTATGAATATTGTGGTTATTAAATTGACAAAACCAACTTTGAAACTTTTCAGTTTGTTTACAAACATTCACCTTTTGTTATAACTTCTTAAGAATGTCATTAAAATTGACAATGACAAAGAACAAAGCGGCCTTTTAAATTTATGAGGTTTCCGTGGAAGTGCTCGCCTCCGTCGGATGGTGAGCATTATTGATATAATAGTGTCATTGTGACGGGCGATAGCTGCGGCAAACGAAGCCCATTGAAGCGTGTACAATGCGCCCGTATAATGCAGCGGTCCGGCTGCGCGGGCGCGTCGAACAATGCGCGCCCGATCCGCGCCCGACTCTTCGCCGAACGTGGGTGGCGGCGTGATGCAGCAGTGGAGCGGCGGAGAGCCAGGCACGCTATATCGCTACCCACCGACCAACCTCACAAAAACCTACCCGAATACTCGACGCAAACGAACGAGCCACCAATCTACTATTTATTCAAGACAATTTGTACGCTTTCTGCGCAGTTCGCGATTGAAACGTTAAACCTGATTTATGTTATTGAAAAAAATACTGTCTTGTCAAAACATAATTGATGAGCGGCGAGAAATCGGTTGCGAACCTATATTTGGTGATGATGGTATCACATAGTTGGTATAACTTTCATAGCAGAGCGGGCAGCAACCGTGCTCGCGGCAGGTAGTCGCACCATCTGCCCGGCGGCGACCGCTTTCATCCTGCCTTATTACTGTTTCCAAAAATATTTTATTATTATGGAAAGTATTTAAACTTTATGTGTTCGTCTCGATAAAGATATTTTATTTGTCGTGATCCTACATGCTTTATTTATGTGCCAGTAAAACTGTCGTAAATTGAAGTCTTCATAAAAGGACCGGGAGTTCTCGTAATGATCCCTAATGTCGGTCTCACGGATGCGTGACAAATTATTTATACACAACTCACAACAATGTACAAAAAGACTACCTGTACACTTTATACATTTAGCGAATACTTACATTGCGTGTTTTCTTGTTGGGAGCTGAGTCGGGGCAGTGTACATCGGTGGGGTCGAGACACGGCTTCTTCATGTAAGCGGAGGTGATACCGGCTCTCTTCATGTAAGCCTCCATTGTGCTCAGCGGGAACGGAAACCTTAATTTCCGTACTTCTTCTAAAACCTCTTGAGGATGCAAATGTGTCCATTGTAACTTGTGTTGAAGTCCACTGTACAATCGAAAAAGAGGAATAATTACTAAGTAGTATCGAATAATATAAATAACATATTAAATAAAGTGTTTAAAAATAATCCTTACGGCACGAATATAGGATAATCAGGTCCAAGCAACTTGGAGCCTTCCCAGAAGCAGTCAAGTGGTGTTATGATAGCGCATGGAATGATATTATCGATGATTTTCTCTATGTGGTACGCTTCGAAGTCGGGGACGCTGGGGCTATAGCACAAATCCTTCAGCCTCCACTCTATGTCATACATATGAACTGTCACACGAGTCGCTGCGTGGACCACCTGCGAAAAACAACCATTTTAAGACAATCCTCACATCTAAAGTTTATTTCGGGACTTTAATAGAAAATAGTATAGTTGCGTTGTAAAAAGCATTACATGTTTTAGTCCAAAGTTACAAAATAAAAACAAAATCCATGCTATAACGTGATTCAGGTCAAAAGTAATACCGAGTTTACTTTCACCAATAAACCGTTTATTGTAATTTCAAACACCGTGTAACTGTGATAATATAATAAAGAGGAAGCCATTACAAACAAATTTACCGACTTGAAGTAAAATTACCTTTATATTAACTAAGCATACCTTAAGGTGTTCGAGCAGCGCTCCAGCATGCAATAATGACACGTCAGGATCCTTGGCAGTTTGTATGATCAGCTGATGAGTAGAAGAGTCCGCTTCACCCAGTGCTTTCGCTGTATACTTTAGCTCTGCTTCTAAACGACCACCCTCTGTAGACAAAAGAAAAGCTAGATGAGTCTCTGTGATCAATTGATTATCAATAACTTCTGGGCCATGGTTTTATCCCTGGTATGAATATTGTTCTACATTCGTTGTTAAAGTAAATATAATAATATTTTATTGTTTTAATGCAGGTAAGAGCTTCACTGCATTTGTGCCTTTCTTCGCAGTTGGCACAAAGTGTCAGGCATATCATAAGGTCGTTTGCAATCAGTGTGAAGAAAATAAAATCTATAAACGTATTGCTAGTAGTATTGCTTTAACGACAGTGATATGTTCGTTGTTGTAGGGCCACACAGTATTCACGACAATAAATTAACTCGCAATTCGTAAGCCAGCAAAAACTTTCATTACGTATCAATGAAAATGCTATTAACTTTGTACTGTTTTTTTTTGTTTGTATCGTGTGAGTTCTGCTTTGTTCGTCAAAATAAATCTTCGGTTTAATGCAACACTCGCTATGGACCTCTTGATTTAGTTATTCACGTCCGATCGTAACGAGTAAAGATAATTTCTTACAAGGTCTCAATAAACATACTTAAACAAAGTATTGATCGATGTCGCACCAAAACAACGTAACGGGCAATTTATATACTATGATAATAATGTTTTATTTTGAAACAATAATAGCTATATAAGTAGTTTTCATAAGGAAGAACGATTCAAGTACGAAGTACAAAGAAAAATGCCACGAAAGAAACAATTCTAAAGCGTGTCATTTTAGATGCGTTTATCCAAAATCCTGTGTTATGCAGTTTACGATGTTATTGATTAGCAGGGCAGAAGATTGTAGGCCTTTGATAATTTCATCAAAGGAGTTTCATTAACTTAGCTATTCCAACCGACACAGTAGTGCACTGCCTTTTACAAGTTGAGTGACAAACAAGCACGTATTACCTTTAAACATGGCTGTGTTCTTTAAGTATTGCAAAAAAATGCACTTCCGAGAGAATCAGACCTCGAGGAAAAAGAAAAATAAATAAAGGGGCTGATTAAGATTTATTTATTGGGCACTAAAAATTTACACGCTCTCCCAAATCACATATCACGTGTGAGAATCGAATCCACGATATTTAGGGTGCCTAACAATAGTGACCACCTTATTGGATGGCATACTCATACATATACTCAGCATCAGAACATGTTTGTAAAGACCTCCGAAATATAGGGTTAGTTCTCAAGCACGAGAACTAATTCTATATTGTTTTTAAGAAAAACGAAAGAAGTCTATAATTAATCTCATTTGATTTATCAGCTGTGATGTTATTTTGACGTTTGGTAGAAATGGGAAATGAAAGTCCAAATATAGTCAATACCCCACGTTTCAGTTTGTTATGCAGCGCCGACAGTTACGTTTGTATGCAGGCGGAGTCGGGCGGTAGTACCGTACTTAACACATAGTTCGGTGCAGTGATATAATGGCCCATGTGTCACGTTACGATCGGCGCCGTCTGACACGCTTTAATTAGAAAATACTCGACATTTTTTTAATGCATCAACTGGTAACCTTTCAGCATTCATTTATTATTTTGGTTAGATGCTTATTTAAGTAATTTAGTATTATGTTGTCTTCAGAATCATCACTTTACTCCTGTAAGCTAGAAGTAACAATTATATTTTTATAATAAAACCACGAACCTATTTAAACACCGAACTAAGACACAAGGAAGACGTGTCAGTACTAAAGCTTACTTATCTTGAATTCCTCAATGAATTCAATTACGAGAAGTAAGATGTAAGACAAAGTTTAAGAGAGTTATCACATGGCTCATAGCTCACTAGAATATAATAATATACGTTCATGTAAAAGCATGAATAAAATTCGCGAAAGATATATGTGACTGTACTGCATATCTACCCAAGCAAACATTCTGGATAATGTGAGCCGGAGTCATTTTGCGAGTTGTCAGCGAATGCGCGAGAGAATTCGTTCCAATTAACACCCATCCTACTGATTTATAAGCCGGTTTGTAACTTTTTGTGCCGAATTAGGTCCACGACGTGTTAGAAAAAAAAAAGGTTTGACAGCCTCGCTTCACCTTAAATTATGTTGTAAAAAACAGCGATACTTAATGATGTATTTGAATTTATATTTAAACTGCGTTAGCACGAAAATAGTAATGAAATTCAACAGCTAATGAGTTGCTTTATTTCATATCCAAATGAGTAATATTTACATTAAAAATATTGTGGCTGCAACGAAATTAGCTCGACATTATTATTAAACACTCATTAAAAAAGTAAGTGATAAACAAAAGATTTTCCCGTCCTGCTGTATGACGGAAGACTACAAACATACAATTAACTCGCTTTTTTGTCGGTTATACATAGAGTGAACACGTATTTTATTTCGAAAATAAAATGTCGAATTAAAGAATTCCTTGTGCATTCCACATCCTAATGCTGTCAAAGTTCAAACACGTACTTTCGTTGAAAAAGCCTCTCTTTGAAGTGTGACACTTGATTTCACTGGAGAGACGGTACAAGCCGTATTTGAAACTATTTCTCACATGTGTTTCGTACGAGTTCGTGAAACAGTGGCCCGGCAGTTAACGCCCTCGCTCCACGCTCGGAATGCTATTTTATTTTGGTCGCTAATTTATAGTGTGACGGCTCAATGTGTATGTGCATAGAACGCAGGCAGTGCACTGTATAAACACAATAGAAATATACTCTATAACTCATTTATTTACATTTAGTACTATAAGTTAATTTACGGTGGCGTTTATAGTGGATTGATCTGTATGGATATAATACAATTTAAAAAGTTTGCGAATATGCAAAAAGTATTTTATACCAACGAAGCATACAATATTCTTGAAATGACCTATTAGGTACGAATTTCGCTGCTACATACGGGAGAGACATCAGAAACAGAAGCTAGTCGAGATACTACAGATAAATACTTTACTGACGGAAATCAGAAATTGTCAAGGTATACGAGTCTTAGCTAAATAACACTTGTTAGCGATGTCTTCCTTTAACGATGGTTACGGGCAAACTCTAGCCCTTGCAGATATTTAAGCAGGTGAACTATTGTATTTTCGACTGAAGTAGACTACTTATTCAATTTACTCTGTCGTATGATATACATTTAGTCTTTCAATACAACCGAGCAGATAGAGTTATAAAACTTGAAACTCACAAACTTGTGTTCATATGGCCTTACCCTAAGTTATTAGATGCACAAACTTCATAATATTACGTTATGTCTTAAACTTCATGCATAATTAGCAAGCATTCAGTCGTGAATAGGTAAAAAACCTGACATTATACTTCCGCACACTTATGGCAGCAGGCAGATAAAGACGACCGTTTCATGCTCAACCAACCGATACGAAATGCAATAACGTTTTAGCATTATTTTATGCGACGAAGCGTCGTCAAAAGTCATAGTAAAATCAAAGAAGTTTTGACGTCTCTCATTCTTAGAGTGCAGCAAAATGACCAGGGTATATTGAATAATTTTATTTGGTAGTAACGTCGCAAGTGTTGAAATGGTAATAATGGTAAAATGGTAATAATGGTAATGCACGACGTGGGTCCACTTGACAGTCGTCAGTAATTAGTTCACATAGACATATAATGTACTATTGCTAATGCCATCATCATTTCGCAGAACACTTTGTATGTAAATAAGCTTAATAAGCATTAAAAATTACAAAACGACCATGAACAAAAAATCTGATGAAACGTGCCAAGACTTTTTGTACAACTTGTAATTTGTTGTGTCTGATCTTTGAATATTATAAATGTTAAAAAAATACTATTCGTGAACAAAACAATATCTATTTATTAGATTACATTTTATGAATTTGAAATTAAGAAATCGCTAAACTTTAAAGCTGTCTACTGTTCTAAATTTTGATGTTTTGGAAACCCCTTTGCAATAGGTACCTACGCTATAGTTGATGGACGGGGGCGGTGACCGTTTCGTAATCATTCGGGCTAAACATAGCCGCCACTCGTGCCGGATATTAGGGATTATCATAAAGCAAGTGGAATCGTGCGCGTTGAGCCCGCACAGGGCGCCTCTATTTTAACACCTACCAGAGTTGTGGGCGCGATTTACGACGCCACCATCACGCCAGCGCTCGACTTGTGTCGCCTTAACATACATTTAAGTGTCGAATTGTGACCCCAGTTGATAACACATAGCCCGGCCACAAACAATGTGCCAAAATATACTAACACTGGACGAAACTACCTGGAAACGAAAATGAACAGCAATTATATGGATACCTAATCAAAATGGGTTGGTTCTATTACGATGATTTATATAGTTTCGCATTTGTTATCTATAAACGCGCAGAAATTAGGAAAAAGGTTCTAATAATAAGCTGAAGACGCGTGCATCTCAGCTTCATTGATATTCTGCCGGCGATTTATGCATGTTTACCTACTCAAAAACATTAAATGTTGGGTAAAATACAAATACTTATACATTATATTTGATATTTTACTGTTCTTGAGTAGGTTTGGAGAAAAGAAAGAAAAGAAGAAAGATCAGATTGTAATGTAGGAGACGAGTACGGTATAGGGCGGGTGGTGAGCACGGAAACACGGCAAGGTCAAGCGAGGTTATCGTGTCTGTCTGTTAGCGTGCAGCTTTCACACTCGCCGCGCGTTATCGCGACCGAGCGGGGGCGGTGTCTTTTATATAGTTTAGGTACGCTCGCTCTTATCACCCGGCGTACATATTCGTTGCATAAGTCAACATAAACAACAATAATCAGCTCCCCTGACAGCACAATGCGTAATAGCTGATTGAATGATAACTAAATCTGTCAATGTACTCTGGCGACGATCAATGCGAATCTTAAACCTCTTATTGCATTCTCTATCGTGAGCGTCGATAATTACGAACATTTCTACTCGATGTGGTACCCAGCGATCAGGCGGACAATCGCAATGAATGACGTCGCAGAGGATACGCGGACGAAAGGAGCGCTGCAGTACGTGCGCTCGCGCATGTGGTTGTGGCCACCCGCGCGCCACCATGCCCGGCCCGTGTGGTCCGCCGCCTCGTCCCGCGCGCGCCCGCCGCTGGCCCTCTATGCAAATTAGCCAGCGTAGACAACAGATGGATGGCGGAATAAACAAACCGCGTCCTTTGCGGCCGGCGACGCGCGCCAACAATCTGCGACTTTGTTAGCGTATGTTTACTGAAAATGCTTTACCATAATAATTAATATATTTTATGTCTTGTTATTGTCTCAATTCACAACAGAATTTCTACACATTTTACAGACTGGTAATTCTAATTCAATCAAAAGAAATAAAATAATTAGTACTTTAAGATCAAGTAAGAAGTTACTTAAATAAAATACGAACTATGATAGAAAGCCTGAGTTCGCATGATTCATTCGAAATGTTACAGATTTCTAGAGAGAAATCTGTAACATTTCGGTCATGGTCACTAAATCGATCGAGTTCGGAGCCGGTTTTTGGACAGAACTAGTCGTATTTAGAAGCGAGCAAGTAACGAGCGAGTTAGATTGAACGCGCTTGTGCTGCGTGGCCCGCGTGCCATATAATCAACCGACAGATTATACCGACCTGTATTATGTATCAATTACAAATAACACGTGAGGCACATTTTATTTATTTTGACATTCAAAGCTTAGGTTAACAACTGCGTCAACTGTGCTTCGACAAACGGATTTATTCCCTACTCTAGTTAAGGTCGGGTATACAAGATGCATGAGTAACTTTATTGGCGTGTACTTGAGAGTTTACTTGAGCTTTAGTAGATCGAGTATAGTGTAGTACATGTGATAAAGTCGCGTGGACATTACGAGTGGGCGAAAAGGGTTGGACATGCACAAGTATCTGTCCATCATTCTGAGCGGTGAAGCGTTCTCTGCTGCAGGACATAAACATCTTCCAAAGAGACCAGTTGAACGAAAAAGAAAGGAGTTCACCATAATTACCATGGATGGGCAGGATGGAAATGGCTTTGGTTTGGCCGGATGGATGGAAAAAGTAAATATTTCTTTAAAAGCATATCATTATCTAATACGCGCCTATAAATTTCAAAGCAATTATGAAGGTACCGTAAAGATAAACACTCAGTTATCCAACAAATACCGTAAGTTCTTTTAAGTACCGCAAATAATAGGTAGGTATTACAATGATTCCGTACTCTGCATTAGTAAGCACCAGTTTACATAGAACTGAACAACATTGTATAATCAATAGGAACGAGATAAAAGCTCACATCGGGAGGGATCACCGCACAAGAGACGAGCATGGCGCAGCAAGGCGTCTTCACACAAAAGCGGACCGGACAATCAGATCCCTCGTTTTTTGTGACTCAATAGAAATGTTATACATTTTTTTAGTTTTATTGGTCGTAATTTCACGTAGGGATATTTACGGGCGGCCGCAGGCCACCTAATTAAGTTGTTAGGCGACTCCGGGACTTCGGCATTGTTTAATCGAGCCGGCTTTGTTCCGCGATAAGGTTTTGTAAGACAGTTACCTTTGAGTGTGTTTGTATTGTTTGGACAGTAGCCAATGACTTAATATAAATTGACATTTCAATGTTTTGGTCGTTTTATTTTGATAAAAAAATGAGAGTGGATGTTTATAAATTTGGTACAGCGAGTGTAAATTTAATTTAGACGTATTGTTCACGATAAATTGTAATATGTGTAAGCGGTGCGGCTTGTTCGTGTTGTTCAACAGTACTTGACTAAAATCGTCCACTTCCTTTTTGTTACATCCGCCCTTTAGCGATTTTTTTATAGATATTCTCTCTAAATTTAGGGGAAGTTCTTATTGAATATTCTTGTTCAGATTATAAAGCAGTACTTATTATTATATAACTAATATTCTAATTTCTATCATGTGACAAACCCCGGATATATTTCTGTGGACTAAGCGGTCGATTTTTTTAAAAAGTTAGCTTGATTATTATTTTAGAGTGCGGCTGGCCTATGAATGGGTAACCGCATTGTGGTATTTGATCTGAGCGACACCTTGTTTCGGAGGGCACGTTAAAAGTCAGTCCTGATTGTTACAAAGTTGATAACAGTCGTTAGTTCAAGTCAGATGCCTTTATGGGCGACCTGAACAAACCTTACACTAGGTTGACCACAAATCACTAGATATTAAATTATTATATTATTTACTTCAACGAAATACACTTCCCTACTGCTGGGCAAAGGCCTCTCCTCGTGACTTCCGTGCTCTTTGGTTTATAGCCAAATATATTATTGAGTAAAAGGTTTTTTGTTTCACCATAATGCAAAATGACACGCGTGGCCACGAGTCACGACTACTCTATCAAGAAAACTATATAGTATAAAGAAGAAGTGCAATATGCAGACAGTAAAATAACTATTTTATGACTCATACTACATACTAATATTTTTTTAAATGGATAACGAAGAAGATAAAAGTAACAAAGTTTATTCTGACCATAAACATTTTTCACTATCTGTCCTGCGTGTAAAAGACTACAAAAGCTAATTGAGAATTTTAAAACGTCTGGGATATGAAAATTGTGCCACCTGGATCAATTTTAGACGTCCCGTACTACATTCCCTAACAATAAGCTTATTGGGTAGGTATGTCATGAAAGACGACTAAACCTACTCGAGCCTTAGTCATAGTCGATTAATGCTTACCATTTCTTACATTCATAAAAGCGAGACCACCCAACATAAAGGGATCCAAATAAGAAAAAAGGGTAAGATATTTCTCTGCTTTGTCTCCTTTTTGGTTTCAAGGACGTTTCTCATACTTTTATTTGTTTCAAAAGTGCTTTTACACTGATAGCACTTTTGTTATTCCGATATTTACGGTCATAAATATTAAACAACTGTTATTACGGCAATCGACAAACATATTTTTTCTAAGACTTATATAATTTATGACTTAAGTAATTGCCATTCATTTTGACTATTACAGATTTCCTTTTGTCTTTATAACGTAGGTTACAATATTTTAGTTAAGTTTGAAGAAATTACAAAGCAAACTTGTTTCTGTACTAAGCTTGTAAAAGACGTAATCTTTGTTACATGCAGGAATGTAACTCACGTAAACCTACATATTATTAAGCATGAAAATGCATTAGGTACTACCTAAATTCCGGTTTGAAGAGTAAAGCTTTCAGGTAGTGATGATATACACGCATTCGACAAAGCGAGTCATATGCATTTTTTAAGCTGTTGCATAGTTACTCCTTACAGACAGATGGTTCTGCTATATATATAGGCTTTTATTTATCAGAAATATAAAAAAATACAACTTAACGTCAGATGGATAATTCTTGTTTACTTAGGTATATGATCAAAATAAAAAAGCACTACTAAATTAAATGCATGTCAAACAATAATATAAGTAAATAAATTAACTAGTAATTAAATTAGACAAGTTAAAAGGGAACTTTAGTAGCTAATAAATAGTCAAATTTATTGATAGGAGGTGGTCATGCGACATCGTCGGTTCGGCACAAAAGCATTGCATAGTGGAATTGCCCGTCCGTGTTTAGATCGTATTCTACTGATACGATCGTAATAAAACACATTTTGTTTCCTTTTACTTATTTTTGTAAATACTTAAACACACCTCAAGCGGAAACACTTAGCTATCATCACACAAGAAGATGGCAAAATAATCCTCCAATATAACAATAAGTACTGCGAACGCTAATTAGTCGATCAGGCAATTATGACAAAAATATGCCAAACATTTTCTTCAACAATGCCTGCACTTAACTATATATTAATACGTGAAGCAAAAACTTTGTACTCCTTTTTTACAAACATTTCGCACACTTATAGTTTAAGAGAAGGAGTGCAGAATGCTAATATTTTGTTAAAAGATATTAAATTAGATATTAAAAATAAATTAAATCAATAAAATAAACATTACACCCACTACCATGTATTTGACACACACGGAGTAAGACTAAATATGAGATAGATAAATAATATTATTATTAACGACAAACAATATTAAACTATTCTCAAATGATGATTTAAGCGTATGTGTCAAATACGTAGTGTGTGTACTTTTATTATGCCTCGACATATAATATTAACGGGTCGGAGTGAGAGACAAAGAAGAAGGAATCTATATTCTTGAACACAAATAGATATGAAAATTCAAATAGTAACAAATATTATACAGAATGAAGAAGTGAACTTGAGAGATACATTTAAATGAGCACGAAATGTCATTTTAAAAGTTTTTTATAGTTATGATATGATTGTGGGTTAATGGATTTTAAATGCAGGATCAATTTTAAAACAAATATAAGATTGTGAGGTAAATTAATAATTCACGTCAAGAATGACAATCAAGTGCTAGACGTGCAATGATCGTACGTGTGATGAATATGCAGCAGGAATGATGACGACGGAAAGGAGATATCGATTGATATTTTATGGTAATATTTTAATCAAATAACACTGAAGTTTAAATTATTTACACATATAAGGCAATAGTTGAATGTATTTCATTTATAATTTGTCTTGTAGGAACTGTTTATTATAGAGCATGGTCGTGTAAGATACAATACCGCGAATTTTCGTAGATTTTCAATGTGAGTGGGAAATGGGCGTCGTGTACAAGCATTTCAAATAGAATACCCATGCATCTCGCTGTTGCATGTTTGCTACGCATGCATGTCGCTCCATCGACGAACGTTTTGACGAAGCGAGTGACGGCGACAAGTACGTAACAAACAACGGTATCGCACCGAGACGCGTTGTCAGTGTGATAGGTATAATGCGTGTTTTCATAGAAATTATGGTGCTTACATACAACGCTAAAACCGCAGTTCTTCCTTCCAGTGTGACCGCCTTCGATGATCAGAATGCTTTTAAAGTAGAACAACTTATTCGTCATGATCTGTGTATCTATTCTTAATGAATATATTATTATTATATATATATATATATATATATTTATATATTATAGGTATTCTATAATATATTTTATATATTATGATCGGCTTCTAGCCGAAAAGAAGTCTATGAAGATTTTCTTTTTGATGTTTTTATAGATAGGTAGACAGTCTTTAAAAGAATCATAACTACATATTTCGTCATCACAATTTAACATGAGACGACACCGTTAGTCAGACACAACACAACCTACCCAAAATAAAAATGTACCAAATAATAAGTCAAATTGTCAACTGCACCACGGGATAACCGTATAGTAATCTAACTGTCATGGTATCGATTTCCATCCGAGTTTACTATTTGTGTAATCAACAAATTTTTGTTTCGAGTGCCTGAGTGGGCGACTTAGGTTTAAATTATTTAGCAGAAATCATTCAGGAACGATAGTCGACAATGAACGATTGTAATTTTGATAACGTGTCTATTAGTATATAGACATGCACATAAATATGACAATGGAATTGAACGTCTTTATGTAAAAAAAAGTATAAATTACATACTATTTGTAAGTGTTTAAAATACAATATAAAGAAATTGAAATACAATTAAACTTAATCGAGTAGTGCACCGGACGCAGATACCCATTCAACTAGTTGATGACGAATTTAAATTTAAGTTTACAGTTCTTATAAGGGCGGTAACATGTTGCGGCGCACTGTGTAGTTGCGGTACCGCATGCTGCGCACGTACCATCCAGACGGAAGCGGCTTTACAGACGCGCCCCTACCTCTGCATTTGTATTCTACAAGATGCACAATGTGCCACAATAGCCTAATCGTGATATGTGCTCGACGTTTCTTACTTAATACGCCTGATAAAAATACATGAATACAAAAACAGCAAATGAACGTACCTTGAACCCAAAGTTGGTCAACTCTCGAATGAATTTGCGCAGACTTAAGTCCGACACAGAACGTGGAGAGCACGAGTATCGCGACAAATAGGACTTTGCCTGCGTCGCCTTGAAGAAAGCAGCCTAATATAAACAGCTGTTCTTGGAGCCACGCGCGGATCCAGAGCGATGTGCGCCCGCCCTCGATGTTTCCCTGCAACACAAAATAAAACATGAACATTCTATCAAACTAACTAAGCAAACAAGCATATATTATGTTTTATAATAAACCTACTATTTTGCCGTAATACCGTAAATATTGTTATTGTATAAGAAAAGGTGTATTAGATTGGCAACCCAAGAAACAAAGTCATTTATTGTTGTCAGAGTAAAGCTTCTTTAAACTCTAGAGAATTAGAGACCTTACCAGCAAAAACACAATGCGACATTAGTAGTCTTACACCAGCTGTAGTTTTCTGTATGATGCATGCAGGAACTTCCCTGTTAGGGATCCGCAGAAATACGAATATTTTGGGGACAGCTTCCCGTGTAATCGGTTGCAACTAAAGTTTGGCGTTCTGATCATGACTTACTATCTCATATCTACAACTCAATAGGTACTACTATTATTCCGTTACCCATAATAATTGTAATAAATATAATTATATTAGTATCGTAACCAAACCGAAAGCATAACGTGATTTATCAATGCTTACAAGCTTCTTAATTTAAAACAAAAACTTTCAGTGTGGTCTGTCTCTCTCATTAACTTCTCAGTCGAAGCAATCATGCTGCATACCATCAAGTATGACCCGTACAGTAGCATAACGTGCATGTTATGTCAATCGGAGACATACTTGTGTATTAATCTAATGATAGTAATGATCCTATATCAATAAATACTGAAAATTACGAGATCGCTTTGGCGGTAAATATAATAACATCGAACTTTTTAAACGTCGAAATAATTTCTGAGTTGATTGTGATTAATGATAGGCGGCTGGAGCCCGAAGCGAGCGCACCCGTGGCGCCAAGAGCGCAGTCCCCCGGACATGCCGCCTTGCCGCATGCAGACCCGCCACGAGATGAGCCGACACACACCAAATCTCGTGAAGCGCTTACTAATTGCATAATAATAACTCAATCGACGTCTCGTGCTGAACGCTACGATTAAGCCATCAAGGCTACGTTTGCCCTTTCGAAATGTATTCTTGATACTACATTCTTTAATGTGAAATTAATTTATAGTTTCATTTTTTAAAAGTACCGATGTAGGCACTTAACTTACTTACATTTAGGTCTTAACCTCTACTCTATTTTTAAAATTGCTGTAAAAAAAACATCATATAAAGACTTATTCCATTTTTAAATCAGTTTCATTTATATTCAGTTTAGGTATTTTAGTTAATTACAGATCATTTCAATATGCACCTGTGAAGAAGTCATGGTATCGATTTAGCTTAGAAAAACAAACAATATACCTAATCACCTGCTGACAAATGATGTAGCGAAAGAGGAGAACCAGTAAAAAGGATTCGGTATAGTAATTAAAATACCATTAGGGATTTAAGGACATTCAAGCTTTTATTTTGCAATATTATTATAAATGATTTATGGGATTGAACGGACCAAGCGTTTGCAGAGTGATTCTTTGAACCATATTAATATTATACCTATTTCGCGCCGAAATTGAGTTATTTAGCACGTGACCGTAAATAAATAAATCGTAGTAACTATAATGGCAGTTACAGTCGAGAATCGTAGAACGGTTTGGGTAGGTACGGTACGGGCGAACGGACGCACGAGGTGAATGTCGAGCGCGCTGGGTGGGCGTGACGTCACGGACGGAATGCGCCCGCGCCCCGCGCCTCCCCCGTACCAGCCCCGCACCCCGCGCGACCCACGTGCAGCGTACGCAATACCACGCTGCACCACCACCGTACAACACTCATTCAGACACTAATATTTGGCACAACAAACATACTGAATGCTACGTTTCAAATTTGAATGAAAATTATCAGTGATACCTATTCGTCAAGTGCCATTTGAAAAGTACTAAAGATATCGCCTTATTCTTCCTTTTACAAACCAGGATTCATTCCTTCACATGCAATCATGGAATTTATACTTTTAATTTTTTAATGATAAAATTGTCAAGTACCTATGTATTTTTATATGAATTACTTAGTCCCTATTATCACATGATGTTGTTATCGGCTTTATCAACTTCATGGTCAGTATGGTATTATCGTGAAACAGCCAGCTCCCGTCACGGATGTAAACTGCTGATGCAAGTGCTATTGTACAGGATTATTTACTATGTATTAAACCGCGATGCGCCGGCGCCGGCCACTGCGCTTCCTGCAGATAAGAGATTGGCCTACTAGGAGCACGTTCGTTCTCACGATCTGCTGGCTGCGGTTAACTTGTACTACACTTGGCGAAGCTCACAAGACCTACTGTATGGATATCTCAATATAATAGCTTCAAATGACTGATTATATAAACAACTCATTATCTTGTTACAGGAAACAGTAACAGATAATTTGATTGTTTGTAAAGAAGCATTATGCTGTCGTTTAGTAGCAACCTGCCTGACTTTGTTTCATATCAGAGGTCAAACGTGGTGTAATTGTCGTTTCATTTTAATAAGTCCATAATATGACTCCAAATATGTAGTTCATTTTTGTTATTGTGATATTTATCTACACCTGTGTGGGTTACAGTTGATAATTTAATTAAAGACCCTGCCACAAAGGGCGCGAGAGCCACAATCATATACCTACCTAATTATTGATATTTAACGCCTACCTACTTATTTGTATAAGTTCTTTAATCTATCTATATATATATAAATGAATAGCTGTTCGTTAGTCTCGCTAAAACTCGAGAACGGCTGAACCGATTTAGCTAATTATGGTCTTGAATTATTTGTGGAAGTCCAGAGAAGGTTTAAAAGGTGAATAAATATGAAAATTGTTTAAGGTCTTTTATTTATCGATTGAGGCAGTACGAAGTCTGCTGGGTCAGCTAGTAATAATATATGTTTAAAGTTATCTACTATGTATTGCTATCTTCGTAGCAACGAATGCAAGATTTAATGTTTTTTTTTATAAGTAGGTAGGTGTATATTCCAAATTACCGTCTCATGCAGAAAAGAGATTACTTCATATTCTGGCATTTCTAGATATTTGTAATCATTAAGAACTATAATAAAATATGAGAGTCAGTACAATTAAACCGCCATCATTATTCTTAATACTAGTCGTGCCACTGGCGGCTTACTCTTCAGTTTTGACGCGAGGTAATGCATCATTCACATCTGTCATGTTTATCAGCCGAACGTTAGCACAAGAGCGAACTAACTTGTAGCATGATTGTTGCGTATTCTGACATCTGCCGGTACCCCATACAACCATCTGCGACCACGGTGTTCCCTATATCTGCATATAATAGGTCGTGGGTGTAGGCCTCTACATTATCCTATTATAATACCCGAGTCTTGTATTTCTACGCATTTATATCTATGAAACTATAGCCTATTTTGTTTAAAAGAGATTTAATTTAATTTTATATTACTTAAAGCCTACAACTAAAACTAGTTCACAAGCAAGAAAAGCTCGTTATGAAAGTCTTTTCCTTAGCTATGAAATGAAATGAAATGAAATATATGTTTATTCATATAAGTTAATTAAATTAACACTTATGAACGTCAAAGTTTACAAAATGTCAGCAAATTAACCTACAGCCAGTTCGCTGACAAAGTAGAGCCATGAGAAGAACTGGCAAGAAACTCAGGCCACACTTTTTAATCGTCAGGTTATTACAATTTTTGTAAGTTACAGTTTCAAGTAGCATGCAAAATGACGCAGGCAATACACTTAACTCTATAGATAATTAATTACTAACAGCTTTCTATGTTGTAAAGGAAAAATAAAAAGTAAAATGTGTGCTTTACAGGCCGCCTCAATTTGCATATTGCTACAAAAAGGTAGCTAGCTGAATTTATACAAAACGAATAACGCTTATGACTTAGAGAATAATAAGAGAAGGTAATGTTTTATTACTGCCTGCTCTGTACCTATGCAATATGGATGGATGTATCATTATAATATATTCGAATGGCCCTCGCCAAGGACATCACGTTTGACCAATTGGCCAGCCGGCCACCGGCGACGCGCCCGCCATTTGCCAATGGCACTGAATGTCAATGACATTATTGAATCGTTTACATAATTTGTAAATTATATTACCTATATCTTTACATTAGGAACACGGCGAATATCAATCACTTTTACTAGTTTACTATTTTTATTATTTAAAGATTTTAATGCAATTTAAAAACGATATTTTATTTTTAGAAAATTTGTATAAAATATCTAGCTGTAAAACTGCACCTAATATTTTTACTTCATCTAATTTTTATTAAGTGATTTGAATTAAAATTACATAAGTACTTACTGCAATTCATCGTTCAAAAATTATTTTCTGATCAACATTCATAATCATTTCAATCTTAAACACACATAAAAATTTAACTTATTTTAAAAACGCTGGGGTCAAAGATTGTAATAAAATATATTTATGTTCTCTGATCGTAAAACTTCAAGAACTGACAAGCGAAAGATAAATCTTGGAACATACTTATAGTTTATTATATACAAGCGTTACATAACTCTACGGAGGATGCGGTACTGGATTTAACAAACAGTGTAGTAAAAGGTTTGGATAACAAGGAGAAATGTTTATGCATTTTTCTTGATCTCTCCAGGGCTTTTGACACGGTCTCTATCCCCATTCTCCTGACTAAGCTGTACAAACTGGGTATACGGGTGAACTCACACAAAATGTGTAAGGATTACCTTACAAATAGGAAACAACGTGTTAAAATAGCAGACTAGTTAAGTGATGAGAACACAGTTTCTTATGGCGTCCCACAGGGTAGCGTGCTCGGCCCTACCCTCTTCCAGCTCTACATAAGCGATCTCTGCCAAATTTCTCTTCCACATACAACCATCTATACGTACGCGGATGACACGGCAATTTTCGTATCAGGACCAGACTGGAAATCAGTCAAAGAAAGAGCTGAATACTCATTTCGTAAGGTGATGAATTGGCTGACAATTAACCTATTAACATTAAACGTCAAGAAAACGCAGTATGTGACCTTTTTAATAAAAAAGAGTAGCCCCCCACCACCTGACTTCTCTATTAAGGTTCACACTTGCTCCGATGAAAAACAAGTCTGCTCATGCCAGTTAGTTTTTAGGCGTCCATATGGACGATGGACTGAGGTGGAATAAGCAGATTGAAACTACTACCACTAGAGTAAGAAGATTAATACACTTTTTTAAAACACTTCGAGACTCGGCTCCTTACGATAAACTCAAATTAGTTTACTTGACTATATGCCAGTCTATCATCCAATACTGGATACCTGCCTAGGGTGGTGCCGCCAAAACACTACTTCTTGGATTGGAGAGAGCACAAAGAGCTGTACTGAAAGTGATGACCATAAAACCGTATAGGTATCCTACATTAAAATTATACTCGGAATGTAAAATCTTAACTGTCAGACAGCTTTTGTGCACAAAGCGACCATACGGAAGCACCGAACTGTTCCTTCTCCTGACCCAACTAGACGCAGCGGCAAGTCCGTATGCCGAGTGCTCCCTTGTAGAACATCTTTTGCAAGGAGACAAAATAATGCTATCAGTTGTAAACTATACAACTACATCAATAAAAATGTACATATTGTAGGACTAAGCCAACACGAAGTCAAAACAAAACTTTATAATTGGCTACAACAATTACATTACGATAAGACTGAAGATTTACTTACATACATAGTATAAGACAAGCGCAAACACACACACAAATACACACACACACACACACACACACACACACACACACACACACACACACAAACACACACACACACCATACATACATAAACACATAATACATTATAAAACATGTTTTAATAATGATAAAAATACCCTTTTGTTTATATTCTGCATAGTGTAAGATAGTGGCAACAGCATACTACGACTAATAATTTGTGTACCTATTTTTTCACGACTGAACACTGCTACCCAAAATCCAAGCATTGCTTAGTTTGGGAAGCAGTATCAGTACCGGCGTCGGTATAACACATTTATATTATCACATTTTGTTGTACTTTTTTGTGTCAATAAAGATTTATTATTATTATTATTATAACTATAATAGCCTGCGCTGACGACGGACTTTCCTCCGCGGGCGGCGGAGTAAAAAGTATGCTCCGCGAATAAAAAGTTCGCCGCGGATTTACCGCGAACTCAACGCACACGGCGTGCGATCATTTGTTGCCCGAAATTGTAGAGAAGTGCACGCTATGGAAACAAATATTCAGAGGTTGCGTTGTGTTGCAATTTACTTGAAGTTTAAGAAAAAGAGAAGACATTTTAAAAGAAAATACTGGGTCCATCCCCTTATATCGGATCGAGCGCACAACGCCGACTAAAGGCCTCCATGTGCGTTGCTTCGCCTAGTCACAAGAGTGCTATTTTTTTTGGGGACTCCCCCGTACTTTTCTCCGGTCCGCTCCCTGCATGCCCTCAGTTATTCGGGCGACTTTTTGTACGCGGTACTTTTAATCCCTCGTTTGCGTTACTCGATACAGTTGTAAGTGATCTATTTTAGCGGATAAAAAGTACGCGGACAAAAATCCCTCGTCTGCGCATACCTTAATACGATCTATCAGGTTTCTATTTTACCAAGAAGTGTAAAAATTAGCTCAGGATTTGCCGACAAAATTTATGTACTAATTCATGGAGAAGGTTTTAAGGTCACAATAATAAAAGATTTATAGTTAGCAAATTCGCCGTTGATTTGTACAATATAAATCGGAAGTAAAGCATTCGATAATAACGAGAAAGTTCATACATAAGTTAAGCAGGCGACGAAACCGGTTTTTGTGGACCATGCGATAATGACGCTATCGATAAAGCACTAGGTTAATAGTCGAGATTAAGAAACACCTGTCAACTTTATGTCGAATTTCTCTCATAATACCAAGAAAATTCCATTAACATTTTTGTAGTCTTAATTTACAAAACAAACGAATCCAAGAAATTACAAAAAATGATACTGCGGAATATGGAAACTTTCATTACATTGCCTGCTTACTAAACCGAGGCAAAAACAGCTGGTCTTATAGAACTACTGAGTCGGAGGCAATGAGCAATGATGGGGAAAATTGCTGAATGTGCAATGATGTGTGTAGGCCACATGCTGCGGCGAACCGCAAAATGAAAACCTGTAATCTGATATCGAAATTGCTGCCTACATTTATATTTTTTTTAAATTTGCAAGTTATAGGTGAGGTGACGCTTTTAAACTTGCATAACACTATAACTGTGTATGATTGCACCTACTTGTACAGTTGCTAGAGGCGAAAGGTAAAACCAATAAAGTCATGTTCTGTATCTCTTATTGTTCCAAAATAATACATAATGAGCAGGTCGTTCGAAAAACGCACCTTTAAAATTGTGGATACAGTACAATCTTTATAGGGCTCCAACGCAGCTGCCGACCGCCGGCGAGCGCAATGTTTGGACGAAGACAAACGATATGTGGGAAAAACTAGCGGAAAAGAGACGGAGTGTAAACCTTAAAGAAAAGGAAAGAAATTGCCCATTTGCCACGGAGGAAAGAGATGTAAGATCGGAAACCACAAGATGTCTCAATTCCACGAGGCAAGCTCTGTGCGGTCTTGTCAGACATAAAACTTCGTAGAATAGCATTCTTTTTATTTTATATTGAGGAAGCAGTTATGTAATTTAAATGTTTGTTCATCATTTGAGGGAATGCCTAATATATTATTGACTATCTCATATTGGGAATTATAACAGTATCAAAGTAACTGTTGTTTAAATTTATGTTTAATATTTATTATTATTTATTGATTCATTAGGTATTGTGTTATAGTTACTGACTTCTAATAATTATAATTTACTTTAACATTTATATAACGCATTATTGTATCATTAAGTTTTTAACAAAAACAATTTGTCTCTTTTAATAATGTTGTTGGATACATTTTTTGTAGGCGGTTCTTACGGTGCCGGTGCAGGTCACGTTGATGTCTCTATCGGCGCCGATGCGCTGCGCGTGCGCGGCCTCTCTCCCCGCGCTCCGGCTGCGCCTTAATTACTTCATCTTGCATACGGCCGACCAAGTTCCTACATTATAAGTAACTACATATCTACCAATGGTATGTTGCATTAACCCTACTACAGACTACAGCTGTTTTTATGATTTCAATAGTTGTATAATAAAGAGATTAAACTAGTACTGTTGTTTTATGAGTTTTGAGAGAACTTTTTAAATTCTACATACTTTCTTTATTGACACAAAACAAAATGCGTGTACAGTTTGGAGATTTTGTGTAAAAATAATTTGTTTTTTTTTTGGAAAAAACTTAGTAAGTATAAATTAATAAAGTAGTTTATAATATTAATAGTTTGAAATTATAGGTACCTACATGTGATCTGTGGAGGCCCTAAAAAGAAAATGTCTAGTGGAAGTTTCGCGAATAGCATTGGTAGGGGTGCGGACCACCCCGCGTGCGTGCGGCCTTCTAGGAAAGCGCTACCTTCCGAGAACTCATCTGCCACTGTGGCATACGTACCCGACGTGCCTACTAGCCTCGACAATTGCAATGCTGCCTGCCTATATAATGCGGGCTCATCGTAATACTCAATTGATTTCCTTGAGTTCATAATTTTTTGAAAACTGAATCACGTCTCCATAGATGAATCGTAATAAGTAATGTTAAATATTTTTGTGCTAATTAGAGTGGCCCTAATTTTCTTTAAATTTCATTTTATCCTTAACATTACTAGAATGCGACAAAATGGAACGATACCAAAATTTCCATAAAACCACTATTGAGTGTTATTCAATAATTTATTATGGTGTTGCCAATCTGTCATGAAGATATCATCTGGTAAGGAAGTAGGTAGCCTAGATATTTTACATTACAAAATACGCGCGGCCTTGATAGTACGCACAGTTTCCACTAGTCGGCGCCACTGTTTTGCGCTCTGCCGCGTTCCTCAACGCTATTGGCATTCGCAGAAAAACAATCACACGTGCAATATGACAATCGTAACTTGACACTTTATCTGGTATATTTTGTGAACACTGCACCTTTTCTAGTTCAGAGAGTGCTAAGGCCGCATCCACCCAGCTGGTACGAATGTACAGATCGGCGCTATGGCGCGCCTCGGCGGCGATGGGACTCTCGTGAGCGGCGGCCGCTATCCGAGGATTTGCAGGAGCCTCGGAATCGGGAGCCACCATGATCTCGGGGCCAGACTTGTCACCAGTATCCTCATGAAGACGGCCGGGGTCCGTCTGGCGGCGCACGCTGTCATATCACTCGCCGCCACATAACCACTCACTTGTACACCAGTATTCGTCACTTCTATCTATCACTTTACCGTTCGAAACACGGACCGATACCGAGTTTCATTACACGAGGTACGTCGCGTTAGCGTGTCGACAGTGGCGCGACTCGAGCAATACTGAATTGAGCACCGAATGCGTAGACTGGATGTTTGTTGAACCGCCATGATGATTCGGGCGATTATGTTGCCGCCCTGCGCATGACGAGAACCGAGAGTCGACGGAAACAGCCGAGCTCCACGCCTGAGGACCACACACATGTTGATTCTGTCTCATTCTAACAATTGAGAGGAAGAGGGAAGCAGAGCGGCAAAATAAAAGCATTGAATGAAGCTGCTACGATTGCCACCGGATCTGAACGAAACACACTATCATTATCAATATCAACATTATAATTTGATACAGGTGGCAAGAATGAGGGCAAAGACTATTAAACGATTACATCTACTGATACTTCATCATCATAAGCAATTTTAATGCAAACTTAGTTAAATTGTTTTATTGACCAACGGATAGCAGAATGGGGCTCCAAAGACACTTCAAAGCGATGTTTACCTCTACTCTTAAAAGTTATTACAGCCCCACAATTACCACAAAGAGAATACGTTTGCTAGCTAAACATTCACTCTGTATACAGATAATAAAGGCGGATCAAACATTCGGACGCACCATATCATTTTGTTTACAGAGTTTTCTGAGTAAAAAGTCGGACGAGCGCGCCCCCGGCAGGGCGGCAGGCTGGCCCTTTGATGTTGCCGACACAAAACGCCGCCGGTGGTGATTTAACTAATGAATTTATTTAGCGGCTGCACTGAGTGATTGCCGTTATGTCCCCATGTCTACACTAGATACGGAAATTGTCCTGCTACAAAAAATATTATAGAAATTTGCGGAGCCAAAAATATTCTCAGACGACATTTGCGTAACCCTATATACTTCTTAACTTTTAAGAAGTAGAACTGTTGGGTTCCGAAATTATCTATATTAAGCAGAAATGCATATCTAATATGGAGGCAGATGATGAATGCTGCTGAAAAACACAGATGGAACAAAAAATAAAGTTGACAATAGAAAAAAACTTTTGCTGATTCACTCACACAGACATTCCTGTCCAGGATACGATAGTATACAAATTATGCATTTCTATGTTACAGTTTGAAAAGACCTTCTTCTCCACATAATTATAACCTAGTAAAACCCTTGTGCATGTGGAACTTAAAAACCAATAGCCTGATCAGCAACCAGGGAATGATGACTTTGGTATTACAAGACTCCCCAGGTTCGGGACAATCCCACCCACATGCCTATCACTGTGATTCCTGTTAGCCAGAATTACCAATACGAAACATCGAGCTTTGACACTCGGGAGTCCCAGGGACTACTCAACCTACTGTCTTAGGCCCAGCAACGAATTATTTAATCAGAAGTAAAAAGGAGGACTTGGAGGTAAAAATGTCCACTTCCCTCCTTTGCAAATCGGGAGACAAATTTAATTTGTATAGGATTGTGATATGAAAAGAGAGTACCACGGACAAGAAATATTAAGGGACTTATGTGAGCTATACCTGTATGGCAGAAACCCTTAAACGCTCGTCTTAGTTGACACAAGATCCTCATAATAAATTGGTTCCTCTGTAACTTGCAAACTATTTAACATTATGTCGCGGTCTCTATCTCCAAAGACTACATTCCCAAAGAATGTGATGAGCAGTGTTGTGTGTGAGTGACAACTCGATGAATCAACTAACTTAAACCAAAATTGTCTGTCCTTAAAGTTACCATGACCCGTAAGTGATTGGGCGACACAGTGATGAAGGAAATGGGTAGAGGTAACCCATTTCCTTTCCAACCGCTCTACTGATGAAAACTAGAAGACTCCCTAGGTTATATTGACCACGAAACATCTGCTACCAATTTCTAAAAGTGAAATTGAACCGTACTGCATTTAAATGATTATTTAATCATTTACCTTAATTTACTTTCATATAAGAGATTAATCATTTTCATTAGGAAATTAATTCATACGTAAAATACGTGTTCACGGTAGTAGATCCGCGGTGGTTTCAGTCACGGTAGTAGATTCACGCTGGTTTCAGTATGAATGGGCCGGATCGACCGGGGCAGTACTAACCTCTCACAGAAGATCGACGTAAGTAAATTCGTTTTTATGCTAATGTATTTCGCTCGCTGAGAAGCGCGCTCGCAGCCCATATACCCCTCGGTCCACTTTCGTTTACCTTTTCCTTCCTCATCCCCTTCTCCGTGGTCGGCAACGGCTTGGTTGTGTTGTCTAAGCATTATTACTTTTTCGATGCTTTAAACACAACTATGTCTTTAGATTACGGTTGTCACTTACCATCGGGCGGACCGTATGCTTGTTTTCCGCCTTAGTAGTAGGTATAAAAAAAAAATAGATATTCATTATCCAGCACTTATCTGCTCAGTGTATGAACCTATTCACTGTCAATGTGACAAATATGACAAACATTTGATATCGTAAAAGATCACTAGAGATGAATTCCCAGTAGCAAAAGTATGTATGAGCTTTACGAGATCAGAATGTCATATATAATTATTTCAAAATTCTCTTCGTATTAGTGTTCTAACATACCTACAATATATGTGCAAACTGGGGATTTTTTAGCCATTATAACATGAAAGCTGAGCTATGATTCTCAGATTCGAGTCAAATAAGTCAAATTGTATGTTTCTGGTCAATTTACCTTATATATATATCTATACTATTATATGAAGCTGAAGAGTTTCTTTGTTTGATTGAACGCGCTAATCGCAGGAACTACCAGTCGAATTTGAATAATTTCTTTTGCGCATGATAGCTCAGTTCCTGAGAAAGGTTATAGGCTATGTAACATTACGCTATTGGCGATTGGAGCAGAGCAGTAAGCAACGACGCGAGAGGATTCTTACTTTATTGCTATATATTAAATAAGATATATGGATAAAATCATTTTTAAAATCTTGAAATACATACCATACGCATTAAAAAATATTTTTCTATTACCACCCATCAACCCTTATTTTATTCTATACCTTCTTAAATCAAAGCTTATGCTACCCGAACCATTTTAAGGCGATAAAATAAAAAACACAACAATTATAATACCAATTGAGTTTAATTGTGATCAGGTAGCACAAAAGAATTACTGCATTATATAGATAAAATATACCCAATCGGATTAACATCTCAAGACACACCTGACGACAACTCGATTTCACGGAGCGTACAACCTTCTCAGAAACCGTGAAGGTGTAAATGTCCCTATTCAATTCATCCTACCCATAATGTAAATGCAACGAATAGATCCATCTCGCGATATCAGACTCCGCAAACATACTACCTTCATAATAGATCTGCTGATCAAAATATACCTATGTACTCTATTGTGTCCTCGCATAAAGTCAATATTCCTGCAACAAGCCCTTTCGGAATTTTCGGTATTGTTTGGTCCGTTAAGGGCGGCTAAACTTGGACATTTTGACACTTCGGGCGAAGACACAGCGGGGTGTCGCTCTATACATCTTCCTAGAACCTTGCGTGAGGTACTGAATTGAGACCATAATGTGGAATATTTCAATGATCAGACCCTCAGTTAACAGAGAAATTAATCAACGAAAAAAAATCCTGCCAAGATCTTTTATGAATACTTGATGAAAACAATAAGTATCAATGAAACTAATTTTGAACTACTATTTAAAACTGTCACGATCGTATGCATTTTGTCGCATTTTAATTTCTTTTTGGCATTCCAGTCACCTACTACAGTGCTTAATAAAAATTTGTAGTAGCCGACGTTGTCGACAGACGTGACATTGACGAATTTATGGCACCGATGTGCAAAGTGCGGGCCTGAATTTTAGCCAACACGTTCACAATCACAGATAAACGTTACTGGAAAAGACAGCGCACGTTCGAACGCATAATTAAAGTCGTACTTCAATGACAATGCTATTATTCTATAATATAAACGATAGGTTGCCATTGTCACGTGTTGGGCTCTTCCAGTAAATTTTAATGCGAAAATGGATACTCTCGGCTCATTGACATGTGGTGACTGCACTCGCAACTGACGCGCATGTCGCCATACCGTTATATAGTCATCGTAAAATGAGAAACATGTCACAAGATGAATATAGATTTTGGAATACAGTAATTCTGCCCACCATCCACTTTACAGAGCAAGGACGAGGTGACACTTTGTGTGGGACATCTAATACCCCATTAAAATATGTGACGTAACAGAATATTGCAAACGCGTCTTATGTTCACCTTCCGATTTTTTATATTTATGTCATAAATAATTTATTTATTAAATGATATAGACTTGCGACCTGTGACCCCGAGCTCTGATGAATACGGTGGGTGACGACGAGTTTCCATTCACCAATTGCCTGCAATTTTATTTATTTCTGCAGTATTTTATATATAACTGAATAAGCAGACTCGGCCGAAGCGGTATAAACTTTTGATCAGTAAGTTCATACGTCACCCACTTTTCAAAAGACCCTTTCGCAATTAATTGTTAAAAAATCTTTAAAACACTTATTTCTTATACTAAATCAGAAAAGAAGAGAAATATCTTTATCATACATTCAGCATACATTATGAATAACATCTTAGTTACTTATCTAAATATCAAAATACTTAAAAATCCACAATTAGGTTCGTCGCTATGGCAAATCGACAAGCAGGGTTGAGGTCACGTGGCTTTACCTCTTTATGGACAACAAACAATGATAAAATCTAGCTCGTAATTAAACTTAAAACAATACCGACGTGCTTATTACTGTAGCAATTGATACAAGACGAGATAAAAATAATGAGACCTGATCAAGGCGGCCGATTTTGATGTCATAAACCGAGTCAATTTTGGCTATAGCTATTGATATAGAATATTATAAGAGACTAGTGACTACACCCTCGCTTTGCATCGGTATCAAAAGAATTATATATATGAGCCATCGGCCTAGTGATAGTAGATACTGCACCTCGAGGGCGCGGCGTCATGGTTGTTTGTATTCTTAGCACTTCTGCCTTTTTGCAACTACCATGTAAACAAGAAGATTAACGCTCTTTTTGCGGGGTTTAACCGTATGCTTAAAGTACACCGATTTCCTTTGAAGTTGTCAAAGCTGCTGTTCACGAGTAAGAAATAATACTCGCGCGTCTTTTGTAGAGGGTCTTCTGCAGTCTGGCTGATATAATTTAAAAGAGATCTCTCATAAAAGCAATTCTCTTAATTTGCTATTTGCTAAACAAAACAACAACATAAATCTTATGAGGGTATATGATTCATTTGGAACATTAAATAACAGATTTCTCAATTCCGCAGTGACACACGTATAGTGCATGTAGGGGGGTCGTGACCGTCTCGTACGTAAATCAACCACTTGGAGTATTTTAATTGCATGCTCTTCGGTTTCGCACCTCACGCGCGCCGCCGCGACAGTTACACCTTGATAAAATTGTCACGCCACAACGTTAAATAATGTAGTAGGTACGCCAATAAATTGTTTGATTAAGAACACCTAGTTAGTTATTTACGTATATACTATGATGTAAAACTACAAGTTAATATGTTATTGGCGCCACTTGATACCGGTTCCATTTCCTCTATACAATAAATAATAATGTGTATCTTGGTTTAGTTTAACTCATCATTGGCCTGATAATATCCCACTGTAGGGAAAGGCCTCTTCTTACAGAGTACAGAGATTGATCGCCACGTTTGCTCAAGGCGGATTAGCCATTTCAGACTTCCTTAAAAGTCCAGGTTTTCTCACGATGTTTTCCTTCACCATTAGTCAGAAATGTCCGAGATAAACTTACAAAGTACATAAATATGATTTGAAAAGTAACATTGGTACTTGCATATAAATTCAGCTTGATACCTTCACGCGTTATTGAGAAAAAGGTGTTGACAGACGGCTAACAAAGTGATCCTAAAAGAGTTACATTTTCCTTTTTCACGGAACCTTGAAAACGGATCCCTTATAGGTCACTTTATAATACATATGCATGTCTGTTACGACCCCTTTCTTAGAAACCTGTGGATATATGGAGTTAAAATCAATATAAAATACTTAAGTCCCTCAGTCAGTTTTGCTCGTTAAAGCTGTGAAAAAATCAATCGCTGACTACGCAATAAAAAATACGGCCATTTTTATAGTCAATTTTAAGTATTTGCCAGTATATAAAAAATCTATATGATCCTTTTCGGAATAAAGGTCCTACAGTAATGGGAAAATTTGTCAGATAAAGAAACACAAAACACCGAAATCGGTAATTGCATTTTAATAAAAGAAACAAACTCTAAATGTACGGGCGAATCTTTTTCAAGTGCAAAGTTTTTGTTTTTTTGTTTGCCTCGTAAGGCCCAAGCTTCTTTTAGTCATGATAAGCTGAATGCCCAATGTGCAACATATTGTTCAATACCTTACACACAGTTATTATTAATTTTATGGTGATAAAGTTGACTAGGATTTTTTAATATTTTTTTATCGGTTTATTAGGATGGAAAGGAACAGAATGCAACTAATTTAAAGTCCATGTATCATGTTTCATTTAAATGCACAATGAGCGTTTACGTAGTATAAAATGAAATAATAGGTGTATTTGAAAGAAAAGGTTTTTATTAAATATTTCTGCGTTTACTTATTTTATAGCTACATTTTAAGTGAGATCAATCAGTAAGACCTAAACATTTTATTTTAATGTCCTCTTCATTATAATTAAAGTACTTTTTAAGGTATAAAACCTAACGAAACGATAATTTCTAACCTAATGCCACGACCTCGCTGGCCACTTTATCGTCCTCTTTCTCGACGTCTTCCTCATCCTCTACCTCGTCCTCTTCTTCGTCCTCTACTTCGTCGTCTTCCTCGAGCAGTACACATGGTGCTGAACGAAGGAGAAAGTTCTTCAGTCATGCCATCATCATTTTTGCTCAGTGAAATCAAATTACTACTACTATCACTATCATCACTATGATATTCAGGGTATCTGGCATGGGACTGGAACTCTGGATCTGCTACATGTTCATTCGATGGCACAAAATCTTCTATTTTCAATCTGTCTATCCATAAAAGCTGAGAAAATAATTCATAAATAACTACATACTATAAACCGTAAAGCTCAATGTACAGTATATTAAACATAACTCGTTACTCTATTTTATACCCTAATGCTCAATGTGCAATAAAATGAACACTTTATATTTAAAATAACACTAAATAGAAATTACTGTATTTGACTAAAAATCATATAGGAATCTAAAATATGTACATTTGTCATTATCACTTACTAAAGTCATTTTTTAGCTAAAATAACTTAAGATTTCAGTAACGAATTAAGATTTTAAACTTACGTGTCTCCTAAGGTACGTCCCAGCCGGCTGCAATGTCGTCGAAATCGTCACTGTTCCAGCCGTGAGGACCAAGTAGTTAGGGCACCAGTCTTCTATAGGACACGGACTCGTTCGTATATGTACTTACCCATATACGACGTTGTTAGTTTGATGGCCGTGAGTAACTCCTGGGTGCCATAATCACTGGGCTGATATTATTTTACTTTTATTATTCTTAAAGTTCCTCAAAGCTTCTTCCGGACGTAGTTTACAACATTAAACAAACAGGATTTAGTGTAGCCATTGAGAACATAAATACATTTTTAAGACGTATAGGTTTATCCAGATAGTTTTCCAACACCGTTAAGGCATGCATATGAAAATTGAGAAGTGTGTGCTTTGGTTTAGAATTGGAGACCTCTAATTTTAAAGTCCGACAGTCTCTCTTTGTCTGACACAACTTGATTTAAGGACATGCTACAAGCCGGTGACAATAATTTATTATGGTTTCGATTTATGTACGGTAACATAATTTGAATCAGTTTGGTCTCTATTCCAAAGGCTAGCACGTAATTGTTAAAATATGCGTATTAATTGTAGTTAACGCACCTACAAAGCAATGAGGTCGTGGATTCTAAATCAAACAAATAACTATTTCAAATTCATAATTATGGACTTGAAAGATTTCAATATTGCTGATTTACGATAAAAGAAAGCATGGCCTTGGTACGCAACAGTATTACGATTATAAAACCGACAGTTACTATTTATTTTACCAACAGGTGGGCCACTAACTCGTTTTCTATCATTGAAATTAAAAAAATAAAAGCATATTAATATATTACTCGTACTACGTTTATAAAAATATGAAATTGTCTAAATCGTAGCCTCTGAGCCGAAGTTTACATTATTTAGTATCAGATCGTAACTAACCCGCACCTAAGAGATCCATAAAACTCCAACTTAGAATAAAGTAAACAAACATAATACCCCTTGAGAAAGTTTCATCTACTCGCTAGCTTCCTAACCGCTCCGCAATCATTGTGAACCGTGGGCCAAAATAAACTTAACCAAATTATTTATAATTTATGTTTAATAGCGAAGCGCTGTGGGTGGTCGGCCGGCGGACGCTTAATTGGATAAATTGCCGAGTTAGACGCACGATAAACTGAATTAAACAATTTGTTGTCTTACCTGGACGTTTACAATCATATAATGGACGTCGGATGCGCACACGCTGCTACGACGACACGACGACGCTAGTACCCGCGACGAACGCACTGCGTAGCATGCAATTTTGGACGTATTTGCACTTTTTTACGGAAACTACTTAATATATAATTACAGCTACGAGAGTTTCGTAGCAAGTGCGCACTAATAGCATACGGTACTACGTAGTGCTCAATGTAAAATAAGGATGTTGACCACTAGACCCTAGATTCATAACTGTACTACTTTATCAGCTCGTCTTTCCGATCTCAAACGTACGTATACCACATATTAAAAATCATTACAGAAGATAGTTATAAAAATAAATAAACATTAAAATATAATTGTAACTTTATTAACTTAATTGTAATTTTACTTTATTTACTTATTTAAACATTATATATATATATTTATAAAATTATTCAGGGTGATTACATAAATAACATACAAATGTATATTTATGTAATTATTCTAAGTAATTTTGGCACCTAAACTTCATAGTTACTTCATGATAAATATGACACACATCATACATAATATTTTATTATATTCAAAAAGTTTCAACACAAAGCCTATATATATATACTATCAGGTTTCTATAAAACATTTAAAAATAGAAAGTTGAGATATATTACATTTGATCATTTAAAACATTATTTCATGTGACGAAAGTAAACGATATCAGTTGGCCGACACAAACAAATCATACGAAGGTGTTTTAAGTGTTATTTTAATAATATCCGTTTAGAATGAGTTGATTTCCTAGTATGAGTGTTGCATCGCTGCGTGGTGGGTGGTCGCCCTGACGACTCTATGCGCCTCTGTCCGGGCTATGGACATGCATCTAAATGTCCTTATAATTCACTACATCTGCCACTTTGCGTCGGCGTACGGTTACCATCTTCTACATTTATGTAGGATTATAATTTTGGTTTGAACATTCAGAATTAATAAGCGTGATAGAAAAGGCAATACTAGAAAATACATTTTAAGTATCACCCATTATGGTTTATATCAATTACAAATAATACCAAAAGCCAGCAATTCGCGTTTTCAGTCTGATGAAAATAAAAATAAATATTTATATTTAAGCATCATACCCAACTTTTGATCTAGATGGGAGGCGATAATTTAGACAACTACTTTCCTAGCCGATTTGGATAATTATTCAATGCTGAAAGCAGTAATCATTCATTACGCAATTATGCAATACTAAGAGAGTACAGCCATGTCCAATATGTCCATAGGCTAACTACTAGGTAACTACTTAATATTATAAAATATGCTTGTTTGTCAACAAAGTTTAAATGATCTTGAATAAATAAAATATTTTCATGAAAGTATTCTTCTGGTACAAACTGTTACATGAAATAAATACATATTACATGTATTAATACTAGTGTGTTACATGACTGTAGGGAGCCTTAACGAGATCGAAAGGTAAGTAAGCAGAACGAGTCGCCATCTACAGATATACATATAATAAACCTATGATAAATCCTGAACGCTTACAGTTCATTCGTGATTAGAGATGGGCGCCTACCCGGTAGAAATGGGTATAATTAGAAAATTTCTATTTATACCCATTTTTACCTACCCGTTTTCAATTTATACCGGGTATAAATTAAAATAAACAATGAACAAGTTTGCTTAGTTATATAACATGCTTTTATTGTTTTTTTTACATTTTCAAAGTTTTTTAAATAAGTGTGTATTTATTTTAAGCTATAGGCTTAAAATAGATACACACATATTTAATTAGATTTTTTTGTTATTTTAATTTTGATAATATGCTATTTCTGATTTATTTTATCAAATATAAAATAGAATACATATTGAAATAGATATGTATTAAATAATTACTCGGCCGCGTTCAATTTAAAATGGCAACCCAGATCGATTGAACAAAACTCCGCCATTTTATTTAGTCAGTTACATTTAAAAGTGATGCACATTGTTGTATTAAATTAACAGTTTTTATCAGTTTGTGAGTTTGTTTAACGCACTACAACAAAGTTAATGGTAAGTATTTTATAATTCATTATATTTTTAATTTTAATTACTCATTTTGATGACACTAACATTATTGAAAATACTGACATAAATTTCTTATTAAAAATTTTTTACTATTTATAAAAAAAATATTATTATACCGACTTAGGTCAGTATTATTTATTAATTTATATATTTAAAAAACTGAATGCACATGCGTACACAGGCGGAACCATGAAGGTATATTTAAACACAATACGCTAAATAATATAAATAATGTATACAAACCAAATAATATAATACATAAGTATATAAATTACATATATATATATATATACACATATAAATAAAAAATATAAATGTATATATATATATATATATATATATATATATATATATACATATAAGCTAACAAACGCAAGGTTAACGTGATATTACCTATAATTCGTCCAACAGGAGAGAACGAACCTTCTGCAATGTAAATCGGTTTGTGGCCAACCTGACCTCAAGTGGAAGTGCATTCCAGAGGAAAATAACCTGGACTACGGACGATGAGTGTATAAAACCTGTAGTGTGAGAGGGACAGACAAGTAAGCGTTTGTTTGAAGAACGAAGATTTCTATTATGAATAGAAGACAAGTATTGGAAGAAAGACTTTAAATAGTTAGGAGAAAAGGAGAGTTGAGGATGGAAAAGAGGGTAGTGAGAGCCCGCAAGCTGCGGCGTTGACGAATAGGTAACCATTTTAGCTGAGAGCGATGGATAGAAATATGATCATATTTACGCAGATTAAAAATGAATCGAATGCAGTTATTGAAAAGACGGTCGTATTTATTGAGAAGGTCTGCATTTAGGTCATAATAGCATACATCACCATAGTCGATTATAGGTAGGATTAAGGACTGCACAAGCATCGCTTTAGTATTAGAAGGGAGGAAGTTTTTCAGAGGATAGAGGGTGCGAAGAGATCCTGTAACTCTCTGGCTGACATTTGTGACTTGAGCCTGCCAATTGAGTGTTGCATTAATAGACAAGCCCAGATTCTTAATAGCTGGACTAAAAGGTATGACCACGTTGTTGTAAATCAGTGGAGAAAGTGATCCAGTATCTAGTCTGCAAATCATACGGCGACTACTACAATGATGGCCTGTCATTTATCTGGATTTACTCGTAAGCAAACCTTTCAGACCAACTTTTTATTATGTCCAAGGTCTTTGTTCAACATGTCAATGGCTAATTGTATGTCAGTTATAGTTGCCTGAGAGTACAGTTGCAAGTCATCGAAATAAAGATGATACGAACACTGAAGATTCTGGGTTAAGAGATTAATAAAAACTGGGAAGAGTAAAGGAGAGAGAATGCCGCCTTAAGGAACTCCAGAGTTCAGATCACACCAACTTGATGAGGTCTCATCGGTGCGAACAGACTGCTGACGTCCCTGATGATATGTCGAGAATCATTCTAGTGCAGCGGGAAAGTTCATGTTATGGAAGAGGATTGATAAAATGATAGGGTGACTGACGGTATTGAAGGCGTTTGAGAAGTCAATTAACGTCACAACAGTGACTTTGGCGACTTCCATGCCCTTCCTAATATCGCCAGTCACTTTGAGGAGAGCTGTAGTAGTGCTGTGTCCCAGCCGGAAACCAGACTGCAATGGGCTATTTAAAGTTCCGAGGAACTTCGAGATATTGGCGGGAGAAGAGGAATGGATATTGTCAAGTATATAGCGGCGCTTAGCATTACGAATCATCTGATTACACCGATTCCTTACAATCTTGAAGAGGGCCCAATTATCGTCTGAACGCTCCTTTCTAAACACACGAAATGCCCGATCTCTGAGTCTCATGGCCATTTGAATGCCTTTAGACAGTCACGGAGCAGGAGGACGTATTAATTTAATTTTTTTGATGGGCGCATGTTTGTCAACATTCGTGGCTGCTATCAAGGGAGCCCAATCTATCTCGAAGCATCATCACGCAGCACATCGACGTTAATTTTGCCAAAACAACGCCTGTGCAGAAGTCTAGGACGAATTTTGGGTGGTTTTAGGCGGTAGGAAATGTGAATTAGGTCATGATGAGAGAAACCAGGAGCTAGATACTGACCGTGGGAGTGGACCAAGGATCAGGTATTATGTCTGGAAAGTATGCCATTTAACAATAGCGAAGTTTTTTATAATATACCTATTATGAATAATTTGATTTTATCTATGTTGTTATTGTTTTCAGTCAAATTTGTGTAAGTATTTTCTAGTTTGTATGAGTTATTCAAAATATAAATGCTTTTTAATACGAGGCTGATGTTAGCCTACTTATATTTGTAATTAGAAAATTATGTCTGAAAAGAAAACTGTGCCATTTAAGAAATTATAATAAATATATTTTTAATCGTCATGATTTTGTTTTATTTGGGCAAAATATTTGCACTGTTGTTTTAACTTAAAATTAAGCAAATCACGTACTGAGTAATTATACCCGGCATTTTTAAAATATACCCGGTAAAAATGGTAAAAAAATAATTTTTACCCTTTCTTACCCTACCCACCCATTTTTACCTACCCGAATTTTTTCTACCGCCCATCTCTATTCGTGATATATTTATTATTGTCATAAGAGAATATAAGCTTTTTGAAAAAAAAAATACTTTGTAAAATACCATGTACAGAAAAAAGGGATTTGATTATCCTGAGAACGTTTACATAGCGCGTGGCCATCCCGCTCGAACGCATCCACAATGCAAGGCGCACTGATATTTTCCATTAATGATACCGAGCTTATTTTTTGTTACGAACTTAATTAATACTTAATGCATGTTTATAATGCCTTAACGTGTACTCACTGATAGTTTAATTATTTTAATCAATACCCGCACTGCTGACGGCAGAATTACAGAGAGGTATACACAAAGAATAAAATAAATAATGTATACCTACTTTGTTCCTTCGCTAGTTACCTATTATAGTTTTTCTGCCCTGTATTTAAGAAGCCAATTAAAAGCTTGTTAATGGTTCTTAATCATCCCTTTAATGATTTTTGTGTAGATATTACGAAGAGGCACAAGATTACATGTTTGTGAAGTATAAGGCAATTATTAATTGTCCATGCTTTGGTAGCCTCGGCCTATGAAATTTATAAAAAATAATTTTAAAGTTATTCAAAGATTGTGAACGAATGCCTACTTTTTATGTATAAAACTAAGTCAAATATTATTAAAATACGAAGATTAAAATTTTAATTTTTCTTATGACTTTTGAAAAGGTTCCAATATTAAACTCTAGGATTTAATTTGTAGGTCTGTGTCTTCTTTTAAGTCTGTACTTCTTGCAATACTTGAATTATACTTACCTAACGGCCCATCTGATGTCAATCTCTGATCACCTGATTGAACAATTAATGAACCTCAGCGGCCCTAAAATCATTGTTAGTTTGTAATACTATTTTTGTTTGTAGCACTTCCACTTGCCGGTTCCACTTGTCAAAACAAAAAGGATACACTGCACTTGTAGTCAAAACCAATTCTATTACAAAATGCAGCTTTACATTGCTTTTATTAAAACCTTTCTTGAAGATTTTCATGTCGTAATCATTTGATACCTTCATTTCAAACTGGTATGTCATCGGATATTGTTTTATCATATATATGACTTTTTATATAACTATATGAAAGTATTGATATGGGAGACAATTGACTCTTTAATTATCCTTTAGTAATGTTTTAAGTAGTACGAGCACATGGCACGATTGCACGAACGCTAGCCGATGGTAGGCTTTAGTGCAGGAAGTAAGTTGGTATTCAACACACGTGCCTCATGAAAATGCATCATCAACGCAATGCAATAATATTTTAGATGTACGATATATATAAAAATAGTGCACTGACTGTCATTCATTAATGAACGCGCTGTGTTAACTAGTTGAAACCGCGACTTTACGCGGAATTTTTTTTCACTTCCTAGAAGAGTAAATTAACACAGCTTACTACATATCGAGTCCTCAAATCCTAAATTAAAAACCTAAAGTTTTCAAACTTACACCGTACAAAATTTTATCAGAATTGGTGCAGTAAAAGCCTTTAAAAGTTTGCCTGTAAAAGTGTAGTATGGATTTCTATTCACTGTGTGACGTATTTCTATCATGTCAACGTGTGGAAATGCAATTTAGCTGAATTAATAGCTACTTTACATGTACTGTATTATATTACTAGCTTCCTGCAGCGCGCTTTAATCCGCGTTTTTGCTTACTGCTCTGCTCCTTTCGCCAGTAGCGTGATGCTACATAGCCTATATCCTTTCTCAAGAACTGGGCTATCATATTGGCACTCTAGAGAAACCAAAAAAAATATTTTATTACCAGTATAATATAATGTAATTACTTACTTATTTTATTAATTCATTAGTTATTTTTATTACTTTAGTATACTACTACTCGTATTTGTAATAAACTGTTTACAACTACAAAATAGCCAACTAATAGAAAAATATTACCTAACTTTTTTACTTTTAAACTTTCGCGTTGCATGATATAAATTTATAAATATACGGGAATTATAACGGGCAAAATAAGGTATGTAAATACCTAATGCATAATCGCGTTAATTCCCGTATATTTGTAAATTTATATTACCTAACTTGCTTTCTACCCGCAACTGTAGGTACTTTTCTTGAATTCTATACGATTTTTCATACAAACGATATCTTTATCGTCTTACTTTACTTTTTTTCTAAAAAGGTCTATTGTATGATATTTTCTAAAAAGACAAAGTAACGTTATTCAGAAGTAGGTGCTTCATCTTCATAATTTTATTATTATTTTATACATATTTATAAGTAAGTCAATTATGTGACAAAGACAGACAAAAAAAAAACAAAATATAATTATATAAATTTAAATTAGTTGGTAATGTTGTAGGTAGTCGTAGGTATAAGGACCCTTAAAACAATACTTAAATGTCACTCATCATCAATAATAATAATAATAATAATAATAATATGTGGACACTATCACACATCGTCATCTAGTCCCAAGCTAAGCAGAGCTTGTGTTATGGGTACTAGATAATTGAAATATAATACATATACGTACTTTTTTTTTTGTAAATACATACATACTTAATATACATAGAAAACACCCAAACTGAAGACAAATACAATTAATGTTCATCACACAAATATTTGCCTTCCGCGGGAATCGAACCCACGACACCCGGCGACGCAGTCAGTTACACTAACCACTAGACCAACGGTGCAGTCAATAAATTATAATTTAATAATATTTAAACATTGTCTAACTCTGACGCATATAGAGAGTTATAGTTAGAAGCTACTAAGCGTCGTTATAGTGGCTACTCTAAAACAGATAAACTTTTTGCACAGGTTATTTTATTAATATTAAACACGTAAAGCGATTTATACAAATTTCGATTGTTTATGCTTATCTATGCAGATCAATGTTGGAATCGGCGAATATTTTCAAATCTCCTCTCGGTGAGCTTAAAATGACAGATACTTACAATACCCTATTCACTCTTTTTAAAAAATATGGACTTGTGGTCTTAAGAAGGAACGCAACGAAGACGCTTTACTTGCTTTTGACTCTCATCCACAGAATTAAGAACAGTACTATAATAAAGTCAAAAAACATTCAAAGACCGATGATCATCGTAAAAGGCTACTTATATCTAATATTATGGCTTAATTAGAATAAAGAAACAAGGAGAAAATACAAAGCTAAAAAGTGCGTAACGCTTCTTCCATTTTGTCACAGTGCAGCGCAGTAAACTGAACAGGCAGTAGATTTATCACAAACATTACGAAGGTTCGTGGCTACAACCATACTTTACTACGAGTTTAAATGCAATTACCCGCGAAAGATTACTAACATCTCTTTTGGTTGTTAACAAAAAACCCTTATAAATAAAAACATAAATAGCCATATGGAGCAATAAATTTGTTTATTGTACAATAAAATAATGTAGCGATCGTGCTGGGTGGTCCACAGCACACGGCACAAAAAGCCGGGCAACATGGCGGTACAACCCGTTGCCATAGAGACGCGACGCGTCCCGCCTGTAATGCCACACAGTGGTACAGCATCACTGATATTTTGGACAAAATATTGTTATCAAAAAAATTAAAGCTACATATAAATAAAATAAATTTAAGTCTTATTATAATTAATTTTTTTTTTTAAATAGCCACAGCCTTTGTATACCCACTGCTGGGTGTAGTAATATTGAAGACAATTATGACTACATAGCATTGCAAAGCTTTAATAAGTTTACAAAAACAATAAAAATAAATTATTTACTTATTTTTAGTTACTTGCAGTCTAATAAGTAAGTAAGTAACTGAAAAAACGTAAAGTTATCATTTGCTTTTAACAAATAAAAAAATATATAATTTACGTCATAAACTAGAAAATAAGTATGCCTTGCTCTGTAATAATAAGCCGTGAAAAAACATAATTATCTATATCTGCTGGTGTTTGGGCAGAAAACACAGTGTGCGCGCAGCTTGCGGCGACGAGTCTGGCTGACAGAGCACTCGGCGGAACAATTGAGCCATTGTTTTGTACCAACCACGCATTAATTAAATAATACTTGTCGTTCCGTATAATGACTTAATTTTGTACTTAGACCGAACAACAACTGACTCTGTAGTTTAAAAATTTTAATGGGCATGAGTGTTCGCTCTTAAAGTTTTTACCATTATGCCTTTCATGTTATATCTTTACAAGCAATATTTTGTTACAACAGCAATAAAAATACTGTAACTTGTTTGTCAAACCTTCATCTCTCCGAGCATAAATGTATAACTGCTAAGTTTATTACTAGTAAAAGTTTCTACTGCCAATAATTATAGCTGTTTGTAATTAAGCTTTTCTTGTGGCGTGAATTTATTGTACGTGAAATTGCCTCGACAGTTTTCATTCAATAATATTAAGAAATTCACTTTATCTACAGCGAAGTACTTTACAACAAAAGTAATTAAATATGTTATATAAGACCACCATCGATATTATTGTGTTTATATAAAAAAATAACAAAATTACTTATTTAAAACCTTGTATTTAAAATCTGTTTAGAGGTATTATATCAGTAGCAGTTACTTATTAAAGTTGAAAATTTGTCCAAATTATACACTATAGAACAATGCTCGAAAAATGTGATGAGAAGAAGTTTTGTAAAAAACGAGCCGGAAACAAATTCCAGACTAATCGCAATGAAGACGTCCGCAGTGTAATGTCCTAATGTCTCTATAGGGTGGCGTGGATTGATGGCTCGCCGATTGGGCACGCCCGCTCGTCCAACGCATGCCGCCGTCGAGCCGCCCCGGTACCCAGTTCTTGGTAGCTGTCGGCAACATTAAACAAAATCACTCGATACGCTGCTTATAACTTGTAAAACTATACTACCTTTATAAGGAAAGAAATACCAAACAAGAATTTCCTGGTATAAATTATGAAAATTTCTAATTAATTCACTAAAGGAAAATAACAATGCGAGAGTTGTTAAACCTGTGTCGATCGAAGGATCCCTGGTTAAATTTCCCTTTCAATAAAAGCTAATGAGTTTTCTCAAAATAAAACCCTGCCAATAATAGTCCGAAGTATTAACAATGATTATGAATTAAAGTACAGCTTTTAATAGATATCATTTTATAAACCTGATAATTTTACATGTTTCACATGGTAATTCGGTAGAATTTTCCTAATTATATTCCAAATGACTCTTCTACATAATTCTTTGCCTTATTTGTTCTACCAATTAAATATTCCTTATCTTCGAACATAGCGATTACACGGCGACAGACTCTATTACCACAAGGCTGTATTCTACCTGCACTGATGAGCTTACGATATCGCTTTATAACAATGTTATTATCTAACTGCCGATGAGCTCTATAATTAGGGGAAGAGACGTCGTCGCCACGTCCTAAGGATGTTTGTCTTAGTGACAAATTTCTTGTATTTATATTTTAGAGGTGTAAGCCAATGTTAGAACATTCTGTCAGTTTATTACTTCCTAGTTTATTTATTATCATATACTCAGGTCCTACGTGCACCTACGAAAGCATAACTATTTATTTCATAGACTTTCTATATATAATTTGTATAATGTAGTATTATTAGATACGGGCAGTGAAAGTAGATATAGGTACGGGTTTATTTAGGAGGAAATAGGTTTTGATCAAAGCGTTAACTTGAACGCAGATGTAAAGAAAGAAGATATTAAATTAGATATTATACAATTAAAGTTATACGTTAGTTATTATAAGTGTGTGTGTGTGTGTGTGTTTAGTATGCAAGTATCAAAACTGCCCTGATATTAATTGTCTTTTACAACAATCATGAAAAATATTGTCAGGTGTGCAAGGTCATGTTAGCGACAGGTAGAGGTGACAATGGCACCTGATGCTTCTAAATTCATGATTAGCAGTATCTACTAACTAATTGATAAATGATAACACTTCCACATAAAAACGAATTAAATATACCAAAATGAAACCACTCTACCTGAGTAATCACTGACTAATCAGTCAGTGGGACCCAGGCGACGACATAATCCCATTTACAATGTTGGTTACACTGCGGGCATAATGGCTCCACTACTAAGGGTTTGTAATATTAAGTACTATTAAATTATAATTGGTTACAAGCATACATAATTACACGTAGCAAAATATCAACAAGACCTTTAAAATAATGTGATGTTTTGAAATTAAGATGTCTTCATTCATAGCCGATATTCCTTTATTATATTTTCATTTTGCAAAATGGTTAAAAGGTGGTGAACACAATACTAATACCAATTACTTTCATAACAAATTGCTAGAGTAGTGGCTTTATGAGACGCTTTTTGACATAAGACAAATTGCCTTGGTAAAGATTGACGCTGATGAGTCAATGGCCCACACCTGATGTTACGTTTCTTCTCTCTATCTAACTCTAAACCGCCAATACATTATTTAAATAAGTTAATGTATGAGAGTTCTAGGAAGGTGTGAACTCAAGATCTACTCAATTAAACATCGAGGAAGTGAACTCAATAAATATCTGCCATTTAAGTGAGTAGTGGCCCGCCACACGCGACTCTTCAGTTTTAACAAGAATTCTTATAATTTGTCAAAACGAAGTTTGACTTTTCGGAACCACGAGTGTTTAATCGGCTCTTGATAAAAAGTGTAAAATCATTTTACATTATTTTTAAATTAATGATAGTAATCTTACACAAATTTTATCGAGAGTTTTCCTTTTGTATTTTATCGAGCAGTAAATGTCGCCGCATAACCTTGACAATTTCTGAGACTTGCCAATATAAATCTCAGGTAATACTCAACCTCATAATCTCAAATATTAGATTGTTTATTTAAATGATGACAGCTATTAGAGATTTTCTATTGCAATAATTAAAAATAAATTACTGTTTCACCGCCACACACGTCATTCTGTAGTAGTGTGAGGAGTACATTAAAATAAGAAATCTCCTAAAACAGCATTACAAATTATTCACAGTAATTTGGGCGAAACGTTTGGCGCAAAATAATATTTTACGGTGAATTATTTAAACATTAGTGTTTATGCGGTGAGTCTAAATGCAAGTGTGAAGTGGACAGCTACAGTAGTACAGAATCAGAGTTAGGAGATGAGGCAGGGGCGCGGGCGACGGTCATCTTTCGCGAAATTCGGCAGCGGTGCGCACGCGCTCCTCGCCGTGTGGCAGGTGTTACAACGCTGCGGTCGCATTACTGCGAATAGGTATTCATTCAACATTTTTATTTCAACATTTCAATTAACCAAAAAAAATTTATAAATAAAATAGTACGTCTCTTTTTATTTTCTTTACTAATTTAGACTTCTATCCTTTACGCGTCCGTGTGTTAATAAGGTATGGATAAATAAGAAGATACATAGTAAAATTCTTATGAATTATTAAAAAATATCTAAGAAATAATATAAAAAAATAATAATAATTGTTTTACTTTGAATTTGTTAGGTTTGAAGCTCGGTAGGCACCGGTAGTAGCCTCATCTAATCAAATTTCAATTAGGTTGATTGTATCGGTGACAGTCACATGTCAATCAAAGCGGGTATCGATGTTCGGGTGTCGGTAGGTAGTGAGGCGAGAACGAGCTCGATGGTGGTTGTGGAGACGGTCGCGGGCCGCGAGTGCGGCGCCTCTGCCACGTGGGTGGGCTCCGCGTGTGGCCGCGCGCTGGGTGGCCCACTACCGCTCGCACGCATCACACACACACACACGCCGCACCAACACACGCTCCCGATGCGCAAATAAACACAATAATCAACTAGCGATACTTTACTCCGTCACCGGATAGAGCAATCGCTCGGGGAGATTATTGCAGGAGTCGTGGCGAGTGACACGCGCCCGCGCCTCCTCCGCACAGCGTCGTGCCGCGCTCGGCTCGTGTCCGTGTAGGTGGACGCAAACTACCTACTTTACGAGACTCCAGCCCGCTCCAACGACGCTAATTTTCTAATCCGCTTACAATCTATAGATAAATTCAACCATTCAAAGACACAAGTGTCTGAACTGGTATTAAAGGATCATACTGTGTTGAAATGACAAACAGACAAGTTTCATATCACGTTTCGTGTCGACTATTTATCTCATTTGTTGTATAAACTAACAATAAAATCCAATAGACCACCGACATCAATAGGATTACCAGTTTCATATAAGTAGCACTAAATAGTACACAAATTCTGTAATCTATAAGTTTTAGTAAAGCAACTGCCTTTTCCAAGAAGTTAAATTACACTTACTGTTTCAGTTTTATTTTAATGGTAAATCCAAACGAGAATAACAAAATCAAAAAATTAAAACTCAAAGCGTTTATTTCCTTTGATCATAAAGTATGATGGTTATGAACGTCAAAATTACATAAAGTCAGCCAATTAACCTACACTTATAGTTATATGTGCTTATTTAAACATTTTGATCAAATAAGGTATACAAATCTCTTCTTGCAATATATAAAGCTAATTGGAGCAAAAAGTTGACATCTCGCATACGGTCGCCTTGATTTATAACTTAATATTCATTCGTAAACATAAGTAATCGAAGACTAGCACAGGGAAACGAGGTGGGCTACGTAAATAACTAAATACTAACCAGTCGTATTGAACCCGTTTGCTCTAGCTATACACCTTAAAAGGGTCCGATTTGAAATGAACTGCTGTATCGGTCAATCTGCTGTTTTAGATAACCAGATTTAAGAATTATTACGACATTAAATATAAATGATAGCAAAGACTTGTTTATCCATTTTCAATTTTATATCTTTATTTGCAGATTAACGTGAGTTTATTTACGATTGCAAAACACGCATAAAGGTAATTAAACAGTGAACTTAAAACGAGTAAAGATACAATAAAAGATAAATAATTGCGATATTAATCTTTGAATCAACTCAATAAAGAGCTTAGTTTAAAAATAAATTAATAGTATACTGCTATAACGACGACCACTCTGTTCAATGAAAAGTGATGTATATTCGACCACATATTTGCATTACAACTTTTATTTAACTAAAATTTTCATCAAAATTAATATTCAATAAGACTCATTATGACAGTGTCAACTGTCAATGTACATATGTAACTTGCAAGCAAAAATAGACATTATGGTTTTATGATCGCAAACGAAATTTAATAAAGGGTGGTAAAGCAGTTTTATAATCGACTATACAATGTCGAACAGTGTCAAAAACTTTCAAACTCATTCAAACTATCTCTCATACAGACTATTATTTATTTATTTATTTATTTATTTAAACTTAATGCACAGAGGTAAGGCGGACTTAATGCTATAAGCATTCTCTACCAGTCAACCTTAGGTGGTGCAGAGATAAACGAAGTAGGTGCAGTAAATAAATTATGATATGAAAATATATAAAAAAAAGAAATGTATAGGTTGTAATACAACATAAAAACATAATACAATACGTAAATATTAATAATAATTATACATACTGATTAACAATTATTATAAATACATAACATATAATATATAAACATATATTATTTATTTATTTATTTATTTATTTATTTATTGCACACAAAAAGATACATAACAAGGAAAATATATAAATAAAAATTATGTACAAAGGCGAGCTTAACTCAGAACTGAGTTCTCTAACAGCATACCTTAAGAGTGGAAGAGGAAGTAACATTAGTGAGAGTATATGAAGTGTACAATTAAGAAAGAAAAATAGCAGAGAAAAGTAAAGAAGAAACTAATTTAACCTAGATTACACAGAAGTACTTATAGTATATCACAATGTATACCTTTTAATATAAACATACATACTAAGAATACTTAAATAATATAATGAATAATATATAAAGTTAAATATACTAATCTTTTCCTTTTTGATATAATTAACCTTATACTACCTACTTATAAAGAATGTTAATATTTGGTATATATTAAACATTTACCTACTCTTTTATGATCTTTCCGAAGTAATTTTTTTTATTTTTGTTTATAACTTTAACGTATTTTTTTCGTCAAGAGAATTTATATTAAATTAAATTTAAAGACGTTAAAAGAGAAAAAAAAATTCACTGTAACAATGCTTTTGATTGAACCTTTTGTAGTCTAGAAAATTTATGAACGGTAGATACCATTTGCTATTATGTAGATTATTGGCTCGTCTGTCACTTTACACCTTGAGTTATACAAAAACAGTAATATCTCAGTATATTATTTATTTTATTTTATTTAGAAAACATGCAGTGATATGTAACAAGTGCAAATATCTTATCATAAAACTATACACCATTTAGCTGTTTTCGCAAGTAAATAGCTATAGTAGAACATTGATACACTTAACCAATAGTTGCTATACGTACCCCCAGTTTCTGAAAGGCTCATCAACGAAAAATTAATTAATCACCTGTTAAATCTCATGTATAGTACCTAAACGAATGCTAAAGGTATGGATTATTAGTTTTATTTGATCTAACTAGCTACTTATTAGATCAAATTAAACTAATTATTCATGCTTCCAGTAACCTAATTGGTACTTCACATTAGATTTAACAGGTAGTTAGGTAATTTTTCGTTGATCAGCCTTTCCGAAACTGGGGGATAGTGTAACAAGTTACAAACATAAGGTAAATTTATATCTAAGATTATTGAGACAAACTATACAGTCTGAGAACCAAACCATGAGTCTGTTAACGTTTTACTGAAAACATGTGGCTTTGTGTTAAACAAATCTAGATCAGGAAAGCTGTCTATTTTGTTAATTTCACTGGCAGATCTGACAAATCTATGTACTAAATCCGAAATTCGAGATAAATTCGAAAGCACTGGAGGCCCAGTTTCTCCTTTTCCATGTTCCTAACCTCCCTCACTTCCTTTATCTACCCCACTCTCTTCATGGTAGAAAAGTCCATATGCGACAGTTACCATTTACCCTCAAGTGGGGTGTTGGTTTGTCTGCCACTGTCAGCAATAACAAAATAAAAAATTCAGAAATAGTGATTTGATTCCAAAAGTGGCAGCAAGCCGGTAATCCAACTGCTATTAGCAAGTAGTAGTAGCAATAGTAACAAGAGGTAGTAGAAGTATAGAAGTATGCACTTCTACAACGTTCTAAAAATATAAAAAAACCCCTTTCTTTCGCAAAAAAACACCAAAAAATAAATGGCACGCGTTGATGTCACTTAAACCATCAAATTGATTATGTATCAAAAAATCCTATCTTAATAGAAAGATTGTGTGTGTTTGTTAGCACTCAGCGCCTAAACAGCTAAACCGATTTCGATGAAAATTGGTATGTAGATAGATTTTGACACAGGCTACTTTTATACCGAAAATCTGTCTGGTTCCCGAGGGATACAACAAAATATATTTTACGCGCGGGCGAAGCCGTGGGGCGCAGCTAGTTATCTATAAATGCGGGTAAAATGTCTTTAGTAGATAGGTATATTGATGTAAGTGACATTGGTACAATAGCGGATGATAAGTATCGAAGTCGGTGTCAACTGTCGAGTGATCAGTAGTTATTTACTTTCTAAGCAAGCCAATTCGTATTTCATTATAGGCAAAAAACGACCCTCGTATTCTTAAGGTTCAAATTTTATTAGCTATTTCATTGTTTTAAATAATAACAAAAAATCCCCACATTACGCAAATGAGACGAGATGAGGTGGTTCCAGATTTTAGGCAGTAGACCAAATTGCCAATTATTAAAGTTTTATTTTTAATAAGTAACAGACAGAACGACAGAACACAATACCGCGTACTAATAATAAATGAAACTACATGCAGTCTTACCAAAGCTACTACTACCTTCTACAATACTAAGCAAGTTTTTTAAACGCTTAAAGTCGTTCTCCTAATTTTTACGCAAGCCATTATTCACGGGCCGCGTGTTTTATGAGTGAAGTGCCCGGTAGCTGTTGCCTCCCAGAATGACTACGAAACAAAGAAATACCGCTATAAGTTTCGTACAAATCGCACGTGAAAAGTTACCCGAATTGTTTGTGCTTCGTGCCTCCGTTCATATTTGTTCTTTCGTCAAGCTTCATTAAAGGTAACAAGTGGGGTAAGAATGCTTGTGCTCATTTTATGAGTAGTAACAAATCGACAAGCATACTTAATGTTACTTTATCTCTATGAAATTTGAGTTAATGCGGCTATAGCGGATAATTATTAAAAGTGGAACAAGCACTTATTGAATATGAAAACAATAAAAAAATTTTAACAAAAAGAAAACCGACTTCAACCAGGAAATATACTAAAAAGTAAAAATAAATTTACTTAGCACAAAGTAATTCGTATTTTGATATAGTTATTCAGAAAAGATTAAATAAGTATTTTATAATTTTGAAGTTGGTGCCAAGTAAAACAATAACTAGGTACCTATAGGTATTATCAATCTTAATTTGCTATTGTAGTAAGGTTCTTATAGTACCTACTGCTTGTATTGTATTGTATTGCTTGTGTAGTATTGCTTGGCACCAACTTCAAAGTTACAAAATACTTATTTAATCTTTTCTGAATAACTAAAAGATATCCCAAGATCTCCTTACCAACAAAAAAAAAGAATTATCGAAATCGGTTCATAAACGACGAAGTTATCTGCGAAGACACATAAAAAAAATATATATATACGGTCGAATTGAGAAACCTTCTCCTTTTTTTGAAGTCGGTTAAAAAGTAATTAAAAATTGTACATATATTTTAATTTAAAAAAAACTTTAAATGGATATAAACGCAAATATTTGTTCTGAATACCTGGATTCAGAACAAATATTTGGGAGTTTACAATTATTTGGCTCCAGTAATTCTTCTGACACTCGATTAAACGTTAAGTGACTAGACAGCCCTTCAATAAATATCTTGTTTTAAATTGTATGTTTACAAGTTGTCTTTCGTTGACTATGTATGTACGAACAATGCCATCATAGAAATATAAACGACAAAAATAAAGAATATTCTATTTATACTACAAATTTATTATCATATGAAATAAAATAATCAATGGAAGTTATAGAACAAGCTCAAGATACAGATCTGGACTATACGAAGAACTCGCATCAAGGTAACTACATTCCAACTACGAACGAACATAGCGAACATTTTTATACACGAGCTTGTATATACTAGCAATAAATACACATATTTAGTCAAAATCAACACACTTTTCATAAAAATGAACATTTGAATTGCTTTCAAACAATTAATAAGCTATTACACTATTAAAATGCCGTAGACGAACCATACTGGGCTAATGACAGACCACCAACGTAAAATTTCAAAACTAATAATACAGAGTTAAAAAACAGGCACACATAAAAACAATTAGGTTTGACCGCATGCCCATAAAAGAGAGTAACATGCCCAATCTAAGAGCAATTAAGGACTCTAATAGCAGGAAAGGATACGTGAGCTGCCAGCCCCTCACTAACTTAACCTTAATGTTTATTCTATGATCCTAGAGAGCATAAATATTTACATAAGCTTTTGGATTATACATATTGATAGAGTCGTTTAGTGACCTTATTGGTAGCTAGACCTCCTAGTGATAGCCAACTAATGTATGTCAGAGGTAAGAATTTATTCATAGTTACGAGAACTTTAAATTTAAATTCGACTTCAAATAATTTTATTTATAACTACTTACACAATTCTTTGCTGTGTTTAAATACGTATATAAATGTTTAAACTTTTTGATTATTGATAATATTTCTCATTCATATAAAACTTTAGGATGAAATTCTCTACGGACAAAAACAACGACTTTACTTTAAACTTATAGGAAAAATTACCTATACCTACAACTACACATTTCGTTCAAATTAATCAAAATATTATCAATCGAAATCAAACACCACAAGTCATTCCATTTTCACTTCCAGTTCAAAACTACATACAAAACTGACAACACTACAAACTATCTAAGTTATTCGCTAAGCTCATTAAATCAAACGGACATACTCATAAGTTATAATTGGCCTGAAACGAACAATAAAGCGGCGTTCCGCAAATATGTACTATGACAATATCGGCATATTTGAGATAAACAGATATCCAAAGCATACATATCAAGATATTCACTATAAATTAACAGACAAAAAAGTTGACTTCTAAAATATATGTAGTTTCACAACAAAGCAATGTAAAATAAAAAAGGAAGTACTCTGTAAGACTACAATAAGGGGTTCTATAATAAAGAAGTTGAAAGGTTTTTACTGGGTCGACAACTTACAAGTGATACACCTGAGTGCCTAGACAAGTGGCATAGATTTCTATTTTATTTATAGAATAGAATAAAATGTATAGGATTGACATAAGCTAACGCTAACATCGTCGTTAGCTTATGTCAATCCCATACATTTTATATTCTGTTCTATGAATAGAATAGAAATTTAAGCCACTTGTCTAAGCCCTCTGGAGTTGCAACAGAGCAGCTTACGATCAGGTCGGTCTTGTGGTAGTTTGTCAATTTAGTTGTACAAAAAGAATCCATGAGATCAATGGACTGGATAAGTTACGGGTCACGGACACACATATGCTTTAATAATCATCATACGAAATGTATACTTATTATGACACTCAATAATAATGTAATGTACAAATTCTGTCCGTTCTTCAATTTAAAAAGAAGCTATAGCAAGTCCATTTTTAAGTCTGTTCATCTCTTGATTACCATTGATTTTCCATGAACATGATTGTGGTCAATTGTCGCATTTAATCAAGAAGTACATTACCTAATCGTGGTACAAATTAAAGAACCACATGATGAAATTTGATACTGATATTTTAATGTTAATTTGTCAATCATATTCATAGCTGAGCAAACAAGTTACCGACCGATAACTCATATTAATACGACCGAAATCACTTCCTCAATGCACTTTGTAAACCTGTCCAAGTTAACCAACAGCTGGCAGCGGTTACTTCGAAATAGTTTGATTTCCTGCAGTTCGCCGGAAACCAATAAACCAGAATCTATTTTCTGTTTGTAGATGACAAAATGGCTAAATATCATTAAAAGGGGTAAACAAACCCACGCACCAGTTCGCTTTCATTGTGTAATTTAATTTAGTATTCGCTAGCACCAGCCTACATGGTTCGATTAGAAAATGGAATCATCTTTCAATTGATGACATTTGAATGGTCGCAAATTGCTGCTAGGCGTAATGGTTGACAATAGATGGGGCACAATGAGGTTGCATCAGTGCGTGAGTTCTGAACGCGGTGCGTCGTGGGTGGCCCCTGTCACTCACCTCGCCTTAATCAATTTGTACGCCCTTCGGCGCGGGCGCACACTCGCAACGCTTACCATACATGCGCTTTTCGTCACGCATCCTGTACGTATAAGCATTCGTCTATTAATATGTTTCTAAGACTGACTCGTGGGAGACTAGGGAGAGACAAAAAAATCATTCTTCTATTAAGTTCACCGCTCTTATAAGCGCAGAAAAATATTACAATTATTAGAAGTTTTTTTGTTGAAACCATATTAAAAATGTATAATTACAATACTTATTATCAAGTTATTACTTTGGGTACCTGCAGAATTCATTGTCCAAATATTTTTTTTTTCTCTTACCACTTAAAAACTCTGTTGTAAAAAGTTCTAGCTTATATCAGTCCGACAAAATTAACCACAACGAACGATAAAGCGTGGGTATTCAAATACTTGTAAAATTAGCTCAATTTAGAAAAATATAAGAAGGACCAGAGGCCCTAGACAAGTGTCAAAGATTTCTATTCTATTCATAGAATATATAAAAAAAAATGTATAGGATTGGCATAAGCTTTGGCGTTAGCTTATGTCAATCCCATACATTTTTAATCTATTCTATGAATAGAAAAGAAATCTTTGACACTTGTCTAGGGCCTCAGTTATACTTTAATCAGTCACATATATCACACTAGTGAAATTTCTGGTTTGACAAAAGACAATGTTTCACCATCGGCAATACGTCATTTATATTCGACCACATACATAAATATGGAAACATTTACTATCAGGTAAGCTTCTGCATATTTTGGCAACATAATAGACGTAAACAAAAAATATAACTATGTAATATGTTTAACTTTATAAAATTACCTAGAACTCTTTCTCATCGTTTCTTTCTAAATCTGATTTAGAAACCGTATCAAAATTAAAAATAAAAATGAACTGGCTAAAGTGTTCTAGGTTACATAATTAAGTTTACCTAAATAAATTTATTTGTGTTCAAAATCCATTGTATTTTGTCATGTGAAGATTCTATTTATGCTACAATAGATTTAATAATAGATTTTAATCAAAATTAATTATTTAACTAGAGTACTTCTAAAGAACCTAAAATTACTGGGCCGAAAGTCTGCAATCGCCAATCAGTCTTGAGTAAGCATGGTGATCAATATTCATACCTTCTCTATATGAAAAGAGGCCTTTGTCCTGCAGTGGGACAGTAAAACAGGCTGTTATTGCTATTATTACTTCTAAAGAACATACTTTACATAACCATTAAAACCAAAGAAATTACAATATTATAGTTCCATAACAGCAAGTTAAATCACAACACAGTAATATAGGAACAAAGTCGAGACAATACATACAAAAGACCACCCACATTGAATAGTTTGCGGCTAACTTATGGTCAAGTTTTGCAAACAATGCCGTTCCTAGTGTAGAATGACTCAATTAGCAGAACAAGAGATAAGGCTGCCTACACAATAGGTTGTAAATTGTCGTAGATACAGTCGCTGACTTCGAATTATGATCCTTAAGTATAAAAAAGACGTATCGTGATAAATGTGGGCTAGCAATTTTAGCTTTATGTCTTTAGAGCGAAGCAAATTGCCAAATAAAGTTATCACCATATAATGTTATAGAGAAGAGTATACATAAATAATAGTTGGTGACTAATAAAGTACTTAACTCCTATAATAATCATCAGGATAAAATACTATGGACTTACCGTGTTCGTAAAATTCAAAATCGGCTTAATCTGGCCTCTGAGTCAACTCGCTTTTCGAAGTCTTTCGTATTTTTTATTTTATGATTGATACTTTTGACAGTGCTAGACTCCGTAGTGGTACCTGTACCTAGAATTGAATCATGAAAATGAAAAACGGGAATAAAACTCAGGATGGGAGTAAAACTCAAAAATGGAAACGGAGAGTAGCACCGGGGTTTGTTATTAGTGAGTGATACCCGGGACAGGAACACGGGAATGGAAGCCAAAAATGATTCATCGTGCATTTTATGTTACTTCACTAACCAAACCCAAATAAGTGAAATATATATACTTAAAATAAAATAAAATAAATAAAAAAAACTTGTCCGAACTCTCTCACGGCAACCAAACAGTGACATTACAGAATCGAAGGTAAACATAGTATAATCAATCATTATTGGGTAATTGTCGCAGACGTTGGTCAGCTACCAGAAAAACTGAAACTTAATGAAAGGCCAGGTCGTCATCCGTTCTCAGATGGCATTTTTTTATGTTTTTTTCGACTTTAGTCAAGGTGATATTGGGCGGCTGTACAAACTTTGGTTCGAGCGCGACATCGATAATTCATTCTTCGATCTACGCTACGTTTCTCGGCCTGTTTTCATTGTCTTACGTATTTGTAACTTAATATGGTTTAACCACTGAATATGCATGTTGCCTAATGCCCATTACTTATTTACCTGACAACTAAATAATATGTTTTGATTGTTTACCTACTTGTATACGTAAATCCTACGAAGCTGCAGGGCGCAGCTAGTATACACATATAGTTATCATCAGGTGAACCGCCTGCCACCACTAATGAAGAAAAAACTTACTTTCTGTTTCTATCGTAAGATTTTCTGTTGAGTAGGTATATCAACGAGTGTGTAATTTTAAACTTAGCCTCGTGGCCGTGGCCTCCGGTCTAATATATAGATTTCCTAAACTAAGAAACTACCTTTCTATCAAGTAGCGAAGAGCAGCGTTATCAACGTGCTTAAGTTTACCTTACTCCGGCAACCAATCTGCCAGCAAAGTGTGGTGACTATGGTAAATTGCTCCTTCTGGTAAATAAATCCATTTCCCGTATGAGAATGGAAACCTAGTGTATCTCACGACGATAGGCGTGCATCCGCTGGACCAGCAGCCGGCAGTGTCCGATCTCTATGCAATTATTTACATTAATCCGTCGCGGTACGATGACGGCGGCGGACGTTGTCGTGGACGAGGCTCCTCGTGGGACTAAAGCTCAACAAGTCATTACATTGCTCTAAATCCAAAACTGATCCCATTTTTCCGCTACAGATACCAGACAGCTTTATCTGTTTTTCTAGGTTACCGTTCGCTGATATTACGTGAGCTGATTCGTTTAATCTAATGCTTCGCTCCGATTTGACCGCAAAAATCATAAGATAGGTAACTGAAGATTTTCTATCGTTTGTTTGATTCTTGGATCTTTTAAAAAAACATGTAGATGCATCTCAAGAGGCAGCCATAATGACTACCAATCCAACAATTTGCAGTCTTTACAATTAGGATGCTGATTTAGCATAAAGCAGGTATAAGGAGTAAAAACTTTAAGCGATTCGATACGATTTTTTGTTGTAAGTATACAATTATACCAAGAGAATCAAATAGACTGCATATATAGGTAAGTAATTTCGCCTCATTTTGAGTAGGTATTTATGTATTAATCGTGGACTAAACTAAGAAAACTTGGTTATTTGATGTCCGCGTAGCCTAGTGAACAGTTATAAGGTGTTAGTGAGAAATCCTGCTCCTGTACCAATAAGTTCAAATAGAGTTAGCACAAAGGCGTCAGCCGCGGTAATGTTTACGTATACGTTTAGCAACCCCTTGTTACCTCGAGTGCTACCGAATTGTCAAAGAATCGCTTCGCTAGGTTAGCACTTCGTTTTGCAAAAAAGGAGCAAAAATTTGCTTACACAAAATCAATTCTATGCCATTAGTATTAAGTCAATTTTCTCTCGACTCATTTATAATAATACTCAGTACTTGTAAGTATCGGCTTTATGTTTTTCGTATTGTTGCGTGATGTTGTAATCAAAGATTACAATAAGATGCTTCTCTTTGTATAGTCAAAGAAATCTTAACTAAGTACTATTGTGCAGATTTCTCTAGAAAGATTAGTAGGTATTATGTGAGAAATGTAATCGAGCTTAGTAAAATGTAAATACTGCAATAATTGTATAATTATTGTTACTTTCGATAAAAGAGCTTTGAAGCAAAGGAAATGGCATAAATTTAGAAATAAATGTCTTAAATTTTTAGTTTATATCCTTTGCTTTTTAGTATCGTTTTGGTTCATTAATATCATATTTATAATTTAAATAAATATTTATTACTCCTACTTTTAGCCGCCCATATTGAATTTGATTCGGCATTAAGCTATTTTGGCAAAATAATTCAATATACTAAACATAGGCCCTACATTGCGGCACTTAAACTAAGAAATGTTTAGTTATTTAAAGGTTTACATGGATCATTAAACATATAAGTATTAAATATACCGTGACAAAGTAGGTACTAAACGCAACTACATAATGACGCTAAGGGTTGATGAGCATGTTGTTTTTTTTATCATATTCGTTGTTAAGCTACCCCACGAGTATTGTGTGAGTGAGCTGTGTACTCAGGACGAGCACAGTAGCTGTTTGTGCTACCTGTGCTACGCTCTACCTGCCTCCCTGCCTCACAGCAGCGCATATATATACCGAGCAAACAGAAACCGTACAATCCTTATCATTATATAAAATACTACAAAATCCTTAAATAAATACACTAAGAAGGATTTTGAAATCAAACAAACCGAATGCGACAAAAAACAAGTTTGAAGATCACGGCAAAGAGTGTGTACACTTCACTTTCATTCTATTTTAAATTAATCCATCCCAAGTTGTTCGTTTACTTGACCGCAACTTTATGTCTGTTAAGAACCAAAACATAAATCTTACCCTCGGACGTGTTTAAAGCGAAAAAAGTAACACATGTCCAAACCATGTTTTAGAGAGACTAATTTCCTTTATATATTTTTTTTGTTTTTGTGAGAAAACAAGAGCGAGATGCCACCCACGACGATTTGACGAAGGCTCCACATTAAACAGAGAAATATAGTGAAATAAAAGCATTAGTGTTAACAGTGTTGTTTAGTAAGTCTGAGTAAGACAGATATTATGTGCACCGCCACGTAAAAGGTCTCGGTACAGCCGCGCGCATAAATTATCTCAATAATAAATAATCGATATAGATATCGATTTACTAGCTAACGTCTCCTTCTTCACCTGTGTGATTTATTGATTGAACCCAGCTAACGCACTTTTATGTTCGCCGAGTTCAAGGTTTTTGTTCTATTTTTATGCCATTTTTAATCATTATGACAAAAGTTAAATTGCTTTTCAATTACCTAAGCTTGCTGTACTAGCAAATTAATTGGGTAAATGCTTATTAATACATTCGAATTATTGAAAATATTACCTATGTTAAAATTACTCCAATGGATAATTATAATTAATCAAAATACCTACTTCCAAAGTTGTACAAACAAATATTCAAGGCCCAACTTCCCCCCTATCCTCTTTCCTCACCTCCCTCATTCCCTTCCCCTAACCTCATTCCCAGCCGCCATAGTGGAGGCCACTATACCAGCAGTTTAAGACGATGGCCACTGACTGCTTACCATCAGGCGGGGTGGAATCACTTTGGTAGGCTAAAATATAAAAAAAAAAAAAAAACCTAGCTCGAATTCTGACTAATGAAAATATAAGTGTAATTGGGTAATACTTCTTTATATAAATACAGTTTATTTATAGAAGTTGGAATAGGAACAGGATATCCACCACAGTCCGTAATTAATATTGTGACCTTATAATAAAAAAAATATTTTATGTTAATATCAATAAAACTAGATAGATAAACAGTGCTTTATTAAAAATCAATAAACAAAAAATAATTTTATTCAGAGACTATTCATGCAGAATATGAAATCAACCAAGGATTTATACAAACATTGGTATCACAACGCATTTTAACAGTAAATTAGTAAATATTAATATTTTTTTTACATCACATTAATTCATAACCATATTAATAATAACCAACTGTGTTCTAGTTTAAAATTTAAAATAGAGTTATGAAGAGAACTTGCGACAACTGTACCTTCACGTCATATGTCACTTTTCGTTCATGATAATAACAAAATGTTATTCATTTCATAATTATGAGATTCGGCATCCTCATAAAGTCATAACTTATACCTACATTTTGATATAATAATCGTATCAAGTAGGTAGGTAGCATTGAGGTAAATAAAACATACGATGCAGCCGACATTTTAGTTATTATAATGCTATACCAACCCACCGAACACAATTCTATCCAGTGATTATTTGCCTAACAATGAAATCAGACCTGCATCCGATGTGGTGTAACCTTATGATAAAGTTAATGTCTCATTCCATTTTAAATAAAAAAAGTATTTGCTTATTCAAATCAAGTCTTCAGCGTAATTGTTCCAAATAAATCCTACTCTAATTTTGTTTACATGGTCTAAGATAGGTATCCTTGATGCAGAAAAACAGAATTATAATGCAATTAAGTAATTATAAAGCATAAGAGTCATAAGCTTAAGCGTCTACGAGACTGACAGGCATATATTTTACCGAACGGTCCTCTTCGTCAATTTATTATCGATTTCGAACAAATTAATAAAATATTTTTTTCGAAAATATTTCGGCTATGCTCTCAATCATAAATACCTGAGGTTTGACCGTGTAACGTGCGACCGCAACCATCGATCCCCTTTGACCAGATATCGTGAAATATGAGGGTCGTTCGCAACAACCAGAAAAATAAAACGTTTTTGTCTTTTTAACAACCAGATTCAAATTTATAAAACGTCGTAGCCTATACTTAAATTACCTACCGCAAAAGCACGGATTAAGCCACATACCGCTTTTATTATTCGGGTAAATTAAGTTCATAAACGAGCTCATAATAATGAAACGTCTTAAGATTTATACAGGTCGTATTTACGTTGACATGTTTTATTTATTGATTCCAGAAATGTTTATTACGATGTGATTATCAGATTTTATAAGCGTTCGGGCACATCACAATGAGTTGCAAAAATAAAAGCAGTCTCATTTCGGTCGCATCATAAACCAAAAATACTTACGATAATAAAACGAGTGAGCTGACATTCATCTCGGGTTTCGTTGTTCCTGTATCTGTTGGTATCGTTTAGTATAAACAGATAGAGAGACAGACGCTATGTTTAGAAGTGGTTGTGAATCGTCTTGGGTGGTCCGCGCAGGCGAGCGCTGCCAGTCGGCCAGAATAAGGCCGAGATTTGTAAGATATCGCGCGCTCCAATGAAATTGAAATAGATAGCGAGTTGAGATTTATCTCTTGTCACATCGAATCTAGTGCACCGGTGCGCCTAGATATGTCACCTCGCTACATTTACTACGGTCGACAACGTATCGCCGACGCCATTACGGAGCGGTCTCAGTGCGAACAACCAACAAGCCGTGACGAAATCGTATGAGATTACAATTTGGATTTAATTTTATGTGTACAGGCTACTTTATTGCAGTCATTAAAATAAATTTCATGTTTGGCAGTCTTTGTGCTTGATAATTTTTCAATAAACGGTATTTACACCTACTTTGGATTGTCATAAAGTTAACGCGAACTAAAATACAAGTAGGTCGATTTAATTGTCACTCGATTTTCATTTTATGATCGTAACACCCACACAGGAGTGCATATTCATACCGAATTAGTAAATACTTAACAAAAGCCACCGCTATTATGAGTATTTTAATTATTCTCCATACAGAGAAACGCCCAGGCGCTAATAAAATTAACATTTTGTTTTACGACATGTCAGTTATACCTTTCGTTTAAATGCTAATACCTTATAAATTTAATTAACAAGTCGTTAATTTTATACACCTGATTACTTTATGCTATATCAGTAACTGCTGTTATATCACACTATCATAATCATTGTTTAAGTGTTTACATTACAAAAATATGTGTACCTATATGTGTGTTTTTGGCAAGTTAGGTAAGCTAAATAATCGACCTGGATGCAAGTCGCTACCAATCGGTCACTGAAAATTGCTGAGGAAAGCCTATGTTCAACAATGGATGTTTACGACTTAGATGATGACAAAGATTAAGTCACTAAGTAAATAATACATTTACCTATACTCAGTAACTAGCTGATACGCAGGTGCAACATACAGTCTCAAGCGATAGGAAATCTCATCGGTCAGACTGCTCGTACAGCATTATACTTAGTGTTACTGCTTGGTAAAAAATTGTCCTATGGTCTGTTATTAGTTCAATGTTTAATTTGATTATAAAATATTGTTTCCTAGCCCTTTTGTTAGTAATTAATAACGTGACGTGTGAAAGATACTTTAGTAGATTAACATGATAAATGAAAGAAAGAAGAAAGAAAAACAGTTTATTTTTCACATGTAAGTGTCCACACACAATAAAGAATAAGAAAGAACAAAATGATCTGAAAAAGCTACTATAATTTAAGTAGGTACTCAATTACTTTAGAACTACTACTTGATAATTCTTTCTGGCCAGTAGGTACTTAGCTTGATATTAGGTTACCTTTTAAACTTGTAATAAAAAACACATCTTTAATATACGTAGTTAAATAAGCGACATGGTTTAATTAATAAGTTTATAACTAGTATGCCGCTTGCGTAATAACAATAGTTTATACGACAGAATATTGCCATGGGTTCTGTTTACAATACTCATGAAACTACTCATATTAAACATTTCTAAGAACGTCAAGAACCATCATTAGTTTGGGTCATCCTTGTTCTTCATATGCCGTGCTCTGCACAGTTCCGCTGGATGGAATCTACGTAATTATAGGTTCGACTCAGTTTATGTGTCTAGGCGAGCCGAGCTATAAGTTAGTCAACCAATGTTCTACAAAAATTACTACACAAACGATGTCATTCATAATAAAAATGCTAAATACATTTACGCTCGTCTATGTATCAAATTATGTATGTAAATTAATAGTAATGTAGAATCGGGGTGTGGTGTTAGTTTGAAAGTGATACATCGTTTTGTATAAACGTGCGTAAAACATTACATGTAAGTTCGTTCTTAAACTTATTAATACCTATTAATAAGTTTAAGAATAAAGAATATAAAACCGAAAAAAAAAATTATCATAAATTAGGTACATTGAATAACATAACACAAAATCTTTTTTTAAAATCATTACCCTCCTTGATTTGGCAGTCGGGTAATAAGAACGCTATACTTACAAACAACACTTTTAATCAAAACAATGATTTAACTCTATGCCTAAATTGTAATAATAAGTCTTCTTCTTTGTCGTTACGCTTGCCGCAGAGCGGTCGTGCTCGTTATGTCGTTTTCTGTTGTATTGTATTGTTATATGACCTAAATAACGAAAAGTACCTACTAAGACTGTCTAGATCTAAAATCCTGAGCAATTAGCAATTTTTCTTGTTATTTTAAGTACTTATTCTTCTTATCTGTACACAGCAATTGTTTACCTTTTACCTAATACCTACCTATTATAGCATTATTTCGCACAAACTTCATTTTAATATAATAGTATTCTTTGTTATTAACTTAAAGTACCAGTATATTTTCGATGACGAACAGAGGAGTGTTTATAACAATTGTATAGGTATAGTGAGTGTCTTGGTGACCTTCTTAGAAGTGTATCACAATGTTCTAAATGTTCGCGACCACCCACAAGCTTCATTGTTGTTGCCTGTACAACACGATACTTGATTGTTATTTCACGACACATACTATTGAGTTGTCTCAGCTTTTTACTTGCTAAGTTTTGCTTCTGACTTAATGTAACCTATTATCATGCACATTTTGATCTTTTCACTGAAAGGATAGTATGTGCTGTTATCGGTCTTTTTGGCTATTTAAGTACTTATGGTCCGTTTTAATTGCGATTAATAAATTGATCGGACTGCTAAATAGAAAAATCAATCATCAATACATAAATAAAATGCAGAACATAAGCATGGGTTATCATAGGTAAGCACCTAACACATATCAACATGACAACAGGTAAACGAAGCATGTCAAAAAATTACATCACACCAAACAAAGTTTATTTGATAACTTTAGAGCCGACGCCTGTATGTGTTTCGGTCCTTCAATTTCTATTTGAAGACTATCGCGTCTAATCTACCACAAAGGTATTTAGGTCAGCACGATAGCATTTTAATGGCTTAAGTACCTCGATAACAATTAGCCCTCATCAGATTACTATACAAGTTAAGGGAGTAGCTTACGTATACGTGACGAACATTTGCAAGCGTTTGAATGGAAAATGAATGGAACTGAAGAATATCTTTGCAGATAGTTTGTAGATTCACCGTCATGACCGAAAGACGTCCACTGATGTCCCCAAACCACCTCCACTTTGGGCGGTAGATACAAAAACATAAAGCTGTAGGTATTTCACATAAATAGGTAAAATTATACTTTTAACTTTATAGTTCGGGTGTGATAAAATAGTATGGTGTAAAACTGCTTCAATTAACATATTGCTACTAAAATAACCTGTTTGTTTTATCGACATTATCGTCAAATCCCACAGTATTATGTTAAAATTTTTAATTTTACTTATTTATCCGCACGCTCAAACTCACAGCTAATGAGACGGACTTATTTTGTTGTTCCCTGAACGAATTTACAAGAACAGCATTATTTGTTACAAAAAATTGAAATATTATTATCTGTATAGACGTATTATCGCTTTAGAGCTGATATTTCACTATGTATAAATTTAACTAAATAAGTATCTGCCTATTTTCAGGGTTCACGCGTCATGACTGTCATGAGTGGCAACGTCGCAATTTAGTGTCATATTTCTTTTTCTTTTTTTATATATTAGCCTACCAAAGTGACTCCACCCCACCTGGTGGTAAGCAGTTAGTGGAATCCAGAAGTGGTGGCCACCATACCAAAAGTCATAGTCTTAAACTACTGGTATGGTGGCCTCCACTATGGCGGCTGGGAATGGGGTTAGGGGAAGGGAATGCGGGAGGTAAGGAAAGGGGAAAGGGGGGAAGTTGGGCCTCCGGCGCTCTCTCCGGCGGCGAAACGCAGTAGTACGGATACTACTACTCTTACGTCGATCTTCTATGAGAGGGTAGTACTTCCCCGGACGATCCGGCTCATTCATCCTGAAACCAGCGTGGATCTACTACCGTAAGAATTTCAATTTCCGTAATCGCAATGATTTTTTACTCTTTATAGTTACAGGTTTCACCTAATTCTAACATTTAATATAACATATTTTAAAATATAGCTCCGATTAATGCCGTAACGCGTAAACGGTGACTTAAACTTTATTTAGTAATTGAATTTTCTTTTTTTTTAAGTAGATACTTTTATACAATTGTAGAGTTTAGATGTATCTATCTAGTAAGTACCTAGGTAGATAGGTAGTTCCTTAAATTTATCTAGTAGTTTATGTTATTTTCAGAAGCAAAGGTATATAATGAGAATAAGGTAGATACCTTAAGGTATATTTCTCTATGCAAAATAAAGTAACTAAATTAATCTTCATAGAACCTTAACACTGAACATTAGTTAGGTACGTCGGATACCTAGGTGGTCGTGACCGCAGTACAATACTAGACCTTTACTAAAATGCGCTAAGCAATATGCAAGTCAATATATCTGTGAATTCTTATTCAGTTCCCGAATAACACTGTAACTTTCCACGGTTGGTGTTTGGTGAACAATGTTGCAAATGAAATGAGCCCCCGTCAGATTCGTGCGACAATCGACGCGGTCGCCTGTTTGCGCGTGACCCGCTTGCAAATGCTGACTCCGTTCAACGTTTATGACGACAATCCATCTTTGAAAGTCGTTGAGGTTAATCCCGAGTGCATCGAACACTAACAATGTAATGCCGCGTTAAACACAATACAAGTTTTGTGAATACAATGTAATGTGTGGAAAGAATTTGAAGCAAACCAGTAGGCGCTTGTTACCTACTTAGAATAACAATATTTCACGCAAATTAGTGTTATGACTCTCCGTCTCTCTACTGAACCAAATATTATACACCTAATCTACTTGCCGATTTTTTTTTATATTAGTCTACCAAAGTGACTCCACTCTGCCTGATGCAGATGCTCAAACCATGTGGAGCGCTCAGTCAAAGTCACAATTCACCCCTCTGTCCTGAAACTGTAGAGTGATTGAATTTATGCGAAAAATCACATCGCTTGCTTTGCTTGTACCGGCAATTTAATTCGCATTAGGTACCCACAAGCGGGTAGCGGACACTCGTTTAATCTTTTCATTGGCAGTGAATCGAGAGAAACGAGCGCGGTGGCCCGAGGTGACTCACGCGACTGCCACCTTCAATCCTTCATCTTTAGAACTATACGACAAAGACTGATGTAGACATACCGACATTAGGGTTGGAAATAAATTCCTATTAATACTCCATATTTGAACATTATAATAAAGGTACTCATAGTATTGAAATGTGTTTGAATTTGAGGTATTAACAGGTGCAGTTGTATCGCAAATAAGTTTATAACTACACTCATGTTCACTAGCGTTTAAATGTCCAAAAACAAACATTTTATCGTTAAATCAATAGTAGGTTAGTTACAAAGGCTAGATCTTATGCAGTTATGTTCTTAAAACTAACATTAATAGGTAAGTACTTCCATAATAAGCACAGCTTATAAATAAAAGCATCAGTAGTTAGTACATAGTTTTTTGTGGGTGGCTACCGCTGGTACACTCTCGCAAACCTCATTCATCAGAGCTGATTGATTGCAACTGTCAAAACGTTAATAGCGGCGAGTGGCGGCCATATTGGTCCGATGAATGCACAGACCTAAGCCAATATTAATGCGTGTTATTGATGAGCTCCATCCCAAGTTCACGGTCACATATTAGATGTGTAATTTATTAAACACTAACTGTTTCCTGCAGCTCCGCCCGCGTGAATGTCGGTTATATCTCTGTTTACATTGACGATTTTCCATACAATTTTTCATCCCCTATTTCAACCCCTTTAAACCAGTTTTCACGATGAAAGATAGCCTATGTTGTTCCCCAATGTCTCCTCTATCTCTATACTAAATTTCATCAAAATCGGTTCAGTGGTTTAAGCCTGAAAGCGTAACAGACAGACAGACAGAATTACTTTCGCATTTATAATATTAGTATGGAAGTATGGATTGTGTATGAGTTATAAGTTAGGACTGAGTAAATAAGCCGACCATAAAATCTTGTTAGGGCTTTGTACAATCGAAAACATTTGGTGAAACATCAATTTAGAGTTTAGACCACTGTATCCACGTACTTAATTAGGTACATAGAAAATATTGCTTTTTTTATTCGTGATAATATGTGTGAAGGCAGCGTAACAATCGTTCTTGGATATAAATCTTTGCAGTTGCGTTTACCTACTCAAGTGTCAAAAAGTTATTTATACCTATTATTTTATTGCTGTCAAGCAATGCATTTTGTTTGCCACTGTACTAAGGATCTACATTAAAGGAATTTAAAACAGATTGCTGCAATCAATCTTTAATTGAATTCGTATCGGCCGGGCCATTCGACCTGCCTGAACAAAATCCTATTCAGAGTACGTTCGAATGTCGAGAATTACAAATAACGAATTGGTATTTATGCGATATTTTCGGGCATCAATCTTGTACTTCAAAAAGGTGGCATTTAATGTTCCGGTAATATAAATTACGTCGATCAATAAAATGGCTTGCGTCAATCACTGTACGTACCCATTGTGGCGGCTATAAGTAGCTTTAAGTTATAAAATTGATATTGCGGTTACATTGTATACGGTGTGACGTGATCTCGGCCGGTGGTCGACGGGTATCGCCCGTCAAATCGCGACTTCACTGACAGCTTGTCTAGTTATCAAGATTATCTTTACACTCGACGCTAGTGTGTACGCCACGTGTGTTGATAATGATCTACTTTTACTCGACTTTAGCATAATAACAGTATATATACGACTTTATGTAGATGTAAGCACACCTACCTGGTTATCGATATTCACAACTTTTTATTTTGTGTACTTATTTTCGTCTTCAAAAGGCGTGTAGGTAATGGTTAAGCACCCATCTGATTACCGACTGCGCAGTGGCAACTTCATGCTACTCTCTTGCCTCTTATCACCACTGTACAACAGTACCTACCATAGAGGTTTGCTAAAGCAGCCCAAGATTTGCCAAATAAAGCAAGTCCCATCACCCACAAAACACAGATTCCGCGCAATCGGCGGGCCACCGACCATAGCGGTATAGCCACCGGTGGCTGTCGTGCGCCACGTCCTTTGATACCACGAAAGCCGCCTTTGCTCTATATTTGCTGTACACTAGCAATTAAGCGCCACCTACCTATGGCGTGTCGTGAACACTAAGTGGACAAAACGTATTAAAATCATGTAAACAGCTTGTCTCCAGACACCGTTGGCTGTAGTTGCACATGATTTTTAGGGGTCTGCGTATCGATGAGCAATCAGCAATTTTTTCTACAAACTGTTCTAGTCCGGCAAAGCACACCCACAATCTGGTAAAATATGACAATCACATAACCCAATCTCCTATATACTCCTTTTCGTTTATGTTCTCCATCGTGACAACAGCTCACCTGATGGTAGGTGGTATGGACTGACATGAACTTCTGCAATACCAGGTGGCCTACCACCACCTCTAAGAGCAGTATTTTTTTTATGTTACTTTGTGTTTTGTCTTTTTCTTTTGTGACACTAAATTGCAACGTTGCAACTCTTTTGTGTAAACGCTTTTAAGCAAATTCTTCAGTACCTACTCCTCCGTTATAAGCTTGTTTTTTATTACTGTAGTTTTTGCTCTTTACAAAAATATAAGGGCGTCCGTGTTCGTCAGAATTTAAAAAAGACACTAACCACGTGACACGTCGTCATCTGCTGTTGAAGCCATCCTCACGCGTAACGGACAAGTCAGTATACAGTCTGCTCGAGTCGGATACGACAAAAATTGCATGTAGTAAGTAAAAGGCAAGGTTTCAATATCTTAAAGTCAAAATTCAAAACGAGATCATCAGTAGGTACGTCCAGACTATCACTGGAGCCAAAAGGTGAAATAGAAAAAAAAATAAGATTCAGATAACTTTATTCAATAGGTACTAAAATATAAAGTCCCAAATTTGACACGACTGGATTATTTTGTACAAGGATTGGGCTCGGTATACGGTCAGAAACATAATTCGCCCATCACCTACATCTCATGAGCCTACAACATTTATAAAATAGAAAAAAACAAAAATATTATTTCTTTTTTACACAATACCATATACTTAGCGTACAATGGCCGTAGAGCATAAATTCGACACAATACTTTTTTTATTTACATTTTAAAGAACTTTGCACTAACGTTCATGAACACACTAACTCCATAAATAAAAATATGCATTACCAATTTAGAAAATGAGTTCATATTTATTCATAAATAAATTATAAAAAAGTTGAGTAGGTACACTAAAATACATAATTTATACTATTTGAAAAGGAAACGCTCTCGGAAAGCAAACTTGGAGGTGGAGTTGTGATAAGATATCGCTATAAAAATGTTATTATTTACAATTCTTTTAGTAATTAACACGCACTATCGTGTCGAATTAAAACAACTGGAAGAGAATAATAAAAGAGGCATCTTTATTTGCATTACTATCAATCACCTGATACTTTCGGATCAATATTTAGGAAGGTGCGTGTTTCAACCCGTCGAATATACATCCTGAATCATTAGCATACACCACCAGTTCGCGCACGGTAGCGTTTACTCTCCACACAGTAGGTACTCATATCCTATATAAACTCGACAAATAACTAACGGTAACATTATTTACACAACGCAACTATGCACAATAATTTAAAATACAATGTATTCTGAAATATTCTATTATCACAACAGTTGCGATTATTTCATGTAAACGAATAGCTACAGGAGTAAATTAACTAACAATATAACCATCCAAATATCGAGTAGATAACTATGATTTTGATACCTGAAAGTAAAAATTCTCATATTAGTTCATGTTATATTAATAATTAGATTAGAAGATGCTAGTAAATTAAGTATGAGTTAAAGTTATAGTTAAAATAACCAAGTTGTGTCTAAAAAAGGTAATATAATACAGAGTGTATACGACGGTTTGATATTAAATGAAAAGGCAGCTGTTACTAGTCCGTATAATGATTTCAAATTTATCACAAAAAAGATTTGACGAAAAACAAAAATTTTAAAGTTTCTAACAAAATAAATAATATTTTAGTAGTAACAAAGTAATACACCATTTATTATGACGAGTTCACTGACTTGTAATGAACGGCAACGTTTATCCTTCGACATGGATTATGAATTAAGTCAGTGACAGTTTGACGTACTTACAGAGTGTTTAGAATTAAAGAAATTAAAAAACTGTCTAAACTTTTCAAGATATTTAGTTGATTTATTTTTGTCTCGCTTTATAATGTCACATACTATACGTAATTGCATTTAATATCATATCGTCGTATACACTCTGTATAGGATTTATTGCAAGGTATATTCACTCTATAGAACTCCAATAGAACACAAACGTATGTTCATACGCTTACCCACATAATTCTCTCAGTTCTCTTGTGCATGCTACGAAAACCACACTTTGAAAAAACAATGCCAATAAAAAAATGTAACGGAATATGAACTTGAACTAACTTTAACTAAGTTCGAAGCCAGCGCCAGCCTGTATAGCGTACAACAGCTTCTCGGCGAGTTGTTCTTCAGTATGAAACTCCGGTAACTTGAGCAGATTCATGCAGGTGGAAGATGACGGCAGCCGATCTGACGCGCCCGCCGATTGGATACAGAATGGCGGCTGCAAA